>CM042663.1:49744-2449744 GCA_023638005.1 Forsythia suspensa
TGAATCAAACACCGTTGGAAAGCGCTCTCAGTTTATTTTCTCAGAAATAAAATGGTTATCCAATCCATGACTTTTGTTTAGAGTTATAAATACTTTAGCAAAACAACGCAAAAATCATATGGTGAAACCATCACAAATCAATGATTTTTTTTAAATATCTAGATTTTGATAAAACAAATAACGTTGGAAAGATGTACCGGTTTACTTTCATAGAGAAAAAAAATATTTCCAACTCACGACCCTTGTTTAGAGTTTTAAGGATTTTTTTTTACCAAAACAATGCACAAATCGTATGGTAAAACCTTCACAAATCACAAATTTTTTGAAATTTCTAGATTTTGATTAATCAAATTCCGTTGGAAAGTTCTCTCAGTTAGCTTTCATGAAGAAAAACTGGTTTTGCAATCCATGACGTTTGTTTGGAGTTATAAGGACTTTAGCAAAATAACGCAAAAATAGTATGGTAAAACCTTCGCAAATCGATGAATTTTTAAAATTTCTAGATTTTATTGAAACAAATAACATTGGAAAGCTCGATCAGTTTACTTCCATAGAGTAAAAAATATTTTCCAACTCATGACCATTGTTTATAGTTACGAGGATTTTACCAAAAATAATGCACAAATCATATGGTAAATCCTTCGCAAATCATTGATTTTTTGAAAATCATAGATTTTGGTGAATCAAACGCTGTTGGAATGCTCTTTCAGTTTACTTTTGTGGAGAGAAAACAATTTTCCAATACATGACCTTTGTTTTGAGTTATAAATACTTTAGCAAAACAATGCAATAATCGCATGGTAAAACCATCGCAAATCAAAGATTCTTTGAAATTTCTAAATTTTGATGAATCAAATAACGTCGGAAAGCTATATCAGTTTACTATTGTAGAAAAAAAATGATTTTCCAATCCATGACCATTGTTTAGAGTTATAGAGATTTTACAAATTCAACACACAATTCGTGTGATAAAACTTTCGCAAATTAATGATTTTTTGAAATTTATAGATTTTGATTAATCAAATAGCGTTGTAAAGCTATATTAGTTTACTCTCATGGAGAAAAAACAATTTTCCAATCCACGATAATTGTTTAGAGTTATAAAGACTTTAGCAAAATAATGAACAAATTGTGGGGGTAAAACCTTTGCAAATCAATGATTTTTTGTAATTTCTGGATTATGATGAGAAGAATAACGTAGGAAAGCTCTACCAATTTACTTTCATAGAGAAAAAAATATTTTTCAATCCATGACCGTTGTTTAGAGTTTTAAAAATTTTACAAGAACAACGCACAAATCGTATGGTGAAATCTTCACAAATCATCGATTTTATGAAATTTCTAGATTTTGAAGAATCATACACCATTGGAAAGCTCTCTCTGTTTATTTTCATAGAAATAAAATGGTTTTCCAATCCATGACTTTTGTTCAGAGTTATAAATACTTTAGCAAAATAACGCAAAAATCGTATGGTGAAACCATCACAAATCAATGATTTTTTTAAAATATCTAGATTTTGATGAAACCAATAACGTTGGAAAGATGTATCAGTTTACTTTCATAGAGGAAAAAAATATTTTCCAACTCATGACCCTTGTTTTGAGTTGATAAGTGCATTTTGTGCACTTATTAGGACCTTTAAACTAAGCTTTTATTCCTTCATTTTATTGAATTATTACTTAATTTTGTGTTTTAATCTTCATATTTCAGCTTTGGACCTGTTTAATAGCAATTGGAGAAGAATGGACGGAAAGAGCAATAACTTGGTGAAATCGACAAGTAAATGGAGTTTTTGAAGTGAATATTAAGAGCCAAACATTGGAGCATGAGGAAGAAGATAAAATCAATAAGTTTAAGGTGTTTTGGAGTGACAATGAAGAGTTGAATCAATGGATCAAACACCAGAAAGCTAAAGAACTGAATTGAGAAACTACCTACAGCAACATGTGGGGAAATTCGAGTACAACTTTTGATATAGAAATCTCCAAAATACAAATGATATACCATTGGAAATATAATTGAATTACGAGTCTAACACTTTTTACGGATTTCAATTTGGAGTTTCCTACAAGAAGTTATGGCCATTTGAAAAATAGCCGCCGCAGAGAAAAAATGCTGAACTGCGCGATCGCCCACGACAAAGCGGGGCGATCGCCCGGAACCTTTTTCAACAGCAGAATAGCTTTTCCTTGGCCTGGGCGATCGCCCGGGTTTGCACTGGGCGATAGCCTAGTGTATTTTCGGCAGAATCCGAATTTTCTTACCTTTTTGAGTTTGACTCCAATTAGGTAACTTTTGGTCCACGTTTTTTAAGTCTTTTTGGCATCTCTTGGGGCACTATTAGGTAAGTATATATATGAGTTATTAACTCATATCAAGGGTTGGTCGGTTTTTGTTGAGTTTTGGGGGAAGAGAACATTACAAGACACACAACACGGAAGATCAAGATTCATCTATCCAAGAACGAAGATCAAGATCAAGATCAAGATTTCTTCGTTCCGGGTTATGAATTCCATAGTTTCTTCTCCTCCTTCTTCTCTTATTATTAGTATGTTAGGCTAGTTTATTTTGTGCTAGGATTACGATGAAGTTTGTAATCTAAATTCTTCCATCTTGAGACTTGATTTTTGACAATTTATTTCATGATAGTTTTGAATAATTAATTTTGATTTATATGAATCTACAATTATATGCGCAATAATTGTATGATTGTTGTGGTATGTTTTACTGTCGAAAGATCGAAAGCATGCTAGACGCTATTTTAATTATCTTAAAGTCCGATAGGAGATAGAAATATACCGCTATGCTTTAGGTGATCTTTAATTATCCATAAAAATTTAATGCTTTCATTTGTATTCGCATTCGTCATAGAAATATAGTCGAGTCATGCATATGAATAGGTTTAGCTTTATTCGAAAGAAACTGTTGAACAATCTAGGGATATTGATCTTCACAACTGATGTAATTTGTCAAGACCAAGAATCAAGATAGAGGAATTAACGATTATAAACGGATTCGGGATCCTAGTACTCTTCTTTCTCAATTTTAAAGTAATCTTTATTGACCTAATTTTTAGTTATTTGATTTATAATTAGTTTATTGTTTTTAGTTCAAATTCTTACTAGTTCTTAAACAACAAAATCATCCAAAGTTCAATAGATTCGGTTAAGGTTAGTATAATTGAACTGAATTATCTAAATCTTCGTGGGAACGATACTTGGACTCAAAATCCACTTTATTACTTGAGCGATCCGTGCACTTGCGGAATTATTAAAGATAAAATCGCTGACAAGTTTTTGGCGCCGTTGTCGGGGATTTAGTTTTAGTTCTCTTCTGTTATATTAGCACTAATTCGAACTTTATTTAATTAAATTTTTTATTATATATTTTTTAGTTTATTTTAGTGTTCAACTTGTCTTGTTTCGCACCACAATACAAGATGGAAGACCAGAGATCAATGAAGACAATATGCTAGTTGGAGACTTTTTTTACTCCACGCACCATTCAAAGACAATCTAGCATTGATGAGGACAACATGCTGTTTGGAGATTTTCTTGCAATGCAGTATGCGAATACAGCGAGATATGAGGCTAATTCTGTAATTGATGAGGACAATATGCTTTTTGGAGATTTTCTTGCAATGCAGTATGCGAATACAGCGAGATATGAGGATAATTTTGTAATTGATGAGGACAATATGCTTTTTGGAGATTTTCTTGCAATGCAGCATGCCAATATAGCAAGATATGGGGCAACTTCTAATATTGATGAGGACAACATGCTTGTTGGAGAATTTATCACAGATCATCCAAATTTCTCTTGGAATGATAATTATAATAATATCAGATCACAAGGTCCTCAGTTTCAAGAGCCATAAAAGAGAACTTCACCAAGACATTCTCGGTAAATTCATCGAAAAAACTTATCAATTCATGAGACAGACAGAGATCAATCTTCAAAATCAAAGCGCTTCAATAAAAAATTTGGAAATACAGATAGGTCAGATGGCAGTAGCTATATCAGCCAGAGTACAAAGTACGTTGTCAAGCAATACAGAGGTCAATCCCAATGAAAGTGTTACATCTGTTACTATCAGAAGTGATGTTCAATTACCAGAAATTCATGTGAAGAGGCATGTTGCAAATAAAGAAAATGAATCATCCACTGATGAGGAGCATGTGGAACAGATCGAAAGGACAACAAATATTAAAGCGAGCTCATGTACACCACAAGGTTATAGCAACTGCTCCTATCAAACCATATGAGCCTCAATCCAACTTCCTCGAGATTACAAAAGCACGAGTCGACAATCAATTCTCCAACTCTTCTATTTCTTCTAAAATTGATTTTGTGATCAAGGTTGATGAAGAAGTTGAAATTTTCGTGGTTGTGTTCGAGCAAGATGCTACATTAAAACCTTATTTTTATGGGGATCACAAATTCAAAATTTTGAGGATAAATGAAAAATGGCACAAAGTCAATAGATGCACGCAGCAAGTCCTCAAAAGCACTATTTAGAGTGCCGTGAGAAATCAGCCAATAAGTCAAGCTAATGACTATAAATAAGCGCTTAATGGGAGGCAACCCATTTTCTAACCATTTTATTTACTCGCTTTCTATAGTAGTTTTAATCGCTTTAATTAATTTATTAGTTTTTTTTTTTTAATTTATTATTTAATGCCCTTATAAAGCCTTCCTATGTCAATTGCGGGATGTCCCTCTTTGCAAGGCACATGAGTCATATCCCACTTCAACCGGACCTTCAACCAGCCCGCATCCATCTTCTCCACATCTATCTCCGGGAGTACCCGACTCTTTCCTCCTCTATTTGCTTTCTTTTGCTATTACATTGGGGACAATGTAATGTTTTAGTTTGGGGTGGGTTAAGTATTAGGATACTTAATTATTTTGAATCATTTATTATTCGGGTCTATATAACTCGAAAAAAAAAAAAAAAAAAATTCTTTCATAGTTATTGTTGAATATCTTACTTCCAATGATGAAATTTGTTTGAAGTTAAGTACATTTTAGTTAGAATATTAGACAACACTTTAATTGTACTTTTTACCTCGAACACTTATCCATGTTAGACTAGATTTGAAGCACGTAGCCACTGTTGACTTATCACTTATTGGAAACATGACTTGAGTGTATGTTTTGATATTATTGACTTAGATCATTGTGAAAATTCCGCTCCTAAATTTTTAGATTAGTAACCAAACTGTTTGAGAAACAGGTTTGGGGTGTTAAAGTACTACTTGTGTTTTGAGAATTTTGATGGTTTTGACTTTCCGAGTCTCATCTTTGGTTGAATAGGTTATAGTAAAGGAATCTAAACCGAGCACTACTTGCTGCTGAATAAATAAAATAAAATATCCGACTCGAGCAATTAAGTCTCATTAGGGTATTTTAAAACCTGGTGCCCTAAAGTCATCTGACTTGGGAGTCATCGGCCCAAAGCTCGTTACATGAGTCCAAAAAAAAAAAAAATTGTACATTTTACTTCTCTTATAGCTCTGTGGGACTCGAGCAATTAAGCCTCGTTAGGGTATTTCAAAACACAGTGCCCTATGGTCATCCGGACTTGGGAGTCATCGCCCAAAGCTCGCTACAAGGGTCACATAGAAAGCTAGTATGAGAGAAGTATTGCACAAGATGTACGATCATTTATATAGGTAAAATAAATAAAAAGTGCTAAAGGTGCTCGGTAAGGATTGCTAGATTAAAACCTAAGAGACTCAAGATGAGAATTTAGAAATCATTCACCACCCTAGTTCTCGAGAATACAAGTTCTAATTTATCACTTTATTTGAAAAAAAGCTTGTGTTGATCAATAGAAACCAAATTTGCTAGAACACCTCGGGATTGGAGAGAAAAAGCGTAAAAGTGTGTAATTTACTTAGAGGTGTAAGGAATAAATGACTACAAAGGGTTCGGGATTGTAAAAGTATCAACAACACAATATTGGTCGTGGTATAATACATGTGTAAGTTCAATTTTGGCTAATCACACACTCACCAAAAGTCAAACATTGGATAAGTGAAAATTTCTTTGTGTTGTTTGATCTCTTTCTAAACGTGTTACTTTATTTTTCAAACTTGAGGCATTTAGTAAGAAACTTAGCATTAACTACATTCCTGTTCATTCTTTTAGCTTAGTTTAAAGTTCTAGTTTATTTTTATTTTGTTCGAGGACGAACAAAGGTTTAGTTTGGGTGTTTGATAAGTGCATTTTGTGCACTTATTAGGACCTTTAAACTAAGCTTTTATTCCGTCATTTTATTGAATTATTACTTAATTTTGTGTTTTAATCTTCATATTTCAGCTTTGGACCTGTTTAATAGCAATTGGAGAAGAATGGATGGAAAGAGCAATAACTTGGTGAAATCGACAAGTAAATGGAGTTTTTGAAGTGAATATTAAGAGCCAAACATTGGAGCATGAGGAAGAAGATAAAATCAATAAGTTTAAGATGTTTTGGAGTGACAATGAAGAGTTGAATCAATGGATCAAACACCGAAAGCTAAAGAACTGAATTGAGAAACTACCTACAGAACATGTGGGGAAATTTGAGTACAACTTTTGATATAGAAATCTCAAAAATACAAATGATATACCATTGGAAATATAATTGAATTACGAGTCTAACACTTTTACGGATTTCAATTTGGAGTTTCCTACAAGAAGTTATGGCCATTTGAAAATAGCCGCCGCAGAAAAAAATGCTGAACTGCGCGATCGCCCACGACAAATCGGGGCGATCGCCCGGAACCTTTTCAACAGCAGCAGAATAGCTTTTCCTTGGCCTGGGCGATCGCCCGGGTTTGCACTGGGCGATAGCCTAGTGTATTTTCGGCAGAATCGAAATTTTCTTACCTTTTTGAGTTCGACTCCAATTAGGTAACTTTTGGTCCACGTTTTTTAGGTCTTTTGGCATCTCTTGGGGCACTATTAGGTAAACCATGCACAAATGGTATGGTAAAACCTTCTCAAATCACAAATTTTTGAAATTTCTAGATTTTGATTAATCAAATTCCGTTGGAAAGTTCTCTCGCTTAGCTTTCATGAAGAAAAACTGGTTTTGCAATCCATGACGTTTGTTTGGAGTTATAAAGACTTTAGCAAAATAACGCAAAAATAGTATGGTAAAACCTTCGCAAATCAATGAATTTTTAAAATTTCTAGATTTTGATGAAACAAATAACATTGGAAAAATATTTTCCAATTCATGACCATTGTTTATAATTACGAGGATTTTTAAAAATAATGCACAAATCATATGGTACATCCATAGCAAATCATTGATTTTTTTGAAATTCTTAGATTTTGGTGAATCAAACGCTGTTGGAATGCTCTTTCTGTTTACTTTTGTGGATAAAAAAACAATTTTCCAATACATGACCTTTGTTTTGAGTTATAAATACTTTAGCAAAACAATGCAATAATCGCATGTTAAAACCATAGCAAATCAAAGATTCTTTGAAATTTCTAGATTTTGATTAATCAAATTACGTCGGAAAGCTATATCGGTTTACTTTTGTAGAGAAAAAATGATTTTCCAATCCATGACCATTGTTTAGAGTTATAAAGATTTTACGAATTCAACACACAATTCGTGTGGTAAAACCTTCGTAAATTAATGACTTTTTGAAATTTATAGATTTTGATTAATCAAATAACATTGGAAAGCTATATTAGTTTACTTTCATGGAGAAAAAACAATTTTCGAATCCACGATAATTGTTTAGAGTTATAAAGACTTTAGCAAAATACTGCACAAATTGTGGTGTAAAACCTTCGCAAATCAATGATTTGTTGGAATTTCGGGATTTTGATGAGAAGAATAACATAGGAAAGCTCTACCAGTTTACTTTCATAGAAAAAAAAAATATTTTTCAATCCATGACCATTGTTTAGAGTTTTAAGAATTTTACAAGAACAACGCACAAATCGTATGATGAAATCTTCACAAATCATCGATTTTATGAAATTTCTAGATTTTGAAGAATCATACACCGTTGGAAAGCTCTCTCTGTTTATTTTCATAGAAATAAAATGGTTTTCCAATCCATGACTTTTGTTTAGAGTTATAAATACTTTAGCAAAACAACGCAAAAATCATATGGTGAAACCATCACAAATCAATGATTTTTTTTAAAATATCTAGATTTTGATGAAACAAATAACGTTGGAAAGATGTATCAGTTTACTTTCATAGAGGAAAAAAATATTTTCCAACTCATGACCCTTGTTTTGAGTTTTAAGGATTTTTTTTAACAAAACCATGTTTACAAAAACCATGCACAAATGGTATGGTAAAACCTTCTCAAATCACAAAATTTTTGAAATTTCTAGATTTTGATTAATCAAATTCCGTTGGAAAGTTCTCTCAGTTAGCTTTCATGAAGAAAAACTGGTTTTGCAATCCATGACGTTTGTTTGGAGTTATAAAGACTTTAGCAAAATAACGCAAAAATAGTATGGTAAAACCTTCGCAAATCAATGAATTTTTAAAATTTCTAGATTTTGATGAAACAAATAACATTGGAAAGCTCTCGATCGGTTTACTTCCATAGAGTAAAAATATTTTCCAACTCATGACCATTGTTTATAGTTACGAGGATTTTACCAAAAAATAATGCACAAATCATATGGTAAATCCTTAGCAAATCATTGATTTTTGAAATTCTTAGATTTTGGTGAATCAAACGCTGTTGGAATGCTCTTTCAGTTTACTTTTGTGGAGAAAAAACAATTTTCCAATACATGACCTTTGTTTTGAGTTATAAATACTTTAGCAAAACAATGCAATAATCGCATGGTAAAACCATCGCAAATCAAAGATTCTTTGAAATTTCTAGATTTTGATGAATCAAATAACGTCGGAAAGCTATATCAGTTTACTTTTGTAGAGAAAAAATGATTTTCCAATCCATGACCATTGTTTAGAGTTATAGAGATTTTACGAATTCAACACAAAATTCGTGTGGTAAAACCTTCGCAAAATTAATGATTTTTTTGAAATTTATAGATTTTGATTAATCAAATAACATTGGAAAGCTATATTAGTTTACTTTCATGGAGAAAAAACAATTTTCCAATCCACGATAATTGTTTAGAGTTATAAAGACTTTAGCAAAATAATGCACAAATTGTGGGGTAAAACCTTTGCAAATCAATGATTTTTTGTAATTTCTGGATTTTGATGAGAAGAATTACGTAGGAAAGCTCTACCAGTTTACTTTCATAGAAAAAAATATTTTTCAATCCATGACCGTTGTTTAGAGTTTTAAGAATTTTACAAGAACAGCGCACAAATCGTGTGGTGAAATCTTCACAAATCATCGATTTTATGAAATTTCTAGATTTTGAAGAATCATACACCGTTGGAAAGCTCTCTCTGTTTATTTTCATAGAAATAAAATGGTTTTCCAATCCATGACTTTTGTTTAGAGTTATAAATACTTTAGCAAAACAACGCAAAAATCATATGGTGAAACCATCACAAATCAATGATTTTTTTTAAAATATCTAGATTTTGATTAAACAAATAACGTTGAAAAGATGTATCAGTTTACTTTCATAGAGAAAAATAATATTTTCCAACTCATGACCCTTGTTTAGAGTTTTAAGGATTTTTTTACCAAAATCATGTTTACCAAAACCATGCACAAATGGTATGGTTAAACCTTCTCAAATCACAAATTTTTTGAAATTTCTAGATTTGATTAATCAAATTCCGTTGGAAAGTTCTCTCAGTTGGCTTTCATGAAGAAAAACTGGTTTTGCAATCCATGACGTTTGTTTGGAGTTATAAAGACTTTAGCAAAATAACGCAAAAATAGTATGGTAAAACCTTCGCAAATCAATGAATTTTTAAAATTTCTAGATTTTGATGAAACAAATAACATTGGAAAGCTCGATCGCTTTACTTCCATAGAGTAAAAATATTTTCCAACTCATGACCATTGTTTATAGTTACGAGGATTTTACCAAAAATAATGCACAAATCATATGGTAAATCCTTCGCAAATCATTGATTTTTTGAAAATCTTAGATTTTGGTGAATCAAACGCTGTTGGAATGCTCTTTCAGTTTACTTTTTGTGGATAAAAAAATTTTTTCCAATACATGACCTTTGTTTTGAGTTATAAATACTTTAGCAAAACAATGCAATAATCGCATGGTAAAACCATCGCAAATCAAAGATTCTTTGAAATTTCTAGATTTTGATGAATCAAATAACGTCGGAAAGCTATATCAGTTTACTTTTGTAGAGAAAAAATGATTTTCCAATCCATGACCATTGTTTAGAGTTATAAAGATTTTACGAATTCAACACACAATTCGTGTGGTAAAACCTTCGTAAATTAATGATTTTTTGAAATTTATAGATTTTGATTAATCAAATAACATTGGAAAGCTATATTAGTTTACTTTCATGGAGAAAAAACAATTTTCGAATCCACGATAATTGTTTAGAGTTATAAAGACTTTAGCAAAATAATGCACAAATTGTGGGGTAAAACCTTTGCAAATCAATGATTTTTTGGAATTTCTGGATTTTGATGAGAAGAATAACATAGGAAAGCTCTACCAGTTTACTTTCATAGAAAAAAAAATATTTTTCAATCCATGACCGTTGTTTAGAGTTTTAAGAATTTTACAAGAACAGCGCACAAATCGTGTGGTGAAATCTTCACAAATCATCGATTTTATGAAATTTCTAGATTTTGAAGAATCATACACCGTTGGAAAGCTCTCTCTGTTTATTTTCATAGAAATAAAATGGTTTTCCAATCCATGACTTTTGTTTAGAGTTATAAATACTTTAGCAAAACAACGCAAAAATCATATGGTGAAACCATCACAAATCAATGATTTTTTTAAAATATCTAGATTTTGATGAAACAAATAACGTTGGAAAGATGTATCAGTTTACTTTCATAGAGAAAAAAATATTTTCCAACTCATGACCCTTGTTTAGAGTTTTAAGGATTTTTTTTACCAAAACCATGCACAAATGGTATGGTAAAACCTTCTCAAATCACAAATTTTTTGAAATTTCTAGATTTTGATTAATCAAATTCCGTTGGAAAGTTCTCTCAGTTAGCTTTCATGAAGAAAAACTGGTTTTGCAATCCATGACGTTTGTTTGGAGTTATAAAGACTTTAGCAAAATAACGCAAAAATAGTATGGTAAAACCTTCGCAAATCAATGAATTTTTAAAATTTCTAGATTTTGATGAAACAAATAACATTGGAAAGCTCGATCAGTTTACTTCCATAGAGTAAAAAATATTTTCCAACTCATGACCATTGTTTATAGTTACGAGGATTTTACCAAAAATAATGCACAAATCATATGGTAAATCCTTCGCAAATAATTGATTTTTTGATATTCTTAGATTTTGGTGAATCAAACGCTGTTGGAATGCACTTTCTGTTTACTTTTGTGGATAAAAAAACAATTTTCCAATACATGACCTTTGTTTTGAGTTATAAATACTTTAGCAAAACAATGCAATAATCGCATGTTAAAACCATAGCAAATCAAAGATTCTTTGAAATTTCTAGATTTTGATTAATCAAATTACGTCGGAAAGCTATATCGGTTTACTTTTGTAGAGAAAAAATGATTTTCCAATCCATGACCATTGTTTAGAGTTATAAAGATTTTACGAATTCAACACACAATTCGTGTGGTAAAACCTTCGTAAATTAATGATTTTTTTAAATTTATAGATTTTGATTAATCAAATAACATTGGAAAGCTATATTAGTTTACTTTCATGGAGAAAAAACAATTTTCGAATCCACGATAATTGTTTAGAGTTATAAAGACTTTAGCAAAATAATGCACAAATTGTGGGGTAAAACCTTTGCAAATCAATGATTTTTTGGAATTTCTGGATTTTGATGAGAAGAATAACATAGGAAAGCTCTACCAGTTTACTTTCATAGAAAAAAAAATATTTTTCAATCCATGACCGTTGTTTAGAGTTTTAAGAATTTTACAAGAACAGCGCACAAATCGTGTGGTGAAATCTTCACAAATCATCGATTTTATGAAATTTCTAGATTTTGAAGAATCATACACCGTTGGAAAGCTCTCTCTGTTTATTTTCATAGAAATAAAATGGTTTTCCAATCCATGACTTTTGTTTAGAGTTATAAATACTTTAGCAAAACAACGCAAAAATCATATGGTGAAACCATCCCAAATCAAGGATTTTTTTAAAATATCTAGATTTTGATTAAACAAATAACGTTGAAAAGATGTATCAGTTTACTTTCATAGAGAAAAATAATATTTTCCAACTCATGACCCTTGTTTAGAGTTTTAAGGATTTTTTTACCAAAATCATGTTTACCAAAACCATGCACAAATGGTATGGTTAAACCTTCTCAAATCACAAATTTTTTGAAATTTCTAGATTTTGATTAATCAAATTCCGTTGGAAAGTTCTCTCAGTTAGCTTTCATGAAGAAAAACTGGTTTTGCAATCCATGACGTTTGTTTGGAGTTATAAAGACTTTAGCAAAATAACGCAAAAATAGTATGGTAAAACCTTCGCAAATCAATGAATTTTTAAAATTTCTAGATTTTGATGAAACAAATAACATTGGAAAGCTCGATCAGTTTACTTCCATAGAGTAAAAAATATTTTCCAACTCATGACCATTGTTTATAGTTACGAGGATTTTACCAAAAATAATGCACAAATCATATGGTAAATCCTTCGCAAATCATTGATTTTTTGAAAATCTTAGATTTTGGTGAATCAAACGCTGTTGGAATGCTCTTTCAGTTTACTTTTGTGGAGAAAAAAACAATTTTCCAATACATGACCTTTGTTTTGAGTTATAAATACTTTAGCAAAACAATGCAATAATCGCATGGTAAAACCATCGCAAATCAATGATTTTTTAAAATTTCTAGATTTTGATGAATCAAATTACGTCGAAAGCTATATATATCGGTTTACTTTTGAGAAAAAAATGATTTTCCAATCCATGACCATTGTTTAGAGTTATAAAGATTTTACGAATTCAACACACAATTCGTGTGGTAAAACCTTCGCAAATTAATGATTTTTTGAAATTTATAGATTTTGATTAATCAAATAACATTGGAAAGCTATATTAGTTTACTTTCATGGAGAAAAAATAATTTTCTAATCCACGATAATTGTTTAGAGTTATAAAGACTTTAGCAAAATACTGCACAAATTGTGGTGTAAAACCTTCGCAAATCAATGATTTGTTGGAATTTCGGGATTTTGACGAGAAGAATAACATAGGAAAGCTCTACCAGTTTACTTTCATAGAAAAAAAAAATATTTTTCAATCCATGACCATTGTTTAGAGTTTTAAGAATTTTACAAGAACAACGCACAAATCGTGTGATGAAATCTTCACAAATCTTCATTTTATGAAATTTCTAGATTTCGATGAATCAAACACCGTTGGAAAGCGCTCTCAGTTTATTTTCTCAGAAATAAAATGGTTTTCCAATCCATGACTTTTGTTTAGAGTTATAAATACTTTAGCAAAACAACGCAAAAATCATATGGTGAAACCATCACAAATCAATGATTTTTTTTAAATATCTAGATTTTGATAAAACAAATAACGTTGGAAAGATGTATCAGTTTACTTTCATAGAGAAAAAAAATATTTTCCAACTCATGACCCTTGTTTAGAGTTTTAAGGATTTTTTTTTAACCAAAACATGTTTACCAAAACCATGCACAAATGGTATGGTAAAACCTTCTCAAATCACAAATTTTTTGAAATTTCTAGATTTTGATTAATCAAATTCCGTTGGAAAGTTCTCTCAGTTAGCTTTCATGAAGAAAAACTGGTTTTGCAATCCATGACGTTTGTTTGGAGTTATAAAGACTTTAGCAAAATAACGCAAAAATAGTATGGTAAAACCTTCGCAAATCAATGAATTTTTAAAATTTCTAGATTTTGAT
The DNA here is from genome assembly GCA_023638005.1 of Forsythia suspensa. Classification (NCBI taxonomy): domain Eukaryota; kingdom Viridiplantae; phylum Streptophyta; class Magnoliopsida; order Lamiales; family Oleaceae; genus Forsythia; species Forsythia suspensa. The sequence goes on from CM042663.1 coordinate 63,727, forward strand.
GAAACAAATAACATTGGAAAGCTCGATCAGTTTACTTCCATAGAGTAAAAAATATTTTCCAACTCATGACCATTGTTTATAGTTACGAGGATTTTACCAAAAATAATGCACAAATCATATGGTAAATCCTTCGCAAATCATTGATTTTTTGAAATTCCTAGATTTTGGTGAATCAAACGATGTTGGAATGCTCTTTCAGTTTACTTTTGTGGAGAAAAAAACAATTTTCCAATACATGACCTTTGTTTTGAGTTATAAATACTTTAGCAAAACAATGCAATAATCGCATGGTAAAACCATCGCAAATCAATGATTTTTGAAATTTCTAGATTTTGATGAATCAAATAACGTCGGAAAGCTATATCAGTTTACTTTTGTAGAGAAAAAATGATTTTCCAATCCATGACCATTGTTTAGAGTTATAAAGATTTTACGAATTCAACACACAATTCGTGTGGTAAAACCTTCGCAAATTAATGATTTTTTGAAATTTATAGATTTTGATTAATCAAATAGCGTTGGAAAGCTATATTAGTTTACTTTCATGGAGAAAAAACAATTTTCCAATCCACGATAATTGTTTAGAGTTATAAAGACTTTAGCAAAATAATGCACAAATTGTGGGGTAAAACCTTTGCAAATCAATGATTTTTTGTAATTTCTGGATTTTGATGAGAAGAATAACGTAGGAAAGCTCTACCAGTTTACTTTCATAGAGAAAAAAATATTTTTCAATCCATGACCATTGTTTAGAGTTTTAAGAATTTTACAAGAACAACGCACAAATCGTATGGTGAAATCTTCACAAATCATCGATTTTATGAAATTTCTAGATTTTGAAGAATCATACACCGTTGGAAAGCTCTCTCTGTTTATTTTCATAGAAATAAAATGGTTTTCCAATCCATGACTTTTGTTTAGAGTTATAAATACTTTAGCAAAACAACGCAAAAATCGTATGGTGAAACCATCACAAATCAATGATTTTTTTAAAATATCAAGATTTTGATGAAACAAATAACGTTGGAAAGATGTATCCGTTTACTTTCATAGAGGAAAAAAATATTTTCCAACTCATGACCCTTGTTTTGAGTTTTAAGGATTTTTTTTACCAAAACCATGTTTACCAAAACCATGCACAAATGGTATGGTAAAACCTTCTCAAATCACAAATTTTTTGAAATTTCTAGATTTTGATTAATCAAATTCCGTTGGAAAGTTCTCTCAGTTAGCTTTCATGAAGAAAAACTGGTTTTGCAATCCATGACGTTTGTTTGGAGTTATAAAGACTTTAGCAAAATAACGCAAAAATAGTATGGTAAAACCTTCGCAAATCAATGAATTTTTAAAATTTCTAGATTTTGATGAAACAAATAACATTGGAAAAATATTTTCCAATTCATGACCATTGTTTATAATTACGAGGATTTTTAAAAATAATGCACAAATCATATGGTACATCCATAGCAAATCATTGATTTTTTGAAATTCCTAGATTTTGGTGAATCAAACGCTGTTGGAATGCTCTTTCAATTTACTTTTGTGTAGAAAAAACAATTTTCCGATACATGACCTTTGTTTTGAGTTATAAATACTTTAGCAAAACAATGCAATAATCGCATGGTAAAACCATCGCAAATCAATGATTTTTTGAAATTTCTAGATTTTGATGAATCAAATAACGTCGGAAAGCTATATCAGTTTACTTTTGTAGAGAAAAAATGATTTTCCAATCCATGTCCATTGTTTAGAGTTATAAAGATTTTACGAATTCAACACACAATTCGTGTGGTAAAACCTTCGCAAATTAATAATTTTTTGAAATTTATAGTTTTTGATTAATCAAATAGCATTGTAAAGCTATATTAGTTTACTTTCATGGAGAAAAAACAATTTTCCAATCCACGATAATTGTTTAGAGTTATAAAGACTTTAGCAAAATAATGCACAAATTGTGGGGTAAAACCTTTGCAAATCAATGATTTTTTGTAATTTCTGGATTTTGATGAGAAGAATAACGTAGGAAAGCTCTACCAGTTTACTTTCATAGAGAAAAAAATATTTTTCAATCCATGACCATTGTTTAGAGTTTTAAGAATTTTACAAGAACAACGCACAAATCGTATGGTGAAATCTTCACAAATCATCGATTTTATGAAATTTCTAGATTTTGAAGAATCATACACCGTTGGAAAGCTCTCTCTGTTTATTTTCATAGAAATAAAATGGTTTTCCAATCCATGACTTTTGTTTAGAGTTATAAATACTTTAGCAAAACAACGCAAAAATCATATGGTGAAACCATCACAAATCAATGATTTTTTTTAAAATATCTAGATTTTGATGAAACAAATAACGTTGGAAAGATGTATCAGTTTACTTTCGTAGAGAAAAAAAATATTTCAAACTCATGACCCTTGTTTAGAGTTTTAAGGATTTTTTTTACCAAAACAATGCACAAATCGTATGGTAAAACCTTCTCAAATCACAAATTTTTGGAAATTTCTAGTTTTTGATTAATCAAATTCCGTTGGAAAGTTCTCTCAGTTAGCTTTCATGAAGAAAAACTGGTTTTGCAATCCATGACGTTTGTTTGGAGTTATAAAGACTTTAGCAAAATAACGCAAAAATAGTATGGTAAAACCTTCGCAAATCAATGAATTTTTAAAATTTCTAGATTTTGATGAAACAAATAACTTTGGAAAGCTCTCGATCGCTTTACTTCCATAGAGTAAAAAATATTTTCCAACTCATGACCATTGTTTATAGTTACGAGGATTTTACCAAAAATAATGCACAAATCATATGGTACATCCATAGCAAATCATTGATTTTTTGAAATTCCTAGATTTTGGTGAATCAAACGATGTTGGAATGCTCTTTCAGTTTATTTTTGTGGATAAAAAAACAATTTTCCAATACATGACCTTTGTTTTGAGTTATAAATGCTTTAGCAAAACAATGCAATAATCGCATGGTAAAACCATCGCAAATCAATGATTTTTTGAAATTTCTAGATTTTGATGAATCAAATAACGTCGGAAAGCTATATCAGTTTACTTTTGTAGAGAAAAATGATTTTCCAATCCATGACCATTGTTTAGAGTTATAAAGATTTTACGAATTCAACACACAATTCGTGTGGTAAAACCTTCGCAAATTAATGATTTTTTGAAATTTATAGATTTTGATTAATCAAATAGCGTTGGAAAGCTATATTAGTTTACTTTCATGGAGAAAAAACAATTTTCCAATCCACGATAATTGTTTAGAGTTATAAAGACTTTAGCAAAATAATGCAAAAATTGTGGTGTAAAACCTTTGCAAATCAATGATTTTTGTAATTTACGGATTTTGATGAGAAGAATAACGTAGGAAAGCTCTACCGCTTTACTTTCATAGAAAAAAAATATTTTTCAATCCATGACCATTGTTTAGAGTTTTAAGAATTTTACAAGAACAACGCACAAATCGTGGTGAAATCTTCACAAATCATCGATTTTATGAAATTTCTAGATTTTGAAGAATCATACACCGTTGGAAAGCTCTCTCTTTTTTATTTTCATAGAAATAAAATGGTTTTCCAATCCATGACTTTTGTTTAGAGTTATAAATACTTTAGCAAAACAACGCAAAAATCATATGGTGAAACCATCACAAATCAATGATTTTTTTAAAATATCTAGATTTTGATGAAACAAATAACGTTGGAAAGATGTATCGCTTTTACTTTCATAGAGAAAAAAAATATTTTCAAACTCATGACCCTTGTTTAGAGTTTTAAGGATTTTTTTTTACCATGTTTACCAAAATGCACAAATGGTATGGTAAAACCTTCTCAAATCACAAATTTTTGAAATTTCTAGATTTTGATTAATCAAATTCCGTTGGAAAGTTCTCTCGCTTAGCTTTCATGAAGAAAAACTGGTTTTGCAATCCATGACGTTTGTTTGGAGTTATAAAGACTTTAAGACTTTAGCAAAATAACGCAAAAATAGTATGGTAAAACCTTCGCAAATCAATGAATTTTTAAAATTTCTAGATTTTGATGAAACAAATAACATTGGAAAAATATTTTCCAACTCATGACCATTGTTTATAATTACGAGGATTTTAAAAATAATGCACAAATCATATGGTAAATCCTTAGCAAATCATTGATTTTTGAAATTCTAGATTTTGGTGAATCAAACGCTGTTGGAATGCTCTTTCAGTTTAATTTTGTGGATAAAAAAACAATTTTCCAATACATGACCTTTGTTTTGAGTTATAAATACTTTAGCAAAACAATGCAATAATCGCATGGTAAAACCATCGCAAATCAATGATTTTTTGAAATTTCTAGATTTTGATGAATCAAATAACGCGAGAAAAAGCTATATCGGTTTACTTTTGTAGAGAAAAAAAATGATTTTCCAATCCATGACCATTGTTTAGAGTTATAAGATTTTACGAATTCAACACACAATTCGTGTGGTAAAACCTTCGCAAATTAATGATTTTTTTGAAATTTATAGATTTTGATTAATCAAATAACGTTGAAAGCTATATTAGTTTACTTTCATGGAGAAAAAAAATTTTCCAATCCACGATAATTGTTTAGAGTTATAAAGACTTTAGCAAAATAATGCACAAATTGTGGTGTAAAACCTTTGCAAATCAATGATTTTTTGTAATTTCTGGATTTTGATGAGAAGAATAACGTAGGAAAGCTCTACCAGTTTACTTTCATAGAGAAAAAAATATTTTTCAATCCATGACCATTGTTTAGAGTTTTAAGAATTTTACAAGAACAACGCACAAATCGTATGGTGAAATCTTCACAAATCATCGATTTTATGAAATTTCTAGATTTTGATGAATCAAACACCGTTGGAAAGCTCTCTCAGTTTATTTTCATGGAAAAAAAATGGTTTTCCAATCCATGACTTTTGTTTAGAGTTATAAATACTTTAGCAAAACAACGCAAAAATCATATGGTGAAACCATCACAAATCAATGATTTTTTTTAAAATATCTAGATTTTGATGAAACAAATAACGTTGGAAAGATGTATCAGTTTACTTTCATAGAGAAAAAAATATTTTCAACTCATGACCCTTGTTTAGAGTTTTAAGGATTTTTTTTACCAAAACAATACACAAATCGTATGGTAAAACCTTCTCAAATCACAAATTTTTGGAAATTTCTAGTTTTTGATTAATCAAATTCCGTTGGAAAGTTCTCTCAGTTAGCTTTCATGAAGAAAAGCTGGTTTTGCAATCCATGACGTTTGTTTGGAGTTATAAAGACTTTAGCAAAATAACGCAAAAACAGTATGGTAAAACCTTCGCAAATCAATGAATTTTTAAAATTTCTAGATTTTGATGAAACAAATAACTTTGGAAAGCTCTATCAGTTTACTTCCATAGAGTAAAAAATATTTTCCAATTCATGACCATTGTTTATAGTTACGAGGATTTTTAAAAATAATGCACAAATCATATGGTACATCCATAGCAAATCATTGATTTTTTGAAATTCCTAGATTTTGGTGAATCAAACGATGTTGGAATGCTCTTTCAGTTTATTTTTGTGGATAAAAAAACAATTTTCCAATACATGACCTTTGTTTTGAGTTATAAATGCTTTAGCAAAACAATGCAATAATCGCATGGTAAAACCATCGCAAATCAATGATTTTTTGAAATTTCTAGATTTTGATGAATCAAATAACGTCGGAAAGCTATATCAGTTTACTTTTGTAGAGAAAAATGATTTTCCAATCCATGACCATTGTTTAGAGTTATAAAGATTTTACTTTCAATCAACACACAATTCGTGTGGTAAAACCTTCGCAAAATTAATGATTTTTTCAATGAAATTTATAGATTTTGATTAATCAAATAGCGTTGGAAAGCTATATTAGTTTACTTTCATGGAGAAAAAACAATTTTCCAATCCACGATAATTGTTTAGAGTTATAAAGACTTTAGCAAAATAATGCACAAATTGTGGTGTAAAACCTTTGCAAATCAATGATTTTTTGTAATTTCTGGATTTTGATGAGAAGAATAACGTAGGAAAGCTCTACCAGTTTACTTTCATAGAGAAAAAAATATTTTTCAATCCATGACCATTGTTTAGAGTTTTAAGAATTTTACAAGAACAACGCACAAATCGTATGGTGAAATCTTCACAAATCATCGATTTTATGAAATTTCTAGATTTTGATGAATCAAACACCGTTGGAAAGCTCTCTCAGTTTATTTTCATGGAAAAAAAATGGTTTTCCAATCCATGACTTTTGTTTAGAGTTATAAATACTTTAGCAAAACAACGCAAAAATCATATGGTGAAACCATCACAAATCAATGATTTTTTTAAAATATCTAGATTTTGATGAAACAAATAACGTTGGAAAGATGTATCAGTTTACTTTCATAGAGAAAAAAATATTTTCAAACTCATGACCCTTGTTTAGAGTTTTAAGGATTTTTTTTACCAAAACAATGCACAAATCGTATGGTAAAACCTTCTCAAATCACAAATTTTTGGAAATTTCTAGATTTTGATTAATCAAATTCCGTTGGAAAGTTCTCTCAGTTAGCTTTCATGAAGAAAAACTGGTTTTGCAATCCATGACGTTTGTTTGGAGTTATAAAGACTTTAGCAAAATAACGCAAAAATAGTATGGTAAAACCTTCGCAAATCAATGAATTTTTAAAATTTCTAGATTTTGATGAAACAAATAACATTGGAAAGCTCGATCAGTTTACTTCCATAGAGTAAAAAATATTTTCCAACTCATGACCATTGTTTATAGTTACGAGGATTTTACCAAAAATAATGCACAAATCATATGGTAAATCCTTCGCAAATAATTGATTTTTTGATATTCTTAGATTTTGGTGAATCAAACGCTGTTGGAATGCACTTTCTGTTTACTTTTGTGGATAAAAAAACAATTTTCCAATACATGACCTTTGTTTTGAGTTATAAATACTTTAGCAAAACAATGCAATAATCGCATGGTAAAACCATCGCAAATCAAAGATTCTTTGAAATTTCTAGATTTTGATGAATCAAATAACGTCGGAAAGCTATATCAGTTTACTTTTGTAGAGAAAAAATGATTTTCCAATCCATGACCATTGTTTAGAGTTATAAAGATTTTACGAATTCAACACACAATTCGTGTGGTAAAACCTTCGCAAATTAATGATTTTTTGAAATTTATAGATTTTGATTAATCAAATAACATTGGAAAGCTATATTAGTTTACTTTCATGGAGAAAAAACAATTTTCCAATCCACGATAATTGTTTAGAGTTATAAAGACTTTAGCAAAATAATGCACAAATTGTGGTGTAAAACCTTTGCAAATCAATGATTTTTTGTAATTTCTGGATTTTGATGAGAAGAATAACGTAGGAAAGCTCTACCAGTTTACTTTCATAGAGAAAAAAATATTTTTCAATCCATGACCATTGTTTAGAGTTTTAAGAATTTTACAAGAACAACGCACAAATCGTATGGTGAAATCTTCACAAATCATCGATTTTATGAAATTTCTAGATTTTGATGAATCAAACACCGTTGGAAAGCTCTCTCTGTTTATTTTCATAGAAATAAAATGGTTTTCCAATCCATGACTTTTGTTTAGAGTTATAAATACTTTAGCAAAACAACGCAAAAATCATATGGTGAAACCATCCCAAATCAAGGATTTTTTTAAAATATCTAGATTTTGATTAAACAAATAACGTTGAAAAGATGTATCAGTTTACTTTCATAGAGAAAAATAATATTTTCCAACTCATGACCCTTGTTTAGAGTTTTAAGGATTTTTTTACCAAAATCATGTTTACCAAAACCATGCACAAATGGTATGGTTAAACCTTCTCAAATCACAAATTTTTTGAAATTTCTAGATTTGATTAATCAAATTCCGTTGGAAAGTTCTCTCAGTTGGCTTTCATGAAGAAAAACTGGTTTTGCAATCCATGACGTTTGTTTGGAGTTATAAAGACTTTAGTAAAATAACGCAAAAATAGTATGGTAAAACCTTCGCAAATCAATGAATTTTTAAAATTTCTAGATTTTGATGAAACAAATAACATTGGAAAGCTCGATCAGTTTACTTCCATAGAGTAAAAAATATTTTCCAACTCATGACCATTGTTTATAGTTACGAGGATTTTTCCAAAAATAATGCACAAATCATATGGTAAATCCTTCGCAAATCATTGATTTTTTGAAAATCCTAGATTTTGGTGAATCAAACGCTGTTGGAATGCTCTTTCAGTTTACTTTTGTGGAGAAAAAAACAATTTTCCAATACATGACCTTTGTTTTGAGTTATAAATACTTTAGCAAAACAATGCAATAATCGCATGGTAAAACCATCGCAAATCAAAGATTCTTTGAAATTTCTAGATTTTGATGAATCAAATAACGTCGGAAAGCTATATCAGTTTACTTTTGTAGAGAAAAAATGATTTTCCAATCCATGACCATTGTTTAGAGTTATAGAGATTTTACGAATTCAACACACAATTCGTGTGGTAAAACCTTCGTAAAATTAATGATTTTTTTTGAAATTTATAGATTTTGATTAATCAAATAGCATTGGAAAGCTATATTAGTTTACTTTCATGGAGAAAAAAAACAATTTTCCAATCCACGATAATTGTTTAGAGTTATAAAGACTTTAGCAAAATAATGCACAAATTGTGGTGTAAAACCTTTGCAAATCAATGATTTTTGTAATTTACGGATTTTGATGAGAAGAATAACGTAGGAAAGCTCTACCGTTTTACTTTCATAGAGAAAAAATATTTTTCAATCCATAACCATTGTTTAGGGTTTTAAGAAATTTACAAGAACAACGCACAAAATCGTATGGTGAAATCTTCACAAATCATCGATTTTATGAAATTTCTAGATTTTGAAGAATCATACACCGTTGGAAAGCTCTCTCTGTTTATTTTCATAGGAAAAAAATGGTTTTCCAATCCATAACTTTTGTTTAGAGTTATAAATACTTTAGCAAAACAACGCAAAAATCATATGGTGAAACCATCACAAATCAATGATTTTTTTTAAAATATCTAGATTTTGATGAAACAAATAACGTTGGAAAGATGTATCAGTTTACTTTCATAGAGAAAAAAAAATATTTCAAACTCATGACCCTTGTTTAGAGTTTTAAGGATTTTTTTTACCAAAACAATGCACAAATCGTATGGTAAAACCTTCTCAAATCACAAATTTTTGGAAATTTCTAGTTTTTGATTAATCAAATTCCGTTGGAAAGTTCTCTCAGTTAGCTTTCATGAAGAAAAGCTGGTTTTGCAATCCATGACGTTTGTTTGGAGTTATAAAGACTTTAGCAAAATAACGCAAAAATAGTATGGTAAAACCTTCGCAAATCAATGAATTTTTAAAATTTCTAGATTTTGATGAAACAAATAACATTGGAAAAATATTTTCCAATTCATGACCATTGTTTATAATTACGAGGATTTTACCAAAAATAATGCACAAATCATATGGTAAATCCTTAGCAAATCATTGATTTTTTGAAATTCCTAGATTTTGGTGAATCAAACGATGTTGGAATGCTCTTTCAGTTTATTTTTGTGGATAAAAAAACAATTTTCCAATACATGACCTTTGTTTTGAGTTATAAATGCTTTAGCAAAACAATGCAATAATCGCATGGTAAAACCATCGCAAATCAATGATTTTTGAAATTTCTAGATTTTGATGAATCAAATAACGTCGGAAAGCTATATCAGTTTACTTTTGTAGAGAAAAAAATGATTTTCCAATCCATGACCATTGTTTAGAGTTATAAAATTTTAAAATTTTAAAAATTTTTTAAAAAATTTTTCCAAATTTTTTTTAAAACCCCCAAAAAAAAAATTTTAAAATTTAAAATTTTCCCTTTTTTTTTAAAAAAGGTTTAAAAACCTTTAAAAAAAAAATTTTTTTAAAAAATTTTTTTAAAAATTTCCAAAATTTTTTTAAAATTGCTTTTTTTGGTTTTTAAAAAAACTTTTTTAATTTAAAAATTTTTAAAATTAAAAAATTTTTAAACCAAAAAATTTTTAAAAAATTTTAATTTTTTAAAAATTTTTTTAAAAAAATTTTAAAAAATAAAATTTTTCCCTTAAAAAATTTTTTTAACCCCAAAAAATTTAAAAATTTTAAAAAAAAACCAAAATTTTTTGGAAAATCCTTAAAATTTTTAATTTTTTTAATTTTTGGGTTTTTTGGGGAAAAACCTTTTCCTTACTTTTTTTAAAAAAATTTTTTTCCTTTTTAAATTAATTTTTAAAAAAAAAAAATTTTTAAAAATTTTGTTTAAAATTTTAAATTTTAATTTTGGGTTTAATCAAAAAAAAAATTTTAAAAAAAAAAATTTTAATTTAATTTTTTTTAAAAAAAAAAATTTTTTTAAAAAAAATTTTTGGAAAATTTTTTTTTTTTAAAAAATTTTTTTTTTTAAAAAAAAATTTTTTTTTTTAAAAAAAAAAAAACCCCAAAATAATTTTAAAATTTTAAAAATTTAAAAATAAAAATTTTTTTTTTTAAAAAGAAAAAACCCCTTTTTAAAATAAGGAAAAAATTTTCCCTTTAAACCTTGGAAAAAATTTTTTAAAATTTATAAAAGGGAAAATTTTAAGGGCCAAAAAAAAATTTTTTTTTTTAAAAATCCCAAAAATTTTTTTTTAAAAAAAATTGGCCCCCTTTATTTTTTTAAAAAAATTTTTAAAAAATTTTTTTTTAAAAATTTCCAAAACAAGTTTTTAAAATTAAAAATTTTAAAAAAAAATTTTTTAAAAAAATTTTAAAAAAAAATTTTTTTGGGGCCCTTTTTTGGGAAAAATTTTTTCCCAAAACCCTTTTTAAAAAGGGAAAAAAAAACCCCAAAAAAAAATTTTTAAATTTTAAAATTTTAAAAAAATTTTTGGAAATTTTTTTTTAAAAAAAAATTTTTTCCCCTTTTTTTAAGAAAAGGTTTTTAAAAATAACGGGAAAAAGTTTAAAAATTTAAAAATAAAAAAATTTTTTTTTTAAAAAAAATTAAAAAATTTTAAAAAAAATTTTTTTTAAAAATAAATTAAAAAATTTTAATTTAAAATTTTTTAAAAATTTTTTTCCAAAATTTTTAAAATTAAATTTTAAACCCAAAAAAAAATTTTTTTTTTTTAAAATTAAATTTTGGGGTTTTTTTTTTTTTAAAAAATTTTCCTTTTTCCTTTTTTTTAAAAAAAATTTTAAAAAAAATTTTTTGGGAAAAAATTTAAAAAAAAAATTTTAAATTTTAAAATTTGGAAAAAAAAGGGAAAAAAATTTTTTTTTTTAAAAAAAAAACCCCTTTTTTTTAAAAAAATTTTTAAAATTTTAAATTTTAAAAAATTTTTTTAAAAAAAATTTTGGGAAAATTTTTTTTTTTTTTAAAAAATTTTTATTTAACCAAAAGGGAAAAAAATTTTTTTAAAAAAAAAAAAAAATTTTAAAAAATTTAAAAATTTTAAAAATTTAAAAAATTTTTTTTTTAAATTTAAAAAAAAAATTTTAAAAAAATTTTAAAAGTTTTTCTTTTAAAAAATTTTTTTTTAAAAAAAAAAGGAAAATTTTAAAAACCAAAAAAGGGTTTAAATTTTTTTTTTAAAAAAACCCCCTTTTTTTTAATTTTAAAAAAATTTTTTTTTAATAAAAAATTTTGGTTTTTTAAAAAATTTTTTTAAAAAAAAAATTTTAAAAAAACCCAAAAAAAGGGAAAAAAAATTAAATTTTTTTAAAAAAAATTTTAAAGAAAAAATTTTTTAAAATTAAAAAAATTTTTTAAAAAAAATTTTTTAATTTTAAAATTTTTTTTTTTAAAAAAAATTTTACCAAAACCCCAAAAAGGGGAAAACCCCAAAAAAATTTTTTTTTTTTTTTAATTAAAAAAGGGGCCCCTTTTTTTTGGAAAAAAGGGTTTCCAACCTTTTTTTTTAAAAAAAAAAAAAAAAAATTGGGCCCCAAAAATTTTAAAATTTTTAAATTTTTTTTAAAAAAAAATTAAAAAGGTCGTTTTTTAAAAAAAAAAATTTTTCCCCATTTTTTTTAAAAAAAAAAAAAACAAAAAAAACCTTTAAAAATTAATTTTTTTTTTTTTTTTAAAAAAGGGGTTTTTTTTTTTAAAAAAAAAAATTTTAAAATTTGGGTTTTTTAAAATTTTAAAAAAACAAAAAATTAAAAACCAAACCAAAAAATTTTTTTTTTTTTTTTTAAAAAAAAAAATTTTCTTTTTTTAAAAAAAATTTTTCCAACCCCTTTTTGGTTTTTTTAAAAAAAAACCAAACCAAACCCTTTTTAAAAATTTAAATTTTTAAATTTTTTAAATTTTAAATTTAAATTTTAAAAAAATTTTTTTTTTGGGGAAAACCCAAAAAAAATTTTTTGAAAAATTTTTAAAAATTAAAAATTTTAAACCCAAAAAAAATTTTTTGGGTTTTTTAAAAAGGGAATTTTTAAAACCAAATTTTTTAAAAAAAAAATTTTTCCCAATTTAACCTTGGAAAAAATTTTTTTTCCCAAAACCCCAAAAGGTTTTAAAATTTTCAAAAAACCCAAATTTTAAATTTTAAATTTTAAAAAAAAAAAATTTTTTTTTTTAAATTTTTAAAAAAAATTTTTCCAATTTTTTTTAAAAAAATTTTTAAAATCCTTTAAAATTTTTAAAAAATAAATTTTAAACCAAAAAAAAAATTTTTTAAAAATTTTTAAAAAAAATTTAAAATTTTATTTTTAAGGGAAAAAAATTTTTTTCATTTTTTTTTTTTTTTTTAAAAATTTTAAAAACCCAAAACCAAAAAAAAAAAACCCCCAAAAAAATTTTTTTTTTTTTTTAAAAATTTTTTTTCCCCCTTCCCCAAAAAAAAATTTTGGTTTTCCCTTTTTTTTTAAAAAACCAAAAAAAAAAAAAAAAAAAAATAATTTTTTTTTTTTTTAAAAAAAAAAAAAACCCCTTTTTTAAAAAAAAAAATTTTTCCCCATTTTTTTTTTTAAAAAAAAAAAAAAAAATTTAAAATTTCCAAATTTTTGAAATTTTAAAATTTTGGGTTTTTTTTTTTGGTTTTTTTTTAAAAAAAAAATTTTTCCAAACCTTTTTTGGTTTTTTTTAAAACAAAACAATTAAAATTTAAAAACCCCAAAAAAAATTTTTAAATTTTAATTTTTTAAAAAAAAAGGGAAAAATATTTTTTTTTAAAAAAAAAATTTTTCCCCATTTTTGGGTTTTTTTTTTTAAAAAAAAAATTTTTTTTAAATTTTTTTTTAAATTTTTTTTAAAAAAAAAAAAGTTTTTTTTTAAAAAAAACCAATTTCCCAAAAATTTTTTTTAAAATTTAAAGGAAAAAAAAAAAATTTTTTTAAAATTTAAATTTTTAAATTTTTTGGTTTTTGGGGGGAAAAAAAAAAACCCAAAATTTTTTTTAAAAAAAAAAATTTTCCAATTTTAATTTTTAAAATTTTAAAGAAAAAAAACCAAAAAAAAATTTAAATTTTTTTTTAAATTTTGAAAAAAACCCTTAAAAATTTTTTTTTAAAATTTAAATTTTAAAAAATTTTCCCTTTTTTTGGTTTAAAATTTTAAAAAAAAAAAAAAATTTTAAAAAAAAAAATTTTAAAATTTTTTTTTTTAAAAAAAAATTTGAAAAAACCTACTTTCATAGAGAAAAAAATTTTTCCAACCCCCTTTTTTTTTAAAATTTTCCCCCAAAAAAAAAAAAAAAACCTTCCAAATTTTTTTTTAAAAATTTTTTTTAAAAAAAATTTTTTTTTTTTTTAAAAAACCCTTTTTCAAAAAATTTTTTGGAATTTAAAATTTTTAAAATTAAAAAAATTTTAAAAAAAAAAAAATTTAAAATTTTTTTAAAATTTTTTAAAAAAAATTTTAAAGGAAAAAAATTAAAAAAAAATTTTTAAAAAAATTTTTTTTACCAATTTTTTTAAAAAAAAAAAATTAAAATTTCCAAAAAATTTTTTAAATAATTTTTTTTTTTTAAAATTTTTGGAATTTTTTTTTTTGGGGAAAACTTTTTAAAAAAATTTTTTAAAAATTTTTTTTTAAAAAAAATTTTGCAAAAAACCCAAAAAAAGGTTTTAAAAAAAATTTTTTTAAAAAAGGGGAAAAAAATTTTTTTAAAAAAAAATTTTTTTAAAAAAATTTTTTTTAAAAATTTTTTTAAAAAAAATTTTTTAAAACCCCAAAATTTTGGGGAAAAAAAAATTTTTTTAAAAAAAAAGGTTTTTTAAAAAAATTTTGGAAAAAATAATTTTTAATTTTAAAAAATTTTTTTTAAAAAAAATTTTTTAAAAATTTTTTAAACCTTCCAAAAATTTTTTAAATTTTTTGAAAAAAAAAGGGGGGTTTCTTTAAAAAAAAATTTTTTTAAAAAAAATTTTTTAATTTTGAAAAGAAAAAATTTTGGGTTTTAAAAACAAAAATTTTTTGAAATTTTAAAATTTTTAATTTAAAATTTTAAACCCCCAAAATTTTAAAAAACCCCTTTTTTTTTAAAAGGTTTTAAAAAAGGGAAAAAAAAATTTAAAAACCAAAACAAACCAAAAATTTTTTTAAAATTTAAAAAAAATTTTTTAAAAAATTTTTTTTAAAAAAAAAAATTTTAAAACCCCTTTTTTAAGGAAAAAATTTTTTCCAAAACCAAGACCCTTTTTGGTTTTTTTTAAACCAAAAAATTTTAAAATTTAAAATTTTTAAAAAAAATTTTTGGAAATTTCTTTTTTTTAAAAAAAAGGTTTTCCCTTTTCCCTTTTTTTAAACCTTTAAAATTTTAAAAAAAATTTAAACCTTTAAAAAAAATTTTAAAATTTTAAATTTTTAAAAAAAAATTTTAAATTTTTTTAAAAAATAAATTAAAAATTTTCCCTTTTCCTTTTTAAAAATTTTTTTCCAAAATTTTTAAAAAATTTTAAACCCCAAAAAAAAATTTTTTTAAATTTTAAATTTTTTTTAAAAAAATTTTTTTTTTGGGAAAAAATTTTTTTTAAAAACCTTTTTTAAAATAAATTTTTTAAAAAAAAATTTAAAAAAAAAAACCAAAGGAAAAAAATTTTTTAAAATTTTTTAAAAATTTTTTAAAAAAAAATTTTAACCCGGGAAAAAAAATTTTTCCAAAAAAATTGTTTTTTAAAAAGGAATTTTTAAAAAAAATTTTTTTTTAAAACCCAAATTTTTTTTTTAAAAAAAATTTTTTTTAAAAAATTTTAAAATTTAAAAAAAGGGAAAAAATTTTTTCCAAAAAAATTTTTAAAAAAATTTTTAAAATTAAAAAATTTTAAAAAAAAAATTTGGGGTTTTTTTTAAAAATTTTTTTAAAATTTTTAAAAAGGGTTTTTTTAAAAAAAAAATTTTTTTGGAAAAATTTTTTTTAAAATTTTTTAAAAAAAAATTTTGGGGAAAACCCAAAAAATTTTTAAAATTTTGTTTTAAGAAATTTTAAATTTTGGAAAATCCCCTTTTTTTTAAAAAAAATTTTTAAAAAAATTTTTTTAAAATAAATTTTTTTAAAAAAAAAAAAAAAAAACCAAAAAATTTTAAAATTTGATTTTTTTAAAAATTTAATTTTAAAGAAAAAATTTTTGGAAAAAATTATTTTTTAAAAAAAATTTTTTTTTAAAATTTTTTTTTTAAAAAAAAAAATTTTTTAAAAAATTTTCCAAAAAAAAAGGGTTTTGGAAAACCCCAAAAAAACCCTTTAAATTTTAAGAAAAATTTTTTCCCGGAAATTTTTTTTAAAGAAAAAAATTTTGCAAAAAGAGGTTTTTTAAAAAAAAAAAAAAAAATTTTTAAAAAATTCCAAAAAGGTTTTTAAATTTTAAGGGCCAAAAAAAAGGGTTTTTTACCCTTTTAAAAAAAAAAACCAATGGAAATTTTTTTTGGGGATTTTTAAAAAATTAAAAAAAAACCTTTTAAAATTTTTTTTTTTAAAAGAAAAAATTTTTTCCAAAATTTGAATTTTTTTATTTAAATTTTTAAAAAAAAAATTTTTTTTAAATAAAATTTTTAAAAAATTTAATTTTTAAAAAAAAAAAAAATTTCCTTTTTTTTTAAAAAAAAAAACCCAAATTTTTTTTTTTAAAAAAATTTAATTTTCCCCAAATTTGGTTTAAAATTTTAAAATTTTTTTTTAAAAATTTTTTTTTAAAAAAAATTTTTAAATTTTTTTGGGAAAAAAAAAAAAATTTTTTTTTTTAAAAAAAAAATTTTTTTGGGTTTAAAATTTAAAAAGTTTTTTTTGGGAAAAAAAAAAAATTTTTTTTTTTTAAAAAAAATTTTAAAAAGGGTTTTTTAAAAAATTTTTTCCAAAAAACCGGGTTTTAAATTTTAAAATTTAAAAAAAAAAAAAAAATTTTAAAAAGTTTTTTTTTTTTAAAAAAAATTTTCCCTTAAAATTTTTTTAATTTTATAAAAAAAAAAAAAAATTTTTGGTTTAAAATTTAAAAACTTTTTTAAAAAAAAAAATTTTTGGAAAAAAAAAAAAATTTTTTTTTTTTAAAAAAAAAACCTTGGGGTTTTTGGTTTTTTTTAAAAAAAATTTTTGGGATTTTTTAAAAAATTTTTAAAAAAAAAATTTTGGAAAACCCCCAAAAAAATTTTTTAAATTTCAAAAAAAAAAATTTTTTGGTTTAAAGAAAACCTTTTCCCAAAAAGGTTTTTTTAAAAAAAAAAAAAAAAATTTTTGGGAAAAATTTAAAAAAATTTTTTTTTTTTGGAAAAAAATTTTAAATTAAACCCCTTTTTAAAAAAAAAAAAAAACCATTTTTAAAAAAATTTTAAAATTTTTTAAAAAAATTTTGGGAAACCCTTTTTTTTTTTTTTTTGGGAAAAAAATTTTAAAATTTTTTTTTTTTTAAAAAAAAAACCAATCAAAACCTTTGGTTTAAAATTTAAAAAAAAAAAATTTAAAATTTTGGGAAAAAAAAAAACAAAACCTTTTTAAAAAAATTTTTAAAAAAACCCGGGTTTTTAAAATTTTGGAAAAAAAAAAAAATTTTTTAAATTTTTTAAAATTTAATTTTTTTTGGGGGCAAATTTTTATTTTTTTAAAAAAAATTTTTTAAAAATTTTTTTTTAAAAGTTTTTAAAAAAAAAAATTTTTAAAATTTTTTTTTTTTAAAAAATTTTAAAAAAAAAAAATTTTTTTTTTTAAAAAATTTTTTAAAAAAGGGGTTTTAATTTTAAAATTTTAAAAAAAAAAAAAAATTTTTTTTTAAATTTTTTTTAAAAAAAAAAGGGAATTAAATTTAAAAATTCCCTTTTTTTTTGGAAATTTAAAATTTTCCAACCCTTTTTTTTATTTTAAAAAAAAATTTTAAAAAAAAAAAATAAATTTTTTAAAAAAAAAAAACCAATAATTTTAAAAAAAAAATTTATAAAAAATTTAAAAAAATTTTTTTTAAAATTTTTTTTTAAAAAAAATTTTTTAAAAACCTTTTAAAAACCAAATTTTAAAATTTTAAAAAAAAAATTTTTTAAATTTCTTTTTTTTAAAAAAATTTTTTTCCCTTCTTTTTTGGAAAATTTTGTTTAAAATTTTTAAAATTAAAAGGGAAAAAAAAAAAAATTTTAAAATTTTGTTTTGAAAAAAATTTCGGTGAAACCCCGGGAAAAATTTTAATTCCAAATTTTTTTTTTTTTAAAAAATTTAAAATTTAAAAAAACCCCAAAAATTTAAATTTTAAAACCTTTTTTTAAAAAATTTTTTTGGGGGGTTTTTTTTTTTTTTCCTTTAAAAAATTTTTTTTAAAAACCTTTAAAAAAAAATTTGCAAAAAACCAAAAATTAAAAATTTTAAATTTCAAAATTTTTGAAAAATTTTAAAAAGAAAAAAAAGGGTAAAAAAATTTTTTTAAAAAAATTTTTAAAAAATTTTTTTTTAAAAAAACCTTTAAAAAAAAATTTTTAAATTTTTAAAATTTTAAATTTTTTAAAAAATTTTTTAAAAAAATTTTTTTTTAAAAAAAAATTTTTTCCAAAAAAAATTTTTTTAAAAAGAAATTTGAAAAATTTCAAAAAAAAAAAAAATTTGGGGTTTTTTTTAAAAATTTTTTTAAAATTTTTAAAAAGGGGGAAAAAAAAAAAAATTTTTTAAAAAAAATTTTTAATTTTAAAATTTTTAAAAAAAAATTTTAAAAAACAAAAATTTTTTAAAATTTTAAAATTTTTTTAAAATTTTAAATTTTTCCCTTAATTTTAAAAAATTTTTTTTTAAAATTTTTAATTTTAAAAATTTTTTTAAGGAAAAACGGGAAAAAAAAAAAGTTTTTAAAAAAAAAAGGAAGAAAAACGGTTTTGCAATCCATGACGTTTGTTTGGAGTTATAAAGACTTTAGCAAAATAACGCAAAAATAGTATGGTAAAACCTTCGCAAATCAATGAATTTTTAAATTTCTAGATTTTGATGAAACAAATAACATTGGAAAGCTCGATCAGTTTACTTCCATAGAGTAAAAAATATTTTCCAACTCATGACCATTGTTTATAGTTACGAGGATTTTACCAAAAATAATGCACAAATCATATGGTAAATCCTTCGCAAATCATTGATTTTTTGAAAATCCTAGATTTTGGTGAATCAAACGCTGTTGGAATGCTCTTTCAGTTTACTTTTGTGGAGAAAAGTTTTTGACATAATTTTTCGGGGCTGTTTTCATAGTCGAAAGTATGCATATTTGGTATCATTTCGAAGGTCTTGATGTTTACTTCGCAACAATGTAAGAGTAGTAGAATTTCAACCAATACATTATTCACAAGAGCGCACCAAAGATGGCTACTTGGCTTTAATCAAAAAGCCTCAAAACTTTGTTTTCTAACTTTTTGGGTCTCTACCCAACTTTTTCACTTTTAACTAAACAAGCCTTAATAAAAGCCAATAACTCTTAGATGAATTCATCATAGCCCTTTTATAAAATATTAAATCCGATTTTTTTCTCCCTTTTTATTATTCGAATTTAAATTAAATTCTAAGTGTTACGACTTTCAAAAAACCTTTTGGGACAATTCAAATCATTCTCTTTTTCATATTAAATTGAAAATACGAATTTTCGTGTCGTTACAATCTTCCCTCCTTAAATAAATTTCGTCCTCAAAATTTACCTAGAATAATTCAGGAAATTTTTCTCTCATTTCATCTTCTCGCTCCCAAGTCTCTTCTTCGATAGCTTCACTTCTCCATAGGATCTTGACTAGCTGAACTTCTTTATTTCTGAGGCGTTTTGTTTCGTGCATAAGAACTCTGAGGGGTCGTTCTTCTAAAGTCAAGTCGGCTTGAATCTCAGTAGGTACGTCAGTAAGTACATGGGATGGATCTGGGATATACTTCTGAAGTGTAGATACATGAAACACGTTTTGCACTTTGCTCAAGGAAATCGGCAGTTCCAATTTGTAGCTAAACGGTCCAATTCTTTCTTTTATTTCGAAGGGTCCAATATACCTCGGTGTCAACTTTTCTTTTTTGCCGAACCTAAATATCCTTTTGACTAGGGATATTTTAATGAAGACTTTATCTCCCACTTCAAATTCCAATGGTCGACGCCTTTTATTCGCATAGCTTCGTTGACGATCCTGGGTGGTGCTTATATTCTTTTTAATTTTCTCTACTACATAGACCATGTCTTGTACCATTTCTAGTCCTATTATATGTCTTTCTCCCACTTCATCCCAATATAAAGGTGACCGGCATTTCCTCCCATACAAAGCTTCATATGGAGGCATCCCAATTGATGATTGGAAGCTGTTGTTGTACGCAAATTCGATTAATGGTAGATAACGGTCCCAATTTCCAGCAAATTCTAGTATGCTTGCTCGTAGCATGTCTTCAATAGTTTGAATGATCCTTTCAGTTTGTCCGTCGGTTTGTGGATGGAAAGCGGTGCTAAAATGTAGCTACGTGCCCAATGACTTATGTAGCTCTCGCCAAAAGTGAGATACAAATCGGGGTTCTCTGTCCGATACGATGGATGCTGGGACTCCATGTAGTCTCACTATCTCTTGAATATAAAGACTTGCATACTGATCCATCTTGTAGGACATCTTTACAGGTATAAAATGTGCCGATTTGGTTAGAGGATCAACTATTACCCAAATAGCGTCACAACCTTTTGAAGTTTTTGGTAATCCCACTACAAAGTCCATCAAGACTTTTTCCCATTTCCACTTGGGGATTAGTAGTGGTTCTAGATTCCCAGCAAGTCTTTGATGTTCGGCTTTTACTTGTTGGCAAATTAGGCATTTTTCCACGAAGTCGGCGATCTCTCTCTTCATATCGGGCCACCAATACATTGTCTTAATTTCATGGTACATTTTCGTAGATCCTGGGTGTATTGAATAAGGCGTACTATGAGCTTCCTGCATTATCTCCTTTCTGATTTCTTCATCTTGAGGCACATATATCCTATCCTTATACTGAAGGATTCCTTTGATCGACGTACGATAGTTTGTTGGCTTTTCTTTTACCATTTTTCTTCTCATCTTTTCTGCAAATACGTCAGTTTCTTGTGCTTTCTTAATTTGATCTTGCAGGGTGGATCGATTGTCATTGTTGAAAGCCTCTCATCTCCTGGTGTTAAAATTTCCAAGTTGAAGTTCTCTACTTCTTTGCTCAATTCTCTAGACTTCCTTGGCGCCTTACGATTTAATGCATCCGCTACTACATTAGCCTTTCCAGGGTGGTAATTGATTGTGCAGTCATAATCCTTCACTAGTGCCAACCACCGTCACCGACGATATTCAACTCTTTACGAGTGAAGAAATATTTCAAACTCTTGTGGTCGGTAAAATATTTCACACTTCACACCGCATAAATAATGTCTCCATATCTTCAAGGCGAACACTATTGCTGCTAGCTCCAAGTCGTGAGTGGGGTAGTTCTTTTCATACGGTTTTAATTGCCTAGAAGAGAAGGCAATTACCTTACCGCGCTGCATCAAGACGCAACCTAGACCATGTTTAGAAGCGTCGCTATAGATGGTAAAACCTTCGTTTTCATTTGGGATCGTAAGAATAGGGGCCGACGTGAGCCTTTCTTTTAGGTCTTGGAAACTGTGCTCGCAAGATTCATTCTATCTAAATGGGACATTCTTTCGAGTTAACTGAGTTAAAGGAGTGGTGATCTTTAAAAAATCTTGTACAAATCGTTGATTGCTAATCCCAAGAAACTCCTGACTTCAGTTGGGGTTGATGGTCGAGGCCATTCCATGACTGCTTCAATCTTGCTTGGGTCAACTGCTATGCCTTCTTTGGACACGACATGTCCCAAGAATATCACTTGATCCAACCAAAATTCACACTTTTTGAACTTGGCATACATTTTCTTTTCTCGTAGAATTTGAAGGACTATTCTCAAGTGTGAGGCATGTTCTTCTCGTGTACGGGAATATATCAAGATATCATCAATGAAGACTAATACGAACTTATCAAGATATTCTTTGAACACTCGGTTCATCAAGTCCATAAATGTGGCTAGTGCATTTGTCAAACCGAAGGGCATCACTAAAAATTCGTAATGACCATAACGAGTGCTAAAAGTAGTTTTCGAGATATCTTCTTCCTTGATTTTCAACTGGTGGTAGCCGGTTCGAAGGTCTATTTTCAAAAATACTGCAGAACCTTGGAGATGATCGAAGAGATCATCAATCCTAGGATATGGATATTTATTCTTGATGGTCACTTTATTCTATTCTCGATAGTCTATACATAACCTCATCAATCCATCCTTCTTCTTGACAAACAATACTGGAGCCCCCATGGTGAAACACTGGGGCGAATAAATCCTTTTTGGATCAATTCATCTAGTTGAGTTTTCAACTCCTTCAATTCCGATGGTGCCATCCTATATGGCACTTTGGAGATTGGCGATGTTCCAAGGATAACTTCAATTCCAAATTCAATTTCCCTATCTGGAGGTAATCCAAGTAAATCATTCGGGAATACATCGGGGTACTCTTGTACCACTGGTAATGATGCCAATGAATTTTCAAATTCAGTTTGAATTTGGTGCAAACTCACCCAATAGCCTTCGCTTCCTTTTTCAATCATCTTTGAAGCTTTTAACGCAGAGGTAATGATTTTTGAGGTTTTCTCTGGTCGAGGAAAAGTTATTGGCCCTTCACCAGGCATATTTAATGCTTTTGACTTACAATCGATTGTAACCCCATACTTAGATAGCCAATTCATCCCTAAGATTAAATCAAAATCTCTTAAGTTGAGCAGAATTAGGTTGGTAGGGTAAAGTTTTTCCCTAAGTTGTATTGCCACATCTGGGACAAACTGTCTAACACAACAATTCAGGCCTGAAGGTAAAACTACTTCTATTTCTACAGGCAAAGATCTAGGACTTAGCTTGAACATTTTCACCTTATGAGTTGCAATGAAGGAATGCTTAGCATCGGAGTCAAATAACGCATACATAGGTTGGGTTTTAACAGATATCGTACCTGCCACCACGTGACTATCTTCTTCATTCTCTGGCCTAACCATGGCATACACTCTTGCTTTTCCCTTCTCTCTTTCAAACCTATCTGGGCAGTCTCGGCTCATGTGTCCATGTTTCTTACAATAGTAGCACATCTCTTGTCTTGCTAGACACTCCCCGCTATGAGGTCTTCCACATTTGGTGCATGAAGGGATAGTCTTTGCCTCAGTCTGGTTGTTTGGTCTACCTCTTTTTAGATGCGGTTCGTTCTACTTTTCTCCATGGCGTTTTCCAGTCCATTTCTTCTTATTTTCATTCCAGTTCTTGTTGACTCTAAACCCCTTTTGGTTCTAGTTTCGGTTTAGATTTCTTTCTTCTCGAGCCCGAACAATTTTACCTTCGGCCTGCTCAGCTAGTAAGGCCTTATCGGTCACTTCTGGGAAACTCATGTTCTGAATTCCAAACATAAGTACATCCCTGTTCAGCTCGGGCCTTAGCCCTTCCAGAAAATGGTCAACTTTCAATCCATTCGTGCCTACCATATGAGCGGCGAAACGGGACAGCTCCTCAAACTTTCTTATGTACTCTGATACCGTCATTGATCCCTGTCTTAACTGGATAAATTCATTTAGCTTCTGATTTCTAGTGGAAGTGGAAAAATACTTGTTTCTAAATATTTCAGTGAATTTTTCACAAGTCATGTCGGTTGTTTCTCCCATGCTTGTCAAAGTATCCCACCAATGTCCCGCACTTCCTCGAAGCATGAAGGATGCACATATCACTTTTTCATTATCCGTCACGTGAGCATAGGCAAACATACGCTCCATTGTTCTTAGCCAGTTCTCAGCTTCAATCGGATCTTTTGCTTCTAAAAATGTAGAGAGATTGAGACGACGGAAACGGTCACTGCTGAGTTCTTTCTCTTGATGTGGGTTTGCAGCTGAGGGAGGTTGATTTATAAACTGTTCTAACTGACGAGCCTGCCACTCTACTAATTGGGTCAGTCACTCGATAGTTCGATTTGCCATACTCGATTATCTAAAATGAGATAAGAAAGTTTGAAAAAGTAATTTATTATTTTTACAAATGTTGTACCAGTTCAAATTAATATGCCAAAGAAAGTAAAACATAATAATTTTTTTGCAAATTGAAAATATTTCAAACTGTTTCTGTTCATGTATGGTATTGATACCTACTTATTGGGTATCAATACCCATCGCAAAAATTCAGCAAAGCATGTTTTGAAAGTTTCTCTTTTCTCTTTCTTATATTTTTTTTACACACAAGGGTAAAATGGAACTTTTATCTTAACTTTACCCCAAAATTTTAGAAATCCATTTTCGTTCTTTTCTCTTCCTCCCGCTTCATTTCTATCTTCCTCCCAAAATACCAAGTGCTCATAATTTCTCCCCAAATCTCCTCATGGGTCCTTCGAAAAAAGGTTCTACAAAGGGTAAAGGTGTTCTGGCTGCGGTTTCCAAGGCGAGGACTCACCGAATTGCAGTCGCTACAATGGCGGAGGAGAGCAAGGCCGCCGCTGGTTCTTCTCGAACTGAGGCTCCAACCAATGAAGATAGGTTTCCTTTCCATTGGTTCCAAAGTGAGGCTACTTTCTTCAGGTATAGTTCATTTTCTAATGGGAGATTTTGCCGAGTCGGGAAATAGATTTTTCCTTTCTAGAATATGTGAACTTTGCTTATTTAGGGCAATTCCATAGCTTTGGGTGGATTAATTTCTTAGGTTTGTCTAGGAATTGTTGTGAGAAAGTGGTGAGGCATTTCTATGCCAATGCCGACCTTGTTGAGCCTAAGGCCGGGTATTTTAAGACTTTCATAAAAGGACTGGCCTTTGAAGTTGATGATAAATTATTCTCCAGATTATATGGAATCCCAACTAGATGGGGATTCTATAATGGAACCTTTAATCGGCTTGAAGCTTGTCGAGTGGTCTTTAAAAATGAGGCTATGGCTCAATCCTCTAGGGATGTTTCTTTGCTAGACCGGGACATGCGGTTGCTCTATTTACTTATCATTCATGTGCTCAAGCCTCGGGCTGGAAAACTGTCCTCCTTAACTAATGAGGATACATAGATGATGTGGAAAATTGCTTTAGGTCAAAGAATAGACTTAGGTGATTTAATTGCCTCGGAGATGGTAGACTGTAGGAATAAACCGGAGTTGAGGCTGCTTTATGGTCGTTTGATCACCAACATAGCGATCAAATCAGGGGCAGACCTTAAGGAAGAGAAATTTACCTACATGCATCTCAATACAAAGATTGGGGCAAGTTCTCTCGTGAAAGCTCGATTCAAACTAGTGGATGGGGTTTGGACTAAACCCGGAGTAGAGATTGAAGATGAAGAGGTTGAAGGGGCTGCTCATTCCTTGCCACCCTCACCAGCCGACTGGGGTGCATTCATGACTGATTTCTGGGCTCTTCAAGCAAATGTGATGGATAATCTCTCGGAGTTGCATGCACAAAACTGGGAGCTTATGGCTAGGCAAGATCATCTAGATGAGATGATTAAGAATTTGCAAGACTCGGAGGATGACGATTAGTTGATTACCCTCCCTCAAAATGTATCCCTTAAGCATCTAACTCTTTTTTGTCTAGCAACTAAGCCTCATAATTTCTGCTTGTTAGGCTCTTGAAATGTTATTTTAACTTTAATCTGTTGAAAGCTAAAGGACTTTTACATTGTGCCTTATGCTTATCTTTTCATGAATATTTAACATTGCTCTTACTTGTAATTCATGGTCTAATGAAATCATATATCAGATTTCATTATCATAGGCTCTAAATTCCTATGTTGAACTGCCGGGTCTAATCCATTAAGCAAGTAGACAATTTATGCATATTGAAACAAATCACCATAAAACATTAAACACTAGAAATGGAAAGAGGTCATGGCATACCGAAGGTGGAAGTTGTCTTCGATGGCTAAATACCATTGATCAAAGTCTGCAGAACCATTAAACCGAAGCTCTGATACCAAGTCTTGTGGCGACCTCGAAATTCTACCTAATTTTTTTTTTTTTTTTTCTGCCCTGTAGGGTAATAGTATCTATATTTGAGGGTATTGGTACCCTTTTACACAGAAAGTAGTTCAGTTCTTTGGTTTGATCAGAACTGGATTAAAACATGTTTTCTTCATTTTCTTTTGAGGAAAGTAGTTAGAAACTAATCTTAGACAAGAATTTGGAGATCACCCTTTCTCTTTTTGCTTTTGCTTCATTCTTTGTTAAGTAAAAACATGTATATTTGATGAAATAAGGAACCATAAGGTAGAGTAAATTGAACATAGAGGAAGTTTAAAACATGTAAATCCCGTCTCTCATTTCACCTCCAATAGCATAAGTTACCACAAAATATGGGCTCAAGTAAGTAAAGGAATTACCTCACTTACATTTTCGTTTCAAAAATGGCTCATGACAAATCATTACGTCTCATGAACACTCCAAAAGCTTGAGCCCGTTGACAAGTACTACTAAATACTTTAAAAAAGAGGTGATATGATAAAGACAAGGAAAACCAAATGATTACTTCATAACAACTAGTAAGGTATTCAATGGTCCAAAAATCGAATACATCCACGTAAAGGTAGGTGGTTTCATGTTTTCGCAATCTGGGGTGACGGGGATTGGAGGACCATATATCAATCTTTGTGATCAAATGGTATTCATGTTCATCGAAGGCCACTTCCAACCGTTGTCCCCTGACTTCATACATGTCTTGATCCATTTCCTACAAGAGTCATAAAATGACTATAAATGGTGACATTCAATGAGTAAAATACGGTGTGTGTGTGTGTGTGTGTGTGTGTGTGTGTGATATTGCACATAATATATATCTTTTATCTTTCTTAGGGCCCTTTCCACAAGCAATATTTGTACACCGAGCGCTCAAAATAAATCCTCTTTGTACATAAGCACAATGGCCAATACCTCGTTGGACCCTTACCGTCCATCTATGGACTACTTTTGCCCTTGGCCATAGTTGATCAACTCTTGGGACCCTTACCGTCCCAATAAAGGCTATTGTTGCCCTTGGCCGTTCTCTAATCGGACCTCGAGTTCGCTCGTCGGTCAATCTAACCCTTGGCTAAAGTTGAATCAACTCCTCTTTTGGGACTCTTATCGTCCCCTTATGGACAGCAATTGCCCCCTCGATGGTGTACAAATAGGCTAGGGAAAACTTGTTGTGTTATCACATAACTTGTCTTTATTTGCATATGAACTTCGTTTTCTCAAGTTGAGCATAAATAACACAAAATAACTTTTTCATTCTCATTCTTCATTCTCATTACATAAATAGCAAATAGGCTCAATATGCTCATAATACCTCATAGGTCTCATTGACAAAAATCATTTGGAGCACATAAGAGCACGTATAACTTATGCACACATGTAGATGTACATTCTTATCATTTTTTTTGCACATAAGGCAAGTAATATGGGTCATTCACAACATGTCATATCTTCACTTAAATCAATCTCATTTTGGAGCACATAAATTTATAAGGTCTATATATATACTTATCGTATTGTACTTAAGGCACATTTCGTAAGTTACTCACAACTTGTCGTTGTTAACCTTGATCCACCTGAAAATGAAGGGTTCTAAACATCAAAATCTTATGTGAGTTGAACGTTGTTTAAATCTGTAAATGGGGGTATTAGGACCGTGCAGAAACTGGTCTCAAGTATTCCTGGTGTAGAGATTTTAGGGTATTGATACCCTATCGTAGAACTGTAATATAAGGTACCAATACCTTTCGAAGCAGAGATGTGATAAAAGTATTTTATTTAAAAACTAAATTCTCGGTCCATAGAATCTAACTTTCTACACCATGAAATCTGAGTTCCTTGGTCCATCTAAACTACTGCCCGAAATGTGGCTTTGGTGCTTGGATTGGAGATTCCTCTATTGAATTAGAGAGCCTCCTTCCCGAGCTTTCTCATTACTCGACTCACTCACCTCTTCTCTCTGATTTTTTCTTTCTTATTTGTGGGTTCTTCCCTTCTTGTTTATTACCAGAAAACGTGTGAGAGTGCTGTGGTGTTTAAAGAGAAGAAAAAGGGCAAAAAGTGACTTGGGGTGAAGGGGTATTTATAGGGAAAAGTGTATCTCTTCTAATGATTGCATATCCTCATTAAATGCAAGAATATTTAAAGAGATTTGCTGAAGATATCTCTTGCTGGACTTCCTTAAATGCGTTTCCCCAACTACCCACATTTAAGAAGATACTAGGGATAGTTTATAGGGCAATTAATGCTAAAACTCAACTTAAGGTAGATTTCTGGACCCGTTTTTGGGTCGAGTTTTGAAGGTCGAAGTATGCTCATTTTTCAACGTTTCTTATACCATTTCGAAGATCTCACGGAGATATTTACAACAAACTTTGAATCGTAGAAAATGGATCCTCACAGCGATCACAACATCGTCCCAAAAATGGCTGCTCGAAAACAGATTTCTGGGAATTCCAGATTTTCAACTTCCTGGAACGTTTTTGACATAATTTTTCGGGGCTATTTTCATAGTCGAAAGTATGCATATTTGGTACCATTTCGAAGGTCTCGATGTGTACTTCGCAAAAATGTAAAAGTAGTAGAATTTCAACCAATACATTATTCACAAGAGCGTACCAAAGATGGCTACTTGACTTTAATCAAAAAGGCTCAAAACTTTGTTTTCTCACTTTTTGGGTCTCTACCCAACTTTTTCACTTTTAACTAAACAAGCCTTAATAAAAGCCAATAACTCTTAGATGAATTCATCATAGCCCTTTTATAAAATATTAAATCCAATTTTTTTCTCCCTTTTTATTATTCGAATTTAAATTAAATTCTAAGTGTTACGACTTTCGAAAAACCTTTTGGGACAACTCAACCAAATCTCTCGTTTCATTTTCTTTTTCATATTAAATTGAAAATACGAATTTTCGGGTCGTTACAAGCTTCTACCCCGCTTTAATCATGGAAAAATTATACATATAATCTATTCTAAGATTAAAAATTGAAATTTACTACAGACTACTAATTTTTTCAATTATACTATTAAATGACAACATAAGCATATATAGACAGAATTATAAAAACTCTCTCCAATGCATGCTGACGAAGACTCCGTCTAGCTGATTTAACACACCAAAAATAGACTCCGTCTAGAAGTCCATCTAAATTTAGACGGATTTCTAGACAAAGTGACTCAGCAAATATAAATCAATCTCAGCATTTTATTAAAAAAAAAAAAAAAAAGCCAAACAAGGAAATATAAATTGAAGACCTACCAATTTTAAAAAAAAAATTAATGCCACATAAGCGGTAATATTAATTTTAGATGGAACTCATTTGAGACAAATTTATAATTTGACCATCTATTCAATAGACGTAGTGTCACATGAACTGGAAGTCTATCTATTTTACCTGTCACATAGACTCCAATAGACAGAGTGCATTGGAGATGCTCTAATCTGTATTGTTATCTTAATTAATAGTAGAATTTTATCATTATCGGACAAGATTTTATCTCGTAAATTTCTCATTTTCGAATTCCAAATTCAGAGTCCATCTATATTAATTCTCTATCTAACGTTTCATTAGGAAGTCATAATTCTCGATGGCACCATGATTATACTGTGAATTTAATTCATAATCGATTAGCTTAAAAACATGCAACTACTAATTATGGATATTCGATTAAAATGAAATAGTCCATAAATTTTTTCCAACCTCTTCATCAACTCAATCTAAAAAAATATATTATTTCATATCTATCTGCTTATACCCTCTAACATATGGTTAATAATTAGAACGACGGAGAAACATTATAATATATAAAACCAAATAGTAACAAAATGAACAATACTCGTTGTAACTTTATAGGTCAGTTTAACAAAGATATATGTGTTAACATCATGTGGTAATCAACATATATTGATGAAGTAACAAATATTGTTAACAAACACTAATTGTAATAAGCGGTAGATGTTAATACCACGTTGTAACCAACATGGGTTCATGAAGTAACAAAACTTGTTAACAAACATTAACAAGTTATCATACATTGGAATGCAGTTATCATACCTTGAAATCTTCTGGAATGCAGTTCAAATGGCTTTGATTTTTTTATTTTTTTTTTATTGTGATTAGAGAATAATATGATTGCAATTTGATTGATGAAGGAGGAATGTGACGTGATTTTCTTTGGGAAGATTTCCAAATGCGGACTAATCCTTTGAAAATGGAAAATTTCAGTTACTGCAGATAGATTTAGGAAAATTCATATCTATTTAAAATATTGTAATGAAATGTATTTATATAAATTTAATTGTAAATATGAAAAAATTTAATACGTACATGTATATTTCAAAATTTGAAATAGCTAGGGGTACTGTGTACATACTCTAATATTCACTTTATTCAATAGATAATTAGATCTTAGTTTTTTGTTTTGTAAAATCTGGTGATTAATAAATATTTTGAAAAATAAGATATTTAAAGAAATTAATTAATTCAACTAACCTTATTCACGTGTGATGTTTGAATTATGAGTGTCACTCTTTTCTCTAATACTATTGCAATCTCTATTGTGTGGCACGCGACTTTTCTATTTCTTCATTGTGTGACTCTATATCTAACTTATAATGATATATCGTCAAAAAATTTCGTGTGACCCATATTAGTATCATGCAGGGATGGGCTCGGCCCTTACCAGGAAAGCCCAACTTGGCCCTTAAAGGGACAGGCTGAGTCATGGCTCGGCTCATCCCAAATCCACAAGCCTGGACCGGCCCGTGGCTCATGGGCCACACAGGTCGGTCCACGAGTCGTACGTAAACTTTAATTTTTTAAAATTTTTTTTGGATTTTAAAAATTTAAAATAAAATAAGTTATGATAAAATTGACATTTAAAACCCTCTTACTTTTTTCCGGCTTGAGACTGGCTACTTTTAGTGTAGGCGAAGTTAAAATTGTACACAAACACTTAAAATTAAGAAAAATTAAATAAATTTACACAAACTATACTTACATTTTTATGTAGCCATCTCTTGCACCTCTTCGGCCAATATAAGGTCTACTTTATCTAGGATTCAAAGTTATGCATCGTATCAATCTTTTAAACACATTAAACTCTCTAATATGTCTGATTTTAGTCTTGACCTCATATTATTCATAAACGTGTCACCTGTACTAAAAGCAGTCTTCGATACTATGATTTATATCAAAGGTGTTAGTAGATTGCATGCTATAATAGAAAAATTTGGTATTGACACTCGTTTTGTCTCCTCCACCTATGTATATCAAAATCATTTATATCATCTTCATCTAACATATTGAGCATGTCGTGACCAAAATATGTAGCTAACATGTGAGATATAATAGAATAGAGGCGAGACTGCGCGAGAGGATTTTTGAAAAGTGGAATTTGTAAAAGAAAATAATATAGAAGATAGGATAGTAATACAACATGCTTTGATACAAGAGATAGACAATTTGTCTTTGTGATAAGGACTAGAGAGACAAAATATTTAGATTGATAGAAGTTAAATTGGTTGATACTCTAGTTTTGCCTACCAATTTTGTACAGATATTTAATTTTATAATTAATCTCAAAATAGTGTTCAATTTCATTGTTAATCTCCAATTATAATTTATAGGTTATTTTCATTAAAAAAATCGATCGTTGAATATTTAATTATTTAAATTTGATATGTAATTGTCGAAGATATATAACAATAAAAGTTGTAAATTTGAATAGACATTAAGATACAAATAAATTGAATAATAACTAATTTACATCAAATTGAATGTGTCTATAATGTAAATTAAGAATTTACTTAATATTTTTTTTAATATATGCTAAATCATTTTGTTATGATTAATATGATTGTTATGTAAATTATCTTGATTAGATTATTTATAGTTATAATGTATTTTTTATGATAATAATTGTTTGGTCACTAAATTGAACAACTCATTTTCAAAATAAAAAATAATTGTATTGATATCTCATATATATAATTTTATTGTTAACAATTGTACTTTCAAATACAATCGACTCTATAGTATTATATTCTATTAACTATTTTTTTCACAATGTGTTTAAATTTAGTATAATATTCGAGATATTGATAAATACTTGCACTTACAAGTATGGTAGCTATATGTTACAATCTAGTCGTGACATAATTGAATATCATAATACAGCTAACACTTGCACTCAAAATTATGTTAGGAGTATGCGAGAGACATACGCTACATGTGAGGAGTCGAAGGCATGTGAGAGAATCTAGGTATGTGAGACGCAAAAGGGCCAAAGGCTAGACACAAAGAATGTAGTCAAATATTAAAACTAGTTAGCAGTGTAGACGGCCGACCTACATATTTTGCAAACCTTTGAAAAGGTTTGCAAAAAAATTTAGAAACATGGAGAACGCCAATTCTAGAATATTCTATTAGAAAATTTTGATGGAGTATTCTAAAATAAAGAAAAGAGATGCAATAGGATTTTGAATCTAAATGTCCCAATAGAAAGTTGTAGAAATAGCATTGCTAGAAGAAGCAATGTAAATATTTACAAATAATAATCTAGAAAAAGAATGTCAACCGTAGAACAAAATCTTCCAACGTCCATTTAAAGGAGGTGAAATTATTTAAGATCAACGAAATCTCATTTGCAACAAAGTTAAAAGCAAGTTGAGAGCTACGTACCGATGGTAAAAATCTTGAAAATAAGTTGTAATATTATTTGAAAGATTTTATACTAGAATTATAATTGCTCTCTTAATTATCTTGTCTATTACTTGCATTTTTTAAAAAAAAAAATTCTTAGCATGCTTTCAATGTGTCAACTACTATACATATTAGTGCCAACAGTCAATGGATACTTACTTATCTAAGATTGTAAATAGGCAAAATTGAGTAGCTCGTGAGTTAGGAAGAGCTAAATCTGTGACAAGTAGATGAGTTGTGTTTATTTTTAAGGATATTATGCCCCCACTAAACTAAATCGTTGGCTCCGTCCTCAAGCATAAGGCATCAAGTTAAATTTTTCAATTTGAGTGTTTCTGTTACTTCTAACATCTAATTAGCATAAATTGCATTTCTAAAATATAATTTTGAAATAGTATATTATTATAACCATGAAACTATAATTTCCATAAAACGCTTTTTGCTCTATTTCATGTCCTACTCTTTTTCCCAGATATTTTCGGTCTCCGTTTCCATACGACCTAGCTTCTCATAAAAGTTGCAATTGTATATCCTGTCCTATTTCAAGTGAATCAGCATAACTAGCACTGCTCTATTGTAAATAACCACAAAATTGTTACTCTAAGTAGAGAAGATTCCGAATAAAAAACAAAAAATTGATTATCAAACTTTTTCTTAAATCATTTTCAATAATTAAATACGTTGCGCACGCGCGCACATTCAATAATGTTTAAAGCATTGAATCTGTATATAAGCACATGTATACACATATATTGATCTACATGTGAAGCGTGTAAATGTCGATCTCACCATTTTATCAATCTAAATGTTACTGCAAAAATCTGAGGTTGTGTAAGGTAAAAAGAACTAGCTAGGGTTTCATTGCATGAAGCCTTTTATATCCAAGACGTGATTTTGAAGTAAGGGTAATATTGTCATGACGCTGCTAAAACTGTGTCTGCTGTGTGTAATTATATTCACACAACATTTTATGTAAACCACACTATATTTTAAGGTAAATTTATAATTTTCTTCTTTAACCTTTCTAATATGTTACTAATCTATCCCCTAACCAATTTTTATAGCTTCAAACATCTTCAACCTTTTAATTAATTACAAATCACATCCATAATGACGGATTTACCCTCATATTTAAATAAACAAGAAAATTGCAAAAAAGTCTCATAGTTTTTCAAAAAGTACAAATAATTTTAAAAAACACACATTGAAAAAAATAAAGATTTTCATAAGAATCTTTCAAGAAATTAATCTAAAGAGCAATCTTTGTGTAAGCTTTCTTGAACTCAGATTCAGAAGCATCAGAGTGAATTCTAAGAGTCTTTCATGGATCACTCACAACAGACGATGAATAAACATATGAAATCCTAAACCCATTTTTCACATTATTTTTTGAATCCTTGAATTGAATCTAAGAACCTGATGCAGAACCACATCCCACAAAGCTTCCACTAAGAAAAAATTATCTTCAACGTTTTGAAAACTCACAATGCAAAAACAGGAATTGATGTCTATCTTTATATAGATCTTGGATTAAAGTGAAAATGCAATGAAAATAAAAGAAATCTACCTCACCATTTTCTAGTTCCAGTGAAAATGTAGTCGATCCTGAACTTGATGAATTCATGGTACTAATAAATATTTAAAGGCATATTTAAGGGGACAAAATTTTTTCTATCTTAAATCTACCATTTATGACGATTTAGGGGGTTGTGGTGTGTTGGCGGCAGCTTGGAGGTGGAGGTGGTGGTGGTGGTGTGGAGGTGGAGGTGGTGGCTATGGTGGGATAAAGTGGGGTGAGTGGTAGTGGTAGGGGTAGGGTGTGTGAGGAAGAAGATAATTTGTACTTTTTGAAAAGTTAAAGGACTTATTTTTTGCATTTTTTTTTTGTTTTTAACTTTTTTATTTTTGCTTATTTAAGGAGGAGGGAAAATCCATCATAATATATCATTAGGGACGTGATTTGTAATTAATTGATAGGTTAAGGATGTCTGGTGGTATTCTACGCCCTCAACCTACGTCATCTCTATTACTATCACTATTGGCACCCCCATTTCCACACCCACCGGCACCTCCAGTCGCCCGGCGACCAACCACGGGAAGCCTTCCTCCCACCACCCCATTTTTTATCGGCACCAACATCCTAAAAACCCCACAAAGGACTAAGTTTTGATTTATAACACAACAATAAATGGGCATTTATGAATCCACCAGACACCGGTTTCTTAGTCTTGGACAATTAAAAACGTCAAACTCGAAGAACTCAAAAGAGGCATTGGCACAATTTCATATGGTTTTAATTTTTAAAAATCTCACACACAGATGAAACCTTAAATTCAATGAAGAAGGGATTGATGCTGGATCTGAGGATTTTTAGTAACGAATGAGGTAGAGGATTCTGTGGATTGCTTTAGCGGCATAGTCCCTGGGGAAATCTTATGATGTGATGCCTCTAGGAACTCTAGTACTAGTAGAAGTTCAGATGATGACTCTCATGGTGTTGTGGATAGTAAACAATGATTCATTCCTTGATTTAGCTAAGTCATTGAATTTTTTTTTCCTGAAAAGCTAGGTTGAGGATGTTGTTTAAGTTTAGGGTGATTCAATTACTGAAACTTCTCCTACTATTGACTCAAAGAACATCTCGATGTTGGATGAGAAAACGAAAATAGATATAAGTGCTGCTGATAGTTCTATTGGTTCTTACATGGTTGAATTTGAATTGACGAAAATTGGGGTGAAAAAGCTTGAGTTTCGTAGAGGACAAGAATAACATTTCAGTGTCAAAAGGAAGACCAACCAGTTGTTCGATTAAAATCGATGCAAAAGAATGTGTAACACAACAAAATGATGACAACTTGATGCTTTCATATGGTGCACGTACAATCTATGTCAATAATGGAGTAGAACTTGATTAACTTTTGAAGTTTCTAAAGTGCTCAATATGATTTTCTATTTCTTGGTTAATTAAGAGAATGTTTCGTAAATTTTTTTGTAAATTATAAGTAGTAAATCTTATGAAAAAGTGTGGATAAAAAATAAGTAAAAATTGTAGGTCTTACAAAATGTGCAGATAAAAATGATGTTTGATCAGTTTATAAGCACTTATAAACACTAGCAAACATATTATAAATATACATTTGATTACGATTACAAAAGCAGTTACAATCAAGCAATTTGTGTACCTCGAGCAAAATCTTTGAGGGATCTTTTGAAGAATAAACATAAAAAAACTAAATGAAACAAATGATTGTTGACGGAATT
This sequence comes from Forsythia suspensa, assembly GCA_023638005.1. Lineage (NCBI taxonomy): Eukaryota > Viridiplantae > Streptophyta > Magnoliopsida > Lamiales > Oleaceae > Forsythia > Forsythia suspensa. The sequence continues at coordinate 99,197 of CM042663.1, forward strand.
ACCAATGGTACTCGACGGTCAGTTGATGATTTGTATGAAATTACCGTAATCAAGGATGCTTGCGACCACTAATTACCGACAACAATGACGTCGATGATATCGTCTACAGTCACTCACACTACTTAGGGTGCTGATCTTTGATTCAGAAGTCATTAATTTTTTTTAGTTATTCTGTTACCAAGGATATCTTCTTATTTTTTTATTTATAATATTATAGACAAATAAGTTGATTTTTAATTGTTACTTATTTTTGATGAATTTTTTGAAATTTTTATTATTTTATTTATTGACGAAATTTGTTTATGTAAATTAAATTTATTGCTGACATGATTTTATGGAAGTAAAATTTAATTTTTTAATTTTTATTACTTATTAACAAATATTCTGTTTTTATTAAGATATTTTTTAAATTTTCTCCAATGAAAAATACCATTGTTAATTTTAAAATTGTTATTTTGCTTCCCAAGACTTTTCCATCTAGGAGTGAACGCGGTTCGGTTTGGACGGTTTGTGCCATATTTTCAACTCAAACCATTTCATGCGATTTGGAATTTTTCCAAACCAAACCAAACCAATCCATTTTGCTTTTCAAACCAAACCAAACAATTATTTGCGGTTTGGTTCGATTTTGATTTGCAGTTTACCTATGGATATTATAATAATATATTTAAAACAAGTTAACATATAAGTTTAAACGATAACTAATAATGTTAAATATTAAATTACATTTACATTTGTCTAAAATTCGAAATACAAACAAAGAGGCAAAAAAGTAGTACCAAATTAGCATCTAGCAACGTGCCAAAAGATTTCTCCACTCAAAACTTTTAATAAAATTATTTTTTAATTTAAAAATTTAAAAGCGGTTCGGTTCAGTTTTGTGCAGTTTTTGAAAATTGAAACCTAAACCAAACCATTTTGAAACGGTTTGGTTCGGTTTAAGGAAAAAAAACACGGGTCAACGTGGTTCCGAACCAACGGTTTCAAACCAACGGATTCGGTTCGGTTCTGTTTGCGGTTTCGTAGTTTTTTTTATGTAGCCCTATTTTCATCCATAGTATTTCTTTTTTATTTTATTACTTATTTATCAATAAAATTTATTATCGATGAATTAATTTTGAAAATAAGTTTTTGTAATTATTTCCTAAGAACATCTAACTAGGAAATTTCGTTTGTAAAACTATTTTGAATCAATGTTCTTATTTGGAGTTTTACGTAAATGTGGGGCTTTAAATGTAGATTATATTATATATGAATTTTATGATATAAAAAATTGTCAAACACTATTTGAGTTGGTAATATTGTATTATAATTTTGTGTCTTGTATATAAATTTTATAGGGTTACATTCACAGTTTTGTAACAATATCATTGAGTTGAATTGTTTCAACTTTGTAACAATATCATCCACATTCTTTTAGCTTTGTATATGAGGAGGATATCTGCTAAGAAATTGAATGTGGATAATATTGTTACAAAGCTGGAAGAATGGGGACTGTGAATATAATTAACTCATTTGATATGTACATTGACTTTTTAAATTTTTTTTGTCTCTACGTAAATTTCTGACTCCGCCCCTAATTGAAATCCTAAAATTCATTATTTTTGAAAGAGAAGAGGCAATGAGAGATAAACAAAAAAATTGAGTATTGATATCCCATACCAACAACTGTTTCTTAGTCAACCTAGAATTAAAATTCGAACATGATTCTTTACCAAATTTACTTGTAATAAGTTAAAAATGACAAAAAGTTAGACACGAATTAAGTTTGTGGGAAACAATTGGGTTTCCTTTCGTTCACGTGCCAATCCATGACTATTTAACAAAAACCTATTTTAAAAAGTTGAGCAAGTTAATGTGAAAAAACAAAAGTTGGAGCTAAACGTGCTAATAGATGTATAGGTCGGGGACAATTGTTGCAATTTCTCCTTATGCCCCTTCCGGCCCAGGTAGATAGTCAGTTTTGCTAATGACATTGTCATCATAACGAGTATAAATCGAGCCACAATTACATTTAAATAAAAATAAACTGTCACAGAATAGAAAGAAAAGGGCCCAACCGGGTTCGAACTGGTGACCTCTTGATCTACCGTCAAATGCTCTACCATTGAGCTATGGATCCTAATTATATACAAGATTTGTTATTATCATGACCGACCGGAGAGAGGAAGTTTCTCCTCTACACATCCAAAATAATAATATTATGTCTATCTTCAACGTAAAAATAGATACCCAAAATCTTCTTTCCTCAACTCATCCAACTGTTCGAAATCCAAAATCCACGTGCTGGAAATCCAAATTCCACACTCACACGTACTGGAAATCCGAAATTCACATTCAAAATATCATTCGTGAGTTTATTTTTACCAGCAATAACAACTATCTGTCGTGAGAGAAAATTTGTTTTTTCATTCAATTCTTCAGCGGTTTCTCTCTCTCTAAACAATAATCAGCCAATTTTTTTGCTCAGATCTGTTTAAATTTTGGTGGTGGAGACTCAATTTTCATCATGTATGAATTTGATTTTTTTTTCTAATTATTTTGTTCAATCAGGTTACCAGAGGCGGAACGGGAGACTGGGCAGGCCAACCTCAGCCCAAATCCAATAAGCAGAAGGCCTTTTTTTTTTTTGGAAATTATAGTACGGCCCAATTATGTTTAAACCCATCTCCCATTTTGTTTGAAGAAAGGCCGAACCGGAACGGAAATCTGCAATCCGACGAACGAGAATAAGAAGAAGGCTGACGAACACGATACACGAACGAGAAGAAGAAGTGAAGGCCGAGCCGACGGAGGACGAACACGTCGGCTGAACACGCACGGCCTGGCTGAGGAAATGAACGCCTTTGCAGCAGGCAGCAGTGCAGAAGGCGATTCCGGTGGAAGTGGGGAACGTGGCGACCTGCGATTCCGGCGAACGCCTGAAGGCAGAAGTCCGCAGAAGGCTGAAGAAAGGTTTTTACTTTTTATCTTCTTCTCATCTCCTGATTTTTGACTTGATGTGCCGTGCTCCTGTGCCTGTACTTTTGTTTTTCACTTATTGTGCTTATATTTTATTAGGTTAAATGCTTAATTAATCACGACCACGTAAGGGAGTTTTTACTCCTACACACCCCCAAAACCTCATATACGTCTGTCTGTCTTCAAGATTCTCAAAATTCCTCTCCTCAAAATTCCTCTTTCTGTCCGAGATTGAATTTGCTAGCTGTTTAGTTTTTTTCCAATTATTTATGATTTGTATTCATTTTTTTTTCATCTTGGCTTATTTTGATTTCATGATAATTTTGTGTTCGTGAAAATTGGTTTTTATTTTACTCTCTTTTTATTGCTTACTTTTGCTGTCTGCCTTTCTATGTTTAACTGCTCTATATTTGTTTTGTTCTATATGACTTTTATTGTTAAACACGAATTGTTAGGTATGAGGATTGAGATGAAGTACTAATTAGATATACCCAGAAGTTGATTCTTAGGAGCAAGCATGGATCTCTATTTGGGATTGATTACATGAATTGTTTGAGAACCAAACTTGGAGTACGACCCTTTAGACAGGTCGATTTGCCCATTGAGCTTTTTGAGTACTAATACATTTTGAGTCTTGGTTGCATATTAAAATATCAACTTTGTTCACAACCCCTACTAAGGCTGATTATTGTTTTTTGTATTTAAACGAATTTTACCCTTAGCAGAAACTCACCATTTTATGTGATTTTGCTGTATTTCTCGTCTCAGCTTTAGCCTGTTTTATTCTTCAATTCACAATGGTACTACGAAATTTCATGTCTTTCATTAGTTTCTCGAACAAAATTATGTAGGAATGAATAATGTGTTTTATAGATTATTGTTTTTGACTGTATTTTTAAGTATTTCTCTGTATTCGTATATGTTGGAATGTGTATATTTTTGTGAAGATGGAATTTCTGTGATGCATTATTGATAACTGTTCTTATGTGGCATAGAGGGAGTAGATTTTTCTATAAGACCCTGATTGAGATGAAGATGGAGAATCAGCTATGGAGTTTGAAACATAATGCATAAAACAACGAACTAAAGCTTCTCCTCAATAAATTTGGGACTGGCCACGTGAATCCACTTTCTGTGCTCTGTTCTGTACATCATGCATAGAATATGTTTAGGACTCTAGCATCTGTGGAATTAGTTGTTCTATACATGTTTCTTGATAACTGTCTTTATAATAAAATGGAGGCATCATTTTCTGATAAATACTGGAAAACTGCTTGGGATACAATTATTGTTCAAGTTTTGCCTTTATTGTAGTGAACTATTTACTGTTTTTTGGCATATATGTGTTTTTTTCTTTTAATGTAGGGAATTGTTTACGGTTTTTGTTAATCCTTTGGCAACTGTTTGGAATTAGTCGTTAAACTATTTGTTATTCTTTTGCAGCTCACTTCGTGATATTGATTTGCCATTGAAGTTGAAAAGTAACCCTACGGTCGAAGTCCACCCGGGTAAGCGGTATATACTAGTATTTTAAAATGCTGTAGAGAAAAATAGATATTTTCTACAATTTACTAGTATATTTACTAGTATATTCGTCTGACTACGGTACCTATTGTACAGACAAAACTGAAAGACATTTATGGTGAATAGTTTACACTCTGCATTGCTGCATTAGCTATCGCATGCCTTCCTCCCTGGCGCTTCAAGTCTCAAACCTTTTGAACCAATGCACATTCAAACAGTTGCAGCTGCTTCATGCCTTAATTATCAAAACATCCCTAGACCGAATCCCTGAAATCCGTTTAAAGTTCCTCCGGCGGAGCACTGAATTTGGGGGGATGGAGTATTCAAATCTCATCTTTAAACTAATGGGTGGTTTTTGTAACACGGAAGTCACTCTCTGGAATGCCATGATAAGAGGCTATGCGTATAATGGACCCTTCAGAAAGTGCATATCAATGTTTGATGAAATGACTCTTAGAAATCTTAAACCAAATAATTTCACATACCCTTATGTTTTGAACTCTTGTTCCCAGTTGGGTTTGTTTAGTAAAGGCCAAAGAGTGCATTGTCAAATAATAAAGTCCGGATTTGAGAGTGCTTTTTCAGTTGGGAGTGGACTTTTTTATTTTTATGTCAAAAAGATTGATTCTTTACAGATGGATTTGGGGAAAAGTAGAAGTTTAGATGATGCTAGGATGATTTTTGATGGTATGTGTGAAAAGACGATAGAGTTGTGGAACAGAATGATTGGTAAGTATGTGAGCATTGGGGATCTGGCTATTGTGAGGGAGTTGTTTGATAAAATGCCTGAAAGAGATGTGATTTCGTGGAATACTATGATTTCTGGCTATGTTAAAGCTGGTGAAGTTGCAAATGCTAGAGATTTGTTTGAGCAAATGCCAGAGAAGAATGTGGTGTCATGGACTACCATCGTTGAAGCGTATGCTGATGTAGGGGACCTCAAAACCGCGAGGATATTTTTCGAGAAAATGCCAGAGAGAAATGTGGTTTCGTGGAACTGTATGATGTCGGGTTACACCCAGAAAGGAGAATTTCAGGAGGCGCTCAATCTGTTTCTCCAAATGCAGTTAGAAGGTCTCGAGCCGGATTCTTTCTCCTTTGTTTCAGCTTTATCGGCTTGTTCTAACTTAAGTGATCTTCAATATGGGAAATGGGTACACTATCTAATAAGAGATTGGCCTAATTTAGGTGTTATAGTAGGGACAGCCCTTGTAGACATGTATGCAAGATGTGGGGACATCAATAGAGCATTTACAAATTTTATAAAGATTGGGAATAAGGATGTCTTTTGCTACAATGTTATGATCAAGTCTCTCGCTATCCATGGGAGAGCGAAAGATGCAATCAGAATTTTTCATCTAATGCAGAAAAGAGGACTGAATCCGAATGACTTCACATTCTCTTGCGTGCTGTTTGCTTGCAGTCACGGAGGATTAGTGGAAGAGGGGCGCAAGATTTTCCATAGCATGAGACGACATTTGAAGCTCAATCCAAAGATTGAACATTATTGCGTCATGATTGATATGTTATCCCGAAATGATTGTCTAGAAGAAGGGTTGTTGTTGATAAACGAGATGCCAGTTGAGCCAGACATTGCTACATGGGGAGCTCTGTTAGGTGGATGCAGGGAAAGAGGCAATCTTGAATTGGCAGAGAGTATTCTAAAGAAGGTGATTGAGTTGAAACCAAAAGAACCTGGAGTTCATGTGCTTTTATCTAATATACATGCCTGGATGGGTCAGTGGTTGGAGGCATTCCGAGCGAGAGAAGTGATGGAAGAGAATGGGATATGGAAGAGAACAGGAAGCAGTATCATTCAATGATATTCAAGGACACCGGGGGAAGAAATCGCTTCTTGAAGAGTTCATCTCTGTTGGCAAGTTCCTAGCAGGTTTCATTGTGTCAAACGGGCTGGACACACCGACCACACAGACCTTGCCAAGTTAGCAAAATTTTTGGCAAGCCCAAAACGCCACATATTGGGCCGAGTGGGCAACATAAACAACACTGACGAATTTACACCTCTATACAGGTTGTTGCTCGAAAAGAGGAAAAGAACCCGACTTCCATTAACCATTTTTAAAGAAGACGAGGATGCTATCATTGATGTAGAGTTATAGTAAAATGAATAAGATAAGATTTGGAAATAGGGCAATTAGTACAAAACGTTGTTACTTTTCGAAGTGATTGTACAAATCATCATTATCTATTAAATTTTGGTATTTTTACCTTCAAATTCATCTTTGCTTGCGCAAAACACTATTTTCATCTATTGTCATCCAAAAAACTCCGTTAAGTGGCCTCGTTAACATGACTCATACCACTTTGGAAGAGTACTTTTGTCTACACACATGTGCATTTCTACGGTTGCTTGCCTTTATATGTACAAGTTCCAATGTAGACACCTTGTATGCTAATGCTCTATGCCTTAGTATAGGAGATGAAAAAAATACAAATATAATAATTCTCTTCTAAGGAAAAACTAAGAAGGTATTGTAGATCTGAACTGAAATAAGTTTGGAAGGATGGGAGGACATAACCTTTATTCTCTTTTAAAAAATGAACACATTAAATTCAGCAACTTGAGTTTTACTTTTTTAAGTTTGCATGTGGTCTCATCTTGTTTCCTCATTTTTTTTTTCTTATTTAGAATTTAGAATTCTTTCTTTAATACATTTTGAGTCTAGCTATCATGGTATAAAAATTTATTTCGGTACATTTTTGCTAATGTATTCCTTACACATTTACACTTATTAAATCACGTAAATATTTTTCTCCTATTTTCAAGTTAAATTATGCTAAGCATTTTCTACAAGACAACATTTATTTTCTCTTTTTGTTTAGCTATTGAAAATTGAATATAGCAATAGTTTAAAATTGCATTTAAGATTCTTCTTTTTTTAAAACCACATAAAGATAATCTAATAAAGAATTAATAAAATTATATCTTTTGATGTTATTCAATTTAAAACTTGGACTTATAGTGGTGTCTCATATTAAGCAGGTACCTACACACTAAATTCGACAATGAATATTCTTTTACACTATGTTTTCCACACCATTTATTCAGCGTCTAGTAAAAAAAAAATTATCTGCTGTTTAAATAATACAATTGCTGAAATTTTTGCATTTGAAATATATGTATGGAGATAATTTTGTTAGGTGCTCTGCCTAATTCCCTTTCATAAATCATGTACTTGGTGAAAACATAGATAGAAGCTATAACATATGCAAAAATGTCCACACAAAAAGATTTTAGCGTGGAGTAAATAATGCTTAGGTATATAGGATTCCTATATCACTCATTTATTAGCTACAGCGACAAGATGTAACTAGTCATGATGTGGTGAAATTCAAATAGTCAATCACGGTGGTTATGGATATAATATGTGAAGTAAAGTCAGTACTCATAAACTAAAAATTGAACTAAAAGAGTGACAGATGAAACTTAGCTCAATGGTAATGACTGGCACTGAGGACAATGACGTCTTAGGTTGAAATCTCACTGGTATGTTGGTTATTTAATTACTACTACTAAAAGAGAGATGAACGTTTGGAATTTTGAAATGAATGCTCATAACTTCAAAGGGAAGGCCGATAATGTTAATCGGAAGGGGAAGATTTTGAGTCCCGCTCGGATCAGCGCTCCCAAGGTAAAAAGAGTCTGTTCATGGTATAAGTCCTTTCCTCTCCACTAAGAAGACCAACTTTCCCAAAACGATTGGAACTAGGGTACCCTCGCCGAAGGAAAAGAAGATTAAGTTACTTATTTGTCCACCATTCTTATACTTCTTAAATTTCTCTTTATGGTTATCTTCTTGTCCTTTGTCATGATTAGACTAAGAGATTACATAATTGAGTAGAAAATAATTTTTATATGGCACTAATATTGTACCATGCATGCAATTATGACTTCATCCTTTCATTAGTTATTGCATGGTTATAATTTGTATTTGTATGGTGCCTTTCTAACTTCGGCTGTGTATCTATTGACTAGGATTTAAGGTCTACACACAATCATAAAAGAGATTGACATAAGTAGAGAAATTTTTTATGTGATGGAAAGATTTTTAGAATTGTAAATTCATTTGACTCTAAAACTCGCAATCAGATCTTGGGGGAAATAATAAGAATCCACTTCAAAAAACTGTAGTTCGTCTTGGACCAGAACTAGACTGAGATTATATAAATTGAATTGGGGAATTTTTGGAACCAAAAGCTCCAATCTACCAGGATCCTAGCCACTTTCGTATATAGTATAGATACATCTGCTGAATTTCTTCCTAAGCATGCTCCACCGATGTGACCTTTTACTAGTTCACCTCCTCCCACCCTCCACCTTCCATTCCATTGCTTAAGTACTATTGGTTGATATGAATTTTCATTTTGCATCAAGAATTTGTCTCGTTGTTGAAAGTGATGGGTATCTTGATCGCTGAAGTGCACGATATGTTTGATGAGCTTTATATTCATTAAGCTTTGGTGTTTGTCGACTTGGTCGTAGTTCCCTGTTTATTTTTTGGCTCCTTTGTTAATATCTCCACACAGCAGTTTAAGCTCATTGTCATGATGATAATGGGGCGGCCTACAATGCATATTTTTAGTAAAACCCTTAACTGTAATCTTCTTCAGGTTTCCATTACATATATAGCAGAAATTGTCTTTCACTATATCAGTTAGAATATCATGGTACAAGTAACAGGAACTTTAATTTGCTAAGTTGTCAACATCTTGAATATTTTCGGCAATTTTGTTTGTCATCAACTTGTTGTACTTTGAAGAATGGATGAAAAACAAAGCAAGAAAAAATATACTTTAAAACACCAAAAGAAGGGTTTGAACACGATTATGAATCGTTGTCCTCAAACGATATTTGCCGCCACCGGGATAAAGTGCTTGAAGGCTTTAAATGCAAATAGTTTGTAGGAGTAATCAAACCTTTGATTCAAGTTCAAAATCAAGCAAAATGAACTTGAATGAAACTTGAAGAACACTTTGAAAAATCTGATATTTGAACTTTGATTTGGATGTATTGATCTTTGTTTGATGTTAATCTTATATTCTTTAACTTGAAAACTATCTATATATATAGATAATCAAGTCTTACACACGAAAAGATGCCAAAACCAACCCAAAGGTGCCAAAACTTCTTGAAACGCTGCGAATTCAAAATCCAGCGGCGGTGAAAATTTGTCTTGGGCGAACACCCAAGTACAATCACTGAGTGTTCGCCCGGGCCAAAGTTTTGGCCTCAACACATGATGTGGACACTTGGGTGTTCGCCTTGACCTTAAAGTTGGGTGTTCAGCCCGACAAAAATTCCACTTCAATTTTTTGTTTTCCTCTTTATTTTTTGGGTTTTGGTTTTACCTAATTGATATCCAAATCACTTCTTATTATGTAATTGAACAATATTACAACAATCCCCCACTTGTTCAATTATATAATAAGCGCAAACTCAAATTGAGCAGCGTTTATGCATAAAGTATGGATATCTTTCGATTTGAATCCAACCTTAGTGTAAATTTCACAAAGTATCATCGAAATCTCAGGTGGTGTGAAAGCTTTGAACCTGTTATTCCTTGTGATGATACCGGTGAAATCACACACACAAGCATCATGTGTTCTAAGTTTCACACTGTCTCATTTAGCGCTCTTAAGGCCTTGCGCTCCTCCTATTCATGAACTTTTAAGAGATAAACTCCAACTCTCTATTGAGGCGGCACCACCTCGAAGTTCGTATAGGTAAAGTTCTTGCAGTATCTTTGTCACTTTTAGAGATACTTGATCTAACGATCTGAACTTTATTAAGAGTCATAAAACTCATCCCTCCTTATCCGTGACAACCAGCACTTATAACCTAGGATAGGGTTTAAGAAAGAATAAGTGCTGAATCTATCCACTTATCAAATGACTTGTTGTTACCCTTTGAACCCGAGATATACTTGTTAGTATAATCGGGTAGGGTTGCCATCATTTGGTGGATTTAATTATAGAGTTTCAACCCCATCCTACTAGTTGTTGTCCGTACTAATTCCCTTGTGAGCGGTTTAGTAAGCGGATCTGCCAAATTTTCATTTGACTTTACATAAGTGAGTGAAATTATTCCATCTTTAATTAATTTCCTCACATAGTCATGTCTTAGACTCATGTGTCTAGACTTACCATTGTACACTTCATTGTATGCTCTAGCTAAAGTGGCTTGACTATCACACAAGATAGATATAGAAGAATTATTCTTCTCTCCCAATGGGATTTCATACATTAAATCCTTAAGCCATTCAAACTTCTTTTCCTGTTTCACCCAATGCTACTAATTCAGATTCCATAGTTGAGTGTGTAATGCACGCTTTGTTTCTTGGATTTCCAAGAAATTGCACCTCCTCCAGGGTGAATACCCAACCCGAGGTGGATTTATTTTCACCATTTAGAGATCTAACTAGCATCGGTAAAATCCTTCTAGGATTGCCGGAAATTTAGAATATTGGAGACCTAGATCCTTGGTTTTCTTCAAATAACCAAGAACCCTTCCAATGGCCTTCCAATGTTCTTCACTTGGATTACTAGTAAACCTACTAAGTTTACTAATTGCAAATGCTATATCGGGTCTTGTGCATTGCACCGCATACATAAGACTTCCAATAACACTTGCATACCCAAGTTGTGCTATTGCTCTTCCATCATTCTTTTTAAGTTTCAAACTTGAATCAAACGGGGTATTTACCTCTTTGATGTTCAAGTGATCGTACTTTTTGATCACATTCTCAACATAATGTGATTGGTTCAACATATAACCCCCACTAATCTTGGTAACCTTGATACCTAATATGGTATCCACTTGACCAAGATCTTTCATGTTGAATGTGGAAGATAGAAACCTCTTTGTTTCTTTTATACCTTGCATTTGATTACTTACAATTAACATATCATCCACGTATATACAAATAAGCACAACATAATTATCACATATTTTTGAATATAAACATTTATCAACACTAATATGTTTAAATCCAACTGTCATTATTGCTAAGTCAAACTTTTCATGTCATTTCTTTGGTGCTTGTTTTAAACCATATAAAGATTTTACTAATTTGCATACTTTATGTTCATTTCTAGGTAGAACAAAACCTTCCGGTTGTTCCATATAGACCTCCTCATCGAGATCTCCATTTAAGAATGCCGTCTTAACATCCATTTGATGTATATGCAAATTATAAATAGAAGCTAAGGCAAATAAAATCCTAATCGATGTTATTCTAGCAACCGGTGCATATGTGTCAAAGTAATCTATTCCTTCCTTTGTCGATATCCTTTTGCTACTAACCTCGCTTTAAAAGGTATTAAGAGTACCATCGTATTATAGTTCCTCCTAAATACCCATTTACTGACTATGGTTTTTGAGCCGGTGGTAAATCGACTAATTCCCAAGTATTGTTTGACATAATTGAATCCATTTCATCGTTTATAACATCTTTCCAAAATATGCTATCTCTTGATGACATTGCTTCTCGATAAGTTTTAGGATCGGTTTCAACTTGAAGAACATATGGAATAGTTCTTGTGACACTCTTTTCATTTCCTTCAACTAAATAGAAGGAAATAAGTTGAGAATCAATTTCATCCGATCCTAATACTTTATCCTTTCGAGCTCTTTTACTTCTCTGAAGTTCATTTGTATCAACATCCTTAGAAGGCGTTTCTACTTGTGATCTTGTAGAAGTAGGAGTCTCCACTTGAGATTCCTTAATGAATTATTATCCAAGATAATAAATTTTCAAAGAACTCTACGTCACGGGATTCAATTATAACATTGGTTTCCAAATTTAATAATCGATATGCTTTCTTTGTTTTGAGCATATCCTACAAAGCGCATTTGATCCCTCTAGGACCCAACTTAGTCCTTTTAGGATCCGTGTTCTTGCTATAAGCAAGACACCCCACACTTTGAAATAACCAATGTTTGGTTTTCTTCCTTTCCACAATTAAGTAGGGAGAAACTTTTAATCTTTTAGAAGGAATTCTATTCACTATATGACATGCACTTAATAAAGCTTCACCCCATAAGTTAAATGGCAACTTAGAATTTAATAACATAGCATTTATCATCTCTACTAATGTCCTATTCTTTCTCTCGTACCAAACCATTTTGTTCGGGTGTTCTAGGAGCACTACATTGATGTATTATACCATGTTGTTCACAAAAAGATTAAATTCATTAGAGAAATATTCACCTCCTCTATCACTTCTAAGAATTTTAATCTTTCTATTTAATTGGTTCTCTACTCGGTTTTGTATATCTTAAACATACTAAAGGCTTCATCCTTATACTTCATTAAAAGATATAACAAAACCTAGAATGATCATCTATGAATTTATTTCCTCCTCTTGTTATCATTCCATTTAATTCACATATATCGAAATGAATCAAGTCTAATAAATTGGAGGTTCTTTCAACACTATGAAAAGGTTTCTTAATTAATTTAGACTTAACACATAATTCACATTTATTATGTTCTATGTTTTCACAAGAAATCATGTTATTCTTAATCATTCTTTTATAGTAGAAAACCAATATGTCCTAGTCTATCATGCCATAAAGTAATAGACTCAATAACATAATTTAAATTCATAGCTTTATTGATATCATTTTCAACAATACAAAGTTTGACCATTCCATCACTTGAATAGCCTTTTCCAACAAATACACCATTACGGGAAAGTACAAGTTTGCCCGAATCATATACTCTGGACTTGATTCCGGTTTTCCCAACAAATCTCCACTTACTAAATTTCTATTCATATCCGGTACATGTAAAACATTTATTAATGTAATCTTCTTGCCGGATGTGAAAAGTAAGTCTACACTTCCTTTGCCAACAACCTTCGATTGAACTTCATTTCCCATTTGAATGTGTTCATCGTCCACTTCTTGATAGGTTTTGAAAAGTGACCTATCATAACAAACATGTATGGTGGCACAAGTATCATACCACCATCCTTGAACCTTTCCTTTGACGGTATTGACAATGCTCACAGTAGCAACAATGTTGTCCGTGTCAATGGAGTTCACCTTTCCTGTTTGTTTTGGTTGTTTGCGGTTTCTGCACTCACGGGCATAATGTCCGGGTTTGCCACATACATAACAAGAAACTTTAGATTTTTTCTTGTCCTTGTTGTCTTTGTTGGAGTTTGAGAATTTCCTCTTCATGGAATTCTTGTTGGATTTATTGATTTGATCCACGGCATGGGCTTTAGAAGTCCCCTCATGAGAATGTTCGTTCCCATCTCGTGCTCTTGATTCTTCCTCAATTCGAAGATGCTTTTGAATCCCTTCCAAAGAGTAATCTTCGGAACTATGAAGAATTTTCTTCCTATAGCCTTTCCATGATGATGGCAATTTAGCGATGATTGCACCAACTTGGAAACTCTCGAATTTCAATCTTCACGGACTTCATTTTGTTGACAATGACTTGCAATTCATGTACTTGTCCTAACAAAGGTATGTTATCCAAAATTTGAAATCAAAGTACTTGGAAATCGAAACTTTTGGTACCTTCCTCCTCGGCCTTGTATTTATTCTCCAATGCATTCCATATCTCCCTTGCCAAGTGGTGTTGGTGTAGAGATCATAAAGCCGATCGGAGAGAGCATTCAAGATGTGTCCTCTGCAAATAAACTCATCTTCATGTCTCTTCTTTCTTTACGCGCTTTATTGCATCGGAATCATTTGGGGTTGGTTCCGTGCATGGTGCCAAATCCGGATCCAATATGTAATATATCTTCAAGGTGGTGAGAAGGAATTTCAACTTATCCTTCCATCTTGTAAAATTGGATCCATCGAACCTATCAAGCCTCACAAGGTCTTGATTCATCATCTTAATAGTAGCAATCGTAGTCTCGTTCTCCATCACGTAATATAGTTTGAGATTGTTGTACTTTGAAGAATGGATGAAGAACAAAACAAGAAAAATATACTTTAAAACACCAAAAGAAGGGTTTGAACACGATTATGAATCATTGTCCTCAAACGATATTTGCCGCCACCGGGATAAAGTGCTTGAAGGCTTTAAATGCAAATAGTTTGTAGGAGTAATCAAACCTTTGATTCAAGTTCAAAATCAAGCAAAATGAACTTGAATGAAACTTGAAGAACACTTTGAAAAATCTGATATTTGAACTTTGATTTGGATGTATTGATCTTTGTTTGATGTTAATCTTATATTCTTTAACTTGAAAACTATCTATATATATAGATAATCAAGTCTTACACACGAAAAGATGCCAAAACCAACCCAAAAGGTGCCAAAACTTCTTGAAACGCTGCCAGAATTCAAAAATCCAACGGCAGTGAAAATTTGTACTGGGCGAACACCCAGTACAATCCTGGGTGTTCGCCCAGGCCAAAGTTTTGGCCTCAGTCACATGATGTGGACACTGGGTGTTCGCCCAGCCTTAAAGTTGGGTGTTCGCCCAGCTTAAAATTCCACTTCGAATTTTTTGTTTTCCTCTTTTATTTTTTGGGTTTTGGTTTTACCTAATTGATATCCAAATCACTTCTTATCATGTAATTGAACAATATTACAACACAACTCAATTCTTTGAAGGTATGTGATAAAAGTTTCCCGTCTTATCAATGGACAGTTTATTGCCATCGTTCAAGCCACCTTAGATGCTGGAAAACGACTCCAGCAACTTCAGATTGAAGAATTGGACAAAAACAAAAATACACAAATGAGAACTGTGCGCTGCGCTCTGTGTTGTTGAGGAAGCTGATATCGACTGCTTCATCTTCCAGTGTTATCAGCACTGCAGCAAATTTTTTGTCTTCGCTAAACAATGAAGCTGCCGGTCGACGGGATCTTGAAAATCTATTTATCATTTCTGATGGAAATTTCCCAGAGGTTCAAATGAAGAGTTCGTCTGTTACACCTAATTTTGCGTTATGTTGCAACTCATCTTCAGTTATCATATCTAATTCTTGTGCATATCTATAGGTTGCTGCAGCAAGGACCAAAGTCCAGTTGGCAAATGAGAAATTAGATCAACTGATTGGTCGTTGGTCTGTATCGCAAACAGCTGAGAATGCACAATCTAGAGTTTTTGAACGTCTCTGGCGTTACACATTTGATAGAGGTAATTCAGTTATAATCAAATTTTGGATGAAATTCTTTTCATTAATCTTTCTTCAATTGATGCTTCATATCAATGAACTTTAATTAATATCATGTTCCTCAGCTTTTGAGTTTTCTTCTTTAAAGAAAAATCTGAGACTTTTACAAAATTTAAAGAGTTTAAAGAAAAAGTAGAAAGAGAAGTCGGAGATAAGATTAAGTGTTTACGTACGGATAACGGAGGAGAGTACACATCTGGTGAATTCTCCCAATATCTACAAGAACATAAGATACACCATCAGTTGACATGTCCAAACACTCCACAGCAGAACGGTGTAGCGAAAAGAAAGAATCGACATCTTGCTGAAACATGTCGAAGTATGCTACATGCAAAGAATGTACCAGGAAGGTTTTGGGCAGGGTGTATGAGGACAGCAGCACATGTGATAAACAGGCTTCCGCAACCGAAGCTAGGGTTCGTGTCACCATTTGAGAAACTGTGGAAAATTAAGCTCATAGTTAGTCACTTTCGTGTCTTTGGCTGCGTCTGTTACGTGTTCGTACCTAGTCACTTGAGGAGCAAGTTCGGCAAAAAGGCCATTATATGTATATTCGTGGGATATGATAGCCAAAGAAAAGGATGGAGGTGCTGCGATCCCACAAACGACCGTTGCTACACATCGCGCAACGTGGTGTTTGATGAAGCATCTTCTTGGTGGACACCGCAGAGGGTGGAACTGCCAGATTCAAAAGAAATTGGAGATAAGTTGCAAGAAGAAATCGTAGAAGTACAAAAGAGCCATGAGGAAATTGAAAATTCACAGGATTCAAGCGATGGAGAAGAGCCTATGAGGACAACGCAAAGTCCATGGCAAACTGGTGTGCATCAACCAACACCAGAAGAGAATAGGCCGAGTCAACAAGAAGAGGTTGAGGTACCAACGAGTCCTCAATCACAACTAAGAAAATCAACTAGACAACGAAGGCCAAATCCCAAGTACGCTAATGCAGTGGTAGAAGAAGATGAAAGTACCAAAGAGCCAATGACCTTTGAAGAGGCAGTCCAACACAAGGAGTGGAGAAAGGCAATGGAAGAAGAGATCGTGGCTCTAAAGCAAAATGAAACTTGGGACTTAATGCCAATACCTGACGGAGTAAAGCCTATATCCTGCAAATGGGTATACAAGGTAAAGAGGCGACCCAATGGATCAATAGAGAGGTATAAGGCTCAACTAGTGGCTCGTGGATTCTCACAACAATATGGACTAGACTATGATGAGACATTTAGTCCAGTAGCCAAGATCACTACAGTACGAGTGTTAATAGCACTGGCAACAAGCAAGTCTTGGAAGCTATGGCAAATGGACGTGAAAAATGCGTTTCTCCATGGCGAACTTGACAAAGACATTTACATGGAGCAACCTAAAGGGTTCGAAAATAAAGAAAATCCAGGCCATGTATGCAAGTTAAAAAAGGCTCTCTATGGATTAAAGCAGGCGCCATGAGCATGGTACGGTAAGATAGCAGAATTTTTAGTTCAATGCGAATATTCAGTGGCACCAGCAGATTCAAGTCTCTTCGTCAAAGCACAACACGGAAGACTAGTAATAGTGCTAGTGTATGTGGATGATCTTATCGTCACTAGAGATGACGAAAATGAAATCCAAAGAACAAGGATTTCAAATGAAATAGCTTGGAGAGCTAAATCATTTTCTGGGGCTCGAGATGGAAAGAACAAAAGAATGAATATTTTTGTGCCAACAAAAGTATGCCAGAGATCTCCTACATAAGTTTGGGATGATCGACTGCAAGCCAATATCGACCCCGATCGAGATTAACTCCAAGCTATGTGATGAAGGCAAGGACTTGAAAAATGCAACCATGTATCGACAGCTATTAGGTAGTTTAATCTACTTGATGCTGACACGACCTGACATTGCATATGCAGTCGGAATTGCAAGCCGCTTTATGGAAAAGCCGAAGAAGCCACACCTTGAAGTAGTTCGACAAATATTAAGGTATGTAAAGGGAACAATCGACTATGGACTCTTTTATAAGAAAAATAAAGATTGCAAAGTCGTTGGATATTGTGATGCGGACTATGCTGGATGTCGAGATACACGAAGATCGACAACTGGGTATGTGTTCAGTCTTGGGTCAGCTACAGTATCATGGTGCAGTAAGAGACAACAAACAGTGTCCTTGTCAACAGTAGAGGCTGAATATAGAGCAGCAGCAATGGCAGCTCAAGAAAGTACATGGCTAAAGCAGTTGATGGCAGATCTACATCAATCGGTAAGCTATGCAACACAACTATATTGTGATAACCAATCAGCTGTTCGCATAGCGGAGAACCCAGTGTGCCATGCAAGAACTAAGCACGTCGAAGTGCACTATCACTTCGTTAGAGAAAAGGTGCTTAAGGAAGAAATTGACTTGAAGTACATCAACACCGAAGAACAAGTGGCAGACGTATTGACCAAAGGGCTCAACACTTCAAAGTTCAAAGAATTTCGAACACGACTATGAATGATTAGAAGAGAAAAGCTAAACCGATAAGTCAGTGCTGAATGGGAGAATTGAAGATGCAACACCGACTAAAAAAAAAATCTCTAGAATTTGCTGGGCTCATGAAGAATACAAGAATCTGGAGAATTCCTGCCGGCCTAGAAAGCTCCCTATAATTTTTTATGTCCACCACCATGCTAGATAAATCTGGAATGCAAGAGATCACCAACATTGAAACCTATAAATATATGAGTTACATGCATTTGTGGAATGAATGAGTGATAGAGTGAGTTAGTGCTGAAAGGTGAGTGGAATTACAGAGTGTGTGTTCCATTGGAGTGACTTAAAATAAATAATTGTGTTGTGTGTCAGCCAAACTAATTGTAAAAGTGTAAGCTTTTATCAATAAAATACAATATTTTCAACAACATTTTCTTGAGTCCAATTCTACATTGCACGCCTGCTCCTCGTTGGTTATAATTGATGAGCTCGGGAGAGGCACAAGTACACACGATGGGATAGCAATTGCTTATGCCACGTTGCATTATCTTCTAGAGCATAAAAGATGCCCGCCCTCTTTGTCACGCATTACCCTAAAATAGTTGAAATCAAGAACAAATTTCCGGCTCACCGGAGCGTACCATGTTTCATATCGACATCACGAGCAAGCTAGATATTGACTTGATTTCTAGTCGAAAAATGGACGATATGGACTATGATGATGTCACTTATCTTTACAAACTCATACCGGTGTTGCGAGAGAGAAGTTTTGGATTTAAGGTTGCTCGACTTGCACAAAGTTAGCTTGCCCTCTCTTCTCAAGGAATGTATTCATGAAAATCACTTTATAGCGAGACGGGTTGAGTATACTTTGATAGTTAAATTTGGTGTTGTTATGGAAACAATTGCTTAATCGGCCAAAATTATTCCGATCTTGATAATTGATATATAATTGATACTGTTGATATTGTCTTTTCCATCTATTAGACCCTATGAAGTAAGCTAGGATATCTTGGGATCTTGCATCTTTGTTACATCAGTAAATATAGGGTAAAACCCATTATTGGTCACTCCACTTTCAAAGAAAGTTTTCACCGAATCGTTTTTTTGTTCCAACTTTATCACTCAACTCTCCTTTCGTTTCAATTACACCAAGAAGTCAGCTTCCATTAGTAAACTTAACCAATTGTCCGATGTGGCCGGCGGAATATACGTCGTGGCAATCCGCCACATGGACAATCCGATAGTTATACTGTTGGAAGTTGATTTGGTGATGTAAGTGAAACAGAAAGGAAAGTTGAGTGGTCAAGTTGAAATAAAAAAAGTGTCACCACAAGGAAACTTCATATTGAGAGTTAAATGATTTTTTTTTAAACGTAAAGATTCACCTGCCTTTGGTTTTCACATCTTACTCATGCTAATGTTTATTGCGACTACACGCCTCGTGTATTAAACGAGCCATTGCTATGGCCGCAAGGTTGGAAGTAGAAGTATGCACGAGAGAAATACAAGTTGCTACTGAATCTGTTCAAGGAAAACATCGCCTGTAACAAAGCCGGCAAAGGCAAAAAAGGTGGTCTCTGTTTTTACGATAGCATGCGGTGATAGAATCGAAAACTTAGAGAAACTTGAAAATGCTTACAAGGATTTATTCTCGAGACTAAATTTGGCCCTCCTTGAAGATGTTGGAAAGAGTTTTCACATTTTGAAGCATGCTCAAAACCTTGCCCATGAGTTGATGAAAACAGTGAAGAAGTATTCATCTAGTCTTTCTTGTACTCTATTCAAACGAACACTTTGATTGTTTAGTGAAGTAAATTTCATCAAATTCGAAGATACGAAAACAACCGTGATAAGCACATCTCCGTGACTTCCGATTAGCTCACGTTTCAAAGAGGGGACCAAACCATTTGAAATGGATGATGCTATTTTTTTTTTTTAAATCATTCATGTTTTCATCTGATTATTTTTAACTCGGTCCATTTTCCATTTCTAGATAAATGCAGGTTCTGAAAGGGAAATGGCAGGCACACACAGAACTATCAATCCATTGAATGTCTTGTATCCACACCTTAACTTGTAGATATAATTTGTGTGCGAAGGAAATTGGTCGGATAAATTTCCATCATGTTATAGGCTTATAACCTTTTGAGATGTGAGATGTCCCAAATTGTTATTCCATTTTCCTTCTATTTATCTGTTAGCCTTGTTTTTGTTCTTGTTTTTCTCTTTTCTGTTCCTTCAGTTTTGGATGTGGACGAATCAGAGGAAGATTTGCAACAGTATACAGGAAGTGGAAATGCAACGATGATTTGAAATTTGTTGATATTTGCACATGGGAGAGAATGAATGTCAGATATGGATATCAAGTTTGTGGCTTGTTCATATTACCAGATGTTAATATGATATTGAAATTGAACTCTCAAATCTAATCTTCTGTTGTACCTCAATGACACTACTGAGTTACCAGTTGTCGGCTCTTGACAGTTCCTATAAGATGAAAAATTTGTACTAATACAATATTATTATTTTCATTCTTTAGTACAGTTTATATATTGCTATTAACCATCAACTGTAGACTGTAGTACAGTTCAAAAGCCTGTTATGCTCAGCTCTACACCACTTTAAATAACTTACAAATAACCAACTCATAATTTCTAATCCAGTTGAACAGAGTTTGTATTGCCACGATTCGTAAATAAAACATCCAAGAAATACGTAAATCCGAGAATCAATACAAAAGCCAAGATAATTTTTAGAATAAAAGCAAGCTGTTATCAACAACTTATCAGTTATTACAAATCAATATTCCTTGTTCCCAAAATTCTTGCACCAAAGCTGAGAAGGGATTGAGCGAACAGGAAGATGTGGTCGTTGCTGCAAGAACGAGTTGTCAAAGAAGGTTTTGTTTTGAATACCTCTCATTGTGAGAGTTCCTTCATTTATATAGATGCAAGGTAAATAACTTACCAAAATAAACTCCTATCAATTACAAGCTATTTACAATATATTCTTCTATACATAGCTAGACTAAATAGGGTAAAATATATGTTACCTCAATTATGGCCATATATACAATATATTTTTCTATACATAGCTAGACTAAATATGGTAGAATATATGTTGCCTTGATAGAATATATGCTGCCTTTGATAGAATATATTAACATCCCCCCTCAAATTGATGTTGGGCAATCAAGAAGCATCAATTTGTCAATCATGAACTGATGTCGATGACGAGAGAGAGCTTTGGTGAAGACATCAGTAGTTTGGTACTCAGTAGAAATGTGTGGAAGAGTAATCTCATGGTGAGCAAGGGATTCACGAATGGAATGACAATCCACTTCAATATGTTTTGTGCGCTCATGAAAAACGGGATTGGCAGCAATCTGAATAGCACTGGTATTATCACCATGAAGAAGAGAATGAGCAACCTACGGAACACTAAGTTCACCTAACAACCCGCGAAGCCATACAATTTCAGAACAAGCAAACGACATAGCTCGATATTCAGATTCGGTGGATGACTTCGAGACACGAGCCTGCTTTTTGCTCTTCCAAGAAATAAGAGCATTACCAAGAAACATGACCAACCTGTAACAGAACAACGAGTATCTGCACATCCAGTCCAGTCGGCATCACTAAAGCCCTCCAACTTTAAAGAATTCCCTAAAGGAAAAAACAAACCGTGACCAAATGTCCCTTTAAGATATCGAAGAAGACGACGAACAGCTGCCAAATGTGTCTGACAAGGAGCATGCATAAACTGACTGACCTGTTGAACAGCAAACGAGATATCAGGTCTAGTAATGGTCAAATAATTTAAACTATCCACTAGCTGCCGATACATCGAAGGATCAGATAAGGAATTACCACCTGCCTGATGCAGTTTTAAATTGACATCCATAGGTGTAAGACACGATTCATCATCTCGAAGACCGGCTAGCGAAAGAAGTTCTTGGGTATACTTATGCTTATGTAAGAGCGTGCCATTCAGACAATGTTGGACCTCAAGTCCAAGAAAATACTGTAGTGGACCAAGATCTTTCATATGAAATGAAGATTTGAGGCGCCACCGAGTCGCTTTCAATTAACTGGAGATCAGATCCGGTAATCACATTATCATCGACATACACAAGAAGTATAACAATTCCAACAGCAGTTTTGCAAAAAAAGAGAGAGGAGTCATACTGACTCTGAGTAAAAGAAAAATCCAATAGAGCAGTACAAAACTTCTCAAACCATGCCCGCGGTGCCTGTTTCAAACCATATAGAGAACGTTTCAAGCGACAAACCTCAACAGAAGAAGGAAGAAACAAGCCAGGAGGATGATACATAAATATTTCTTCCTTCAGATCACCATGTAAAAATGCATTCTTCACATCCATCTGATGAAGCAACCATCCTTTCGAAATAGCAATGGCCATAACAGTGCGGACAGTAGTCATTTTGGCCACGGGAGCGAATGTTTCTTCATAATCAAGCCCATACTCCTGTCGATTCCCGAGGGCCACCAGACGAGCTTTATGTCTTTCAATTGAGCCATCAGCACGTAGTTTGATGGTGTATACCCATTTGCACCCAATAAGCTTAGCTCCAACAGGACAAGGATGATGTCCCAAGTGTGATTGTCTTGAAGAGCCTGAAGTTCGTCCTGCATAGCTTGGCGCCAACACTCTTGAGTAGAAGCCTGAGAGTAAGACTTAGGCACAGAAGTCGTATCAAGAGTATCCTTAAGAGCAGAAGAATAAAATCCATACCAATCCGGAGGCCGAGAAACCCTAGTAGACCGGCGGGGCTCATGCAATACAGGATCAGGTGGCGGTTCAGAAGAAGGAAGAGGCAGTGGGCGACGTCGCTGGTACACAATACCTGGTTGAAAACGAGTAGGAGTACTAGATACATCATCAAAAGAAGGAAGAGAAATAGAGGAAGAAACAGGATTAGCATGAGACGGAAAGAAATATTGGTTTTCAAAGAAAATCACATTTCGAGAAATACGAAGTTTGTTAGCTGTTAGCTAAAAATGTACCGCAAGTGCATGGGTCGCGTTCAAGTAATAAAGTGATGAGAAAGTGTCGAATCCACGAGGATAGATAATTTTGCTAACATCCAAATCAATCTAGCCCTAATTTAAACACACAATAAAACATATTGTTTTGATAAGATGAATAAAAATAAAGCTAAAAAGAAAAGTATTAAAAGAGAAATTTGTAGGAAATAAAATCAATTAGAAGAAAATACTAGGAATTCGACTTCACCAACTATTCCACTTTAAAGTTTCATTTTCCATTATCAATTCCAAAATGAGGTTACTATGGCAATCCATGCTCCTAAAATGTCTAGCAATCTCTCCCGAGTAAAGCCAAACCTAATTTTACACAAGACCCCCAAACATTCCTACCGAGAGAACGTATATGTAAAATTGCATTAAAACTCAAGAACATTCAAAATTAATTGCACAAAGTATGAAAGAGTATTCCTACATTCCATAAACCTTGTGTTGTTAATTAAATGTGCTAAACCTAATTTCAACCTCCCGGTAGCAACTAAGTCACAAAAGCATTTCAATGGTGATCAATCATCTCAATACACAATAAAGCCCAATAATCAACATCCAAAAAAACCAAGCATAAGAAATCAATAACAAGAACAATGTACTTTAAAGCTTCATAAATGGATTCATCTCATTCCTAGTAAATAAAATTAGCCCATAGTATTTACAAAGACAAAATGGAAAATAGATACAAAATACATCACCGGGTTTGATAAAGTCAAGAGAAATGTAAGATTTAGCTTGAGCCCATGGTTGTCTTCATTTGCCCACTATAAACCTCCATAAATTGTAACATTGGCCCTCCATCTTTAAACATAGTTATCTTTTGGTCCCCGAGATTCTTGATTTGTACAAATTTAGTCCTTTTTACTCATTTTTCCTGTGGATTTCTTCCAATCACCATCCAAACTCGGGTTTTTACCTAAATAAACAAAAGAACAAAAATAAGTGGTAAACAACTCTAAAGAATTCACAATTATCCATTTTTAAAGGCTAAAATAAGTGCGAAAACCGCACTTATCATTAGCATCCGCATCATAACATACAAATCCTTTATGAGAGTTACTATAGCCAAGAAAAGCACACTGAACGGCTCGAGCAGCAAGTTTGTGACGTTCAACGGGAGGTAAGTGAACAAAACAGATGCAACCAAAAATATGTAAAGAATTATAGTCAGGAGAAACACCAAACAAACGAGAATATGGAGAATCAAGGTGCAAGGTAGGAGATGGTAAACGATTAATCAAATATACGGCCGTAGATAATGCCTCTACCCAAAATCTCGGAGAGACAGAAGATTCAAGCATCAAGGTACAAACAATATCTAACAGGTGTCTATTCTTACGCTCGACGAGTCTATTTTGTTGAGGGGTGTAAGGACACGAACGCTGAGAGAGAATACCTTTTTGTTGTAGGAAAGATTGAAAATCATGAGACATATATTCTCCCCTGGAATCTGAACGTAAGGTCTTAATACATGTAGAAAATTGTGTTTCCACGTAGGCAACAAAAGTTTGGAAGGTCGAAAACACATCAGCTTTAGAACGAAGAAAATAGACCCAAGTAAAACGACTGTAATCGTCAATAAATGTCACAAAATACCTATATTGAGCATGAGAAAGAACATGACTCATACCCCAAACATCAGAATGAATAATCTCAAAACATGTAGAAGCACGACTACCTTGTAAAAGAAATGGTAAAGATTTGCTTTTACCAAGTTTACAAGATACACAATCAAAAGACAAAGAAGAGCATGCATTTGTATTGCTCAAATAACCATGTTTTATAAGATGTGTCAAAATTACAGAGTTGGGATGTCCCAATTTCTTA
The DNA here is from genome assembly GCA_023638005.1 of Forsythia suspensa. Taxonomy (NCBI): domain Eukaryota; kingdom Viridiplantae; phylum Streptophyta; class Magnoliopsida; order Lamiales; family Oleaceae; genus Forsythia; species Forsythia suspensa. Next base: position 124,189 of record CM042663.1, read on the forward strand.
TGCCAAAAATGGCTATTATTAGCAATAGCATAATAACCAACAGAAATTGAACGAGGAATGGAAAACGACTGAAGAGGAAAAAGACGTCCCACTTTAGGCCCCTTCGCTATCTCCTGTCCCGACACTTGATCCTGCACACGACAACCACTGTGATCAAAATAAAGAGAACAATTTTCTTCTACCAATTGTCCAACAGAAATGAGATTGGCAGATAAAGTAAGAGATACAAAAACATTAGTAAAGAAAGACCCTAGATTTCCAACCACAGTAATAGGAAGAGTACTGCCATCGGCGATCTGAATATGCTGCTCACCATCATACTTACGAACATCATTCAAAGCTATCGGACTGCCGATCATGTGATTGGAAGCCGCAGAATCAATTAACCAAGGAGAAGGAAGAAGACATTTCTTACCTTGGAGATCAAGAGTAGAAAGAGCGGAAATAATCATTTGTTGAACCTGCTCAGGGGTAATATTAGACGAAGAACCCGAAAAAGCGAGTTGAGCGTAAGAGCGAGCATAAATGTGGACCGAATAGCGATGAAAAGCGAGGAGCGGATCGATTATGAGGGTGTATACGACAATCCTTAATGATATGGCCTTCCTTCTTGCAATAATTGCAGAATTTCTTGCTGCAATGTTTTGCAATGTGTCCAACTTCTTTGCAATTGTAACACTGCGGTGGAGATCTATATCGTCCTTTGCCGTGAGCAGCGTAGGCTACATTAACCATCTCAGTACTACCATCAGCGTCTTGAGCAATGCCAAGTTGTGAAGCGAGACGCTGTTCTTCACGCAAGAGTTCGCCCAAACAAACATCCAAAGTGGGGACAGGTGTGCGATTGATTAACCCAGCTCGTGCACTTTCAAACTCAGGTCGAAGCTTCATCAAAAATTGATCCCGCTGGCTCTCAGAATGAACCGCTTGTAGTGCCGCTAAAGCATCTTTGGGAACTTTAGAATGCACCAAGTCGGAATAATCACTCCATAAATTAAGAAAACCGGAGTAAAATTGTTCAATCGAGAGGCTCCCACGGCGATAGTTTCCGATGTCTAACTCTAATTGAAACTTTCAAGGAATTATCTTGATAATAAATTAAATCGAAGATAATCCCACATCTCGCTAATGATGAGTGAAACCACGAAGATTGTTGACCATATGGGGTTCAATGAACTAAGTAGCCAAGAAGCAATTTTGGCATCCTCGCCTTCCCAAGAACTAAGTTCTTTGGGATCAGTTGGAGCCGTAGAAGACCCATCCAAATGACCCCATAACTCTTTCCTTTCACAAACATCTTGAACTGGAATTCCCAACTGGCGTAGTTCTTGCCATTAAAACGAACAATAGAATTTTCGCCTGACATAATAACCACCAGAAATAAAATTAAAAAACCTGATAGATCACAACAATCACAGGAACAGTATAATCAATCAAGACTCTCAACAATCTGAGACAATAAGCTGTTCAAAAAAAATATTCTGACAGCCTAAATCACCAAAAAATAATCCAAAAAATAATCCTCTGAAAAACGAAGAGACTACCGACAGAACCTATGAAGAGGTTTCGGACAGTCCTGATGCTAAAAAATACTCTAACAATAAACTAGAAATTCAACCAAGCCAAGAAAAAAGCGTGAAAAAAAATAACTTTGGCTCTGATACCATGTCAAAGAATTGTTTTGAATACCTCTCATTGTGAGAGTTCCTTCATTTATATAGATGCAAGGTAAATAACATACCAAAATAAACTCCTATCAATTACAAGCTATTTACAATATATTCTTCTATACATAGCTAGACTAAATAGGGTAAAATATATGTTGCCTCAATTATGGCCGTATATACAATATATTTTTCTATACATCTAAATATGGTAGAATATATGTTGCCTTGATAGAATATATGCTGCCTTTGATAGAATATATTAACACGAGTTTTGTTAATACATGAATAAATCTCGACAGAAGATAAGTACCATTACAATATTATTTTCATCCTTAAGAGGATAACATAGAAATAATCTGCTACTATTACAATATTATGATCATCCTCAAGTCAGGAATAAACTCATTTAGATAGACAAAGGTTAAATTGTAATTTGGAATCTTGGTGGAGATTCTTCATTCCTTGATCCTGTATATGGTGCACGGGAACTAGAAATTGCTAATCTATCGCTTGATAAACCCACGCAAGAGGGACACTCAGAAAAATCACGGAATAGATAATGTTATTCAAGTGTTGATTTCAATCACCTGTGACCATATATTAAACCACAAAAGAAGGAAAAATATTTTTGACCATATACGCATCTTCAAAATTTTGAAATTTAGCATAAAGCCTTGTGTATCCTCATCCTTATTGCGCCAGATCCGATCCCCATCCATACCCACGATTCTCAAATTCAACAAAGCCCAAAAAAATAAAAAAAAAAAACCAGACAGTATTGTATACTCGAGGAGTCCACTCGTTTAGGTAGACAAAGGTTAAATAGGACGTGATTGTGGGATATTAGCGGAAATGTCTTTGATCCACTAGATGAAGCTCATAAACTAGAGAACTACAGCTTGATAACACTGCACTAGGGGGTTTCCTGTGCACTGAAAAAAAATCATGGTATACACAATGATATTCATTTTGATCACCTCAAGGCCATTATTTCAAATATCTTTTTCATGAACAAGATTTTTTAAGATCTTTTTCATGGTATAGACATATCTTCCATTTATAGTATCTTTAGAATTTTGAAATTTAGTATAATGCCCTAATTGTATCCTCATCCACGTCAGATTCGATCTGATACTCATATCCATCTCCATGCTTCTGAAGTTCAGACAGAGCCAATAAACATGGGCAGTATTGAATTCTCAAAGTGGATTCTACTGATTTAGACGCATAGATTTTCTCCTCTAAAAAAACAGATTTGCAAGCTGTTCAAATCGATGGTGGCATGTTTGAATAATAAATTTGTTTTTGTTTTGATAGGGGGTGAAATCCCCTATCAAAATGAATCATGAATGCAGCCTAAATTTCACCGCTTCAGCATTTGATACTAGGTTGCAATTGGGTACCCCCAAAGATAACATTTAATACACATGCATCACAACTTGAACAATCAAATACTTTAATGGCAGCCATTATGTTAGATTGGTTAGCACCGGGAAGTGTTAACGAAAAAAAGAAGTTAAAATTTTCAATACCGTCTAGTACTACCAAACATGCCCCAAGCCATTTAGCTCCCACATTTCAACTAACAGGTTGTAAGAATTCAACAATGCGATACAAAGATCGCAATTCGATCAAACTGAAGTAAATCAATTCCAAATACTCCACAAAATTAATCAATCAAATAACAAAGACAAAGAGACATGAACTCAATAATTAATTACAAAAAAAAAAAAAAAAAAGAGAGGCATGTACGAAACAACCTCCAGCTCTGCGGACTTCATGGCGATGGGGATAGTGATGAATACGCAAGGAAATCCCATTAAAAATGTAGTTGGGACATCGAACAATTTTTTATACTCTTAAATGATGTCAAATTTTGACCAAAATAGTTCATCACTAAACAAAATATATTGATGTTCAAAACGTAAGTGACTCCAAACTAATATATATGGTTGTGTAGCTACATAATGATATCTAAAAATTTTGAAAATTGAATTAAAAATACGTTTCGATATTCAATAGTAGATTTTACACTTAATATTGTTAAATTTGGATTAAAATAGTGTGATTCGACATTGAACGGTCTATATGGTTCCAAATATATTTTCGTGATCCCAAATAAATTTATATCTCTTCATAAAAGTGTTATGGTGGTGAATACGTAACGAAATTCTATTAAAAATAGGATTAGAAAATCGAACTGTTGGTTATGGTGTCAAATTTTAACCTAAATTGTTCGTCATAGAACAAGTTACTTGTGATTGACATTTTTGAACTAGCTTAAGAGAGGAGTGTTTAAGATATTTACAGTATTTTGTTTTCTTATTTTCTTAGTATTAGTTCCTGGATTCTAGTAGCTAATATAAGTTAGCTAATTTAAAGGATTAGTTAGCTATTTTTTAGATTTATAGGTCGGGTCGGGTGCGAGGGCTAAGGAGAATACAGTATGATTAACATGAAAAATGCTCCATTTTAATACTTTGCCCTTGATAGGACCTTTGTGATGCCTTCACGGTCAAAAATGTAATTAGAATCGGGTGCAAGAAAGTAGGCATGGTTGTTCATTATTTAAAATTATACAAGAAAGAGAGCCAAATTACACTTTCTTTACCAGAAGCAGGGTCATAAACACTTGATTACTGAACTTTAACCGACAGTTTATTTAGATCACTCAGCATCATTCAGGGCCCGTTTGACAGAGATTATAAACTAGTTTATAAACCAATTTTTGGTTTATTTGACCAATATTGGTTTTTTTTTAGTTGAAATTGTTGACTTTTTATGTTAAAAGTGGGTTGAAAAATCAAAAATTACGGCTGAAAAAAACCAAAATGGGTTTTTAAACCCAATCAAACAAGCTCTCAGTTCTAAATTAGTACTTTAGTTTTTCGTTTGTTCCATCTACGTCACATCACATCACGTCACTTTCCCCATTACCGTCATTTGCACTATCGGAAATTTGATGTGGCCATTAGTTTTAAACAGAAAAGCTGACAATGTTTGTTGTGAGGTTTTGTATATGGTTATGGCAGGTAAGGGTCTCAAGAAGTTTATCGGAATTACCAGCACCCAAGAAAGGCAATCCTATTCGATTTGCTTCTTTTGGTGTCCGATTCCTCAATGTCTCAGCCAAGGTAAATCATCTTGATCTATGTGGAGCGCAAAAGAAGATATTAATAATCTGAAAAATTGTTCAAACTTGTGGACTCCAAAACAAAATTACGGTGCTGCGTCTACAGAAAAAAAAAAAAAAAAAAAGTTTATGGTATGGTATGTAATTCATTTTCCTCGTTGATCATGCATTGAGTCTCAGATTCGACTAGAGTCCCTTCCAAAAATGAAACGTCTGCCCCAATCAGAAACAACCAGCATCCTTGTGCGCCAGCTCACTTGCTTGCTGGATTTTGAAGGAGTGACAGACATATTAATAGAGCATAATAAACACACACAGGAAGAGAGACTTGCAAGAATGAAAATATATTTACCTGGCATACACAGAGTACCACAGCCACTGGGAGCTATGGCCTATTGAAACCCAGTCTCCAGGAAGTTGAGCTGCAGCTTGCTCTCCTCCTAATGGTGCAAATTGCCCGAGGTGCTTGTACCTTTAATTTAGCAACAACCATACTCTTCCAGTCATAACAAGTTATAGAATAAAATGTTTACCACTAATATAAGCTTAAACTGGACTCAGGATTGAAGAATTCAAACCCATCATCAGCTGTTGCAATGGAACATATCTCGAGTTGAGTTGAGTATCGCCACAACTATTATTTTTAATATACCATGGGTGTCCAATGACTAGATTGCTTGTTAGTTTTGGTACCTCCCCTCTTCCAACCTTTACAACCGAGATCCCATCACCCTCAAATTGCTGGTAACCTCCAATTGTTATTGTATATTTTTGTTTCTTACCTTATCCATTCCAGTATGGCCAAACATCCATCTCAACATCCTAATTTCCCCTACATTCATTTATAGATTGTCCCCTTTAACAGCCTAACACTCAATAGTCACAACTTCTTAAAAACAATTGTGGGATAAAATCTGATACTAATACTTGAAATCTCTATGAAGATGCAGACAGTAAACTCATTTCAAGTATGAATAGTGCACAATTCCATTTCAGAAAAAGAAAAAGAGAGAGAGAAGAATAGTGCACACTTCTGGTGGTAAATGAGGCATCCTAATTACCTGAATGGGCGGAATCTATGCCTTCCTGTTCCTCGGAACCTTAATGGACCTTCAGGATACTTTTCACAGATCTCCATTCGATTAAAACAGTCAGCAAGGTAAGCACCTTGCTGAGCAGCCACCTAAAATCTTAGAGCATAAGACTCGCAGGGTATTGAAATACAGACAGACCATATATATATATATATGAGTGTCAAAATTAAGGTTCTATCGCATATTTCTGCTTTACCTGTGCTGTTGCAGGAAGATTTTTTGTCTGCAAATCCACTTCAGAAAGTGCTGCTTTAAACTTGTCAATATCCAATTCATCATCCCCTCGTGAATTCTTAAGAAGATCAACAAAATTCTTTAGCTGTTTCTTCTTCAAGTAGATTTCCACTTGAGGATACCTTTCGCATATGTCGTTAATGACTTCCTTAAAATCTTCGACTTTTAGGCGGCCAGTATTATTCTTGTCTGCCTTGCTAAAAATGGCTGCAATATCTTCCTGATGACAAATGAAAAGTTCATACCTTAGGAATATAATCAACCATAGTGCAAGACGATAGATTTTGCAAATTAATGACTAACACAAGATCCATATTCATCAGCTTATAATCCTAATTTTTGTCTACAACTTCTCACGAGTGTCAGAAAATTCAAAACAAGAATTTGTTAAATGCTATCTTGCATTGCCACAATCTCTACCAATGGATTGGACTTGATAAACCTTTTCTAAAGCCAGTTTTTTTAAGAATATTTTCTGCAAAGCCATCTCGAAGCTTAAACGCATCCAAGCAATTTGTATTTTATGGACATGTAGAGAGTAAGATTCCCGTCATATTGACAAACCTCGTTGATTCATTTCTCGGCCTAACTCATACATTTTTTGTTTAGTTTAAAGTATGTTGGACTAGATAAGACTGGACAAGGTTAAGGAATAGATTTAAAGATGTATACCATGACTCTGCGTTGATTTATCGTAGCACAATCACCCAGAGCATAGATGCTATCACATTTTTCCACCCGCAGCCATTCATCAGTTGCTAAAACTCGCCTGTTTGTCTGTGCTCTCCAAGTGATAAAAGTGAGGATGATTCGAAACAAGTAAATGAGGCGTGGGAGTAACATATTTTCATGAAATTCTAGAATTAGAAGAAACAAACCTGACCAATTTGCTTCATGAAATCCATTATAACCGGGCGAGTTCCAATACCAGTTGACCAGACAACCATCCCATATGGAATTGACACATTTTGGGCAGTGGCTCTCTCTTTAGTAGATATTTCTTTATCATCAACCTTTGTAACCATTGATCCAGTTTTCAAGTCAATTCCATCCCTCCTGAATTTTTCTTCAGCAAACACAGTAATTCTTTTGTCAAACCTGCATAGAGATTTAAGAATAATAGTCCATTAGATTATTTGTTAGACAGATGAGAAAAAATATTACTTATGCAAAACGTGGTACACACTGGAAGGATTAGTTTGAGTATCTGCTTACATGTTCAAAATATGATCTGCAGCCTCAAGAAGTGTGATTTTCACGTAGTCCTTCAAAGTAGGATAGAGTTTGGCTAGATCGTCAATCACAAAGTCATGAAGCTCTGCTGCAAACTCGACTCCTGTTGGACCTCCTCCAACAACAACAAAATGCAGAATTCTTTTCCTTTCCTCTTCACTTATTGTGGGGAGACTAGCCCTTTCAAAGCAGTCTATTACTGTTCTGCGGATCCTTTGGGCGTCTTCTATTTCCTACACAAATGTTAATTTTTTTTTTTACTTTATAGAAGCAAAAAAATAAAAAATAAAAAAGCGATTAAAGAATAATACAGATATTATATAATCTACAGAGCTTTCCTTACCACTCTCCTTTCATTTTCTCATCTTCTTTGTAGCTAAATTTTTACCCCCACCCAACCAGCCCCTGAGCCTCTTTTGCCTACTCATAGATTGAAGCACAGTTCCAAAGGTTTCACTATTAATGAATCTTTGGATCTATGTTTATTGTCAACTACCTCAAGCATATTTTCTTCAATTACTACGGCTTTCCTCATCTTTGAGTGCATAGGTATCTACTCAAATCCTTTCCTCATCCCAACCATTTTGCACCTCTTCTTCTATTTGGGAAGGCTTCTACTTGTTCACCATTAATTATGATTCATGCTCGGGCTTACGAAAGAATAAGTTGAGAGCTGAAAGTAAGTGGACAGCCAGTGCAGTTCTTAAGGGGGATAACTAGTAAGAGACATCCCATCTCGATAGCATACAGGGATAGTTTTAATGCGTTAACAGTTCCAATTTTTTTATCATTCTCTGGTTTCTTGACAGTGTTACCTTCAAAAAGTGCGCATGCTCCACAACACCAGGGGTATTGAATGTGTTTGAACGAGCCCCCATGGCTATCACCAGATAATCGTATTCCACAGTAAATTCTTCACTGCCAACCAAATTGTTATCTTGGATTGATCGGCAGTATACTCTCTTGTTTTGCGTGTCAATTCTGTAACACTCGGCTTCCTTGAATTGAACATTAAACTTTTTCTGTCACGGGAAAATAAGATGAGAATTAAAGACCAAATTTGTCATAGTTATTTCCTTCCGCATATACGTAGTGATCCTTCAACATATATAAATGTATTCATCAAATGAAACCTTAAACAAACAAAGTATTGAATTATGTCTAGCCAACAACGAAGACATGATAGACAACATAAATAATGACGTGATGGTCTTTTTGAGGTCATTTTGAGAATGATGATTATCATTAACACTCAAAGATGCAGCAAAAAAAATTCCTCTTCACGGAGAAGAACGGAAGAAACATATCAAAAAATATGTAAACTATGTGTCAGATAACTGAAGATTCTGTAGGCATGATCAAACATAAAAATTGCCAAGCTTAGAATTGAAATTCATTGCTTTATGCAACGAGTCTAATTCATCAAACTTTTAAAATACTCCTCAACGTAATTTACCTTCTTATGTAGCTCTGCACTGAAACTGTGGCAATATGTCTATGTTTCAACTAGTCTTTTATTTTTCTTCCCTAATTCTTGTTTAGGAAAAATGGTTTTGTTTATTTAGCCTTAATACTGCATCAATAGTAAGAATGTGAATTGGCTGCATGATAAGACTAGATACATTTCAACCTTCTCAGACGCAAATGGAAGCTGAAAAGGCTAAATGATTCTTCTAAACTAATTTATTTCCATGTGAAATATTAGTAAGAACCAATACATTGAACTTTTGATCCACCAAATTATCATGTAATAAGAAAAAGGATGGGGTGTTTGAGGGCTAGCAATTTATTTAACTAGAAAGAAGTAAAGGGTATCTTACCTTAGAGTCGAGTACTTCACATATCTTCACAAGAGATTGAAACTCACCAGGATATGATGAAAAAATGATCTGTTAACTGATCAACGAACTTCTTTGGAGCAAGCACATAATTGGTTTATTTCAATTTCAAAGATTTTAACTTAGTTGTTCTTCAACAATTTTGCTTTGCATATAATGAGAATTTATCTTAAGCACTGAATGACTAATTAATACTTGTTTGACAACTATTTGGTCTTGTGGGGAATTTATACAAGTGTTAAACCAAGTTGAACACAACTCAAACCTTAAAACCCGATGTTGCAGAGGGTATCCAAATGCTTATAAATTTCAAATCAAGGCTTGTCTTACTAATAATGCGGGACTCAATTAGGATCCTTACACACCACCACAAGTACTACTAGCAAATAACAAGTACCTTTCTCACAATATTACGAATTGGCTCCACGATACTACGTGCTTCAACCGTACCATTTGTGACACTTGGTAGCAAAGGAGTGAAAGCAAAATAATTTCTTGGTGACACCACCTGAACGTCATAGGCAGGATCTTTCAGATTTTTAAGGAAACTAGTGCCAGCCCAACCAGTTCCAAGAACTACCACTTTCTTCTTCTTAATATCACCATGATCGGCATCAGCATATGCAGTTTGATGAAATGGTCTGCTATCAGAGAAACTTAGGAGGCCTCCACCACTGCATATTTCAAGGAAGATGGATTTGAGATTATACCACAAAATAATACAACAAAATTTTTCCAAGAATGAAACTTCATAATATATTTTAAAGAGTAGATTGAGATGGCAATTTGTCCCGCTCCTACCCTATTTAAAATTTTCCATCCCGGAAAATCGAGTATTCGGGGTGGGTACGGAAAATCGAGTATTCGGGGTGGGTACAGGGCAGAAAGAATTGCGGCGGGTTTGGGGCGGAGTAGCCCCACCTGAACCCAACCCAAAATACTTTTTTTTTTTTTTTAATTTTGAAAATCACGGTTACATAAAAAAAAATTAAAAATTAAAAATTAAAAAAAATAAATAAATCGGTGCGACAAGAACGGGCGATAAAGCGCCCGCCTACAGATTTAAACGGAGAGAACGGAATGGGCATGGAGGTAAAAATTCCCCGGCGGGGCGGGGCGGGGATGGGGAGGGCAGCCCCGGCCCCGACCCACCCCACCCCATTGCCATCCCTGGAGTAGAAGAACAAGATGCAATATTATTTATAATCATGGTTTAACCCTCGTCTAGAAATTTAAGTATCTTTGTAAATGACTTTTATTTTAGTCAATTATAATACCACCTCATATAAAAGTTTTTTTTTTTTTTTTTTTTTGAAAAATCACTAAACGGGTGATGAGATAGGGATGGCAAAACCCCGCCCCGCCCGACCCGACCCGACCCGACCCGGACCTAATGGGCGGAGAATCCCCGCTATAAAGCGGGCGGGGGGCGGATCATGATCCCCAACCCGCCTTTTTTCCGAATGGTTTTTTTATTTTATTTTTATATTTTAAAATTTAAATTGTGTAAAAAAAAAAAAAATAATATAATTAATTAATTAAATGGGGCGATAAATGGAATTTTTATATACCCGCCCTTCCCGATCCCCGCCAGATTCCAAATCCCGATGGGGCGGGTATGGGAATAGCCGCCCGCTGCTGCCATCCCTAGTGACAGAAAAAAAATGCCAGAATTAATTTCTTAAAATTTCTCGTTAAAAGTAGCCTCTTATGTTGTAATGTTGTTTCTCCAAACAATCTGGATTAGGTAAGTGGTTTAGGATGTTCATGTTACTTTCTTGCAGTCGGGAGCGCCTCTCCTCACATGTGTTATTGTTTATCGGGGTCAGACCTAACCACTCTTAATTTGGAGGCACAAATGAAAATTGAATGCCTTCGAAAAGGTTAAAGTCTCATTGGTCCAGGACAATTATTTGCATTTAAACATTCACTAGGATTGAATAACGTAGATCCTTGCAAGAATCAAAATAAAAAAAAACTTAAAACCAATTGACAGAGATAGTTAATGATATTATCCATTGTTTTGGTTTTGCTTCAAAAATTGAGTCAATTTCAATAATTAATTTTAATCACAAATTTTATTTACAACTTTTATCAATTTTTTTACCACATATTTTATCAATTTTTATCAAAATCATTTTTAGCATAACCAAGCTTGCAATATATTGCAAAGTTGCCAAGACTTGACTTTTTTTTTTTAAGAAAAAGCAATCAGATTTTAGTTTTAAAGATTTTCTACTATTTTTATATTATATCTAGAGTTATTTTTTACTTAAATTTAATTAGTTAACACCCCGTATAAATAGTGATGGCAACGGAGCGGATTCGGATCGGTCTGATCCGTATATGCCCCGTAATAATTGTAGGAGATCTAAATCCGCAGATTGATCTACCATTTTTCAGGGCGGATCGGATCAGAGCAGTGATCCGCATTGTAATCCGTTCTATTTTTTTTTTTTTGAATAATTTTTTTTTAGTTAAATCCAGTCACCTCTAAATTATAATTTAAGTCCAAAATCTTTCATCTATTTATTATTTAATCCTATTTATTTTTCAAACGGGGCAGATCGGATCGGAGCACACATGATCTGATCTGTCCCGCGATCCGTTCCGATCTGTCCTAATCCGTCTTGTTGATATGTGAATCGAGAATTTTTCACTCCATTTAAATTATGTATCTATCGAGTTCGGGATGGATCGATTATTTTTTTCCATCCCAACTTATAAAGAGACATTATGGAACTCAATGTTATATTCCGAGTAAAGGCTTCCTTAGATAAGGTTAAATTTTTCAGAAATCATTGGGTAAGCCCAAGGAATTTTTAGGATGGGCCTTGTGAAGGGACAGGCCTAAGTGAACAGGACCTACTGTTCTTGGAATATTCAGACCCAACTAGTCCAATAGGCGGGGGCTGTCCATTAGTGGAGTGGATAGAGCAGCAGTTTGTGGGCTAAGGGAAGCCCAACTATATATATGGGAATGGGAGCTTAACCTAAACATTGGTCTTCAAAAATAAGAGTGTGAATTTCTACTGGGGTTAGAGTTGGGTACAAGCCCACCCGTTGAGAGTGGCTCAAAATGGGCTGAAATGGCCCAAATATACTAGCCTGATGGGGCTTAGTAAGTAGCCTTCAAGAGGTTCAATTTGAGAGAGGGTGGGCTGGGTTGTAAAAAAAATCCTTAAATATATATATATATATATGAAAACTTGAAGGAATTGTTTGACATTATAAATATGACTTAAACTTTTCAATCCATTTTTAACGTTTAAAACAAAAATAAACCAATTGAATAAATAAACCATAAAACTATATAATCATTGTTAAGAAAACAAAATTTGAATAAATAAATAAATATGTCATTGTTAATAATTTAAGATTTTAGAAATGTAATTCAATACAATTACACAAATTGTGACATCACGCAACAGAAAGAATTGGATATGACTTAAATAATTAAAACAGTAATCCATAGAATACACAGAAAAGAAACAACTCTAATCTATTGGATCTTATATTACTTAAAAAACATATATATATACGCGCTGATAAACCTAGTGGAAATTAATTAAAACTCATAAAACACAACCAACATACGTTTCGAAAAAAAATAGGAAAAAACCCGTATTCAAACCTGACAGTGCAGACAATGAGCAGTTTATACAGATGAGGATGGCTTTGATATGCCCTTGAGGCTTTCTGGTAAAAACCATAACCGCTCATATTCTATTGTTTTGTATGTGAAAAACTCAAACCCTACTTTTCTCTTTAATGAGTATATATATATATAAAGAAAGAATGAATAAAATTAATATGGAAGTTTGTTATACTTTACATAAAAGTAATGGCTGCAGTTTCTTGTTTGTGTCAAAATAGAGAGAAAAGTGGAGTCTTTTTTTTTTTTTTTTTTTTTTTTTTTGCATGTGGATTATTTACATATGTTAGGACTTAGGACTGTGGAGTATCACTGTAACAGTCACGTAAAATATAGCGTTGACTAGTCAAACCTAGGAAATAATACACGTGTCGATTTCTGGAGAGGCATGTGAATTTTATGGCCAGTTTTCATCATTAATATTTTTCCATTGTGGGAAAAAGGAAAATAAATAATGTGTGAATTTTAGAAAAGACCGAATATGGGGTTAGCCTATTTTTGGTATACCAAATTGCATTATATTAATTATATGATTGTATTATATTAATATAGTGTGTCATACTATATATGTAATTTAATACAATATGGGGTTAGCCTATTTAGTTTTGTATGGAGAAGTGATGAGAAGTGATCTTTTGCTTTCAATAGGCAATTGTTATGTTGACTATATATAATATGACACTTGCAAGTTAGATGAATTGTTGATGTAACATATACTTATGTGAGCAATTTATCCAATGTGCAAGTGACACGTTGAACGTTGACAACATAACAATTGTCCACTGGAGAGTAGGAGATCACTCCTCATGATTGTATATGTTACACATGATGGTATTAAGATTTTGAGTTCCACCTAAAAAGAAGAGTCACTCAATTTTTTATGTTAGTTAGTTATTTGCATTGTTCTAAAAAGCATAAAACGTAGCTATGTGTAGAAGCTGAGTTTCAAGCTTTTAGAACATATGCGATTCTTATACGAGAGCAAGACAAGGGCAAGGCTAAAGCAAAGCATGAAAATATGCGTGGAAGCCGTGCTTCACGCCTAGGCTCTTAAACTGGCTTTTTAGAACAGTTTTGAGATATGAGATTTTTAAATATGTTAATTTTACTGGTGGTCACTGAAGTTTCAGTGAAATTACAAAACAGTCAATAAAGTTACAAAATTTCAACGTCAATCACTAAAGTATACTAACGGGTTCACCGATGGTTATTTTATTAAATTTTCAGGGTGAATTGATGACGTGTCTTCGCTTAAGTGTCCACGTGACGATCGACATTTGGTAAAAATTGACGACACGTGGACTTAATGTACTAATAACAATAAATTTTGACCACTAAGAATGCACCTAAAAATGAAGACCTAGCTACAATTTCTGAACATGAATTTAGGATCCCCAATTTTCCATCCCTTCAGATTCAATTCTCACCCTAATTTGGTTGGATTAATTTAGTATTTAACCAATTGGGAGGAAAGTTAAGATTTGGGATCGTTTTTGGGAAAAAAATTGGGTTGCGCAAATGGTTTGAAGATTTGATTTAGTTATTATCCAGAAATTACAGCTAGGTCCTCATTTTTTATATGCATCTTTTGTGGTCTGAATTTATTTTTATTAGTATATTAAGTCCACGTGGCATCAATTATTACTAAATGTTGGCTGATTGTGTGCCACGTTGATACTTAACGGTGGCATGTCATCAATTCACGTTGAAAATTTAACAGAGTGACCGTCGTTGAACGTGATAGTATACATTAGTGACGAGTTCACCAACTTCAATGACTATTTTGTAATTTTCCTAAAACTTCAATGACCGCCAATGAAATTAACCCGATTTTAAATGCTTAAAAAAGTTTTACCATAAATACACAACTTTTGTCAACAATTTTTTCACAAGTTGAGACTTTGATAAAGGAATTTTCATTACCATTGTTTTTTCGGTGACGAAAATGCTAACTTTAGTGATAGAAAAATTTATCGGATCTGTTTGTGAAATCACGTGTTTTTGCCTGCCTATTTTATTGGTGACATCACACTTTTACGGTTTTACCTTTACATCCAAGTAGGGGTGTTAAATAAAAATGTAATAAGATTAGTTCAAGTTGTATAATAATTTTTTATTTAAATAAAAGTATAATAAAAATTTTATTTAACATAAAAATACTAATAAAAATTAATTTACACATTATGTGTTTTATTTTTGAACGAAAATAAAAACGATAAATTAAAATATGAAGAATATAGTTGGATCTCTAATATTTGTAGTTAATAAACATATAACTCAATTAAATAAAAGTTTTTGAAAATCAAGTTTGTGACAAAGTTATTTTTTTTTATATAACAATAAAATAAAATTTTAAATTTTAAATAATATAATTACTTAATAATAAAAATAATAAATTTATTTGACATGTTTATTACTAAAGTGTTAATTTTATTTAAAAAAAACTCATTAGTTTTCTTTAATTTTTTATAAAAAATAAAGTATTGGACATATTTGCACATTTTGTAATGATTAAGAATCCACATACAATTTCTTCTAATTAAAAATAAGGACATATTTGTCTTTTTCATCCCATAAGGATTAATTTCGCACCAAAGCACATAGATTATGGACTTGTATGCCAAAAAATAAACATTATGAACCAATTTCACACTAAGGGCAAAGGTTAGGGACCATTTACGCCAAAATCCCAAAAAATAATTATACATTAATTAATGAATAATAAGAGTGAATATTGTTGTAAAATTATAGATAATAATGAATGACTATTTAGTTGTATCTAGATGTCTATGTAGTTATCTACTTACTCCAAAAGAATGTATTCTAATCATGTTGTAACTCCCTTTGGAACCCTATAAATAAGGGTCATTGTTATAGTAAATGGACACACTTGAATTTTGACTCTCTATTCTCTTCTCTTTTTCTCTCTATTTTTCTAGTTTCATAACACGTTATCAGCACGACACTCTAACCAACTGAGAGAAAAGCAAAACATTCGGATAAGACATTCTATTAATTAAAAAGAAAAAAAAGAAAAGGGAGAGAGAAGCAAAACATTTGGCCAAGACGTGACCATAAAGAAAAGAAGAGTTTGCAGCCCAAATTCCATTTTTCCAAAGCAGCAGATATTCTTTTTGTTATAGTACGGTGGTTGAATAATTTTTATATTCCAAATCTAATATGCAACTGAGGCATGAGTATGTTATTATCAATCAATATGTTATTTAATAGTTAAAATAAAGAGCATGTTCGGTTTGGATTTTTGTAAAATCCATTTTTCTTGCTTTATGTGGGGCCCAATTTAAATAAAAAATTCTGCCAAAAAAAACTTTTGTCTCCAATGACATTATCATATATTTTCGTAATGACATAAATGCCTTTTGTTGGAGAAAACAATTGAAAAATTTTTTGATGTCCAAGGATATTTTGGGAATTGAGATAAATGTCATGTCGCAATAATGTTGAGTATTTAATGCCTTCAATTTGTTTATTCTAAACAATGGGCCCACCAAACAAGCAAAAAATAGATTTTGGACTTGAAAAACAGGCAACCAAACATGCACAAAGTAATGATTATGTTTTAAATTTGTCATAATTTTACTTAACTATGTACGATCACAAGATGATGTTAATGTATGTTGATTCTGATGATTCATATAATAATTTACAAGAGTGTCAATCATAGCCAATTCTAATTATCCATGATTGTATATTCATTACTTTCAAAATTCACATTCTCTCCTTATTTATGTAAATTCCATAATTTTGAATTCTTTTCTTTTTCCTTTATAGAAACTTTTGCATAAATTTTATATTGATATATCATACTATTGCTCCTGAAGAGCATATATTTATAATAATATGTTGTTGTTTATAAAGAAACACAACGTTAATAGTTTGACAGAGTCACAATCTAACATATAAATATTCTAAAAGAATATTTTGTTGTTACTTAAGAATAAGTAAAAATTTATATTACATTAATATTCAAGTAGAATATTAATTGCTCTCGAAGAGCCTAATTTTATAAGATATTTTATTATATAAGAATATTATAATATTACTTCTAAAGAGCAAATCTTTACTTCATAATAATAATTTGTTGTTGTCCATTAAGAAGCACAACGTTATAATATTTTGATAAAATATTAGCTGCTCCAAAAGAGCATAACGTTACAATTTAAATATTCCAAAAGAATGTTAATTTTATGACGTTATAATTTTTATGAAAACATGACGTTATAATTTTGATATTTCAGAAAAATATTGAGCAGTAATCGAAATAATATTTTATTGTGCTCTAAAAGAAGCACATGAGTCAAAGAATATCATATCACATAATTAAATTGTGATATAAATAAGTAATTAATTAACTAATGCTTATCTCCGAAGGAAAGCATATAAATCATATTATGTTAAATTGATTAATGCAAATTATATAATAATTGATCGATTGCTTTAGTGAAAATTTTTACTTAATCGATAAATTATTTTGTATTGTGTCATTGCTCTTGAAGAACAACAACCTTATATTCAATCAATATTCTTGGAGAATATTGCATTGTAATTCTAAAGAAACACAATATTATATATATTAATATTTTGATATTGCTCCTAAGGAAGAATAATTTAATTAAACGAATATTATACGACTGCTTTTGAAGAAGTATAAATTTGTACATATCAATATTCTAGAAAAAACATCGTGTTGTTGCTCTTGAAGAAGCACATTTTACAATTTTAGAATATTAATGTTGTGTAATAGTAGAGTGTTGATACTCTTAAAGAAATACTATATTAAACCGTAAATTCAATATCTTAAAATTTTATTAATTGACATTATCGGTTAGACCATCCCCGGATCAATATGATGTGAAATATTAATGAGAATATCTATTGAAAACCGTAAGATTTTTCATATAATGAATTCTCATGTGATGTTTGTTCTCATTGTATATAAACTAGTAGACCTTCCCTAGGTAAAATCGGGACTGAATTCCCTGCATTTCTGAAAATTATTTAAGGTGATTTATGGGACCCCATCACCTTCCATGTTAACCATCTATATATTATTTGTATTTAATAGATACATCTACTAGATGATTGTATGGTGTTATTATTCGCAACTTGAAGTTTACGAGATTATTTGCTCAAATTTTAAATTATGAGCATAATTTTAGATTATACAACCAAGACGGTGATGTGTCTTGTCAATACTAGTGAGTTTAAATCTCAAACTTTTAATAAATATTAGTTGAGATGATGTTAAATGGTTTAACAATATTGTTTTCAACGCTCCAATTAAATTCTAAACCATTACTATTGAGAACAAAGCGCTTCCCATTTTTATCTAGGGAATGCTATTTTATATGTTGAAATACTTATACGTATTATGCCAACATCAAAGTTACTCCCGCCATAGTTGGCTTATGGTCAGAGCCTAATATTATCCATCTAATTATTTTTGATAGTGCAATATATGTACAATCGATCCACCATAATGCACTGAGATGAGCTTTGAAAAATGTTGAGAATACATATTTAGTATGGAACATTATAAAATATCTTAAGTCCTAACGGGTGATATTTTATAATATGGTATTTCGAATGTTATTTTGATAAGACAGTTTTCTCAATATCAAGGGAGAAAAATTAAGTAGATGGAAAGAATACATGAAAATGCAGTATATTATATTTTCTAGATCCTTGCACAAGACAATATGAACCAGAAGTTCATCAAATAACTCATTTGTAAATTATACAATTGATAGATGTATTTACTGACCAAAGAGATTAAATCAAATCTCATATACCAGCTCTAAATGTTCCAATTTATATTAGCGTCCTTGAAGGACAATCCATTAACATTATATCAAGTAAATTAATGACACGCCTGAAGCGTGATGATATATGATTCCAAAATTCTCAAATTAAAAATGTAGCCAATTATAAAGATGGTCCTATAAGGAGGTGTATACTCTTGAAGAGTATATAGACATAACTAATTATAAAACCCCAGAAGAGGTTCAACTAGCTGAAATAATAAAACGAAAAGATCTCGTTAAGTTATATCGTTATGAGAAAGAAATGGATTCAAAAATAAATGTTATTAACAACATTTTTGTATATAAAGAAGTGATTCATATTATAAAAGTAGCGAGGATATTGAAAAAAATCTGTCAAAGAATTAATTGGCTAAATAAAAGGATGCAATCCAAGTAAATTGAACTGACTAGAGAAACTTGAAGTTTCTGGACCTATATTCGGAGCACCTAAAGGTGTATATTTATACGAAAAGGAAATGAAAAAATGAAGTCGTAACAATTAATGCACGACTTTTAAATTTCGCAAAGACTTATGTAAAGCAATCATAAGTTGATATCTTGTTAGTCTGTCAATGCATGACATATATGCATATAATGAATATTAACCAACTCATTTGGCATGACTAATAAAACAATATATATAAATCCCTGGATGATTTAATATACCTGAAGCATATAGTTCAACTTTTCGAGAACTCAATCGATCAAAGTACAGATCTGAACTAATATTATAGTGAGGGGGAGTAAATACGCATTGTACTCTTTTCCTTGACTGAGGTTTTGTCCCATTGGGTTTTCCTAGCAAGGTTTTTAATGAAACAATTTGCATGGTGTATTAAAAGAATTATATACTCTTTTTCCTTTACTATGATTTTTTCTCACATGGTTTTTTCCTAGTAAGGTTTTAATGAGGCATATTCTTTGTGTAAATGATATCCAATTAGAAGTGTTATAATTCTTATAGTTATGGATGTCTATAACCTACAAAATATTTACCTTCATCATAACCTTATGGTTATACTCCCGTGTATTATAAATTGTATATGAGACTCCTGAAGGGAACAACTACAAGATCTATTTTTAATATAATTGCATCAGACCATCATGCTGACTACAGTCAACCAGAGATAGTGTATAAAGATGATATTGCTGGAGGTTATAACATGGAGCACATTTCACTAGAATTGTTTTATACAAGTTTTGAATAGATGGTGGCATTGAAGACATTGGCGCACAAGATATGGATAGCTCGATACAAGTTTTTTCCATTGGTTGAAATCAGTTGGAGTAGCTGTACTCTTTTTCCTTCGCTCAGGTTTTGTCCCACTGGATTTTCCTGACAAGGTTTTAATGAGGCGGTATTTGAGTACTCCAATTTTTGATAAATTTTTTGTTCTATTGGTATTTTTATCCCATTGAATTTTTGCCAAACAACGAAACAGTTATTGTGTAATAAGTCATTCAAGGGGGAGTATTGTAAAATTATAGATAATGATGAATAACTATTTAGTTGTATCTAGATGTCTATATAGTTATCTACTTACTCCAGAAGAGTGTATTCTAATCAGGTTGTAACTCCCTTTGGAACCCTATAAATAAGGGTCATTGTTATAGTAAATGGACACACTTGAGTTTTGACTCTCTATTTTCTTCTCTTTTCTCCTATTTTTCTAGTTTCACAACAAATATAGAATTTTAAAATTTTTGTAAGGATAAAATAGTCTTAAAAAGTTTCTCCTTTTAGAACATTTTAGATGTTGTATAGATTAGATATATGATGGTAAAATAGTCTAAAAATGTAATATTGGAGGATAAAATAGTTCTATTTTTATTATTCTAAATACATATTTAGGAATTACATAGTCATCATATGATCCTTTGTATTCTGCATTAAAAAAAACTTAAAGATAAGTTGTCCAAATGTCTCAAACAATCCCTTATTTTGTTCAATAATATTGAAAATGAAAGGTTTTTGGAATCATCATATGATCATTTGTATTCCGCAGTGGAAAAAAAAAACTGAAGATAAATTGTCCAAAAGTCCTAAACTACTTATTTTGTTCAATAATGGTGGGAAATAAAAAGATTTTGGAATTTTTAATTGGGATAATTGCATCAAAGGTCCCCAACGTTTTAAAATCGTTGGGGATATGCCCCTAACCTAAAATAATTGCACCAAACGTCCCCAACGTTTTAAAAAATAGGCATGGAAAGTCCCTCTTCACACTTTTCGTCAAATTTCGTCGTTAAAAGCAAGTGTGGAATTTGGACGCCGCAATTTTATTCCAAAAAAAGGCGATTGGGAATGGCAGGGCAAAAAAGTAAATGCTGAACAAGGATCATGGGAGATGTGGAGGACCTTTCAATGGGCAGCCTGAACAAGGTTCTGCAAATCAGTGGTGGCCGTCGGTGGCGGCAAGCGGCAATGCAATGGACTTTGAGTTCAATGGTGGGTTTGGTGTTGTGGATCAAACATTTGGTGCAGAACTTCGGTTGGCAATTTGGTGCAAATTTTATCTCCCAGTTCTCACCGCTATGCACAATTTAAATTTCGCCATGAACAGATCCAAAGAACCCATCTTCAAATCGCTTAATAATTTGTTCCTTTCATTGCTTAACAATGTTGGAGCAATTTCTCTTCAACCATGTTCCACATTTGATTCTGCGAAATGAAGTCTACGGTTAATTTCACCACAAATGTTTGACAAACCGTAATCAATCTCAACCCCCATAACCCCTCATTTTTCATGCCATTATCATATGCCTAGCAGTAAAGCAGAATCTTTTCATGCCGCCACGGGCAAAAGGCACAACCAAGCGGGCTATCTATTGGTGTGTAGTGCGAGCCACCCGGTGGCCAAATCCCTAAAGGGCTCTTTTTGGACACCGGGCAAGAGTTGTTAATGGCAAGACAACAACCGCATCACTACCAACAAACCACCACCGACGGCCTTTCTCACCGGCTTGATCACTCCTCATTATCTACAAAGAAAGGCGCCGCCAAAGAAGAATGGGATCGGTAAAAAGCCAAAATTGAAGGAGATGAATTCGACATTGCCTCGAAGAATGTGAATAAATAATTGACCCGACTATATACAAAATTGTCACCGAAATGGTCCAGGCCGAAATCTGCATCAAGCGCAAGGGATATTGGCACGACTCAATCACCGCCTCTCCCCGTTGGTAAGCCCTTCTATATGGTCGCTTTCTATTGCAAGGAGGCATTGCAACTTCTCCTCCATACTAACAACGCCAACTCATCTCATCGTCACCGCATCTCCGCTTAGTCTCATATTTAAGATTGGCGCCTACAAAGCCTTCTCGAAAATCTCCTCTGTCATACATACGCTTTTCCAATTTTACTTGCAACCAAGCCCTCATTGAAGTCTTTGATGGATTTGTTAGAATTCATATTGTAGATTTTGATATTGGGTATGGTGGGCAATGGGACTCACTAATGCAGAACTTGCATTGAGGAGTGGTGGCGCACTGCTTCTGAAAATCACTTCATTCCCAATCGCCTTTTTTGGAATAAAATTATGCGTGCGATCCACACTTCATTTTAACGCGCGAAATTTGATGGAAAGTGTGAAGAGGAACCTCACATGCCTATTTCTTAAAACGTTGGGGACATTTGGTGCAATTATTTTAGGTTAGAGGCATATCCCCAACAATTTTGAAACGTTGGGGACCTTTGATGCAATTATCCCTTTTAATTTAATGTAGCAGGGTAAAATAGTCCAAAGTTGTAATATATGAGAGTAAAATAGTCTAAAATTGTTTCTCCCTTTTAAGGTCTTTTTAGGCCTTTTAGAATTTAGAATATAGATTATCTGGTAGAGAATACACTAAAAGTATGCTTGATAAAACTTTTGCAGATTATATAGAGTAAGCCCTACAAAATTTATAGATAAAAATAGATAAAAATTATAGATCTTACGAAATATAAAGATAAAAATAATATTTGATTAACTTATAAATACTAACAAATATGCTCAATTATAAAAATCACTTGTTCTGGCTTGTGTACATTAGGACGGTCCAATTCTTAGTAGCACAGATGTACAGAAAACAACGAATAAAAAGAAACACTGGATTTATATTACATAGTTAAAGAACAAGAATAACGATTTTCTAAAGAAGCATTTTGCCGCACGTATATGGACGTACGCCTTTTCATCAACATTATTGTATTTATTTTCTATTTAATCAAGAAATGGATAATAGTCCTACATATAGTGAAATTTAAAGGATACAACCGTTGTATATTGCAAAAAAGAGAATCTCAATGCATCCACCTTCTTTCTCAATTTCGAAGTGCATTTTATTTTCAGAATAGTTGTCATTTCCCAGCAATTGACTCATAACAGCAGTGCAAAAATTGGCCCCGACTTGTATATTATGAACAAAAGCCATTGCATAATAATGACAAACAAAATTATACTCTTCAAAAGAAACTACAACCATTAAACTCAATATTAGAACCCCCCTCGTTTATTTCTCTAGTTACCTTCTTCTGTACACCTTTGCATCAGATACGACTTGAATCTCTCCCAAAGATGTATCTCCTCGACCAATCGCCTATTACTAAGATCCTTGTGCGCCAGCTAACTTGCTTGCTGAGTGTAACAAATACGTGAATGAAAGAGTGACATGCTCAATAAGAAAGAGTGACATTTATTGAACCAGATCTCACCTTGCATACACAGAATACCACAGCCACTGTGTACTATGACCCATAGACACCCAGTCGCCAGGCAGTTCTGCTGCTGCTTGTTCCCCTCCAAGTGGCGCAAATTGCCCAAGATGCCGATACCTGGTTTTCGAGATGTTGGCATATCAAAAGTTGTAAAAGATATAATATTTATGGCATGTTTGGTAGATGATTGGATAGAATGAGATAGTAGTAAGGAAGTAAAGAAACTAAAATTATGTTCATCGTGTATCTAGTCATCTCTAATATTGAATACCAAACATACACTTATGGCATGTTTGTTATGCTGGACTGAACAAATACTCGATAGGATTAAGTGTTATTCTGTTCAATATTGTCCAGTACTATATATCAAACACACTTTTAGTATATATGTTTTTTGAGGACGTTGACTGCTTTATTGTCAGTGCAAGGCATACAATGGTCATCGGGAACCAAGTCTCCACTCTTTTTGAGGGGATGGGAAGGGAAAAGATGGAAAGAAATAGTTTGTTACAAAAGAAACAAAGGAAAATTAAGCGTAACACTAGTATTGGAAAGTAGCAACACTAAGCATTCCTTTCCTTTTGCCTCCATTACCCATATGCAGACAGTGTAACTCATACCAAATGCATGTTCAAGTCTGCTGTAGCCAGGCAACCAAATAAAAGCATGCATGATAACCAAGTGGAGATCATTTGTGCATGAATGAAGTGCGTTACTAAAACGGCCAACAGAAAGGTCCATGAGTTACATAAGTGGTTGACATTAAGTCCTTATTAAACAAGACTAATGGTGGATAGACAAGTTCCCATGGTGTGTATTACCTACACACCACGTTATCCAAATTGATAACATTATTGCAAAATTCATGCTAAATTATTCTCTTAGAGAGAAGCTACTGGACTTGAGAGATTGGAACAAGCACAAATGAGTAGAAAGCAATTTTGGTGGACATCTGAATCATCAAGGAGAGAGTGAGAAATTTCATCATGATAATAATACCCACAGGATTGAATTTGGTCAGGAATAAGGAGAAATGAAAGTGTAAGATAATTCCTCGAGTTGAAAAGTAACTTCCATAGAATATGTATCAAGACCAGCTATGATAAATAATATAAATGTAAGGTAATTAAGATATAATTTGAGCCATAAGAAAATGAGAGGTGCCGTTGAAGGATGACAACGTAAGAAATAACTGATTAAGATGTTTAAATCAAAGAAGCTCCGTAGGTACACCAGTTCTCAGGGTGGTATGGCCTTTATTGAAAAAAGAACCTAGGGCATGACACATAAAACCTTCATGGATTAACTAAAAAAAAAAAGGAAAATTAGCAGAAAAGATATATAATGTGTTTTGTTCAATAACCTAACTTGGAAAACTAAAGTGTGATAAACTTGAGAAAAGCTGAATACCTTAGCCAAGAACCATAATAAGTTCAGCATAGACACACCCACAAAGTTCATAACTGGTTTTCCCAAAGCATATTAGAGAATTTAAAGCAGTTCCAAGCAAAAAAACATAGCAGCAATCTTGCCTGACAACTATAGCTCTGATATCATAGTTGTAGGAAGCTCACAAAACTCATTGAGGTACATTCTCAGGCAGTTTTTAGTGTTGAAGCGAAGTGCTTCATAAGCACAGAAAAATCGCAAGACATAGAATAAGTGCAGGCATAAACTATGTGATTTGCAAATTTTCTTTTCCTTCAAGTCCCTTTTTATCTCACCTATTGATTTTCTTTTAGATTTTTATATTTTAGGTGCTGATTAAATTAATCTATAAAATGCATATAAATTCTTAATAGCATATTACTTCAACTTCTGATTTGCACAAATGTTTGGTAAAACTAATTGACAGAAATTTGCTATAATTCCTGAATTTTTTGCTCCTTCGCATAGGGAAGTTTTCATTGAGAATATCATATGTGCTTCAATTTAATGAAGTGTGTATTTTCTTTCTGGTTTGTGCTTAAGCTCCAAGGGGTCTTCCGACCTTAATGCAATTTGCCTAGTCAAAAGAAATTATAAGAAAGTTTCCTTATTTATTTACAGTGAAGAACTCCTTTTTTGCTTAAATTATTTGTATGCTGGAATAACTAGAAAACATTTCTTGAACTTCTTCTTCTACAACATATTTCACGGCATTGTAGTCCAAGATGACCGGATTTGGCCCATGCCAAGTGGTAGTCAATTTTGGACCCGAAAGTTAAGTGAGACTGGGATCGAATGAAAGTTTACGATTATTCAGTAGTAAAATTTACAATCTAATCTCATCAGCTGAATAGAGTCAGAAAGCAGGCCATCCAGTTTGGACAAGTGAGTAAAAGTCTATATCTCATCTTGCATTATTTGTAAATATCGTTTTTAGTTGATTTGGAAGTCAAGTTATGTAAGAAATTCTGGGGAAAAATAACAAATGGAAGTTTGGCGCGCAAAGAGAAAGGTGTACCGAAAAGGACGAAATTCATGTCGACCACCACTTTTGAATTTACGAGGGCCTTCTGGATTGTCTTTACATTTCTCCCATATGTTAAAGCACCTCGATAGATATGCACCTTGTTGAGCTGCAACCTGATATGGAAGAAGAGGTTAAACAAAAACTAATTCATTGGTAGAGACAAGATGGGACATAGAAACAGTGGAATCTAAGCAAACTTACTTGTGCAGTAGCCGGAAGACTCTTCATCTGTGCATCAACATGCGATAGTGCTAATTTGAACCCTTCAATATCTACCTCCACTCCATCATTACCATCTGCATCTTTTAGTAAGTCAGCTACGTCAAATAGATGCTTGCTCTTCAAATACAGTTCCACTTGAGGGTATCTGATGGTGACATCTTCAATCACATCTTGGAATTCTTCTATAGTTAGGGTACCGGAATTATCTTTATCCGCAGCTTTAAATATGGCTGATATATCTTCCTGAAAAACAGGTTATCATGATAATAGTGTTGTAAAAGAATCTATTCCTTCATTTGCAAGACAAAGTATAAAATCTCAAATAATTTTGTGATAACTTTTTTCCCCAAAACCCATTTTTTTTGAGTTAATTAAACAGGATTGTTAAAAGTTTCTTTTTGAAATTCCAGGTTATGTCAAAAATAACAACGATGTTCTTTTCTGAAATTCCAGGTTAAGTAAATAAACTATTTTTCAATGCAAATTATGCTCATATTCATAAACTTGAGAGATGTTATTTTCATAAACTTGAGAGATGTTATTTTCTTTCATTTCTTGAAAGTTTGGAGTACAAATTGGTAAGGTAAAATTACAATGAGTTTTATTGTTTTATTTGTTATATTCATGTTATATTTTCTTCATTTATATTTTTTATTTTCTCAAAAGAAAAAGCATATATATTATACAAAAATATGAAAATCTTGATCTTTTGTCCAGGACAAAAACTCGAGAAAATAAGTAAAGAGATTGGTGGCTGCCTTGTTAGTATTGTTTCAGTAACTTCGATGAGATGTTAGTTTATTTGACCAAAAATTTGTGCCTTACTAGCCTAACATTTTTATCATTATTGATCAAATAAACTAGTTTATAAACTATAATAAACGGGTTCTAAACTTTCAAACTCCTAGAAGCAACTGCTTATGAAAACAGTCATGTGGCTTTGACTGTTGTTTGTGGAGATTTCATATTAGATAAATTTCTATCATGTAATTTAACAAAATCATTAAATGAAGCAAAAGGACTATATTGTGAATAGATGGAAATATATTGCACCTGTATTCCAAACAAACAAATACCCAATTGATAAAAGATATCACAGTAAACTATCTTAATTACCATGATTTTTTTCTGATCGACAGTGGCACAATCACCAAGGGCATATACTTCCTCATGTCCCTTCACTCGCAACCATTCATCAGTTGCTAGAACACGCCTATTACCCTGCATAAAGAATAGTAACTAATTCGTACAATAAAGGTTATTAAATCTAATATTCAGTTAAATCAAGATCAGAAACGAAGTAGTTACACGAAATAATAGGAACAACAAATGAAGTACATTGATCTCAACATATGTAACACTCACACATAAAACACACCTGTCCAACTTGTTCCATAAAATCCTTGACAACTGGTCGAGTGCCAACCCCGGTTGACCATACCACCATCCCATGCGGTATAGAATCATCATTTCCAGTAGCTTTCATCCTCATGTTAATCAATCTATCAGAAACACTTAAAACGCGGTGTCCTGTCAAAACTTTAATACCATCTCTTTGAAATTTCTGTTCAGCAAATGAGCTGATCCTTTCATCGAACCTACAGAGGCATGAAGTGTCAAATTTTCTAGTTGTGATGCCATTTTGAAATTTGAGAGGTGAAGCTGGAGAAAGTATGTTCTGCTACATGAGGTGCAATAATATGCACATGATAATTAACTGTAAAATCCATTAGTGTTAAGTAAAGGAGAATACAAAATAATCTATCACTTGGTTTTCCTTTATCATGAACCTTTTTTTAATTAACCGAAACATCCATTGCTGATATTTTGAATATATCTCAGTTTCTCCTTTCTCTTTTACTCCTTTTTCCTTTATTTACTTCGGATTGGGGCACATACTGGAATACATAAATTTCAGAATCTTATAGATTTTATGGGACCTTGCTACTACTGATATTATTTAATTTAGAAAATTACCAAAACTTAACTGTTTAAAAGTCATGGTGCTACTCTAGTGTACATCAAAAGCTTCACGAAATAAATCATGGACAGTATTTGCTTACGAGTTCAAGATATGATCTCCAGATTGGATCACTGTTATATTCACTAAATCTTTAACTGAGGGATATATGTTGACTAAATCTTCATGAACAAAGTCGTGAAGTTCCGCAGCAAATTCTACACCAGTTGGACCCCCTCCGACTATTACGAAGTGGAGGTTAGTTTTTCGCTCTTCTTCAGTCAGCCCTGGAAGGACAGATTTTTCAAAACAATCTATTACAGTCCTACGGATCCTTTGAGCATCCTCTACTTCCTGCATGGAATATGATTGCTTCTTTGTAAAGAAAAATCAGCACATGCAAGTAAAATTTATCGGCAAAAAATTTTCAGCTCATCAAATAGCTTAATCATTACTAATTTCCCTCTGTGTAGTAATCAGTTACTTCATTAAAATATTAAACATTCATTCAGTAAATTAGGACTTACCTTCAGAAAATGGCAATGCTCCAAAACACCAGGAGTGTTAAATGTGTTAACTTGTGCTCCAATTGCTATAACCAAATAATCATATTCTAGAGAGAATTCATTATTTCCTGCTAAATTTTCATCGATAGTGGACCAACAGAAAACCTTTTTGTTTGCTGGATCAATCTTTAGGCATTCTGCTTCCCAGAATTTAATTTCCCCATTTCTCTGTCAGATTATCAGTAAAAGGATAAAGTTATTTAGTAGATCAAGTGTACTACTGAACAAAACTCTACCCAAGGTTTTCTGGAACAATCATGAAGTTGAAGAAACTGTAAATTCATTCTTTAAGCATTGTGAGAACTAATGGAATTTCTTCAAGAAAATCACATATGTACCATTGAAGAACGACAACTTGATAATATATCATTTCATATGCAATCATTTTAAATGAAAAAACATGCATAGATACTCCAAAATTAATACTACCTTCTTTATTATGTTTCGAACAGGCTCTACAATGCTTCGTGCCTCAACTGTTCCACATGTAACACTCGGCAACAAGGGGGTGAAAGCAAAGTAATTTCTAGATGAAACCACCTGAACATCATAGGATGAAATATCCAGATCCTTCAGAAAGCTAGTACCAGCCCATCCTGTTCCGAGTACTACCACCCTTTTCTTCACTGGTACCTTTTGATTGAGTTCGACAATTGATTTTCCACCTTCTGAAGGTGAGTCCGCATAAGCAATGAGCCCTCCGCTACTGTAATACCCAGCAGAATTTAATTTCAGTGAAGGTAAAATGCAAGAAACTAATGAACTTCTTCTCATGTTATTGTCATCTAAAGGGGCCAATTGTGTTCTCACAGCTACATCCATTGGGAACTTGAAAAATACTGTGATATTTTGTTGAAGATATTCACATATCCAGCATGTAAGTATCTATGTAACATCATGTATATTTAGGAGTTAGCCATAGTTTCATCTTATAATCACTACAATAACACTTGTGGGAGCTCTGATTTCCATCTAATTACTAGTAAACAGATTCTTACGAATAAATGGTGATTAAATGTTCTTCAGAATCTGCATTCAATTGGTGGGTCATAGCACAAACGTTTCCATTTGACTAAAATAAAATAAATAAATTAAAATATATGAAGAACGAAAGTCACGGTAGCGTTTGTCTGACAAAACTTGCATCTTTTACTGTTCATTAAATAGGAATCTTGATAATTTGAGAAAATGAGTTGGTAGAGATTCACAAATTGATTCAGAAAATAAATGAAACAAATTCAGTCCTAACAATTATATTTAGATACATCATGGAGTATTCCTTGGAGCAACTGTGATCT
The DNA here is from genome assembly GCA_023638005.1 of Forsythia suspensa. Lineage (NCBI taxonomy): Eukaryota > Viridiplantae > Streptophyta > Magnoliopsida > Lamiales > Oleaceae > Forsythia > Forsythia suspensa. Next base: position 154,068 of record CM042663.1, read on the forward strand.
CTTTTTCCTGGTGAGTTCTAACTGTGTGGCACTTTCACCTTTCTTAAAATGGCACAACAAAACCAATTAACCTCCTTTAGTCGTCAATCACTGACGACAAAGAAATGTACAGGTCATGATAGAATAATTCAAAGGAAACAGACAAAGATCATAATATAAGGCATTCCACCATCATAGTTATGGGCAATTTGTCAAAATGCTGATTTAACAGCACTCTATCACCGGAAATACATTCAACTAGCCATGAAAATTGGGTGAATCTTATATCAATCTTGGCAGAGTACCAACACAAATTTATGACAATACTCATGAAATAATCTTGAGTATACCACTTACAATCCGACCGTAGTAGACTTAGCAAATGAAGAATAAGATGGATTTGAGAATCTGATTTGAATAGATAGATTTGATGAGAATATATGATGAAGAGATGGGTAATTCTTAACTAATTTTTTTTAAAACAGACGTACATTATTTTTTATCATGAATGATGGTGAAAACTCCTACGATCGTGATAAAAGGAAACTAGTATATCGCTTATACGCGGTGGGATCCGACCGTAGATTTAGAATTCCAATTTAATGGACAATAGCAGATGAAGAATTTGATTTGAGAAGATAGATTTGATAAATAAAGATATGATGAAGAGATGAGCAATTCTTACCTAAATTTTCTGAAGATAGACGTAAAGTGTTTTGTATCGTGAGTGGAGGTGAATATTCTTTGCGATTAATAAATTAACACGCAGTTAATGTGACATTAATACTAGTATACCGCTTACTCGATGGAATCCGACCTTAGAAGCTTACTTTTCTTGAAGAATAATGAGGATGAACAAGGTTGGGAGGAGAGATTTGATCAATGGTGAAGAAAAATGAGAAGAAGAGATTTGAGGAGAGAGATTCTTTTCAAAATAGAGAGAAAGACGTATATCACTTTTTTGTATGAATGGAGTGAACGGTCGGTGACAATATGTCTCACGTTTCAAAGCAGTTAAGAAACAATCTTTTCACACGATCAAATGGAACAACCAATTATAAAAAAATATATTTCACCTATTTTACCAACTTAAATTATAATTTAACTTTAGCGAAACATGCGCATATGATTTTCACAGATTTATAGAATCAAATTGGAAAACCCACAAAGGATTTGTGAAAAGGCAAAAACAAAAACAAAAGAAAGAATTACAAAGGAAAACTTCCAAAAACATGGGAATCAAATAAACCAAGAAATCCCAGGACATAAAGATGATCACATATGAATCAATACATCTAAGCAAATTCAAGCCATCTGTACAAATTAACAAAAACGGGTCCTTCAAGAAACACTCGAAAGTATGTATAAACCACCACATATGAATCAATACATCTAAGCATGTACATATAAAGAGTGAAATGCTAAATGCTCGGATCAAACTGAAAACCTGAGAGAACAGATAACAAAAAGCTTGGAGGCAGAAGGGTGGCCATGGAAAATCCTGTTGAAATATGAGAAAAATCTCATCTTTCTTTCTTCTCCTTTGTTTCTTGCTAATGAATGAGCGAAATCAAATGCACATAAAAACGCGCAAAAAAAAAAAATACTATTGAAGGTGGCTTGTGGGATAGGCTCTTTCTGAAATGTTTTAGAATTGTTTTTTAGTGCAAAAGTCAATACAAAGTTTCTTTCGTTACATGTTGGGTAGCTTACTCAATACTCACAAAAGTACTATAATTACAGCACTAAAGAGTTCTTGTACATTGTGCATTATGAGTTGTATATTTATTTGGCAGGAGTGAAAATGGTGTGGTGTATATAAAATTGAATGTTTACCAAAAAACTTGGAATGTGTTTATTTGTTAAGTAACTGACAGATTACAGGTGTTGCATTTGGATGGGTCTAAGCACTTATCCTAGTTTACAGCGGACTCTCCGATCTCACGCGCTGCGACGGTTTCATTATTACTGCAAATAGAATTTTTCTTCCTTGTTTTTTCAAAATATATGTTTGATGGTGTGTCACAAACATGATTTATGTGACAATTTCTGTAAACATAAGGTGAAACAAATGAAATATGTTTATTTGATATTTTTTTCATATTGTCGTTTAATGTTTTTATTAGATTATTTATTTATTTGTTCATATATCGTATGTAACACGAAACGTTACAAATGAAATTTTTGTATCATTTCTAATCTTGCCAGTGTTTTGGGTAATTAAAATATTAATTTTAATGCCCATAAGTAAAATTAATTTATGTTCAGTCCTAAATCTATTGTCATTATACATTTATTGATATTCTACAATATTATAATCTCATCCACCATTCACTTTAAAAAATATTATTTTATTTTACTTTTTCTCTTTGCCATTGAAATTTCCAATTTATTTTTTTATTCTATAAATTGTGGGACTTGAATTTTTTTAATTTTTCTCCCTTTCAAAATAACTATGTGAATATATTATTTTAAATAAATATTAAAAAGAAAATTTGCAATTTTCATCCCCAACCTCTATAGTTTGTTACTAATCTACCATTTACTCCTTTTTTAGCACCAAACATCATCAGCCTTTCATTTAATTACAAATAATGTCCAGATTGACAGATTTTGACAGATTTATGCCCCTCTTTAAATAAACAAAAATAATAAATAATAATAAATCAACAAAAAAAATAAAGAAAAAACTTACAAAAAGTCGCTTAACTTTTTTTTAAAAATACAAAATATATTCTTCATCACACACACCACTTCTAGGAATGGCAAAAAAATTCGTCAACTCGGATCCGCCCCATTGCCATCCCTAACCACCTCACCTCATCCCACCAAATCCATCACCTCCACCTCCACATCCACCTCCACGCCACCATTAAATCAAAATATTCAAAACACTATCCATTTTGGAGTAAAGTCAAATTGTATCTATAGATAAATTTAGAAAATTAAGTAAAATAATAAAATGCAAAATTTTGAAAAATTCTAGGATTGAAGAAGAACGAAGCTTCAACTTTGATAATTGCCATGGCAAGTGAATTGGCCGAAATTGGTAGGTTTAGAACGAAAGACCAAATCATTGCTTCTAGCAAAACCCAAATTCAAATATGAATAAAAAAAAATTAAATGGAAAACTCCCAAGAATGCAAGCATGGACAAATAGAGAGCCACATAAAAAAAAAAAAAAAAAAAATTACCTCAGAAAATGACAAAATCTGATCTAGTAATTTTTCTTAAATCATCTGTAAGATAATTAACTCAAAAACACTTAAAATTAAATTCAAAAACACACTACACACAATAAATTCTACCCATAAATCAATTTTAAAATCAAACAAAATCACCACCCATGTCCAAAAAGTAAAATTGAGCGTCAACTTACATTAATGAAAGCAGGCCCGGTTTTGGGCATAGGCAAGTGAGACAACGGTCTCGGGTCCAAAACCGAAGGGAGCCCATTTTCATTAAAAAAAAAAAAAATTTGATTACTGAAGTTGCCTAAAAAAATTTTTGTGCAAAAGTTTGAATCCCAACAAAGCAAAACAAGCCGCATTTTATGAAGACCATAACTATTATTAGGTAGTGACCCAAAATCGAAGGGACCTATTTAAAAAAAAAAAAAAATTTTGAAGACCAATCAACTAGTAACCATGTCCATAACTTGTCAGACTTTGTTTTGGGAGCCTAATTTTTGGACTTCGCCTCGAACCCCGAAAATATCAAAACCGGCCCTAAACGAAAGCATGATAAAACATGACTAGGGCACTATTATTCAACATATCAACCACCGCCTCTTTGATTCCGGAAGCTCTTGACTGCCTTTTCAATCAATTCAGCGCATGCAGAACACGACATGTCAATGACTGAGAAAAAGCCTTTGCCTCCGATTCTTGCATGCTTTTCTCTTGATCAGAAGACACATTTATGCCCTTTGAATACTTGGGCATTCATGGTAGTGCGGCTTTGGCGATAAGCCTCCACTCTCATTTCTTATGCACGCCAGGGACTTTCGTAAATTTTTAAAAGTTAAAAGGACTTTTTTTGCGATTTTCTCTTATTTTTGTTGATTTATTGGTTTCTTATATTTTTGTTTATTCAAGAAAGATGACAAATCCATCAAAATCTGCCAATAGAAACATGATTTGCAATTAAATGAAATGTTGGAGATATTTGGTACTAAAAAAAAGATTAAAAGTAAATTAATAATAAACTATAAAGGTTAGAAACGAAAACTACTAATTTTCCTATTTAAAAATATTACACATTATTATAAAAGTAAAAATCATTTTTACAACAATAATAATACATAAGAAGTTATTATAATCAATGTCAATTTTAAAAATATATACAAGCACATAAATAAAACACTTATTTGTAATGTCGTGAACTGCAATAGAGAAGCTCACATGCAGGGGTGGGGGGTGGGGTGTGGGGTGGGGGGCCACTGCTACAAACCCGAGTCCACCCCGAAAAAGTCTTTTTGGTGTAAAAAAAAAAATTAAATTTTTTTTTAATAATAATCCGTCTGAACTTTTTTTTTTTTTTTCAAAGCAGAATGTTCCAAAAATTCTTGAATCCGCCATTGCTCACATGGGCATATTTAAATCAGCAGCCAGTGCGCACTTATAGAAGACGCTATTACATTGCATTGATGCCACTCCAGACTAGACTATACAAGAAATGTTCAACAAAGTTCTCAAAATCACAAGAAAACAAATCTGTTAGTAAAGCCACAGCTTGCCTCAGTCAACCCCAGTAAGACAGTAGTGCAGCTTTCACCAATGCAAAACTTGACTGCACTACACGTCATATAACAAGGATTATAAATGAAAACTACAGAAAATAACAATATAAACTTTCAGCTACCTTGCAAAATTGAAGCTAAGAAAGAGCAGCAAAGTGATGTCAATCATGATTGTATAGAAGTTGTGACCCAACCACCTAACATGAAAACGCTAAGGTCTGGGGATAATTATAGATCATAATTCATAACATGCAATTCTTAACTGCCTATATACCAGATTATCGATCAACCCATTTGGGTGAGATTTCTCATAAGCAATCTGGTCCACTTAAGCAAACCGAACTGGCTTGATGGGCAATTGACCGATTTTCAGGTCAGACCTGCCATGCTGGTCCAGATATATATAAAGTTAACTACGTAGATGAATTCAGAAATAAATAGCAGTTCCAGAGGAGGATCAAGAAAGAGAATAACATCAAAATTGTTCTTTTTATTGTTCACTAGTCAACAACATTCATAAAGGATTCGAGAAACAAAAATACAGTCACTGTACACTCATAGAGTACACAACATTTGCACTTGGACCCAGAAATGAAAAGGAAAACTGATCAGGCGAGTTAAACGATCATCCAAGTCAAATGCCGGTACCCAGCCCATTTAGCAGTAAGACGTACACCAAGGGCCAATGCAGCACATAACAAGGGAACTGGAACCCTATTAACTGTTCCAGTGTCTTCCTCTTCCTTTAGAGCCGAAGGGTTCTTTGAGTGGTGAAAGATGGCCAATGCCAAATACGAACCCATCACCAATACTCTAACCCAAGGCTCTCCCACAGCAGATAAAACAGCTGCAACAGGCAATGCAGAAGATACATAATCTCTCTTCTTGATAAACCTTGCAAAACCAAACAAACCTAGGAGTAACGTCCAGAAAAATGGCTCAGAGATAGAGTTCACTACAGCAGCATAGCCGATTAAGCCAGCTACAGTGAGAAGATATGGCTGACTATTTACGGAGTCAGGAACTGTGGCTTCGGCAATAGCAAGTACAGCAGAAGTCAGCATGATGATTGTTGTCAGCTCTTGAATGGGAGCATAGGCAATTATGCCGGAATAGTAAGCTCGAATGGTATAGAACATAGTTTCAATTCCTCGAATTGAGGATGTGATTGGATCCCCAATGAAATGGAATATAGTAGCCAACATAAGTTTTGCAATGTAACCCAAGAACCCAAAAATCGCTGACACAGCTTTTCTCCAGTTAGAAAGTTCCCATAGGACAGTTCTCCAGGCATAAAGCATGAAACCCAGAACTGCAGACAATGTCAAAAGATTTAGCATCCTCTTATAATTAAAGCTTTACACAATACAATGAGAACACTCCAGCAAGAAAAACAAGCAGCTTTAGTGAGTACAGTCTAGCAAAAGAAAAACACCTCACAATGATTTGCAGCAGCACCATTCTTCAAATCGACATGAAATGGACAAAACAAGCAGTCGAGCACTCAAGCAAAATAATTGTATAGTTGTCTCAACTTCACAGGCATATCAAGTCATAACTAGACTTTCGAGATTTTTATATTTTGATAGATGGAAACTTTAAGAGTATCATCAACTGTATATGCATTAGAAGAAAAGTCTGCTACCGTATAATTATTACCAAATTCCTGCTATAGTTTCCTATTAAGGCATGGTCAATAAAAAAACAAGATGTATATCTATGCTATTAAATCAAAGGAGAGAACATTAGAGTTGTCTCTTTTGTGTCTCACTTTTCATTGGTTAAGACATTGACACTTGTACCTTTCAGCAACTACCCACTTCTAACAAGCTAGGTCTTATGCCCAAAAACTAGGCATCTGCTACCTGAATATTTTTCTGTCATCCATTCAATCTAGCAATAAATCTATTGAAATGTAGCAACCCACTTCAATCCCAACAGGCTGTTGTTAAAGTAGACCACTCATAGCCCACACCAACACACCAGTCTACATCTCGCAACTCAATCCAGTCAACAAACCACAACCAGCCCAGTTGCCAACAGCTTTTACACATCAAAATCCAAACCCATTAACCCCAGTCAATTCCAAAAGCAGTAATAAAGCAACCCAAGCGCAAGTCCAAATAAACGACACTATTACACCACCATTGTAGTAGACAGAAACGTCAAAGAAATTTGTATTTCCAGGAAATACATATATCTAAAAAAATCCCTCTCTGATCACTAGCCGTGCTTCCTTACAAGGCATCTAAACAGCTATTTATAAAGAGCTGAGTCAGAAGTTGAAATTGAATGATGTTTCCCATCTTTCCTTGTAAAAATATGACAAGTGGTCTATTTCGAAAACCAGAAAGCCAGCTTTGCCATCTCATCCTTTCTCTCTCTTCTCATCAATAAATGATTCGGTGGTTTAAATTTCTACTCTCCATACCCAACTCCCCTATGGAAAATCTACCCCCCTCACCCCCCCTTTTTGTTAATCTTACATTTTGCAGTATTAATTTTAGCTGCTTGGCAGTTAATTATTCTCCAGCATCTGACAAGGTGATTCATACTAGCAATGTCTAAAAAAGACTCGTTCTACCTCTAAGGCGAGGCTTAAGCCTCGAGAAGTTTTGAAGTCTAAGTCTAAAGACAAACCAATGATATAATTCACTTTAATAGAACAATACAGAATATGATCATAAAACTATAAACCATTTTGAAAATCCATAATAAAACAAATTAATAAAATTAAAACCATTATAAGTAGACATAATAGAAGTCTCCATATCGTCACTACTACTAGGATCTTTAAGAGAATCATCAATATATTTAATTCCATCGTCATTGTCATTGTCATCGTCATCGTCTTCTTACTTCTTGTCAACGTCCTTCACTTGCAACGGCGACTTCTCCTTCCACCATAAAAAGTTATAAAAAACCCAGTAAACTGAGAAAATCCATAAAAAGTTCTAGGCTATAAAAGGAATAACACAAAAAACTACCAATAATAATAAAAAAATCGGAAAGGCAAGATAAATGAGCACAACTTACTCGCCCTCAGACTTAGTCTTGAGGTAAGCCTCTAGTATTTTAAGGCAGAAGCCACAAAAATGCAACTTGAGGCATAAGCATCAAATAGCTTTTTAACGCAATGAATACTAGTATTCAAGAATCATACTTATAGCGTAACTCAAAATATAATATATATATATATATATATATATATATATATATATACACTGAAAATTGTTTGGAGCTTTCAAATGAAAAAAAATTGGGCGTTGGTCAATGTACTCATCAGTCACAATCTTATATCACCCTAGGATTCATCCCATATTTGCATTACTTAATGATAGCCATCTTCTTCGGTATATAGTTTTTTTTTTAACACATTCCATTGTGTTAGTAAGTAAGATAATATCTTTAAATTTAGAACAAAACAGTACAGTATTGTACAGAGTATCATTGAAATTCATTGCAATTCATCTTTCCTAATAAATAAATAATATCAGCAAGTAGAATTTGCCAAGCATTCCAAATTCAAAAGTGTAAAAGGCCGAAGGATGGATTTTAATATTTTGAAAGAAATCTAAACAAAATGATCTATTTTTCCTCCAAAACAAATTTTCATCTAATTTCTCATACTTTAGAGTTCAGATATTAGGGCATTAACATACAAAAGCTGATTTACAATAATATGTTAATAATTATGCTTCACAAAATCGACACGTTTTCTTTCTCAATTTTCGGTTCTAATTTAGAACATTACTATTTCCCAATACAGAACATAGAGGTAAACCAATCTTCAACCATGCATGTCCAGTTAAATTAAAGTGCAAGTATAAACAGGCGACATACATGAAACTACAATGACATTATAAATAGCCTCAAATGCACCACAGGAAAAGAAAAAACGCAATAATGCAACAAGAATTTGCATCTGAACAATGTACGCTTAATAAAGCTATATAAAATATTTATATACCAATGAGCCAAGGCCACCTAACAGGCTTATCAGGAGCTTCTTTGGTCAAATATCTGAACCTTTCAGGCATAGTGCTCTGCCCACGAGACTCCTCCTCTGCTTTCTTATCAGAGCTATCAGTACCAATCTCATATTCGTTTTGCGCTTTTATAGTAAACCCAACATTCATGTTTCTTTTATAAAATGAGATCCCCAAATTCTTCTTGAAAATCCCAGAATGATTGAGGGTATTTTGGATTTTGATTATCTTCAAGGCACTGCATTTACGGTTGGTAAAATGGAGTTTAATGGGAAAGCATTACTGTGAGTGCGAGTGAACGGTGGAATTCTTGGTGAGAAGGGTTTTATGGGGGTTTTGAAGTGGAGGGTTGAAAGAGTCATCGACATGGTTATTGATGGCTCGGAATCAACAGAGGGATTGGAATTTAGCCATCGATGGTAACACGGCCGTTTAGTGGAAGCAGAGGTTCTGGGTTTGGGGCTTTAGCGAATTTTAACAGAATGGATCAGGGGTCTAGAAGTTCTTAAAACATAGTCCGGACCGTTGTAACATATGTGGGTTAGTAGGGAAAATTCTTGTTGGACATTAACTTTAACAAAAGGGTAATTATATTCCCACCACGATTTTTGTTAACCACACCACATTTTAATTACAATGAAGGTCTCCAGCAATTGCTCAGTTTTGCATTTATATTCTCAACTTTTTTTTATCACATTCTTATTATCAATCTATTAATTTTCACATCTTATCTTTATCTTCGATGATAGTTTTTATATAAAACGTTAATTAGGAGATCGGTAAAAGTTTTTTTTGCATCTCATATTTTTTAATAAGCAAAATAAATAACAAATAAAAAATTTTACAAAATATTTAACCTTCATTTCAATACACATTAGCAGAATATTTAGACAAAAATTATCATCAAAGACAAGATGTAAAAGTTAATGACAAAAATATGAAGAATAAAAGTTGGGGACATAAGTAACAAATTGTCAAAAGTTGGGAGACATTTATTACAATTAAAATGTGGTGTAGATAGTAAAAATTGTAGTGTGGATATAATTACCCTTAACAAAAACTTAGACAAATATGGACAAAATATCAAAAATGTCCTTTGCAAATGTATGAACTCTCAAAAGTGGTTTAACTTTTACAAAGGACATATTTGACATTTTGTCAATAATTGTTTAACTTTTAGTTAAAGTTAATGTTCAAATATCATTACTCGGGTTAGTAGTATCATTAGGATAAACTAGCATACCGCTTTTCTTTGCATTGGAATCCGACTGTAGAAGATTTTAATAGATTGAAGAGTTGAGAATAATGAAAAAGAGAGAGAATTTTGTTTGAACGGGATTTGATTTTGATGAATATGGAGAAGAATATGGAAAAATGAAATAATTGGGAGAGAGATATGAATTTTGGTTTGAGAGGATGAAGAACGTAGTGACGGACAAAGAATTATTTTTTTGTGCTCGTAGCGGAATAAACCTCTCTCTACGGTCGGTGATAAATCTCCAACCAGTAGACCTTATCACAACTTGAAACCCAACCTAATTTTCCTGCATCGTCGTCCGTCCACAATCTATCTGGGTTAGTGGATCGTTAGTCCCCATTGCCTACTTACCGTACATTAAAGTTGCCAATGGAGACAAATGGTGTGGGTATCATCTCCAATGCAACAATGTCAAGGCACAATGTCTAGTATTTTTTTTTTTTTTGACAAATGGCCAAAAAGTGCTTATGTGGCAAAATTAATACTAGAAGGTATCTAGCACAACGTCTAATTCTAGACATTATTCTTGACAATGTCCATCATTAATTTAACTAGTATACCATTTTTCTTTGCGGTGGAATTCGACCGTTGAGGATTTAATGAATTGGGGAGTTGAGAAGAAGAGAGATAGATTTTGTTTGAAAAAAGTTTGATTTTGATGAATGTGGAGAAGAATTTGGAGAAATTGAGGAATTGAGAGATGGATACGGATTTTGGTTTGAGAGGATGAAGACGTAATGACAACAAAGAAGTACTTTTTTGTGCTTATAGCGGAGTAAACCTCATACGATCGGTGATAATCTCTATCCAATCAATACATTTCTCTCTTTCTTTTTTCTAAAAAGCTTATAATAATTTGTCACATTTGCACATTGAACATTGTTGCATTGGGAAAGTTTTTTGATATAATATCAATATTTTTACCACATATACATATTAAATATTGTTGCATTGGAGATGCTCTAAGAATGGCAATTTGACCCGCAACCTGCACAGTCCCGGACAATTTAGATAAATGGGTCCGGGGCGGTGTTGACCCGCCCCGTAAATTTTTTTTTAAAATTTAAAAAATCATAAATAAAATCAAAATTGTAATGGGTAAGCTGTGACTTGAACCTGGGTTGGAAGATGAATAATTTGAATTCTTAACCATTACACCACAATCATAACTTTTGAAATTTTCCTTTTGTTCAATAAAAATATTAGAAAACATTCTTACTTTTTAAATCAAAACCCTAACCTAAATCGTTTCTTCATTTCCCTTGACTTGATTCAGTGATTGAACACGCAGGCATGTAGCTCTCATCTGGTTGACCTCGGTTGAGGGTTGATTGAACACTCAGATAATATCAAAACCTTTCTTGAAGGTAAATTATAATTATCTTCTTTTTTTTTGTTTGGGGGGGTGGTGTTAGGTATTTGATTTTGGGTTTTTTTTTATCAGATTTTCATTGTTTCGTCCAATTACTCCAACAAATGGTGTTATAGTGCTCGTCTTCAACTCATTCATTTTTGGTTTTTGACTTTTAGTATAGTGTTTTGTCTTCATTTTTGTTTTCATATAAATCCAATTTTGTCTTCATTTTTGTTTTCTGGGCTGAACTGCTTGAAGGCTCTGATCTTTGTACTAGGCGAACGCCCAATACAATTAGGGGCGTTCGCCCAGCCCACGTATTTTGCCTCTGTCGCCTAGAGCTGAGTTTGGGCGAATGCCCAGATTCAAATTTCAGCATTTTTTTTTCAAATTCCAGAAATTTCTTTTGCTTTCCTTCAATTATTTTTTGCCTTCTAGTTTTCATCAACGCCACAAATCATCATTCTCCAATTTTTACATGAAATAAATTAATTTTGTGGTAAATTCATCAAGGGGATTGATTCCCTGTCTCAATTCTCTTCTCGGATTACTAGTTTGAGTCCGGGAGTGGTAAGGCTCATTGGACATTGCGAGCAAAGAAAATCTTTAAAACTACGCAAGAAGAAGAATGAAGATTGTAGATTTCAATTTCAATTTTTTGCGGTGTTGTTGAATTTTGTAATCGTGTCGTATTTTAAACAATTTGATTGTATTAGTTGTATTGTTTGTATTTTTGTTGTAAAATTTGATATTTTGAAAATGGGTCAAGCTAAAATTTCATTTTTAGTATTTATCCCAAGAAAAAAAAATTAATAAAAATCCGGGTCATTGGCTTGGCGAGGTCATTGGTCAACCCGCCCGCCCGCCTTTACTCGCCCGCTCCCTCCCCATTACCATCCCTAGTTGGACATGCATGTTTAATGGCCAAAAAGATGGAAACAGTCACTCGGGACTAATAGTACCACTAAATTGATAGTTTGGAGACAAAGTGTCAAGAAAATCAGGTTGGGAACCAAGTTGCAACAAGGCCTGTAGACAGGGGACCACAAGTTCAATTTTCCCAACCTATTATTTATTGAGTTAACTTCATCATTCATCACTGAATTTGTGTGAGTATAGTAATCTAAACTAAACATATTTCTATTTTGGTTTTTTAAAGTGAGATATTTTCCGATTAAAATATAAGAGTGGACGAAGTAATTTATTATTCACCTTTTGGTTCAAAACGATTTTGTTTTTGAACCATTTTTCTTCTATGCTTTAAACAGCTGCGCTTCTATCTTTTTTACCAGATAAAAAGGTAAGCCCATTTTTTGGTTTTCGTTTCTTACAAACCCTACCTCTTCCGTTTGTCGTTTTTGTTCTTTTGGTTTGTGATTTCTTCTCCTCTTCTTCACAAAAATTCTTTGTGCTATGTTTTCCTTGTGTCCACAGCATGTATTTTAAGATCCCTGCATTTTTGTAACTTTTCTTTTGGTTGCATCGAATGGCAGTGTGCTTATGGTGATGTGAAAACCAACGAAAATATTATGGATATGTTTAGATCTTTCTTATTCTTCTATTATTTCGTTGATTTCAGTGGGCTTCTTTGATTTTTATGTTTGATATTCTTTTTGTTCTTGCCTTTTATTTTTCTGGTTGCTAATTTTGTTGTTTTCGGTTGAACTTCTTCATCGAATCTATTTAGATCTTGGGTGTTACAAGATCTTGTTGTACGTCTACGGGCTTCTTCTTTTCCCCATTTATGCTTTTCTTTATATTTTTAGAATATTTACTATGATTTTTTTATAATCGTTGTAGAATTGGAACTTGAATATTGTTACTTTGGTGAGGAAGAGATTAAAAACGATTCATTAGGCAACAAAATAAACCCAAGTTCTCCGTTGTCATTTTTTTATCTTCATTGTTATGTTCTGTTACGTTTTACTCTTTCTTCGATTTTTAGTTTCTGTGAACTTCTATGCTTACTGCTGAATTGGGCTGAAATTGAAGATGTTATTCTTACAGATTTTTAGAAAATTCAGAAATACTTCCATTGTATTTTATATTTTTTGAATTCTAAGATTGCTTTTGGTCCAAAATTGTTGATATGTCACTTTTAGATTATATTGTTTTAGTTTTAAGAATTTAAGGTTTGCTTTCTCAATAATTTAAGTGATTTTTCCCTAGGTGCTTACTTATGATGTTATGGCAAACGTCTCTCAAGATACAACGATATATTCGTTTTGGTACTAGCACTACATCTCTAAATGACGTTGAACCTGAATTGTTTTGTAATCTCTAAAATTAGGAATTGAACATTATGGTTTAAACAATGCAGGACAAATTTTGACATAATGATATTAGTGATTAGAATGAAAATTCACAGGACTCTGGGGATCAATTTAAAACTTACCAAACGTTGTGTCTGATCGTGAAATGACTTAATTGAACAGACATAAGACACAAAAGACTTGTTTGGACAATTGTGTCGTATAATTCAACAGACACGAGAGACAAAAGACTTGTTTGAACAATTGTGTCTGTATTAATTCAACAAACATCTTCTAGCACTCTAAAATTCATTGACATGCCTTCAAATTGTTACAAGTTCGTGAATACACCATATATCCTCCTCGAAAATAGTTTAAAGAACAACAAAACTCTTCTAAAACCAAATGACACCAAGAATATTAGATTTCACCCAAGTTATTATTTTATTAAGAACGTTGAAAACCAAATCTCACAACAAGAAGGTATTATGTTCAAGAAAATCTCATAAAGAGATTGAGGAGAAGAGAGAAAATATAGAGTAAGAAAATAAGAGAGTCCTTCGATCCAATGGCCAAAATCATTATATGTGTCACCATCACCGGCACTCACATTATCAAAGGTGTGACTTCAAATGTTCTTCTTTGTTGGGCCAATTCAAATGGACTTATATCATCGGGCTATAATCCCCTAAGTTCGGGCCATCCATTGTTTTGTTCAGAGTCCAATGTAAAACAATCTACAATATAAAATGAAATAATACACATTACACAATCCTCGGATGGATTCAAATGGCCATACAGAATAAACCTTCTCCAATTCTCCTAATCAGTAGTATCACATGAACCCTCAAATCAGACAGCCACTGCCTAAGCGCTAAGCCATACTATCCCACCGCCCCCAAAATGCACCCTACTTGTTCTTTTGTTAATTACAAAACGACATATTGTTACGACGGTAATGATCTCTTCTCCTGTGGCATTTATAATTCCTCTCCACCATGGAGAAGAGATCATTACCCTTCTTACGACATAGAATTACATAAATCAATGGAAGACATGTATGACGACTCCTAAATTTTTGGTAAAATTTTTCTTTTTAATCTTTGCTTCACGTCTGTTGAAGACTTTTAGTATCTTTGAGTTGAGTTAGAAAATCAGTTTTTGATGGATACTAGTGTCCTTATATCGGTCTTAAATCAGACATGCATATGTCTATTTTTCATTTTATTACCTTAACTCCTAGTACTCGAATTAAACTTATAACATAAAATCTTTAACATTTAAAAACTGAAACCAAAAAATAAAACTTTAAGGAATGTAAATGGACATAATGATTTATAAACTTGATTATATAAACTTAATCCAAAAACGGGGTAAAAGATTCTCTTTCTTCTAAATACGTCGGTTTCTTAAAATTTACAAAATCATGTTTCTCGATTTACGTCAACGGAACAAAATAACATTCTACAAGATAATCTTCAAAAGAGTTTGAATCAAAAGAAAACGGTCATACTTCACGTGATGAAGTATAGCGTCATCAAGAGCTCCAAAGATATCACATTATAAATAAGGACTGTTTTATAACTTCTTTCTTTGACTTATACTCCGGCCATTGTGGAAAGTGAGTCTAAACCTCTCTTTTTGTAATGATATGAAATTCTTTCCCATCATTGAACGTCCTATTCCAAGTCTCACCACATTGGTATATAGTCTATCAATTCTCTAAAAAAAAGTCATAAAACGACTTATAAGTTGTGAAGATTAGTGAGTAAAACAACCATTAAAATACATAGGATGAGAATATGTTATCATTTAATTCATATAATTCATAAACTATTTCTTAGCTTATAATTTCATATGTTCTTAAATGAAATTCAATACATAATCATCCAATAACATAAGGAAACATCATCTTCATATTAATAACTACATATGAAGAAAACATACGGCTGCTTATCACAAAATCTACATTCTTGAAGTAATAACTTAGTTCACACAATTCATCTAAGAACCATTTACATACTTAAATATAAAATGCATATGCAACCAAATTTTATTTTGTCTTTAGGCCCGTCCTATACATAGATACTTATACACCGAGCGCTCAAACTTTGTGCTTATAATAGCACTAAGGTCACAATACATTCTTAGAGCAACTCTTTGCTCATTTGGGATCCCAAAGGCGCTATGGTCTTAACTCCTCAAACAACCATATGGCTTGGAGTTTATAAACGGCCCTATGGCCTTAACTTTCATATGGCCCTGTGGCATGTGACCTTAACATATTGGACCATATGGTCTATGAGGCATCAACATCCTTTGGTGCATATCTATATATAGAACTTAGTTATGATTCATGATTATTTCATTACTAATAAATTATGACTTCGTAATGATCATGAATCCACATAAATATCTCAAATCTTGTCAAGCATGTTTTTCATTTCAATAAAACATAATAATCATGCTTAAATGAAACAATAATCAGAACATAACATATGCACATTTTCTATATGCTGTTTTGTAAGAGAGCTACTAGAAGCTCGTATCCAGAATACAAAAAGCGTGAATATAAGATACTAGAAGCACGAATCCATAGAACATTTTGCACCAAATCATCTTACTGCAGTTCATCATCTTAATCATATAAATTTGTATGGTCTTAGATAAGACAAATTAGTATTGCTCAATGTAAGATAGTCAACTTATCTACTTCAAGAAGTTAAATTAAAGTCATATGAAACTTTGGAACATTTGAATGCATTAAACTTCGATAAAATACAACCAAAAGAAATTTGGTACTGCTGAAAATAAAATTCATGAGTTACATACTTATAAACCACTAAACTACGCTTTTAGAATCTTACAACTTTCTGTAATTGAATAACTTACTACAATAAATAAACAATATCATTTTAGAATAAGAAAACCATTGTTAGAAGGCTGAAAATTGAAATCTTAACCCATAAAATAGCAACTTAACAGTAAGGAAAAAGACATAGTATCATTGCTGAATTATAAGAAAGGAAGATTAGAAATAAATAGAGATTTCTAAAGGAAACTTCTTGATTTTAACATAGTCTAAAAAAAAATTGAAATTCCAACTTCAACATCATAAATAAGGAAATTAACATGATCAAAATATGGATTTCTGCAGAATTATAATTGAATAAAATCATAGTGCTAGAAACTGAAGTTTCAAAAATAAATTCAAAGAATAGCATATTTCAAATGATCTAAAACAACAACAAAGTACATAACTTTTATGGCTGAAATTTCTGGAATCAAACTTGAATATATTGCTGAAATATCATGAATAAAGAGAGATATCTTAAATAAAATTTCTTTGTTCCAACATAGATGAGCAACAATCTAGAATTCCAACATAAACACCAATTAATTTAACATAAATAAGGAATAAGCATAGATAAATTAAGAACTAGTGCAGAAATATTTAGGAACATATTGAGCATATAAACAAATAAATGTTTTACTCACTTTTTTTTGCTGTGATTTCACCTAAGAGCTGAAGATTTCTATTTATAGAGGAAGTCTTAGGGTTTGTTTGTTGTTTCTTATTTCTATGATTTTACTTATTTAATGTTTGGTTGTCTAAATTTCGTTATTTCATACGAATATAATATCGCGCTATTGGATTAATTTATTTTTCGATTTTAAGTTCTACCAAATGTACCCCTAAGTAGTATGATTACTTTTTGACAAGTGTCCCAAAATTCATTATTTTAATAGAAAAATAGGCATATTTTTATGTTTGAGATGTCATGTTCGGGTCAATATTTGAGGGTTTTAACAAGATCCAAACCGAGAGAACTTTATACCGTTACGAAGTTCTTGTTACAAGCTTCGTAAGACATACACATGCAAAATGAATGGATCATCCGGATGCTCGTACGACTCACTCAAAGTATGCTGCTTGACCACGAAATTTTACACTTAGTCAAATTTCCATATTTTCTAAAATTTCACTTAACTTTGGTTCAACTTTGGTTCGAATTTCTTTGCTCATCCCGACTCAAAAAGTCTACAAATTTGATACCAAAATAAAGGTCTCGACATGAACTTTGAGGTGATATGGCATGCATGCTATTCACGAAATGTTTATAAAGTATGTTCGAACACAATGACAAAACTGTAATTTATACAAATATTCTAGATTTTCAGATTTTGGTTCCTGTCTTCAATTTTTTTTTAAAGTATGACTAAGTTGGTCCTAATATTTCAACTTTAATTTCTTCTAATTTAGTCCTTAAAACTTAATTTACACATTTATTTCTACTTTTTAACATCAAAGAAAATTTTCAATTCTTAAATAAATTGATCTTTTGATATACATAAAATTTAGACATAGAAATTTTTGGATTGTTACAACAGATGTTTGCATGGGATGAGTCATTAACTGTTGCTTCCTATAAGCTCGCCACCTGCTACACTATTAAGTAATAAATGCAATAGATGTTCTAATATTTCGCAAATAATAATTATTTCTTTAATCACAATAAATAGACAGCACACCAACTCTTCATTATAATTCCATTTATGGCCTCCACAATAATTTGTTCGATCAAGACTTAGCCGTGGGTAAAATAGTGATTTCGACATAATCACATAAACGACCAAGTACCGCAGTAACAGCACACCAGAAAACTGAAAACCACTGGACACAGCGCCAGAGCGCCTCTAGTTTTGTGTTTAATATCTGAGTCTGTGTTTCTCTATATATGTGTGTGTGTGGTTCTTCTCTTCTTCTCACTTAAGGCAATCAACAAAATACAAACTTCTTTATTCTCAAGTCCCTTTTGATACCCAAATCTCCAGGGGGAAAAACATATCTTCAAATTCTTCGTTATTGAACAAGCAAATTCTTGAAAAAAATGAATTCAACAGGTAAAGCATGGATTGTGGCAGCCAGTGTGGGAGCTGTAGAGGCATTGAAAGATCAGGGATTCTGCAGATGGAATTATACTCTCAGATTAATCCAACAGCACGCAAAGAACAATCTCAGATCATACTCTCAGGCTAAGAAGATCTCTACCCAGACCCAGATATCAAATAAATTCAAGAAAGATGAAAAAATGAAGCAATCCGAAGAATCACTGAGGAAAGTCATGTATTTGAGCTGTTGGGGTCCCAATTGATGCAATCAGTTGGGGTTTTTTGTAAATAGAAATTTAATAGATACGATATTTTGTAGAAAGAATATTTCTTGTAATAACAAGAAAGGAGTAAAAAAGAAGTTATTTAAAAAATATGTTTTTGTTCATCCTTACCTGATTAATCGAGGTGGATAGCAGGTATCGAGTCAAATTGCCATCATCATGTCTCATAGTCATGTTTATGAATAATCACTGGACTGAACAATTTGTGTGGCGTTAAAAGTTTTGTAGCTTTGCAATGATGTGGTACTTAACCTATCCAATAATCAATTAGAAGTGAAATATATAAATTAGATAACAATTTCTTTTTGGAGTAATAAGCCTGAATAAACCAATTCTTCATAGAAAATCAAGTTTCAATAGACTTGTTCTGCTACAGAAGGAAATTACATTTTGTTCTCCAAATGAAAAGCTGTCCAACCCTTTTATCTAGAGTGTAGCAACTTCAAAAGAAAATAACGTAATCAATAGAAGCATCTTTTGGTACTTTACTTTTAAGCTGGAATTAAAAATGAAAATAATAACAATAATAATGTGTCAATGAAACAAGCAAGTACAAGTTGACGAATTAAGTAGAGGTCTGATCCCCTACATCATATACACATAATAAAGTATGTAGATCATATTATTGCCTTTTCCACTCCTTTTGATAACCACTTAATCGTACACTACGCAAGTTGAATAAGATCTTTTGAATGGGTTAGAGACATATTTAGACATTACACCAGCCACCAGGGGTGGCAATGGGCCGCAATCTCAGCTCAGCCCATGGTTCGTGGGCCTCATGGACTGAGTTGAGCCGCTCACGAGCCCGACTCTTTTTTTCTATACGACTAATTTAATTTAAAGTGGAAATGGCACCCTCTACTATATATTTGTAATATAATTTCACATATACTTTCCATATGTTTTTATTCCCAAAATACTGTGTGAGGTGTAAATATATTTAATATTATATTAAAATAATATAATCCAAAAAATATCCTCTCATCCCCAAATTACCGCACAAGAAGATCAAAATCCCAAATTTTTCGCCTTCGATCCAGCGAATAAATCAAATCAGGAGTCTTTAATTTTGTAGGGTTCTTGAACAATCAACCAATATCCATATTTTCTCAACAAAATCTCATACAGCTTCTTCACTATTCAAGATCGAAACCCATTTTTCGAAAACCCTAACCACGATTTTTTTTAATTTATACGTATTAGCGATGAATTGATTCACTTTGTTATTGAAGGCAAAATCCGACCCATGTAGCTCAAGAAGTTAATGGATTCCGTCCACTTCATTGTTAAACATACGCGTGACTTGCACGTAAATTTGAAAGAAAAATGGAGGAATATTTTAGGGGTATCATTTGTCGTTTTTGTATTTATACGCTTATACTTGCATTGACCAATTTCTTCTTAATTATAATTACATTGTGGATAAAAGTCATACTTTTGAGTTTCTTGGATTAAAGTTCGGGGTATTTGATTAGTGCATGCTAATTTCTTCGAGGAAGAATTAAATGCGGGGTGATTTTCTTGGCCTTATTTGGCAAAATTGAAGTAAGGAAGGATTAAAATGCTAATTATGTTTCCATGAATGGATATCGACCATTTCACGCGCTTCGCTTATAGAACCTCCGATTCGTACCAATTGGGACCGTGTTTGCATAAGACATTAAGTCGATTTCATGATAGACCCTTGCAATGGTGCGCCTTAGGATTATTCTTTTAGTGGTTCATTGATTATTAATTCTAGTTGACATTTACATGGATTCACGATTTCTTTAATCAAAGTCGGTGGTATATCTTTGGAATTTAGCTTGACTTTTTGTTGGCTTTTCTTCCTACTTATATGCTCTGCTTGGATGTCTAATGTGCAACATGTCTTTTATCGATACATCCATGGACCGGTCGCTCAAGGTGTTCATTATATACATCGGCCAGACCAATACTTGTGATCGCCTTTGCTTCTATCTTCTTTCCGTAAGCAAAATATATTTTTATACTTTTTGTTGTTTATCGATACTAATGGGTGCCTACTCACTCGTCGAGAACTTTAGTCATTTACAAACTTCTTATATTGCAGGAGCTCGGAAAAGACAAAGCTTACATAAGTGAAACAGATTTACACGTGTGTTTCTAATTTGTCTTGGTGAGTTTTCCTTGGTTTTGATTTTCTTCGATTGTCATTTTGTGAAGATCACAATCCTAAATATTTGTAAACATGGTTGATGTTACATTGCGGTGGACTTTCCATCCCTTTGTTTTCAAGAGCAAGAGTACTGTAAGTGCAACACAAAAGCTTGCGACTTGGCATATTATTATCTCGAGCCAAAACCCAAAAGCTAGACCTTTAATGAGTGATGTGGTTGAGACTTTTGAGCCTTTACAGGCGGTGGTGGTCGAATGAAGTCTCATCATCGCCGCCCCTGACACCAACTCTTATGTGTGGTGGTAGTCCATTTGTGTCGTGAAGGATTCCAGTTATCGAATGCATCATGATTTGGTGGGATCGTTGGCGGTCTTTGTTGGTTGCCGGTCTTCCAACCCAAATTGTTCCCAGTGGCTCACATCATGCTTAGGGTTAGATAAGAGAAGAAACTTTGAGTAGTACATTGATTTATTTCGCTTATTTCTAGTTTCAGATATTGTAATGGTGATTATGAAGCGAGCTTGTTCATTATTGATGTACCAATAATACTTTTCTATCTTGGTGATCATTGTAAATTACAAGTACCATTTCGTAGAGGTGTCACAGATCGTTGTATGCACATCTTTTACAAGGTTTCTCCATTTGCACTTTTGGAATCGTTACTCCATCGTTTGATTCTTAAACCTCTTGTATATTAAGACGCTTCATGTTGATTTCATCTGCATTGCTTACATCCCCACTTCCCCAACACACACACACAATGACACAAAGTAGATATGTGATGCATTCGATATTAATTCGATTTTTTAATTCAAACTCGCAAAGCCATTCAACACATGTAACATTACTACAAATTTTTATTACACCAATCGCAAAACAATTAATACACATTTTGTAACTACACGTGCAATACCTATTAGACATTCAATGCAATGTAACAAACGCAACAATTTAGATTTTCCATATTTCTGTTATATTAATTTAGATTTTTTAACAACCCATGCAACATAATTCAGATTTATATAAATATAAAATGATGTGCAACATTAGTACAGATTTTTGTAACATTACTCCAGATTTTTGTAACATCAAACTCGCAAGACAATCAACACGTGTAACATTATTACAAATTTTTATTACACTAATCGCAACTGATTAATACACATTTTGTAACTACACGTGCAATACTCATAAGACATTCAATGCAATGTAACAAACGCAACAGTTTAGATTTTCCATTTTTCTGTTATATTAATTCAGATTTTTTAACAACCCATGCAACATAATTTGAACTTTAAATAATAATAACAATGATGAACATCTTGTAACATTAATACAAAATTTGTAGCAGCAATAGGTTTTCTAAACTACGATAATACAAAAAAACGAAATGAAATCGTATAAAATTGAATCTTATTGGAATAAACAAAATTCACAACCGGAAAAATTTTCCAGATTCTGTTTTGTTATCAATGTCGCACGTATTTTGCAAGAGAGGAAGAAGAAATATTAGCCATGAAGCCACGACTTCTTTTAGAATATGTAGGAGAGAGATTATGAAGGTGAGAGAAAACATTAATTAGTTACAAATTAAATCGTAATCAATATGGAAAATGAGATAATTAAGGATTCTGTTATAATATTAAATCAATTAAATAATTAAATAAAAATCGAGATAAAATCCAAGATTTTTGAATAAAAAACATGTAACAGTTTTTTTATAAATAATATCATAAGATGGCCTACTTGTGAAAATTTCCCAAATTTAAATGTGGGACTTGGCCCTAAACTAGCCCAAGCCAGTGATCTTTTGGGTCGCTCGGCCCCGTGTGCCACCTCAACGTTACTCTTTCTATTCTAGGCAAATTTTAATTGAATAGTAATCGAAACTATTGAATGACATAGTTTGAATCCCTCATTTGTTCATTTGAACTATTGATTACAATGTAAATGTTTATTTGAATACTGATAAACATATAAATATTAAATTTCTCATAAATATTTGAACTTAATTATAAAAAACACTCTTTACAATTAAACAAACATTTATAAATTTATTAAAATAAAAAGAAATCAAAGTGTATGTAAACCCAAATGTTAACAAATGTTAAGGTGAATCACTGTTATTTATTCAATAATTGGGCCGCATTCGCTAAAAGATTGCGTCAAACAAGTTGAATTGGAAAAGTGCCTAACTTATATTTTTTAAATTGAAATACATCTTTCACATAAAAATGACTTAAATATCATCATTTAATAAGGTTGGTTAATAGACCATCTATTAATGGACAATGTGTTAAGAGACCATTAACCTATGGTATGTTAAGGCCAAAATTAACATATCACATGCATGTTAACAGACGTGTGGTATGTTCACAAGCCAGGAGTCTGTTAAGAGAGTACAAATCTATTAACAAACTTCTGTTAATGTCTGTTAACAAACCATGAGTTTGTTAAGGCGAATTTATACATTTTTAATTGATTTTTCAATTTATCCACTTCAAATGAAATCAAATTTATAGAAATTTAAAATAAAATCACAATTCATACTTAGATGTATAAATATTTTCATGATTTATACCATAAAATTCACAATTTCTACCATGAATTAAAAAAAGAAGATAGAGACAAATAAATTTTTACTATGAATTAAAAAAAGAAGAAGATAGAGACAGATAAATTTATACCTTGAAATGAGATTTTTACATATAGATGAAATTGGTTGAATTCTAATCTTGAAATGTGTTAGATTCTAATTTGAAATTTTTTTTTTCAATAGACAGCAACAGATGAATTTGAATTTATTTGAAATGTCATAAGTGGAGAAAAAAGGCAAAATTATATTTGATACTTTGCTTAAAAAATAAGTCAACAAATGGTCCTATTCCCACCAATAATTGTCCTATTCCAAACAAATGGGCCATTTCCATTGTGTAGATAAAACCAGCGTGCGCATCATTATAATTGCCTTTTTGCCACCGCACACCAGAAAAGTGAAACCAGTGGAATCTAGCCTACAGTTTTATGCTTACCATCTTATCTGCGCATGTAATATATATTGTTCATTAGTTCTCTTCACTCTCCACAAACAGGCAATCTACAGAATACAAAGTTTTCTCAAATCCCTATTGAAACACAAAAACTTACAAGCAAAAATTCAATTCTTGAAAAAAATGAGTTCAACGAGCAAAGCATGGATAGTGGCAGCCAGTGTGGGAGCTGTGGAGGCATTGAAAGATCAAGGATTCTGCAGATGGAATTACACATTCAGATCAATCCAACAGCACTCTAAGAACAATCTCAGATCCTTTTCTCAGGCGAAGAAGATCTCTACACAAACCCAGGTTTCGAATAAATTCAAGACAGAAGAAAAAGTTAAGCAATCGGAGGAATCACTCAGAAAAGTCATGTATTTGAGCTGTTGGGGTCCCAATTGATCCCATTATTTGTAGATAGATAAATTAGAAAGATATGATATTTTGTAGAATATGAGGCAAAATTGATGAAGTTTATTGAAATTAAAAAATGACTCGTGTTTGTTCACTACATGTTTCATTGTTTTTTCGTCTTTATTCTGTCAATACATGCCCAATAAAGTTTTGAACGCAAAATCCTGTCAAATAAGGAAAAGTTAAAGAATTTAAGAATAAGTAATTATATATTTATACAAAAGATACAAACGCGTTTACAATCCACATGATGCTCCTATATGTTTGGCTAACCTCTAAAGAAAACACAAGGAAGATATTACCTTTAATTTTTAACTATTTTGGATAATTTTATTTTTCTTTTACTTTTAAGTATGAAAAAATAGTTTACTTATTTTCAAAGTAATTTCTTATTTTGAAGTTTGACCAATACAAAAATATTTACTTAACTTGGAAAGCCAAGTGAATTGGAATTTTTTTTTATTGGGCCAGTTGATGATTTCAGGTATTTAGATGCTTTGCCATCCGATTGCTCTACCCAGTTTCCTTTCTAGAAGATAGTCTTCACTCTTAACTCGGGTTTACAGGCGAGTTCTTCAAGTTCTAGAGTTCCATTAATAAATCCGGGGGGAAAGACCTACATCTAGTACTCTTACATAAAAAGTGAGTAACAACAAAGCTTTTATCGGGTGTGCAATTATACTACTACTCGACGAGATCCTTAATTTGCGCAGCATACAAAGAAAGAAATAAGTACATGTTTTCAAGGGCTTACTTCCAAGAGTTCTTAATTTCAGTTCACTCGCTCTTAATTTCAAGAGCTTCTCATTATCATAGCAGCTCATCAACAAAAGAGTTTGAATCTACTAAAGTGTATTTTCCTAAAGTGAGATCATGCATTAGAATTTCTAGTAGTATCAAATTAGCCTTACAAAATTAAATAATTTACGGCCTTGCGCATTGTAACCAAACAATAGAATT
This sequence comes from Forsythia suspensa, assembly GCA_023638005.1. Classification (NCBI taxonomy): domain Eukaryota; kingdom Viridiplantae; phylum Streptophyta; class Magnoliopsida; order Lamiales; family Oleaceae; genus Forsythia; species Forsythia suspensa. Next base: position 179,367 of record CM042663.1, read on the forward strand.
TATGAACAGAAGACAATGAGTGTAGTAGTGATAACAAGGAGGCCGGCCATCTTGTGACACTCAGGGAAACAATATTGCCTTTTCCATGTCGCAAAGTGTGTTTTCATTTGCCTATAAATACTTATAGCACAAACATTAAGCGAAGGCACCAAAGAACATATCCCAATTTCTCAACTTGAAACAGCATCATACTCATACGAGGATGGCAAGGAGCAAATCAATCATCTTTCTTTGTTTTTATTGCAATATTTGTACTCATAATTTCCACAGCTGAGAGTAGATTGCTTTTTGCTCGTAAGTCAAAACCCTGTAACACATTTGATATACCGAACTAGACATTGTTAACTAAATTTATAAATTTGATTTTGTGGTCTCAATGCAGCAAAGGTGATGGACAATGCAGTTTTGGTTTGTGAGCAGATCTATGGAGTACAAAATGCTGATACATGCTTCAGCATCACTCAGACTTTCAACTTGACTTCAGATTTCTTCAGTTCCATTAATCCAAATCTTGTTTGTGACAAAATCTTTGTTGGTCAATGGATTTGTCTAGATGGTACCACAATTTAGGTTGATCAAGGTCTTCGTATAAATATGCTCGATAAATTTCAAAAGCGAATAAGGAGAACATCACTACGTACACTTTGTTATGCTTAGATCGTTGGCCGTTTTTTCGCTTCTTGTAACTTTTGGTACAATAGTTGAATAAATAAATGTCTTCTATTTGATTGTTGGTCATGCAAGGAATATCAATATAGGTTCAAATCTCATCCCATTTATATAGTTACACAATCTATAGTTTGCTTCCTCAATTTTTCCTACACTGGATTTCGATATGGTATTATAAAATTAAAGGAGCAGAGATCCAACTACAGGATTACATAAAGTACTTATCATATATTGAAAAATATGTATGACAAAATTAATAATTAAAGCCCGAAATTATGTATTTCTTCCACTTGATTTTATTTTTATCTTATTCCAATTCACTCTATCTTTCTCATTTAATTTTATTTTAACAACACACTAAAATGCTATATAATTATTTAAGGAATTCATCAAGTGTAAAAGCTTTTGCTATATCTGTAGTCTCATTTTCTATTGATATTAGAATTGACATAATAAAAATTAAGGAATATTGCAGCCGGGTCCCAAATCTTTACAAAAAGTGCAAAGGGTCTCAGATCTTCTAGTTTTGGCACCGACATCCAATCTATTTGCAAAAATATGTAGCGTAAAGATCTTTGGATGGAATCCGTCCAAAATACGTTTAGTTGACCAAATATGCAATCCTTGATCTTGGTTAACTATTTTTAAAAAGGGCAAAATAGTCTCTTTATATTAATTAAAACATTTGAAAACTAAAAAAAATTAAAATAATTGAAAAATGAAAAAAAAAAAAATGAAAGTTGGAAAGACTTCATATTCCCTCCACTCTCACCCACCCCTCCTCTACTGGCTCTACTATCCTTCCCAAGCCACGTTGCTACTCCCAAACACCACCTAACACTACAAGAAAAACTGTTAATGGCAACGGGCGAAAAACGTTGCGAAAGACTTTTCGCAACGTTCAGGCGCACGTTGCGGCCATTGATGTTGCCGAAAACTCAATCTCTACGGCAACGGGCATCGTTCGTTGTGGAATGTCAAAAGCGCGTTGTCATTGTAACCTTGTCGCAACGACCATAGAGATTTAACAACGGTCATTTGCCCGTTGCGGTAAATGTTATTTAACAACGCTCATTTGACCGTTGTCGTTTCTTTTAACAACGCTCATCCGACCGCTGCGGTAAATATTATTTAACAACGTTCATTTGACCGTTGTGGAAAATGTTATTTAACAACGTTCATTGACCGTTGTCGTATATATTTTAACAAGGTTCATTGACCGTTGTCGTATCTTTTTTAACAACATTCATTGACCGTTGTCGTATCGTTTTTAACAACGTTCATTGACCGTTGTTGTTATTATGTTTTGGCAACAATCATGCGCACGTTGTCTTTTCTTGATTTTATTTTTTTTAATATTTCTGCCAAGATTTACGTAGCACGTTATCAATAAATATAAAACTAAAATCTATACACCACACCACATCAACGCTGAAATGAATATGAACAAGGGTACAAACTAAATATATTATAAAATACAAAAATTTGTATTTATACATTTATAAATTTCTTGGAACACGCAAGTTCGAACAAAAATCTAACAAAATACCCAAGACCCTAACTGCCCTTAGTTCCAACCCTGCATTAACTAAGAGAATACCCAAGACCCTAATCGCCCTTATGCCAACTTACACTCGTCACCAAACCCAACCGCATAGTGGCTGGCATGTTTTATCCTGCAAATGAAAGTAGAAGTATCGACACTTGGTTGCATTTTAAAAAGCAAACCGCTCAGTTTGTTTATGCAATACAAATACAAAGACCTCATATAAGTGCGATATTTATGGCTAATGCAGAAGCAGCTTGGGTCGTGAGGTTGTGGTGCAGAATGATGCATTAGAATGGACAAGAAGAGAGATAAATCCACAAGAAGATAAATAAAGAGTAAATTTCTTGTTGCATTTTAGGAGTGTTCAGTATTTACCCCGAATCTGTTTCTATTTAATCATGTTGTATCATGCAGTACCCGGATTTTTTAGTTGAAAAAGGAAATTGCAGACACCCTTTAGAAAGGGTTATCCTTCATTTAGCATCTTGGCAAACTAAAAATTATGTAGAATGAGCTTTCCTTGTGTCGACCTCATACCACTAATCCAACAAATATTGTTGCAAAGAGCGTAAGAAGATAAAATATTTCAGATTCTTGGGCAAGTCTTGATCCCGATTATGAAGACCTCCAAGAAAATCCTCATGAGAGTTGAATTCCCATCCTTCAATAATATTTGTACCACCATTCGGTGAGAAGAAACGTTCGTAAAAGTGATGAACATTCAAACTAGTTCTAAGACGGTGAAAAACAGAGTCTAGGGCCTTTACAGGTTGACAAAAGAAAAGGAGAGAAAGATCCGTCAAGGGACGAAAAGAATCATCTAAGTCATGATTACGTGGATAAAACAAGCATACAAGAAGTAATTGCTTGATTCTCTCGAACCCTCATTTAAAGCCAAAAAACATAAAAGATAACAAAGCTTCAACCGATCGGAGAAGTCAATTCATCTTGCTTCATCAAAAATCCAACTCACACTACAACTAAAAATGCATATTCATTTATAGGACAACTTACTCAATCGCTTTCAAAAATTTACCAAACCGAGAAAACTCTAAGGTTGATGGTGCCTCTGCTACATACGATCCAGGTACTCTTCTTGCTTTTATATGCTCCTTAGCATCTCATCGTTTCAAAATCAAACATTTGGGTTGTTAATACGGGAACTACAGATCGTATGACAAGTAATAAAGATGTTCTTGAAAACATTAAGTTCTCCAAAAGAAGTCAGTCAGTGACATTAGCTAATGGAGTTGCTGCACCTATTGAAGGTCATGGTAAAATTCAATTTTTTGGTTCTCCTATCAGCTTAGACGCTCTTTACATACCGTCCTTTCCTATGCAATTATTATATGTTGGAAAAATTACTACTACACTTAATTGTCTTGCAATTTTTTCTCCACTGTGTACTTTATCAGGATATTGCAACAGGGAAGACGATTGGTAAGGGCTCTTATTCAAATGGTTTGTACTTGTTAGAGCTATCCCAAATCTTACAAAGGCTTTCCAAACCAAATCATCTCAAGAAAATGAGTTGTGGCATATGAGACTTGATCATCCTTCCAGTCAAGTTCTTAATCAACAACCTGAAAATCTAACGAAATCAATTTTTTTTCTTTTGCAACCACATCAGGCCAAATACTAATTTTAATCTACCTTCTCCTACTTTATTCGATTCGGGTCCCAACATTTGTCATGCGAATTTACACTTGGCTTGATTGACGCTCATTCTGCAAATTTAACTAGATGTCATCTTTCACCATTTATTCTATTACAGAATCTCGAAAAAGTAGTAATAAGAAATTTAAATGATATGTATTTATATTGAAAACTAATGGAAATTGACAACTCTTGCTTGCTCTATTGGAGTTATCGATTTTGTCATCTGCAGCTGTTGTGATGGAGATCCAAGATCTTTGACTTTCTGACTATATGTTTACTCTAGGATGATAATTGTTCATTATCTTCAATTTTTTCTCACAAGTTACCTTCAATTGAAACAATCGGAGAAAACAAATGATTGATAATCTTCGAATTTCAAAGCACCTACACAGAAGTGATATCATGGTAATGAAATTTGTGTGACAACTATGTTAGTTATCTAGATGTATGTATGTATTGATAAATTATCCATGGCGATTGTTATTCCTCCTGACATTAAGGAAAAATCTTACATTTACTAGATCACGGGTACCTAAGTAAATTTTACCATAAACATGACCGATGTAGGAAGACATTTTTGTGGCGAGAGCACTGGAAGGTTGGATGTCATGGGTGGAATTGTCGACTACTCTGGAAGTCTTGTGTTGCGGTATATTTCCCTACCCAACACCACATTCTAAGAAGAAAAGAAAAGGAAACACTTCACTTTTGCCCTCCCAGTTTATTGTTTTTGGTGCACAAAAGTTCGATTAAGACATCCGAAATTTGAAAGATTCAGTAAATTATTATTTTTCAACAATCGGATGTAACAATTAAGGAAGTGTGAATCTTGTAAACCTATCTATAAGTCCTTAATTGTGAACACTAATACCTTATGCGTCAAAGCTAGCTATATGTGTATCCATAATCCATGTTTACGATGCTAAAATCTTGATTTTGTTGCGTTCGATTTAACATCCCCGTCCGCCATCATATTCATCTTATGATATTTTGTCATATAACAAGCAAGGACAGATTACAAGGGGCTCGAACAAAGTGTGTAGACAACCTCAATGCAAAAAAAGAGACTCTTCGAACTATCTACAAATGCTGATAGACAACCTTGAATGCAAATGCTGATATAGAATGATAACTGATGATCATGATAATGAACAAAAACCAAACTAAGTATCATAGAAACCATTTTTAGTTGCTGAAGCAAATGACAAAGATTTCAAGACAGACACATTTGTACTTGGCTACTCCACGAGTAAGGGGAATGAAATTAACACCCGTAATACTGGTGCCATTTAGAGTTGAAGTAAAAAGAGAGATACACAATGAAGTGAAATTTATTCAACGACAACCAAAGAAGTTTTCCAAGTCGCTCAAATATTCCTAGATCTACACGTGCCTATAATACAAAGATAGAAAGGAGAATGTAAGTGATAGAGAAAACAAGTACCCCACCACGATAATTAGAAGAATAAAGCTGATCTTTACATAAAAAGAGCACAAGCGAGGATAATTAGCAAAGAGAGAGCACAAGCGAGGGTAATCTGAGGTATATAATTGTTTTTAACTTGATTTGCTGCTTGCACCGAACACTTAGGACAAAAGATAACCTCACAATTACATATTTTAACCTGAAATCAAGAGTATAGGACAAGACATAGAAGGGAAAAAGGAGGGTGTTACAGCAGGATACATTTTATCTCCCAACTCCGACCTAAATGATTTTCCTGATGCAAGGAACTCTACATTATGGGCTGATGTTCTATCATCCAAGGCAGATATACAACCATCCTAAAATGTTTACTTCAAATCATGGTAACTTATATAGCTGCTCCCAAAATTGTCTACTAAAAAATAATGGAGATAGTATAGGTTCCATTAAGTACACTCATAAGTATTGATTCCCATGGTGATACACTACGGTTAGACATATTCCTCAATAAAACACTGTCTGCAAATATAGAAGTCATGAATCTCCACTACCAAAAAAGATTGAGAATGCTTACATCATGTAGTATGAGTTCATTCACGAACAATTGATCTGCAATGCCACTCTCCACTACAGTCTGCAAAAGGTAAATAGGTGAATAATCTTCATATAGGTAAAGAATGAAGCATATCAATAATTCAGCTCAAGATACGCTTCATCAATGAGAAGAATAAAGAAATTACAAAGGTTGTATTCGCTCATTGTGCCTCTATATCCAACAAACAATTTCATCCAATTCATCTAAATCCCTTTGGTCACAATCAACATATTAACAAGAAAGCAGTACGCATAAAAAAATTACCAAGTTCACCTACCTTCGTCATAGGAGTCTAATACTACTCTTTGGCCATACAATAGTACTTCCCAATGCTTCACTAAGAACTCGTATCTCATCGGTGGGTCTATATAAGCTTAAATTTTCCATATAGACTTCTTCAACCCAAACCTTCCAACAATCGCGTCCAAGAGGCATGTGATGCACCTTCGCACTGGGTCCGATGATGCAATCTTTCCTTCTACTACAACTTCGTCCCCATCAAACTTGTACCAATGCAATAATTGACAACTTCGCTTTTCCGGTTCACCGCCTCTGCGAAAAACCACTTCCTTGTTGTGACTACAAATTCATTTCAACATGATAATATCCTCTTAAAAATCCCTAAGACCAAATATGTACTTATAATAAATAAACAACTATATATTCTATTAAGACACACAAACCTAAGGAGTAAATGCATGTGAACTTATGTCCTCTGCATTCTTGTTTTGATTCTGTTAAATGATACAAAATGAAATTAATATTGTACAAGTAAATTCATATTTACCTAAGTATCATTGTACAATTACAAAGTTACAATTACCTGCTATGATAACTTAAGAAGCGCTTCAACCTTTTCTTCTAGTGTTCCCATCCTCTCTCGATCGAGTTTGCAATTGGCTTTCAATATCTCTCACTCTAGTGCTTGCAATTTCAGCATTCACTTTTGAAGGTGTAGCGCCAAATCCAAGGCCCCTGACCCTTCCACGACGTTCAGGACCTAAAACTCGAGCAATAGCATCTTCTCGTATGGAATCTTTTCTTTGGTGTATCGAGATATGGATTGGGCACAATCTTCTATCCTTTTCTACAAGCAAAGAACACACGCTTTATTAAAACATTCAATACATATTATAGTCAAAGAACATTGATAAAATAGTCATACCAAGGTTTCGAAACTGCTTCATTTATTGGTTTTCCATCCTTTCTAAGATGTGCGTAAGTCCACACTTTAGTCCTTAATCCCGTGATGTTTGGATTTTTCTTTTTCTCGAACTAAAAACCATACGTTGTTGAAAAAAAAAAAGGATTCAAAATAGGAATTGAATGTAATGTAATAAAAGAAATACAAGTTCGTCTGTTACCATATCATGCGCCAGACGTGGATAACCCTTTCTCCCGTTGTATGAACAAGCTTCGATTGGTTCTCATTCTACTAAATTTGGAACTTTTTCCTATTACCAAAACTCAAAGTTATAAACACAATGGAATCAAATAAACTTTTGTCACATTCCACTTAAAATTACTTACTTTAAAGTCACAGAAAAGGTGTCTTCGACAAACTGCTCCCATGCTTCATCCGAGTTTACATTCTTTGGTCTAAGAAGTGTAATGGTGCGTGTTCTATTCACCGATTTTGATAGTTCATTTTTATTTCGTTCGCAACCTTGATTTGAATGTCCTCCAATAATTTCCCATGCTTTGAAACGTCATTTTTGGTGGCAATCACTCACATTGAACCTTTCTTTGTAGTTGTACATAAATGAACCATATCCAATTTAGAAGAAACATAGAAGATGACAAAAGTTAAGAAGGAAAAGATAAGAAATATGAAATTAGAAATATACCTTAATGAACGACCAAAGCTCCATTTTTTTTTTTGCGATCTACTAGAATGCCAATCTTTACTTATAACAGCACATGTTCTCGTACCATGGCTCCCACTATGGATGCAAATTTATCGAGTTATTACCAACCACTTGACCCAATTCATTGAATTCAAGCTCCATTTTTTTAAAATTACTTTCAGGAACCATTTTCAATACGGTTGGTCCTCTTTTCTTCTTTGGAGGATCAACATTTGGTGATTGCACGTCTTGCTCATTTGTAATTGGAGTTGACATAGGATGTTCGGGTTGATCGGAAATTCTTACTCCTTGATTTTGATCTCTAGTTATGGCGACATATAAGGCTCTTTGTTGCTTAGTTCGTCTCTTGGAAGCTTGCTTAGAAGACTATTAGAATTCAACATTAAACAAAAGATATATATTACCACTTACATAATTCAACAAATATATTATCAAATAAGAGGAGACTTAACTCACCTCTACTCTATCCATCTTGTCAGGACTGCCTTCAGATAAGAACAATCATCTGTTACAATAAAGGATATGAAGGTCAGATATCTATATCAATTCATGCAATTCAAAAGACAAATTAAAACAAGAAATATTCATCATTCACCATACTAATCTATGTAGCACATAATATGCCATCGACATCTATCCTTGCATAATTCTCATCATCATCATGGTTTTCTTCAATATGTGATATATCAAATGGAATAGATGCCCCATACGTAGTTTCGTCTTCCATGTTCAACGTGTGAAAGCCTCTTGGTGGCGCTTGCAAAGCAACATACCAGTTAGATGTTTCATTTTCTCTAGAATAAAACAATTGCTTGGCCTGTGATGCCAAGATGAAAGGATCATTTTGAAATTGACTATGTCCCTCGTGAAGGTTAACTAAAGTAAATCCATCTTCCCTTTTTACCCCATTCACGATATTTGCCCAATCACACTTGAATATTGGAACATGAAACTCATTGTAATCAAGCACTATAACATCTCGCAACACTCCATAATAAACGACTTTTCTCTCTACATGTGCATTATCTTTTGCACTAGATCTACAAATGGTCGTTGCTTCAATCGAAATGCCATTGTTTTGGCAAGACTTTTCTGCATCTTTAGTGTGGAACCGAAGACCATTTATGACAAAACTAGAATATGACATGGAAAGGCATCTAGGACCACGTGCAAGCCACTTCAAAGTATTTGAAACACTGTCTATCATATCTTCAACTTTAATCTGTCATATGTTTAAACATGTTAGGAATAAATGAATAAAATACGTAGTTTTAAACATGAACTTTTGACACATTAATTTTTATGTAAATCTTTTCATCCAACCAGTCAGCGAATGAGTCAATGTGTTTCTTATGCAACAACGTCTCATTTCTGCCAAGTCGTTTGTCAAAACTCATGAGTTCATCCATATGCATCCTGTAGAAGATATAATATATTACAAGAGATATATTGGCGATCCCATTAAAAACTAACAAAGTAGTTAATTAACAAACCGATTTTATATATGGTTGAACTTCTGTACTATTTAGTAGCACATATCGATGAGCAACTTTCATCATCTCATCAGATAGTAAATGTGGCTTTCCTTTAGAAATTGTACGCCCCACGACTAATAAGTCACTCTCAAACTCTTCATTGCGTGCAAGTCTAGAGCTATTCCGGATGCTTGTTTAATGTATTTGCTACAAAACCTCGCATTTTCTTCAATAATATATCGTTCATTATGCACCCTTCGTGTCGTGCGATTCATAACATATCCTTTTAGTACTTTCATAAACCTACACAATAAAAAAACTTAAATCATAGTAAAGGAAATAGATAATGAATATATATCGTATTGAATAACGTTAGAGTGTATCACCTCTCAAATGGGTACATCCAACGATATTGTCTTCGTCCACACAATCGAACTTCTCTTCCAAGGTGGATTGCCAAATGAACCATTATATCAAAAAAAAGAAGGAGGAAAATACCTTTCCAACAAACACAAAGTTTCACAAACATCCTCCTCCAATTGTTCGACCTTATTTCTATCTATAACTCCTTGACATATTTCATTGAAAATGAACACAATTTGAATATAGAGTTTCTTGGTCCGTTAGGTAGTAGTCCCCTCAATGCAACTCGATAATAATTGTTGCATTAAATGTGACAATCATGAGACTTGAGTCCAACTATCTTACATTCATCAACTGAAATACAATTTTCAATATTAGAACCATAACCATCTCGGTAATTTCAATGAGCAAGCCTTTTGCAAAAGATTAGTTTTTCAGACTTTCGACAATGTGTGGGGAGCAAAGTAAGTAAGTAGAATTTATCTCCTCTACTCTCGTGGATGTAATTCATGCCTAATATTCATAGCTTCCATGTCCTTACGAAATTTATGCCATCTTTAGATTTTCCTTTCACATCCAATAGAGTTCCAATAATGCTCTCACAAATATTCTTTTCCACATGCATGACATCCACATTATGACGTACAATTAATGTCCGCAATTAAACATTAATGGTGTCAAGATATAATGAGCGTAATCGCATGTATTAAAGTAAATAAAAAAAATGTTACCTTCCAATATGGTAGCTTGAAAAATATTGAATTTTTCTTCCATGTGATATTACATTGATTTGAACTCTTCTTTCTCTTTTCTTACCGCTTTTCCCCAATTGTTTGCAATTTTTCCGACTTCAACAGTAATCTTCTTCACCACTTTTTATCTTGGGCCTAGTACCATTTTCAATATGTCCATTAAACTAGTTCTTTTCATGCGTAATGGATGACCCAAGGAGAAATCTTCTATGTCCCATATATGCAAACTTCCTACCATGTGTCAACCATTGTGAACATGTATCTTCACGACAAATAGGGCATGCAATTTTTCCTTCGTGGGCCATCCGGATACATTACCATATGCGGGAAAGTCATGTATTGTCCACATCAAAATAGCCTTTTAAGTTGAATGTGAGACTTGGTAATCGCATCATACATCTTAACCCCATCCCCCATAACAATGATAAGTCATCTACAAGGGTTCCAAATAAACATCTATGTCATTTCCTCGGTTGTTTTGGTCCGGGATTAAAGAAACACTAACTTTGGCGGCCATGTAAAGGTATACAGAGATTAAAGAAATCGCACATTCGATTAAATTTGGCGACTTGTTGTACAAATTAGTACCAAATAAAACCTTCACGGATCAAATAGCTAAGAGAATGTATACTTCATAAAATTACCGTAACAAAAAAGATATAAATCATGCAAAGACTGTATGTTCTTAGAAAAATTCTCGTGAAATGTCATAAGTATATCGATTGTTCGTAGTACAACGTAATGTTCTTCTTCTTCTAAAACACTCTTAATCAAGGTTTCAATGTCCATTTTAAAACCACCCAATTTACAAGAAGTAGGACTCCTCCTCTACACTAAACTAAGAAACAAGAGAACTATTTTAAATTATTGTTGCTCATCGTGACAACCGCCAATATTGGTTCACGTGAGTTAGAAGGATGTGAAAATTTAAATATACTACTACGCAGATTAATATCTGCCATCACAAGCTAACACGGATACAACATAATGCTACCGACAACTTACTTCACTTACACTAATGGACTGAAAATCGAGGGACTGGATTAACTGACAACGAAATTTTCACTATGCAACTGTTGATTCCAATAGAAATAAAGTGAGATTTACAACAAGATAATAATTTAAGATGCAAATTATTTAATGCCAATTGGATGCCATTAACTCAACTCACTGCATCAGAATAGCTAAAAATACCATTAACAAGAAAAGGCAGCTAAAGATGAACACTAATTGTAACCCCAATGACAGATTTTCACTAGGCCGAGAAACGAAATTGATGAGAAAAATACAGAGTTTCTATGAAAAGCCAACAGTTACCCCATGTTTAATCAAAATCATAGAAAGAGTTTCATTCACCTACCAAGATTGAGATTCACGATGGTCCTCCAATATGGTCTTCTTCCCAGCAATCCTGGGCAACAAGAACAATCACGATGCAGAGAAGGAGAGACGACGACGACTGCGCACTTGGATTTTGGGTTCGGAGCAGAAGTGCAGAACGCCCAAGAAATGGATTTTGGGGTTCGGAGCAGAAGGGTTTGCAGTTGGATTTTGGGGGTGATTTCGGGAGGAGCACGCTGGTGGAGAAGGCTTCAGAAATTATTTTGGTTGGAGCGAAATGAATTTCATTTTCGCGGGTAGTGAATTTGTTAAGTGGGCTCGTATTGGGTTTAAGCATTTGCAACGCAAAAGAACGTTGCCAAATTGTTTTAAGAAAACTTAAGGCAATGCAGACACATGATTTGTTGCCAAATTGCTTTTAAGAAAACTTTCCGCAATGACAAATGACCGCTGCCAATAGTTGTATGTTTTAACAACGGTAAAGACCGTTGCGATATATTTCTTTTTAAAAGTTTCCGCAACATGCAAAGACCGTTGCAAAAAGTTGTGTTATATGTGTTCACAACGTTCATAAACGTTGCTAAATACTACAAGATTCGACAACGGTCACCGACCGTTGTTGTATAACAAAATATTTTATTTTTTTGACAACGGTCGCCGACCAGTTTGCAAAAGGTTACATTGGCAACACATCGCAAGATCGCTGCCAAATGTCAATTGAATTAACCAATTGCAACAAACATTTAATGATCATTGCCGTAGACTGCTTTTAGCAACATGCTTTTAACGAATGTTGCCATTGAAGAGTTGCAAAAGGCCCTTTTGTTGTAGTGTAAAATCAATTGTTGTGGTCATTGCCACCACAATACCCAATCCATCATCACCAAAGAAATCAATTTTATCGGTAGGTGAAGGCGTAAAACCGCAAGTTATAACACAACACCCACCAATCTCCACAACCACCACAACACTCATCGTAATGTCAGTTATATGAATTTGATGAACAACACCCAGTTTGAAATCAATTTTAACTTTATTTTTCTAAAATTGATACTTTTTTTCTTATCTTTGTTTCAATAGTGTTGCCTTCGGCACAAGAACAACACCATATGCTTCACTTCATGTTTTGAAGAAAATAAACCTATTAATTTGAAATCATCTTCAAATTTCAAAAAATATATGATTCACACAACCACCAACAACCACTACAAGAAAAATGAGGAATTCACACAACCACCAACATCTTGTCTTATTGGTTTAAAAAATTTCGGAGCCTTTTCTATGAAAGACGTAACACCATTTTTATATTCATGCGAAAACCTATTAGTCTGCAATGTCTAACTCTTATCGAATGACATTTCTTAACCTATGAATTAAAGAAAATTAATAGAACAAATAAAAGAGTAAAAAATTATTCATATTAACCACTACACAAAGAATAAATGCAACTTACTAATCCAAAAACAGCTCTACAAGTTTGCCAATCATAAAGACAATTTAATATTTAATATATATTCATTAAAATTTTGTAATACAGTCCCATACTTCTAGGCATGCAAGTTCAAGACACACTTTTGACGCAAAAGCATATACCATGACAACCACAAAAACACTTCGTGTTATCATGAAGCTTCAATTGCATGTTGCCACAACAATGTTTAACGCAATTATGCACCATCATAGACACAATCATAGATAAGCTTCAAATGTACAAGTATAAAAAATTTAGAAATACGCATCGCCCAAAATCAAACCACTAGCACAAATTTTTTACCATCTACAAAAATCAATATCGCATAAAGCATTTCCATGATCAAATTATTAAACATTCTACAAAGCAATAGTTGCACTAAAACTTTCTAGTATTCGCCTAGACTTGCAACAAATTAAGCATGAAAATATTCACTTTAACATTTATTGTTTTAGGCAAATTGTAGGGAAAACCATTTGCATTCAAGTGAAATAGCATGTGTGTATTATCTACTTAGTGTAAATTGGTGCTTGAAAAAACCTTAATATACATGCATACATATGGCGCTGAGTGCATAAAACCTTGAAGAGTCCTATTAAGTTTTGTAAATTGATTTCAAGCATACATCAATTTAAGATTATGTGTTTTATTACAAATCAACAATGGACCAAAACCAAACTATTTATCTTAATTCAATTTTTGTGGCCGAGAACAAATCCCATAACTCTTGGGATTAATTTGTTAAATAATAGATAATTATAGATTTCTTTGAATGGAAAAAAATAAAACTTAACATGTCCAAAACAATTTTTTGATGTGCCTAATACTCTATATTTTACTTCGAACAACGAACACAAATAGGAGAAAATGTGGAGAAAAATATTTTGTAATCATTCAATACAAGAATAGGAGAAAAATGAATTAATTGAACAGTAATCCAAACAAAAATAGGAGAAAAAGAAAGTAATAATTTAATACAAGAATTCCTACGTGGCTTGAACACAGAACACAAACTCCAGATGGCTATCCACAGCAATTGATGAGTAGGAGAAAACTATGAGGTCGATTTTTCTTATTTTAGGACTACGGAAAATAATGGGATTTGTGAACTTGGGTTTTCCAAATGTAATATGGAAATATTTTGTTGTATTAGAGAATCATGAAATTATCATACAAATTGATTATTCTGCTCATTTTGATTGTTTTGGCGGGTTTCAAGATTTTGGCGTCACGTATACAACGACTAGCTTTAATTAATTGGTCGTAGAACATAAAATATTTACAACTAATGTTGTGGTTGTTAAAAATCATCTCCAACTTGCTCAATATACAATTGTTTGTGACACACTATTTACGACTAAAGATTTATTTTGGTCGTTGATAAATATTTGTAACGACCATATTTATTTGGTCATCAAAAAATTAGTTGTTTATTCTCATTTTGGCCACTACTAACTACTAATACTTTGGTCGTTACAATATATTTCTAGCTAACTCAAAATGTGATTGTATACGATTCATTGTCAACAACCAATCATATCATTTAGTTGTTGAAAACGGTTTTTAATGACCAAGTTTATTGGTCGTAAATAGTAGATTTAACGACCATCTAATATGGTTGACAAATAATCCTCTTAACAAAAATTTAATATTGGTTGTAATTTTTATCACTTTTAACGATTGAAGTAAGATGGTCGTTAACTTATTCTAAATACAACCAATTATTCGGTCATTAAATATATTGTTTTAGTCGTTGATTGTTTTGGCGGGTTTCAAGGTTATAACGCCACACATACAATGACCAGCTTTACATTAGTCATAGAACATAAAAAATTTACAACTAATGTTGTGGTCGTTAAAGCCCATCTCCAATTAGCCCAAAATAAAATAGTTTGTAACACACTATGTACGACTAAATATTTATTCTAGTAGTTGATAAACATTTGTAACGACCATATTTATTTGGTCGTTACAAAATTAGTTGTTAATTCTCATTTTTCTTGTAGTGTGTCTATGTTGCTCTTGTGTAAATGGTATATTGCAAGATTTTGAAACAATTAAAAGCAATCTAATAGTCTATGGGTTTCAAAGTAATTATTGTACATGGGTATTTCATAGATAAATGTATCCTACAGTCGCTTCTAATACTACAACTCTTGGTGATGTAGAGGATAGCAGTGATGATGAATTTGTTGATCCAATGTTAAATGTAATACAAGATGTCACTTTTTTAAGTTCCAATCAAGTAGATCCTAACGATGAAGGATCACCCCATGTGGCTTTGATGATCACAATGAGCTAAAAGAATCGAAGAAATTTGATGATATGTTGAAGAATGTGGAGAGAGAGTTGCACTCTAGATGCACTAAATTTTCTAGATTGACTTTCTTAGTCAAGGTAATGCACATTAAGATACTAAATAAATCGAGCAACAAATCTTTTGATATGCTACTCAAACCTTTGAAGGATGTATTTTCCGACGGTACAGAGATACTAACGTCATATTATGAAGTAAAGACAATGTTGCATAGTTTGGGTTTAGGATACAAGTCAATTCATGTTTGTAAAAACGATTATGCTTTGTTTTGAAAAGAAAATAGAAAATTAAACAAATGTCTAGTCTGTGGAGAAAGCCGATAGAAAAATAATGACGAAAAAAATGTAGCTCATAAAACTATGCGTTACTTTTGAATAATGTCTCGATTAAAACGTTTATACACGTCGAGACATAGTGCTAAAGATATGAGATGGTACAAAGAAAAGAGACCGGATAACGAAAGAGTTTTAAATCATTCTGCAGATGCAAAGGCTTGGAAGCACTTTGATAGTTTATATCCATCATTTACAAGTGATCCAAAAAATATAAGATTAAGCTTAGCATCTGATGGGTTCAATCCTTTTAGAAACATGAATACTTCTTATAGTATGTGGTCAATAATATTAGTTTCATATAACTTACCTCCACGGAGATGTATGAAAGAGTCATTCTTCTTGATGGCTTTATTAATTCCTGGACCAAAGGCTCCTGATAAAGATATGGATGTATTTTTAAGACCCCTTATAGATGAATTAAAAGAGTTATAGGAATCGAGAGTAATGACGTATGATTCAGTAGAGAAAAAAATGGTTTGCATGCATGCGGCAATTTTATGAACAATAAATGATTTTTCTAGTTATTGAAAGTTATCTGGATGGAGTCCAAAGGGATATGGTGCTTGTCAAGTATGTAATGAAGATAGAATATCAAATCGGATAAGGAGTAAAATATGTTATATGGGACATCGACGTTACCTTCCTACTAGTCATCGTTGGCGCAAAGACAAAAATTTTGATGGGAGTAATGAAAATAGGCAAGCTTCAAAACTTTTGAAGGTGGTGATATATTGAGATAATTAGAGCATAAATAGTACATGGTAAGCATAAAACGGTATGGCGGTAAAAAACGAAAACGTCAACCACGAGAAATGAATTGGACTAAGAGAAGCATCTTTTTGGAATTTGAATATTGGCTTAAGCTTCTTTTAAGACACAATTTAGATGTCATGCATATTGAGAAAAATATTTGTGATAGTATAGTGGTATATTGCTAAACATAGAAGGGAATTCAAAAGATATAGACAAAGCAAGACTTGATCTTGAAAATATGGATATACGAAAAGAACTAGATCTTATCCAACAAGAGAAGAAGTGAGTGAAACCACATGCAGCGTATAGTACTCTAAAAGCTTATGAACAGAGGCAATTTTGCATATTTCTAAGAACCGTTTAATTTTCAGATGATTATGCTGCAAACATTTCAAAAAATGTGAACGAGGACGAAGGAAAATTATTGGACTAAAACCACATGATTGTCTTGTATTATTAACTGTTTGCATGGGATGTTGCTTCCCAAGAGCATCTCTAATGCAACATTGTTCAGCTGATGTGGCGATGGGGTAGATGGAAAAAAATTGATGTGACATCATTTATTGTAGAAAATCGTCTAGTTTTAGACATCCTGTTAAACACTTTCCACCCATTTTTTTAATTAAATTGTATCTATATCTCTCATCTATTTTTCATTCTCTTTCATTTTTTCACAAGCTCTCTCTTCATTTTTTTTCTCTCTCTTGTCACATATATTTTTTTAAAAGATGTAGAATTAGAAAGCATCTCTAATGCAACAATGTCTACTATGTATATGTGACAAAAGACATTAACATTATATCAAAAAACTTCTCCAATGCAACAATGTTCATTGTGCAAATGTGGCAAATTATTATTAACTCTTTAGAAAAAGAAAAAGAGAAAAATATACTGACTGAATAGAGATTATTAAATTAATTGTGGACATTATCAAGAACAATGTCTAGAATTAGACATTGACATTAATTGTGCCACATAAGCACTTTTTGATCATTTATAAAAAAGAGTATTAGGTATTGTGATTTGATATTGTTGTATTGGAGATGTTTTAAACTCTCCACCTATTACGCTATTAGGTAATAAATGGAATAGATGCACTAATATTTCGCAAATAATAATTATTTCTTTAATCACAACAGCGTGCACATAAATGGACCACACACCAACTCTTCGTTATAATTCCATTTATGGCCTCCACAATAATTTGTTCGATCAAGACTTAGCCGTGGGTAAAATAGTGATTTCGACATAATCACATAAACGACCAAGTACCGCAGTAACCGCACACCAGAGAACTGAAAACCACTGGACACAGCGCCTCTAGTTTTGTGTTCAATGAGTCTGTGTTTCTCTATATATGTGTGTGTGGGGGGTTCTTCACTTCTTCTCACTTAAAGGCAATCAACAAATACAAACTTCTTTATTCTCAAATCCCTTTTGTTACCCAAATCTCCAGGGGAATAAAAAAACCTTATCTTCAAGTTCTTCGTGATTGAACAAGCAAATTCTTGAAAAAAATGAGTTCAACAAGTAAAGCATGGATAGTGGCAGCCAGTGTGGGAGCTGTGGAGGCATTGAAAGATCAAGGATTCTGCAGATGGAATTACACATTCAGATCAATCCAACAGCACGCTAAGAATAATCTCAGATCATTCTCTCAGGCCAAGAAGATCTCTACACAGACCCAGGTTTTGAATAAATTCAAGAAAGAAGAAAAAATGAAGCAATCGGAGGAATCACTGAGAAAAGTCATGTATTTGAGCTGTTGGGGTCCCAATTGAATTGATCCCATTATTTGTAGATAGATAAATTAGAAAGATATGATATTTTGTAGAATATGAGGCTAGTTTATCTTTTAATAGCAAGAAAATGAGAAAACCTGGAAAAAAATAAATGAAATGAATGGTGTTCGGTCATCTCATATTTCGGCATCCATTCATTCATGATATCTTTTCTTTTTCCATCAGTTATCTTGCTTCCACCGCCAAGACAATAACACGAAACGAGATGTAAACTTATAACATTAGAATCGAAATAGAGTATACATATATATGTTTTGATTTGATTTACATCTCTAAAATTTTAAATGAGATGCTGATGAAGAAAATATAAGCTCCAGACTGGTTGAATTCATAAAAAAGAAAATGGGAATGCTACAATGGATCTCTCATTATAATATAATTTGCAACTGCTTTCGATCAACCATCATTTGAGATCATGTGACAATGATTACTATTTCTGTCGAGGGAGGAACATAAAGATAGATACCACGCAAACACAAATTCATTCAAGACTAGGACAATTAATTACAAATGGTGCATGTTGGTACTAGAATATTCAAGATTTGTTGCTTCTATTTCTTCTTCTTCTTCTTTTAACACTAGTATATATGTGTGTCACCAAACCAACTATATATAATGCCATGGCGTGAATTTCTCATGTTAGATACAATAGGTCAGTAAAAATCACATATTTGGTCTCAGTAGTAGCATTGGGATCTGTTTATATTGAAAATATTCTAGTATCTCTATATACTTTCAAGATTTACAAAGTGCATAAATCAAAATGTCAGTTTTTAATCCTGTTGTTGTATATATAAATCTTGATGTGAAAGACTAATAATGATTTTTCATATTGCAAATATTACATTTTAGGATTTTTCCTAAGTATAAGATATGTAACCTTTTCAATATGGTTAAAGAATCATTCTATCGCATGTTTGGCAGTGTTGAAATTATTTTGTAAGTGTTTATATTATAAATTGTTGGTGGATGTGTGGATAAAAAGTAAATTGTAAATTGTGGATCTTATAAAATATGTAAAAAAATATGTTTAACTATTTTGACAAGATAAAATTATAATTTAAACATCTACAAACATGTGTCTAGTTAGTCTGAATTCACTTCATCTACAATAAAACAAAGCAACTTTATTAAAAATACAAATTATATATTACTAATTTAATTATTAAAATATACACTTATCAAACTTTATGTATAACTTTATTTTGATAAGAAACCATCTATATTATGGATTGGTATTGAAAGCTAAAAAGTAGATGGTGGCATTGGATAAAGTGGTCCAACTTTATTCTCTATTTTACTCTTTTCCTCGTTAAGGATAATGACTAATTATTAGCCTTGCCAATTTTCAATTGCTATGATTTGATGCTTTGTCTCACAATAATTCATATTTTAATTAGAATAATCACACTATAATGGACTTTTAGCTTACAATAATTGAAACACCACATCCTACCTACCTCTCAATTTTATTTATCTCTATTAATCTTTTCTTAATTAAACATGATAACATTTTGAAATTAAATTAAAAGTCATTGTTTAATTATGATCTTTATCACACTTTTATCACGAAACTCTTATTTATAATTTTTCATTCATTAATTAAAACAATTTATTTCCAAAAATTCTATGGATTTTAGGGGAATGAATCTTTCTTCTCCCAATCCACAAATGTAACTTGAAATGAATAGACCCCACCCTCACGTGCCTTTCTTGTCGTTTGCTCCAATTCCAATTTCCACCCATACTAATTACCTACAAAACGACAGATTCTTCATTCTTATACCAGAAAATTACATATTTCAATTCGGAAAGGACCAAAAAAACAAAAATAATAAATAAAAATTGGGCCCAGTAGTAAAATGGAAGTACTGGTGTTGGCTATCTATTGGTTGCATGGGATCAGTTTGCGGATAAGCTTGTCACGTGTCCCCCGTCTTGTTACACCATACATTCACGAGATGGTTTAATATCTCGCGATATTTGCGAACAACTCCACACACTATAAATGCGCTTCCCAGTATACGTAACATAGAGAAAATATGAGTTATTTGAACAGAGTTTGGATGGCAGCCAGTGTGGCCGTCGTGAACAGCCCCACTGATCCGTCGGGCCTCAAGTCCCTCCAACACGGCAAAAGGCGCTTCTTTTCCACCTCCTCTTCCTCCCACGGTGTCGATGTGGCCGATCTAAGGCCATTTTCTGGCGCCCTCATGGGGAGTAGTGGTGATGAGGACAAGACAAAACATACCGACGAGTCTATCCGGCAAGTCATGTACTTGAACTGCTGGGGTCAGATCTGAGGTTGAAGGATTACGTATCAACTGAGTACAAGGATTGTGGCATTGAAAGATGGAGATTAATCCAACAACAGGCTAATAATTAATACAATCTCAGACAAGAAGCTCACTCCTCAGCCTTCTTCTGTCATTTCCGATAAATTCTTGAAACAAGAAGAAATGAAGCAATCTGACGAAATGGCTCGGGAAAGTCGTGTGTTGATCATATAAATCTGTACAACTATTCTTGCAATAGCAAGTAAATGATAAAAACTGAAGAAATTTAAATCTTGAATTGAATTGTCCCCATGGCCTTCATTTTCTAAGCTAAACTTTTTGCAAGTGGTTTTATTTATTTGTTTTTTCAATTTAAGTAAACCCAAAAAATTTAACTGAAATATTTTTGATGCATATATGTTTAAAAACTTATTTGGAGGACAAAATGAAGCACTATTTGAATGGGCTGGCCATGGCTTAGGAAAGACAACACCATCCTAATAATAAGGGATCAAGGCATGTCTAATCGTTTTGCTTTCAACGAGTTTAAATGATCGTCCGAGTAAGAAATGACACATGACACAATGATTGTCGACAATGGATGAAGTGAAGAAACATATATTATACACAAATCTCTCACAAAAATTCACAAAAAAATTAAGTTCGAATGAATTTATGGTGTGTTTGATTTTGATTAAAATTAGATTTTTTGTTAAAGTTGATGAAATGTATTATTAAAATTGATTGTTGATTTTGAGTATAATTTTTTAACAAAATTTTAATTGATTACAATCGAGTCTTAATTGAAAAAAGTTTGAAAATAAAATAATCAAATTAAAGTATAGTGAAATCACATGATCATCTTAAGTCAAAAACTATTTAATAACATGAATTGAAAAACTTGAATGTTATGAACCTCTAAAGTGCCAATAGTCACGATGACATTAATCTCCATTATTGATGACCCTAGAGATCGGGGCAAATCAAAACTTGTTAAGCGAAACTATATAAATTAAAGTATTTGAACAGTGAAAAAAAAAACATTTATATCCTTTTATAATTTTGATACATTAAAATATAAAAAACAAACACACACACACACACACACACACACACACACACACACACATATATATATACATCGACACACTGAATAAAGTAGTGCACTTTTATTCTATCTATTCTTTTACTCCTTGTTAAGAACGACGACTAAAGTCGTCTAAAAAATTATTAGACATATTCCATTATCAATCCTTTTATTTCTTTGAATATGATATTTTTGTCCAATGATAAGACGTATTTTGTCATGTTTTCTTCAATATCCATTAATACAATTATTTTTAAGGTAAATTAATAATATTTCCCCTCTATGTGTTGGATGAAAAATGGACTTTTTAGGTTGCAATAGTTGAAACATCACATCCTATATAGGTTACTAATTATTAACCACTGGAAAGGATTATTTATCAAACTACATGGTACTATGTGGATCATTTTATATGTTAAATAAAGTGTAATAACTCCACGGATAATTTTTCATTTTATTTTAATTAAATCAAATCTAGACATTAGAAATTGTCTTAAATAAAACCTTTTAATTGATGTACAGTTAATAATTTTAACTTCTTTCGATTAAAAGAGGTTGCTCAATTTTTGCCCTGCTATGTAATCTAAGGTTTGAACTTTGAAATTGCCTCTCGTGTGTGCACATAATAATAGACGTGACAAAGAAAATATAAAATCAAATACACAGTCATAATAATCTAACGGCTCAGGATGAATGTATCTTCTCAAAATCCACACTATCACGTGAACCCCCCACAGGTGACAGGTCCGCACCTGGATTGGGGTGCCAAAAAGGGGGAGGCAGTGGCTAAGCCCATGACCACACCCACGTGCCTCGCTTGTCCTTTTAGACCACAAAAGAACAGAATCAAATGGTATAGAACAAAATAGAGATAAAAATCAAAGAGTGGGGACCCACTGGTAAGTGTATGCTATCTATTGGTTGCATGTATGAATCATTAACTGTTGTTTCGGATGAGGTTGCCACCTGCCCCCTATGAACGAGACGTTTCAATATCTCGCGATATATGCGCGTGCAATAAAATTTCTTATCACATAAATGATTCCAATATAAGTGTCCGTTTGAGATGTAGTTTATAAATTGATTTATTTGATAAAAATAATTTATTTGACTAAAAAATTTGTCTTCACATCATGACATTGTTGATCGTTCTTGATCGAGTAAACTATTTTTAGTTGAAAAATTAGTTTATAATCTATATCAAACAAACCCTAAATTGTTTTGAGGAAGCCTTTATTTTGATTAAAATTATTTATTATTTTAATTATAACAAAATATGATTCATATTATGGAGCATATTTGGCCAGTTTTTTTATTTTTTTTATTTTTTTGTCAAATTTATTTTCAATCACATATTTCATGAGAGCCACAATTTTTTCTACTTTTTAACCATACATTTTATCAAATTTTTTCAAAATCTTCTAAAAATCTATTTTAAAAGTACACGTTTGGAAATGGTGAAATTATTTTCTAAGTATTTATAAGTTGTGGATCCTATAAAATCAATAGATAATAAGTGATAATAAATTATGGATCTTACGAAAAGATATGTTTGACAAGCTAAAACTCCAACAAACAAGAATTTTCTATTTTTCTATTGTTTAAATTTGATAAATAATCATGGGATTTAAGTTAATCTAACAATTTCTATATATTAAATAAATTTTTATATTCATAAATAATTTTTAATACATACACATCGTTAGTCTTTTTATTTGAAATTAATCTAACAATATATATATATATAGAATCTTATCAAATTTTATATAACATTGTGATGTCACATCCAAACACATTCCAATAACAAACTTTGATATCATACTTAGATTTTATAAATTTTGAAATTATGATATTTCAAAATTTGGAAATTGTGATAAAAATTTGTGAGATTGATGGACATAATTTATATAGAAAAGATGTTATTTTCGTAAATGAATCTTATAATTTCACCAAACATATTTCATTTTTCAAGTACTGCTATTCTTGCATTGATTTCTCTAATTTATGACATAGACTTATTTTACTCTCGCAGCTAATTTTATTTTTCTTTTCATTTCTATAACTTAATGGTTTTTATAGTTTCTCATGAGAAATTGAAGATAAACTATATTTCCCAGGCTCAATAAATCAAAAAGGGTAAATAGTACTGGGAGTCCCAAACTTTTTAATCTTGTGATGATGAGGTCCCAAACTTTCAATTACTAGCGCCCAGGTCCTTAACTTTAAAAAAATACGAGAGTAAAGTCCTTCTATTAAAAAATAATTAGTTTGACCGTTAAATGGTCAATTTTTATTAAAATGACAAGATTACCATTTTTCGAATTAAAATAAGAAACAAAGAAATAAATAAATAATTACAATCAACTTCCTCCCCACTTCTTCTCCAATCAACCACAACCAACAAAATACAAAATTATAACTCATCTAACCTCTTCTTCTTCTCCAAAATCACCTAACCTCTTCTTTTTCTCCAAAATCACTGCCGCCAACCACCACCCATCTAGAAAACCACCGTCCAACATGAGAGAAACAGAATTGCAAGCAACATCATGATTTAAGCTTCAATTAAAGTTGAATTATCATCCCAACTTTTTAGGATTTTCATAAAGGCTGTAAATCAAAGCTAGCTAATCTTGAGGAAACATTTCAAATTTCGCCAGTTATTTATAAATATAAAGGTAACCAAGTGAATAATTACACACTAACTAAAGAATCTAAAAATAACGATAATGCTCATTTGGTGGCATGAAATTGGGTCCCTAGAATTGTATTCGTGAAAAAAAATAAAAATTAACCAGAATGTGAAAAAAATTAAACCCATCCGATACACATAGAAAAGAAAAACCTAAAGAAAATTAAGCATGCATAATTATATTTAGCCACCATTTATAAAGATCAAATAAAACAAGGAAATTAAAAGATCATATTTTTACGTTTTTGTTGTGACCCAAGAGATTTGTCTAGTTGTGAACCCGGAGATTTGTCATATATAAATATAATATATATATATATATATATATATATATATTGGCTCAATTTGTAGATATTGAACAACAATTGAGCAAAAAATTAAATAATATGAGAAAAAATTCTTTACCGCATGAGAGAAACAGAATTGCAAGCAACATCATGGGTAGTGGTTGGTGGTTGGCGGTGGTGATTTTGGAGAAGAAGAAATTGTTGAATGTGTTGTAATTTTGTATTTTGTCGATTGAGGTTGATTGGAGAAGAAAAAATGGGGAGGGTTGATTGCATTTATTCCTTTTTTTTTCTTCTTATTTTAATTCGAAAAGGGTAATTTTGTTATTTTAAGAAAAATTTGATCATTTAACGGTTAAACTAACCATTTTTTTAATAGAAGGATTTTTCTCGTGCTTATTTTGAAGGTTAAGGACCCGGAGTACTAGTAATTGAAGATTCGACACTTCATCGTCACAAAGTTCAAAGGTTCAGCACCTACAGTGCTATTTACCCAATCAAAAAGAACTCAAATCCTTCTATAAATACAACCCCCTCCCCTGCCCTTTTGCAGAACACATTTTGATTCAAGGGTATTTCTTCTGAGTTAGTGAGTTCTATAAACTGAAAAATGAGTTATTTGAACAGAGTTTGGATGGCTGCAGCCAGTGTAGCTGTAGTTAACAGCCACACCGATCAAAGCCAAAAGTGGAAGTCGGGACTTAAATCCCTCCACCACGGCAAAAGGCGCTTATTTTCTAGCCCCTCCGCCTCCCATGGCGCCGATCTAGCGGATCTAAGGCCGTTTTCCGGGGCCCTCAACTCGGAGATTGGAGGATTTCTGGGGAGCAGTGGTGGGGAGGACAAGAGAAAACATACCGACGACTCTCTCCAGCAAGTCATGTACTTGAACTGCTGGGGACAAAGCTGAGGCTGAGGATATCAAATCCAGGATTACCCTTGGATTTGAAAGAGTTGACTCAGTGAGTGATAGGACGTACCGGGTTGACTCGGAGCTCCCTGATAGAAGGGGATTCCGATTTAACTCGTACCAATGATTAAGAATCGAGACTGGGTTGGACCATAACAGAGTAACCTTGAAACATGGAGAACTCAAATGTAAATTTTACAAAGTGCTCGAGAGTCCATTTAATTATATGATGTATTATACTTGAGCCCTGAAAATCAAACGTTATAAAATCCAAGAAAAAGAAAAAAATTCAATGGCTTATGATGTTTCATTTTGTTGTATCTTCTTCTCTCATATTTGGATTTTCCCAATCTTTATTCACAAGTTAACTAATTTTATAACACATATTTAATTGAATTTTTTTTTTTTTTATATGTAAGAGGAGATCTGATTCAGATCTTCCTCCCCATCCACCCAACAATCACCAAATCTCCACCCCAGTCTCCCCAATTTACCCCCACTCTATTTATGTAACCCATCCCATATAACGCCCTCTGAATCCAGTTAATTTCTTCTGAAATTTGTACCCCAACCCCTATTTATTTAAACCCCAACCCCTCCCCCAACCCCCCCCCAACCCCAACAACAAATAAACCCACCAAATTTGTTTGACTCTCAATAAATTTGAATGATTGTTATTAATATAATTAAATTTATTAAATTAAAAATAAATTATTTTTTATTATTATATTTTTTTAAAATTTTTTTAAGAAATATAATATATAATAATATTTATTGATTATAAGCAATGGATTTATTTGTTTTGGCAGGGGAGAGGTGTGGGGAATAAATTTAAGAAGAAATTAAATGGTTTGTTCGGGTGTGTTAGAGATTTTTTGAGAAAAAAAAGAGTTTTTGAGGGGGGTTTTGGTGATTTTTGCGTGGATGATTGCCACGCAGCAATAAAAAACATTGAAAATCAGATAATTGTTCTTACAAAAAATGGGTTTTTAGATAAAATATTTCAATCGAACAATCTCTAAATGGATTTAGGAATGGGAGTGTAATATGCGGTGGGTTACAAAAATAGGGTCAGGGTAAATATTTGATTAAAAACAAATTACAATTATAAATCTTACAAAGAATTAAAACAAATCTATTTCTACGATTAACTTTAACAAGTTAATTAAAAATTTGACTCAAATGAAAAAAAAAAATATATATATATATTAATTAAAAATTAAAATTAAAAATTCAGCTCAAATGAATAAAATACATATAGTAATTATCTTAAAAGAGATTAAAGAATTATTGTTTGATAGTGGACGTAATTTAATAATTTTATTTGGAATGGACAGTTTTTATTAAATTGATAAAAGGTGATTCGCAATGATTCCCCTTAAGATTTGGTGTTGAAATGGACAATATTAAATTGATAACATGACTTACCATGATCCACACTTAAGATTTGGGATAAGGTAGCCTTGATTTCTTAATATTTAGCATCAACTGGATATTTATAAATAAAAATTGAAAAAAGTTCAACATATCATATCGGTTTGCATTAACAATTTATGTCATTGATATATTAAAATAATTATTGTCGAGTTCTATTATTCTCAATGCATTTTGGAGAAAAATACTTTAGAAATAACATGACCGAGCAAACATTTTGGGTAGATAAAAATTCATTTCAAGTTCCAACTCAACCCACTGGAGTTGAACCGTTGTTTAAAGGTGTGTTTCGATTTTTGTATATGTAAACCGATTCTATCAATCCAAGTCGGTTCGATTCGAGGTTGACCTAGTTTTGGGCTAGATGTGTTGGTCTTTTTTAATGACTACGATTGAGGTTAGAGGTGGTAAAATGGGCTAGCTCGACGACTAGTCCAAATAACTCAAATTCTGGATCGGTACGACCCAACAAAAATCTGCAAAAAAAAAAAAAAGGGACATATTTGGTCTGGCACGATTAGCTCCTAAACCAATTAGAGTCTACATTAACGCCGAGCTGCCCAATATTTTTTTAAATGGTCCAAGTCTCCACCCTACCTCTCCACTTCAAAACAGGTTGTCCGACGTATAACCAACCTGGGGTAGAAATCCCCCTAGTTTGGTGATTGTGGTGTGGGGCGTTTTGGAGAGTTGGGGTATGGGGAGAAAGAAGATAAACCATTTTTTTTTCTTTTTCTTTTTTTCAAAATCTATAAAAGTTTAAAAAAATTAATGTCGTTCTAGTCCAGCAAATTATTAAACAGTGTAAAATTGGGATAAGCCAATTTGGTCCAATCATGTGCGGTACATCTATTTTTGGGCTACGCTTGACTTATTTAGAGAAAATTAGACCCATTACTATGTATATACAATATATTGTTAAATTTACTTTTGTAATGTAATTATTCTAAAAATATTGGGTATTATTTAAATTTTAATATATATTTTAATATATTTAATATATTATAATATTTTCCAAAAAAGAAGCAAAATATGTTAATTCCATAAATTTAGAGAGAGAGAGAGAGAATCAAAGTCTTGTTTCATCACAAACCCTCTTCATCCCACACGTCTCACCCAAATTACCGACAATCGTATCATGTAATTCCCAAAATCTCCAGGGTTCTATCACTAAATGAAAGACTAACCACCAACTTGTAAAAATTTTAATCACCAGACATGGATACACCAACTCATGAAATTTGGCTCGGTCGTGACGAGAGAAGGAGTTGCTGATTTTGTGAAGAACCTGCGTTATATTCCAATTAAAAATTCATTTCTCTTGACACGCCCACTCTTTCAAAAAGATTCAAAATACGAGAAAAGGAACTTGTCGGCGAATGGGTTCGTTTGCTTTGAAGGATTTGCAGAAAAATGAAAATGTAGACAAACTTATTTCGGACAAGGTAGTCCAGAGTTGTAATTCCAAGAAGATTAACCAACCTCATGTCTACGAAACACAGGTAGTAGAAATTGTGAATTTCAATTGCAATGGATGTTATAAATTTTTTATAGTGATGTTAAATTGGCTATCAATCCATTGCAATGAATGCTACAAATAGGTTTGATGTTATCATGTGTGTTAATATGTTTTTATATGTTGATTTGATGTTATCATGTGTTTTTGTATAAATATTAACATCATATGGCTTATTGAATGTTACAAATCTGTATATTTGAATGTTAAAAACATTAATTGCAAAGGATGTTACAAAATTTGTAGTGATGTTAAATTGGCTATTAATATGTTGCAATGAATGTTATAAATTTGATTTGATGTTATCATGTGTGTTAATGTCATTACGATTTTTGGGTGATAATTTGTTGTAAATAATTTTGCGGGAAGAAGGCAATTGCGTTTATTTTAATGGAGGAGAGATGTTGAAAAGATTAGGATTGATTATGATTTTTGTCAAGTATAGAATCCTAATTAATATGGTAAATCAAGATAAATATAGTGCATTGATTATAATTAATTAGATTTAAAATTAAAAATAAATAAATAAATAAATAAAGCGGCCTCATCCAAGATTCATATAATATAAAATATGTAGCAGTTTTTATTAATATTAACATAAATTGGCTTATTGATGAAAATTTCCCACTTATTTACCACCTCATTCCATCAAATACTTTCAAAAGGTTGTTGACAAAGGCGGTTCCTTCCATTGTGGATCCTATGGTTTCTCCTCCGTATTGGCTTTGCTCACTATGCTCGTGAAACTCATCGAAGGCCCATAGATCATAAAAATCATTTGCTCCTACAAAGTCATTTCTTCTGGATGTTTGGTAGAGTCATATAACGAGCGAAACCCTCGTTTTGTGTTGCTAAGGAGAAAATCCTTGCAACCAAGTGAGCCAAGGAGCCAAGTGACGTGCCAGTGCTACTAATTGAGTACTAGCACGTAGTCATCCTTCCAATAATAAGGTAGCCGCGCCTTCGAAACATTTTTAGTTAGCTCTTTAGTTTGATTGCAACTAGCGCGCTTGACTAAAAAGATAAAAAGGGCTTTTCTCGCTCATTTAGTAAAGTCAAGTTTTGGCCAAGAGATCAACATAAATAACTATAGTCAAGAATATATTTGTGGAATTAACTCATTTTAAAGCTTAAAGGTTAGGGTAAATAAATTTATTTTGCCTCATATGTAAATTAGACTAATTTTTCATAAAAAACCTAATATATTATTATTTGAAAACTGACCTGAGCATTGACTCGGAAAAGAGATAAGATGAAAAGTTAAAAGGTTCAAAGTCTATGTGTATTTAATACAAACTTTTTAAACTCTATAAGAGTTTTGAAGTATTTAATATAAATTTTTAAAGACTTTTAAAAAGTAAAACGTCTTTTCACGTTTCACAGATATAGCAAAAGCTTTTACACATGATGAATCCCTTAAATAATTATATAGCATTTTAGTGTGTTGTTAAAATAAAATTAAACGAGAAAGATAGAGTGAATTGGAATAAGATAGAAATAAAATCGAGTGGAAGAAATACATTATTTTGGGCTTTAATTATTAATTTCGTCATACATATTTTTCAATATATGATAAGTACTGCTGTAATCCTGTAGTTGGATTTCTGCTCCTGTTATAATACCACATCGAAATTCAGTGTAGGAAAAATTGAGGAAGCAAGCTATAGAATGTGTAACTATATAAATGGGATGAGATTTGAACCTATATTGATATTCCTTGCATGACCAACAATCAAATAGAAGACATTTATTTATTCAAATTTCCTCGTCAACAAGTGCAATGTTCATACAATTATTGTACCAAAAGTTACAAGAAGCGAAAAAACTGCCAACAATCTAAGCATAACAAAGTATATGTAGTGACGTTCTCCTTATTCGTGCAATTATGGTTTTGAAATTTATCGAGCATATTTATACGAAGACCTCGATCAACCTAAATTGTGGTACCATCTAGACAAATCCATTGACCAACAAAGATTTTGTCACAAACAAGATTTGGATTAATGGAACTGAAGAAATCTGAAGTCAAGTTGAAAGTCTGAGTGATGCTGAAGCATGTATCAGCACTTTGTACTCCATAGATCTGCTCACAAACCAAAACTGCATTGTCCATCACCTTTGCTGCATTGAGACCACAAAATCAAATTTATAAAGTTAGTTAACAATGTCTAGTTCGGTATATCAAATGTGTTACAGGGTTTTGACTTACGAGCAAAAAGCGATCTACTCTCAGCTGTGGAAATTATGAGTACAAATATTGCAATAAAAAAACAAAGAAAGATGATTGATTTGCTCCTTGCCATCCTCGTATGAGTATGATGCTAATAGATTATACTGCTGTTTCCCAGTTGAGAAATTGGGATATGTTCTTTGGTGCCTTTGCTTAATGTTTGTGGTATAAGTATTTATAGGCAAATGACATGGAAAAGACATTGTTTCCCTGAGTGTCACAAGATGGCCGGCCTCCTAGTTATCACCACTACACTCATTGTCTTCTGTTCATAAATTCTATTGTTTGGTTACAATGCGCAAGGCTGTAAATTATTTAATTTTGTAAGGCTAATTTGATACTACTAGAAATTCTAATGCAAGATCTCACTTTATGAAAATATACTTTAGTCGATTCAAACTCTTTTTGTTGATGAGCTGCTATGATAATGAGAAGCTCTTGAAATTAAGAGCGAGTGAACTGAAATTAAGAACTCTTGGAACTAAGCCCTTGAAAACATGTACTTATATTTCTTTCTTCGTATGCTGCGCAAATTAAGGATCTCGTCGAGTAGTTGTATAATTGCACACCCTATAAAAGCTTTGTTGTTACTCACTTTTTATGTAAGAGTACTAGATGTAGGTCTTTCCAGCCGGATTTATTAATGGAACTCTAGAACTTGAAGAACTCGCCTGTAAACCCGAGTTAAGAGTGAAGACTACCCTATAGAAAGGAAACTGGGTAGAGCAATCGGATGGCAAAGCATCTAAATACCTGAAATCATCAACTGGCCCAATAAAAAAAATTCCAATTCACTTGG
This sequence comes from Forsythia suspensa, assembly GCA_023638005.1. Lineage (NCBI taxonomy): Eukaryota > Viridiplantae > Streptophyta > Magnoliopsida > Lamiales > Oleaceae > Forsythia > Forsythia suspensa. The sequence goes on from CM042663.1 coordinate 210,973, forward strand.
CCTTCCAAGTTAAGTAAATATTTTTGTATTGGTCAAACTTCAAAATAAGAAATTACTTTGAAAATAAGTAAACTATTTTTTCATACGTAAAGAAAAATTAAGTTATCCAAAAATAGTTAATTATTAAAGGTAAAATTTTCCTTGTGTTTTCTTTAGAGGTTAGCCAAACATATAAGAGCATCATTTGGATTAGTTTTAGTAGGCTTTTATTGTAAACGCGTTTGTATGTTTTGTATATGTTCTTTTATGTATAAATATATAATTACTTTTCCTTATTTGACAGGATTTGCGTTCAAAACTATATTGGGCATGTATTTACAGAATAAAGACGAAAAAACAATGAAATATGTAGTTAACAAACACGAGTCATTTTTTAATTTCAATAAACTTTATCAATTTTGCCTCATATTCTACAAAATATCATATCTTTCTAATTTATCTATCTACAAATAATGGGATCAATTCAATTGGGACCCCAACAGCTCAAATACATGACTTTTCTCAGTGATTCCTCCGATTGCTTCATTTTTTCTTCTTTCTTGAATTTATTCAAAACCTGGGTTTGTGTAGAGATCTTCTTGGCCTGAGAAAAGGATCTGAGATTGTTCTTAGAGTGCTGTTGGATTGATCTGAATGTGTAATTCCATCTGCAGAATCCTTGATCTTTCAATGCCTCCACGGCTCCCACACTGGCTGCCACTATCCATGCTTTGCTCGTTGAACTCATTTTTTTCAAGAATTGAATTTTTGCTTGTAAGTTTTTGTGTTTTAATAGGGATTTGAGAAAACTTTGTATTCTGTAGATTGCCTGTTTGTGGAGAGTGAAGAGAACTAATGAACAATATATATTACATGCGCAGATAAGATGGTAAGCATAAAACTGTAGGCTAGATTCAACTGGTTTCACTTTTCTGGTGTGCGGTGGCAAAAGGCAATTATAATGATGCGCACGCTGGTTTTATCTACACAACGGAAATGGCCCATTTGTTTGGAATAGGACAATTATTGGTGGGAATAGGACCATTTGTTGACTTATTTTTTAAGCAAATTATCAAATATAATATTGTCTTTTTTTCCACTTATTACATTTAAGATAAATTCAAATTCATCTGTTGCTATCTGTTGAAAAAAAAAAAAAATTTCCAAGTTAGCCCATTCTTGATCAAATAAGATCCCAAAAGAACGAACAAACAAGATTATAATTCAACTAATTTCATCTATGTAAGAAATCTAATTTCAAGGTATAAATTTATCTGTCTCTATCTTCTTTTTTTAATTCATGGTAAAAATTTATTTGTCTCTATCTTCTTCTTTTAATTCATAGTAGAAATTATGGATTTTATGATATAAATAATGAAAATATTTATACATCTAAGTATGAATTGTGATTTTTACTTTAAATTTATATAAATTTGATTTCATTTGAAGTGGATAAATTGAAAAATCAATTAAAAATGTGTAAATTCACCTTAACAGATTCATGGTTTGTTAACAGATATTAACATAAGTTTGTTAACAGACTTGTGCTTTCTTAACAGACTTCTGGCTTGTTAACATACCACACGTCTGTTAACAGGCATATGATATGTTAATTTTGGTCTTAATAGACCACAAGTTAATAGTCTATTAACACATTGTTCATTAACAGATGATCTTGTTAATCGACTTTATTAAATGAGAATATTTAAGTCTTTTTTTGTGAAAGATGCATTGATTCACCTTAACATTTGGGATTACATACACTTTGATTTCTTTTTATTTTAATAGAGTTATAAATGTTTGTTTAATTGAAAAGGGTGTTTTTTATAATTAAGTTCAAATATTTATGAGAATTTAATATTTAAGTATATGTTTATTAGTATTCAAATAAACATTTACATTGTAATCAATAGTTCAAATGAACAAATAAGGGATTCAGACTATGTCATTCAATAGTTTCAATTACTATTCAATTAACATTTGCCTAGAATAGAAAGAGTAACGTTGAGGTGGCACACGGGGCCGAGCGACCCAAAAGATCACCGGCTTGGGCTAGTTTAGGGCCAAGTCCCACATTTAATTTACGAATTGAGTGACTTGTGGGCTAAAGAGGTTCAAACGGTCACAAAAGTGACTGTTTGGTCCTTTTTTTTAAAGCAATCGTGTAGAAAAAAAGAGTCGAGCTCGTGGGCAGCTCAACTCAGTCCATGAGGCCCACGAACCATGGGTTGAGCTGAGATTGCGGCCCATTGCCACCTCTGGTGGCTGGTGTATATGTCTCTAACACATTCAAAAGATTTTATTCAACTAGCGAAGTGTATGATTAAGTGGTTATCAAAAGGAGTGGAAAAGGCAATAATATTATCTACATACTTTATTATGTGTATATGATGTAGGGGATCAGACCTCTACTTAAATCGTCAACTTGTACTTGCTTGTTTCATTGACACATTATTATTATTATTTTTTATTTTTAATTCCTGCTTAAAAGTAGAGTACCAAAAGATGCTTGTATTGAATAGGGTTAATTACGTTATTTTCTTTTAAAGTTGCTACAGTTTTGTTAAAAGGGTTGGACAGCTTTTCATTTGGAGAACAAAATGTAATTTCCTTCTGTAGCAGAACAAGTCTGTTGAAACTTGATTTTCTATGAAGAATTGGTTTATTCAGGCTTATTACTCCAAAAAGAATTTGTTAACTAATTCATATATTTCACTTGTAATTAATTACTGGATATGTTAAGTACCACATCATTGTAAAGCTACAAAACTTTTAACGCCACACAAATTGTTCAGTCCAGTGATTATTCATAAACATGACTATGAGACATGGAGATGGCAATTTGACTCGACACCTGCGATCCACCTCGATTAATCAGGTAAGGACGAACAAAAACATATCTTTTAAATAACTTCTTTTTCTCATTTTCCTGTTATTACAAGAAATATTCTTTCTACAAAATATCATATCTTTTATATTTCTATTTACAAAAACCCCAACTGATTGCATCAATTGGGACCCCAACAGCTCAAATACATGACTTTCCTCAGTGATTCTTCGGATTGCTTCATTTTTTCATCTTTCTTGAATTTATTTGAAATCTGGGTCTGGGTAGAGATCTTCTTAGCCTGAGAGTATGATCTGAGATTGTTCTTTGCGTGCTGTTGGATTAATCTGAGAGTATAATTCCATCTGCAGAATCCCTGATCTTTCAATGCCTCCACAGCTCCCACACTTGCTGCCACAATCCAAGCTTTACCTGTTGAACTCATTTTCAAAATTTGCTTGTTCAACTTGGTTATATATTTTTGGGTTTTGAGAAATGTTTTACTTGTGTTGATCGCCTTTTGTGGAGAGAATCATATGTATATATATATATAGAGATAGATAGATAACACTGACTGATAGTCTGATACACACACGCAGCTGGTGAACATAATACCAGAGGCTTTTTGTCCGGTGGTAGTTGGTTTCAGTTTTCCAGTGTGCGGTTTTGTAGGGTTGCAATTACTAATTTGTCCTTTCCATTTGTTGACATAACAAATTATTATGGGCACATAAATGCAATGGGTATGGGTTCATGCTGGTTTTGGTTAAAAGACATCCATTTGCACCGTGGAAATGACGACACCGGGGTTTTCAATTTGATTGTGTCGAAAAGTTAATGAATTGGGATTTTTCTATTGGTCCACGTCACTTTAAATTAATTTTAGTAACTCATTTTATGAAATCTACAATTTTTTTAAAAAATTTCAAACATATATTTCATTAAAATTTAGCAAAATCAAATGAGTATTATAAATACATTAATTAATTGAAATAAATAATTTATTCAATTAAATAATGCCACGTCTCATTATTATCGATAGTGAGTGATTATAAATATCATTATTTTTAAATTTAATGAATAAAAAGTACAATTGATCATCTAACTTTCATTTTAGTCACTCATCTTTAAATTATTTCAACTTAGACGCTAAACTTACACTTTTATTTGAGTTACATTACCTACTTCATTTCCATTAATAGAATTATAAATAGTGCATCCGACATTGCTAATTGCATAAGTGATGTGGCACATTGTTAGCATTCAATCCTTCCTGAGTCTTTTTTTTTTTTTTTTATAAATTTAAATTGTAATTAAAAATAAATAAATATATATAAATGAGGAAACGAGACAGGGAATAGACATATTTTAATCCTTAACCTAGCCCGATCCCTTCTTTTCACCCTGAAAATCTCCATAGGACTAGGAATGAGGAGGTGCCAACCCGCACCCACCTTACCAGTTGACATCTCTAATCAAAAGATTGATATATTATTATTACGATATTTCTTTTACTATATGCAATAACAAAGTTGTAATTTGTTCTTATTAATCGATTGCATACATTCCTACTTTTACTACCTTAAAGTCTTTCAAGTCTAAATTCTTGGAAACGGGGTCTAGAGCCTTGGCTTCATGGCCACCTAAGACGGTTGAGAGGCCAAAGAGTGGATGCAGCCACCAAGAATGTCAAAACCAAAAGGAATCAATGGGAATTCATAGCCATTTTATGTTTAATTTGAATTTAAAATATTGTAGACCAAATCAAGAAATGGTTTTAATCCTCAAATTTCAGTCTATTATTTCTTATAATTAAGCTTGGAGGAATACATATAACATTATTTTGTTGGAGGTATACATGCAAAATAGCAATCACATGTTTGAGTTGAACCAGGGGCGCATTGAGAGATGCCCATTAGTATAATGGTCTCTCAACCTTTTTTTTTTTTTTTTTTTTGCATGCATCCCTGCATTTGTTGAGTTCACATCCCCAAAGGTATTTCCTCTTTGCACTTCAGTGATGCCATACAAGGTATATTTTAAACTAGAATCGAACAAAACGTCGAAAATATCACCATTTTCATCTTTCTTCCGTTTTCTTGTTCATCCGGTCTGGAAATGTTGCAGGGTTACTTGAGGCGATGTTACATTTAATATTTATAGGTCAAACTTTCTAGCAATTTTGAAGTTTGAAATCTCAAAATTTTCTTACTTTAGTTAATATATGTGTTGCTTCAACTCCCTTCTTCATACTGATTTTTGTTATTAATGTATATGCAGGAGACAGTGCCAAATCTCCCAACCTTGTACAACTAGGAACTCAAAATATCGTACTTGGATTTTATAAAAAGAAAATATTTAAAACTTAATATTAAATTAACATGTCAAATATCTTAATTAGGACCCCAACAGCTCAGATACATTACAGTTCGAAGCGATGACTCGGCCTGATTAAACTTGTTGTCATTGGCCACTTTAGCAGCATTAACAACGGGCTTCATTCCAGCAGATTTATCAAGTATAGTTGTGTTAATCGATGCAGTTTCTTGAACTTGTGTTTGCTTCCCCAGGATTCCATTTCTAATTGTATCCCTCAACATCTGACCCGACATGTCTTGATCTTTGCCTTTCAAAAAATGTGAAACTCTAGTCGTAGTTTGTCGACCTCTCACTAAAATCAATTACTAATCACACAAGAAAAAGAATTTTTCTTCTTCTTTGGTGTTTGGTTTTGTTTGTATTTGGTATGAGAAATGGATGAAGCTGTGAGAGCTCATATCAGATTGTGATCAAATATATAGGGAAAAAAGAGAGGTCGAATCATTAACCGGAATTATTTATTTATTTTATATAAACTGCTTAATTTATATAGAATAAATACACAAATACATTTACAATTCAAATAATTAATAGGATCCCATGTGCACATTTTGTTTATTTGACAAAACGTGTACTTTGTCGTTTAATTTTTTTTAAAGATGGGATCCACTCAAGTTATATATAGATTGTTAGTTTATATATATAGTCCCTCTGTTAGTTTGTAAATAGTTGCTTAACTCTTTTTTGTTCATTATTAATAAAAAAAACTTTGTATTCTATCAGTAATTATTACCTAAAACTGATAAAATAAAAGAAATGTATAATAGAATGTGATGCAAATTAATGCATAGCAAATCACCAAGTAATGAAATATTAGAAGATAAATTTTAACTCGATTAAACTCTAAATCTTAAAATTCACTTCGATTGAACTATTTTTTCTGACACCATCTACCATTGTTAATTTTGACAATGAAATGTTGCCAAATTATCTTTTTATTCTAAACGACATCTATTTCGTTAATTTTATTCGATATAGGCTAGCATACTAATTAACATATTAAGTTTTTATAAAGTTAGGTGACTAATGATGAAAAAAATATTGAGTGACCATTTGCAAACAGGCTGAGTGACGAATCACTTACTTTTAAACCCTTTATTTATATTTCTTTATACCATATCATCATTTATGTCCATAAAAAAACTTTAAAAAAGACTAACTAAGTCTATATTTAGATTTATTATTTTTTATAGTTTAAAATAAATAAATTGTGAGTCTCACGCAAGTCTTTTTGTGACTCTTTTTTAAAAAATTAATTTTTAAGCATAAATGACTTGATTAAAACAAAATTAACCGTTAATTTACTTATTATTATATCATTAAATTTCGGAATCCATTTCAAATTAAATATAAAATCAGTAAATTCTAGAAGTTTTTACTAAATAGTGATACAGCTTTAGCATGGAGATTCGGCCTTATCACAAGTTTGATGTTTGTTTAGATGATTAAAAATGTAAATCCATAGATTAATTATCACAGATTACAAAGAGATAACATGCATATAATAGAGGACAAGGCAAGCATGTGAGCACCTAAAGATTGGTAGGATAAGATCTAAGGAATAAACATGTCAGCCTAAGGGAACTATAATTTATTATTTACGGTTACTATGATTTATGATTGAAATTCATGAGATATTATTATAGCATAATTCTTAGAATGGTTTTCTTTTTTTCTTTTTTTTTTTTTTTTTTGCAAATTTCGTCTTTAATTTTTCAAAAAATTTGAGACATGTCCCTAATCAATTTTATTGGCACCATTTATCTTCAACTCTTTGAAAAATAGGTAGAGTTCGTCACTTTCAGTCCATTTTGACCGTTAATATATCGTAAAATGACAAAATTTTCTTCTGTTTTAGAATTAACAAAAAGAAAAGATGCAAAAAGGGAAACACTGTATTGCTCCTTAGTCCCTCACCTTTTGACAGTTGGTGCAGTAACAAAAATGAAAGATTCCTCAACCAAATGTTCTTATTCACCCAAATGGCCACATAGAATACCATCAATTCTATGTTTGCAACCACGAGTAATAAACACCCTCTTCTTTAGTTCTTTTTCATAACATTTTGATAGCTTTAGAATTCAGATAAAATAAGTTTTAATTAACTATATTAATATTGATTTATTAATAAATGATGTGGGAACCTTTATGCTAATTTTGATTTAGATTAAAAGTGTTTTAATAAAAAATGTGTGTCAATTTTGAAATTGGTATTGGCAACAAAAATTAGGTTTTCATTGATCAAAACTATTAGTAAATGGTAATTTTAATTCCATATTTGAGCTTTGGAATGAAACATGGCTGTCATTTGTGTTTATTTTATGTTTAAGGCCATAAGATCCCAAGTTGCCATAGATTGAACAACTATTGATGGAATACGCACTGCCAGCCTCTTTCCTGTGCTATTAAGAAAGAAAAGAAAGAATAGAGGGACGGGAAGGAGCATTCCGTACATCTATTCGACAAAGTGATGCCCTATAATGACCACTACAAACGAAGGAATTTCATCTTTGCTAGCATTTTCCACCTGGGTGAGCTCATGTCGAGGGGATACAATTGACTGTTATTCCAGCTTCTTTATGATTTCGTGTCGCGGTGAACAAACAAAACAAAAGAAAGAGAGGCGAGAAGGACGTGCAGCTTCAAGTTAAGCAGTGTATAGACAAAAGTTAATGTTAATTAATTTGGATTAATAATCAAAGTCCCACCAAACATAAATGACCATGAATATTAATGTAGAATCACATATTAAGAGTAAACTCAAAGTGTAGATAAATTACGTGTCAATTGTCAAAACTTGGAAAATAATTTTTTATCTCATTTGATTTAGGGACTTTATTTGTCTAACAACTCAAATATCCCGGTTCCGCCCCTAGATTTAGGTATAATAGTTTTTACCATCTATTTTAATTTCTCAATATTTCTAGACAATTTCTTTTAATTTGACAGTTAAAAAGCCAACTTTTATAAAAAGACTAAAATAGATTTACATTTAGTTAAATAAATGAAAAATAAAATAAATTAAGTAGAATGAGAAAAAGGGGGGTGAGGATCAATGGCAATGGATGCATATGAAAGTGTATATAAGTGTGTATTTTTTCATTTTCCTTTGAATTAATGGTAATCTCTACAATAAACTTAGGAGGAGAAATCTTCTCTGAATCATTGTTTGCGGCGATTAAGTGAAATCTCCATTCATGGACGGTGGCGGTAGTGGGTGGTGAGTATTAGCGCAACCAAGAGGAGTTTTAGGAGTCTGACCTCCCAAATTTTTAGATTTTTTAAAAAATTTATTAAAAAAAAATTACTCAATGACTCATTATAACATCCCAAAAATTCTTTATATATTTTTATATTTAATTATAAAAGCTAGACGAGTCAAATTGACGTCAAGTAAAATTTTAATTAAATTGAGATTTAAAAACACAAACAAAATAGAAATATTAAATCAAATTAACATTCATTCTTTTGACTTATTATTTTGAACTCGTCGTTTAACGATTTTTCAATTCAAAATATGTGTTGCAAAGTTTGCCAAGAATACTTTAAAATGGTACTAAGAATATACACTAACGAGTGTAGAAATACGGTCCAGAAAATAAGCCTAAAAATGTGACGTCAAAAAATAAAATAAAATCAACAATCAAATTATTACACCCATTTCTTTGCAGCTATCTTTAGTTTGTAATTTTTAATTTGTTTTTTATCTGATTTTTAATCTGAAAATATATGTTACAAAGTTTGTCATGTATAGGAACCTTTATGCTAATTTTGATTTAGATTAAAAGTGTTTTAATAAAAAATTGTGTGTCAATTTTGAAATTGGTATTAGCAACAAAAATTAGGTTTTCATTGATCAAAACTATTAGTAAATTTTATTTTATGTTTCTTGTGCAGCTTCAAGTTGAACAATGTATAAACAAAAGTTAAAGTTAATTAATTTGGATTAATAATCAAAGTCCCACCGAACATAAATGACCATGAACATTAATGTAGAATCGCATAGTAAGAGTAAACTCAAAGTGTAGATATATTACGTGTCAATTGTCAAGTCTTGGAAAATAATTTTTTATCTCATTTGATCTTGGGACTTTATTTGCCCCACAACTCAAATATCCTGGTTCCGCCTCTAGATCTATTAGTTTTTTACCATCTATTTTTATTTCTCAATATTTCAAACCCCACATTTTTTTTCTGGATGTGCTACATTTTTGCACAATGTTCCCTCAAGAAACCATATTCAAAGAGAAAAAGCATGATCCTTATCACCTATGTTCAACAAATATTGTGTTGAGAAGTAGAAATCGCTTTTCTTGATTTTTGTTTTGGGTATGGAAAGAGAAAATGAAGGTGCCTTTACCAACGGGAATACATAGTAGAGCTTTGCCTAAGCTGATAGTACGGTTAAACAGTAACTATTTAAGAGAGAGAGAGAGAGAGAGAGAGAGAGAGACCCATGGATCACCCTATGAATGACTTAAAAGAAATTTGCCCCATTATCCTTTTGGTCACAACTTAAAAGCTATCTTGACTGAAGTCATCTAGATACCATTTGAACAAGAACTATTGGTTGTAAAGAAAACAAGAATGTACACTTTGATACTATACTTTCTTTCAGATATTTCATGCTATTTTTAATCTCTGAAGTGATTAGCAACTTCACGACATTAAGCAAAACTATTGAGAAGCACTCTCGAGAATAATAATAATAATAATTAATGAAGCAAATGATTATAGATAGAAATTTTCTAGATTCGGATGAAATTATTGTCGATGATACTATTAGCAAATAATGCTTTAGCCAATAGAAAATTGTCAGAATCACTGACAAAATTCTATTTTTTCTATATTTTTATAACTTACCAACGGATAAGTTATTTTTCAACTTATTTCCAACTGAATCTTTTGTTAGTATCAATTTTCTAGATATAAGAAATTTGAATCCCAAATTGAACTGACAATTTAGATTGGCTACAACATTTCGATGTAATTTATGCTCACCTTACCTTGCACTAATATGATAGAAACTGTGCAACATTATTGTTAACTGAAAGATTATTATATTCATTCTAGTACCTATTTTGACAAGCTTGATGGTTAATTCAAAAGAGTTGGTCAAGTCAATTATTATATTTATTCCATTCTATTTTATTTGTCTCGCATAATAATTTTTGGATAATTATTAGATAATAAGCTCTAATTATTAAAATATAAAAATTTGTTTATCTTCCATGCATCATACTGCTAATTGTGGAAAATAAAATGTTTAATTGTTGAATTTATTGTTATATTGGATGTGGCCTTCTTCTTGACTTGAATGGTTAGATTGAGCTCTCATTGAGTAAATTTTATGTCCAATTTTATTCATTGCAGGGCTGATGCACAGAAGTTAGAAGAATGGGCCCGTTCTCAGACTGCCAGTACTTTAGTCGATTTTGCATCAAGGGAAGGAGAAGTTGAGGCGCCTTAAAGGACATTGCAGAAAGAGCAGGAAGCAAAGGAAGTTTCAGCTACAGCCGATTCTTTGCTGTCGGTCTCTTCCGGCTGCTTGAGTTAGCAAATGCAACAGAACCCACCGTTTGAAAATATAAAATTTGTTTTGCCTATTTTGCTATTTTGGTTTATATACTCCATTGTGAATAACTGCCCAAGGGTTATTGTTAACATATATCAATACGATACGATGTTGATAGAATGGATCAACATTTTAGTATTTTTGAGGACTGAAATGGAGTTTTATTCGCCCAGCACTGCAGCTTGTAGTATTTCATAATTCTCGTTATACAGAAACTTGGATATAAGGGCAAATCAGCTTGAAGCTACAGTAAAAATTCAACTGTCAAGTATTTAGATGACGTGCACCTCACCTGGCTACTATCAGTGGGCTCCACCAATTAGTTCCAGAATAAGATATGAAGAAAAGACATGGTGAAAAGGTTATCAATTTTCTGGATATAAGAAATTTGAATCCCAATACGGATTGCCTTGTTCAAAGTTCTAATTCACTGTTGTATTTTCCCATTTGTCAACTGCCTTAACCACACATAACTCCTAAAGTTTCAAAAATTTAAATAAATAAAAAAACACAGAGAGCTCAACAATGTGAGGTCAGCAGCATGCTTAAAGTCCAGGTGTCAAATTCTCATTGGCTCTCTCTCAAAATTTCAAATGATAAAAATCCAAAAATGGCCTCAGGATAACCTCTTCTTTCCCTTCCGAAGAAATGGAAAACCAATTCCCACTCTGAACTCTCAATTTCCACAAAACAAACAACAAAAATTCCCTTTTGATTCGTAAAAATGGCGGCTGTAACTTCACTTTCTTTCAGCTCGATAAGTCAATCGAAGTTTCCAATTCCTTCGCCCCGTAATTTGGCTTCCAATTTCGATGCCTTTAAGTTTCGCAGTTCGATTTCATCTCGCGATTCGTGTAGTCTTCGAGCTTCTTCGAGTTCTCGTATGGTAATTCATTGCATGTCAACTGCCACAGGCAAGTTTCAAATTAATACGTAATTATCATAGATTTTGAGAAAAAAATGTGGCCACTGCTATTTTTATTTTAATTGATTTTTGAATTTTGATAGTTTTCAGACGTTTAATGGTAGTATTTTTAAACTAAGTTTTTTCACTGGCGAAGAGTTGGAGTATGGCTTTAATTTTTGGGGGAAGGTAGAAATGTGAATTTTAGTGAGTTCAAAACAATGTGCTTTATTTGGGTGCCAATACAATGTTGAACGAATAATTTGCTTAATTCTATTGATAGTTGAATTGTTTTCTTCTTTGAGTTTTCACTTACTGAATTGACACTGGTTAGTAGCACTTTGGGCTCAAAAATTTGTATCTTGATTTGTTGTTATTTACGTAGGGCCAATTTTTTTATATTGTATTATCAATTTATGGTTCAATCGAGTAGTTTCTGTAAGTGAACTGACAATTTAGATTGGCTACAACATTTCGATGTAATTTATGCTCATCTTACCTTGCACTAATATGATAGAAACTGTGCAACATTATTGTTAATTGAAGGATGACGTTGTTAGTTCATTCTAAAAGAGTCTCACTATTTGAAATAAAACTTTTAGATTTTAATAATTTAACTGATTTGGTTCAAGCCCCATTATTCAGTTTTTCCCTTGAACATATGTGTTTTTACTTAATTTACTTATTAAATTCTAGATAATAAACTTCTGATATTTCCTTTGGATGCTCATTGGTTTCAGATGTACCTACTGTGTCTGAGACAAAGCTGAATTTCTTGAAGGCGTATAAGAAGCCGGTTCCGAGTATATACAACACTGTATTGCAAGAGCTGATAGTACAACAACATTTGATGCGGTACAAGAGTACATACCGATACGATCCTGTGTTTGCACTTGGTTTTGTTACTGTGTATGATCAGCTCATGGAGGGCTACCCAAGCGATGAGGATCGAGACACTATTTTTAAAGCTTATATTACGGCTCTAAATGAGAACCCTGATCAATATAGGCATGTCTTAAGTATCCCTTAACATTTTATTTCTTATTTCTATTTGTCTTATTTGTTTTTGCGAGTGAATGTGAATCAAATTGAGCCAACTTTTATTTGGAATAACTAATTTCTATTTAGTTGTCTTTATGGTGTAAATACGAAAATTTATATGGTTGATGTGATACTATTTATTCATGAAGTCCGATAAATAGAACATTTTAGAAAGCCAGTGCAAATATAAATTTTGGTTATGTTCCATGCATCATACTGCTAATTGTGGAAAACAGAGATGTTTATATAGCATGTGTGTGACTTCATTGTTATATTGGATGTGGCCTTCTTCTTGACTTGAATGGTTAGATTGAGCTCTCATTGAGTAAATTTTTATGTCCAATTTTATTCATTGCAGGGCTGATGCACAGAAGTTAGAAGAATGGGCCCGTTCTCAGACTGCCAGTACTTTAGTCGATTTTGCATCAAGGGAAGGAGAAGTTGAGGGCGCCTTAAAGGACATTGCAGAAAGAGCAGGAAGCAAAGGAAGTTTCAGCTACAGCCGATTCTTTGCTGTCGGTCTCTTCCGGCTGCTTGAGTTAGCAAATGCAACAGAACCCACCGTCTTAGAAAAGGTAAAATTTGTTTGTTCTTTTGTGTTGCACGACTTTCCATATTCTAAAGCCTCATAGTAAGAATGCCTATTTTGCTATTTTGGTTTATATACTCCATTGTGAATAACTGCCCAAGGGTTATTGTTAACATATATCAATAACGATACGATGTTGATAGAATGGATCAACATTTTTAGTATTTTTTGAGGACTGAAATGGAGTTTTATTCGCCCACACTGCAGCTTCAGCTAGTATTTCATAATTCTCGTTATACAGAAACTTGGATATAAGGGCAAATCAGCTTGAAGCTACAGTAAAAAATTCAACTGTCAAGTATTTAGATGACGTGCACCTCACCTGGCTACTATCAGTGGGCTCCACCAATTAGTTCCAGAATAAGATATGAAGAAAAAGACATGGTGAAAAGGGATGTTGAACTTTGAGTGGTAATACATGATGGATAGGGATCGGAAAAATCAAAGTTGGATAACGTATCTCCGAAACCAAAAGAAAGGGAGATAATCTCCCGCCACGATCATCTTCTTTTATTTTGGCACCAAATAGGGCTTCTTTTCTACTTTTATGTACATGATTAACCTTTTAAAATTTCATATTGATCCTATTTTTCAAAAATTCCGTTTACATGACTTATTATCCTCCAAAACATGTCCTAAAATGCTGCAGATGTGTCCCCCTCAAGATGGAAATTCTCAAAATGTAAAATAAAGTACAATGGTGACATGTAATGAACCTTGTCAGGACCATGTCCGTCTTGGACAAGTGTTCTGACACCAATACTCCAGCCTTGGGAGTGCCAATGCTTCAGGGCGTGTCAACCAGGCTTTCCTTATCGGGGAGAACTAAAGATATGAAATTAGGAATTGTAAGGAGATTAGTTATCACTGAGGAACACCAAAAAAGAGTTTTCCGTTTTCTCCTTGCTGTTTGCTGAAAGTAGAATGGGTATTAGAATGCATTAGTAATAACTTTATTGTGTCTGGCTATCTAAATAAATATTTTAAGTTAAAGAATTGACGGTCCATAGCTAGTTATTTTTAAATTGCGTAAATTCATTTAAGTGAAGAAACTGTAGAAAGAGCGATGGAAAACAACTAAAGGTCTATTCCAAGCGAAATAAGTAGGATGGATAGACTTTTAGTTAGATTAGATTTTCTCATTTTATCGGATAGGATTTTGTTTTAGTTTAGATAGATAAGTGTTTTGCTAGTTTAGTTTAATTAGATAAGTATTTTTGCTATTGAGTAGAAGTTCCTTTTGATTGAAAGACTATATTCTATAAAAATGGACTTAGGTTTTTATTCAAGGATAGATTGTTATTATTATTGAATTAAGAATACATAATTTCCTTCTCTTTTTCTTCTTCTCTATTCTCACTATATTCTTTCATTTTCTCTTCCATATGTCTATTTCTTGTTACGTCCTACGTTAGTTTGGTATCAGATTTTACTCTTTCCTCATACCGTATTGTTCGTCAAGCGCAAAATTTTAGCAATTTTGTGAAAAAATTTATTGTTCATGGGATCACTGTTCATCCTAAATAAAAAAATTTCCGTGCTACACGTTGTTCACGAAAAAAAAATTATAATCAACAGAACTGTTCATTGCCTTAGTTCCTTGTTTTAGGTTATTTTGTTTCTTCTAAGTTATTAAAAAAATAAAAAATTTCATCAAAAATCCACTGCCTTAGTTAATTGTTTTAGGTTATTTCATTTTTTTTAGTTTTCTATTTAAAAAAAAACATCAAAAATCGGCAGATTTGTTCACTACCTTAGGTCATTGTTTTATATTATTTCATTTTTTCAGTTTTCTATTAAAAAAAAAAATCAAAGTCAAAATACGCAGTTACATTTTTTATTAATGTCCAACTCCAATTCATCCCTTCAACCTACCTAAAGAAACTAACCCACATATATATACCAACCTATTCACACATAAACCTAAGCCCATAAAAGTCCATAAACACCCAGTCAGCTTCGAGCACCACTAGCAACTTCGCCAAATTTCGCTTCCAACAACATCGCCAGACTTCGCCACCCTCGCTGTCGGACGTCACTGAGCCCGCCAGCGATCTAGATCATCAACCACCGCCTTTGGGCCCATATGCTACTGCCATCGTCCTCTATCGCCACAACTACCACCATCTGCCTTTTGCCACTATATTCACCATCCAATTTCCATTGTAAATCTTCTAGTTCTTTGATTTTGCCTCTTGGAGTTATAATTCTTACTATTTGAGTACTTTACTTTTATTTAATTGTATTGACATGGTAGTAGATGAAAATAATAATAATAACAATAATAATAATAATAAAATTATTAATATGAACTTGAACAATCTCATCTTACCCTCAAACCAACTGTTGACAATCTCACGGCTACTATGTCCACAGTCAAATCCTCTATCAATTCCCTTACACAAAACCTTCAACTTTTACTTAGAGACAAAGGTAAATGTCCGATGGATGAACAAACATTCGAATCTGCCATAGGTCAAACCTTTAGGACCCCTCCTGCACATGGAAACTTTAGGGACTCCCGACCTGGTATCTTACCCAACACAACACAACCTCCGCATCACATAGACCACGATGGGGTTGGTGATGTCGACAACCCCTTTGATGGTTGACACCATGACGGACCCCACCATCCCGTTCGTCGCCCACACCCATCTATGCACTATAGATATAACGTGGATGATAACATGACCTCACTCATAAGGTCAAAATCGAAGCACCCACATTCGATGGCCGCCTTGACCTTAAGGTGTTTCTTAATTGGCTTGATGCTCGAAGAATACGTGTTCGCTTTGCTAAAATGAAACTCGTAGGGGCGTTAAACGTTATTGGCAATCTATCACCCGTCACTTTGAGCGATTAGGTGTCCCTATCACTATTTGGGATGAAATGAAATGCAAACTAAAAGAAAAATATGTCCCTACTTACCATAGGACTCAGTTGGTAGATCGTCTCCTTAACCATCGACTGGGTCCTTCTACTATTTTTGAGTACATGACTCGTTTTGAAGACTTGTTACATTGTTGTGACATTTATGAAGATCGTTATGTCACAGTCACCCAATTCATTAACGATCTCAGACCTGAGATCAAGTACGAAGTCTCATTACAGTCTCCCGAGTCTGTCGAAGATGCTACCATAAAGCCTTAGAAGTTAAAAATATCTCTGCTCGTATACTCTCAGACGTGCCCCTCGCCCATTCACAGATCCTCGCTAGTCATGTCTCAATCATTTCAATAGAACTCCAGGTGGTTCTCAATACCCTTAGCCTTGCGCTCCTAATGGGCCACTGTCTAAAGTCCCGATCACCACCCCAACCGTCTCTAGTCGAAGCGTTGCTTCTTTTTCTGCCACATCGAGTATTCTAAATGAGAGGACTAACAACTTGAAGGTTATGAGAACCAGGAAAATGTGGTGTCCATCATGCGGTGTATCTTGTTTACACCGATTACTGACTCTGACACATGGAAACGAACTACAATTTTCCACACCTATATCATTTGCAAGAATAGATCTTGCAAACTAGTGATTGATAGGGGTTGTACCATGAATGTCATATCTAAGACTGCTATTGATAAATTCGGTCTCCATCCTGAGCCTCATCCTCGGACGTTTAAAGTAGCTTGGGTTGACAAGATTTCTTTACCTATTACAAAGAGATGTCTCGTTCTCTTCCAGTTAGGTTCTTACTCTCAGGATCTTTATTGTGATGTCCTACCCATGAATGTAGCTATCTCTTGTTAGGACATCCTTGGCTCTATGATCATGAAGTTAAGCACTACGGGTGTGATAACACATATGAGTTTAGTCATGGGGGCAAGTCTATTTTGCTTCGGTCGGCTAAACCTGCCTCTAAGAAAAACCTATTTATCAAACCTACTACTCTACTCTCACCGACAAATAGGATCCAACTTTTATCTCTTAAGGATTTTGAGCCGTGGTTGCCAAGCCCGAGATCCAATCTTCTTTGTTAATGTCCAACTCCAATTCATCCCTTCAACCCATCCAAAGAAAATAACCCACATATATATACCAACCCATTCACACAAAACCCAGCCCATAAAAGTCCATAAATACCCAGTGGTACAATCTCTTCATCATTGGCGCTATTATTTGTTACCCAAAGAGTTTGTCCTTTACTCTGATCACCTGGTCCTTCGATACCTTCACTCCCAGCATAAGTTCAGCGAACGACATATCAAATGGGTTGAATTCCTTCAAGAATATACTTTTGTCCTTCACCACCTTGCTGGAAGTTGACAATAAAGTAGCCGACGCTCTAAGTCGCATTTCCACTGTCATTCATGCTATGAGCAACAATGTAGTTGGCTTTGAGCGCATGAAGGACAATTATTCTACTTGTCCTAATTTTGTCATCATCTACAAAGACCTCCTAGATAAACCTTCTCGCGATTACATCAACTTTCTCATTCGAGATGGCTATCTATTTAAAGGTGTCAAGCTATGTATTCTCCACACCTCTATTCGAGAAATTCTAATTTGGGAGTTACATGGAGGTCTAGCCGAACATTTTGGTAGGGATATAACTATTGCCTAGTGGAAGATAGATTTTATTGGCCGTCTTTAAAAAGAGATGTTGCTCGCATTGTCTCACAGTGTCGCACATGTCAATTAGGAAAGACACAAAAACAGAATACTGGGTTATACACTCCACTTTCGGTTCTCCATACCCCATAGTGTGACCTTAGTATGGACTTTGTTCTAGAATTACCAAAAACTGCTAGGAGCTACGACTCTATTGTAGTAGTAGTGGATAAGTTCTCCAAATTGTCACACTTTATCCCCTGTTCCAAATCTATTGACGCTTCCCATGTCGCTAAGCTATTTTTAAAAAAATTGTTCGCCTGCATGGGTTGCATTGCACTATTGTGTCTGACAGGGATGTCAAATTTGTCAGCTAATTTTGGAAAACTCTATGGAAAATGTTTAGAACCACATTTAAATATTCATTTGCTTTTTGCTCCTAAACAAACGGTGAAACTGAGATTGTTAATCGTAGTTTAGGTAATTTGCTTAGATGTTTAGTTCGCGAGAAACTGGGTATTTGAGATCTTGTCTTACCTTTCGCCGAATTTGCATATAACAATTCTGTTTAAGAGCCCTTTTTGAGATTGTCAATGGTTTTTCTCCTCGCCATCTAATTGACCTTATACCTTTGTCTCATGATTTTTTCGACTGCTTTGTTGAAAAGTTTTATGCCCATCGATTTTCGACTCATCTGATGACAGACACATGCATTTGCAGCAGTCACATTCGAGAATTACACGATGAAATCAGAAGAAAAATTTATTTTAATGAACATTATAAACTTGCTGCTAATACATATTGTAGGCATAAAACTTTTCAGATAGGTGATTTTGTAATAGTTCGTATTATTCCAGAACGTTTTCCTAAACATGCTGTCAAGAACTTCACGCTTGCTTCTTGGGACCCTTTCCCATCATCAAAAAATTAGGAAATAATGCATATGTGCTCGACTTGCCATCGCATTTAAATATTAGTCCTGTTTTCAACATAGCAAATTTATATCCATATTGAGGAACTTTCGAGCCTCTAGTATTGCTTTCATCTATTTCTACATGTCAGCCAGCTCATCCAGTACCACGAGCTCCTACTACGGCACAAAATCCTAGAGATGTCATTGTAGAAGTTCTCGATTATCAATATGTTGCTTCTAAGGAATGGGGGCTACCGTCGATTTTTGGTTAGATGGAAAGATTGTCCACCAACTAAGGATACTTGGATCACTTAAGAAGAGTTCCGCGGTCTTGACCCAGACTTGCTAGCCCACTATTTGGAGTTTAACTCGTCGGAATCGAGTTCTTTCCACCTGGGGAGAAATGATGGAAAACAACTAAAGGTCTATTCCAGACGAAATAAGTAGTATAAATAGACTTTCAGTTAGATTAGATTTTCTCATTTTATCGGATATGATTTTGTTTTAGTTTAATTAGATAAGTGTTTTGCTAGTTTAGTTTAATTAGATAAGTGTTTTTGCTATTGAGTAGAAGTTCCTTTTGATTGAAAGACTATATTCTATAAAAAGGAACTTAGGTTTTTCATTCAAGGATAAATTATTATTATTGAATTAAGAATACATGTTTTCCTTCTCTCTTTCTTCTTCTCTATTCTCTCTCTTCTTTCCTTTTCTCTTCCATATATCTATTTCTTGTTATGTTCTACATCAAAGAGTATTTGCTAAATCTTGTAAAGAAAGCTACTGTTGAAAACTGGTGTTTACGAATTATGTAGGTTAGCTTGGTTTTCGATTCTTTTTCATTTATTCTGGCACGTCAAATTTGCATTGTTCTTAAGGGCAAGAGTTACGAAACTTAGATGAATAGGATTAGATCCACAACTTACTTTAAAATGTGATTATATATTCTGCTTCTCTGGACGTCCTGGAAGTCCGTAGCAGTTGCTGAATCCAGCGACACAACTCAGCTTAATTCAACAGTGTCTTATCCCACACTTAGTTAGGAGTTAGGACCTGCTTCATGGATCCTCTTTTCATAATCCTCGGTATTGGCATTTCCAAAGTTACTTCTCTATGCCATCTCCACCCGTTGGTTTCTCCTTGAGCCAAGTCATTCTTTACTGCAACATTTCATTTCATTGAGAAGAAGTCTTCTATGTACCTCAGAGTGATTTATGTTTTACCAATGAGTGTGTTGATTTTGGATTACTAACTGTATCTGAGTTTGATACATGGTAAGGATTAAACATATTTGTCACATGATGGTGTATTTTCTTTGCAAAAGAAGATTTGAACTTGAAATGAGAGGATCATACAGAGAGGCTGTGGTACCCAATGGAGAATGTGCGAGGATGTCTCTTCTCAGACCTGTTTACAGTTCTTATTTCTTCCCTGTAATCCTACCGAGTATGACAAATAGGTTTAAGAGATGAAGGGCAAGTCATCTGTGGTTGTTTGAATCAGAATGTTTGATCATTTCAAACTTCTAACAGTTCAGGAAAGAAGCCAAAGCTAAATGAAGTATGCTGTTGTGTCTATATTTTGACTCATAATAGGGACTCTCAAATCCTGTGGCATTGTTATAGTATGAATGGTAGAGGTGTACTATTTATATCTTGCTTGAAGCATCTAATGCATAACCTATGTTGTACAAAGAGTTGGGCTTACAACTCGTTTACAAAAGATTTTTCTGTACTGGTTAGAAATTATCTGATATTGATATTAATAATTCTGTGAAGGATTTGTAGTCAAAGGGGCATATGATCTTTAAGAGCAGCAATCTTCCTCTTGTATGGCAGCGGCTGTACTTGTGAGAGAAATTAGCCACCTATTAAAAATGTTATGAATGGAGGTAAAACTAATGAAGTCAGTAATGACCTGGTTTTGGTGTAGTGTTCTAAAGCCCCCACAATCTTACCTGAAGTTTCAAAAACCCTGCTTTATCTCCTTCTCTGGAAATAATAGCTACATATCTACGATCAACAGCCAATAGTTTGCGTAGGCCAATGTAGAAATTATGTATGTGTATGTATGGAGCGTGCATGGTTTTTGTGTTTCACAATTGTAAGGATGGAATCGTTCTTGAAATGAGATTGTATAATTTTTTGTTATTATTGTTGTTATTATTATCGTCATCCTTCTTATTATTATTACAACTATTACTATTTTTCTTCTTCTTTTTTTTTTTTTTTCCAATTCGGGATGGTGGGTAGGGGGTTAAATGACATCTTATTAGTAAATAGTATTGCAGCTGTAAAACTATTGGACTCTCTCCACATCTTATTTTGGTGTTGTTTCTTCCTTCGAAGAACCGAATTTCAGAAATGAGAGAATGCCCACATCTTATAGCTGATAAAAATTAAAGCTTAACTCAAGTCTACCAAAAACTCTCACCATAATACATAGTGGGATGGCATGTCATCTCTAAAACGGTAACCTTCAATTTTCTTCTCTCTTCCTTTCTCCTTTTCCTCGATGTTTAGAGATAATTTGAAGTAGAAGGCAAATAGATTCCATCTCCTAGTCATCCAGTTTCCCAACTCCAATGTTAAGAAAAGCTTACCTACAATGCCAATAGCATTATTTCCTCAAACCAATTTCATGAATAGTGAAGCTTAGATCATACTTGTTAGACTTAAATTACTTAGATATTTGGGCGTCATTCCCCATTTGTTATGAAATTTAATGTGTACTTCCATGTACAAGTTCCCTTGTCAAATCTCGAGTCAACATGTGCTGTCCCAAATATATGTCCTCTTAGCTATCTCATCAATAGAAAATGTACACATCGTTAAATAAATACAATTATTTAATGTGTTCACACTTGCTGTTGAGATTGACTTGTATTTATTTGATGATGTGTACATATTTTATTGGTGAGACAGCTAAGAAGACATATATTTGGGACAGCAAATCTGGACGGTCAAGTCTCTCTCTCTCTCTCTCTCATAAGTATTATTCCACTATGTCCTTCGTGCATAATGAGTAAAGATATCTCTTTATTCTTTTTCCAAATATCACTGTCTCTAATTAATGAAGCTGTGAAATTTTGAATTCAGGATGAAAATGATCTGCTTTGAAGAGTGTTGTATGCACGTGTGCATGTTTTTTTTTTTTTTTTTTTTTTTTTCCTTTTTTGTGGATGCTTCATAATAATCCTGATAAATATCACTGACTTATTTCTTTCATGGCTTGACAGCTTTGTGCAGCACTGAATGTAAATAAGAAAAGTGTTGATCGTGATCTTGATGTCTACCGCAATCTGCTCTCTAAACTGGTTCAAGCAAAAGAACTGCTAAAGGAATATGTTGACAGGTGAGAATTTCCTCCCTAAAACTCCAAGCTCTTGTTCACTAAGGTGGATTAAACAATATTCAACACTATTAAAGAAGAAAAAGTAGATCAAGTCTTGGGTATAGTATTGTCCATTACAATACTGTGTACCAATTGTACACCAAATAATCATGCTCAAACATTTTATAATGTTTTCCAAGCGACCATTTGAGAAAGGGAATGATACTGACTGCTTGTGGTGCGGTGCTATTATTGCATTCTTTCTCCTAGAGACGGTGGTTAATTTACAACTAAAATCATAGAAATTGATGGATACAAGTGATTGTTTTCTCATTCAATCAACTTCCTCGAAAAAATAACAAATCCTATTTTGCTTTCGCTACTCGTGCTTTTCTGCATTACGAGCTTTAAATTGCCTTCTCCCCTCCAGGTTTATATGACCTCTGCTAGTTGAAATCTTCCACAGATTAGTTTAGTGACTTCTGTTGTTAATGTTTATGGACTTCAGGGAGAAAAAGAAAAGAGAAGAACGGACAGAAGCTCAGAAAGCTAATGAAGCTGTCACAAAATGCTTGGGGGAGTACCAATATGCAGGGTTACGAAGTAACCTTCCTGTTACCTTTGTTTAAATATCTTTTAATATATATATCACAGTTAATTTGATCTTTTGTATGATAAGAACGGTTCAGACAGGTTATCAGAATTTGGAGTCCCGTGATTTAGCAATGTTATGACCATTTTCATTAACTATTAATTTCTATAGAATTGATTGTTATTTTTGTTTAGAATGTATTTTCTTGTCTATATGAGCAATTTGCAAAAGGCAATGAGTTCAAATGTCATATTTATACTTGGGATTCCATGAGAATGTCGCCTCAAGAAGTTATGTCACAAAATAAGAAACAACATAAACCTTTCAAATGTTCTATATACAACTTTCAATTGTCTATTCCAGTTAGCCACAAGATAATGTTGCCTAATACAAATGTTTGTAAACAACGAGTGAAATAACCTTATGATTATGAAACAGGATATAGAACATCAACTAATATGCGTTGAAGTTCAGTTATTTTTGGTAACTTCAACCAATAATAAATTTGAGGCAGTAAAAGCACAAGCCAGACAATAAATAACAAGAGATTTAACTGAGATGAGAAATGTCAATCTCATCCGGAATCTTGAATGTATCTGCTGCTCCGAATTTTCTCCATTCTTCCCCAACAGACTCGTCTTCGTTGTCGCTATCCCTTTCATCTGCATCCTGAATGGTGAGAGACGAGAGGTCATGAACACTTTTGGATCTGCAGTCGTGGGTAGCAAGCATCTTCACTTGACCGAGATGAGAAATCTCCACAACAACAGTGTCATCATCCCCAGGAAGGGGTTGTTTCCATGGCTCACCATCAATCCTCATGAAGGTGTGATCGGCCGCACCCTTATGAAACTCAAAACGTATTCTGTGAGCCTGTGCAGATGTAAACCGAAAAATATCAGGCAAAGAAAAAGAGGAAATACTAGGAAATGTGAATTTACTAGTTTAACAGAAAAACAATATTTCAGGTCACTGGTTTAACTGAATATAAGTTTCTCCTTGCTTTTTACTTGATTCTAACCTGTGCAAGACGGGTCCCATGTCCATTAGGAGCAAGCAAAACCAGTCCATGCCAAGCATTTCTAAAACCAACAATCTCCAGAAGGCCATCATCAACGAGAGGTGGGGTCAAGTCTCTCTGGACATTAAGTTGATGCATAAAATATATTAGAAATTTTTTTATCTGGATCGTTTTAGGCTTTCCTTCCTTTGAAGTGAAACAAGAGAGAATAGATAAGAAAAAACGTGTTTCAAGAGAGCACACACATCATGTCTTTTGTTTATATTCGGTGTTCCCCAAGGATTTAGTCCACCGGAGAAGCTAGGTAAGTTGAGACATACTATGGACCTGATGCTGCATTGTTAGAACAAAACACAAGCTAAATTAGGAATAAAATCTACAAGATACATAAAATAGAAGCATAAATGGGTATGTAGTTACATGTCATTTAAGCTGTCTGAAAAAATATTGCCAAGAATTCAAAATATTTATACTTTTTCTCTGCACAATTTAAACAGAAGATATCTGCACAGATATCTAAAACATTCGATACACGTGTGAAGTCAGTGTTTGAATTCTTAGTTAAAAATGATGGTGGTGTCTGAAGTGGGGAAGAAAAACTTCATTTACTACTAAAAGACCAGTTAAACGTATTCTCGCCCATCCCTCTCCTTTTTTACCCTTCAAAACTAAATCTACTAAACATCTCAGCGATACAGTTTCATCAGAGGCTTCATGTAATTTATCAAAAGATTTGAACAAACATGAGATGGTAGAAAAATTGTACTGGGCTAGGAATGGCTCTTTATATAGGAAAAATAGTAGTACTCAGTTTCTCATTTCTTTCCATATTCCTACGAATAACAAATAGAAGCAGAAACTGCAAGAGAGGAGCACTATTTCGGGCATGACAAATAAGTGATCTACCTGCGGGGAATAAAGAGATCTTGCCAATCACCATGTCTTTTCATGATCTTGACCTTGGCAAGTTGAGCTATATTCCTGCATTACGACTAACACTATTTCAGACAAAGAATAATACTCTTGTGTTGTTTCAAGGTACATCCAATGCATAATACTAATAAATGAAAGCAAAATTGACCCGATAAGTTTCAAAACAGATACAAGAAAACTTGCAGATTTTTCGGAACACATTTCAATTATTTTATAGGTATGAAGTGAAGCATAACCCCAAATTGGACAAACATGTACACTTACTTCGAAGAAGGGTGAACAAGAGGAGCAAAGAACCATCCTTGCGTGCATCCGAGCTTTGCATATGTACTCTTAAGAGGAAATAAAAATGCATCTTTACAAGAGAGATTTGTCCATGATATGTGCAAAGAGTGCTAGTCCAGACACTGAAAGACTATCGATGATGATGATGATGATGATGATGATAATATCATTCATCTATAAAAGCCTGAAGAAAGTACGTGATGTCACACCCATCTCCATCAGTAGATAATACCACTCCAATACGAGATCATTTTAACAAAAAATTGACATGATCAGAATCTCAAGCTTCTCTATACATTAAACAACAAGAAATTCTCTTTACATGTCATTAATAATTTCAACTAAAACTATTATTGCGATCTCCACATTTTGAAGAAGTTAGTCTTGCGTATTCACGTTTCAAACTTTGCACTATTTAATAAAATAAATGAAAGTAAAAGTTCAGAATCTTATACTATATTTTGTTACTTTACAAAATATCATCTCTCTGAATTAACCAAGTAGCTTATTTAACATCAAGTGTATTCATGATGAATCACCTATGTCCAATCTAATAAGTGTATCAGTTTGCAGCAGCAGGATTTCTTATCTGATTGAAAACCAGTTCTACATAATTTCTATAAATTCCTTTCAATGCATTAAACAAACTCTATATGGAAAAAATGTGATGGTTTGCACGAAAGGCAGCTCCAATCAACAGGGTAATTGACATCCTTACTTGATTAACCAGCTGGTTCTTGAACTTTTCTGGATGCAACTTTCGTTCAGAATGGAATGCGTAAGACACTTGTGCATCCATCCCTACAACATAAAAAGATAGTTGGAATTAACACAAAAATTGTGAAACAAAAAATAAGTTGTACGGCTTTAGACATGAATTGTATCCAAACTGCTGTAGAATGTTCTCCATGATCCCAAAAAGTGACTTCAGTATACTTTAAGTAGTCAGATGAAATATTTTATTGCGAATGTGGTCATCTTGTTGTTGTTGTTTGTGGTGGTGGAAATGGGAGCCCTTTCAAGATCTAAAGCTGAATATGAGTACAGAAGTATGTTTCACTCAATATGAAAGTTAACATGGGTGAAGCATCTACTGCGAAAATTGGATTTTACACAACCTATGGATTTGTTCTTCGATGATGAAGCAGCTTTCCATGCTTCATCTGATCCAGAATTTCTGTGGAAGGATATAACTTATAATGGATTGCCATTTTGTTTAAGAAGAATTATTAGAGAAGGTGATTCACTCTTCATACATGAAGACATAATGACAATTAGAAAATTTGTCTACTAAGTCATTGGGTAGTTTGAGGGTCAAGTATACTTGATAACAGCTGGGCACATACTTAATACGATCCAGCTTGAGGGGGAATTGTTAAGCACACTAACAAGGACTTGTGTCTTTATGTTCTTCCATAGAGAATAAAAATAAGATAAATATGATCCACTCTCTATCTTTCACTTGTCTTTGGTCCTCTCATGACTTTGCACTTTTTTACATAGTACTGAGCTTTATATTTCCATGGTTTCACTGTCCCTAAAATAGAATTCTACGGGACCAAGTAATATGTTTTTTTCCCTAAGCGTGCAAGAAGTCAGATAATTACTTCTAAGAATAAAGAATCATGATTCTGCAGAGTAAAATGATAAAAACAAAAGAGTTCTAGTTTTTATACCATAACATGACCAAGTTAAAGAATGGTGCATATTTTATGTATTGATTCAATCATAGTGGAAACAAAAGAGATATCTACAATTTTCACACACATAGTGGACTAAGTGTGCATTGTGGCAGCTCAGGTCGGCTTTAAATTTCATTGAATTTTGTGTGAGCATATAATCCAGAATGGCTGCTGTTACTTAGACCGAAGGTCTAGCAAAATTCATAACATTTTAATACGAAAAGATGTATATACAGTTCAATCACAATCACAAATTTGAGATAGTTACAATTTTCAAAAATAAAAAGTTGCGATTTAAGGCTTTATATTGGTTACTATTAAGCAATTATAGACTCACCCATGCTGAAGTAATTCCAAAATCCTCCACGGAATGTGACTCTACCTTCCTGTGAAACAGTCAAACATGAAAATAATAAAGCATTTGAAGCATTTCTTCTAAGACTTGAGAATAGGATTGGGTTTGACGTTTGAAATGAAAGAAGACAAAAAAAATTGCGTATTGCTTCATTATATTCAGCAGCACAGGTGACCAACACGGCAACACCCATAAGCACCAACGAGAATAATTGCATTCCTAGTTACAGTATTCTCTCTCTCTCTCTCTCTCTGATGAGTTCAGGTTAAATGAAGAGAAAATGCTCTCATCAGAGCGTCTCCGGACTGTAACAATTGCTTTCTTGAAGCTTCAAAACACCAAAGCTAGTATATATGATGTTCTCAGGTCAAGATCTAGTATCAGTGATTTAGACAACAAAGCAATTAGGACATCGCAGCACTTAGGCATCACCAGCATGTTACAATAAGATCGATAATTGTTTATATGTTTTGCAGTCTGAAAGATCAATGCTAGTTAAGACTTCATTCTTCTTATTGAATATGTGATTGATAAATAAAAATCTTCGAACCCAACTGCAATGAGTTAAATCTTCCTGAGCTTACTTATTTCCTACACAGCTGGAACTGCACATGGAACAGAAGTTAAAATGGTTTTAAGAGTAGTAACAGATTCCAAGATTTTTCTAGGATTCTTAAGTAGATTATCAACTGCACTACACAAGAAGACTACAGGATCTAAATTTTAATTACTAGTGCCTTTGCTTTGCACCTTGAACGAACCAAGAGACCACAACAAAATAATCTACTGGAAGTTCCACCAACAGAAATAGTCATTATTATCATAAAATTTGATATAGTGTAAACAAACACCATGTTCAAACCTAGAGCATCTGCCTAATTTGGCCTTGGGAAGAGAGGAAGAATTTTCTATGTTCAAATATAAAGTACAACATTCAAGGGAAGTTTGAGTGTACCGGGAAACGTAAATGAATCTAATGGGGGAGAAGGTCATCATACCACATTGAGATCATCTGTCGAAGATACCCGATGAAATGCATGCAATGAATGTGGCAACTCCAGTGGGGCAATTGGATCACAAGAACCTTCTTCTGGCACTTTCATGCGCATGAGAATGTGCCAGCTGGATTATAACGAAAAGGTTGTACTCAGGAAAACAGAAAACAGAAAACAGTTGGAACTTTACACTAAGTAATAGCTTTCACTACTATGAATTGACATTTTATCAGGCTTCAAGAACAAAGTCAACGAGGAAAAATGATTTCAAAATGCAACATTTTATGGTCAACTTATTATAAAACAGGAAGCATCCAATGACTAAAGGAAGTGACCAACCCTTTCATGAGTAAAGAAAATTCATTTGGTTGACAAACAAGTGGAGTAGTATATCTACTGTTCCAATTTTAGCCCATGTTTGGCTCCTATTTTCTAAAACTCAATTTTTCCCAAACTCATTTTCAACCACACATTCCATGGGACCTACAACATTTATTAAAATATCCTAAAAAATCTAATTTTTATCTACACCAAACAGGGACTTAAACGTCAAACCTGTCATCAATTTCTGTGAAGATAGTGGATGCTTTTAAGAGTCTATCATGAGTTTCTAAATTCATTCATGATTTATAATATAGATAAGATTTGACCGATGAGGTGTATATCATGATCATAATACTGGTAGTTTTTTAGTGTTAAGATTTTACTGGATTAATAGGGAATTCATTAACTAGATATTTGGAAAAATATTTAGTGATGATAAGAACAGTGGGTGTAGTTCAATGGAGTTTCAAGTGACAACGAAAAAGGCACCAAAACTTAGAATGCTAAATGTTTTAATGTTGTTGAAAATATAAAGCAAAAAACACAACAATGGTATTGGTTTTCTGTAGCAGATGAACCCAAAAATCATATCAATCACAAATAATTGTGGTGTAAAAGGAATTGGAAAGGATGGGAACCAAGGGTCTATCACGATTTTCAATTAAAGTTTGCCTGATAAGTACTTTGTTTCAAAGAGATTTTCCCACATAATCTGAAGAGTTTTATAAGCCACATTCCCGCAAAGCAGCCCATACCAACATCAGGAAGGAAATGGCCAGTTCGAGTCACATTCTGTAACCCGGACCTGATATACTATATTCATGACTATCAACCTTACAACTGCCAAAATGTTTTCAAGGACAACGATGAACTCTCTGGTGAAGCAATTATTTTTAGGGGAGCTCACACTAAAAACTAGTCACGTAACGCAGGACTAAAATAATATTTGTAACAGTACCTATCTATCTTCATTTCTTTTGCTTTCTGTACTTTATCCAAGAATGAGAGCACGGAATTACGATCAGTTCCTGGATTTTTTTTTCCCTGCAATTGATATAGCAAGACAAGGACAGTGAATGATTCATGCAACCCAGAAAATCCTAAAGTAACTGAACAAAGGAACTACAGAATATTCTATTCACACCATTCTAATTTTGAATGTCCTGTAGAAAATGCACTTAATTACCGAGGATAAATATGATAAAAGAAAAACGATTTTGTGGGAAAGGAAAAGAGAACTTACAGAATTAACAGAAAAACTGCCAGTTGTGAGCAAATTTCGATGAATACATGGTTAGTTCATATTTAGGCTGATATTGTATCAGTTCAAATAAAATTTGTCAAATATGTGTACTGTTATACTACAAACAAGCTAATAGATGATAGTCATACTGCATATTAATAGAAAACATTTCTTTTGTAAAGTAAATTTACCAAAAGTATATCACTAAAATGATGAAAATGTGTATTAAATGCATCATCTGGGGCCAATAGACAAATTACAGAATTTGCATACCCAGCCAAATGCAAATGGAAGGTTATTTCCAGTTCCAAGAGGCACTGTAGCAATAGGCGGTGGATGAGACAATTTGAGATCAGAAACAACCCCAAGAAGCCAGCCAGCAGTGCCATCACCACCTGCAACCTATAAATTACATCCATGACAAATGTTATATAAGAAATATCGAAGGTAAAGGTTATTCATATGGAATAATTATGCAAGTTCTGAAAAATAAAAAGGATAAGGGCAAGTCCATGCATTCCTTATAACTCAACTTACAATTATTTTCAAGTTCTCCTCAAGTGTTGCAGCAAATTTATCCCCATTAAGCTTGAGCCTCTCCAGATTGAGATAAAGGTTATGTAGCACATTATCAGGAGCCTCTTCTCCTAAATCAAAAACCTGAAATTCATTTAAGATCAGTGCACAAGTAAACAAGTTTACTACATATAACGACGATCCGTAGCTTTCTACAGTGAAATACCTTGCAAAACCAGATGGGACAATGAACTTGGAATCCATATAATTACGCAAGTTACAGCGAAAAGAAAGGCAACTTCACCTGGTTTTTGTTCAGTATTGAACGATAATTGATGAGAAGATCTCCACCCAGCTGACCACCACTTTTAGAATTGATGAATACCAGAACAGGGCATCCAGGTATATCAGGCGGACACTGGTGCTTGGAGTTTGGCACAAATATATAATCAGGGATGTAAAACTGCTTCAGAAAGTTTTCAGAATCGAGATATGAACTTGCCATTACTAACTCCCAAGTCTACCACTGTAACATCAAATTTTAAGAAATTAGGGGATTCGAGACTAATTTATTCTTAACTAAACAATGTAAGCTTCAAGTTTTCATCAGGAATAATTACTAAAGAATCACTCATCCAGAAAAGGGAACTAGTAAAAAAGCCTTTAGATTTCTTGAGACTGTTACATATTCAAAGTGGTGATGCTACAGAAGAAAATATAATATCGCCATGCCCTTAGTGAATGGAAATGATTCAAAAAAAAAAAAAATTATGACTCCGGCAGTAGCAAACCGGCACCAATTGATCAACAATCAGCAAAGCTATTAATTTTGACTTGATTAATGGATAATGGTCTAATATAAACATATTCTAGCACCAAACACTGCATAAAATCTTTGTCACACAACATTAGCATGATCCAACTCGGACATGTAAATTTAGAAGCAGCAATAATGAATATTTTGAGGGAAATTTTCGAACAAGAACTCCTACCATCTTTTGAACCATATAATTTTCAAAGGCATGTAAAAAAAAAAAAAAACAAGATGACTTCTTAGTCCTTTCATTAATTACCCACTATACTCCTTACTGATACAATTATATAACTTCCCATTCATTAAGTGAAAATTAAGCTGGTTTATAAGCATTTCAAGAAACGTGATTATATATGATACATTGGTCAAACTCAATAATTTCCCCCCCAGACCCCAAACGGGAAAAAATAAAAGAGAGAGAAAACCTTTCTTGAATGACGATTTTCAGATTCAGTAATGATCAAAGTCCACAATTTGCATCCATTAAACGCAGTGATAATTGAAAAATAAATACAGAAGATGTAACAAAAAAGAGGAGAACATATATGCAGAAATGATGATACAGAGCCCAAATGAATATGTACATATATATATACAAAACCCACTAAATAAAGAGAATTTGGACCTGAAAAAGCTAACAGAAGAATCCCTAAAAAAATTGAAAGTGATTCTGTAGTGAAATTTCGGATCTGGAAAAGGTATAAGGTTGCATATGCAGAAACTACAAAGAAAGAGCAAAAGGCGTGATCCGCATTCAATGAAGAACGTGAGTGAAATGAAATGAAAGGTTGACTATAAAATTAGTGGAGTAATTAGTAATAGTAGTACTAGTAATACAACAAGAGCAGATATTGACTCGTGCGTTTTTAGTTTATTCCTGTATCTTTATTGGCATATGTGACCTTAATTATTATTTTTTTGTACGTCTGAGGAATTTGGTTTCAATCTTGAATCATATCCTCTTTTCTTTGCCTTTTTTCTTTGTATTTGTTTTCTCTTCTAACATTTCAAGTTTCAATCTTCTTCTCTGGCATGTGAATTGTGATTTAGGATTTAATTAAATAGTTTTTGGAACATATGAAGGTTGTATTAAACAAGACAATGATCAATTATTATCTTTAGAAAATTTGATTTTAATTGTTTAAATTGATCCAAGTACAAAGCAAACATTAAAACATTTTAAGATAAATCAAGAACTATGTACAAGAACGAGCTAATTCACACTATAAACAAGTCTATACACCTAAAAAAATTTTTACCACTAATTCAATCACGGTTTAACTCTTCATCTTTCAATGCCCAAGTTGGTTTTCAAAATAGATGTAATCACATTAAAATCACAAAGCCAAAAGTGGTAAATAAGGTCTCACCATCCATTTTCCAGTAAAATTGATACAAGCAGAAAAATGATTAAGAGTCAAAGCGTCGAGCAAAAGTCAAATCAATGGTAAAAGAAATTGAGGGTGAACATACTGGTATCGTATGTGAACACAGTTCTTGTCTGAAATTTTATAACATATTCAATATATCTTATTTTTCACATATTATTGTTTCTCAAATTTTTAGGTCAAACTAATCTATATCGTCTTATTCTGATAATGTTAATTCATTCACTCTCACCCGATCTCGAAAAACAATGTTAATATATCTGAAGTGATTTAGTAGAGACTTGTCATTTTCGAGTGATTCACTCATGGATGATGAGAACATTATAAAAGTTAAAAGAACATGTTGGGTTTTGACGACATGACCACCCTTTGGGGTTCTTTGTGTGTTTGTTTTCATTTTTTAATGAGAACGAAAGCTTACTCACTAACTATCCTAATACAAGAGTGGTGATCTCTCTCTACAGTGGGAAAGATTTATGTTGTCCACTGTCTACATGGCAGTGGGCTATTGGCCAAAAAAATTCGCTACTACCTAATACATGGTAGTGGCAATTGGCCATTGTGGGGAGAAGATCACCACTACATAATACATAACAGATATGTGGTCTTGTATAGAGGTGTCAAGACGGCAGGCGGGCCGGTTGAACTCGCATCACCCACCTGTCTTGACCCGAAACCATGAGTCGGCCCATAAACAGGGTGGATCGTTCACGGGCCGAGGATGCTTGAATCATGGCCGACCAGTGTGGCGAGCGACGTCATTCGCGCACTACCCGGTGATTCGACCTTTTAACCGCTAGCCTATTTTGATTTTTTTTTTAAATAAATGATGATAATCTGTTTAAAGTGAAATATGTAATGATGACATCTTGTTTTAGTCTTTAAATATATATAAAAAAAATAGAAATTGAATTAAAAAATTAAAAAATATGAATTTATCATTGTTATTTATTTTTTATTTGGTAATTTAACACATTTTGTGCTATATATGTAAACATTTTTTTTAATTACAATAGGTAACTAAATATTTTTAGTAATTTCAAAAAAAAATTAATTTTTTATTCATACGGGTCGAACCGGGTTGAATTGCGGCTCACATGGGCTGGACCCGGATGGGTCGACGGGTGGGCCGAGCTCGTATTTAATTTTTGTGGGCTAGGTTGACCTGGCCTGCAACCCACCGTAGAGCGGACTTTTTCTAATGCGAGTCGTCATCGGGCTTCATGATCGGCTCGCCTGACCCGGATTGACATCTCTAGTCTTGTATGTATGTTGTTCATCATATACTATAATAATCTTCTACTTCAATTAAACTAATAAACAAATTTAAGTTTAACTTACAATTTATCTAAAACAATAATTAGAAAATAATTCGTACCAAATCGATTTTCACAATGTTTTCTTCAAATAATCTTATTCTCTCTAGCGCACAAAGTTATGAACAATTGTCTCTCAAGATAAAATGAGCTTTCGTTCCTTTCGAAGTAGAATCTCCATCACATACGAATCAACGGACGAAACTTGAAGCGGAATTTTTACTCAAGATATGTATTTTTTGTAGGAAAAATATAGAAGGAGTATAATCGGGTTGATTGTGTATTTATGGAAGCATAAAGTTGTTGAGTTTTAAAAGAAAAGATTGGAATCATAATTAAAAATGATGAAGATAAAAAGGTGCAACAAATAAATAAGAGAAGAGATACAAAGTCTGTTTACTTAAAAAAGGCAAAACTATTGCCCAAAAGGCTTCTCAACTTATTAAATTTTATTCCTTGGACAACTACTTCTTATTCATCAAAATGTAATAACATTTTCTAACAATAGTCTTCATATTTCCTAATTCTACAAATTGATGTTTCACTTTCACAGCTGGAAGATGAATACTTAACATTTGGCTAAAATTTATTTGAAATTATCGATCTTTCAATTTTCCATTTTCCAAGATCTACATTAATGTAGTGAGATTTGGGTTACATGCATCTCTGTCAGAATATTAAATACCATAACCCATTAATCTATTTGTCAAAATATAGAGACAACTACTTACTACTTTCACAAAACAAATCCACAATCTTTTTAGTTGGTCAAGTTTTGTTAGGTAGAGGTGAGATAATTCAGGATCCACATTCATAACTCTTTATACGGATTTTTTGCACAAATAGTCTATATCTTTTGGATTTACTATAGGTTGATGACCTATCGTTTTATTTTTGATAGTTTAACCCCTATTTCAAATTTTTTTTGTGACAATGGTCCTTTCCATCCAATTCCGTCATGTTTTAATGGTAGGTCATCACGTGCATTATAAACACTTCATTTCTTGAGGACATTTCTGTCCGAACACTATTGTAACTCTTTCTCGCGTTGGTTGGTTGCTGACTTTTCCTCTATATATATTATTATATGTGTATATACATATGCATATGTATGTAGTTTTGGGAGGCTTTTTTTGCCAGAAATTTTTCCTTCTTTGCACAGATGGATCATCGTTTTGTAATTGTGGCTTGCCAATTGAGTTGAAGACGTCTTGGACAAATGCTAATCCAATAAGAAGGTTCCATACATGTCCAAGAAGATGGGTACGTCATTACAATTTTTTTTTTATGTTTTTGGCTAAAACTTCATGTTTCACCTTATTTTTGTTTATGTTTTTGTTGTTCTTGTACAAAAAACAGGTGGGGGTGAATTTTTCAGTTGGTGCGACCCACCCATGTGCATTAGATCAATGCAGATAATCCCTGGCTTGCTTAGGTTGAAGAATGAGTACGAAGAAGCAATGAAGATCCTAAAAAATGAGAAGGGATATGCACGAAAAATGTAGGTGTTTGGGTTTTTATGTGGTGTTATCACAATGTTCGTATTGCAGTATTGATGGTGAACTATGTAGATTGTAGGAAAAGCTTCTGGTGTTGACATTGTATTTTTTAGCTCACTATATGGTGCAAGATCCCCAAGTGGAAAAAATGGTTTTGGTTTTTTTGGCACGTTTGGTCCCTATCTTTTGGAATGTTTGACATGATTGGTCATTATCTTATACATAGTCTGACAGGATGATCCTAATAATTGGATTTGTTTGGCACATTTGGTTCCTATCATATTACATTTTTTGGCATGATTGATCCCTATATTGACATTGAAAATAAAATAAAAATAACTTTCTAATCAACAAAAATTTTCAAATAAGCAAGACATTTACAACACTCACCAAAGAGACATCACAATACCCAAAAAATTAAAACTAGACAATAGTAAATACAAAATGTGTCTCTTCCATTGACAATGAAGAAATCAAGAGGAGAGATGCCAAAAAAAAAAAAAAAGTTATTCATATCTTCTTCTTCATCAACTGATTTCAAGAAGTTGCAGTTGGTGGTTTTGCACCTTTGCATGTCCTTTTGTTATGACTATGCTGCCCACATTTTTTGCACCGAATTTTCAAACCCACCCTGCTGGCACTCCACTGTCAGCGACTGTGACACTTCTCCAGGCTCTTTCATCTTTACTTTCTTAGGCCTCCTAGCCTTCTTCTAAGTATAGACATGAGGTGTCAATAGGTGTTGACCTGCATTGGACCATAATTCAGGACCAGAGCATTGGAGAAATTGTAGATGAATATGTCTTCAAATAGGCTTCCTTCTTGTAACAGCTAGCTACATAATCCATCACATTTGCTTGCATTTTCTTTAAAGACAAAGATGCCATTACATGGACACAAAGGTAGTCCACTTAGTTGCTAGCTTGTGCAGGAGCATGTCCTAGAGTATAAGGCCACTGCATGTACACCTCCACGCATATCTCTCACCTCAAATTTCATGTGCCCACAATATGTTGCAATATGATTGCCACTTAGTTTGCCATTCTTTTCGATAATTTTTATTATCCTAGGTCCCACCTGGTGGCTCCATCTTTCACAACTTTCTAGTTTGGCCACTATTCTACTCATTAAATACACCATAATATGCTCCAACATGCTCAATATTGACTTCTCCCTAGCTGCAAGAATGGCGCGATTGAAAGCCTCGCAAAGATTGCTTAGAAGCATATCATAATCACTACTCTCCTTAAAATGAGACATACTCTATTGACTGGTTGGCTTACCAGAGAGCCAATCATATGCCCCTCCGTCCAACTCCATCATCTTATTCATCTCAGTATGCCATTTCACAATTTTCATAACCCTTACTGCATGCCATAGACAGTTTTTGAAAGCCAATCTTTTATGGTTTACACTAAAGTTATTGTGCAGATACCTCACACATGTTCTGTGTTCTGAATGTTCAAACAAGCTTTCAATTGCTTGAACTAATCCTTTCTGCTTATCTGAGATGAAGGTCCATCCATGCGAATTGACAATCCCTACACCAAAACTAAATAACTCTAGAAACCATGTCCAATTTTCTCTATTTTCTTTATCCACAATTGCATAAGCAATTAGATACATTCCATTGTTTCCATAAAAAAAAACATAATAACTACATCGTGAACCAATTTGGTATATTACAAATAGAAACTACAAAATTTTCAAACACACTGGACAAACAAATACAATCTTCAAGCATTACTAATTTTTTGGACATCTTCAAAATACTAACCGTATAGAGGTGCTTGTTTGTGATAAAGTCTGAATCTTGTTGTTGGAGTTTCGTTTGCTTCCGTATTTGAAAGAGAACTCATTACGAAAACAACAAATTTGCAAACTCAATAACATTGTTCAAACACTTGGTTGATCAAAACGTCTCAAAATGTACACTAAATCCAAAAATTATACAATATACACTATATTACTTACTTGTTTTTCTTCAATTGTTGGTATTTCGCTGAAAATACAAAAGGGTTTCTTCAACAACGGTCGCGACAACAAAGGATTTGACTATTTGGGCAAAAAAAATCTAGAAATGTAATAGGTTTTCAATTTCTTCAGACGTCTCTTGATTTTCACTGGGAAAAAGTCACAATAGTGTTCTAGCAAAAATACCCTCTAGAAATGAAGTGTTTGTAATACATGCAATGACCTACCGTTAAAATATGACGGAATTGGATAGAAAGGACCATTGTTGTCAAAAACATTTGAAATAGAAGCTACATTGTCAAAAATGAAACGATAGATCCTTAATTTGCAGTAAATACAAAAGATAGAGACTATTTGTGCAAAAAAGTCCTCGTTGTACAAAAATATGATTTTCTCTCTCGTTTATATATATATATATATATATATATATTTTATGTTGGCTAGGTGGTAGTGGAGGTTGTTTATATATTTTTTTAATATTTCCCCCCTTTTTTTTTTTTATAAAAGGTTCATGACCCCATAGTCTTAGGTATATATATATATATTTTTATGTTGTCTAGGTGGTAGTGGAGGTTGTTTATATATTTTTTTATAAAAGGTTCATGACCCCATAGTCTTAGGATTCAAAGATTCAGAACACGATTTAGATTTTTTTTTTTTTTTTTTAAATTTAACATGTCTAGAGAACTAAAAAGTAAAAAGTAAAAAAAGATAAATTTTATATGCATCATCGTCATACTTTATGTTCTCATGTATCATCTACAAATTTATTTATTTTTGATGACACGAGATTTAATAACAAATGAAAGTTGTGGCCGAGACATGATCTTATTAATGAATTTGCCAGGGTGGCCAAGCCTCATGTCAAGTTGGTTGTACTACATGACCACGATTTTGTCATGCATAAAAATACTAATGGCAAAGAACATTAGTTAGCACAAAACGTTACTAACTAGGGACCACTTTTGGTATTTCGTGACCCAAAACTATTTGAAGTACAAGATTGGGTCACCCTATTCATATTTGTTAAAGATGAAGATTAGGATCATTTATTACATACACCTTGCATTGATTAAAAATATAAGACACCCTGCATTGAGGATGGAAGTGCAGCTGATTAAAAGTATAAGAGTGAAGTGTAATTGATCATTTGTTCTACAGAATCTGATGCTGTTAATAAGTCACAGCATTGGTGGCTCCTTAATTTCAAGAAGTGTAATTGTTAGTTAGATACTTGTTAATAGGTGATTGGTTGATAGAATGTATATAGTTTTTGTATGTATTCCATTTTCGGTTCTTATATTATATATACCTGCAGATGCTGAAATGAATCAATTAAGAAAGCTTTTAATAGTCAAATCTTCTTTGCAAATTTAAACTATATTATTCCAAGGTTGGTGTTGTAATGAACTACAAGTTGTATATTTAGAGCAGAATTGAAGGCAGAAGGATTCCTTCAACACAAAGTACCAAATTTTATGTTAGGCATGCACGAGTCAAATATTTGTTTGAACAAAGTCACAAGTGCATCTCAAAGATATCAAAGTGAAAATATTTTATAGAGGAAACATACTAGAAAATAAAGCAAAAGATCAAATAAGAGGGAACTGGAAATCAAGGAAATTCATTGCAATAGGTGTGTGTCCCATCCCACTAGATCTTCGCCAACCAAATTTGTATGTACACAGAATCATACTTAAAAAAGTACATATTAGTTTTTATTATCGTCGCGAATTGCGATGGAAGTGGTAAAGATTATCTGATCCAAGATCGTCTCCTGACTTGACCTATCCAACCAGACCCCGCCAGATCGAGCCCGACCAGCACCCAAACTCACTTCAAAGATTGTTTGCAGTAGAAAGTTTGAAAGCTTAGCAAGTTAAAGATTTCGAAGTGAGATTGTGAAAAAAGGTGCAAATGCATCCAGCATAATTCTGGGCCTGGATAAGCCAATCTCAAAACCTCCCTCAAAATCCCTCGACTTACAGAGGGACATTGACGAATCACCATCAATGTTAGCAGCTTCATATTTTTTCGGTTTTCCCCAGCCATAATCTGCATCATAGAGATCAAATCTTGGGGATCCAGCCACTCCAAACAGTCGCTTTCCGCCCAATTCTCTAAATTCCAAAGGCCAGTTCTCTGCACCATCCAAGATTCCCTTCTCATTATACACTGTTTTCTGAATAGCAGCTCCAATGGACTCTGCAGCAATTAAATACCCTTCATTTCCCCTCAATTTTCCGTGCGTTGTTTCTGCCTTGACGAACGCCAAACAATTCCCAAAATAAGTAGAAGGCAACGGTGGATTCATTCGTGATCGACAATCTGCTGGAAAACCAAAGTACTCCGGCACATCATCACCTACATCATCCCCGATAGCAGCCACTGCTTTTGCTAAACAAGCCCATACATGTGCGCATATTACAGTGAAAGATGATATATGTGTCATTTTTGGTCTTTTACTCAAAACAAAAATCTTGAGTTTTTGGACATCGTCTTTGGT
Organism: Forsythia suspensa; assembly: GCA_023638005.1. Taxonomy (NCBI): domain Eukaryota; kingdom Viridiplantae; phylum Streptophyta; class Magnoliopsida; order Lamiales; family Oleaceae; genus Forsythia; species Forsythia suspensa. Next base: position 250,501 of record CM042663.1, read on the forward strand.
AAGTACAAATGTGGCACGAACCTTGTTGAGATGTAAGTTAAGAGGTGGAGACTCCATAGGCTTAGATTTCTTCATCAGTTTCCAGTATATTGAATCTAGTCCCTCTGGATCTTCGACAGAAGTCCTGTCGTAAAATGGCAAAGATTTTTCATCTATTAGTTGTGAATCTCCACCCAATCTCGTAACTGAAGCCCACGCTTTGACAAAACGAACAATTGTACTGGCATCGCCAATGGCATGATGGTTTGTAAAACCAAGACAGATGCCGTGGCCTGGAAAAATAGTAGCTTGCAGGGCAAGAACTGGAAATATGACTGAGTCCGATGAATGGGTTGCCGGTGGCATCTGTGGGACACAGGAATAGAACTCATCTGCAACACGGGGATGGTTTCCTGTAAGGTGATTGAAATCTTTATCGCACTGAGCAATCGTAAGAGAAACAGAGTCACCCACTACGTAGCGAGAAATAGGCCTGGCAGAGTCTATTGGGTGGATTATGTTGCCAGAAAGTGGAAGAAAATGCTTGAGAGTTTGGAGGAGAGATTGCTTCAGTTTAGGCAAAAGGATCTCCAAGAAATGTTCCTTAGAACAAGGGAATTCGAAGAAGAGTAGCCGATGAACAGGATGAAAATACAACCATGTTATGTCGAAGTGTACGAGGGGAAGTGTTAGTTCACTTACGTTGTCGGGTGAAGGCTGAATTTGGCATTGCTCAATCACGGTAGCCATTGGAGTTTAAAGTAATAATGTATGAAAATTATGAACCTCAAAAACTAGTTTTATAGAAAACTTTTAGATGGATGGTTAGGTGAGGTATTGAAAAGTCACAAGATGACATAGTACCGATGGCTTTGATTCCATCGTTTATAATAAAAGAAAGAAAAAAAAAAAAATTTATGGTTTTTGGGCCCCATCGAGAAGCGATATTTCTTGGTCAACTCGCAATTTAAATTTCTGTATGGTACCTATCTCACGTTTCTTGGAAAACTTAGTTTGGTGGAGAAAAATGAAATGCAACTACCAGTCCACCACTCTTTTACTCATTATATATTCATTCTACACATGATCTTAAACAACTTCTCTACCTCGTTTCTGCACAATAAATAATCTATAATATTAAAATATAAAGTCTAAATAATTGTCTCTTTAATGTCGGTTAATAGAAACTCTGTCAAATAGAGAACATTATTAATACATTCTACAAATTGCTATCTAGATGACACATTGTTCGTCATAACATATCAAACGAGATATGGCATTGATCCACTTGGGTTTATTTTGATCTGATTTTTGAAAAAGGTGAATCTTTCTGTACATGAGTTGACACAACTAACATATGTTTGATTTGTTTTACTATTACACGATTATAGGAGAAAAGCCTGTAATTTTTATCCAATTAAAAAATTTGAATGTGTTGATGCATCTGCTTGATCCAGAAGACGCGTCGAAGTGCGCACCCTTGTCCATTTAATAAATAGAATATCCTAGTTTCTTCACCTACTTCATTAATTAATTAGTTGTATGAATAGTGAGTGAGTGGGTCAAGTGGTCCTGTCCGGCTCCATATTCCATGGGAGTTGGGACTTTGTTTTTCCTATTCAGAAATTAAAAACGTTTCAACAAAATAAGGAAATGCCATCAAGGGAACGAAAGGACCAAAAGGAAGGTAAACATATTAAAATTACCCATCTTTAAATCATAGTTATAGTTATTAATTTCGGACAATGAGATAGATTATTGGTTTAATTTTGATTTTATACACCCTTAATTATTTCAACCATACTATAGAAAAAATAACAATAATACATATAAAATTGTAAATATCACCTTCTTCTTATATATGTAAAAAAATCACTATATAAATTTTAATGTACATTCATAAGGTTAATTTTACTAATTGCCACTCAAGTTTGTACAAAAATTTAAATTGACCATTAAATTATTTTTCTTATCATATCAATTACTGAAATTATTTATAATTTCATAAATGGTCATTCAAGTTATACGTTAGATTTAATAAAAATTGCAGCTATCATCCTAGCATTTACTCACTTTAGAACCATTATCTTGAACCTTTATTTCTTGTCAATCTTATGTCCAACTTTTAATTTGTTAGCGCATCTAATTCTTATTGACAACTATGTTAAAAAAATCTATAAATTGAGTGTTTAGAAGATGCATTTACTTTAAGTTCATATAAAGAAAATATACATTGATAAGAAAATATAAGAAAAATAAAATTAATTTACTTTAATCGGGTGGTGGTGCTGCTTGCCGGGATTGAGGCTAAGACAATATGCAATGATCAAATTCACAGTTTTTTCTTAAAATTAATTTTGTGTCTGATTTTTATTTTGCCTAATATTTTCCTATATTAATTTTTAATTGGAGTTTGGTGCTAACTTAAACTGGTGGTCGCTATACTGTAGTGTGTGGGAGTTGTGGTAGTGCTCGGAGATGCCAGCTGGTTGATAGCATGTGAATGTGGTGGTAGTCAGTTGTTGGTTATGGTAGTTTTTCTTAGGTGGGGATGGAGGCTCTAGAAGCTATTATTAGGAGTTAAGGGCCTCAAAAAATGAAAGGTTGTGAATAATATTACTAAAAAATAAAAGGTCGGAATAGAAGTAAGAAATAGGGTAAATACTAGGGACCACTAATCGATATGCCTACACTAACAGGCCCTACGTGTTTAAACCTGACCCGAAAGTTTGGGCGGTTTGGCCCAATTAATCATTTTGACATGTTTTTTTGTTGAGAAAATTAGGAATCATACCTACATTTTTTTATTGATTTTCAATTTTACTAGATTGTTTTAAATTTTTTACTTTTACTAAATATAACATTAATTTACTTTATGTAATAAATTAACAGCAATAAATAATTTTAAATTTTAAATTTTAAATTCAAATAATAACTAATCTGCTATTTTTTAGGGATAAAATCTTATCAAACTTAATTAATGAGATTATTTATTCAATTACCCAAAATAACCTCAACTGTCCTCAAATTCTTGGGTTTTTCTTCTTCGTAATAGTAAGTTATTCCTCACTCTCTGAACCCTCCTTCCTCACGCATTCATTTACTGTTCAAAAAATCCAAGAAATTTTTGATTCTCAGAGGGATTAACGTTCTCACGAGATTTATTGAGGTGATTAACATACATTTCTTCTCTTCCATTACGGCAATCACAGTCTTTCGTTTTTTCATTCACCATCTTTTACGATTTTCTGTACAGGAATATAAATATGTCACCGTCATGTAGCAATAACAAATCAAGGAGGAAAAGTACCTTCAGGAGTAGTAGTGCAGCTCAAAAAAAGAATTGTCGAAGTAGCAAAGCAAGAAACAAGCTATAGAAGAAGAAGTTCACACTAACACTGAAGGAAGGCAAGAACGTGAATATTGCCATATATTTCTTCAATTGCATGTGGGATTTTTCAAAGATATCAGTTTTTTTGATGAGGATGTTTGATTTTTTTTTTTTCCATTATATGTACGGGTCTGTTAATGATTGGGTTCAATGGTATTCATTTTCTTGAACGTGATCACAAAAATGTCTTCTTTTGTAATTATTAGAATTTCACTCATTTTTTTGTATTTCCTGAGTCATCCCCTTTGTAGATGTTGTATAATTTTGAATGGGTTTTGCAGAATACCATTTTTTTCAAAATAATGAAATTTCTTGTTGAGTTTCATCCAATATATGGTCTATGTAAGAGTATTTGTATTATATATATTTTTTTATTGTTAAAAATTAATCCAAAAAATGATAAACTGCATGCAATTTGTAATATTGTTGTGAATATCCTGTACACATATCAGTCTCTACATGATTTGGAAAGAATTTATAATTTTTTTGTATTTGATTTTTATGTACTCTAAATTGTTATTGATTGTAGTTAAATAGCATGATTTATTTGTGTTGTTTCATCAATTGAATTTATGAATGAATTGATGTTACCACATGATCCAATGTTAATATTGTATGTCACTGTTATCATTTTCTTAAAAAGTAAAGAATATATATATATATATATATATATATATATATATATATATATATATATTGTGTTAATTTTATATAGGTATTCATATGTTGTTCAACTTCATTCATATCCTAACTTTTTTAAACAGATTTTGAACTCATATCATTTTCTATTTGTTTCCCATATCTTGTAAAAACTTTAATTTTCATTTTTTTAATAGATTTTATTTATTACTGTCTCCAGTTACTACACACGACATCGATACGCTGATTTGTTACTACATATAGTTACCACTCATATATTGTTCAAACATTGTTTGCAAACATGAAGAATGTGATGTTTTCGTAATGTTAACTGATGAATGCATTTGATTGAGTTGATGTCGATTTGCTTACTTTTCAATATAGAATATTGTTAACTATCAGTAAAGTCACGATCGTGTTACTTCACTAGAATCAGATTACCGTTATTGTTACCCATCTCGGTTAAGTATCATCTCTCCAATTGTCTCGTTGATTGACATTCTGATTTTTCTGTTTTTATGTAACAGGATTGGAAATACTTTATCCAACCCGACCAATGGTGCATTGGCAAAGTGAATACTTTCTCTATTGCTAATGTTTTCAGCATTTTGTGCGAAAGCATGTCAGAATCGCATATCAACAAGTTCTCAGAAACATGCTTTGGTCACTTTCTACAAGCAAACAATATATCTCTTAATCACCAGCTCATTCATCAAATTCTTTTGAGGGAAGTTAAATAGTCAAATCCCGAAGAGATGTGGTTTAATATTGGGACAGTCTCGTAAGCTTTACGCTAAAGGATTTTTGTCTCATTACTAGTTTAATTTGTTTGGGCAACGTTAAACGTACCAAGTTTGAAGAGCAATTCTGCAGGATTAAGAATGATATATTCATTCACATACCCAACATATCCCAAAAGGACGTGTCTGATGTATTTCAAAACAACTCTCAACTAAATGACCGAGACGTAGCAAGTCTGGCATGCCTTTTCACCTTGGCGTTTCTTATGTTTACCACGTCCTATAAGAGGGGTGTTGATGAATCATTGATGGTTCTAGTCGAATCGGAGGAGATGGACACTATCCATGGGATAAAGAGCTGTTCAAGTTTACACTTTCATCCCTAAAAATTGGTCTCAGGAACAAGTCATTAACCATAGAAGGTGATGGAAGACCGTACATTGCCTACATAATAAGTGGGTTTCTAATCGCCTTCCAAATATGGATATATGAAACCCTTCCCATTCTAGAAGGCAAGATTTGTACAAAGGTCAGAGATATATTCCCATGGATATTGAATTGGACAACTATGGTGCAGGGGAACTCTTTTGCTAAACTCAATCTTGCAAAAGATATATTCAGTCGCCCCCGAATGTAAGTCTATTTTTTTTCTATTCAATTTTGAAGTAATTATTTTCTTATATTTAATAATTGTAGGTCAATCCACCAATGATTTTAAACGTATCTTCATAATTGTTTTTAGTTGCGCGTTTCTGTACAGAAGCCGACAAACAGCAAGCTTACACATGCAGTATATTTAACGAAGAACATAAAATGCGTGTCGAAGACAACGACGAGGACTTTGTAGTACCACTGGTTTGGCATTCTCCACGACTCCACTTTTATCAAAAGAGTGTTGCCTCGAGTAGCAACACTGCACCGGTTGTTGAAACTGTTAAAGAGGTTTGTCCACATCTCATTTATTCGGTTATCATTTTCAATAGGTGCTTTATACGATCGATAATTTTTGTAAATTTGATAACGTCATATGATACCTTTTTTTTAAACCATTCAACAAGTGGCACAACCTGATCAGGATTCCATCAGTGTACAATTATCCCAAAGTGCTGGTCGTAAGGGGGGCTGTCGAATGCGTTTGGTTGACACAACACCAATATAGGTATATGAACATGTGTTGTACATTTTTAAGAATTCAATTACCTTTAAATTCACGTTTTCTATTGCAATACAAAACGTAATAACGTATTTTAATCTTGTATAGAACTTTGCCCCAGAAATTGTTGTCAACCATCATGTTATACACGGCCACACTATCGGTGAACCTGATCAAATAGTTGGCATAGAACAACAGGATATCGGAGTTGTTAAGGTCGATCGAATTAATGCTAAGATTCAGAAAACTACAAAGCACACGAATCAGACAACCCGGTCTGCGAAGTCTCGACCAAAGAAACCTGTTCAAGCAGAAACAACTAAAGCTGAGGTAATTTATGTTCTTTCAATTTACTATTTTTTTTTTTTTTACCACATTTTGGAAATACATGTTAACAATTGTGATAAACATTTTTTGTTTATATGAACAAGCTATAAAAGGCCAATTTGATGTTGTAATGAGCATGCACGAGAAGCTAGTGGCCGATCTTTTTATTTTAAAGATGCAGTTTCAGCATCTAATTGATGTGTTTGGGAGTTCTATAGATGATGTACTGAAAGTCGTAAATGATAAGCTAAATGCGGATCACATGGAGATACAACAAAATACAACAATGGAAGTAACGTCCATCGATGCACAAAAAAAAGTTCAGGAGATGAACACAAATATGCAAAGTCGACGACCTAATATGTTACGGGAAATAATGAGACATCATGGCTGCAAGACAGTATGTGAACCTGATATTCCTAGCTTTGATGTAGGAATTAGTACCCAACAAGAAACTGAGTGTTGTCACGGTGATGTTGAAACTGTGTCCCTAACTAGGAATAATCGTTTGACTAGAAGTGAAAACCAACAATGCAATCAAGTTGTCGTAAATGATATGGGTTTTGAATCACCCGACAACCTACTGGACGATGAACTTGTGTTCAGTGAAGAAGACTTGAGGAACATAGACGAATCTGTCTAAAAAATTGGTACTTCTAGCAGTAAAGGAAAATCCAAGGTTAGCACCAATATTTGATCAGAACATTAACAACTAACTTTTTTAATTAGCGGAATGCATTCTAAATGTTTTTACTTCATTTGTTTTATGACCTCATTGTTCTACGAAATCTTATATCAAAGATGATTACACCGATACCCATCATGGTTGAGGACGATTCAGCGCTTGAACCTCCCATGAAGCGGATTAGCAGACCTGCTGCTTGCAATCCCCGTACCTGAGGAGTTTTCTATCACAGGGCAACGTTACTCCAAGTGATCAAACTGTTACCTTCCAATACAAGTTCTGCTTAGATTCTCCTCGTATTTCAGACTATGTTATCTTTGAGAATTGGTATGGCAAGGGGTTATTTCTCGGTAACAAGTGAGTACACCATTGCAAAATTTACGGTATACATACCAATATTCAGAATGCATTTTACTAATGTTAACATTTCTTAAACTGTCCAGGCTACGAAAATTTCACAAAGATGAACTAAGACTTTCTCCTTCAATTGATCTTGGACCGGTGCACATCGTTTCAAAAATATGGTGGTATGACTTGAAACAAATCGGAGCACCATTGAATGACGGGGTAGTATATTTCTTGACTCCACATGACTTAATGATTAATTAAAATTTTCAAATCCTTATTAGCTAGACATTTTTTTTGCTGGATAAAATGTAGCATATCGATGCAATGTTTTACTTCATGAGGATGAAGATGAAGTTTAGTAGTCTGAACGATGTTAGGGCCACGTCTACTGATTGTTTATATGATTTCAAGATCCGGTCCATATATGATAAATTCATGAAGGACGTTAAAGCCATTAACAAACATCATTCCCTTGCATTATATCCAACTGAAAAAAATTTGTGGTTTGGGGATAATTGAAGAGAAGTTGAGCATGTATTTATTCCCATTTTCATGGACAAATGTGCTCATTGGATATTAGCAGATTTTGATACATCGAAATGACACCTGGATGTTTATAACTCATCTTTCAAAACAATAAGAGATGTGGCCGTTCTTGCTGCTGTAGAGCTACTGCGTTACATTATAATACACCTCATTCGGCTATCAAAGCTGCTGAATTTCACGACCCTGGACAACCCATTAACATACAAATTGTGTTAGGACATACCTCAGCAAACAAACGGGTTAGGTTCCCAACTTCTACTCCTTTATATATATCATTATGGGATTTCATCAAGTCATTATAATTTTGTAGTCCACATTTGACTCATACGTTACTTATGTTGATGCTTTTAACCATGGCGATTGTAGTATATTTGTTATCAAGTACGCGGAGTACATATATCAGAAGAAGATAATGGAGATGTCGAAGAAGTTTGATACTCATAAGGCTCGATACAATATGGCAGTTCAATTGTACAAGTACACAATCGAGTAACCCGATTTAACATTGTTGGGGACATCTAAGTAGATTGGTGTATCATCTTTATGGACCAAGAGAAATCTTCCAGTAGTTATAATGCACAAACAATCGTGTATTAACACACATTCTCGGATGTGTTTGTTCGTATGAATTCTCTTGGCTTTTTTTGTTCATGCCTATGGGATGTTAATTTCAATGTGGCATGTTAACACTTGAATTGTTTTGGAAGCTTTGGTGAAATATAATTTGTCTTAGTTGTTTAGCCTTTTTTGCAGTTTGCATATCGTAGTCTTCGTTTGTGTTATTAATAACTTCATCTGAGCGGCATTGTCCGCATACTTTACAGGTTTTAAGTCAACGTATTCAGCTGTTGACTTCATCAATTTGATAACAAAATTATTGTTTTGTTATCATTATTTACATCACATTTATTTCTTCGTTAACTCATTATTGACTCGGTTATATGGTCTATACTCTTGAAACCGTATTTGTCTAATGAATTGGATGTTGAACGATTCAGAAAGAAAAAAACAAACGTTGTCTAGGAATATGTGGACAATTCTACAGGACGTCAACCGTTGTCTAGAAAACAAACGTTGTCTAATAAAAATTTGAATGTTGTCTAGAAAAAAAACAAATTAATTAATCGGATAAAAACAAACGTTGTCTAGAAAAAACAAACATTGTCTAATAAATTAATTTTTACAATGATAACAAAACTTTGAAAATATGAATTTTGACTTATTTTAGTATTCACTATGCATTGATTGTCTTCCATAATAATCTTGAAAATGCAATATTTTATATGTGACCTCTTAAATCTTAATTAACATTGAAAAACCCATACATATTTTGACCAAAATGAAGATAAGATTAATTAAGTAAGTATTTAAAATATGGATAATTAAATTAAAATGCATTGAAAAATTATTTTTTGCAATAATAACAAAACTTAAAAAATATAGATTTTGACTTATTTTTCTTTCAATGTGCATTGATTGTTTTCCACAATAAATTTGAAAATAATCTTGAAAATGTGATCTCTTAACTCTTAATTAGTATTAGAAAATCTATGCAATTTTTTACGAGTAAATAGTACTAGGGGTTCCTAACCTTTGAACGTTGTAATGATTGGGTCTCTAACCTTTGTTCAATAGCAGCTGGAGTCTCTAACCTTTCAAACATACGTACTAGACTACTAGAGGTCATTTTTTGACGAAAAACGTCAAAAATTCTGTTAACTCACCACGCGCTCAATTTTGAAGGGCAAAAATGGAATAAATAGCACTAGAGGTCCATAACATTTGAATGTTATAACGATCGGGTCCCTAGCCTTTGTTCACTAGCAGCCGAAGTCCCTAATCTTTCACTAGCAGCCGTACGTACCAAATGTCATTTTTTAACGGAAAACGTCAAAAATTCTGTTAACTCACCACGCGCTCAATTTTTGAAGGGCAAAAATGTCGTAACACTATTCAAATATTATTATATTTTTCACGGTCCATCTCTTTCAAGAGATCCGGAAGATTCTTTGCTACCAGCAGCAGTCACCGGAGCGGCACTATCGTCGCCGTCGAGGATCTAGAGGCGAAAATTAGTTAGCTCTTTTCGGTGGTTTTCTGGAGTTTAATTTGTAAATTCCTAATGGAGATAGTACACCCAATCGAGAGTCTGCTCCGTCCCATGCTGATCCGCCGATGAGTGGTGTTGGACAAAAATTGCACCCAAACAATCGTTTTTTAGGAATCACTTCTCTAATCTTGATATTATCAGTTTTAAAAAATTGCGTTTGCGAAGAAGAATAACAATAAGAAAATTTCTGGTACGTACGGCTGCTAGTGAAAGGTTAGGAACTTCGGCTGCTAGTGAACAAAGGTTAGGGACTCGATCGTTACAACGTTCAAATGTTAGGGACTCCTAGTGCTATTTATCCCATTTTTGCCCTTCAAAAATTGAGCGCGTGGTGAGTTAACAGAATTTTTGACGTTTTCATCAAAAAATGACCTCTGGTACGTATGTTTGAAAGGTTAGGGACTCTGGCTGCTAGTGAACAAAGGTTAGGGACCCGATTGTTACAATGTTCAAAGGTTAGGGACCCCTAGTGCTATTTACCCTTTTTTTACCAAAACAAAGATAAGATTAATTAATTAAATTAATTAAGTATTTAAAATATGGATAATTAAATTAGAACGCATTCAAAATTAATTTTTTGTATTGTACCGAAATAGAAGGTTGATGGAGGGAATCCGGTTGGAAAAATAAAAAAAGTAGGCAAAGTCATTTGTGCGTACACAATCCAACATGCGCAGGGAGGATTCTAGCCATAAATGTAGTATTAGGAATGAATATTTAATAGCTATTAAAAAAATCCATTTCCGAAAACTGAGAAAAAAAAAATCAAAAATTCTAAATAAGAAAGTACATTTGGACGGAAAAATAAATTTTGACGACAGTTTTTTTTATATATATATATATATATATATATATAGATGGTAGTTTACTTTATATAACAATTTGAACTGACTATGCCTGTCGGTGTTTTATAACTCTGCAATAAAATTTGAAGTGAAATTGCAGCGGTCGTCCCCAATCTGGGGGAAAACGTGAATCACCAAGGAAATCAGTTAATGTAAACCAAGAAATTTTTTTTGTCCATTTTGTTGTTATCTCTAGTCTCCATTATTTGTCTATTTCTCTCTCTTTGTTCTTTTTTTTCTTAATTTAATTTATATTATTGTTAGAACTTTCACATGGTATCAGAGCAAGTTTGATCCAACTTGGTTTAAAATTGAAATCGCTCATGTTTTCCGACGAGTGGCCTTGTGCCACTCGTCCGACCAAGTCTTTTGTTTTTGTTTTTTTTAGATAATGTCATGTGACTAATATTTGTTTTTTTTAGAGTCTTTTTGTAAGTTTATTGGGTTGTTTTGGTCTTGACTGACTATATTACTTAGACCATTTGACTTGTTTGGGGTATTTATGTCTAAGTCAGTTTGGAATTTGAAATTTAGAATTTGTCCAGTTGTTCTGTCCTGGAATTTGGTTGGTTTTGTTTCCGGTTAATCTGGAATTTGATATTTGATATTTGATATTTAGTCCAATAATATGGAATTTAGTCCAGTTAATTTGGAGTTTGATACTTTGATTATTGAATAAAGACCATTTTCTCTCCCTTTATTTCACTCTCTCGCATGGCCTATCTCCCTCTTTCCTATCCCCTTCTTCTCTTCTTCTTTCCTATTTTCCCTCTTTTCTATAATTCTAGATCTTGTACGATTGTCCATCGTCAATTTGATATCAAGATAATATGGAATTTTAGTCTTTGAAGTTTGCATTTTTTTGATTTGATTACTTTGATATATTAAGATTGGTATTATGGCTTTTGTAATGAAGTTGCAGACTCATGAGCGAACGAAGCATATTGAAATTGATTGTTAACACATTCGCCACCATATTTAGCATGACACTATTTTCTTACCTTTTGTCTCTTCATCGTTGCAACTTGCTGACTTTTTCACAAAGTCCCATTCGGTCCATCATTTTTATTTCTTGCTTGTCAAACTCTCGTTATTTCTTGTTGTAGTATCGCGAGTTTGAGGGGGAATGTTAGAGTTATACTAGTAGTATATTATATATGGTCGGATTATACTAATAATATATTAGCATTAATAATAGAGTGTATTACTTTATATATGTTAGAGTTTGCATTAGTATAAATACGAGTTCTATCTATTATTTTATAATTTCGTTTGCTTAATAAGATTGGTTATGTCGTTTGTTTTATAATATTGATTCTTCTTACTTTCTCTCTCTTTGCTATTCTCCTCTTAGTTTAATTTATATTATTGTTAGAACTTTGATATTGAAAATCTTTTTTTCATGAGTTTATAGCATTTGACAAGTTTCTTCTTCTGTAAGATTTTGACAAGTTTATATGTGTGGTGGCAGGGCTTGGGGGATGAGGGGAGTTGGGGCATAGTGGGGAAGAAAATGTTTTTTATTTTCTTTTAAATTTCATTTTGGTTTTTGCGTTAAATGTTTTTGAATTATTAAACTTTAAATTGTTTGTAATTGTGTTTTGATCCTAACATGTTTGTCTTAAGTCAACACTTCCACATGTGAAGTTGACATTATTTTGGGAAGGAATTTTTTAGTTGAATAAATAAAAGATTGTTTAGAAATAAAGATTAGAGATAAAACTAAAAAATAGTGCAAATGTTAACAACGACAATTTCTAAAACTATAGTCAATACCAATAAGATTAGGCATCTCTCTTTCTTATATGATATATAAATTTAAAATATATGCTCCTCAATGTGATGTTTATATTATTGAGATTATTTTTGTTCATGAATCTTAATTAATAATTAGGGATTGAAAAAATGAAAACATTCCAAAACTACCTATCAACTCAATTTTGTTTCAAAACAACACTCAAACGCACTATTATATTTATTGGACACGACAAAGTGCTTAAATCAAAATAAATACTTTTAAGTTTATTGATCAAAATCAAGTTGTAAAGGAGATTTAATCTGAGTGGACAACTTCCTTTGATAAAATTCCTAAGCCACTGGCGAAAATAGCTGAAAAAGCATCCATTTTGTTGTTGGGCAAAGATAAACCAATCTCCAAACCTCCCTCTGAATCTCTGGATTTGCACAGAGAAATGGAATCATCTCCATCAATAGACACTGACTCCAGCTTTTTTGGCCTTCCCCATCCATAATCCGCCTCATACAAGTCGAACTTAGGCGATCCAGCTACTGATAGCACTCTTTTTCCCATCAATTCTGCAAAGAATGCTAGCAAATTCTCAGCAGCTTTCATCATTTCGTCCTTGTTGTTCACCTTTATTCGAATGATCTCTGCAATTGCCTCAGCTGCAATGAAGAATCCTTCATTTTCCATTAACTCCTCGTGATTCCTTTTAACTATTGCAGCTCCTATGCAGTTGCCAAAATAATTAGCAGGAACAGGCGGATTCATGCGGGTCCGACAATCCACCGCAAAACCGAAATATTCCAGCACATCTGCATCGACCTCCTCTCCACTGGCTGGCCCGGATTTCACCAAACAAGTCCACACATAGGCAGTTGTAACTACAAAAGATGAAGGTTCAACTAAATCTGGTTTTCGTGCCGAAACTGAATCCTTGAGTTTCTTGATATCAGCTTGGTGGAGAATATATGTTGCCCGAACTTTATTGGTGGGTAAATGCAAAGATGGAAATTGCCAAGGAAGATTTTTCAATTGGTTCCAATATACATCTGCTATTCCACGGGGATCTTTAATGACAGATCTATCAAAAAGTGGCAAGGATTTGGCTTCAATCAACTGTGAATCTCCACTGAATTTGTTGATTGAAGCCCATGACTTTATAAAGCTTACAATTGAACTCGCATCGCCTATACTATGATGGTTGGTAAAACCAATAGACACGCCACTGTTTGGAAACAAAGTTACCTGTAGACACAAGACTGGGATAGTTTTGTATTCGGCCTCCTCTTTAGGTGGTGGCAATTGAGGGACAAAAGGATGGAACTGATCAGCATCTCGTGCATAATTTGCAGTAAGATTGTCGAAATTATCGCTGGACTCCGCTATAGTTAGAGAAACTGAGTCCCCAACCACGTAACGAAAAACGGGCTTTTCATTGCTTGATGGATAGAGTATGTTGCTTGCTAATGGAATATAACGCTTGAGAGCGAGGGAGAGTGATTCTTTCAGATTTGGAACAATGGTTTCCAAGAAATAGGGCTTAGAACAAGAGAATTCATAGAACAAAAGACGCTGAATTGGATGAAAATACGACCATGGTATGTCTAAAAATGTCAAAGGTAATGTAAGTTCAGTTACCTCGGCAGCGGGAGGTAGGATTTCACAGTGTTCAAGTTGGGTTGCCATGGTGATGAAAGTCACAATTGAAGGTGGGTTGGAATTAAAATTTTACCAAACAAGCAAGTATATAAAAAAGAGAGAAGAAGAAAATTGTACAAAAGAAAACAAGCAGAAGACATTCAAGAAACAGGGTCGTTTGTAGTACACGTCAGATGTAGAGGTGAAGCCACCCGTTTCTAAAAATTTCCGCCAAGCCTTGGCCTCTTTCTAATATCATATTCTCAATTGATGACTTTGTCATAGCCTTGTTTTAATTAATTAAGAGCCTATTTGGTTTAGATAAAAATTAGATTTTTAATAAATTTTGATAAACGTCGATGAAATGTATAGTTAAAAGTTGATAAAAATTGTGAATCTTATAATATGTAGTTGAATACGAATTTATGAAAAAAATAAGTTCTAAAAAAATGAAGTTCTAACATATGCTAAATCAATCAAAGATCTGGACTTTTCCAATTGTTTACAAGAATTTGGTCCAACCCAAAATTAGCAAACCTTTCACACGACACTGCAGATAATGTGTTTGTGGCTTATTATGAAGGCCAACTTTTCTCCTTTCCCTTTTTTCCTTCTTCCATTAATCGATTGTCCTCATCTAAGCTTGACCAAGCTTGCTCTATACCTACCAACTTCAATCTTATCATTAAAAAATTAAAGATTTTATCAATACGTTTGATCCATTCTCATTGGTATTTATTTGTTTTTATTTTTATTTTTTACTTTTTAATATATAGTGGGTTTGCTCCAAGTATATCACGAAACTCATGATATCTAATATTGACGTGTTTTGATCTAAAATGAAATGTTTAATTCTTGAAGAGGTGGATAATATTTTGGGTATGAAAAAATGTAATATACTCTTATTGCAAAGCTAATTATTCTAGGATTTTTCTCATCCACTACTATTCTCCTGGCTAACTTCACTTGGTGCAATATAATCCACTTTTATAGTTGATAAATAATTCCGCAATTTTGACTTCTTAAAAAAGAACCCAATAAAAGTAGTTTAGAATTTCGTAGTAGACTTGTTAGCGTCAATATTACCAACAACATGAGCGAACTTTGGAAGTATCCAACTGCAAGAGCAATATCAAGCTTTGTATAAATCATAGTGTAAACTATATATGTGTAGAACACTAATTTCTTGAATGCTAGGTTACCCACATATTATTAATGGGTTAATTTCATTAACGGTCATTGAAATTACCTTAAAATTTCAAAATTACCATCAAGTTCAAAAGATCTTAAAGATATAATCATTTCTCAAACCGACACTCCTTCCGAACATCTCCAATGCATTCAATGGATTGAAAAAATATGTCTTACGTCGTGATCAAATGATAACGCCTATTAAAAACACTTCTCCAACGCACTAGGGAAAGAGTCTATGTTAGACCCGACGTGGTGGCGTAAAAAATAGAAGATGTGAGTCTTCATTCTATATCTGTACGTCCGTGAGATTGGATGAGTCGTGAATTTTTTTTTTTTACTTTTGTTAAGTGGATTATTTTATTATTTTTTAATTTAAAAATAAATGCTACAAAATCAACATTATTGAATTGAATAAGGAATCCATTGGAAAAATTTTTGAACTTTCATCGCTCATTCATTCCACATAATCTAGAAGTCTTTCTATTTAATTGCCACTTCAGCCACAATCGATTAACTGTATTGGATATGCTCTTAAGATTCCAACTTGAAAGGGTGACGTGGCATACAAAAGACTTTTATTTATTGCATGGTAGTAATGTACTTTATATAATATTTATTTTAGTCCTTATATTTTCAATTATCTCTCACTTAAGTCTTGTAAAAATTGCACCTAGGTCTTTAATCTTTTACATCTTTACACTATGGTCTCCAAATTTCAATTATCTTTCATTTAAGTCCTCCAAAAATTGTATCTTAGGTCATTCAACTTTTTACATCTTCAAATTTTAGTCTCCCAAAATTCTTGATTTTAGTGGCAAAAATAAGTACAATTTTAGTAGTCAAAATAAGTGCAATTTCAATTAAATCTTGACTTTACACTCAAATTTTCACCTAAACAAACAAAATAACATAATTAAAGAATAAACTACTTGATATAACTCACAAATATCCACTTTTAGTAGTCAAAGTAAGTGTAAAATCCGCACTTATCACTTAGAGTTGACAAAAATAGACAAAAAATATATTTTATTGATAACTCCAAGTGATAAGTGCATGTTTCGCACTTACTTTGACCACTAAAAGTAGACATTTGTGAGTTTTGTCAAGTAGTTCATTATTTAATTATGTTATTTTGTTCGTTTAGGTGAAAACCTGAGTGTAAAATTAAGAATTTAACTGAAAGTACACTTATTTTGACTACTAAAAGTGCACTTATTATGGCCACAAAAATCAAGGATTTGAAGGACCAAAGTTTAAAGATGTAAAAAGTTGAAGGACCTAAGATGCAATTAACTGAAAGATAATTGAAAATTTGGGGACCAAAGTGTAAATATGTAAAAAGATTAAGGACCTAAGATGTAATTTCTAAAGGACTTAACTGAAAGATAATTAAAAATATAGGGACTAACGTCAATATTATATAAGGTACATGGACTATTATACAATAAATAACGGTCTATTGTATGCTATGTCACCATTTCAAGTTGGAAATTTAAAGGAGTGACCGTTTGAGAAAGAATTTAAGGGAGTGACCGTTGAGTAAGTGCAAAGCGAGTCGCATTATGTAATATGAAGCTAGATCCCATTCTGTTACGTGAACAGCAGGTCTTCCTGCAACGCCACCCTCTCAGTGTCTGTCACCGATAATGAACCACCAGAGACCCTCTTAGCCATAGCTACTACCACATGCTCCTTATGATCCCGCACCACAACCCTTGTAGCGATCGGAAAGTTTTTCATCCTTCAATTTCAAAGAAATAAAATTATTTTGGCGTCTCTATGAACCTCATACTAAGTTTTAAAAATTTTAGTCGCGTTAATTTTTCCACGTGCTTGCCTTTTATTTTTATATGACGAACATAAAATTTCATTAATCACCGAGATTAATTTAATTTTCTTAACTCGAATAATTTTTCTCGAATTAATTTTGGGTTAATGTTGAATTAATTGTTTAAATTAAAAAATCAACGAAAATCTAAACTCTTCACGGCCCATTCTCGATCTTTTTGTTCATCTTAGTTACGACCTCTTTCCAAGCCGTTTTTTTTTACTTAGTATTACCTCCTTTACCATGCTCTTCTTTTGCTAGAAGACACCTCCAAACAGTCCTTTGTTTCTTGTCAAATAAACAAGTCAAACAACTCTTTAATTCCTGTATTTTTTTCTTTTTTCTTTTTTACTCCAAACAGCCCATATTGCCTAAGAAAATAACTGCCCATTTCCTCCCCACTTTGCAGCCAACTCCCTTCCAATTTTGAGCACTTCCTACTACCTTCCAACCCACACATTATCAGCTAAACCACTCCCATATAACCTTCAAAAAACCACCCAATTGCCCTGTTCTGCTGATGTAAAAATCGGCCATAAGTGCACCTCTCTCTCATTGTTTTCAACCACAAGAAACTCACAGTTTTCTAGCCCTAAAGGTCTCCATTTTCAGCCCCTAAATCTCTATTTTTTCTCTACTATTCGACTACCAGAAAACCAACATCAATACCCTCTTTGAGTTCTAGTTCTCGGCCCCCAAAACACTACTCATCTCTACTTAGTTCAGGCAAAATTTCACACTTCTAGCAACCATTCTTCTCAGCATTATTTCTCCTTCTTTTTCCCTTTTTATTCGTCACTTTTCAGCCTTGGAATTCCCTATTTTCTCCCATCATTTTAGAGACAAAAACATTGCAGCAAACCAACTCATTCCTTCAGCAGAAATCGGCCGTAGCATTAAGTGGAACCATCCTTTTTCTCTTCTCTTTCGGCCATCGATTTCTCTCTTTTCTCGGTATTTAAATCTCATCTTATATTACTATGTGTTTTGGGAGAACAAAAAGGCAGAGACACAAATTTATTTTGAGGAAAAGTGTAATCAATTTCTTTATTCAATTCAACTCAACAAGGCTTTGATTTACAAGGTACTTTCTTATGCTACCAAATTTTAACTTTCATGATTTTAAATTGAGAAAAAGATATGTAAATTATTATGCCATGCTTAATGCTAAAGTCAAAACTTTATGATTGCGATTGAAGGTAATCACATATGTAGTCCCGATCTTGGGGGCAGGAAAATTCGGCCCACTGTTGAGGTGTCGGCGGTGGGGTCATCCATCATAAAGATTGCTTTTGATGGACAAACCACCTTGACACCTCGGAGGGTGGGTCAATTTTGTTGCCCCAAGGGCAAGAGATCAAAATTCATCACATATGTACGTTAGTGATTGAAAGTTATCACTTTTAAGTTCATGTAGTGCCGGTTATAAAAAATGTTGTTCATATGTATTTTAAACGATTGGCATGTCGCATATTAATACATATATTTTCTCACATGTTAGTATAAATTACTACTGAGTATTTCTTATGAAATACTAATCCCAAAATGATTTAATGTCCATATTGAATTGGCTGGTGTTGGCGCGACGACGTAAACTACGACCTTGAAGGAGAAATTTAGTTTTATTATTTTATGTTTTGGCGTCGATATAATCGAACTATTTATGATGTAAAGTTTAATACATTGATGAACCTGTTTCTAATGGTAAAGTTGAGGAAGCTTGAATTTGTAATTAATTTGCCGTTTTGTAATTTGAAGATGAGGTTGTGTAGTTATATTTGTGGAAATTTAGCTTTTTGTCCTCAACTTTGAAACATCATAATTTATTGTGTACTTTGAATTTTTGAGTCAATCAGTGGAGTTGGATAGGTATATAAGTGGTTTAATAACAGAATTTGGAATCACTCATAAATCTTGTCGCATGAATTTATTATGTTAGTTTTATTGGGCTGCTTTAGTGCACTTAGGACAGTTTTTCAAGCAACTTTGACTATATTTTTCATATAACAAATGACATGGTTAAAGTATGAAATTTTAATATATTATAATCTAAGTTCCCAAGTATTTATAGTTTAAATATCATAAGTTTTGGAGTATGGTTAGATGGTCAAATAATTTGTGGCAATATCTAATTTAGTTTTGGTATAATCTTAAAATTTAGAAACATAAGTAGACGGTACTAACTGATTTTTCATGCCACAACATCATTTAAATTAGTCCCATCAGCATTTTCATTAAATCACATTCTGAAGTGGCCTAAATCAAAATAAATACGTAGCTTCAGTTATCAACTTGGAATGAAGACAAATCTTAATTAGGCAGTCTTGAACCTCATAAATGTTGAAATTCCAGAAGTAAGTTTTGGATGCATAATGAACAACATTCCAAAAGCAACTTGTATATGATATTTGTATTTTGAGTCAACAACTTCCTTTGATAAAATTCCTAATCCACCATTCCATCAGTTCAACAATCAAACAAATTTGTTCTTTTTTAGCCTATCTCTAGTACAACCAATTGTATTTAGGTAGTGCTATGTTGCATGATTTGCTTCCCGGGGATGTCCGATGTTTTGTACGGTTCTATTTCGATCTATATAATTTTATATTCGAAAAAAAAAAAAATTCAAACAAATCAAGGCCCCATGACTAGAACTTCATATTACTCTAAAATTCACACCAGCTTCAAACAAAAACTCAGTGCCGCCGCCGACTCCTCAAATTCCAACTCCACCACCAACTCCTCAAATCACTCTAAAATTTAGGGAGAAAAATCATAGTTTGCGAAACCAATGGGGATTTCTCCACGTGGTTTTTGCGTTAGTTATGGTAGAAATTGCCCATGGTTTAGTGAAAATGAGATGGGGGAATTTGAAAGAGGGGTATGTTGGAGAGGATGCAGATTTAATTTGTATTTTTAATAATTTTTCTTTTTCTTTTTCTTTTTTTTTTTTGAATTTAAGAACTTTAAGTGATTTGATATTTCTACGTCGTTGATTTTAAGTGCTTATTTTTGGGTCAAATAACGCGTGAAGTCCAATCGAGTCAAATAATAGAAAAATAGATGAATCTTGTTATCAGACCTACCAAACTTATTTTCTCAAACTTTGAGGATGTCATACTATTTTTAAAAATTATGAATATATCTCTTATATTTTGAAAAGGTTGGTAACCAAATATGTTATTATTCATAATTTATTTGTAGTGTCTCGTGAAAGGTTGCTATTTAGGATTGATTTGATATTGCTGTACTTTTAGAAGAATCAACTTTTCTCACATCGCAAAAGAATATGTGTGTGATGAATTCTTGTTTCAAAATTATTGTTTGTTTCAAAATCAGCATTTAAACGTTTAGTAAATAAAAGTGATTTATTATTGTGACTGTATAAAATTACTAAAATGGATATTGATTATAACAATGTTCTATCGTATTATTATTATTATTATCACGAGTAGTATTGTAAAATTTATTTTTACTTTTATAAAAATATGTAATATTATCAAATATTTTTCTAAGACAATGTATTCACCATAATTATTTTAAAATAAAAATAATAAACATTTATTAAATCTCAAATTTTTAAAAAGTACAAGTAAAAGCAGTCATATTGTACAAAAATTAATTGAATTTAAATTTAAATTATCCGTGGAGATATAATATTATAATTAGAATACTAATAAACATAAGACATAAAATGAATTATTTTAATTAATTAAGATCAAAATTGGTGATGATGAATATTTTCTCATCCTCCGAGCATGGCGGCGACAGTGGTGGAGACCTGCAAAAGGTGGCGGGACTTCTTTCTTCCGTGTCCATTCTGGTGTGATAATCAGTACTTAATTAAATTCAACGCAGAATAACAATCTTGAGTATGTGTGCTGTGTATTTACCTGAGGGTTGGAATGACCCTTAATGACAGATGTCCTTTCATTTTCCTCATTATTAATAGTTAATGAAGGATGTTTCATCTTTTTAATTGTCAGTGGTGACTGTCAGTTTTTGGGTTGCTTGTCTGGCTAATCTAATGACAGTTGGATTATTGTTGTGTATATGTAGGATGCAAGCTCATGAGACCAACGAGGCGGACAAATTGTTGAAGCGGGCGGATCAGGACGTGCCACTATTTAGAGACTACATATAACAGATGTCATTATTTCTATCATCAATTGATATTTTAATAAAGATAGGTGAAAAAACTAATGTTATAATTGCTTTTTCTAAATTTTCCAATCATCTAAAATAACTTTTAATTGTTTAATAATTAAAAATTGAACTCCAAAATAAATTCCAATCGCACGTTAGTTTTGACATAATTCTTGTACCGACAATAGGAAAAGTCCCGTTACCATAATAAACAATGTTACACGTCTTTCAACTCTTTGATTAATTAAAGCCAATCTCCGACAAAGTCTTTAGTGAAGAAATTATATTAAAAAGAGACCCATGCATCATACAAGACTGTGTTCACATTTTATATTATACTTCAGCCCGCCTTGTTTCTTTAACATATTCTGGTTATTAAAGTCATCTACAACTCATATATTTAAATTAGTGCAACTTTCACATCAAATCCGTATGTCCTTCAAATTTTGCACCAAATGAAAGTGTATATTCTCATCTATAATCTATTTATATTTTAATTCTCAACAATAATTTATTTCAAAAATTATTTAATTATGTAGTTTATTTTTATTAAATATATAAATTTTATATTACATTTATTTACCGAAATTATTGCGTTCATGAAAAAAAAAGCACGATACTCAATATCACAATTAAAAAAAAAACACCATTAACATCACAAAATTGAACACATACAAATATAACAATGTACTCAATATATTGAACCAATACAAATAAATATTCAAAAAATAAAACAATTCTTGGACAAAATGCATAAACCAAAATCAAAATGAACATTGAAGAACGAAATGAATAAAGGTTTGGTGGGTTTTACGGTCTTTGCGCCATTTTCATCTTCAAATGAATAATCTTCGCCATATTCTCAACACCAAATTGGCGCAGGGTTATGGCGCCGGGTTGGAGAGATTTCACACTCCATTTTAGAGTTCACTCCAAAATGGCGCAGGGTTGGAGATGTTGTAGGGCATTTGCTTTTTTGCATTTCATGTTTGTTATTATTGGCTATATAATACGAGATTGAATTTAAAAGTATTTTATTTTATATATTTATCTATTTTTCTCTTCAATTTCATTTTTATAAGTACACATTTTATTTGTGCTATATTTAAAGAAATTGTTGGGAAACATTAGTTTTTATTTTTATTTTTTCTCATTAATGGGTTATGCCTAGCTCAACCAAGCTTGCTCCATGCCTACAAGGTTAAAGCTTATCCTTGGATGTCAAGCTTTCTATAAGTCACTTTTTATTGAACTAGACTTAGATATAATTATACAAGAAAATATTCGATACTAATTATATGCAATCAAATCACTAGGAAAACAATCAAACCAAGTATGAAAAATATGACCAAGTATATTTTGATAACACGACATGTCCAATAATGCATTTGTGCTTAAGTAGAAACTAAAATAACGCACTAACTGATTTTTTATTAATTCGCATTTTGAAGTGGATTAAATCAAAATAAATACTTGGAATGAAGACAAATTGTAGGGCAGAGGTTCCCTCATAAATGTAGAAATTCCAGAAGCTAGTTTTTGATGCATAATGAACAACATTCCAAAAGCTATTTGTATAGGATATTTTTATTTTGAGTAGACAACTTCCTTTGATAAAATTCCTAAGCCACTGGCAAAAATAGCTGAAAAAGCATCCATTTTATTCTTGGACAAAGATAAACCAATCTCCAAACCTCCCTCAGAATCCCTGGATTTGCACAGAGAAATGGAATCATCTCCATCAATAGACACTGCCTCCAGCTTTTTTGGCCTTCCCCATCCATAATCCGCCTCATATAAGTCGAACTTAGGCGATCCAGCTACTGATAGCACTCGTTTTCCCACCAATTCTGCAAAGTCTACTAGCCAATTCTCAGCACCTTTCATCATTTCGTCCTTCTTGTTCACCTTAGTTCGAATCATCTCTGCAATGGCCTCAGCTGCAATGAAAAACCCTTCGTTTTCCATTAACTCCTGGTGCTTCCTTTTAACCATTATACCTCCTAGGCAATTTCCGAAATAATTAGCAGGCACAGGTGGATTCATACGTGCCCGGCAATCCACTGCAAAACTGAAGTATTCGGGCTCATCTGCATCGACATCCTCCCCACTGGCAGGCCCGGATTTCACCAAACAAGTCCAGACATAGGCAGTTGTAACTACAAAAGATGAAGGTTGAACTAAATCTGGTTTTTGTGCCGAAACTGAATCCTTGAGTTTCTTCATATCAGCTTGATGGAGAATATATGTGGCCCGAACCTTATTGGTGGGTAAATGCAAAGATGAAGATAGCAACTTAAAATTCTTAATTTGGCTCCAGTATACATCTGCTATTCCACTTGGATCTTTAAATACAGATCTATCAAAAAGTGGCAAGAATTTGGCTTCAATCAACTGTGAATCTCCACCGAGTTTGCTGATTGAAGCTGAACAAGATAGAGATATAATTTGTAGAGAGAGAATAATCTTCAATCTCTTATTATTTCATCATATAGCAAGCAATGTACTGTAAGTGTTTATATACAAGCTTGATGAAGAAGGAAGAAGTTCCAGCTATTACTAACCAAAATAACTGATATTCTAACTAACTCTAACTAATTGTCTAACCACTAACTACAATAACAAAAAGGAAAGAGAAGGAAGAAGAAGGATATATATATACAGATAATTCTTCATCCCCCTCAAGGTGGAGCTTGGTGGAAATCACCCAAGCCCAACTTGGAAACTAAAATCTGAAATTGAGGTGCAGCAAGAGCTTTGGTGAAGAGGTCTGCCAGTTGGTGTTTGGAAGAAACGTGTTGAGGATGAACAAAACCTTCCTTGAACTTGTTTCTGACCACATGGCAGTCAATTTCCAGGTGTTTGGTGCGTTCATGGAAGACTGGGTTTGCAGTGATATGAATTGCTGCCCTGTTATCGCACCACAGAGGAATAGGTAGAGACAAAGGAACAAAAAGATCAGCAAGAATGTAAGAAATCCACTGAAGCTCACAAACAGTAACAGCTAGGCTTCTATATTCAGCTTCTGCAGATGATCTAGAGACAGTGGATTGCTTCTTAGTTTTCCATGAAATTAAGGCATTCCCAAGATAGATACAATATCCAGTTAGAGATCTTCTAGTGTCAAGACAGGATGCCCAATCTGCATCTGAATATCCTTGCAGCTGGAGATTATTTTGAGTAGGAAAGAAAAGACCTTGAGCTGGACATCCTTTCAAATACCTCAACAAATGAAGTGCTGTATCCCAGTGAGTTTGACAAGGAGAATTTACAAATTGGCTTAATTGTTGGACACCAAAGGTGACATCGGGTCTAGTAAGATTCAGATACAACAAACGGCCAACCAATCTTCTATATCTTTCGTGATCGGTGAGTAGTGGTCCCGCATTTTCAAAGATGAGTTTAGTGCCTTTAGGAATAGGGACTGATGTTGGTTTGGCACCAAAGTGAGACCAAAGATCTCGGATGATGTCCATAATATACTTTCTTTGGTTCACATATGTACCTACTGAACTTCTAGTAATTTCAAGACCCAAGAAGTATTTGGCATAACCAAGGTCTTTAATGGTAAACATCTGATGAAGATATTGCTTGATCATAATAATATCAGCCTCATGAGTACCTGTAACCAATATATCATCTACATAGACTAGTAAAAATAAAGTGCCATCAGAAGTATGTTTAACAAACAAACAGTGATCATGGGCTGATTGAAGAAAACTAAAATCCTTGAGTTTGACACAAAGTTCTGTATTCCATTGCCTTGAAGCTTGTTTTAAACCATATAAACTCCTTTTGAGTCTACAAACTTGTCCATTAGTAGCCTTGTGGTAGCCCTCGGTGGTGTCATGTAAACTTCCTCATCTAGGTAACCATGGAAGAAGGCATTGTTGATATCAAGTTGGTGAATAGACCAAGACTTTGTCAAGCAATTGCCAAGAATATCCTCACAAAATGACCAACTTAGCAACAGGGAAAAACTATCAAAATAATCCACTCCTTGTAGTTGATGATAACCCTCGCTACAAGTCTAGCCTTTGAACCTTTCTATTGTCCCATCTGGATTTACTTTAACTTTGTAAACCCATCTTGAACCAATGGCTTTCTTTCCAGTAGGTAATGATGTAAGTTCCCAGGTTTGATTGTCTTCTAATGCCTTAATTTCTTTGTCCATTGCCTCAACCCAATCTGGATTCTTACTAGCCTGGTAATAAGAATGTGGTTCCTGGATGCTAGATATATTTGCCAAAAAGGATATGTGTGCATGATTAAGGTGAGGTGGTGTAATATAAGGGTATGTAGGTGGTGTATAAGGAGAAGTGTGGGCACAAGATAATTTGCAGGTAGAAGGATCATTGGCAATTGGCAAACTGTTAGTGATAGACATATTTGTGACAAAGTCCTGTAACCAACGAGGTTTAGTCTTCAATCTAGTACTTTTCCTAATGACTTCAATATCATGATCGATAGTGTGGTTGTTTCCAATGTCAATAGGTGAGTTATTAGTAGAAGGGACTTGATTCTGAGATGATGAATTGTGAAATGACTCAGCAGAAAGAGGTGTGATATCTTCTGGAATAAAATCTATCTCATCAGGTTTAACTAAAGGCAAAGGTGTATGAGTAATGTAGGTTGTTTGGTCCTTAAAAGGAAATGTATCTTCATAAAAGATAACATCTCTGGATACATGAATTTGTTTGGTGGCAATATCAAAGACTTTATAAGCTTTTGTCCAAGCTGTTATATCCAAGAAAATGCATTTGAATGCTCTAGTTTCAAATTTGTCTTTGTGAGGCTTTGTGTTGGTTATATAACGAGACAACCAAAGGTTTTAAGTAAAGGAGTAATCTAGCTTCGCTTATACAACATTTCATATGGTGTACACCATTTTAGGATCGAACTTGGCATTTTGTTAATAATGTGTGTAGCCATAAGAATAGAATAGGGCCAAAATTTCTTAGGCATGTAAGCTTGGAACATTAAAGATCTAGCTATTTGTAAAAGATGTCTATGCTTATGCTCCACAACTCCATTTTTTGAGGAGTATAAACACATGATTTTTGATGTATGATTCCTAGAGTTTGGAACAAACCTTGACACTCAAAACTAATAAACTCAGTCCCATTATCTGTTCTAATACACTTAATTTTCTTGTCAAACTGAGTTTTGATCATTTGAAAGAAAGTTTCAAGAGTTCTTACCACTTGAGTTTTGTGCACTAATAAGAAAGTCCAGGTGGATCTGCTGTAATCATCTACTAATGTTAACATATAAGGTGTTCCAGTAATAGAATATTGTCTATAAGGACCCCATATGTCAACATGTAAAAGATCAAAAACAGCAGTAGAATGAATTTGACTGGTAGGGAAAGTTAATCTATGCTGTTTGGCTTTGTGGCATACATCACATTGCTGTAATTTGCGAATATCTGAATCAGTGAATAACTCTTTCAAGAAGTCTAGATGTTGTAGGGCTTGATGTGAAGCATGACCAAGTTTATTATGCCAATCTATAAAAGAAATGACTGAAGCTTTATTGATGTAATTTGTTTGAATACAAGAGTTTGAAGCTATCAGCTGATTACAAGGAGTTTCTTTTCTATCCAGGATACAAGACTTGTCTAACACATACAATTTTCCAACTAGTTTACCAATTGCCAACACTTCTTCATTTTGTAGGTCCTGCAGCAAACAATAGGTTGGAAAGAAAACAAACTTTATTTGGGCAGTTTGAGAAAGTTTGTGTACAGATAATAGATTAAATTTGAAACTGGGAATATGTAAGGTATCGGTTAAACAAAGTCTTTTGTTTAAGGGCACATCTCCAATATGTGTCACTGGTTTGATTGATCCATCAGGTAGGAAAACAGGTGTAAAATGGCTTGAAGGTTTAATTTTGGTCATTAAGATCATGTCAATACACATATGGTTACTAGCTCCAGTATCTATTATCCAGGTTCCAAATTCTAAATTATCAAGCAAAGTAAGGGCATGATAATAAGAACTCATACCGCAAAATCTTGAAGTGTGCAAAATTTACTTGATTGTCATTATCAACCAAAGATCTTTCCTTTCAATATCTTCATCAATTCTTGCTTTGGACAATGTTGGTAATGTTGGCATTTGATGTACCTTCTTTGATCTCGGCCCAAGAGAGTCATCCTCAATTTCAAGTGGTGAATCGCCATGTTAGCCACAAATTTTCCTCCTCCTAGAACCTTTGTTTCTGTTCTTTCGTGTTCTTATACCAACTGGATATCCATGTAATTTGAAACATGTATTTTGTGTGTGGCCATCCATATTACAAAGAATCACAGGTGCATATGCTCCTTCTCATTGTTATTGTATCTTTTGGAATTTCCTCTACCATATCCACCTCTTCCTGACCAGTTTCCTCTTCCCAGTCCATTCCTTCCAGATCCATCTTTCTTAAAGTTCTGAGCTCTAACCATCATGGCTGAATTATCATTATTCTCCTGAAATATATTGTGTACTTCCTCCTGCTTTCAACCCTTAGTACCATAGAATAGGCTTTTTCACAATGCCGAGTGGATCCATGACAAGGATTTGATTTCTTATGTTATCATATGTGTCATTCAGTCCCATTAGAAATTGCATCAATCTATTAAAAGAGGCTAAATCTGAAACTTCTTTAGCAGCTCCACATGTGCAGATAGGTATGGGCATTAGACACACCAATTCATCCCATAGTTTCTTTAGTTTTGTGTAGTATTTTTCAACTTGCAGTAGTACCTCGAGTTATGCCACTGATTTCCTCTCTCGCAATTGGTACAACAAAGGTCCATTACATTCACCATACCGCTCTTCAAGTTCATTCCATAAATCCTTTGCGTGAAGTTGTGTATATAAAAGCATCCACTATCTCTTTAGAAATTGAATTCGTGATCCAAGATCTAACCATACAACCAACTCTTATCCATTGTTCCATCTGGTGAGATCCTTCAGCAGGTTTTTCACAGCTTTTCCATTTATGAATCCAAGCTTCAATTTAGCTCCCAAAGCAATCTTAATAGATCTGCTCCAACTAAGATAGTTGTTACCTGTTAGGGGTGAAGTGACTAATAACATTCCAGGATGATCTGATCCTTGTAGATTCAATGGATCTCCATTGAAATAAGGTCCTGATTCGTTTGCATTGCTTCCACTGTGATCTGCATTAAGAGCAGCTCTTCTTATTGATGAGTTTTCTGTTTCTGTCATCTTCACGTGTTGTTCAATTGATCTCACAGATCAACCTGGCTCTGATACCATGAACAAGATAGAGATATAATTTGTAGAGAGAGAATAATCTTCAATCTCTTATTATTTCATCATATAGCAAGCAATGTACTGTAAGTGTTTATATACAAGCTTGATGAAGAAGGAAGAAGTTCCAGCTATTATTACCAACCAAAATAACCTGATATTCTAACTAACTCTAACTAATTGTCTAACCACTAACTACAATAACAAAAAGGAAAGAGAAGGAAGAAGAAGGATATATATATACGAGATAATTCTTCGAAGCCCATGCCTTGATAAAGCCCACAATTGAACTCGCATCGCCTATAGTATGATGGTTGGTAAATCCAATACATACGCCACGATTTGGAAACAAAGTTACCCAGATACACAAGACTCGGAAAGTTTTGTACTCGGCCTCCTCTTTAGGTTGTGGCAATTGAGGGACAAATGGATAGAACCGATCAAGATCTCGTGTATAATTTGCAAAAAGATTGTTGAAATCGTTCTTTGGACTCGGCTATAGTTAGAGAAACCGAGTCCCCAACCACATAACGGAACTCGGGCTTTTCATTGCTTGATGGATAGAGTACGTTGCTTGCTAATGGAATATAATGCTTGAGAGTGAGGAGAGTGATTCTTCAGATTTGGAACGATGGTTTCCAAGAAATAGGGCTTAGAACAAGGAATTCATAGAACAAAAGATTTGAATTGGATGACTATACAACCATGGTATGTCTAAAATGTCAAAGGTAATGAAAGTTCGCCACCTCACTGGGGGGGTAGGATTTCACAAATGTTCAAGTTGGGTTGCCATAGGGATGAAAGTCACAATTGAAGGTGGGTTGGCTGTTTATATGATCTTTTAAACTCTTTGATTGATTCAAATAATTATAAAACTGGTGTTCCGAGAAAACTCATCAATTAAGAATCCAATTTCTAGAAGCGGTTGTCTTTACGCTCAAATCGCCTCTGTAAAACTGCCGTGCACTTGTTATCTGTGCCTACAATTTCGCTCCGCTTCTTTTTCTATATTATCACTTTGTACAACCTGTCTTGTTCTTTCCCTTTTCATATCTTCATTTTTTTTGGGACTTGATCGGTTTTATGTTTTCTTGAGAGACAAATTAAGAGAGAAATATCAAAATGTCGAAAATGTTTTATGCCTCCTTTAATAAGGGGCCATTTATTTATAGACGACAATTACAAATATAATCGGTCGAGTTATTACACAATATGGTAAATAACTTTATAATTGACCGACCAAATAAAACCAAAGCAAATATTGACCACATACAACTCGACATATTGGATAAAAAACCTCGACCACTTATACTCAAAAAGAGCGGCTGACATTAGTAGACCCCACTCTCGAATTTATAAAATCTTATAACTTGAGAGTTATCTGAAATTGGATATTCATTAACTAACTAACACGGTCGTTTTATTTGACCGACTTTTCTCGCGCTTTTGTAGACCGTGTGTCCATTCACGTTGGAGCTCCGCGACTGTCGTTATTAATGGTTCGCTGATTCCCTAGGTTCACAGTTGTCAAGAAGGCGGCGCTGGCGTCTTGGGGAATTGTGCTTTTATGACGTCATCGCTTGCCGCCTTTTCAGTTTTCAAAAAACGTCACATATATGCTTGATAATCCACACTTTCCGATTCTCTCTTTGTATCAACTCTTCTCTCGGTTCTTATAATATTTCCATATTTCATGAACGATATTAATTTGGAAAGCTCTTCGGATGAACAAGAAGCCATCTCTCTATCTGAAATAGAGTTCTCTTTTAATTCTTTGGAATCAATTGAATCCATTGGGCAACTGGACAACTCAGTACCAGAAGTCAATAGCTTTCCTTTGAACGTCGACCAGGCCTCCGGATTAATAACACCCGATAGGTCTCTAACTTTAACGTTATTATCTCTTCTTGTATTAAAAGCTGGTGTTGCTATCCTTTTGTTGTTGTTTCTTCTTTCTTTCTTTTCCTCTTTCTAAGGAGGTCGTCCTTCTGACGTTTTCTAGTCTCAGTGTCGTAGTTTGGCAAAAATGGTTGTGCAACCTCTTAGAGACGGTAGAGTTGACCGGTTGAATCATGCACCCACTCACGACCGTCCAAGCTCCACTCTTCACACTATTCCAAAACACCCAAGTATATGCACTGAAACAACTTTGAAACGCACGCTCTACCACTTTTTCTATAGTAAAAACACACCTATAGAGCTCCTGGATCGACCGAATATTTGCCCGTCGGCCGTCCTAGAGAGGTAGCGATTTACCAAGATAGCCTTAAGGCTGGCCTTAGATTTCCGCTTCACTCCTTCCTGGTCGAATTTTTTTGTACCTTTAATCTCTCTCCCAGCCAATTGGTGTCAAATGCGTTGAGGATGTTAAATTATTTTCTCCTTGTCTGTCTACGTCATGGTTTAGAACCATCGGTTGACATTTTCCACTTGCTTTTTGAGATGAAGTTGTTAGACCATTATAATTGTTACGTAGTTTCCTCCCATCGCGACCAAGGTATTCCCGCACATGATCACTTTAAGATACCAAATTGCCCTACCTCTAATAGTGGGTGGAAGAATAGGTATTTCCGGTCGATGGTATGTTTGCTTTCCTCTTAAATTCGAGTGTTCTCCCACTCGAAGATTTTAACTCCACACTAATCAGAAATTGATTCCTTAATAATCTTACGGGTGATCGAGCCACTTGGTTGTTCGATGAATGATGTATTGACAGAGCCTTGGTCTCTGCTGGCATCGGCCGTCCCTATGGTAGGACAATTTTTTCTTTTGAGTAGCCTATAGTAATTGTAGTTCATGTTATCTAGCTTGCTGATTGCGTGTATGTTCTTATAGATATGTTTGCAGACAAGTTTACTAAAGATTTCTTGGAAGAGTTAGCTAGGAAGAATACTCATGGCCAAAGAAAAAGGCGTAGAGATCGCTCTTCTGCTGATCCTCCATCTTCTGATGTCGTTCCATCGAGCGACCAGCAAGAACCTACACCGGTTGATTCCTCACCAATTGCTCGCATCCGTGACAAGACTAACCGGTACCCGTAAAATTCTCGCCTCTCACTTCATGGCCGCTTGTTGATACCAAACCAACTTCTAATCTTCGTTCCTCGATCGAGAAGGTGACGGAGGATTGTCGTTATCACTCTCTTTTTTTTTTTGGATTGGGAGGTGGTCGAGGCGAGCAAAGACAAATCTCTTGAATGTTTAGAGCGGTCTATCATGGTGGAGGAGCAACGGGTATGTATCTCGTATAGTCATTTTGGACATTATCTCTTTACCCTTTTTGGTCTTTCACACAGTTGTTTTTTTGTGGCAGATTTTATCTATTAGTCATACCGTTTTTCGCAAAATGCGCGAACAAGCTGAAAAAATTGAACAAACCAGCCAAACTCTTGAAGAGAAGTGTAGAGACTTGCGTGCCTGTCGTAGAGATTTGTCTAAAAAGATTGATATGATTACCGATCATGAAGCAAGGGTGATCGAGCTTGAGAGATCTTTATAAGAGCGAGAAGACCTTCTGCAGCATCGGACAAAAAGGTTCGTACCTTAGGAGAAGTCATCGACCGTCTTTCGCAAGAGTTAGTTGTGAAGTGAGAGACTGCAGTAGAAGAATACAAAAGAAACGAAGAGTACATGACGACTGTGGGTATGGTTTGTGTACGTGGTCGAGACATGGCTTTTAGGAAGAGCCGATAATGGTTCTCAAAAAAATTCCCTAACACTGATTACTCGGACGCCCCATTTATGCCATCGATCGATGTTGACGATGATGCTAATGATGAAGATGACTGAATTTTTCTCTTTATAAATGTTTTTAATCATAACAAGGATTTTGAAAACACTTTTGTTGATTTCCGTCTTCTGGGTGGAGAGATAGTTTATCCTCGCCCGAATCTTTTGAGAATGATTTCTAACTTGAACTTCTGTCCTTTTGTCAAGCAAGATATAGTCTATCCTTCGAAGTGGATGTATTGACATATATATATATATATATATCGACCGATGTTACTTTTGCTTAGATCAATCTTGAATCGCCAGAGTTTTTACGATCGTAGTCGAATATTTATGATGACATCATATTTGAGACTATAGTCGATTATTTACGACCATAGTTATTTTTTGAGATAACACTGACCGTGGTCTAACTTATGACAAGTCGATCGTAATCGCTTGACTTTTATGACCTTATTCAATTTATTTGTATTACTCGATCGTCATCGAGTTACGCAAGTGCAACTATTTTTATTTGAAATTTAAAACAGAGCAATAGTTGTTAAACTTACCATAATTCTTTTCACTTATTTTCTTTCTGTTCTTCTATATTCGTGACTAAGATGATTAGTGTTGCTCTAACTTGTAAAACAAAGAAGGATTGTGGTTGGGAGGAATCAGGGGCCGCACCCAGTTTGGTAGTGTTATGAACCATATCCTTAGTGTCCTCATCATCTGTCCTCGCCCCCATCTATTTATTCTGAAAAAAGATAGTAAAGATACACCAAACTAAAAAAAAGAAGTAAAGATATACCAAACTAAAAGAGCTATCTTCATTTTACTGGTAATATTTCTTTAAGTGTTCTACATTCCAAGGTCGGCCGAGGGGCTTTCCACGTTGATCTCTTAGACTGTATGCTCCATTCTTCACTTCTCTGATAACTTCAAACGGCCATTCCCACATGGGATCTAACTTGCTTAGTTGATTCCCTACTGCTGAAGCATTCCTGTGGACTAGGTCTCATTTCTCAAACTTTCGAGGCTTCACTCTCTGATCAAAATGTACAGCTATCCTACGCTTGTAATTAACCATCTTTGTAAACATTTTCTGTCTTACCCCCTCTAGCAAGTCGAGCTCGGATTTATGTAATTCCACATTAGTTTGCTGGACCATTATGCGTGGTGTTGGCTTGATTACCTCGGCCAAGATATCGCTTTTAAACTAAAACACAATATGTATGGTGTCTCTCTAGTCGATTCTCTGGGTGTGGTGTGGTATGCCTATAGCACGCTCGAATTTCTTCCTACCTATCATCGTCCTTTACATTTTTCCGCTTGGTTCGTGATATCCTATAGGATAGTTCGATTAGTAACTTCCATCTGACCGTTCGCTCGAGGATGGGTATCTTATAACTTGTGCTAAATTCTTCAAATTCCCAATTATGAAATTGCTTTCTATTGTCCGATATTATTTCTTGTGGTATCCCGAACCTACATATAATATTCTTCCAAACGAAATTTTGTATTTTCTTGGTTGTTATTGTTGCGAGAGGTTCTGCTTCTACCCACTTTGTGAAATAATCGATTGCAACCATTAGAAATTTCATTTGTTGGTCGGCCATCTAAACGGACCTAAGAGGTCGATCTCCCACTAAAAGAAAGGACAAATACCAAATATTGCGCTTTGATACTCGGTCGACACATGGATAAGGTTAGCGTGTCTTTGACAGGCGTCACATTTTTGGACCAATTCTTTCGTATCTGTTTTCATAGTCGGCCAATAATATCCATATCGGAGGGCTTTAAAGGCCAACATGTTCGCACCTTGATGGTTTCCGCACATCTCAGAATGTATTTCTGTGAGTATGACAAATCATCTATTGGTGTCAATACATTTTAGATACGGCATTGAGATTCCTTTCTTGAACAAGTGATTGTTGATGATTATAAATCTAGCTGTCCTTATCCTCAATCTTCACGTCTCAATTGGATCACCAGTCGATTCCCTCGGTTAAATAGGATTTCAGAAGATCCATCTAGGTGGGAGGTTCTCCAATTTCACCTATTTCAATTAAGGTTATAAAATTGGGCTGAGATATCGTTCGCAATGGTGACGAACACGACCGTAGGTTAGCATAGGTAGACCCCAGCCAAGACAATGCATTAGCTCGTGCATTATCAATCCGAGCTATCTTCACAATTTCAAATTCTTGGAAATGTTGCTGCAGATCTCTAGTTCTCATTAAATATGTAGCCATGCGATCATCTTTTGCATTAAATTCTGCTCGAATTTACCTGACTACAAACTGGGAGTCGCTATGCACTTTAATTGACCGAGCTCCCATTTTCAGCGCATATTGTAATTAAAGTATGATCAAGGTCGTATTCAATATCATTATTAGTAGCTTTGAATTTGAATATTAATGTATACCTCATTTCTTCTCCATTTGGTTTTATTAATATATTTACTGCACTTGACCTCTCTTTATTGGAAGATCTATCTACAAATAATATCCAAAGAGGGTTTTTTCTAGAGATGAATCGGGTGATAATTCGCAATAAAGTCGCTAGGGCCCCGCCTTTTATGGAAGAGCACGATTTAAACTCTAAGTCATATTCTCCCAACTCTACCACCCACTTCATCAACCAATCGGATGTCTCGGGGACGATGGAGAATTTGCTTCAAGGGTTGATTCGTTAAGACTTCAATCGATGTGCCTAAAAAATATGGTCTTAACTTTCTTGCGCTTATGATCGTGGCTAGGACTAACTCCTTTGCTAGGTTGTATCGAGATTCAGCGTCTTTCAGAACGTGACTTACTTAAGAGACTGACCGTTCTACTTTTTCTTCTATCCTTACGAGGACAGAGTTGACCGCATGCAGAGATACAACTATGTACAACCTCAGTGTTTCTCCTGTAATCGGCCTGCTTAAGATGGACGGGTGTTGGATTAATGCCTTCAATTCTGCCAACGATTCTTCACACTCGACTGTCCATTCAAAGTCGTTGCTATTCTTAATGGATTTAAAGAATGGGTAACATTTGTTAGTTGCCTGCGACATGAATCGATTTAAGGCTGCTACTCTACCAATGAGTCTTTGTACTTTATTAATATTCTTTGGACTTGTCATATCAATAATTGCCTGAATTTTATCGGGGTTGGCTTCTATTCCTCTCTGAGTTACCATGAAGCCTATAAATTTACCTCTAGTGGTGCCGAAAGTGCATTTTTGGGATTAAATTTCAAACGACTTTGTCTCGCCACTCGAAAAATCTCTCTCAAATCTTCCACACAATATTCTTCTTGATTACTATAGACCACCATGTTGTCAACACAGGCCTCTATCTTTCGGCCGACTAAATTACCAAACACCTTGTTGACCATGCGCTGGTATGTGGTCCCAGCATTCTTTAGCCCAAAGGGCATAGCTGTGTAACAGAAAATCCCAAAGTCAGTTATGAAAGAAGTTTTCTCAGCGTCATCTGGTGCTAATGAGATTTGGTGATATCCTGAAAATGCATCAAGAAAACAGAATATTTTCTTTCCAGTCGTAGCATGTATGAGCGCATCGATTCTTGGTAGAGGGAATCAATCATTGGGACATGCTTTGTTTAAGTCGATAAAATCTATGCACATTCTCCACTTCCCGGTAGACTTTTTTTTTACCAAACCTACGTTGGCCAACCATTATACTCCACATCTCTTATAAAATCTGCTTTGAGTAATTTTTCTAACTCCTCCTTTATGACTTGTTGTCTTTTGGGCGCGAACTGTCTTTTTTGCTGTTTCAAGGGTTTGTAACCAGCTATGTTGTTCAATCGATGCTGGGCAATCGAGGGATCAATACCTGACAGGTCATCAGTACTCCATACGAACACGTCAATGTTTTCTCGAAGCATGTTCAGAATCTTCTTTATCTCTCTTTCACTTAGCGATCGACCGATTGTAACTTTTTTATTTTCTTCTAATTCCACCACTTCTACCTCTTCTACTTGTTCAAAATGGTGCGTTTGTTGATAGTCATTTGTCTCTATTGTCAACACAATTGGGTTAGCTTCAGCTTGAATACTGTCTACATAACATCTTCTAGAAGTTAGCTGATCACCCCTGATTATCCCGATTTCCCGACTCGTGGAAAATTTCATGGATTGGTGTTGAGTAGATATGACGGCACCGACCGAATTGATAATTTTGCGATCATAAATGGAATTATACGCCATAGGTGTCAGCACTATCAAAAAAAGAATTATCAACATTACACAATAAAGGTGTTTTCCTAAAACAAATGAGAGGTCAACAATTACTTGAAGTATCACGGTTCCTCCTCCAAACCCTTGCAAAGGAGTGTTTACGGACTTCAGGTGGTAGGTTGGTATTTTCAAAGCTTTAAAAGCTTCCTAGCTCAATATGTTTGCAGCACTGCCCGTATGTACTAGCACCATTTTTACATCAAAGTCTGCTATATCACCCCATAATTACTAATGCATCATTGTATGGTAAAGATACACCCTCTAGATCTCCGTCATTAAAGGTGATTGATGGCTAAATCTTCTTGACACACCAATCGAATTTATTTGCAGCGACCGTGCGTAGCCTTTTCTAGAGTTCCTCGAATTTCCTCCTCCATCCGATCCTCCAACAATGACATGTATCACTCCCGCTCTCATATTTTTTCATTCTTCTTCTACTATTTGTTTATGATGGTTGTCATTTTTCACGAAGTGTTTTATCAGCCCCTTAGAAATCAACCTCTCGACTTCATTTTGTAGCGTTCAACATTGATCGATAGTATGGCCGTGATCTTTGTAAAATTCGCATTTGCGATAATGATCTCAAATGGAAGGATCGGATCTTAATCTCTCTGGCCACTGTAACTCTTTCAACGTACTTATCTCTCGGATGATAGTAGACAAGGGAACGTTTAACTGAGTCTGAGATATTGCATTAACAACTTTAGTTCTCGATGGATACCTGTACTCAGGCATACCCCTGGTGTTTGGCTTGCTCATCGAAGGTTCTTCACGTGTCGTCTTATCGTACTCACATCGTCATATATATCTTGGTCGCTTCGTGTTGCTTTCAATACTTATTCCTGATCGATATATTCCTCTCATCGTCTAAGTAGCTCCGTCATGGACTCGGGCAATTTTTTCGAAAGCCTGGCTCTGAAGCCGTGGTTCCTCAATCTGCTGAGTAGAGCAGTTATAACTGACGGCATCTACAAATTTTTTATGCCTAATGTTGCACGGTTGAACTGTAACATATATTCGCACAGAGATTCTCCTTTATCTTGTGTTACTTGCATCAACCCCATTGCACTCTTCTTTTTTTGCGCATTACTAGAGAAACAAATCGCGAATTTGTTTGCGAAATTTGCAAACGAAGAGATTGACCATGGGGGCAATGTGTTAAACCACTCTCTGGCATCTTTTCGCAACGTCATGGAAAACGCCCTGCATGCTATAGCGTCTGGCCAGCCATGCAATCTTACTCGATCTTGGAAAGTTCAGATGTGATCAATAGGATCCGTTGTTGCATCAAAATCTCCGATCGGTTCTTTGAATTTCATCAGTAAAGGTACGTTAATTACATCCTCAGTAAACGGATCCTCTTTTATAGAAATCGGTCTACCTCTGCTCTTCCTTCGTGTGATCACCTCATCGACTTTTTCATTCAAAATACTTTCCCAGTTGGCTGGTATCGAGTGACAGCTGGTAGATGTCATTTCATGTGTTTGTGTAGTCTCGGATGGTAGAATTTCGACTGCCGGCGGAACTTCCACTGCCGGTGGGGCCTCCGCTGTCGGTGGCACTTCTATATGGGACAGAGTGGTCATTTTCTGCAACATCTCCATAATAGTGGACATTTGATCTTGCAAAATTGTAACTTGCTGGATAGTGGCGAATTGCAATGGAGGTTGCTGTTCTTCTGCCATTTCTTGTAATTGAGCATATGGATGTTCTATTCTAGGCCTTCCTCTTGCTCTACCGGACATGACTTCTAGTTCTTCTTGTTAGGAAACTAGAAAAATGTTTCCCGCAGACGGCACCAATTGATCGGTTTTACGTTCTTGAGAGAGAAATTAAGAGGGAGAATATCAAAATGTCGAAAATGTTTTCTGCCTCCTTTAACTTTAACTGAGAGGGGCTTATAGACGATAATTACAAATATAATCGGTCGAGTTATTACACAACATGGTAAATAACTTTATAATCGACCGACCAAATAAAACCTAAGCAAATATTGACCACATACAACTCGACATATTGGATAAAAAACCTCGACCACTTATACTCAAAAAGAGCGCGACATCGTGGACTCAAGACTGCACTTGCACTAATCTTCAATTATTTGTACATATTACAAGGGGCTTTTAGTTAAAAGGACTAGTCAAACTATAACATTATTTCAAAAGCCTTTCACAATGTATTTTGACTAAAAATCTTGATGTAATAAATAACTGGTTAATGGACAAAATTTAAGTTTAAATTATAAATTACATCTCTTTGCACAAACAATTTATGTTCAAATATAATTCATAACATACACATGAAGGCTTTAATATTTATTGAATAACAAAGAGTAATTATATTGATTCGTGGAACAAACAAGATAAATGTCTTCTTGCAAAGAAATAGGTTTAACTTTGCTTACTATGTTGCCGGCAATGGTCGTTTACATACTATTGTACCACAAGACAAGTGATAATAAATAACATGTGTTATGTTTCCATATAAAGTACTAAAATTCCAACAAAAGACACCTTGTATATGGTAATTACGTATGTGGGAATTAGAGTATCTTTTTCGCTTTTTGATCATTCAAGACGAGCTTAAATGATTGTGGATGGCTTTATACAATTGAATTTGATGTTATTGTAAAAGGGGTCTCTTATTATACTTTCTTGTTAAAAAACATTACGCGAATATATACTCTAGAAGTTATTTAGTTCTCAATTTGGGGTCTCCATAATCCTTTCAATGACTGCAACAACAACGTCCTATATAGTTACATTGAGTTTCAACATTGTTAAGTGCATATATTGAAAACTCAACTCCTAGTTATATGTTTACATGTTAGTCAACGAGAATCAATGATTTGTACGAGACATAAAGTGAGGATCATGTTGAGTTTTACATAATCCATTGTCATGATCAACAAATTAATCAATACAAAGAACTCATCAATTTGAGACTTAACAAAAAAATCTAATGAACAAGCAACTAGAGTTTGCTGATTGAAGCCCATGCCTTAATAAAGCCCACGATTGAACTCGCATCGCCTATAGTATGATGGTTGATTAAACCAATACACACACCATGATTTGGAAACAAAGTTAGCTGTAGACAGAAGATTGGTATAGTTTTGTACTCAGCCTCCTCTTTAGGTGGTGGCAATTGAGGGACAAAAGGATAGAACCGATCAAAGATCTCGTGCATAATTTGCGATAAGGATGTTGAAATCGTCACGGACTCGCTATAGTTAGAAAACCGAGTCCCCGACCACATAACAAAACACGGGCTTTTCATTGCTTAAGGGAATGAGTAGGTTGCTTGCTAGTGGGTAATAATGTTTGAGTGTGAGGGAGAGTGATTGTTTGAGATTTGGAACAATGGATTCCAAGAAGTAGGCTTTGGAACAAGGAAATTTGTAGAACAAAATACGCTGAATTGGATGAAAATGCACCCATAGAATGTCGACAAATGTCAAACGTAGTGTTAGTTCCACAGAGTTCAAGTTGGGTTGTCATGGGTAGAGGTGGCAAAATGGGCCACCCAGATAGCCCGGTACAACTAACCTATCGGGCTGAAGCCGGGCTGGCCCGATAAATTATTTTTCCCCAAGTCCCTACCCCACTTCAAACACTCCACCCCACCCCCACCCCCACCCCCACGTGGCAGCAAATGGGAGGATTTCTCCTCCCGATTTACGGCCGACATCGGCCGAAACGAGGGGAGAAATCTCCGTCGCAAAGAAAAAGGGAGGGAGGGAGGGTCTCCCCTCCCGTCAAGCAAAAAAAAGGGATTTCTCCTTGTTTTCGATCGGCCGAAATTTCCCTGGTTTCGCCGCGAATAGGGGATTTCACCAAAGGAAACAAGGGAGAAATCCCCCACGCGCGGGCGAAACCAGAGAGATTTCCCCCCTCGGTTTCGTGACCAAAAGGGTCTCGCCAAGAAACTAGAGGGGAGATCTCGGTTGTTGCAACCGAGAGAAATCCTCCTCTCTGGCCGGGTTCTCAATATTTGGGTGGGGGGAAGGAGGAAGATACCAATTTTTTATCTTTTAAATTATAAATAATTATTTGTAAAAAATAAGTTAAAAATTTAAGTTGTGCTGACCCATTAGTCCTGTGGCCCAAAGTCGGGCTTGGTTGGCCCAGTAATAACCAGCCCATGTAAAATTGGGTTAGAGCTAGCCTAGCCCAATCTTTTGTCTAGCCCGTCTAATTTCGGGTTGGGCCAGCCCATATGGCCATTTGCCAGAACTAGTCATAGGGATGAAGCCACATTTCAAATGGTATAGGAGATGATGAATAATGAATGAATCATTGAAGCTTTAATAAACAATATTACACGTCTTCGGTCTTTCAGATCTTTGATTAATTAAATCCAAGCTCTGACAAAGTCCTCAATGAAGAATTTATATTAAAAAGGGATCTATATACATCATAGAAGACAGTTTCAGCCGGCCTTGTTTCTTGAACATATTCTGGTTGCTAAGGCATTTTTGTTAATTTTTTTTTTGCATTTCATGTTTGTTATTATTGTATATACAATACTAGATAATTAAAATTCAAAATTATTTTATTTGATATATATATTTATCTATTTTTTTCTTCAATTTCATTTTATAACGTACACATTGTATTGTGCTACATTTAGAGAAACTGTTGGGAAAAAATGCCTACAGAAGCAAGTCTTGGAGGCATAATGAACAACATTCTAAAAGCAACTTGTATAGGATATTTTTATTTTGAGTGGAGAACTTCCTTTGATAAAATTCCTAAGCCACTGGCAAAAATAGCTGAAAAAGCATCCATTTTGTTCTTGGTCAAAGACAAACCAATCTCCAAACCTCCCTCTGAATCCCTGGATTTGCACAGAGAAATGGAATCATCTCCATCAATAGAAATTGCCTCCATCTTCTTTGGCCTTCCCCATCCATAATCCGCCTCATATAAGTCGAACTTAGGCGATCCAGCTACTGATAGCACTCGTTTTCCCACCAATTCTGCAAAGTCTACTAGCCAATTCTCAGCACCTTTCATCATTTCGTCCTTCTTGTTCACCTTAGTTCGAATCATCTCTGCAATGGCCTCAGCTGCAATGAAAAACCCTTCGTTTTCCATTAACTCCTCGTGCTTCCTTTTAACAATTACACCTCCTAGGCAATTACCGAAATAATTAGCAGGCACAGGTGGATTCATACGTGCCCGGCAATCCACTGCAAAACTGAAGTATTCGGGCTCATCTGCATCGACCTCCTCCCCACTGGCAGGCCCGGATTTCACCAAACATGTCCAGACATAGGCAGTTGTAACTACAAAAGATGAAGGTTGAACTAAATCTGGTTTTTGTGCCGAAACTGAATCCTTGAGTTTCTTCATATCAGCTTGATGGAGAATATATGTGGCCCGAACCTTATTGGTGGGTAAATGCAAAGATGAAGATAGCAACTTAAAATTCTTAATTTGGCTCAAATATATATCTGCTATTCCACTTGGATCTTTAATTACAGATCTATCAAGAAGTGGCAAGAATTTGGCTTCAATCAACTGTGAATCTCCACCGAGTTTGCTGATTGAAGCCCATGCCTTGATAAAGCCCACAATTGAACTCGCATCGCCTATAGTATGATGGTTGGTAAATCCAATACATACGCCACGATTTGGAAACAAAGTTACCTGTAGACACAAGACTCGGAAAGTTTTGTACTCGGCGTCCTCTTTAGATGGTGGCAATTGAGGGACAAATGGATAGAAATGATCAGCATCTCGTGCATAATTTGCAGTAAGATTGTTGAAATCGTCGCTGGACTCAGCTATAGTTAGAGATACCGAGTCCCCAACCACATAACGGAACACGGGCTTTTCATTGCTTGATGGATAGAGTACGTTGCTTGCTAATGGAATATAATGCTTGAGAGTGAGGGAGAGTGATTCTTTCAGATTTGGAACGATGGTTTCCAAGAAATAGGGCTTAGAACAAGGGAATTCATAGAACAAAAGACGCTGAATTGGATGACAATACAACCATGGTATGTCTAAAAATGTCAAAGGTAATGAAAGTTCAGTTACCTCGGCTGTGGGAGGTAGGATTTCACAGTGTTCAAGTTGGGTTGCCATAGGGATGAAAGTCACAATTGAAGGTGGGTTGGCTGTTTATATGATCTTCCAAGTTCCAACTCTTTGATTGATTTAAATAATTATAAAACTGGTGTTCCGAGAAAACTCATCAATTAAGAATCCAATTTCTAGAAGCGGTTGTCTTTACGTTCAAATCTGGCTCCTGTAAAACTGTCGTGCACTTGTTATCTGTTGCCTACAATTTCTGTCCGCTTCTTTTTCTATATTATCACTTTGTACAACTGTCTTGTTCTTTCCCTTTTCATATCTTCATTTGTTTGGGACTTGATCGGTTTTACGTTTTCTTGAGAGAGAAATTAAGAGAGAGAATATCAAAATGTGGAAAATGTTTTCTGCCTCCTTTAACGGAAGAGGACCATTTATTTATAGACGATAATTACAAATATAATCGGTCGAGTTATTACACAACATGGTAAATAACTTTATAATTGACCGACCAAATAAAACCGAAGCAAATATTGACCACATACAACTCGACATATTGGATAAAAAAACCTCGACCGCCTATACTCAAAAAGAGCGCCTAACATCACTAGACCCCCACTCTCGAGTTTATAAAATCTTATAACTTGAGAGTTATCTGAAATTGGATATTCATTAACTAACTAACACGGTCGTTTTATTTGACCGACTTTTCTCGCGCTTTTGTAGACCGTGTGTCCATTCACGTTGGAGCTCTGCGACTGTCGTTATTAATGGTTCGCTGATTCCCTAGGTTCACAGTTGTCAAGAAGGCGGCGCTACAAGGCGTCTTGGGGAATTGTGCTTTTATGATGTCATCGCTTGCCACCTTTTCAGTTTTCAAGAAAGTCACATATATGCTTGATAATCCACACTTTCCGATTCTCTCTTTGTATCAACTCTTCTCTCAAAGATTTCGGTTCTTATAATATTTCCATATTTCATGAACGATATTAATTTGGAAAGCTCTTCGGATGAACAAGAAGCCATCTCTCTATCTGAAATAGAGTTCTCTTTTAATTCTTTGGAATCAATTGAATCCCTTGGGCAACTGGACAACTCAGTACTGGAAGTCAATAGCTTTCCTTTGAACGTCGACCAGGCCTCCGGATTACCGATAGGTCTCTTACTTTAACGTTATTCTCTCTTCTTGTATTAAAAGCTGGTGTTGCTATCCTTTTGTTGTGGTTTCTTCTTTCTTTCTTTTCTCTCTTTCTAAGGAGGTCGTCTTTCTGACGTTTTCTAGCCTCGATGTCGTAGTTTGGCAAAAATGGTTGTGCAACCTCTTAGAGATTAGAGAGTTGATCGGTCGAATCGTGCACCCACTCACGACACCGTCCCAAGCTCCACTCTTCACACTATTCCAAAACACCTAAGTATATACACCAAACGACTTTGAAACGCACGCTCAACCACTTTCTCTATAGTAAAAAACACACCTATAGAGCTCCTGGATCAACCGAATATTTGTCCACCAGCCGTCCCCGGAGAGGTAGCGATTTACCAAGATAGCCTTAAGGCTGGCCTTAGATTTCTGCTTCACCCCTTCCTGGTCGAATTTTTTGTACCTTTAACATCTCTCCAAGCCAATTGGTGCCAAATGCGTTGAGGATGTTAAACTAGAGATAGCAAA
Source organism: Forsythia suspensa (assembly GCA_023638005.1). Taxonomy (NCBI): domain Eukaryota; kingdom Viridiplantae; phylum Streptophyta; class Magnoliopsida; order Lamiales; family Oleaceae; genus Forsythia; species Forsythia suspensa. The sequence goes on from CM042663.1 coordinate 294,749, forward strand.
TGGACCCGGCCGCCCGTCGACCCGGTCCGAAAAAAGACGGACCCAGGCCCGTCGTTCAACGGACCTGGACCTAGCCATGAAATAAATCACAGGCCGAGCCAGGCTCGGCCCGTGAAGTCCACGGACCCGTGGATCTGGACCGTGGGTCAGTCCGTGGACCTGGTCCACGGATCAAGCCCGTGGACCACAGCCACAGACCAGGCCCGTAGTCCATTAGTTTGGGACCAAATTGGTTCTCCAGCTTAAGCTGGGGACCAATCGTTGCAAATTGCAACGGTCATAAATATGATCGTTGCTGCAACGGTCATATTTATGACCGTTTGCAATTTGGTTCCCAATTTTTTTTTTGTTTTCAAACGGCTATAATTATTTTTTTCCTATAAATACTACATAAATTATCTATATTCTTCACAAATCTCTCAACTTACAATTTTACATTCGACAATTGTCCAATATACATTCTAGTATTCTACATTCCACATTTCTTTTTTCTACTTCTACATTTCTATTATCTGCAATTATTCATGGATCAATACAATTTTCAAGGAAGTGTCGAGTCTGTTGAAAACCAAATTCAAGATGATTTTAGTGGTTTAAATAATGTTCCAATTCCAGAATTTGGTGATAATTTTGGAGTTGGGAACACTGGTCCAAGTTTTGATTTAGATGATATCGACGAATAGTTAGAAACGACCAACACTACTCAATCGACTACTAAATGAAGAGCCACAAAACAAAAGGTTCGGTGTTGGGATCATTTCAAGATAGTACAGACCGATGCATCTACAGACGGGCAACCAATTTTTAAAGCAGTTTGTAAATATTGTAAACAACAACAGCATGGAAAAAAAGTGGTGGAACGAGCCATCTTAACCGACATTTTCCAAAGTGTATGCAAAAGCACGGAGGAGTTGATACCAACCAAGCTTAACTACGCTCGGATCTCCTGTGGATCTACTAGTTTTTCTCCTAATCTTAATAATTGGGTTTATTCACAAGACTCTATGTGCCGGGAAGGCATGTGTCAGTTGGTGGCCTGTGGTGAGTTTCCGCTTAGCATAGTGGAAATCCCTCACTTCACACGATTTGTACAAAGGTATCTTCAACCAAGGTATTTGCCCTTTTCTAGAAACACTCTTCGTTCTGATACTATTACTGCATAAAATAAAAGAAAACAAAATATAAAAAATGATTTAAGTAAATATGCTGGTGTTGTATCATTCACTTTGGACTTATGGTCCTATTCTAAATCATCATAAAGGATATATTGCGGCTACTTTACATTATATTGATAAACTATGGATTATGCATAAAGAATAATTTCTTTTAAAGTAATTGACTACTCTCATAATGGCATATAAATTTTTAATTATTTAATGGCAATTATTAGAGAATTTAATTGCGAATATAGAATTCGCAGTATCACATTTGACAATGCTCCGCCTAACAATATTGTAATAGAAAAATTAATTGAAGAATTACATCTGAATTTCGGTGGAATTTTGTTTCATGTTAGATGTGTATGCCATATTTTTAATTTAATTGTCCAAGATAGTTTAAAGTATATAGGCCCACAATTAGAAAAAATTAGGTATGCCTTAAACTATAATACTGCTTCACGTACTAGAAAACAAGTATTTGATGAATTATGCATAGAAAATTCTCTACCAACTAAAAGTATATGTACAGACATTCGTAATAGGTGGAACTCTACTTATTTAATGCTTGAATCATGTGAAGGTTATGAACATTGTGTAACTGTTTATTATAATGGCCGACATTCACACCGTCCACAATACGATTTGCAACCATATGATTGGCAAATTGTATTTCATGTTCGAAAATTTTTAAAAGTATCTTACGACGCCACAAATGCATGTAGTGGTGTATACTACCCTACAAGTCCATTAGTTTTAAATTATTTTTATTTTATTGCAAATAATTTTAATAGATATAAGATGTATGCAATTTTTTCTAATATTGTTGAAACAATGGAAATGAAGTTTAGAAAATATTGGAAAAACCTGCCTATGTTGTTTCAAGTTAAGCGTCAATTATGGACCCTAGAGTTAATTTACAAAGTACTAAACATACTATTTCCAAAATTTCTAATAATTTGAGTTACAGTAATCCATTAACTTACGGCAATTTAGAAAAAATATTATGTGAAATGTACGAATTTTATGCGGAAAAAATCGGTAGGAACGTTAGAAGACCTCCTCACACTAAACCCTTCATCTTCTTTAAATGACCCTAATCCTAATGATTATTGGAGTTTCCTTATTTATAAGGGAACTCAAAACCCTAGTTATTCTTCTTCTTCTTCTTCGCTTTCCCGTGCCACAAATGTAGAAACTAATATTAGAGATATACTGTTAGAGTTAGCTACATATTTTGGTCACGACATGCTTAATCTGTTAGATAAAGATGAGAGGAATAATTTTGATATACTTAGGTGGTGTAGACAAAACGAACGCCAATACCCAATTGTTTCTATTATAGCACGTGATCTACTAACACCTCCGGTATCAACTGTAGTATCGGAGTCTGTTTTTAGTACAGGTGATATGATTCTTAATGATTTGAGGTCAAGACTTAAACCAGACATATTGGAGAGTTTAATGTATTTGAAAGATTGGGAGAATGTAGAACTTCGAATCCAAGATAAAGTAAGCTGATATTGGCCAAAGAGATATACTGAACCGAGTACATAAATGTAAGTATATTTAATATTTTGTATAAATTCATTTCATTTTTATTCATTTTAACTTGTAAGTGTTGATATTTAAATAATTAAATTTGCAAAAATTGTACACGTAACAACTTGTTCGTGTACAATTTTACCTCCGCCTACGCTAATAGTAGCCGGTCCCAAGCCCGGATCAAGGTTTGAATTTAAAATTTTATCTTAAGTTATTATTAATTTTTTTTAAACTTCACAAAAAATTACGATTTCACGTGGATCCGTGGGTCGCCCATGGCTCGCGGACCACGGGCGATCCACCTGACCAGTATGTGGATCACGGACCATGGATGGTCCGTAGACCGCCCGTGGTCGGCCCGTGTTGCCCTCGAACCACGGGCGGTCTGGTTCAGACCAAGATTTTTGGGACGGGCCGAGCTTAAGCTCGACCCGTTACAAGGGCCGAGCCGGATCCGTTATGGCATCGGGCCGAAATGGCTTACTCGCCCATTGCTATTTCTATGTTAAACTATTATCTTCTTGTCTATTGAAGTCATGGTTTAGAACCATCGGTCGACATTTTTTGCTTGCTTTTTGAGATGAAGCTGTTAGACCGTTATGATTGTTACGTAGTTTTTTCCTATCGCGACCGAGGTCTTCCCGCACATGATAACTTTAAGATACCAAATTGCCCTACCTCTAATAGCGGGTGGAAGAATAGGTATTTCTTTGTGAAGCCGGTCGATGGTCTGTTTGCTTTCCTCTTAAATTGGAGTGTTCTCCCACTCGAAGATTTCAACTCCACACCAATCCTTACTGAACCAGAAATTGATTCCTTAATAATCTTACGGGCGATCGAACCACTTGGTTGTTCGATGAATGATGTATTGACAGATGATGCCTTGGTCTCTACTGGCATCAGCCGTCCCTATGGTAGGAAAAATTTTCTTTCGAGTAGCCTATAGTAATTGTAGTTCGTGTTATCTGGCTTGCTGATTGCGTTTATGTTCTTATAGATATGTTTGCAGACAAGTTTACTGAAGATTTCTTGGAAGAGTTAGCTAAGAAGAATACTCATGGACAAAGAAAAAGGCGTAGAGATCGCTCTTCTACTGATCCTCCATCTTCTGATGTCGTTCCATCGAGCGACCAGAAAGAACCTACACCGGTTGATTCCTCACCGATTGCTTAGACCGTGACAATACTAATAGGTACCGCAAAAAATTCTCAGTCTCGCACTTCATGGCCACTTGTTGATACCAGACCAACTTGTAATCTTCGTCTCTCGATCGAGAAGGTGACAGATGATTTTAGGTTATCTCTTTTTGTCTGGATTGGGAAGTGGTCGAGGCTAGCAAAGACAAATCTCCTAAAATTTTAGAGCGGTCTATCATGGTGGAGGAGCGACGGGTATGTATTTCGTATAGTCATTTTGGACATTATCTCATTACCCCTTTTGGTCTTTCACACGGTCATTTTTTGTGACAGATTTTATCTATTAGTCATACTGTGTTTCGCAAAATGTGCGAACAAGCTGAAAAAATTGAACAAACCAGTCGAACTCTTGAAGAGAAGTGTAGAGACTTACGTGCCTGTCGTAGAGATTTGTCTGAAAAGATTGATATGATTACCGATCATGAAGCAAGGGTGATCGAGATTGAGAGATCTTTTCAAGAGCGAGAAGACCTTCTGCAGCGATCGGACAACAAGGTTCGTACCTTAGGAGAAGCCATCGACCATCTTTCGCAAGAGTTAGTCGTGAAGGGAGAGACTGCGGTAGAAGAATACAAAGGAAGCGAAGAGTACATGACGACTGTGGGTATGGTTTGTGTACGTGGTCTGAGACATGGCTTTTAGGAAGAGTCGAGAATGGTTCTCAGAAAAATTCTCGAACACTGATTACTCGGACGTCCCATTTATGCCATTAGTCGATGTTGACGATGATGCTGATGATGAAGATGGTTGGATTTTTCTCTTTATAAATGTTTTTAATCAGAACAAGGATTTTGAAAACACTTTTGTTACTTTTTGTCTTCTGGGTGGAGAGATAGTTTATCCTCGCTCGAATCTTTTGAAAATGTTTCTAACTTGAACTTCTGTCTTTTTGTCAAGAAAGATATAGTCTTTCCTTCGAAGTGGATTTATTAACATATCTATGTCGAACGATGTTACTTTTGCTTAAGATAGATCAATCTTGAATCGCCAGAGTTTTTACGACCGTAGTCGAATATTTATGATGACATCGTATTTGTAACCGTAGTTGATTATTTACGACCATAGTCATTTTTTGAGATAACACTGACCGTGGTCTAACTTATGACAAGTCGATCGTAATCGCTTGACTTTTATGACCTTAGTCAATTTATTTGTATTACTCGATCGTCATCGAGTTACACACGTGCAACTATTTTTATTTAAAATTTAAAATAGAGCAATAGTTGGTAAACTTCCCATAATTCTTTTCAGTAATTTTCTTTCTGTTCTTCTATATTCGTGACTAAGATGATTAGTGTTGCTCTAACTTGTAAAACAATGAAGGATCGTGGTTGGGAAGAATCAGGGGCCGCACCCAGTTTGGTCGTGTTATGAACCATATCCTTAGCGTCCTCATCATCTATCCTCACCCCATCTATTTATTCTAAAAAAAGATAGTAAAGATACACCAAACTAAAAAAGAAGAAGTAAAGATATACCAAACTAAAAGAACTATCTTCATTTTACTAGTAATATTTCTTTAAGTGTTCTACGTTCCAAGGTCGGCCGAGGGGCTTTCCACATTGATCTTTTAGACTGTATGCTCCCTTCTTCACTTCTCTGATGACTTCAAACAGCCATTCCCACTTGGGATCTAACTTGTAGTTGATTCCCTACTGTTGAAGCATTCCTGAGGACTAGGTCTCATTTCTCAAACTTTCGAGGCTTCAATTTCCAATCAAAATATACAGCTGTCCTACGCTTGTAATTAACCATCTTTGTAAACGCTTTCTGTCTTACCCCCTCTAACAAGTCGAGCTCGGATTTATGTAATTCTACATCGGCTTGCTGGACCATTATGCGTGGTGTTGGCTCGATTACCTTGGCCAGTATTACTGCTTCTAACCCAAAACACAATATGTATGGTGTCTCTCTAGTCGATTCTCGGGGTGTGGTGTGGTATGCCCATAGCACGTTTGAAATTTCATCTGCCCATTGTTGTTTACATTCTTCTAGTCTGGTTCATATATCCTATATGATAGTTCGATTAGTAACTTCCATCTGACCGTTCGCTTGAAGATGGGCGACCGATGTTTTTCTCATATCTACCTTATAACTTGTGCAAAATTCTTCAAATTTCTAATTATGAAATTGATTTCCATTGTCCGATATTATTACTCGTGGTATCCCGAACCTGCATATAATATTCTTCCAAACGAAACTTTGTATTTTCTTGGTTGTTATTGTTGTGAGAGGTTCTGCTTCTACCCACTTTGTGAAATAATCGATTGCAACCACTAGAAATTTCATTTGTTGTCGGCCATCTAAAAGCGGACCTAAGAGGTCGATCCCCAACTGAAAGAAAGGACAAATACCAAACATTGCAGTTTGATACTCGGTCGACACATGGATAAGGTTAGCGTGTCTCTGACAGGCGTCACATTTTTGGATCAGTTCCTTCGCATATGCTTTCATAGTCGGCCAATAATATCCCTATCGGAGGGCTTTAAACGCCAGCATGTTCGCACCTTGATGGTTTCTGCACATCCTAGAATGTATTTATGTGAGTATGACAAATCCTCTATTGACGTCAATACATTTTAGATACGGCATTGAGATTCCTTTCTTGAACAAGTGATTGTTGGTGATTATAAACCCACCCGTCCTTATCCTCAATCTTCTCGCCTCAATTGGATCACTAGGCTGGATTCCCACGGTTAAATAGGATTTCAAAGGATCCATCTAGGTAGGAGGTTTTCCAATTTCACCTACTTCAATTAAGGTTATTAAACTAGGCTGAGATATCGTTCGCAATGGTGACAAACAAGACCGAGGGTTAGCATAGGTAGACCCCAGCCAAGACAAGGCATCAGCTCGTGCATTATCGATCCGAGCTATCTTCACAGTTTCAAATTCTTGGAAACGTTGATGCAGATCTTTGGTTCTCATTAAATATGCAGCCATGCGATTATCTTTCACATCGAATTCTGCTCGAATTTGCCCGACTACTAACTGGGAGTCGCTATGCACTTTAATCGACCGAGCTCCCATTTTCAGCGCATATTGTAATCAAAGTATGACTGCTTCAGTATTCAAAGATCGATATTAGTAGTTTTGAATTTGAATATTAATGCATACCTCATTTCTTCTCCATTTGATTTTATTAATATAATTAGTGCACTTGACCCCTCTTTATTGGAAGATCCATCTACAAATAATATCCAAAGAGGGTTTTCTCTAGAGATGAATCTGGGTGATAATTCGACAATAAAGTCAGCTAGGGCCTGCCCTTTTATGGAAGATCGCGATTTAAACTCTAAGTCATGTTCTCCCAACTCTACCACCCACTTCATCAGCCGATCGGATGTCTCAGGACGATGGAGAATTTGCTTCAAGGGTTGATTTGTTAAGACTTCAATCAGATGTGCTTGAAAATATGGTCTTAACTTTCTTGCAGTTATGATCAGGGCTAGGACTAACTGCTCTGCTAGGTTGTATCAAGATTCAGCGTCTTCGTAACGTGACTTACTTAAGAGACCGGCTATTCCACTTTTTCTACTATCCTTATGAGGACAGAGCTAACCGCATGTGGAGACACAGCTAGGTACAACTTCAGTGTTTCTCCTGTAATCGGCCTGCTTAAAATGGGTGGGTGTTGGAGTAATGCCTTCAATTCTGCCAACGATTCTTCACACTCGACTGTCCATTCAAAGTCGTTGATATTCTTAATGGCTTTAAAGTATGGGTAACATTTGTCAGTTGCCCGCGACATGAATCGATTTAAGGCTGCTACTCTACCAGTGAGTCTTTGTACTTTATTATTATTTTTTGGACTTGTCATATTAATAATTGCCTGAATTTTATCGGGGTTGGCTTCTATTCCTCTTTGAGTTACCATGAAGCCTATAAATTTACCTCCGGTGGTGCCGAAAGTGCATTTTTTGGGATTAAATTTCAAACGACTTTGTCTCGCCACTTGAAAATGTCCTCAAATCTTCCGCATAATCTTCTTCTTGATCACTATAGACCACCATGTCGTCAACATAGGCCTCTATCTTTCGGCCGACTAAATTATCAAACACCTTGTTGACCATGTGTGATACGCGTGGCCCCAACATTCTATAGCCCAAAGGGCATAGGCAGTAACGAAAAGTCCCAAAGTCAATTATGAAGGAAGTTTTCTCAACGTCATCTAGTGCTAATGAGATTTAGTGATATCCTGAAAATGCATCAAGAAAACTGAATATTTTCTTTCCAGTCATGGCATCTATGAGTGCATCGATTCTTGGTAGAGGGAATCAATCATTGGGACAGGCTTTGTTTAAGTCGGTAAAATCTATGCACATTCTCCACTTTCCGGTCGACTTTTTTTTACCAAACCTACGTTGGCCAACCATTCTAGATACTCCACATCTCTTATAAAATCCGCTTTGAGTAATTTTTCTAACTCCTCTTTTATGGCTTGTTGTCTTTGGTAAACCGTCTTTTTCAACGCTTTTACGGGTTTGTAACCAGCTATGTTGTTCAATCGATGCTGGGCGATTGAGGGATCAATACCTGGCAAGTCATCAGTACTCCATACGAATACGTCAATGTTTTCTCGAAGCATGTTCAGAATCCTCTTACTCTCTTCTTCACTTAGCGATCGACCGATTGTAACTTTTTTATTTTTTTCCTGATTCTACCACTTCTACCTTTTCTTTGTTCAAAATGGTGCGTTTGTTGATAGTCATTTGTCTTAATTGTCAACACAATTGGGTTAGCTTCAGCTCGAATACTGTCTACATAACATCTTCTAGAAGTTAGCTGATCACCTCGATTTTCAGGCTTGTAGGAAATTTCATGGATTGGTGTTGAGTAGATATGACGGCACTGACTGAATTGATAATTGTGCGACCGTAAATGGAATTATACGCTATAGGTGTCTGCACTATCAAAAATGAGTTATCAACGTTACACAATAAGGGTGTTTTCCCAAAACAACTAGGAGACCAACAATTCCTTCAAGTATCACAGTTCCTCCTCCAAACCCTTGCAAAGGAGTGTTTATGGACTTCAGGTAGTAGGTCGGTTTTGAAAGCTTTAAAAGCTTCCTAGCTCTATGTTTGCAGCACTGCCCGTATGTACTAGCACCATTTTTACATCAAAGTATGCTATATCACCTGTAATTACTAATGCATCATCGTATGGTAAAGATACACCATCTAGATCTCCGTCATTAAAGGTGATTGGCTGGCTAAATCTTCTTGACACACCGATCGAATTTATTTGCAATGACCGTGCATAGCCTTTTCTAGAGTTCCTCGAATTTCATCCCCCAGCCAATCCCCCAACAATGACATGTATCACTTCCACTCTTATATTTCTTCCTTCTTCTTTTACTATTTGTTTAGGGTGGTCGTCATTTTTCTTTACGAAGTGTTTTATCAGCCCCTTAGAAATCAACCTCTCGACTTCATTTTGTAGCCTCCGGCATTGATCGGTAGTATGGCCGTGATCTTTGTAAAATTCGCATCTGTGATATTGATCTCAAATGGAAGGATTAGATCTTAATCTCTCTGGCTATTGTAACTCTTTCAACGCGCTTATCTCTCGGAGGATAGTAGACAAGGGAACATTTAACTAAGTCTGAAATATTGCATTAACTACTTTAGTTCTCGGTGGATACCTGTACTCAGCCATACCCCTGGTGTTTGGCTTGCTCATCGAAGGTTCTTCACGTGTCGTTTTTTCTTACTCACACCGTCATATATGTCTCGATCGCTTCGTGTTGCTTTCAATACTTCTTCCTAATCGATATATTCCTATCATCGTCTAAGTAGCTCCATCGTGGACTCGGGCAATTTTTTTGAGAGGCTGGCTCTGAAGCCATGGTTCTTCAATCTGCTGAGTAGGGCAGTTATAACTGATGGCATCTACAAATTTTTTATGCCTAATGTTGCACGGTTGAACTGTAACATATATTCACGCAGATGATTCTCCTTTATCTTGTGTTACTTGCATCAACCCCATTGCTCTCTTCTTTTTTTTGCGCACTACTAGAGAAACAAATCGCGAATTTGTTTGCGAAATCCACAAACGAAGAGATTGACCATGGGGGCAAGGTGTCAAACCACTCTCTGGCATCTTTTCGCAACGTCATGGAAAACGCCTTGCATGCTATAGCGTCCGACCAACCATGCAATCTTACTCGATCTTGGAAAGTTCGGATGTGATCAATAGGATCCGTTGTGCCATCAAAATCTCTGGTCGGTTCTTTGAATTTTGGTGGTAAAGGTACGTTCATTACATCCTCAGTAAACAGATCCTCTTTTATAGAAATAGGTCTACCTCTGCTCTTTTTTCGTGCGATCGCTTCATCGACTTTGTCATTCAAAATACTTTCCCAGTTGGCTGGTATCGAGTGACGGCTGGTAGATGTCATTTCATGTGTTTGTGTAGTCTCGAATGGTAAAATTTCGACTGCTGACGGAACTTCTGCTATCGGTGGCACTTCTAATGTATGGGACGGAGCGGTCATTCTCTGCAACATCTCCATAATGGTGGACATTTGATCTTGTAAAATTGTAACTTGCTGGATAGTGGCGAATTGCAACGGAGGTTGCTGTTCTTCTGCCGTTTCTTATAATTGAGCATCTGGATGTTCTATTCTAGGCATTCCTCTTACTTTACTGGACATGACTTCTAGTTCTTCTTGTTAGGAAACGAGAAAAATGTTTTCCACAGACGGCGCCAATTGATCGGTTTTACGTTCTTGAGAGAGAAATTAAGAGGGAGAATATCAAAATGTCGAAAATGTTTTCTGCCTCCTTTAACTTTAATTGAGAGGGGGCCATTTATTTATAGACGATAATTACAAATATAATCGGTCGAGTTATTACACAACATGGTAAATAACTTTATAATCGACCGACCAAATAAAACCTAAGCAAATATTGACCACATACAACTCGACATATTGGATCAAAAAACCTCGACCGCCTATACTCAAAAAGAGCGCCTGACATCAGGACTCAAGACTCGCACTTGCACTAATCTTCAATTATTTGTACATATTACAAGAAGTAGCTTTTAGTTAAAAGGACTAGTCAAACTATAACATTATTTCAACTTGATGTAATAAATAACTGGTTAATGGACAAAAATTTAAGTTTAAATTATAAATTACATCTCTTTGCACAAACAATTTATGTTCATATATAATTCATAACATACATATGAAGGCTTTAATATTTATTGAATAACAAAGAGTAATTATAATGATTCGTGGAACCAACAAGATAAATGTCTTCTTGCAAAGAAATAGGTTTAACTTTGCTTACTATGTTGCCGGCAATGGTCGTTTACATACTATTGTACCACAAGACAAGTGATAATAAATAACATGTGTTATGTTTCCATATAAAGTAGTAAAATTCCAACAAAAGACACCTTGTATATGGTAATTAAGTATGTGGGAATTAGAGTATCTTTTTCGCTTTTTGATCATTCAAGACGTGCTTAAATGATTGTGGATGGCTTTATACAATTGAATTTGGTGTTATTGTAAAAGGGCCAAAGGGGTCTCTTATTATACTTTCTTGTTAAAAAACATTACGCGAATATATACTTTTGAAGTTATTTAGTTCTCAATTTGGGGTCTCCATAATCCTTTCAATGACTGCATGCAACAACAACCTATATAGTTACATTGAGTTTCAACATTGTTAAGTGCATATATTGAGAACTCAACTCTTATTTATATGTTTACATGTTAGTCAACGAGAATCAATGATTTGTACGAGACATAAAGTGAGGATCATGTTGGAGTTTTACATAATCCATTGTCACGATCAACAAATTAATCAATACAAAGAACTCATCAATTTGAGACTAACAAAAAACATCTAATGAACAAGCAACTAGAAATTATAAATTTAAAAAAGAGTTAGAAAGAAATTCAAGACTAATTAATGAAAAAACAGAATCAAGCTCTTCAATTTCAACCTGTCAAAACCCTTAGGCCATTGGTGAAAATGGCTACAAAAGCATCCATTTTTGTCTTGTGCAAAGATAAACCAACCTCCAGACCTCCCTCCGATTCCCTGGACTTACAGAGGAAATGGCATTATCTCCATCAATAGACACAGCCTCCAACTTTTTGGCCTTCCCCATCCATAATCAGCGTTATATAAGTCGAACTTGGGCGATCCAGCTACTGAGAGCATTCGTTTCCATTTCAATTTTTTAGCACCCTCCTCGAGCCAATTCTCAGCATCTTTCAATACTTGTTCCTTGTTGTTCACCTTTGTTCGGTTGACCTCTGCAATTGCCTCAGCTGCAATGAAATACCCTTCGATTTCCATTAACTCCTGGTGCTTTATTTCTGCTATTCCACCTCCAAGGCAATTAATTGCCGAAATAATTAGCAGGCACAGGTGGATCTAGGCGTGCCCTGAAATCTGCAGCAAAACCGAAGCATTCGGGTGTATCTGCATCGACCTCCTCCCCAATGGCAGGCCCGGATTTCACCAAACAAGTCCAGACATAGGCAGTTGTGACCACAAAAGATGAAGGATGAACTATACCTGGTTTTCTGCCCAAAAGTGAATCCTTGAGTTTCTGGATATCAGCTTGTGAGAGAATATATGTGGCCCGAACCCTATTGGTGTGTAAAGGCAAAGATGGATGTTGAAACTTAGCATTCTTCAATTGATTCCACCATATATCTCCTATTCCATGGGAATCTTTAATGACAGATCTATCAAAAAGTGGCAAGGATTTGGCTTCAATCAACTGTGAATCTCTACCGAGTTTGCTGATTGAAGCCCATGCCTTAATAAAGCCCACGATTGAACTCGCATCACCTATAGTATGATGGTTGGTAAAACCAATACACACACCACGGTTTGGAGACAAAGTTAGCTGTAGACAGAAGATTGGTATAGTTTTGTACTCAGCCTCCTCTTTAGGTGGTGGCAATTGAGGGACAAAAGGATAGAACTAATCAGCATCTCGTGCATAATTTGCAGTAAGGTTGTTGAAATCGTCGCTGGATGAAAAGTGCATTTTGTGCACTTCTTTGGGCCTTTAAACTAAGCTTTTATCTCGTCATTTTATTAATTTTATACTTAGTTTAGTGTGTTTTTGCTTCTATTGCAGTGTTGGACCCATTTGTAAGGAATTGGAGAAGAATGGATGCAAAGAGCAATAAATTAGAAAATATTTCGAAAGTATGAGGATCCAATTACACTCAATTGAAAGTTGAAGGACCAAGCTAGAGATTGTGGAAAGTTGAAGGACCAATTAGGAGGTTATGAAAAGAAGGAGGACTAAATTAGACTGAAGGAAAAGCTGGAGGACCAAGATGATCAAGACACAAAACTGAAGGGACCGAACTGTGAGGATTGAAAGGTCCAAGCTCGGCGATCACCAGATTAATCTTTGGGCGGCGCCCAACAACATCTTGTAAAGTAGAGAACAAAAGTGGTCTCCTGGGCAATCACCTGAGCTTTGCCTGGGTGATCGCTCAGGCTATTTTGAAACCTAGTGCCTTAAGGTCATCCGAGGTTGGGAGTCATCGGTCCAAAATAAAGTATCACGTTTAGGAAGATATCAAACAACACATGCCAAGCAATTAAGCCTCGATAGGGTATTTTGAAACTCAGTGCCCTAAGGTCATCTCGACTTGAGAGTCATCGGCCTAAAATAAAGTATTACGTTTAGGAAGATATCAAACAACACATGCCACGCATTACAAAAAGGAGTGATGAGAAACTGTCTGAGATTTTGGATAATAGACATGTCATCCAACTAGAGGAAGCACCAATTAAAGAAGAAGATTATGTGGAGAAAGTGAAGTTTAATAGGTAGAATGAAAAAGTGATAATTAATGATGTTGTACTTATCAAGCAATTCTCTGACTCTCATCTTTCTTCTAAAATTGATTTTGTGATCAAGATCGATGAGGAAGTGGAAGTTTTCGTAGTTGTATTCGAGTTAGGGTGCTAAACCAAAATCAAATTTTTATGAGAAATGCAAATTCAAATTTTGGAGGATAAATGAAAATGGATGCAAAGAGCAATAAATTGGAAAATATTTCGAAAGTATGAGGATCCAATTACACTCAATTGAAAGTTGAAGGACCAAACTGGAGATTGTGGAAAGTTGAAGGACCAATTGGGATGTTATGAAAAGAAGGAGGACTAAATCAGACTAAAGGAAAAGTTGGAGGACTAAGATGATCAAGACACAAAACCGAAGGGACCAAACTGTGAGGATTGAAAGGTCCAAGCTGGGCGATCGCCCAGATTAATCTTGTCTTGCGCCGAGCAACATGCATGTAAAGCGTAGAGCAAAAGTGGTCTCCTGGGCGATCGCTTTGAGATTTGCACAGGCGATCGCGCGAGCTATTTTTTTTACGCCATGGAGATTTTTTTTTTTCTTTTTCATTTCGACTCGATTAGGTAATTTTTGGCCCACGATTTTAAGGATTTTTGAGGATCTTTTGGGGCACAATTAGGGTAGTATAAAATATGAGTTATTAACTCATATCAAGGGGGGCCGTTTGGTGGAATTTTAGAGCCGAAATTGGGAGAGAAATAAGAGAAGAAGCAGAAACGAAGATCAAGTTCAAGATCGTCTCTTTTGAGTTTTATTTCAATCCGGGTGATGGCTTCTATGTTTTACTTTTCTTTTTGTTTTCTTTGTCTTAGTATGTTAGGCTAAAATTATTTATGCTATGGATGAAGATGTAAACCTTTTTATATTTGTTTAATTCTTGAATTCTCAATCTTAATCCAAATTTATGTTTGCTTGATTTATACCATGATTTAAATGTCCATTTGAATGATTGATCACCATTTGAGCATGTTTGTGATTTATTTTAGTTTCTGAAAGGTTCGAAATAAATTAGCTTCTTATGGTTTTAAACACCAAGTCAATATAAATTAGAAATAATTTCCTATGCTTGGTGCAATCAATTTAGATAATCTTGTTTTTAAATGTATTTTTATATATTCGTATTCAAAATAAGAATATTTTGGAACTTATATGAAAATAGGTTTAATTCTACTTGAAAGATATTATTAGATAATTTAAGATTATTGATTGTCAATTTGAACATAAATTAGATTGGGACGTAAGGGTTCATGGATTAAAATGAATATAAAAGGCGGAGTCGGATTCCTAGCATAATTTGTTTAAATGCTTTTCTTCAACATCACAACTTATCTTCATTTCACTTATTTAAATTAGTCTAGTTTTCAATAAAATCAAAACATTCCAAATTCTATTGTGTTTATTCAATTTAAGTTAGAATTAATTTACTTATGGCTAATACAAATCATAGTCCTCGTGGGAACGATACTCTTCTACTCACTTTTACTATTACTTGTCAACGATCCCGTGACGCTTGCGGGATTTCACCCAACACTAGACTAGGCTATAGTTAGAGAAACCGAGTCCCCACCACGAATCGAAACACGGGCTTTTCATTGCAAGCTTTAATAAACAATATTATTCACGTTCAAGTTGGGTTGTCAGTCTTTCAGATCTTTGATTAATTAAATCCAAGCTCTGACAAAGTCCTCAATGAAAAATTTATATTAAAAAGAATTTATCTATATACATCATAGAAGACAGTTTCAGCCAGCCTAGTTTCTTGAACATATTCTGGTTGCTAAGGCATTTTTTTTTTTAATTTTTTTTTTGCATTTCATGTTTTTATTATTATGTATATACAATACTAGATAATTAAAATTCAAAATTATTTTATTTGATATATATATTTATCTATTTTTTTCTTCAATTTCATTTTTATAACGTACACATTGTATTGTGCTACATTTAGAGAAACTGTTGGGAAAAAATGCCTACATATCGGTGTAGTTACACAAGAACAAGAACATAAGAATATTTCAATCACATATATGTCGACGTCGACGTGTCTGAATCTCCAATGGAATGTTGAATTTTTGGAGAGTTGGATAGCACATTGACTGTCATATATAATAGGTGACATATGTTTCTTGTTGCAAGCCTAGTTATGCTAAGAATTTTCCAATATATTAAACTTCGTTTGATAAGCATATTTTGGCAACTTGGAGTGCAAAACACTGCTCTAACTTCAAAATTAATCAAAAAAGTTGCGCTGCTCCCAAAACACAAGTAAAATTTGGAATTACATCTTAAAAGTCTCGATATCTATTTCACTGCACTGCCCAACATTTATTTTGAGGATTAAAGAGAAATCAACTGAAAAATCCACAGAGCAATCACTTATACTAATAATCTGGCGGGATTCTTCCACTTATTCGGATGCAATTCATATTGATCTGAACTATAATTGGTGTCCTCAATGTGTGTTATTACTAACACTTTTTTTGAAAGGTGGTGTATTATATATTTTTGAAGTTAATATAATATATTTATTTATGAATCTGTACGTGGTTGTTTGAATTTAAAGTTTAATTAATAACATTAAAATTATTTATCTGAAATCTAAAAGATATTCACTGTATACGTATATACAATTATAGATCCAAAAAGGCTTTGTGGAGTCCCATTTTGGAACTCCAGTTAGGAGTCCAAAATGGGACTGCTGTAGATGCAATCGATATGGTGGTCAATTATTTCAATGCGCCAATGGCAATTAAATTTTTTTTTTTTTTTGACTGCCAACATCATATTATTATTTCAATGCATAAAGTACGACATTGAAGGATAAACTTAGTTTTATTATTTTATGTATTGGTGTCGATAAAATCGAACCATTTATGATGTAAGTTTAATACATTGTTAACCCTGTTTTTAATAGTAAAGTTGAGGAAAACTGAATTTGTTATTAAATTGCCGTTTTGAAATTTGAAGATGAGAGTGTCTTAGTTATATTTCTGGAAATTAATCAGCTTTCTTCTCTCAAACTTTGAAATTTCATAACTTATTGTGTACGTTGAATTTTTGAGTTAGTGGCAATTGATAGATATATAAGTGATCTAATAAAAAAATTTGAAATTACTCAAAAAACTTGTCGTACAAATTTATTATGTTAATTTTACCGGGCTGCGTTAGTGCACCCAAAAAAGTTTTTATATGTAACTTTGGCCACATTTTTCAAATATCAAATTATACGGTTAAGTTCTAAAATTTGAATATGTTGTAGTCTAAGGTCCCTAGTATTTACAGTTCAAATATCACAATTTTTTGAGTATGTTTATATGGTTAAATAATTTGTGACGACACCTAATACAATTTTTGTAAAATCTTAAGAATTTAGAAGACTTATTCATTTTCTCTCGTGCCCTTGTTACTTTTTGCAATAGTTAAATGTTTAAAACTATTTAAGGGCACGATAAAATTTATTTAGAGTTGTCAAATATTATTTAAAGATTTATGAGTAAACTACCCGGTTTGAGAAAATCCAGGCTGTTACAACCCTAATCCAATAAAATTTTCTCCGTCCTACACCTGGCATTTGTATTGAGCTTGAGGTCATCCATCGTCGAAGGGAGCCACCGGTTACACACTGCAGGAACCGTATATCTATTTCCACCCGTTTCTCTCTCTCCTTCATGATAAGTGTATTTTATGCACTTATTCGAGCTTTTAAACTAAGCTTTTATTTCGTCATTTTATTAATTTTATATTTAATTTTGTTGTATTTTCTTTTCTATTTCAGTTTTGGACTCATTTGTAAGAAATTGGAGAAGAATAGATGAAAAGAACAATAAATCAGAATATATTTCAGAAGTATGAGAATCCAATTGCACTCAATTGAAAGTTGAAGGACTAAAGAAGACAAAATAGAAAGGTTGAGGACTAAAATGACCAAGATCTAAAGTTGAAGGACTAAATTGGAGGTTGTAGAAAAGGACTAAAACAGCATAATAGCAAAATTGCAACTATTCAGAAGCAGAGAGGCAAACCGCTTGCCTGGGCAATCGCTTGGGAATGGCCTGGGCAATCACCGAGGCTATTTCTGGCGTGGATTATTTTCTTTCCTTTTTGAGTCCTAATACAGTTATCTAACTTTTGGCCCGTGATTTTAAGGTCTTTTTGGGATCTTTTGGGACACAATTAGGAAAGTATGAATATGAGTTATTAACTCATAACAGAAAAAGTCGGATTAGAGCGGATTTAGAGCAAGATTAGAGCCGATTTGAGGAGAAAAACAGGACAAATCAAGAAACGAAAATCAAGATTTCATCTTTCAAGAATTCAACGAAAACCAAGTTCAAGATTTCATCTCTCAATTATTTCTTTCCGGGTGATGGCTTCCATATTTTATTTTTATTTTTCTTTTCTTCTTCTTAGTAGATTAGGCTAAATCATTTAGTGCTAGGATCATGATGAAACTTGTATGATGATCCTTTAATTTTTTGAATCGAGTTTTTGATATTTAAGCATGATTTTAATTTTGAATAATTGATATTAATTTCTTTTCATCTACAATTATGTGCGTAATAGTTGCATGATTCTTGTGGCCTGTTTTACTATCGAGAGATGAAAAATAAGTTATACATAATATTAATTTTCGTAGAGTCCGATAGGTGATAGAGATATACCACTATGCTTTATGTGATCTTTAAGTATTCACAAATTTCATGCATTCTTGTATGTTCGCATCCGTCATAGAGATATAGTCGGGTCACATATAGGAATATGTTTAATTCTACTCGAGAGAGATTGTTAAACAAATTAGGAATATTGATATTCATAATTGAATCATGTTATCAAATTTAATGGTTTGGGTTATAGGGAATTGATATAAGTAGATTCGGGATCCTAGTACGCTTTTCTTTTCTTTTTCAAAGCTAAATTAATTCTTCTCTATTTTAATCTCTTATTTACTTGAATTGTAATTAGTTAATTATTTTAGTTTATTATTCTAATTAATCTTTAAACATCAATTTTTCAAAGTTCATTAGATTCGGTTTAAATTTTGTGGGAACGATACTTGGACTTATAATTCATTTTATTACTTGAGCGATCCGTACACTTGCAGAATATTAAACATATAAAATCGCTGACACTTTACCCCTAAAAAAACCCTCGGCTCCAATCACCCCGGTCTGGCGTTTCTCCACCCACGCAAATCCCTGTTCCTCCCCCCATGGTGAGTCTCTCCAACTCCCTCCAACTCATAAAGCACTTTATTTAATTGTTCTTTCCTCTTCTTTGAATTTTTTGTTTAATTTGGGATAGAAAATTATTGAAGAAGGACTTGCTTTGCAGACTGCAGTATTGAAAATTATTGAAACTTAATGTTCATGCCCTCTTGTTAATTCTTGATTATTTGAATTTCGGGTTTAATTTGGGATAGAACATATTATAGGATTGGACTATCTTTGGGGTGTTTAAAATTATTGAACCGGACTTATTTATACAAGAAAAGATTCAATACTAATTATATGCAATCAAATCACCAGGAAAACAACCAAACCAAGTATGAAAAAAAGGACGAAATCATGCAGATCACGAGAATTTTTCACACAGTTAATAATATCCACCATAAATAGAGACAGAGACTGATGCAGACTAAGCAAAAGCACATTTTGTTGGACTAATGTGTTTTTTGTTTCTATTTGAAATGTCCAATAATATGCGTTTTTGCTTAAGTAGCTAGACGGTAAAAATAGTGCACTAACTGATTTTTCATGCCACAACATCATTTAAATTAGTCCCATCAGCATTTTCATTAATTCACATTCTGAAGTGGCCTAAATCAAAATAAATATTTAGCTTCAGTATTGAACCTCATAAATGTTGAAATTCCAGAAGCAAGTTTTGGAGGCATAATGAACAACATTCCAAAAGCAACTTGTATAGGATATTTTTATTTTGATAAAATTCCTAAGCCACTGGCAAAAATAGCTGAAAAAGCATCCATTTTGTTCTTGGTCAAAGACAAACCAATCTCCAAACCTCCCTCTGAATCCCTGGATTTGCACAGAGAAATGGAATCATCTCCATCAATAGAAATTGCCTCCATCTTCTTTGGCCTTCCCCATCCATAATCCGCCTCATATAAGTCGAACTTAGGCGATCCAGCTACTGAAAGCATTCGTTTTCCCACCAATTCTGCCAAGTCTACTAGCCAATTCTCAGCACCTTTCATCATTTCGTCCTTCTTGTTCACCTTAGTTCGAATGATCTCTGCAATGGCCTCAGCTGCAATGAAAAACCCTTCGTTTTCCATTAACTCCTGGTGCTTCCTTTTAACCATTACACCTCCTAGGCAATTTCCGAAATAATTAGCAGGCACAGGTGGATCCATACGTGCCCGGCAATCCACTGCAAAACTGAAGTATTCGGGCTCATCTGCATCGACATCCTCCCCACTGGCAGGCCCGGATTTCACCAAACCATGGCCGGCCCTGGCCCTAGGCGGCCAGGCAACCGCGTAGGGCCCCCGGCCATGCAGGGCCCAATTTGGCCCTTTTTTTTTTTTTTTTTATTTACATAAAGATAAACCTATTTAAATGTGAAATAAGTCTAAATAAAAATAAATTCAAATATAAGATATATTATCCATCTTAATCTAGTTATTAAATTGTAGACAGTGCAATTTTCTTTAAACCTCATTTTAGACATTTTTATCTTGAATAAAAACGATTTTTCAAATTGTTAGATTTGAAAAATAAATAAAAGGAAGCAAAGAATAAAGAATACGTTAATTTATATAGTCCCTATAAAAATGATGATTTTTATTTACAATAGATTAGTCAAATATATAATAACACAATGAAAGTTTTTTAATTATAATGAAACTCTAAGGCAAAAGGTCGATCCATGTTCAAATCTCAGAACGCAAGATATTAGGCTAAACATCTTAACACAAATTCTAATCATTTTTTAATTGTCTCTCAAAAAATTATAATTTAAAAACATATAATATATTAAAGGACCCCATTTTAATTTTCGCCTAAGGCCCCCCAAATCTCAGGGCCGGCCCTGCACCAAACAAGTCCAGACATAGGCAGTTGTAACTACAAAAGATGAAGGTTGAACTAAATCTGGTTTTTGTGCCGAAACTGAATCCTTGAGTTTCTTCATATCAGCTTGATGGAGAATATATGTGGCCCGAACCTTATTGGTGGGTAAATGCAAAGATGAAGATAGCAACTTAAAACTCTTAATTTGGCTCCAGTATACATCTGCTATTCCACTTGGATCTTTAAATACAGATCTATCAAAAAGTGGCAAGAATTTGGCTTCAATCAACTGTGAATCTCCACCGAGTTTGCTGATTGAAGCCCATGCCTTGATAAAGCCCACAATTGAACTCCCATCGCCTATAGTATGATGGTTGGTAAATCCAATACATACGCCACGATTTGGAAACAAAGTTACCTGTAGACACAAGACTCGGAAAGTTTTGTACTCGGCCTCCTCTTTAGGTGGTGGCAATTGAGGGACAAATGGATAGAACTGATCAGCATCTCGTGTATAATTTGCAGTAAGATTGTTGAAATCATCTCTGGACTCGGCTATAGTTAGAGAAAACGAGTCTCCAACCACATAACGGAACACGGGCTTTTCATTGCTTGAAGGATACAGTACGTTGCTTGCTAATGGAATATAATGTTTGAGAGTGAGGGAGAGTGATTGTTTGAGATTTGGAACGACGGTTCCCAAGAAATAGGCCTTGGAACAAGGAAATTCATAGAACAATAGACGTTGAATTGGATGAACATACAACCATGGTATGTCGAAAAATGTCAAAGGTAATGTTAGTTGAGTTACCTCGGCAGGGGGAGGTAGGATTTCAGATTGTTCAAGTTGGGTTGCCATGGTGATGAAGTCACAATTAATGTGTTATGAGAGAGACGGTGTAGGAGATAAGATTGGTATATCAATAATTGGGGTTGGGGGCGGGGCGGGGGGGCTGGGGCGGTTTTCCTTGTTATTTTTATTATCAACTGTCCACACGCCGACACCTCAGCAAGTGAGCAGAATTTCCTGTCTACAAGGGAGTAGGAGATCAGCATTGATCAATAATGTAGGGACATTCTAAGATTGTTCTTATCCACAATTTTTCCTAGATAACTTCACTTGGTGCAATATAGCCAGCTTGTTAGAGTATCTCCAATGCACTTCAACTTTCAATTGAGTGCAATTGGATCCTCATACTTTCGAAATATCTTCCAATTTATTGCTCTTTTCATTCATTCTTTTCCAATTGCTTGATCTTGATCTTCGTTGAATTCTTCAAAAGAGCAATCTTGATCTCCGTTTGATGCTTTCGTCTATGTTTTTCTCCCAAAAACTCAACAAACCTATTATGAGTTAATAACTCATATATATATTCTCCTAATGGTGCCCCAAAATATGCCAAAAAGATCTAAAAATCGTGGGCCAAAAGTTACCTAACTAGATTAGAAATCAAAAAGGAAAGAAAATCTTGCAGAGGGAAATTAACACCGGGCGATCGCCCAACAGTATTTCAAAAGCGATCGCCCGTGCAACGCAGAATGCATTCTGCTTTTGAGTTTCAGTGCTGGGTGCTCGCCCAGCATGGCCATTTTTAGTCTTCACACTTTGGTCCTTCCAGTTTCCACACCTTCCAATTTGGTCCTCAATCTTTGGGTCTTGGTCATTTTTGTCCTCCAATTTTTCATAATTCGTAATTTGGTCATTCAACTTTTCATAATCTCCACTTTGGTCCTTCAACTTTTCATAATCTCCACTTTGGTTCTTCAACTTTCAATTGAGTGCAATTGGATCCTCATACTTTCGAAATATCTTCCCATTTATTGCTCTTTTCATCCATTCTTTTCCAATTGCTTACAAACGGGTCTAAAACTGAAATATAAAGAATAATGCACCAAATTAAGTAGAAAATTAATAAAATAACGAAATAAAAGCTTAGTTTAAGGATCCGAATAAGTGCACAAAACGCACTTATCACATATATAGACGGATTTATAAAAAACTCTTTCCAATGCAAGCTGACGAGGACTCCGCCTAGTTGATTTGGCACACTAAAAATAGACTTCGTCTTGAAGTCCGTCTAAATTTAGACGGAGTGATTCAGCAAATTTAAATCAATCTCAGCATTTTATAATAAAAAAATCCCGACAAGAAAAATATAAATTGAAGACCTGCTAATTTTAAAAAAAAATTAATGCCACATAAACGGTAATATTAATTTAAGACGGAACCTATTGGAGATTTAATTTATAATTGACCGTCTATTCATTGTACGTAGTCTGGCCACTGACTTAAAGTCATTTATTTTATCTCGCCACATAAACTACTGATAGATGAAAGACATTGAAGATGTTTTTACTTCCACAGTTGACAAACAACATATTTCCGCAATTTTGAGTTCTTAAAAAATACCCCCAACAAAAGTAGTCCAGAATTTCGTAGTTGACTTGTTAGGATAATAGTTAACTTTTTAGCATCAATATGACCAACCACACCACTCTTTAACTTTGGAAGTACCTCTCAAAAGTCTCGATATCCATTTCACTTATGTCCAATTCATTTTGAGGATTAGAGAAAACTCAAATATACTTGCAACTGCAAGAGCAATATCAAGCTTTGTATCATGGCATATTTCAAACTGTCAACTATAGATGTATATATAAATCACTTTTTTTTTTTTTTTTTTTTTTTGAATCCAAGGTTACCCGTATATAATTAATCAATGTCACCCAAAAACATTGCAGAGCTCCTGCAACAAGTCAAAAACATCACAAAGAAGCACTTCGTATTCGGTAATGTGAAGGTGCATCTTATTCGGTGTAAAACATTGACTTTTTAATAAAAAGTAACAGAAGTTAACATAATAAAAACATCGACATATTACCCATGCAAAACATTGATTTATTAATAAAAAGTAACATGTGGTAACAAAAATGTAACCGTTGTAAAATGTTGTTTTGAAATAAAATATTGATTTTATATGAAAATCAGGTATTTTTAAATAAAAATGTGGATATTTAAATAAATGTAATATAGTGGAACACAGCGTGTTATTGATGAAAAAGGTTGAATTTTTTAATATAAAAATAACACATGGTAATTAACACATATGTGCAAAATAGTGATTTTTAATAAAAGGTAACATAACATGTATGTTATAGGTGTAAAAATGATGTTTCAAATGAAAATTTAAAATATTCATTTTAAATAAAAATAAGGTATTTTTAAAAAATTTATAAAAGTAGGTAAATTGTAAAATATTTTATTTAAATAAAAAATAAGGTATTTTTAAAAAAATTAAAAAATATGAGTATTTTTAAGGTTTTTTTTTTAAAAAAAAATAAAATGTAGGATTCTTTTCAATTTTTTTTGTTTTAAAAAATTTACGCCATGGGACCAATGCCCCAGCTGGGCCTAACGAGGCTCCACCACATTCTACCAGCAATTTGAAGGAAGTGCCAGAAAGAACATCCCCAATAATAGTTTTTCTTTAATAAATAGGGCATCTTTTCCAACATAAAGAGCATTTTCAAGAATGTTTAAAATAAAAATTGAAACTTTTTATACAAGTCCAACAATTAGTGGTAGAGTCAGAAAACGAGTTCAGTTTGGGAGGGGTGGGGGGATAGAAACATAATTACACATGTTTTCTCCAAACAAATCAATTATACAATAATGTTAAAATTGTTACTTACGGCACGTCATACTTTAAAAATAATGTATAGTGAACTTATTTTCCCTTTTATCAGGTACATCTTGTTGAATTTTACCAAACTTCTTACATATGAGACAACATAAATTTACTTTATTACGTAAGAAACATGAAAAATGTCGTGAATGCATTCCATAGACGTTGGTAGGCGAATTCAATAATACAAATTTTAGGGTCTTCTTAGTGAGATGTCATATTTCTTTTGTGTGTCTGGGACAGTAACAAGACATTATCATTTATTTTTTAATGCATAATCATGTCTTGAACAAGTTCTAGCATTTGCGTTTCATTTTTGATGATATCATCCCAATAAATTGGGGATGTGCACTTCCTCTGTCATTGATAATTATTATATATTATATGAAAATTTATTATATGCATTTCTTCCAACTTCCTTGGAAATACTTGAACAAGTCTAATGCGAGGCTCAGAACATATCTTCCAAGGTATGGGATGTGCATTTAGATTGACCATCAGTTTCACAGTGAAAAGTTGTACTAAACGAAAGTTGAGTCCCTGTAATGTATTCCTTTTCAAGAATGAATAAAATGTGAGTATCACGATTATAGATAATTAAAATTGGGTTCATGTAGTACTCCAAGGTGAACAATATGATTTGAATTGGTAGAAAGTGGGGCGACTCTATTAAGCAATCTACTATTGGCATTGTGGTTTTCTTAGTCATGAATAGATTTATCACAAAATCCATTGTGATTTTCTCATATTTCAATAAGATATCTAGATTATTTTATTATTTTAGTTGGTTGCATCTATTTAATTATGACTTCAATTTTAGTGGGGTCGACAAAATCCTTCCACAGAAATGACAAGCCCAATAAAAATGACTCGAATCAAGAATTCACTTTATTTTTTATTTTTATGATTTTAGGTATCCAAACTTCGTCTGACTAATTCTGAGGAGTAGTGACCTTCCTACTGATTCGCAGAATTCACTTTTTTTAATTGAGTGAATAGTTGTTTTAAACATAAGACAAGTAAACGTCTAATTCCCCTTCTCAAATATCTCAACACACTATAAGAAACATCAATTTTAACAAAAAAAAAAATTTAATTGTTAAAACTTTTTTTTTTTTTTTTTTTTGCGTTGAAACACTTCATCCTCTCCAAGTATTGAATTTTGTAGTAACCTCCATTGTATATATGTACCTATTAACTTTTGCTTGTGTACATTAATTAATGTTGGGTCTTCTAAGCGCACATACATATATAGATATTAACATTTATATATGGGGTTAATTTTACTAATTATCACTTACGTTTTTGCAAAATTTCAAATTGTTTATTAAAGTATTTTCCGTATCTTATTAGTCATTGAAGTTATTAATGGTTTCAGTCACCCAGTTAGTAAATCTAAGGAAAATTTGTAGTTTTGGTCTCAACATTTATCATCTTTCTCACTTCTGTCCCGACTCTTTATTTCTTGACAATCATATTCTCAATCTTCCAATTTTTGACACTCTTGGCTCCTAATAACAATTTTTAGAGTGTTAGAAGATGAATTTGCCCGTATATTTAAATAAAATAAAATATATAAATAAAAAAGAAGAAATTTTAAAAAGAAAAAAGAAAAATTGATCATTCCTTCTCATCCAACGGAACTCGCACAAAAATAAACCACCACAACTAGCATACTTCATCAACCAAATACCACCACAACCCCATACTTGTAACCAGCTAATATATCTGTGCACTAGCAACATCTCCCACACACTACATCAAACAACTATCATTGCTCTTATATACGAGTGAAGCGACCATCAGTTTTTGTTAGCACCAAACTTTAATTAAGAATTTGTAGAGGAAAATATTAGTCAAAATAAGAATTAGATACAAAACCAGTTTTAAGAAGAAATTGTGAATCTAATTAGTTGTGACAATATGAAGAAAAAAAATGTCTTAG
Organism: Forsythia suspensa; assembly: GCA_023638005.1. Taxonomy (NCBI): domain Eukaryota; kingdom Viridiplantae; phylum Streptophyta; class Magnoliopsida; order Lamiales; family Oleaceae; genus Forsythia; species Forsythia suspensa. The sequence goes on from CM042663.1 coordinate 321,170, forward strand.
CCTCTACCCTGACAGCAACACAAATTCTTCAACTATCAAATTAAATTTTGATAGCATTTCATCTAATTCTCTCAATTTTCTTTTAAACCTCTCACCTCATCATCTTCACCATCCATAGAAGATAAAAAAAGAAAAATATGAGAGGTGGTTAGTGGTCTCAGGATGAGAGGTGTGGCTTGAGGTTGAGGGCTATGGTGTAAGGGTTGTAGATAGAGGATTTAGGGTGGGTATTGTCTATTTGTAGGTATCAAAACTTGTGGCAAATTTAGAAGGTCATCCATTGATGGAAGTTTGCAGTAGTAAAGACTTTTGGTAGGTGGGATGTGATGGTAGAGGGCTTTAGTGGTTGGTAGGAGTGTACTTGTATGTGTTGGTGGGTGGGGGGGGGGGTTAGACATGTTTACCAAAGAAGGTAACGTGGGGGTTTTGTGATTTTGTGACGAAAGAAAGGTGAATTAATTTAATTTTCCTTATATTTTTTAATTGTTCTTCTTTTATTATATATACTTTTTCTTTATATGAACTTAAGAGTAGATTTGTCTTCTAAACACTCTCTTAATAGAGTTTTTTGACATAACTATCTATAAGGACTGAGACACTAACAAATTAAAGGTGTGACATAAGATTATTAAGAAATAAAAGTTCAGAATAGTACAAGTGGATAAATATTGGGGATGACAGCTATAATTTTTTTAAAATCTAATGTATAAGTGACTATTTTCAAAACTGACCGTTTATGAAAATATGAATAAATTCAATGACTGATAGGGTAAAAAAATAAAATAAAATTTAATGGCCAATTTAAAATTTTGTACAAACTTCAATGACAATTAGTGAAATTAACCCTTGGAAATATGTTTGGTGTATTATTCTTATCATGTTCTACGTGTATGCAAATATTTTCAAACAATTTACCTTCTAACACATTAACCTTGGAAATATGTTTGGTGTATTATTCTTATCATGTTCTATTTATATGAAATATTTTCAAACAATTTTCCTTCTAACACATTAAATTTAGAAGCCACATTCATTGTATATATTGTAAAACTTCGATAAATTAATAAGGTTAGGACCACGGGAAATTATTAATTTAGTAAGACTATTATTAAATTGATAAATTTATACTTATAATTTATTGATAATGTTCGATGTAGGGGTTGAAAATGGGCCGAGCGGCTCGTGGACTCACTGGCTCTGCCCATAATGGGCTCGGGCTCGTGGTGAAATGAGCCCGAGCTAAGACCGAGCTCAAAAAAAAGAGAGGGTCGAGCTAGCTCGTGGGAGGGCTCATGGGAGGTACGACACTTCAATCTATCATATACTCAATTCAACAATAATTCTCAAATTTTATTATCTCTCAATGTTAGTTTATAATTATTTATCTCAAATCTCATTATCTAAATATTAGTCTATACTTTAACGTTTTAGTTTTTAATTAGTCGGTCCCAAACCCGAAAAAAGGAAAAGGATTCTCAACTTTAAATTTTTAACATAAAACATTTTTGACACTTTCTTTCTTTTTTATTTTAAAATTATCCGGAACAAAAAATATTAAAAAATCGAACCGAGCTCGTGGACAGCTCGGCTCGGCTTGTTCGGCCCACAAGCTCGTGGGCCGAACCTAGCCCTCTTTTTTGGGACGACCTTTGGGTGAACCGAGCTCGGTTGGCCATGAGCCTAGCCGGCTCGGCTTTGCTCGACCCATTGCCACCCCTAGTTCCATGTACATTGAAGTTAGTATGTATACATATACATCAAATTAAGACACACAAAATAATGAACAATTTTATAGAAGATCAAGTGTTTCCAAATTTAATTCTATAGAAGATCAATGTCTCGATATGTCACATGCATTTACATGCACTAATGGAAAAGCTTACTAATGAAGAGATTATTCTAGGGGTATGGATACAACTAGTGATGATGATCATCGTTTGATGACAATTGTGTTTTATGAGTTGTTTCTTCAAAAGAGACATTTCAAACCGTAGTGATCTTAAACTAATTTTTGCTACAAAGTCAAAAACAACCAAACATGTTATTATTCCTAATTTATTTGTAAGTGTCTGGTGAAAGGTTGCTATTTAGTTTTAACATAATTCTTGTACCGACAATAGGAAAAGTCCCATTACCATAATAAACAATGTTACCCGTCTTTCAACTCTTTGATTAATTAAATTCAAACTCTGACAAAGTCCTCAATGAAGAAATTATATGAAAAAGAGATCCATACATCATAGAAGACTGTGTTCAGATTTTATACTTCAGCCGGGGCATGTTTCTTTAACATATTCTGGTTGCTAAGGATTTTATTATGCATTTCATGTTTGTTATTATTGTCTATACAATACCAGATAGAATTAAAAAGTATTTTATTTGATATATTTATCTATTTTTTCTTCAATTTCATTTTTATAATGTACACATTGTATCTGTGCAATATTTAATTAAATAATATAGATGTGTTGGCCATTAAAATTGAAGCTAACAAATTCTTGTCCACCTCCTTACTTGAATGAATAACTCAACTTCCTATAATTTGCCGTCCAAATATTGAGAATTCAAGAAGCAAGAGCTAAGGTATTTGATTTAATTTGGCCTATTTATGGGTGTTGCAAGCCTTTGGGATTTTTGGTCTTTTTTCCCTTTTTTTTCAGACACGTGTCGCCCTCTAATTGGAAGGCTCATAATTCTGGAAGTTTCTATGACACGTGGCAGAAGAATATTGCTCTAGCCATCTCTTTCTCTAGATTTGGTGGTTGTTATCTTCACATGACCTTTTTGCAACTGACTTTGCCACATGGAGATTCACAATGTAACCCCAAGGATATTCTATTATCTAAAATCAGTAGGTGGTGTGACGGCTATGCTCGTATCCTTCACCGAACAGGTTTTTTTAGATGACGAAGGTAAAATGGATATGTCAAAGTTGGACTTAAGTAGCTAGCTGGTTGGTTCTTAAATCCTGTCTTCACCTATCTGAGTTGATGAGACTTCATTCAATTTCCCTCGTCTAGTCGTTTGTGAATCCCTATCTTTTCTTCCTTGTCTTAATCGATGATAAAAGGAAGGTAGGAGAAGTTAACGGTCTAGGCGAGCATCTTGTTTCGATTTCTTGACTAATTTTTCCTGAAAGATTATATTTTGCCAGGTATAACAATAGTCCTCGATGTCAGAGCCTAAATATTCATATTGGGTTACGGACTTAGTTAAGGCGAATCTTTTGAAGTTCCAGCTTTGCACAACCTTCACCTTTCATATTCCATACACAGTAGTTATAACAATAGTTTTCGAAGTCTGAGCCTAAATATTCATATTGGGTTACGGACTTTGTTAAGGCGAGGCTTTTGACTTAATATTCACACGCTTTGCTTGTCAATGTAGTGGTACACGCGTCTGCTTCCCCTATGAAGCTGTAGTTCAGGCATTAATGGCACAACATGATTTCTGCCTTTAATGCGTGCGTTTGGCGTGTGTATTCAGAATGGTCACCTATCATGATTGCAACCTTTATTTATTTGATTGATGCTTACTCCTTACGTGTCTCAGGGCGCGTGCATAGCATGTATTGCTTCTAGAACGTTCATTTGGAACACATTTTGTCGCCTTTTCAGTTACAATGGCGAGGATAGGCTAGAACTTTTAAAGGCTCAGATCACATCTTGGTCGATCTAACGGCTCAATTTACTTGGTAGAAATTATAAATAGAGGGCTCTTTAGTTTGTAACTATTCTTGCTTTATTTTGCTGCTAGAACTTCTCCTTAGTGCAAAAAGATAATCATTTGCTCTCATCCTTTCTTGCTTCCTTTCCCGTTCCTAGGGGTGCTTTCCTTTGAGTTTTTTCTGCTGTTCTCCTTTTAGTTTTAGGTATACTTCTAATATGTATTCTTAATTTCTTCTAAAGAAAACATGTCTACACAATCAGATTATCAGAATCCTTAATCTGGGGGTGGGGGGCGGTTTGGGCGAATCTAAGGCTTTTGACCAACATGTCTTCAACATATACTTCCATGGTTTTCCAAATTTGATCAACAAATATTTTATTAACAAGTCTTTGGTAAGTAGCACCTTTTAAACAAAAATTCATTACCTTGTAACAGTAAAGGTCTCGATCGATGATGAATGAGGTGTGTTCTTCATCAGGACCAAACATGGGTATCTGGTTGTACCATGAGTATGCATCCATAAAACTCAGCAATTCATGTCCTGTTGTGGCGTGTACAAGTTGGCCAATCCTTGGTAGAGGAAAACTATCCGTTGGGAAGGCCTTTTTCAAATCTGTGAATTCTTTGTAGGTTCTCCAAAGTCTTCTATTCTTCGGAACTAGAACAGGATTGCACACCCAGACTGGGTAATGGGCCTCACGAATGAACCCATTTGCTAGCAATTTGTCGACCTCTCCCTTTAGTGCTTCGTACTTCTCTTTACTCATTTGCATTCGCTTTTGGACCCTTGGTTTGGGCTGGGGTCAATTTTTAACGCATGGCATGCTACACCTGGATCTATCCTAACCATGTCAGAGTGTTTCCATGAGAAAATATCAAGATTTGCCTTTAAGAATTTCTTCAAGCTTTTCTTTAGTCCTGACTCCAACCCACATCCTATTCGCAGTTACATAGACTGGTCTTTTTCGCTTATTGAGAATCCATTGAGTTCTTCCACTACGGCAGCTTTAGAGCTAGACTCAATGATTATGAGGTCGAGACTGTCATCCATGCAAATTTGATCCTCTTCTTCTTTTGCTTCAGGAACGGCCATATCAACCATCGTGAACGCATTTGTGATAAGAGCTTGTGGAGTTTCTTTTCTCAAGGCATTGAGGTAACATTCTCGTGCTGACAACATTTTCGTGTTGATTCCTGATTGTCTTTCACAATGGCGACCCCCGTAGGGGTGAAAATTTCACACAGAGGTGGTTGATCGATGTGACAGCCATTAGATGCTTTAATGCTGGTCGTCCCAAGATTTCTTTGTAGGCAAACCTTCGATCTATGATTAGGAACTCCATGAAGTATTTTGCCACCAGCGGTTCCTTCCCAACTTTTACTATGAGGGTGATCTTTTTCCGATGGATGATGCTATCCCCTGTGAAATCCTACAGTAATTTAGACATGGGCGTGCAGGGATGGTCAACCTCCATTTGGTTGAAAGCGCTTCCAAACAAAATATTCACCGAGCTTCCGTTGTCAACCAGCATGCGTTTGACAGTATTTTTGGCAATCACTACGTGGATCACTAGAGCATCACAGTGAGGGTAGTGGACATTAGCCTCATCCTCATCTCCGAAGGTTATAGTGGGAGCCTGCAGCTTTGTTTTCCTTCGAACCCAATAGTTCTCCAGCATGGGCCTCTTCGCTGCCCTTATGTAATTCCTCTTCGCATTGTTACTCACTTATCCGATATGTAGGGACCTCTGATGATGGGTCTGCCCATAATGGTATTAATTTCCTAGATGTGGGGCTAGATTGTAGGGAGTTGCGCATTTGGTCTTTCCTGATTAGCTTGTTGTGGAGCTCGGGTGCGCGGGATGGTAACCACCACCACTCGTTCTCATGCCACGCCCCAGTTGTATGTGTTTGTCCAGACTGACTTCCTCCTATAGGCCAATATCTATTTTTTTTCCATCCTGTCGATTGTAGCCCTTACATTAGGGCACTCCTCCATGTCATGGCTCTCTTATCGGTGTATTCTACATAATTTGAGACCTGGGCGGAGTTGTAGAGGTCTCACTTGGAGCTTTATTCATTCTAGAGTGATTTCGTTCACCTTTGCATTATACTATTGATTCTGAGGTCCAGTTTGCCGACCAGGGTTGTTCTATCTCAAGAATGCACCCATCGCACCTTTTTGAGCAATCATCCATCTCTCGCTTTCATGCTTTTTCTATTTTCAATTGTCTCATCTATCTGAATCTCCGCTTTGATGAGGTCTACTAACTGATTGTACGTCTGGAGGTTCTTGTTTCGGACATCTCGCCAAAAAATAGTCTCTATCCTCAGCCTATTCCATAAGGCATCCAGGGCATTCTCGTCTGATATGGACTCCACTACGATTAACTCATTCTGTAATCTGTTGAAATTGCTCTTGATAGATTAACTAAATCCCTGTCTGAAGTCGTTTAGCCTCGTGGTAGGGGCTTCGCCTAAGGCGTGGCCCAAGAAAGCACTCATGAAGGCTTTCTTCAGAGTTGGCCAGCTTCGGATGGAGCTAAGCTCCAACTTCAGGTATCACCTCTTACCCGTCTTAGTAAGGCTACGTTTGGTATTGCTGTACTTTTATGAGAATCAGCTTCTGCTGTGCTTTTAAGAGAATCAGTTGTGAGAAGAGTCATATAAGTGTTTGGTAAACTCTTGTTTCAAAATTGATGTATGTTTCAAAAGCAGAATTTGAGTATTTGGTAAATAGAAGTGATTTATTGTTGTAATAGTATTAAATTATTAAAAAGGACATTGATTATAATAATTTTATTTTGTATTATTATTATTATTATTATCACGAGTGGTAAAATTTATTTTTTTTCTTTTATAGTAATATGTAATATTGTCAAATATTTTTTTATAAGACAATGCATTTCACTATTGTTATTTTAAAATAAAAATAATAAACACCTAATAAATTTCAAATTTTATAAAAATTACAAAATAAAAGCATAGTCGTACAGTGCAAAAATTAATTAAATTTATATTATTTTTTATACATCAAACTTGCATCAATTCGATTTCTCAATTTCTCAATTTTCATATAATCGAAAAAAGGTCAAATAATTTTAAATTATCATTAATTAATAACTTGCAGAAATCCAGGTTCTCAATTTCTCTATTTTCATATAATAAAAAAAATATCAAATAAACTTAAATTATCTTTCATAGTCGAACTTACAGTAATTTGGTTTCACAATTTCTCCATTCCTAATAATATAAAAAAAATTAAAATATTTAAATTATCGTCCATTCATCAAACTTGCAGCAATTTGGTTTCTTAAGTTTTCCATTTCTTGTGCTCCATTATCATTGCTATTGCGATGTTCTCTTTCCGCCTCATCACTTTCCATCTCTTCATCATTATTGTCAATTTCTCATCTTGCTTCGTGAAAGGATAATTAGGCATTTCTCTTAAAATCTTCCATCTTTTTTTTCCAAACTCCAAAAGTTCGTTCAATAGCACTTCTTAAAGAATAATGGGCATTATTAAACACTTCTTGATAACCAGTTTGCTGGCTACCTCATCGAAAATCTGAAAGGTGGTATCTCTCACCTTTATAAGGTCCTAAATATCCATTCATTTGTCGGTATCCAGCATCAACAAGATAGTATTTTCTTGTTGAATATAAATGATATTTTTATTAGTAAAAATTTAACTATAAAAAAAAAAAAAATATGCGAGTATTTGAATGAAAAAAAAAATACCTTTAGGAGGTTTAGGAAAATTTAAATTAGGATTGTTCAAAGCAGACAAAAACACTCTTGTGTCGTGTGCTGTTCTTTCTCAACCTGCATATGCAAATATGAATTGCATATCAAAACTACATGTTGCCATTACATTTTGAGTGGGTATCCATTTCCTTCCAATATACGGTATTTGATCTTCAACGGGTATTGAGGATGGAACATGTACTCCATCGATGGCACCAATACAATTCTGAAAATTAAACAAAAAAAATATGTTAATTAGCAAGTATATTTTATTTTTACTATTAAATTATTAAATATAGTAATTACCTTGAAATGAGGCATATATCTAGAATCTTTCAAAATTTCTTCAAGAGTATCATTAAACTCTGGGTCTAATGGATTTATCACATCTGTAGCCATACGACAAACAATATCTAACAATTTACCGAAATATCTACTCACGGGCCTCACCTGAGCGTTGAAATCTTTCTTGTGCTAACTTATTTCCCCACCACATGTCCTAAAATATGTAGAAACATTCCTAACATCTCTATTGCTGACATTTTTCTTGAACTCTTGAGCTCATAATTGTTTTGCAACTCATTGCATAATCTAAAAAATACATCTTTTTCCATTCTAAACATTCTATGGAATCATTTTTCATTACCTTGCAATACTTCTGTCAACCAAATATTATCCGTTTTACTAGAATTCATACAAGGTCTTTTATAAATATATCTGTAATAATAGTGTTCAATGAGATGAGCACAAACATGTACAAGTTGATCATTAAATTCACTATCCTTATGATGTATCCATTATTTGAAAATAAACATATAACAATAACACAATGCTATTACACATCACCATAACCTAAAATGCATAAATAATTTTAATTACCAAAACATCATCAAAATCAATAATCTATTACATAACTAGAAATGATAAAGAAAATAAATGGCACTTGATAAAAAATACACAATCTTCATAGTCAAAATATAATGATAAGATTTCTACATTGGTGGACCTACCATTAGTTGATAATTAAGCCATTTAAGCATGGCACCTGGTTCTTTTATTGTGGAAAACATCTATCTCTTCACTTTATTTTCAAAAAGTTGACATCCTAATAACTAGAATTCGTTTCCTTTCTCTACTACAGGTAAAGATTTAAATATTTGCATTATTTTAGGAATACTGTAGCCAGGTAAGTTGGTGCGGGGTATCACATTATTTCTAACCTCAGTTGCTTCAACAAGTCTACCAATCTATTGTCCCAAGAATATTGCACCTCCCACTTTTTCTCTACCTATTCTTTTCTTTTTTATATTGTGTGCCAAGTGTTTCAAATGTTCTCTATTTTTATTTCTTTAGGTCTCTTCAATTTCTATCATCATCAAAATCATCACCACCATCAATTGGAACAATATCATCATTAAATGCATCATCACAGTCAGTTGGAATTACACCCGATGAAGGTGCCCAAGCATGGTCTCCAGTGGCCATAATATTCATGAACATTCTATTTAATTTATCTAATAACTTTGGATCAATACTATCCTTGCGAAATTTGACAGCATTTGGATGCACCTACATATGAAAAAAATAATTTAATATAATCGAATAGAAAAGCATGCACATTACAAATTCTATTTGTTTATCCATACCTGCAATTTACTTTGCCATCACTCTTCTGTTGCATCAACAGTTTTCAGTTGGGGATTCAATCCTAGTCCTGTATCTTTTCTAATAAGTTTTTTTCCAGAGTTTCCAATCATTTTAAGTGCATTCCATTTATTTTTTAACTGCAGTTTACCATAATCCTTTCCAGTTTTCTTAGTAAAGTTTGTGACTAAGTTATCCCATCCAGCTTTGGTAAAGTGGGTTCCAGGTCGACGCTCTACTTCCACTTCCACAATACATCCCATATGGCCTTAAATCCTTTTGATCTGATACTCCCATCTTCAAGACACTTGATATTATTATTGTTCTTCCCCGTTTTCTTAAAACTTTCTTAAAAAGAAAATGGTAAAAGATTTGCCAAGAGTGATAAACCCACTTTTTATGTTCAATTTTAACAAATACCTAGAGCAAACCCACTTATTCACAGCTCTAAGGAGAACTAAGGAGCGAAAAAAAATTTAGACTCCTATAGCTTTCTCATGTGGATATATACTATTTCATGATATATAACACTTCAAAGAGAAAAAAGTAATACAATTTCATGATAACAATAATCAACCATCTAATCCTCTGTCCCAGAATAATCCAAAAGTCAACTGATCCAAAACTCATGTGTACATATCTTCCCGTCTATATATATATATATATACACACACACACACACACACACACACACATAGAGAAATGGAGAGAGTATAAGCACAACTTGGTTAATTAAGCTTATGAAAATACACACTCTGAAAATGGGAAAAAGTAAAATTAGGATGATGAAGTTCTGTATACAAAAGTCGTTCAATTTTCAAGAATTCGTTTTGCCCTTTTTTTATTAGTTTTGGTTTTTCATTTTCTCTCTCTCTCTGCAAAACTGTCTTCAAGATCCAAAATTGGTTGCCATAATTTCTTCAGATATCACAAATGTAAAGCTCGTACATTTAACTGGGTTGTGATCTAAACTTCAAATTATTGGTGAAAGTTTTGAAAATATTCAAATATTTATGTGATATATGGATCTCGATTCTTGATTGGGAAATTGGGAAAGGGTTGCTAGGATTTGTTCAGTCAACATCATTTTCTATCATCCTGTATATTGCATTCACCCAATTTTTTTTATGAATTTAAATACACTTACTACAATACTATAAAGGACGTGCCAACAAAACTCTCAAAAAATAAAAACTAAGAACACTAATTCAAAACTCAGAATAAGAAGAAGGTGTATTAAATTTAATATTAAACCACAAAAATCAAGGAATTTAATGCAAAGTTTTGATGTATATATTCTACAAAAGGTATGAAATCTTAAAAAGATGTTCATCTTTGATCAAATTTTTGAAATATAAAAGCTATAAATTCACTCAAGTAATTATAAACCAAATAATCGTACTTCGAATGTTTGATTCGGTAATGGTGACTCGTGGAGGAGGATGAGGAAGATGAGGCATATGGAGATAATGTGAAATCATGTAGAAAATAAACCTAGGATATTAAAGGAATTAGTTTAATTAATTAGGGGTAAAATGAGTATTTTAATAATATATAAATAGAAACGCTAAAAGCAGAATCTGAAAGGCTGCCCTTTTGCTGCTTCTCAAAATCTGCTGCTAGGGGAGTCAGATTATTATATTATCACTTTTAAAATTTTTACCAAACTCCAAATCAAATTTTCAATTCTATAGAATTTAGACCTGGGCGGAGGTGTGGAGGTCTCACTTGGAGCTTTATTCCTTCCCGAGTGACTTCGTTCATGATCTGCCTTATACTTTTGATTTGGATGTCCAGTTTTCCGACCAGGGTTGTTTTGTCTCAGGAACGCACCTATCGCACCTTCTTGAGCATTTATCCATCTCTCGCTTTCAAGCTTTTTTCTATTTTCGATTGTCTCCTCTATTCGAATCTTAGCTTTGATGAGGTCTACTAACTGATTGTACGTCTGGGATTTCTTGTTTCAGACATCTCGCCAAAAAAAAGTCTATATCCTTAGCCCATTCTATAAGGCATCCAGGGCCTTCTCATTTGATAAGAACTCCACTAAGATTAACTCATTCTGGAATCTGTTGAAATAACTCTTGATAGATTCACTGAATCCTTGCCTGATGTCGTTTAGCCTTGTGGCAAGGGCTTCGCCTAAGGTGTGGCCCAAGAGAGCACTCATGAAGGCATTCTTCAGTTGTGGCCAGCTTCGGATGGAGCTAAGCTCCAGCTTCAGGTACCACCTTTTACCCGTTCCAGTAAGAGTCATATGAAAGGCTATCTATTTCAACAAGGGCGAAGCATTATTAAGCTTCATCTTAGTTTTGTAATCCGCCAAATGATACATGAGGTCGCCTTGCCCGATGTATTTTTCTAACTTGGGCCTTACGAAGCCTTTAGGTATATGAGTGCTCCATGGAAAAATTGGAGGTCTTCATCATCATCATTCTCTTCGAAGGATCTGGTGGGATAATCTTCTGCATCATCGTAAGAATGGTCTGGTTCATATTGGGAGTCCCTTGGAAATGATCCTACCCTTCGCCCCTCATGGACCTGGGCCTTCATTTGGTAGGAGTCGGCCTCGTCACCAAGTTTATCGAAGACACTGACGAACCTTACAGGTCTACGCACTCGCTCCTTGAGTGGGTCAACGGGCTGGTAACGCCTGATGTCCCGAGGTTCACTCTAGGGGTGGGAGTGACTTGCTACTAGGGCCTTAGCTTCGGTTCCACTCATTTCGTTATCCTTGGCTTGTCTGCTAGTCACAACACCTCTTGCTATGTTTTCCTGTACGAACATGTGTACTTGCTCTGCTAGATTAGATACGGTCTTTGCTATACACATCTTTTTATGTCGCATGTTTTGCTTTTTCCATAGAAATTCTTCCCCTCACTGACGACTACCCATGGGACCTCATCTCTCTGCCTCTTAGGATTGAAGTCACTATCTTCCAAGTACTCACTTTGTCTCTTACTTTCCTTGATGGCTGTTCTAGGCTTGAAGGTTACATCAAATTGTCCCAATTCAGTGGCCCACTACATCAGACGGCCCAATGTTTTAGGTTTTTGCAACACCTGTTTCAGTGGATGGTTTGTTAGTACCGTGATTTTATGAGGCTGGAAGAAATGATGAAGCTTTCTAGAAGCTACTATCAAGGCAATAACTTGCTTCTCCATTTCTGGGTACTTAGTCTCTGCGTTATGAAATGCCTTACTTACATAATATATTGGTAGTTGTTGTTGGCCTTCTTCTCTTACCAGCACTGAGCTCACAGCTATATCTATATCTGAGATTGCAAGGTAAAAGATCAAATTTTCGCCTGGTTTGGTTTGGAGAGAATGGAAACTTTCCCTAGATGGTTTTTCAACTCATCAAAGGCAGCATTATATTCTTTCATCCATTCAAACCTTTTCCCATTTTTAATGATTTGGAAGAAAAGAAAATATTTTTCAGTGGCCCTTGAGACAAATTGACTTAGGGCAGCGACCTTGCCTGTGAGGCTTTGGACTTTCTTGGGCTTGCTAGAAGGTCGCATGTCAAGTAGAGCTTGAATTTTTTTCTAGATTAGCCTCTTTACCTTGTTAGTTCACGATGTAACCCATAAATTTGCCCGATATGACCCCAAAAGCACACTTCAAAGAGTTCAGCTTCATTCTATACTTTCGGAGGATCGAAAACATTTGTCTAGGTATTTATGGTGATCAATAGCTCTAAGGCTTTTGACTAACATGTCTTCAACATATACTTCCATGGTTTTTCCAATTTGATCAGCAAATATTTTATTAACAAGTCTTTGGTAAGTAGCACCAATTTTAAATAAAAATTCATTACCTTGTAGCAGTAGAGGTCTCGATCGGTAATGAATGAGGTGTGTTCCTCATCGGGACCAAACGTGGGTATCTGGTTGTACCTTGAGTATGCATCTATAAAACTCAGCAATTTATGTCCCGTTGTGGCATGTACAAGTTGGTCGATCCTTGGTATAGGAAAACTGTCCTTTGGGAAGGCCTTTATCAAATCCGTGAAGTCTTTGTAGGTTTTCCAAAGTCTTCCATTCTTCGGAAATAGAACAGGATTGCATACCCAGACTGGATAATGGGCCTTACGAATGACTGTTGGCTAGCAATTTGTCAACCTCTCCTTTTAGTGCCTCGTACTTCTTTTTACTCATTTGTATTCGCTTTTGGACCCTTGGTTTGGCCTGGGGATCAATTTTTAATGCATGGAATGCTACACTTAGATCTATCCTAACTATGTCGGAGTGTTCTATGAGAAAATATCAAGGTTCGCCTTTAAGAATTCCTTGAAGCTTTTCTTTAGTCCTGACTCCAACCCACATCCTATCTACAGTTGCTTAGACTGGTCCTCTTCGCTTATTGATAATCCATCGAGTTCTTCCACTACGACAGCTTCAGAGCTAAACTCAACAATTTGGGGTCGAGACTGTCATCCATGCGAATTTGATCGTCCTATTTTGCTTCAGGAACTGCCATCTTAACCATCATGAACGCATTTGTGACGGGAGCTTGTGGGGCTTATTTCCTCAAGGCATTGACGTAACATTCTCGTGCTGATTCCTGATTGCCTTTCATAGTGGTGACCCCCAGGGGTGGAAATTTCACATAGAGGTAATGGATCGACGTGATAGCCATTAGCTGCTTCAATGCTCGTCGTCCCAAGATTTCTTTGTAAGCAGACCTTCGATCTATGATTAGGAATGCCACCAGCGATTCCTTTCCAACTTCTACTGCGAGGGTGATCTCTCTTCGATAGATGATGCTATCTCCTGTGAAACTGTGTAGTAATTCAGACATGGGCGTCCAGGGATGGTCAACCTTTATTTGGTTGAGCAAACTTCCAAACAAAATATTCACCGAGCTTCCGTTGTCAACTAGCATGCATTTGACAATATTTTTGGCAATCACCACGTGGATCACTAGAGCATCAAAGTGGGGGTATTGGACATTAGCCTTATCCTCATCCCCGAAGATTATAGTGGGAGCCTGCGGGTTTGTTTTCCCTCGAACCCAATAGTTTTCCAGCATGGGCCTCTTCGCTCCCCTTATGTAATTTCTTTGCGCATTGTTAATCGCTCCTCTAATTTAGGGACCTCTGATGATGGGTTTGCCCATAATGGTATTAATTTTCCAGACGGGGGTTTAGATTGTAGGGAGTTGCACATTTGGTCTTCTCTGATTGGCCTGTTCATGCGCCTGTGTACGCAGATGGTAACCATTACCACTCATCATCATGTCACGTCCCAATTGTATGTATAGTTCATCACCCGTGGTTGCGAAGGCTGTCCAGACTGACTTCTTCCTATAGGCCAGTATTTATTTTTCACCATCCTATCGATTGTGGCCCTTACATCAGGGCACTCCTCCGTGTCATGGCTCTCTAATCGGTGTATTCTATAGAATTTAGACCTAGGCGGAGATGTGGAGGTCTCACTTGGAGCTTTATTCCTTCCAGAGTGACTTTGTTCATCTCCGCCTTATACTCTTGATTCTGAGGTCCAATTTGCTGACCAGGGTTGTTCTATCTCGAGAACGCACCCATTGCACCTTCTTTAGCAATCATCCATCTTCCACTTTCATGCTTTTTCTATTTTTGGATTTCTCTTCTATCTAAATCTTAGCTTTGATGAGATCTACTAATTAATTGTATGTCTGGAGGTTCTTATTTCAGACATCTCGCTAAAATATAGTCTATATCCTCAGCCCATTCCATAAGGCATCCAGGGCCTTCTCATCTGATATGGACTCCACTACGATTAAATCATTCTGGAATCTGTTGAAATAGCTCATGATAGATTCACTGAATCTCTGCCTGATGTCGTTTAACCTCATGGCAGGGGCTTCGCCTAAGGTATGGCCCAAGAAAGCACTTATGAAGGCTTTCTTCAGTTGTGGCCAGCTTCAGATGGAGCTAAGGTCCATCTTCAGGTACTACCTTTTACCCGTCCTAGTAAGAGTCATATGGAAGGATATCTATTTCAACAGGGGCAAAGCATTATTGAGTTTCATCTCAATTTTGCAATTTGCTAAGTGATACATGGGGTCACCTCGCCCGGTGTATTTTTCTAACTTGGGCCTTATGAATCCTTTAAGGACATGAGTGCTCCGTGGAAAAATTGGAGATCATCATCATTATCATCCTCTTCGAAGGATCTGGTAGGGTAATCTTCTTCATCATCGTAAGAATAGCCCAGTTCATACTGGGGATCCCTTGGAAGTGATCTTACCCTTCGTCCTTTATGGAACTGGGCCTCATTTGGTGGGAGTCAGCCTCGTCACCAAGCCGATCGAAGACACTGACGGACCTTGCGGGTCTACACTGTCGCTCCTTGAGTGGGGTCAACGATTTGGTAACGCCTGGAGTCCCGAGGTTCGCTCTAGTGGTTGGAGTGGCTTGCTACTGGGACCTTAACTTCGGCTCCACTCCTTTCTTCATCATTGGCTTGTCTGCTAGTCACAACACCCTTTGTTATGTTTTCCTGAACTAACATGTGGACTTGCTCTGCTAGATTAGATACGGTCTTTGCTATACACATCTTCTTATGTCGCATGTTTTCCTTTTTCCTTAACACTTCTCTCTCCTCACTGACGACTACCTCTGGGACCTCATCTCTATGCCTCTTAAGATTGAAGTCACTATCCTCCGAGTACTCACTTTTCCTCTCTAATTATTTCTTTCTAGTGTTTCCTTCCAAGTCACTCATGCTTTCAGCCATTTGCACAACGAGAATTCTTAACTTTTTTCAAGCATTCAAGAAACTTTCACTTGAGGTTTCTGAATTTCGTGAAAAAATTGTGTGTTTTCCATAGATGGCACCAATTTGTTGACCACTAAAATCGAAGTCAACAAATCCTTGTCCACCTCCTTGCTTGAATGAATAAATCAATCATCTATAATTTGTCGTCCAAAGATTGAGAATTCAAGAAGCATAATTTGGCTAAGGTTTGTAATTGTTCTTTCTTTCTTTGATTTAATTTGGGGTATTTATAGGTGTTGTAAGCCTTTGGGTTTTTCGCTCTTTTTTCCTTTTTTTTTGCCATGTGTCGCCCTCTTATTGGAATGCTCATAATTCTTGAAGATTCTATAACACATGGCAGAAGGATATTACTCCAACCATCTTTTTCTCTAGATTTGGTAGTTGTTATCTTCACATGGCCTTTTCGCAATTGACTTTGCCATATGGAGATTCACCATGTGATTCTAAAGATATTCTGTTATTTGAAATCAGTAGGTGGTGTGACAGCTATGCTCATATCCTTTGTCGAACAGGTGTTTTTGGATGACGAAGGTAAAATGGATATGTCAGAGTTGGCTAAAGTAGCTAGCTGGTTGGATCTTGAATCTTATGTCTTCGCCTATCTCATGAGTTAGGAGACTTCGTTCAACTTCTCTCGTCTAGTCATTTGTGAGTCCCTATCTTTTCTCCCTTGTCTTAGTTGTGAGTCCCTATCTTTTCTCCCTTGTCTTAGTTGAAGATAAAATGAAGGTAGGCGAAGTTAACAGGCTAGGCAAGCATGTTGTTTCAGTTTCTCGACTAATTTATCTCGAAATATTATATTTTGTGAGGTATAACAATAGTCCCCAAAGTCTGAGCCTAAATATTCATATTAGGTTACTATCTTTGTTAAGACGAATCTTTTGAAGTTCCAGCTTCGCACAAGCTTCACCTTTCATATTCCATACATAGTAGTTATAACAAGATGTATAAAGCACTTTATTTATTCTTTTCTCTTCTTTGCCAACACAACTTTGAACTTTTGGTTCAATTTGGGATAGAATATTATTATTGAATTGGACTTGCTTTGTAGCATTCAAAATTATTAGAACTTAATGTTTATGACCTCTTGTCTTGCTGTAATTCTTGATTATTTGAATTTCGGGTTTAATTTGGGATAGAAAATTATTGGATTGGACTTGCTTTGAGTGTTGAAAATTATTGAACTGGACTTAAATATAATTATACAAGAAATATTCGATACTAATTATATGCTATCAAATCACTACAAAAATAGTTGGGTAGTGTGCCCATATAGTATAGTTTTTTCTGTAATAAAATAACAATTTTATAATAAATGAAAGTTTGATCTTTTTATTTATTGGTGGTGCATTCATTTTATATTGAGCATGTAAACAAAGTGCCAATAATCACTTGTGATAATATAAGTTGGGTGCTTGCGTTGAGAAGCATAGTGTGTCACAACCTATATTTTGATCATGAATAAAATTGTTCATAACTAATGTATGAGGGTTGGCGCTTTGTACCAAAAGGTTGTAGTGTTGACTATTTAATCATTCGGGTATGCGATTTGTCCTTATCGCAGAAATAGTTTAACGGTGACACTAGTACACTTGTAGTGTATTGAATGGATCACGTGTCGAATTTAATTATATACCATGACCGTGCAAAGAATTAAAAGCCACTTAATCACCGAGTATTTTATTTAAATTCTTTGATAGGATTGTGTATATATTTTTGTTAGTTTGAAGGTTCTTTGATTCACCAATGGGTGAGATCAATTTAATTCATCAAATATCTCGATGAGTTGGGAGCTTGCAAATGAGTGGAGTAGAGAATACGAATTCATATCAGTGTCGTCCTAAAAAATAGGTCGAATGACAACTTAAGTATTTTATGTTGAACGGTTATAAATATGAGCTCAGTGTTTAGCGACGGCTAAACTTCGTGAATTAGTTCATAGGATCGTTGAAGAGAATGTAATTTAAAGTTAGTGAGAATAATTAGATGGGCAAAACGGTTATTAAATCAATCCTTAGCTAATTGGATTTGGATGTAATTAGGACCCTTGTCATTGTTTGCAATCAAGATGCTTGTCCTATTTATATTACATTTCTTGTGACGTGAAATCATCCCAACAATTAAGAAAAGATGAGAGAGAAAATTCTTAAGTCTAGTTTGGCATGAATTTTATCTTATTCATTTTCTAAATCTGTCCAGTCCAAAAATTAGTTTATAATTTAATTAAAAAGTGCCAACACATCGGTGTAATCTATACTTAGGAGAATACTATAGAAGGCTTGAACGTTAGGAGCACTATGTTCATGGATCAGAAGTGGAAGTTCGTGAATCAGATCAAGATCCAATATCGTTTATTGATTCAAATACCATACTAAACTATTAGTTTTTAATTATAAAAAGCACGTGTACGCCTATCAAAGATCCTGATTTATTGAATTAAATTTTTTTTCCTGACTAATTCTCGTGCCAGTTTCCAACAAATGATATCAGAGTGGTCTAGATTATTCACGTGTTTGTTATATTATCTAGATTTGATAAATTGCGTGTTCTAGTAGAGCAATTTCTTGGATTATTTGTTTATATGTTGATTGAATAATTGAAATTATTTTAAACTGTAATCCAATTATTTTGTGGCCCCACTTGTTCATTGTATTTCGTTATTTTGAGTGTGTAACAAAATCGGTGGATTAAGACTCCATCATCTTGATTTAATTTTTTCATTGCCGTTAGATTTAAATTGGGACTAGTTAATTTTTGTAATGAGTGAAGATTCAAGTATGAGCCAAAAAAAAGCCACCGAACACGTGCACAGATCGGGCCATCTCTTGTCCTAAAGAAGGTTTTCCAATCTAACAAAGAGTCTGGGACTGGAACGTTGGGAGCCAATTGAGAAGGACCGTATATGGTAGACGAAGTCATCGCGCCCAGAACTTACTGGCTCATCAACCATGAAGGCGAACCTATAAAGAATCCATAGAATGTCCAACATTTGTGAAAGTATTATCAATGAAATATAGGAATGTAACTTTTGAATCCATTCGAATTTGCGAAGATTATAAAGCCAGTGGTTATCTTTCGTTATTAATGAAAGTTCTTCCTACTAATCATTTTGATAAATTTGGGGTTGGGACCTTGATCGGACTAATTACTTTTTTCAAGAATTGTTTGTACCAAAATGATCGATACAAATATAACAAAGTTGGAACCTTGATCGGACGAATTACCTTAGTCAAGAGTTATCTATACCAAATGATCGACACAAATGAAGCAACGAAGTTGGGGACCTGTTGGTCGAAGTAAATTATTATTCTTGATTGGTTGATTCTAACCATTATACTCATTAGTTGAAACAAACCACTATACTGCTTGGTTGATTTTAACCATTATACTTGTTGGTTGAAGTAAACCATTATATTCGAGGAAAAGCTTTAAAAATTAACAATGGCATGTTACTCGACAAACTATTTTACTTGTCATATTAACACCATTTCGTTTGACTATTGAAAATCCAACGAGCTTAACTTGAAAAGAAAAGTCTATCCTTCATTAACGACTGAAAAATATGAAGTGAAAATCAATACTTGAAAAGAAAAGTCTATCATTCATTAAGCAAATTTACATAAAAAAAAGTATTACAAATCTTGATGATTTTCCAAAACAGTCGAATCCGCGGCTTAAGAAGGAAGAGTCCCAACAGTTGGCTCCACGACATCTTCGGAAGAGGCTGGCTTGACTTCGAAAGAGGCTGGCTCTGCTACAGCCTCATTATTTTCGGTCTCCAGTGGGAGGGCAAGCGAAGCTGTTTCACCTTCCTTGTAGAGGAAATCAAAATTGATGTCAGGAAGCTCATTCTTAATCAATTCCAGAAGCTCTGTCCCCCAGCTTGCTTACCATCTTCAAAGATCTGCTTCTCTTTATCAGAATCTCTGAAGTTCGCCAGATCATTCTGAAGAGCCTCCACCTTCACTGACATCTCAGCCTGGGACAGATCTTGGGACTCTACTTTCGCGTTCAAAAAGCCTAGCTCTTCATCTTTTTTAGCTAGACCATCTTTCAAAGACATCTGTTGTACATAGAACGAGTTTATTTATTCTCTTTTCTTTTCAATTTCCTTTTGAAGTTTGTCCTCTTTCTCCTAAGCCTGAGCACAAGAAGTGGCTAGGTCATTCACAAGACGATAAGTCGGCCTTTAACATTTCAGGCTCAGGATTTTTTCTCAGTGCCTCTAGTTTCTTCGTCAGCCTCTTAACCTCAGCCTCAAGATGTTCAGTTGTAGAGTAGTATTCGTTAACCTTTTTCTTGTACTCTTCTACTTCGGCCACATATTTCTCCGTTGTTGTCGAAAGTTCTTCGCATAGACGATTCTGATCTTGTACAAGGATAAAGGCCCGTGCAAGGTGATTTTCTGAAAGATGGGCCCTTTGGCGAGCCGTCATTGTTGTGGAAAAATCTTTCCATGCTTTGTTGAAAGCTCAGAATAGTTACAGGCACACTGAAAAAACCAGGCAAGGAACTGACCACAATCGAGGCCTGCAAACCCTCAAGCCATGTTTAGAAAAGCTCGACAAGGAGAGGACCAGAGGAGACCCCGGTTTGCAGCCTCTTAGTAGGGCTAGATCTGCAGGTCTGAAGACGGCCTTTTCTCCCCTGAAGAGGACCCTGGATGAGTGGCCTTAGATGAGGAATGAGCTTGGTTTGAAGTTGGCTTCACCTTAGATGGAGGCTCCACGACCTTCTCTTTGTCCTTACCTGCAACCTCATCAACAATTGGGCCTCCAGAATTGGGAGAAGGCTCCCTAATTACCCCTCTCTTGACAGGTGCTGGGCTCTTAGCCTTCAAAGAAATTTTAGTCTGCACCATTTTAGGAGTAGGAGGAGGGCCCAGAAATTTCTTGGGTTTAATGACGTTAATCTTATCTGTAAAAAGGTCTGCAAAATATTAGAACGTCGAAGTAATAAAAATGCTAAGTGGAAAGAGGGGCGAAAACTCAAAAGTTAGAAACAAGACTTACGAGGAGCCATCTCTAAACCTGTGTTGTATAAATCAGTACTACCTCACTGCAACAATACTTTCGTCTCTCTCGAGAGGCGAGGATTTTCAAGCAAATGGCCTTGAATGCGGAGGAAGAGGTCCTCTATCTGTGTATCAGAGAAGCGAGGTTCCCTGTTTTTGCCTACAAAAGAAAGAAAGATAATTAAAGAAGTGAGAGATATAAATAAAGCAGGATATCTAGTAGAAAAAAGGAGAGACTCACGAAGCTCGCCATAGAAGCTCGGCATGAGTATTCTAGGAGTTGGGTTTATCGGTTGAACTCCTAATTCTCATTTACAAAAAAAGAAGGACTCTTTCCAGCCCTTTACTTTGTTTAGAGTGTCCACTAATTTTGG
The DNA here is from genome assembly GCA_023638005.1 of Forsythia suspensa. NCBI lineage: Eukaryota > Viridiplantae > Streptophyta > Magnoliopsida > Lamiales > Oleaceae > Forsythia > Forsythia suspensa. The sequence goes on from CM042663.1 coordinate 342,381, forward strand.
ATTTGATTTTGAGCGAGGGGTAAGGTAATAGTATCCATGTTGGGGATTCTTTTTGTTCCCTGCATGAACAGGGTGATAGAAAAAATGAAAAACTTCAGGTGACAACTCGTCATCGAAACCTGCCTTTTTCTATCGGACGAAGGAAGCCGCCATCATAGCCCTACTATTCGGACCTAGCTGAGTCGGAGCAGGCCTATATTCACTAAGAAGTTGACGATAAAAATGATGAAAGGGCAAGCGGGGCCCAGACTCTATTGAATGAAAGGGCATGAATCTTCGGAGTCAGGAGGAAGCCTATCAGCGGTTTGGTGTGGTCGAGAGAGAATCTACTCTATGTCTTCAGGTATATTATAAAGGTTTTGAATTTCAACTAGTTGTTCATATGTTTTGATGGATGAAAAAATCTCGCTAGACTAAAATACACCCTCGTCACTACCCTCACTCTCACCCTCGACCTCTCACTCTCCCTCTTGGTTCGCTCCTTCTGAAATGAGTTCGTCAACCAGCTGAATGTTAGTTTCCCTAATACCTCCACTGGACCTCATCTGATCTAAATCTTATCTTGTCAAAATTTCACCAGAAGGTCTTATACATGAACTAGGCAAAACATTGAGCACTATCACTTGTGCAGACGAACTAGAGGTCTGGAAAGGACAGTTTGGCTCTTGAATGTCAACTTCAACCTCAGTCGACAGATTTTGGGAGTTGGGTTGGAAAGACATTATTCTCGATTCAAAAGAAGAATTAGAAGAAGATGACAGAGAGTTACCTAGAATGGAAGAAGAATGGCAAGGAACACCGCCGGAGGAGCAAGAAAGGCGAAATATAAACTTGTGAAAATTCAAGCTAGACTGAGAGCAAATGTAAAGAGTAAAGAAGTGTTTGCAAGTGTGCGTTGGTTCAATTTATAGTTGTTACCAAACTAACTGAGAAGTCGGATAAGCTAAGGTATCATCTGATCCTTTAAATATCTGGTTCATCCTAACTGTCAAAGTCAAAAAGGCAGGAAAAAACATTTCAAATGGACGTCCTAGATCTAACACTCGTGTTGTACATGCCTCAAACGCGTAAAGAGCAGACGTTAATCAGATAAATGACTGCTGCAATCATGGCTGACACCTTTTCCCAAGACACATGCAAGCAATGTGCAATCATGGCATGCATTAAATGCTCCTATACCAATTCCTAATAGGGAGTGGGCACACGTACCACTATTATTACAATAGAGATAGACTTAGACTTTGCCAATATCGACTCGTGTTTCGCCCATAGTAAAGTCCTTAGCCCAATATGAATATGGACTCAGACTCGGGGACTATGATTGTTATACTTCATTTTCACGCGCGGGTATTTGAATGGATGCAAGTGACTAATGACGGTCCACATGCCCATTAAATAGTGGCTCATAAAGAGCCTTATTTAATGAGTTATGATTCCCACACATGCTTTTCCAACAATCCAGATCTTGAGAACTTTGATCAACGGTCACGATCAAATCCTGCCCCTATATAAACTCTAGAAGTCCCTCATTTTTATTTCTATTTTTTGCGAACTTCTCAAAGCTCAAACATCATATTTTGATGGCTTGGAACACCTTCACAAATATTCTCGTTTTGAAGTTGTCACTTCTTGAACGATTTTTTAATTCATCTTCATAGTAAAAATCTTTCAAGAGTGACAATTTTGAAACTGGGATATATTCATTAGCGAAGATGGAATTCATCGTATTAACATAATTGATCCTAAGTATTATTGCTTCGCTTGATCTTCACAGCCGAAAGAATAAATGTGAATTGCACTCTTTTGTGAACCGGGTCTTTATAATAGACGAAGGTTTGGACTAACGTTACAAGCAACTTTTACGTTTTTGTTAAAATTCTTTGTATGGTGCGCGAAGAATGAAGTTCAAGCGAAGCTATAATGACCCCAAACAAACTTCGGTCACAATTTTAAGTCCTTAGCCTAATATGAATAATTAGACTCAGACTTCGGAGACTATTGTTATGTCTCGATTGAATAAGAAGAAGGAACATATAGCTTAGACACTTCAATTGAACAGAGCTTTATTTTAGAAAATAGTAATACAACCTTCGCTTAAAGTAGACGAAGGCAAAGAATATCCTGATTTTGGGTGAAAGGAACGAACTCAGGCCCTTGTGCTACTTACCGATTTTAAATGAATGGAATATTTCTGGGACCACTAAATGAATCTCCACATGGCAAAATCGATTATAATTAAAGCACACGTGAGAATAACAACCAAATCTAGAGAAAATGATAGCCGAGCTAATGAGCTTTCGCCACGTGTTGTAGAATCCTCTAGAATTAAGGACCTCCCAATTAGAGGGCGATACGTGATAGAAAAATGAGAAAAGACAAAAGAACTCTAAGCTTTGCAACATCTATAAATATCTTGAATTAAATAAGGGTGTGTTTGATTCAAACATTTTCCATGGAAAATGTCACTTCCATGAAAAATGTTGTCAAATCCAACACTTTTATTTTCCCACTTTGATGTGTGATTAGCCATGGAAAAGAAAATACATTTTCTAAGTACAAGCATTTAAAGCATGAATTTGCCTTCTTTCTTGGAAAATTTTTTCTTACCTAGATAGTGGAATTTATTTTCCCACTTCCATGGAAAATATTTTCATTTTCCACCATTTTTCCATGCTACCAATCAAACACACTCTAAGAAAAACTGGAGAACAATTGAAAACATTAGCTAAATTCTTATTCTTTTAACTCTTAATCTTCAAACGACTTTCTATATGAGGATTATGTTGATTATTTTAAAAGGAGGTGGTTGAAAATTTGTTGACTTTGATTTTAACGGTCAACATTAGTATTAATTGATGTACATACACGTTATTTGCAGCCAATCACGCATATCACACATGGAGAATCATTATGATGGACCTGTCCAAAAGCAACTAACTATTTTAGTATTTGGTCATGAAACACGCAAAATATTAACAAGTTATTTTAAATTGTTTAATCAATCAATCAAAGACTTGAAATTCTTGTGTAGAGTAGTGATCTCCTTCCTACAATGGAGAAGAGATATGTTGTCAAAATTTTTTGGCAACATTAAATATTTTTCCCTTTTGGCCAATTGTCCACTGTCAGAGGAAATATGTTGCCCACTGCTTAGATGACAGCAAACAATTGGCCAAAAAATTTGACAACATTAAATATTTTTTTCCTTTCACCAATTACCCACTGCCAAGAGTTCACCACTCTTCATAGTAGTGTAACCTATAATTTATTCCTTATGTCCATTATTTATCTGGCTATCAATTTATACATGAAATATAAAGATTACAAGTTACTATCTAACTTTAAAAATATCTTATCCCAAGAGGGCTATCACGTGTTTCAAGTGATGGCCAGCTTTAGGAAATTTTATTCTTAAATTCTAAATTATTGTCTTATGGAGATGCAGTCACGCTCAATTGTATATTATACTGTAACACTTTTATTGACTTTGCATAACTTGATACACAGTACACCGAGGTTATGGCCACAATGCAGATGGTGAACCTGCTTGAGGAGTGTCGAGTGCCTCCAGCCACGGGTGTCACTTGCTCTAACAGGGGCACTCAATAACATTATCATATATTAAAACAAGATCACAAATAAAAATATGATATAAGTATACCAATTCACATTATCTAAATAAAACAAGATCACAGCTAAAATAGTATCATAAAAACTAAGCACAATATTTTAATGGTTGAAGTAATGATCTTTTTTTTATCAAGATTCATAGGTTGAAACATTATCATAATAAAACATTATCACGAGATAAAAACATGATATAAGTATACACTTGCTCTAACATTTTCGACATACACTTTTAATCCATGATAATGTTTTGTTTAGGTAATGTGCTTTATAAATTGAATGTCTCCAATTCCCTTAAAAGCAAGCAAACACATACTTGAGAAAATGCCAAGATGAAGAAAGAATAATCGCCACTATCATTAAAAACAGAGAAAAAATCAAGAAATTTCACTCATCATTAGAAAAGATTATCATATATTGAAACACATCTATCAAACAAACAGCGTCTTTTTGTTCTATGAATTCCCTTGTTCCAATGCCTATTTCCTGGAAACCATTGTTCAATGCCTCAAACCATTGTTCCAAATCTCAAACAATCACTCTCCCTCACTCTCAAACATTACACTCCACTAGCAGGCAATTTGTTATGCCCTTTAGGCCCCGGCATACCTAAATCTCGTTACGTGTTAGGAGACTCGGTTTCCCTAACCATAGCAGAGTCCAATACTGTTTTTGACAAACTTACTGGAAATTTTGCAAGGGATGCTGATGAATTCCATGCTTTTGTCCCTCAGTTGCCACAAGTCAAGGAGGAACTCGAGTACAAAATCATCCCAGTTCTTGCTCTTCAGGTAACTTTGTTTCCAAATCGTGGATTATGTTTTGGTTTTACCAATCATCATGCTATTGGTGATGCGAGTTCCATAGTGGGTTTTATTAAGGCATGGGCTTCAGTAAGTAAATTTAGTGGAGATTCAGATTTGATTGAAAGCAAATCCTTGCCATTTTATGATAGATCTGTGATTAGAGATCCCATTGGCATTGACACAATATTTTGGACCCAAGTGAAGAAATTTATGGTGGATTCTCCATCTTTAGCCTTACCAACCAATAAAGTCAGAGCCACATATATCCTGCAACAAGTTGAAATAAAGAAACTGAAGGATTTTGTATTGGCCAAAAGACCTTTTCTAGCTCATGTTTCATCTTTTGTAGCTACAACTGCCTATGTATGGACTTGTTTGGTGAAATCAGGGGCTGCCATTGGGGAAGAAGTTGATGATGAAGAACCCGAAAATTTCGCATTTACTGTTGACTGCCGGCCTCGTTTAAATCCATCTATACCGGCTAATTACTTTGGCAATTGTCTGGGGATTGTATTGGCCACATCAAGACATTACGAGTTGGTGGAAAATGAAGGTTTTGCTAACGCTGCTGAGGTAATTGGGAAAGTTATTCAAGAAAAAGTGCACAAGGAGGGGGAGATCTTGAAAGGTGCTGAGAATTGGCTAGTGCAATTTGAGTCACTATTTGGAAAACGACTATTTGGGGTGGCTGGATCGCCGAGGTTTGATCTATATTATGCAGATTTTGGATGGGGAAGGCCGAAAAAGATTGAAGCTGTGTCTATAGATAAAGATGGATCCATCTCTCTTTGCAAGTCCAGGGAATTTAATGGAGGTTTAGAGGTTGGTTTGTCATTGCCCAAGAAAAAAATGGATGCATTTGCAGCTGTTTTTTCAAATGGCCTCAAGGATTTGTAACTTTTCCGATTTCAATCAAATCCCCAATGCACTTTATTTTTGTGCCCAAATATGTGTTACTCATGTATCTCCATGGTGACTATCAATGAATTGTTTGTTCCTAAGGATCTATTTGGAGAGTGAGAGATGAAAAATGTCATAGATTTTGAGAGTTCATGAAAATGCGACGTTATCTTTACGGTATGTTGGGCTGCTGGCATTTGGCTTGGCCCAGAAACAGTGGCGAATATAGGATTTTACTTTAGGAGGGACAGAATGTAAATAATACGCAAAAAACATCAAGACGAATTATACATAAAAAACAACAATTAAAAATTTCTAATATATTAAAATTGTCCTCAACGAGTTTTCATATTATTAAATCGTTTAATAAAAGCATCATTACAAATATTATATATAAAAAAAATCTTTCTCAATATATGTAATTATTCGTTCGTTCATCTCTAATCTTATTACACAATTCATCTTTTATGATATTAATAGTTCAAAACAGTGGCAGTTGTAATTGGCAAAAGAATGACTAATTTGATGAGCAAAAATTAATTGGTAAATTTTGTCTTCTTTTTGCCTCAAGCAAAATTACTGATTCCTTTCAAAGTTAAAAATTCTATATTGGAGTGCATGTCCAAGATATAATTATCAACTTGATTACCAATTATTACAAGTTGAACATTAAAAAAGTCTTTTAGATAAAACTTGAACTTATGAAAAGCTAAAAATGAATTCAGGACTAGATCTGCATTCAAAGTTAGCTAATTAAGACGTCTCTCTAAGTTATTTAAATTAGACTAGTCGAATTTCTTGAATAATTATTGGTTAGCTGTTGAAATAAAATTTGGATCTTGTCAAGTTTTCGTCCAACAAAGGAGTTTTGTTTTCTAGTATTCTTAGGAGTTTTAGTTGATGCATTGATAATATTCATACAAGCTGCCTTGCATCAATTAATTAATTAATTATATGGTCAAAGACTAGATTAATTAAAATTAAGATGTGAACAGAAGATGAAATCTTAATAATGTACAATTAATCTGGATAAGTACTAAAGTGTACGTGTCTCAATACCAAAGTTGATATTTATTAATTAACCTTGTTTATATGTCTTGAATTAGATAAAAATAGATAATTAGTCTTGTTCTAGAACAGTTGGTCAAAATAAAAATAAAATGGATAATCCATGCATGGCAAGCAAGCTGAACGCAAAAGGTTTTGACCTCAGCTAAGATAATATTTAATAGTTTGACTAATTGAAAATCATTTTCGTTAGATGAAGACAATGAAAAATAATTTCCTTAATTGGTTGAGGATGTAAAATTGAATCAAAATCTCATGTGAGCTTATCAGTTCATGATCTTCAAGTTATCTAAGGAATTCCAAAAACATTGTTTTCGCAAAAATAAATAAATAAATTTAAATTGCTATTAAATCTTTTATTCTTAATATCAGTCGTTTCAATCAAACATACCAACAATGTTCTAAAAAGCGTAAAGCGTGGCTAGCGTGGAGGCCGAGTTTCAAGCTTTTCGGGCCTAGGCGAGTCCTAGGCGAGAGCGAGATAAAGACAAGGTGAGGCGAGGCGATGCGTGATGCGTGGGCTGGGCGTGGGCCAGAAACTGGCCTGTCAAGTCAGGCGGTCTTTTTTAAACTTTTAAATAACCAATAAGGAGAAATAAATAACCATAAAATTAAACAAGAGAAATAATGTATCCAATAAAGAGAAATAATATTATAAAATTAAAAAAGAGTACGTATTAAAAATATATCACTATGTCTCGTAATTTGAATACATTTTTTCCACAAACTTTCATTAAATCTTTGTATTGTTATTTATTTTCCTTTTACCTTTTTTCTTTTAACTTGTTGACATAGGTTAAGGGGGGCGGCGCCAAATCCTATTGACTTCAATATATTCATAACACGTTTCTTTCTCATCTATAAAAAGGGTTTCCATAAAAAAAAAAAAAATTCCTCAAAATTTCATAGAGTTTTGATTTTTGAAACCCTTTTGTTGCTACAGAATCATCAATGGGAAGATCACCTATAAGTGATAAAAATGGCCTGAAGAAGGGTCCATGGACTCCAGAGGAAGACGTGAAGCTCACTCAATACATTCAAGTGCATGGTCCCGGCAACTGGCGATCTCTTCCAAAGAATGCTGGTATATATTTGTACCTTGTCTTGTTTTATCGATGCTTTTGGTCTGATGATCAGTTAATTCATTAAACATGTTCGTATTCAGGTCTTGAAAGATGTGGAAAGAGTTGTCGGCTGCGCTGGACAAATTATTTAAGACCTGATATCAAAAGAGGGAGATTTTCATTTGAAGAAGAAGAAACTATTATCCAACTACGTAGTGTTCTTGGCAACAAGTAAGTTTCCTTAATTATTTTGAATTACTTGTCTACTGTCGAGTTCTATCAAGTATATATTTAAAAATAGAGTTGAAAATCCTAAATTTATTTTGTTACATGTCCTAGGTGGTCTGCAATTGCAGTTAAGTTGCCTGGAAGAACAGATAATGAAATCAAGAATTACTGGAACACTCATATAAGAAAACGGCTCCTTCATATGGGGATTGATCCCTTGACTCATGCTTCGCGCCTTGATCTTGTCGACTTATCTTCATCACTCATCAACTCACATGACCAGTTTAATCTTTCGAACCTATTCCGTCTTCAAACACTTGTGAATCCAGAAGCTCTTACAAGACTTGCTGCAACTCTTCTAGCATCAAACCCCGAAATCCCTCAACTTGAAGAAAACCAATTATTGAATGCTCAGCTGCACAACCAGTTGGAAAACGCGTTCGATCAATCAAATCTTGCTTATTCTTCATTGGACCAAAAAATCTCATGCAAAGCGTGCAAGGGACTTCCTATGCAGCTTCTGAGAAAATTGGGACAGATTTGTTGGAAAACTCGAGTTTGAATTCAGTTCTATCGACGCCTCTATCAAGCCCAGCTCCTTTAAATTCATCCTCATCCACATATATCCATGGCAACAACGAAGATGAAAATTACAGTGACTTTTTAAAGTTTGAAATTCCAGAGAGTTTAGATTTTGATTACTTCATGTAAATAGTTTTATTTAGGACGTCGAGAGATTGGATCCATCTTATTTTATTGTGTATAGTATGTTATCCTATTTTCCACAAAGCTATAAAACAAGAATATTAAATCCTACGATAATTCATACTATGTAAAACCCAACTACCAATTTCATCAAATAATTAAGACCAAAATAAAACACAAATATAATACCTCAATATGTATTGTCAATAGTCAGTTAGTAAAGATCATAAACCATTAAAAATCATAAATATTATTGTAGAGATCAAATTCTATTATAGGTATTTCTTCCAGTTTCCTTGGAAGTAGTTGAATAAGTCTAGCGCGGAGGCTCGCAACATATCTTCCAAGCTCTGGAATGTACATTTAGATTGACCATCAATTTGTGGGTGAGAAGTTGTACTAAACAAAAGTTGAGTCCCTGTACTATAATATTTTTAAAAAATGGATAAAAATTAAGGATCACGATAAGAAATAATTAAAATTGGGTGTTATATAGTACTTAAAGGTGAACATGGTTTGAACTGGTGGAAAGTGGGCCGACTCTGTTGTTAAGCGATCTTCTATTGGCATTGTGGATTTATTGGTCTTGGATAGATTTATCACAAAATCCATTGCAATCGGATATATGGAGAGGTCATAGTAGTCAAACTGGACTTCTTCATTGTTTTATAAATTGAGAAAGATTAGTAATTAATTATAAACACTTAGGATTCAATTTTACACATTAACACAATTAAAATGAAAAAAGAAACAATTTTTTTTCTAAATTAATTAACAAATAACATGAGTATGTGAAAAACAGTAGTCATTAGATGTTGAATCCACCTTGCTACACAATAGAGTCGTAAACATAATCCAAACAAATACTACCAATTTACCACATAATCCATAATTAATAACAAAGAGTACATGTGACAGAATCACCAACACTGATTTGTTTCCCACCTTCAAGTCGGGTTAAATCTCGCCCAACTTGGATTCCGAAATCCAAAAACACTTGAAGATGGTGGTCTCCGCCGTTGTGATCCGATGTTCAATTTCAAGTCATGGACCGCCTGGGTATTGGGATCCGACAACGTACGGTATGCATTGTGGATCTCGATGAAACTACGACCAACTGATGAAGAAGAAGAAGAAGAATTCATGAAACACGATGTGCATCAGGTGTGGTTGGAAGAAAATTGAGGGTTTAGAAGGGAATATTGATGTTGATATGATTTTTGGGAAAATTGGAACGAATTATTTCAGAGAAAGAAGAAAAAGATGTTTATATGTAGATTTATGACATCTCCAACCCATATCTTCATATTGGTGCAACTTTTCTACTAAAATAGTGCAACTTTCACACCAAATCCAAATGTCATATTCAACCCATTACTTCAAATGTTGCACCAAATGGATAGTGTATATTATCATATATTTATATTTGTATTTTGGAACAATAATTTAATTCAAAAATTAGTTAAGCATATAGTGTATTTATAATTTTATATTAAATATATAAATTTTTTATTAAATTTAATTTACGTAATAATTGGATTCATTAAAAAAAAAAAAAGCACGATACTAAATATCTCAATTTCAAAAACATTTAACATAATAAAATAAAAACATTGGACATATTACAAAAAAATATATATATAATAATCAAATTAAAATAATTATACATCAATTTATATTACAATGATACTATACTGTAAAGAAAAAAGGATAAAGAAAAAAGGATACAAAAGGTAACCAAAAGTTCAATTCAGCCAAGCCGGGGGTAAATGTGGAATAAAAAAAACGCCAATTTCATCTTTATTGCTACATGGCGCAGCACTGTTCATCTCCTCAACATAGCGCTGTGTTTTGGCATTCGATTGGAGTACAGATTTGCTCCATTTTGACATTTTCACTTCAATTTACAGATGGGTTGGAGATGCCCTTACGAGTAGAAGTTCGATGATTTTAATATCTGTGCAACTTGATCTCACTGGAAGGAGCTGGAAGGTGGTGGTGATGTACTGATGTTGATGTGGCTGCATCAATGGTGGTTGGTTTGTGGGTTGGAGAGAGAGAATTTGATAATTATTTGTTGTATTTTGTGTTAGAAGGATAAATAAGTATGTTTTAAAAAGTTATATACAATAAAAAAAAGAGGTATATTTTAAAACGTATTATTTAGATTTAGGGTAAATATTAAAGAATTCAAAAACAAGGTATTTTTTAACTTTTAGGAGAAAAAGAGGTATTTGGCATAATTATCTCTTGTTTTTCTTGCTTGAATTGATTCGAGAGCTTTGTTATCTCTAGATCACTATTTTCTAATTCCCTTATGAGATCCTTGAGCATTGGTTGAGCTGATAGATTTTTTTTTGGGATTTTTTCAGAAATAAACCACAATAAATAAAATATTTTTTAAAATAATGTCATATTTTTTTTAATTCTTAAAATACTGTTTTTTTAATTTTTGTAACACTTGTTATTATAATAAACGTGTTACATTTGTTATTAACAAACATAACAAATGTAACAATAAGTGTTAAAAAAATAAAAAACAGTATTTTTAGAATAAAAAAAGTTAAATAGTATTTTTTAAATTATTTTATATTTTCTAGTATAAGGTGAAATTATCACATTTCATTTTTCAACGATTTATCCGTTAACCCATTGAATTTCTTGTCGCAAGCAATGCAAGGTGCAGAGGTGATCATATAGTTTAAGCCTATGTTTGTCATTATTTAAATTATAATTTAAGTTGGTCAAACATACTTTTTATCTATATATTTCGTATGACCCACAATCAACTACACGTTTATTATCTACATATTTTATAGAATATACAATTTATAAGTACTTAAAAAAATAATTCCACGACTTGGCGACCATGGCCATCACAACTACCTCAGGAATGGAGGCATAATTGACGAGAGATTTGTATATGCAAGAATGAGAGGACTTGTGCCCACGAACATGTGCACTTTTTTCGACAAAATATTCGTCGGGTAAGATGTATCTTTTGCCTACAAAAAAATTATTCAATTCGTAGGCTAATAATTAGAGGGAAATTTTTTCACTTTTTTGTTGTTGTTTTTTTAATCCATACAAACAGAATATTTGAATGGGGAAAAAGAAAAAAACATATCCCAGCACAAACAACCCATAACTAGTAACACAGAACCGCCCAATGTCTATTATTCAATAATCCAATTTGATTTGAATCAAATCGTCTCTTAATCTCACTTCTCAGAACGTCTCTCTCCCTCTCTCTGAGTCACCACTTCGATCTTTAGTCGTCGACGCCATACGGTAGCAGCCACTTCAGTCTTTAGTCAGGACTGTCTCTCTCTCTCTCTATCTCTCTCCCCATCCCAAGAAGAACAAGAAACCCCGCCCCTCGGTCTCGCGCCACCGCCAATGCCACATGTGACCAGGTGTCAAGACATTAAATTTTTTTTTTTTTTTTTTAGTTTATCTTGATTTTTTTTTATGGCTAATGTTGATTGAAATCTGAATATTGTGAATTTGGGTCAATAACTTAATTTATGCGTGGATTTCTTTAGTCGGGCCAGAAATATTTTTTCATTTTTTCCCCTAATTTGAGAGTTGACTGTTGAGTGTTGAGACGTGTTAATCTGTTATATTTGATTCATAATTGATTGATTGTATACTCAATTCATTGGATTTTATAAAGGTTTCTTTGAACAATCTTGGCATGCTTTAAAATAAGTGTTCATATTGCTGTCGTCTTCAACCTAACTCAAGTAATGCGAAATAAAAATGTGAAATTGCTGTCGTTTTCAACCTACACACGTGTTTTTCTTGCTTTTATCTTTTAGGTGATATTATCTCCAGATGCAGACCCTCCAGTTGTCAGAATAATGGATTACAAGTAAGACATACATACTAACTATTCGGTTCTAGTAATTGCCTCAGCAAATTTGGTGCTATTAGCTAATTAAATTAAATGGATTAATCTATCTAAATTTTGCTAAAACATTGACAATATGATCAGTTAATAGCAGTTTGGTATGTATGTAGCTAAGTGCTTCTTAAATTTAGAATACTACGGTGGTTAATTAAGGACGTTATGTATTTATATCCACGTCCAGTGTCCTATATTTGTTATCTATTTCTTGTCACGCTTTCTTAGTGGTGAAGTGCATTGATGTGTTGCTTTTTATGACTTCGCAATAAATGCAAATATGAGTTGCGTAAAGAAGAAACGAGATCGTGAGAAAGAAAAGTCTTGGTTAGAGTCATTTGATTTTCAAACGTTGCCATTTGTCTCTGCTTTCAAATTAATCTTAAGATCGAAATTTACTTGAATTGATGTAATTGATTTTAATGGCAATGAGTCGGATGGATTTGAAGGAACTCAAGATGGGGTAAGGTTCATAGTTATGGAATTTAGAATACTTTTCATACAAAATTGGAAGTTCTCATTGTCTCCTGATCTTGCAATAATTCATAATTGGATTGCTGGTGTGTATAACTTAAAAATTGTAGTAGTTGCTTCTTTTTTCATTTTATTTGCCGCATTCTAGTTTTTCCATGTTCTATATGCAAGCTAATTTGAATTGGAAACTAGGCTTTTTAAGCTTGGAGAGCCCAGCTCCATTAGTGTAACTAGTTTTATATATATTTATGTTAGTGAGTGTTTGGGCCACCAAAGACAAGATATCAATGAAATGAAATTTAGAAATTTCTAATTCACTATCATATTTAGAAGTTATCTGGACTTCGTTCATCCCCAAAATTAAACCATAATAAGAATTATCTCACCATGAATAATTAATATGTCTTCTTATGCTATGATTTCTTTAAATTTTTATATGAAACATGTTGGCGTCGGAAGAAAGAAAAGGTATTTGACATGTGTCTGGTCGTGTTCGATGTGTGTTGGTAGACACCTTGCCTGCATCTCTGTGCTTCACTGGGAGTGGGTACATTTATTAATCTATACCCACACACTAAATATTAAGTTGACATATTTGCTCCATGAGAGGTCTCTCTTTTTATGTTTGTTTCTAACAAGCAAAACCAAGCTTCCAATAATTCACCTTTCAGATACAGGTAAGTCTGCTCCATAAAATTGCCTCAGCACTAACCTCAACAACATCGTAATATAATACAAGCGCGCACTCCCTATAATCTTGGTCAGGATCAAAACTAGCTTCAGGACCAACAGTTTGTTTCCAACATACTATTCTCTCTTCACTTCAACCTTACTCCCACTTGTTAGATAGTTGACAATTTTTTTGATGGATGACTGTAAGGATGTCATTTCTGCACTATTGTTGGAATTGTTGGTTTACGTGTACAGGACCAAATTTTCGTTGATTTCTATGCTGGATATACTTTGTTATGATGTTGTGCTTAGCGAGTTTAACTTTATCTCCTTTGGTAATTGTGATTAATGTGATGCGTATTTTGAGGAGAAAGATATAGATCATCCCATGTCTCAATTAGAGTTGTGGCCATGTCCACATGACTAATCACGGGCTTGAAGATTTTATTGATAAAAAATCCAAAAGAGTTCATGTAAATACGATTAGAATATACAATATTTTTTTAGATAGTGAGAAGATAGAAATTAAATTTTATTTTTTTCAGGATAGTTTCAAATTCGAAGGGAATGAACACAATTAGAAGTATAGTTGGTTTGTGACATGTGTCATTGGCATGAATTGTAATTTCCTATACTCGGATAAATTTCAAATATTCTTGTTGTTGCCCCCAAATTAAGGGGAAAGGAAGAAAGAAGTTGTTTATTTGATTGTACGTGCTTATGTGTAGTTCTACCTTAATGGTATTTGAATTATTTTTTGCTTGCTTTAGAAGTTCCACTCCAATTCTTTGCTATTAATAATTTATTATTTCTATATCTACAGGTATAAATTCAAATTCAGAATACCTTATTTTTCTCTTGTGATCAGAAGGTGGAGATTTTGTTTCTCTAGTTCGTGACTTCGTTCTACAACCATTTACACCATTGTCAACAGAGGATGGCGCTAATGAGGAAAATGATGCTATTGGCTACGAAGAGAACACGAGTAGCATATCTAATTTATGATAAAGAGTTATGTTTTTTTTTATTAGATATATTATAAAAGATAAAGAGCATGTTTGCTATACTTTTTTTTTTTTAATAATTAGATGTAACCATACTTAGTGAATGATTTTTATTTGTATTTTGGTACAATATTTTGGGTTCAATGTTATATTGATTGACACAGTCTTAATTTAATATATTGTCTTTGTGCATTTTTATATTATTTTGAATAAGGTAAAAAATATATAATATAAATAAAAAATAAAAAATATAAAAATGATTTAATTTCTCTATACAAATTCTATCATTATTGGAAAAAATAATAAACCAAATACGTCTTCCCCACAAAAAATTATTTGTAGAGAAAAGTAGGATTTAATCCACAAGTTTTTCGACACAAATTTATTTGTAGGAAAGCACGATTTAGCCCACAATATAATTTTTATCATGTACCCACAAATCTTGTGTCGTAGGGACAAAGTAACTTTAGCAGACAAATAATTTTGTCGGAAAAGAACTTAGACGACAAATTGTATTCGTCTCTAAAAGATTTGTAGGGAGAGACTTTAGCCCACAAATTTTCACCATTTGTCGTCTTATACCTTTTCCCACGATGTTTGCGCCACAAACGTCCCTACAAAAAAAATTCGTCTGGAAAAGTTTTTCCCCACAAAAAATAACTTTTTCCTACAAATTTATTTTCTATGTAGAACATAAATATGATGGTGATATGGATACGGATCTACCTATGAAAGAAATGTATGTAGAAGTGAGTGGTCCACGACAAACCACACCAGGTTGGAAAGCAGTAAAGTTTTGCTTAAAAATATTATTATCGGTGTAATGGCAATGTAAATGCCCGGCCCTACGCACCCCATGACATATGGGAAGTATTTAAAAATTAAATGACGACTAATTAATGTTCTAATCAAATTATAGCATGGAAATTAATTTGACAATACCGTTATATACCGGTACATTGACTAATTTTATAATGTAACTTAAAAAATTAGAGTATAATTGAAAGTGAAAATTATGTTGTGAATTAACGGGTGGGGAATGTAAGAAATGGAAATTAATTGCAATCATTTTTGAGGCAACCGACATCTCATTAGGGCAATTTCGTAAAATGGCCTCACTGGTTTTGGAAGAATGTGCTCTGGGTCCCACTGCTGCAATCCGAGTAACATGGTCGTGGTTGGGAATTTGTCAACAAACTTCTCTCTCCCTTCAATCCATTAATTACAAAAAATAATTGAACACTTCAAATAGAGATGGCAATGGACTGAGTCGGATCGGTTCGACCCATTTCAAAAAAGTAGGTTTGGACTACACTGGCCGGTCTGTGGACCCTCGTGAAACTCAATATTTATTTTTTTATTTTTTATTTTTTGTTGTAAAGTTAAAAAAGAAAAATAAAAAATATGAAAATATAATTACTAATTTCAACTTTTAGTTCATAGTTTAAAGTTGGGGATCAATGTGTTCTTATTTGGACCACGTATACCTTGGACCACGTGGACCACGGATCAGTCTAGGCAGGTCCATGGACCATTTATTTACTAATTGGTTAGCTGTCACATTCAACACAAGCTGAGATTCTTCGTTCTTCGTGCCACATTTTCGATATCAATTATTTCTATATAATAACCTATGCCAGAAATATATTGTCATTAATTAATAGTACTGAGTCTCATTACACAATAAACAAACTAAAATGTTCTCTCATCTGCATGCCCATGCAACCATTCCATCGGTTCTACATTCAAACAAATTAAGGCCGTACTGTGTGACTAAAATTTCATATTACTCTAAAATTCACACCAGCTTCAGCAACCATCTTGCCATGGCACTAAATGCCTCTTCCTCTTCTACAATCAGCACTGATAATCCAGAAAATGGTATTGATTACAGAAAAGGGGTTAAGTTTCTTATCGATACTGCACCTGACATGAAGAAGCTGCCTTCAGAATTTGTTCTTCCCTTGCTGACAAATCCATTATCTGTCATCCATTCTGAAATACCTGTCATAGACTTGAGTGGACTCGATGGACCTGTCCACCGTCGAGTTTCAACTATTCGAGACATCAGCTCTGCCTGTGCCGAATGGGGATTCTTCAGGGTGAGTATCAGATTAATTAATATCCTACATTTTTTTTTTGGGTCAAAATTGGAATTAGTCGTAAACAATTTCATTAATTAGCTAAATTGAGTTTGTTTTCAATACCACTCTAGTCCAATAGTTCAAAGATAATTTTTGCAGTTTTGAGAGCAAAATCTTGCACACCGTCCATTTAATAAAACTTGATTTGATCTTTATGCACACTGCTAATGTTCAACATTCAATAGATCATCAATCATGGGATTGAGATGCCTCTAATTGAGGAAATGCTTAAAGTTGTGGAGGAATTCTTTAATCTGACTTTGGAAGAGAAAATGAAATATGCTTCAGACGATGTTATGAGTCCCGTTAGATATGGAACGAGCTTGAACTCATCAATGAAGCATAACCTTCACTGGAGGGACTATTTCAGACATTATGCTCATCCATTTCAGAAAAGCCTCCACCTCTGGCCAGATAATCCCCCTATCTACAGGTAACGACAAATCGGTATCTATATATATGTATAAATTGATCCATGTCAACCAGCATTTACCGAATTTGAACAGGGGTAAATATTGCCTATAATCAATAATATCTGATTGATTGTTCTACTGATAATAAATTTATAAAAGAGCAGATGGAATGAGTTTTCTTAAGAATATAATGTTCGTTTTTATACTTGATTCCAATAATTTCTTTTGATTCCTATTAAAACTAAGGGAAATTGGTCGAAAACGTCCATAACGTATAGACCCAGTGCCCAAATCATTCCTATCTTTCAAATTTTGAAAGTTACATCCCTCACCTATGCCCAAATCATCCTTTTGGATGGATTCCATCCAAAATTCCGTTAAACAGGTGCGTATGTATCACTTATAATTAAACCAAATCAAATTAAAGGGTAAAATAGTCAATTCTATCCTATGTCTTGTGGAAAGAAAAGTCACGTCATTTGCCCATCTCCTTCACGGTTCATGGGCTGAATTATTTAGCTTGTATTTTCCCTCAAATATGACAACCTGTTCAATAGATTTCATCAAGACAAATTTAACAATTAAAAATGAAAAAACCACAAAATATACTAGACCATACGTAATAATATCCATCACTTCAGCAACTAAATTAGAAATGCAAGAATACAACAAATACATCCGAGCAAATGCGTCATTAACAAAATCAAAACTAATGAGATGCACCATAGCACATGCTGCCAACTTTTTTGCTTGCAAATCTTTTGATTTTTGTTGCTAGTTTGCAGCATGTGCTATTCATTTCTTGGCCCTTGGTGGAAGCCAACCACCACAAACATCCACCAACCCCCTCCTTGTGAAGATATAATAATTGCAAGAACATTAATTGGGATGAATTATTGCTATTATTTTATTTAATCATAATATAATTGATTAAAAAATAAACTAAGTACATGTTTGACAATACTAAAATTGTGGATCCTATGAAATGTATAGATGGATAATAAATATATTTGAATTTTTCCATAAATAATTATAACTCAACATTTTTTCTCAATTTTATTTATTTATTTAGCTTCTCTCTTTACCTTTATTTTGAAAGAAATATATAGAAAGTTGAGAAATAAAATAATAAATGAAAACCCTAAAATTATTATATAGAGCACGATTTTTGTTTGCAAATCTTTTGATTTTTGTTGCAAGTTGGCAGCATGTGCTATGTTGAAAACAGAAATGCATCTCATTAGTTTTGATTTTGTTAATGAAGCATTTGCTGGGATGTATTTGTTGTATTCTTGTATTTCTAATTTAGTTGTTGTAGTGATGGATATTATTGTATGATCTAGTATATTTTGTGGTTTTTTTATTTTTAATTGTTAAATTTGTCTTGATGAAATCTATTGAACAGGTTGTCATATTTGGGGGAAAATACAAGCTAAATAATTCAGCCCATGAACCCTGAAGGAGATGGGCAAATGACATGACTTTTCTTTCCACAAGACATAGGATAGAATTGACTATTTTACCCTTTAATTCGATTTGGTTTAATTATAAGTGATACATACGCGATTGTTTAACAGAATTTTGGATGGAATCCATCCAAAAGGATGATTTGGGCACTGCATGGATAGGTGAGGGATGTAATTGCCAAAATTTGAAAGGTAATGATGATTTGGGCACTGGGTCTATACGTTAGGGACGTTTTCGGCCAATTTCTCTAAAACTAATGTGCAATGTGTACCAAATGTACTAAATGTTGATTTTTTATTTAATATTCCTATCAAAAGATATTGTGCTTTAAAATTGATTCTAGAATTGTACACCCTTGATGAACTGACGAACTGAATTCGATGAGAAGGGCTGTAGCAAAAGAATACTTGGAGAAGATTTGGCAGTTGGCCATGAAGATAGCAAGTGCAATATCTGAAGGGTTGGGTCTGGATCATGACTACATAGAAAAATCACTTGGTGAAGGGTTTCAAATTCATGCTGCTAATTATTATCCGCCATGCCCAGAGCCAGAAAAGACATTAGGACTTGCAGCTCATTCAGATCATGGTGGACTCACAATTTTGATGCAAAATGGTGTTGATGGGTTGCAAATCAAACACAATGAAACATGGACTGCTGTTCAACATGTCCCAGGCACTTTTCTTGTCAACGTTGGAGATTATTTGGAGGTTTGCATGTCTACTCAACTCAAACTGCATAAATTCTTACAACTCCAAGAGCATGTTTAACACTGTACAAAGTCTTTTCTTTATTATTATTTTGTAGTGCTTTTCAATCTACCTTCGTCATTTCTCAATGTTAGACTATAAATATTGTAGATATTGAGCAATGGAAGGTACAAGAGCGTGGAGCATCGAGCAGTGGTAAACGCTCACAAGAAGAGGATTTCAGTAGCTGTCGGAAATGGACCTGAGTTGACGGCTGTAGTTGCTCCTGCAAGCGCGCTGTTGGACGAAAAAAGTGATATCCATTATCAGCCTATTGCATACAAAGACTACATGAGGCTTCAACAGAGTAGCACAATTAGAGGGAAGAGCCCATTGCAGGCAATAATGATCAACAACATAAAGCAGGAATAAAAAGTTCAATCCTCTCAGGAAAAAGGAACCGGATATAACAGGTACATAACTACATATTATTGGTGTTACACAAGAAAAATATGCCTTTTATGTTTTCTAATTCAGTGACAGGGTATCTCCTTTTTTTCTTTTTCATCAAACAGGTACAAGCATAGATGTCACGTTCTCTTGGTTTATGATATGGATGGATTGCTTCTTGCCTAAATAAATTTGACACCGTGTGGTGTCTAACATATGTATGTTCAAGATCATGTTTAGTAGTGTACTATGAAGTTGATTTTTCTGGGACTAAATAAAAAATTTGTGGGAGTTTATGTTTGTATATTATATGTCCAATGTTGTTTGTGAGTAGAACATGGAAGTGTCCCATTCTTTACAAGTATCATATGTTGAAGATCAACCCGAGCCCATTACAAAGCCCAATCCATTTTTATCTAAATTCAAGACAATATAAGCTTCTCAACAAATGTGGAAGGAAGATATTTTTAAGAGAAAATTGTAGAATGTTGTAGAAAGAAGATGTGTGTAGAATGTGGTAATAATGTATGATTAGTATTATTTCTCAATTTAATATTTGTATGGTGTAGATTGCATGGTGAGTACTATAAATATCTTCCCTTGCATTTGGGTTAGGCATCCTCCAAAAAAATAAGCATTTGTAGTATTAGTTTGAGTGTTGTGTCTTGAGTGTAAGTTGTGAGCTCTCTATTAAGTGTTCATTTTCTCTTGAAATTGTGAGTGGTCTTTGGAAAGTGTTGTAGTGTTTTTTATTGTGGGTATAATACAAGTAATTTGTTTACTTGTTTGGGTCCAATATTAGTAAGTTTAGAGTTATGTACTCTAAATTTTACTTAACAATTGGTATCAGAGGGACTGTTAGGGATCGTTCTTGGTGGAGCTATCTTGAGTCGTGAGGAGTTTGGTACTCTGCAAGTTTGTTAGTCAAGCTTGTTCGGTATAGTCAAAGTCTTGCTAGCTCGATGGGTGACCTTCAAGTAGTTGGAAGCATCAATTTCAGATGTCATGGATGAATAGAGCCATCCTATCAACAACTGATTTGTAGACATCCACCTAGAGTATTCAGAATTAGGCACCTTCTCAATAGTGATACTTGAATCAGTGGTGGTCTTAGTTGTGATGAACTGAGCTGGGCACTCATTCGTTCCCAGCAGATAGCTCTCCAAGTTGTGTCCCTTCACTATGGGCATGATAATATTTTGCCACAAGAGAAAATTGTCCTTGTTGAGTTTTACTGAGGATGATTGGGTAAGGTTCATTTCAAAAGGAGACATGTTGTTTATCAAGGTAGAGCTCTGAGCTATTGAGCTTAAATCTGAGCTGATAGAGTTACCGGTGGTCATGATTGGCTTTGATACCAAGTAGAAAAAAGAAAAGAATTGAAAAGATGCTCAAATAATTTTTTCTCTATTTTATTGAATACAAAATACAAAGAATCAACCTATATTTATACAACAGAAAATACCTACGTACAATACATACAAATGGAAATTAGCACATATGCGTGACGAACAACCCAAGCAACTCAAACCTAAATTAAAGGAAGAAGACATGATCAATCTATTGGAGCTAAAGGCCCCTGAACTTTATGTATAGCTATGTTGATCCATAATTCCAACTATGTTGAAGTTAGAGTGTCCTTTGGATTTCTTGTCACATAAACAATGCGACATTCAGATGAATCAAGGGTTTTGTCTAGAAGCTGGTACGGAATGCGTGTGCTAAAAATTCGAGTGGAATGAATATCACAAGTAAGAATGGTAGGAGATTCCTCAGACGTTGTATAAACTTGAACTTCTAAAATTGGAACTAGATCGCGCGGATTTTTAGTGGAGAGATTATCTTTGGAAGATCTATTGATTATGGAGTAAAGAAAATATTTGAGCCATGTGGTGCCAGTTTTAGGATAAGAAGACAAAATTACATCACTAGGAAGTGGCTTAAACTAGTTAATAACTTTGTAAATTGCTGGAACAAATTGAGGTAGCATCCAAAACCCATTGATTTGGTGAAGTTAATCATCGCCCCACCAATGTTGTTTTGGCAGCAACGACGATTCCATGTTACAATCGATTTAGAATTAATGGAAAAAGGGCTAGAAACTGGAGAAAATATTTGTGCATCATTCCATGGTATTATTTGTACATCATTTAGAGAGAGAGAGAGAGAGAGAGAGAGAGAGAGAGAGAGAGAGAGAGAGAGAGAGAGAGAGAGAGAGAGAGAGAGAGAGAGAGAGAGAGAGAATGTACAAATTTAATGAACATTAATGGTATGGTAAATGTTAACTGTATGCTCACATGGTTTCCTAAACTTGAAGCTATTGATTCAAAGATGGATTATAATTTACACTAACGAACCAAAGGGAGAAAGTGAATGAGAATGCTTAGCATGGAAGCTTATAATTTTCATCTAATTTAATTTATGAATCAATTTTTTTTTCTTCCAAATACCAATTGTAGACGATAGAAGTGCAGAGGATTGCAACCCTTTGTCCCGGCCACGGAGATGGTTATTAGAGACGGAATATATCCTTTGCAAACTCAGTAGCTAAAATTTTATAAAGTTACATTCGAAAATAAAAATATAATTACATGGCAACAGACTTTGAAACAAAAGTATTGCTAATTGAATTATATTTTTTAAGCCTGATTTGGAAAAAAGATTTTAGTTTTTCCAATTCCAATTATGTAATATAAATTTTCTTTTAATTAGTATATTTTCCAGCGTGAAAATCCAATAAACATACAACAATTATTAAAATGATTATTTATTTACCTTATTTCTAAATTGGAAGATGTAAACTAGAATATTTTCTTTTCTATGAAAAAATAATTCAGATTTAGAACACAACCCAATGACTAAATATTCCACAAGTACACATCCAAATTTTGGCTGAAATTGCCTTTTAGCATTACTAGATTGACACGCGTGCATTGCACGTGCTTTTGTAATCATATTGTTAATTTTTAATATTTTAAAATTTTTATTTTTAATTGTTAATAATTAAAATGTTAAAGTAGCAATTGCAATAAAGATAAAAAAAAATATGGTTGTTGATAATATATTGTTTTGTATTGTTCGATGTTGATATTTTGTTTACATTTATAAAATACAACTACAATCAAATATGCATTTTATATAGTAGTAATATAAATAGTAACTTGAATTTAGTGAAGAACTTTTGATGATTTGAGCTTTGATGATTGACGAACTATTGATATCAAATCGTATGAAATTAATGATGTATTAATAGGAATCTCCAGAGTTGTATTTTACGAAAAAAATTATTAATTATTAATTTTATTGGAGAGAATGTAATGATTAACTATATAATATTATACATTTGTTGGAGTAGTTACTCATTGTAAACAATATTATTTGTGTATGTTCTCTTTTTATTAAACGCGTATGATGTATTATTAATTAAATTAAAAATTAAAAAAGTTGCATATATTAGTTGTCAACTATAATCACTGTAATTCAATGTATTCAAAACAATCTTTTCATCTCCATGATTTGAATTTTAATCCGGTAATAAAAAAAAGTTACAATTTTTCCATTCATTTTTTTAAAAAAAAAATCATTCTCATTTCTTTCATCAACGTAAGGCAAAAAAAAAAATTGAGATCGGCTTTTCACCTTCATATTTAATTTAATATATTAAATATTTACAAATTTTAAATATACATTTAATAAATTGTTAAAAATTTAATGTACGATAATAATAAACAATAAAAGAGTAACAAATAAATATTTAAAGATAATTACATTCATTTAAGTACAATTACAATTAGAGATGAGTTTTATATAGTGATAATATGGGTAAATTTAATAAATAGCTACCAAACTAATTTAGGGTTACTGCTTGCTCACTCAACTTGAAAAAGTTTTCAATTACTCACTTAACTTATTAAATAGTTTACCATCCATCGCTCATTGCGAAAACGTTAGGCTGAGCGGATAGAAACTGCCACATGGTAAATAGAAAACTGATGTGTAATAATTAAATTGTTAAAATCGTCCACATAACTAATTTACAATAGCTAAACACACATTTAACTTGTTTTAAAAGACGTTTCTCCAATCTAAAGACGTTTTTTTAAAGTTTGCAAAAATATTTTTAAAAGCAATTTAAACACGTATTTGACTATTCTGATTTTGTTACATGGACGATTTTAACAATTTAATTATGCCATATCAATTTTTCATTCGCCGTGTGGTAATTTCTGTCCAATCAGTTTAACATTTTCTCAATGAGTGATTGATACTAAACTATTTGAGAAGTTGGGTGAGCGATTGAAAATATTTTCAAGTTGAGTGAGCAAGCAATAACCTTTAATTAGTTTGGTGGCCATTTATTAAATTTACCCGTGATAATATCAACAATAACTTGAACTCAATTAAGACCTTTTGGTGATTTAAACTTTGATGATTGACGAACTATTGGTATCAAATCTTATAGTATTAATGATATCTAGGACTACATTTTATGAAGAATAAAATTAATAATTACTAATTTTATTGTGGGAAAATGTAATGATTGACTACATAATATTATATATTTGTTGGAGTAGTAGTTTCTTGTGAACAGTATTCTTTGTGTATGTTCTCTTTTTATTAGACGTGTTTGATTTGACGACGTAAATGAACAAGTACCATTTTTGGATCAAAGAAGTTTTAGGCTAGCAGTTGACAATGGTTTTGTGAGGGCATCAACAAGTTGATTTGTAATAGAGATATGAGACACTCGGATTAACAATATATGTCCTCTTACCATGACCAAATGATTTGTCAAATCCTGACATGTTTCTGTATCATGGGGGATGTTTTCTTACTCATAGTGGGTAGGAGTTATCCTACCCACTACTGAGGTGTCAGCCTCTAATTGGTGGTAATTCATGAAAAAAATAATAAGTATGAGGCCATGAATTGCCAATTAGAGGCTGCCACATCAACAGTGTGTAGTATAATTCCTATTGATGGGTAGGAGAACATTCCTATGTGTATTATATGCATATGTATTGTCTACATTGGACGATTGAGCCCCATCGTCGTTTTCTTTCACGTTCTCAGGGATTCAAACATAAGACTTCCTTTAAGAGGTATTTAAGTTGAATGGTAGTACTAATTATGCAAGTTTTCATTCAACTTAAGTGCATCTTAAGAAAGGTCTTAGTTTCGAATAACTAGGGACGCGAAAGAAAATCACGTTGGACCTAACCCCCACCCTCAAATGGATCAACAATATGTATACCTACGATATGGACTCAATCCAGCATGGACCATGTCGGGGCTTAGTCCGAATTCGGTGACCATGGTTAGGAGACTTATCGTTACAATCGAAGATTGGGATTTTGAATATGATCGCTCACAATATGAAAGTTACTCTATGTGAATATGCTTCATGCACAAGTGGAAAACTAAATTTCACACATATAGGTAGTGCCCACGTCACAATTAATAACTAGGATGGATGAAAGATGAACTCCAAGTTCATGAAGCAAATATTGAGTCCAAAGCGCCTCAAAGGCTATACTAGTTGCAGCTCTATATATTTAGCCTTGGTAGATGAATGGGCAACAAAGATTTATGTTTGATAGCTCTAGACAATAGGGTTGTGTGCTAAGACAATATGTTTGATAGCTCTAGATAATATGACTCACAATTTAGTGTCTATTTATTATTCACACATTTCATAGGATCCACAACTTATATACACTTAAAAAATAATTTCAGGACTATTAAACATGCACTTAGTTGCAATTGTGAGGGATGTGCCATCATCCAAGTGGAGGGTGGTGGAAGTGCACACAAGAGTTTAGACAGGTTTGGCATTATGCATTTTGGTGGAGCGAACGAGGTCCTGCCATCGAGACACAAAAAGTATGAATTTACTAGAAACTGCCTCAATTAGGGATGGCAATGGGGCGGACCCCGCGAATTCGCAAGTCGGGGGGGGCGGGGCGGCCCTTTGACTCGCCAACCGTCTGGTTAATTTTTTTTTTTTTTTGTTAAACTGAAAAAAAAAATAGAATTTTTTAAAATATTTGTACCAAACAAAACAAAAAAATTAGAAGATCTGGGTTGTGGTGTAGTTGTTAAGATTGGTAGATTATAAGTTTCAACTCGAGTTCGATTCTTCCTTAGTCACTTTTGAGTGAAAATTATAATTTCTACTATATTTTATGATTTTTTTTAAAATAAATAAATAAATAAATAAAAATAAAAAAGTTGAGGCGGCGGGGCCGCCGCGGGGCAGAAAATTCTGCCCCAAACCCGCCTCTATTACGGGACGGGGCGGGGCTTGGCGTGGCGGGGTGGGACGGGTTTGGGGCGACGGGTTTTTTTGCTATCCCTAGCCTCAATGCTCAGAAAGAATGAGTCCTTGATAGAAAATCGAGAACCAAGCTAGGAAACAAAGTTATTAATGTAGATTATGTATTTTTCTGTGATTATAAGATCATCAATATAGATAAGATCATAAGAATATACTGAGTGCAACAGTTAAAGTTATGAAAATTAAGATATCAAATTTTGAACCACGATGGTTTGTCCAATTTTGCACTTAATGAATCTAAAGTCAGATTTTTATGTTACTTTTACTAACCGAATGATTTATTGTGAATTCTTTAATAACTTCAGTGATTGATGAGAAAAAGACCAATTTGAGATTTCGTACTAGCTTCAGTATTTATTGGTTTAATTAACTCAAAGATGCCCGTTGTATGTCCAAAGAACTAGCCGTAAGTGACATTGTATAAAAATGTAAACTACACTACCAGTCTATATCATTTTCGGTTTGTAGCAATTTTGTTCCTATTCAATTTTATTCACATCTATCATTTCTAACCATTCAATAATTCGCCCATATGGTCCATTTTGCCAATTTTCCCCATAACTTAAGTAAACTAAAATGGAAAAATTACAGTTGAGGTCCCTAAGGTGGGGTTCTCTTTGCGTTAGAGTTTGTATTTTGAATTTTGAATTCATTTTGTGTTTTGTGTTTTGAGTGTTTGTTTTGAGATTTTTGAAAATATTGGTGTTTTCGAAAATTGTTTCTGAAAATAGAAAACTTGAAAATACGTTTACTTGAAATTTTTTAGAAATTTGGACATACTTGGAATTAAAAACAATTATTAATTAAAAAATAATTAAAAATAATTATTGTTGGAATTAAAAACAATTAAAAACTTGGAATTATTTGGAATTAAAAACAATTATTAATTATAAATAAGGGGAAAATGATCCATTTATATTCAATTATGTAAAAAATTAAAAAAATAAAGCAAAAAGAAAATATAAAAATAAATAAAAAAAGGTCTTCTTCCCCACCCACCTGGAAGATGCAACCGGGAGGAATTTCTTTACCCTAGTATCGGACCCTAACTCGACTCGGGGGGAAAGAAATCCCCAAAGTTGTGCAAGTTCAGGTTGTTTCATTTTTTATTATTATTTTTTTAATTAATAAAAGTTTAATAAATCATGATTTATTTGCACATTTGAAAAGGTAATGGACTCTAATGCAATTTTTCTATTATATTTTTCTTTTTTGCTATTTTAATTTAGGGTAAATAGTAATTGAGATATTGAACCTTTGAACATTGAGACGATGGATTCCCAAACTTTTTATTTCTAGCACCTAGGATCCTAAACCTTTAAAACGTTTGTGCACGATGTCTTTTTTTGACGAAAAAGTCAATTTGACAGTTAAATGATCATTTTTTTTTTAATATTAAAATGATAGTTCCACCCTTATTTTTATTTATGATAAATAGCACTGGAAATCCCTAACCTTTAAATTTAAGACAATGATTTCTTGAATATTTGATTTTTATCACCTGAAAATCCAAATCATTCAAAGGTTTGTGTTCTCATGAAACGCAAATGCAAACACTAGTTAGTTTATTTTTTGATGGGTGGTGCCGATAGTGTTTTTGTCACTGGGTTGGGATAGATGGTTTGGAATTGGGGAAGATGATTCTTTTTTTTTCTTGTTGTTTCTTCATTTTATTTTTATTTAATTCAAAATTTAATATGGGTACACTAATCATTTTTACTTAAGTTTTCATATTTAAATGGTCAAACTGACATTTTCATCAAAAAATGACTTCAGGTATAAATTTTTGAAAGGTTTGGAATCTTAGGTACTAGAAATCAAAGATTAAGATCCCATTGTCACAAAATTTAAAGGTTAGGAACTCTCAATACTATTTATCCTAAATTAAAATACATGTAGATTTGTTATTTCAATAAAAAATTGACTATTTAATCATCAAACTAATATTTTCCGTCACAAAAGCTCCTCATGCGTGGATGTTTGAAAAGTTTAAGATTTCGGTTGCTAGACATTAAAGGTTTGAAACCCCATTGTTACAAAATTAAACGATTCGGGACTGCTAGTGCTATTTTTCATTTAATTTATTTAAGTGCAAAATCGTTAGAAATGACGGTATATAACGAAGAGTAATTATATTCACACTACAATTTTTGGGATAAATGCTGAATGACTGGGTGACTCGGCCAATTTTCAAAAATAGCCGTTGACCCATTTTGGCCTGTAAATTATCAAATATAACATTCCCTTATCTTCCCTGCTTATAACTATTTCCAACAATTTCAAATTCACCTGTCTGTAAAAAAAAAGAAGGTTTCAAAGTTAGAATCTAACTGATCATTTCAATGTTAGAATCCAACCTATTTCATTTGTGTAAGAAATCTCATTTCAAAGTAGAAATCCATCCATCTCTATCTTTATCTTTTAACTTACGGTAGAAATTGTGGATTTCGTAATATAAATCATGAAAATATGTATAAATCTGAGTATAAATTGTAATTTTTACTTTAAATTTCTGTAAATCTGAATTCATTTGAAGTGGGTTAATTGAAAAATCAGTTAAAATGTATAAATTTGCATTAACAGCCTATTGGTCTGTTAATTTAGCTTTAATAGACCACATGCTTGTTAACAGGCTGCAGGCCTGTTAATAGTCGGTTAACAGACCATGTGTTAACCGTAGATATTAGGTAAGGGCATTTAAGGTTCCCCTCCCCCCCCAAATAAAAGAAGCCTTTTAAACTTATTTGATATAAGTTAGGCTCTTCTACGATTTTGGGAGTTTGACACGGCCATTTAGCCAAAGCTACCAATTTTTATTGTATACACCACGTTTTAATTGCGACAAAGGTCCACCAACTTTTGATATTTTGGCACTTACGTCTCCAATTTTTTTTCGACGTATTTTTCTCATTAACTTTGAATTAATTTTCACATATTGTCTCTGATGACAATTGTCGTCCAAATATTCTGCTAATGTGCATTGAAATGAGAAAAAATAGTTTGTCAAATTTTTATATTTGTTATTTATTTATTTTATTCAAAAAATACAAGAGTCAAACATTTATTTTTCGCATTCTAAATAGTTTGTCAAATTTTATATTTGTTATTTATTTATTTTATTCAAAAAATACGAGAGGCAAACATTTTTTTTTTGGCATTCTAATTAACTTTTAGGACATAAATCATCATCAAAAGGCAAATATAAGATGTGCAAATTAATAGATTGATGATAAGAATGTGATAAAAAAAGTTAGGGATATAAATACAAAAATGAGCAAAACTAGACACTTTTATTACAATTAAAATGTTATGTGATTAACAAATAATATAGTGTGAATAAAATAGAAATGAAATTGTAATGAAAAGATTGGAGATAATGTGTGCAAATAAAATAGAAATGAAATTGTTACAAAATGAAATTTCTTCCAATTCTTTCCCTTTTATCGGAGCGAAACTTGCTGATAATGAAATAGAAAAAGCTTCAATAATTTCCAATCAAATATATTTCAAGACTTAGGTATAAAAAATCAGTTATATGGCTTGTCAAATTAAAAATAGAACAAAATTTAGATATACTTGAGGACTGAGGTTAATCTTTTCTTTTTGTGAAGTTTTCCTCGAATCAGGTTTTAATCCTCATTGGAAGGATGAAATCAAATATAAACTGGACTATCTTTATTCTTTAACACATTTTGCCTATGAGGATATTTAAGTATTTTCCAATTTAAATTTGATAAGTTAGGCTTTTTCTGATTGGTCGCGTTTTAGCCAAAGCAGCCTGAAATCAGAGATTCTAGAGTGATTAAATGATCTGTGTCCATTTTCAAACACGTAAGATCCATGCCCTCTTTTTAATAAATGATTTCTTGTGTGATTTAATGATGTTTTATTGTGTATTTTACTCTGTTTTTGACGACTTTTTGTAACACAATAATGTGATGGATTCTTTTGGGTACTAGAAACTTTTGTTTTTCATGAAATTCCTGAACTGAAGAGATCCTTATGAATATGCTAGAGAAATAGGATTAATAAACAATGTATTATTTTGTTTGTAAATGTTATATGTTTGAGGAATTCGAATGATAATAAAAAATATATCTTCAAATAAGAGGAAACGTGATACATTGTGCTTGTGTTTTATTACTGTTAAACATTGTTTGTTTATGCAGTGTTCAATACATGGTGTGATACATAATATTAGCTGGTTTTGTCCACTGATATGGTGTTTTAATGTTGAAGTTGTGAATTGTCTGCTGGAATTGCTTTGAAAAGCAATCAGCATGCCTAACCAAGATGAATCTGCTGCTCCAGTTAGGCTTTAGGTTTTGCTATTCTCGGCGGTGATAATTTATATTCACAGTTGAATGTTTGTATCTCAAATGAAATCTCAATGTGTTAACCGCCTTCCGCGAGGAAAATATCGAAGAATTGTGGTGTGTTGGCTTCGGGAAATGGGTGCCTTTTTTCTTGGAAATGTAATGTTGACAATAGAGGACTACTATGCATACTTGTTTCCTGTGATTGTCTTCTCGTATGCAAGAAGTCGAATTTTGGTTTTAAATTCTTGACATAATAATTAATAAGAATTGCAGATTTAAACTTCGATTTAATTCTTCTTTGAAGACAATTCAAAACACATATTCTAGTGTATTAGTTTATCTATATCTTATTCTTGAGAGACATTTCACAATTTATGAGGTGATCATGAAGTACTTGATAAAGCTAAATGACAGAGCGACACAATGGTCTGGCTATTTATTTTAATTCAATCTCTTGGCAGAATATAGAATTAGGGGTGTTTATTTTTGGTTTTCCGTAAATGATTTTCCTTGCCTGATATGAGAATGTTCACCATGCGGAAGTACCACTCATCAAGGGTCCTTACTCTTGTATATCAACCATTTGCTCTTGGAACACTTGTTATCCTGGCGTATAATGAGGCAAAAATAAATACTAGACGGCGAAATCTTTTTGGATATACTATTTTCTTTATAAGCACGCTTTTGGTTCTTCTTGTAAGTATTCTTTAACTTAAAATAACCACTTCCAATGCATATATATCTTGCAGCCATCTGATTTCTTGTATCCTTTAAAACGACATATTACAATTGGATTTAGCCACATCCGGAAGAGGAGGATTTGGTACATACATTGGGATATGTGTCATCGGTCTTTGCTTTTGGAGTTGCAGATGCTCATGTTCGGGTGGAATGGTTGGAGACCTCTCTTTTATCTTTGCTGAGTTGATTCGAGTTGATTTCTCTGTTGGCTTTTACATACCGCAATATTTGATGTCGTTCCTTTTACTTTTGATTCAAATGACCTTTTTGGTTTAAATTCTCAAGTCTTTTCTAGTCGGGTGGTCGCTTGGGGCTCTTACATCCGCTTTGAGGTTGATTACAAAAGCGTGATTTCGTAATTCTAAGGATGGTCTTCTAAGAGAGCCAAGATGTTAAAATTCCTAATTATATTGTATTGATTTTCTAGTTCTTTAGCACGAGCATTTTTATATGAATTGATTAAACATACAGATTATTGATTCCAATCCTTTCTATTATCCTGTGGTGGCTATAGAGTGAGCTCCATGTTACTTTAGCCAACATCAATTTATAATCCACAAGGGAGGTCTTATAAACATTTTTCAACATCTATTATCCATTTTTTGTTGTGATATATCATTTCCAGCATACATTCTCCTTCAAGAGCATAGTTCTAAATATTTTCATTAAATTGTAATTGTTGGTAATTTTGTATAAACGTATGTTACCACTTGATTGGAAATGCGCTTTATGCCAATTAACAACTTATCTCTGGGATGTTGGCTGGACTGTTGGATCACCTGAAGAAATATGATCCGTTGATTGCTTACATAAAAGGGCTTCAACCTTTCATTTTCTAGGGATTCTATTTTGTTTCATTATGGGCTGCGATGAACACCTATTCAACTCCTTCTCTTCTTTTTCCTTTCTTTAAATCACTCTTTGAGTGAAGTTTGTAAGATTGATCTGGTTTCTGTTCAGATGAGTGAACAGTAACGTGAGGAGAGTTCTGTATAGGAGTTAGCTTGTATTGGTGTAAGGGTTGTATGTGGTTGCAGTCTGAGAGTTGATCATTGTTGTATATTGAACACTGGTTATCCTTCTTAGTGCAGAGAGGCCGTAATCCCATTTGGGAGCCTCAAAGGCAGAGTAGACATATGTCGAATTGCCTGCCTAACCGGCAAAACAAATCGTGTGTTCTTGTTCTGTTTTCTTTACATATTTCTGAATTACTTTGTGTGATGCTTTGAGATGTATGTTTAGAATTGTAGTAGACACCCAACAGTGGTATCAGAGCCCTGGGAAAAATCCTAGGACAAATCAGTTGTCTCTTTCTGTGTGAAAGTTCTTGTTTCTTGTTTTAAACTAAATATTTGTTTTTATAAAATCTTTGTGCTGTTTGATTTCTCGATAAAATTCTTTGACCTAATTGTGAAAAATATCTGTCTATTACTCCTCAAGCATCTACATCTGGGGTGGGGTTCTTATTACATTAGAGTTAGGAGGAAATTGCTGAGCTTTCATGTCTGTGCTCTCTTGAAGAGCCTGAATCTTGGAGTTCACAATTATCATTGGGTGGTTCTTGCATCATCTTTACTGCATTCTGTTAAGTTTTCTTGAGGCTCCATCTGTCAGTTGAAAACTTTCTTGACTGTTGTGTTAAGTTGTATATGTTAAGTTTTCTTGAAGTTTTGCCTGCTATTGAAAACTTTCTTGACTTTTGTGTTAAGTTGTTTTATCTAGTTTTCTTGAGCTCTGTCACACCAATATGACTTCCACAAAATTCCAATTGGAACTTTTTAATGGAAAAGGTGACTTTCCAATTTGGCAACAAAAAATGGAAGCCATATTAGTGCAACAGAAAGTTGCCAGAGCTTTAGATGGAAAATATCCTGATTCTTATACTGAGGACCAAAAAGATGAAGCTGATGAACTTGCACATACCTCTATTATTTTACACTTCTCTGACTCTGTGCTTAGAAAGGTAGGAAAATTACTTTCTGCTAAAGCTCTATGGGACAAACTTACTGAACTATATTTGATCAAGTCTCTACCAAATAAAATGTTTCTTTTAGAACAATTTTTTTGTTTTAAAATTGATCCTTCAAAGGATCTTGATGAGAGTCTTGACATGTTCAATAAGATTGTCCAAGATATTGAAAACACTTGGGATAAAGTCCCTAATGATTACAGAGCCATCATTCTCTTAAATTCTCTTCCTGAATCTGCTAGAGAGATAAAAAATGCTATTAAGTATGGAAGAGATGTTCTAACCCCTGAGATAGTTGTCAATTCTCTTAAGAGTAGAGAGATAGAGTTAAAGTCCACCAAGATTGATGGTGAGGGGTTAATTGCTAGAGGGAGGAGTACCACTAGGGATTATCAACAAGATAAGCCCAGTAAGAAGGATAGATATAAGTCCAAGTCTAGATCCAAGTCTAGGACAAAGGGTAGGAAGTGTTATGGATGTGGTAAGACTGGTCATTTCATTAAAGACTGTTATAAGAGGAAAAATGAATTGAAAGATAAAACTTCAGAACAGGGGAATGTTGCTGAAGTTTTTGAAAATCTTGCAGAAGTTTATGTGACTTCTACAAGTGATTATCCACAGGAGTGGATATTAGATTCAGGGTGTACCTTTCATATGACACATAAAAGGAGTGGTTTAACACTCTGATAGAAAAAGACTTGGGTTAGGTTCTTATGGAAAATAGCATGTCCTGTAAAGTCAAAGGTATAGGAAGCATTATTCTAAAACTGGACACTGGAATTGTGTACAATTTTGAGAATGTTAGGTATGTTCCTAACTTAACCAGAAATCTTATTTCTGTTGCTTCCTTAGCCAAATGTGGTTGGTCTGATAAGTTTGATGGAGATCAAATGAAAATGTTTAAGGGTTCCTTAATGCACATGAAAGGCTTCATTAGAAATGGCCTTTATGTTATCAAAGCATAACCAGTCTTAGTTACTGGAGCTGCTATGATTGTGCCAAGCATTGATAACAGCAACCTTTGGCATAGAAGGCTTGGACACATAAGTCTGAAGGGTCTCCAAATTCTTAAGTCTCAAGGCATTTTTGGGGATGATTACATAAATCCTATCCCTTTCTGTGATCACTGCCTTATAGGAAAACAGCATACGTTGAAATTTGCTACTGGAACTCATAAGTCTAAGGCTCCATTGGAATATCTTCACTCAGATTTATGGGGACCTGTTAGCAAACCCACTCATATGGGTAATAGATATTTCATGTCTATTGTAGATGATTATTCGATGATGGTTTGGATTTTCTTATTAAAACAAAAGTCTGATGCTTTTCAAAAGTTCAAAAATTGGAAAGTTTTAATAGAAAATCAAATTGGAGGTAAGGTTAAGGTCCTTAGGACTGATAATGGTCTAGAATACTGTAATACTGAATTTGATCAATTCTGTAGTGAAAATGGTATTCTAAGACATAAAACAATTAGGCACACACCCCAACAAAATGGGGTAGTTGAAAGGATGAATAGGACCCTCCTTGAAAGAGTCAGATGTATGTTATCCAGCTCTGGTCTAACTTAGATGTTCTGGGGTGAAGCTGTTATGACAGCTTGTTACCCGATAAATAGATCCCCCTCTTCTACCATTGATGGAAAAACTCCTTTTGAAAAACTATCTGTCAAGGTTGCTAACTATGACACTTTAAAAGTCTTTGGATGTGCTGCCTTTGCTCATCAAAACATAAGAAAGTTAGAACCTAGGTCTAAGAAGTGTGTCTTCTTAGGGTATGCTGATGGTGTTAAGGGTTATAGGCTTTGGGATAAAGAGGATCATGGTTTCAAAGTTATTATCAGCAGAGATGTCATTTTTAATGAAGATGACATGCCTTGTTTAAGCAAAGATATTTCTCCTCAGTCTGAAAATTCCAATTCCAATAGTAACTTTGATTAGGTGGAGCTTACCTCACCTGCTGTTACTACCAGAAATGATGTTGTCCATGATCAGGTGGAGCCTGATCAAACCTTAGATGATACTGAAGAAATACAACCTGATGATAGTAACTTTGAAAACAATGGTGTTGATCCTAATTCTTTAACTGATTACCAACTCACTAGAAATAGAATTAGAAGACAAACAAGACCTCCAAATAGATTAGGATTTTCTGAGTGTGTTTCTGCTGCCTTACTCTCCATGCATGAACTTCTTGATACTGAACCAAAAACTTATCAAGAAGCTATAGAAAGTGAGCAATCTGAGAAGTGGATTAGTGCAATGAAAGATGAGATAGCCTCTTTATATAAGAATAACACTTGGGAATTAGTTCCTAAGGTTAATAATATGTCCTTAGTTGACTGCAAGTGGCTGTTCAAAGTAAAACCAGGAATTACCTTAAATGAACAAGCCAGATATAAGGCTAGACTTGTTGCTAGGGGCTTTACTCAAAGGGAGGGAGTTGATTATCATGAAATCTTCTCCCCAGTAGTGAAATATACTACAATTAGAGTTATGCTTGCTCTCACTACTCACTTAGGCTGGGAATTAGAACAATTAAATGTAAAAACTGTTTTTCTTCATGGTGATCTTGAAGAAACAATTTATATGTCCCAGCCTGAAGGCTTTATTAAAACTCAGAATTCTGATATGGTGTGTATGTTGAAGAAATCTCTATATGGCTTGAAATAGGCCCCTAGACAATGGTATAAGAAATTTGATTCCTTTGTTCTATCTTTAGGTTTCAATAGGAGTGAGTATGATCATTGTATGTATTTCAGATTACAAAGCTCAAATTCTTTACCTGTTTATCTTCTGCTATATGTTGATGATATGTTGTTGTGTGGTCTTTCTTTTGAAGATATTGATAGAATTAAAAATACTTTAAATTCTAAGTTTGACATGAAGGATCTTGGAAATGCTAAGAAAATTCTTGGTATGAATATCATTAGAAATAGAAGAACACACACTTTATCTCTAAATCAGACTGATTACATTGATAGGATAGTAGATAAGTTTGGTCTGAAAAATGCTAAAGTCACTTCTGTCCCTTTAGGGAATCTTTTTAAGCTCAGCAAGGATCTTTGTCCTTCGTGTGATGAAGAAGAAGCTGAAATGAAAAATGTTCCCTTCTCTAATGCTGTAGGTTCTGTCATGTACACTATGGTATGCACTAGGCCTGATGTTGCTCATGCTATTAGCTCCTTAAGTAGATATATGTCTAACCCTGGATTAGATCACTGGGAAGCTTTAAAATGGCTTATAAGATATTTAAAGGGGTCTAGAGAGTTAGGCCTAATCTTCAGTAAAAGTCATGAAGGCATTAGACTTAGAGGATTTGTTGATGCTGACTTTGCTAGTGATAGGGATAAAAGAAGATCCACTACCTGTTATATGTTTACCTTATGTGATTCTTGTATAAGTTGGAAGTCTCAATTACAATCTATTCTTGCATTATCTACTACTGAATCAGAATACATTGCCGTTACTGAAGCTGTCGAGGAAGCAATTTGGCTTCAAGGTTTGTTA
Organism: Forsythia suspensa; assembly: GCA_023638005.1. Lineage (NCBI taxonomy): Eukaryota > Viridiplantae > Streptophyta > Magnoliopsida > Lamiales > Oleaceae > Forsythia > Forsythia suspensa. The sequence continues at coordinate 378,874 of CM042663.1, forward strand.
AATGAAATTGGTTATTTAAATCAACCTGCTACTCTATTTTCTGATTCTCAAAGTGCAATTCATCTATGCAAAAATCCCATGTTTCATGAACGCACTAAGCACATAGATATAAAATTACACTTCATTCGTGATATAGTTGCCAACAATGTGATTCAACTTGATAAGATTCACACTGATGTGAATCCTGCTGACATGGGAACTAAGGTACTTCTACTGAACAAATTTATGAACTGTTTGAGTTTATTAAATATTGATAAAGGGTAAACTTTGATACTGCAGGTACTGGAGGCAATGAACAAGGGTGATTATGTCCCCTCTCTGCACATGTTGATTTTGAAGCTGTAACTATGATATACAAAAATGGTGGAGAATGTTGGTAATTTTGTATAAACGTATGTTGCCACTTGATTGGAAATGCGCTTTATGCCAATTAACAACTTATCTCTGGGATGTTGGCTGGACCGTTGATTGCTTACATAAAAGGGCTTCAACCCTTCATTTTCTAGGGATTCTATTTTGTTTCATTCTGGGCTGCGATGAACACCGATTCAACTCCTTCTCTTCTTTTTCCTTTTCTTTAAATCACTCTTTGAGTGAAGTTTATAAGATTGATCTGGTTTCTGTTCAGATGAGTCAACAGTAATGTGAGGAGAGTTCTGTATAGGAGCTAGCTTGTATTGGTGTAAGGGTTGTCTATGGTTGCAGTATGAGAGTTGATCATTGTTGTATATTGAACACTGGTTATCCTTCTTAGTGCAGAGAGGCCGTAATCCCATTTGGGAGCCTCAAAGGCAGAGTAGACATATGTCGAAGTACCTGCCTAACCGGCAAAACAAATCGTGTGTTCTTGTTCTGTTTTCTTTACATATTTTTGAATTACTGTGTGATGCTTTGAGATGTATGTTTAGAATTGTAGTAGACACCCAACACTAATTTTGTCAATATAGCTTATTTCTTTATAGGCAGTCCCATGTTGCAGTACGGGTCAACAACCATCATATACCTTTATCACATCTTGTCACATGTATCCTTCTAGAGATTTTGTTGTGAGGTCCCCTACTAGCGACTCAGTGCACTGTGGCCCGAGTGTATCAAAAGTGGAAAAGGATAACTATGGGATAGCCCATAGGGACGCTGCAGTTAAATACATTGATATGTTGTAATGTAAGATATGGTTCTCATGCCCTAATGGGCAGAGGTAATTTAAATAGTTAGTGAAGGATAATAGAATAGGATAGGTACATGGAATATAGATTACATGAATATTTTAAGAACTAGTAGATGTGATAAGAGGAGGAAAATCAGCATAGCTTGCATATAGGAGGTAAATTCGCAGGAGAGATACAGAAAGAAAAGAATAAGGGAAACACATGAAGTAAAATTTGGTTAGGGAAAAGAACAAAGCAGAAAGGAGGTAGTAATAATCAATCAATCTAGCCTAGAAGATGAGTTCATAGAATCTTAACTAGTTGAGGATAGGATTATATTACTTAAATAGCTTTGGAAAGACATGGATGGGTTGATTCAGTAGATCAATGGTCAATTTAAGATGTTTGTTGTGGATATTTGTGGAAAAGTTAATTCAAGGCATTATAGTGTACACAGAAAGTTTGGCTTTGGGGGCAGGAATGTAGAAGACATTTTGGACTTACAGGATGCATTATGATTTTGTGTTAGCAAATATGACCTTGTAACGAAGACTCTCACCTAATAACTTTAAAAGGTGAGCAAGGTTTAGTCATCCTTAATCGAAAGGTCAGTATAGAATGATTGTGAGGTAAGTTACTTCTCCATGGAAGCCTGCTTATGCAGCATAGATTGGTGCTAGTTGACGGAACAAAAGTATGATGTTAATATGAGGAAATAGGAAAGAAGTACAAAAGTGGTTCGAGATCACAGAACAAGATGGTGAACCTGCAAGGAGAAAAAAAGTGAATTTCTATTAGATATATCAATATTTTCTGAGATATATATGATAGAGGAGCCTCAAATGTTCAATCTAGTAGCAGTAACAAGAGAAATTTCAATTACTATAGATTTGTATCAAGGTTCTAGTCCAAGTCCTTATTTTTTTCACTTCTAGTCACAGTAGTGGATGAACTTATGAGACATCCAAGACGAGGTCCATTGGTTTTAGTTGACGAAACTATAGAGGAATAACTTTGTAATCAGAACTTTGGATCTAAAGGTTTATATTAAATAGAACTAAGAATAAATACATAGAATGCCATTTTTGTCATAGCTTGAATAGAAATATAGTGGAGTCACTATCGATGATTGTGTTATCCCAAAGAGTTGTTTTGATATTTGAGTTCAATGATTAACAAGTAAGAAATACTTGAGAGGATCTAATGCATAAGATCACAATGTGTAGGACAAAAGAAAGTAGTGAAATGTTATTAGATGTCTATGAAGTTAAAAGTAAGTTCTATAAAAGAGTTATCAGACCAGCTATATTTTATGGTGCTGTGTTTTGGGTTGAAAAGATAAACGTAGAAAATATGAGGATGTTATATGGATGTGTAGCTATACAATAACGATGGGTAAAATAAGAAATGAGAATACACGTCAACAAGTAGATGTGCCAATTGAAGATACGACTTAGGTAGTTGGAAGAGGCCTTGAGTAGATTTAACGAAGCTCTCAATCACATGAATAATGTGATCCTAGCAGAAAATGTTGGAATAGAAAGAGCTATGTGAAAATTAACATGTCTTTGGTGTGATTACAAAAGATTTGAGCACTAAAGCTTAGTTTGTTGATGTTGTGATTTTCAGGAGACGAAGAAAACACTATATTGTAGTGCTAGTATTTGGTTTTTGGCCTTTCAGGAGACAAAGAAAACACTATATTGTAGTGCTAGTATTTGGTTTTTGGCCTTTTAGAACAAAACCGTTTAGACATATTACAATTGCGTAAACGACTTGTTTATTCCCTAACAATTAGAATTTGTTTACCATTAACTGAAGCTTCTTAAAACTTTCGCGAAGCAGGGACTTAGATAATGCCAATAGCATGTCTCGGGTAATCTAAAAACTAGTCATATGATTAAACTTAAATCCATAGAGCAAATTTGTATAAATTGCTCGAAGTTTGCAAGATGCTCATGTAAATATGGTTAATTAGCATTCTTTTTGCTCACCATGTAGGTGGATGGTAAACTACAATGTAATTGTTGGCTGCTGTTTTATTCTTTGCTATCTCTTCAATTTTTGAGCTAGTCTGCATACTCCTTTATGCACGTCTTTCCAAAGCTTTATTACCGCTCAAAAGCTGCTTCAGAGGGATCAAAGACCGTGTCATCTGACCTTGCTGCTGGGGGAATATGTACACAACCAGGAGAAGTACAGCCCTTCCAACTTGTATTCTTATAATATAAATCAAGTTATTTATAGTGAACCAAGTCTTCTTCTGATGTTTCAGACTAATCACAATCCAAATGATCTGGAGCGACTGAGCAACAAAGAATTGTTATTCCAGAACATTGATTATGCATTGGATATGTTTCTGATATATGCTCTTACACTGTCAATCTTCCCTGGCTTCTTATCTGAAGACACTGGATCACATAACTTGGGTGGATGGTAAGAGTTTTGTATAACCCTGTTCTTCTATCTCTATAAAGAAAAAATATCTCACTATGTCTTAGAATGTGATACAATCGATATTTCAGGTATGCACTTGTCCTAATTGCAATGTATAATGTGTGGGATCTCATAGGACGATATGTTCCACTCATAAAATGCATAAAGCTGGAATCTCGAAGGGGACTTATGATAACAATTCTCTTACTCTCACTATTTATCCCTGCCTTCTATTTTACTGCCAAATACGGTGACCAGGGCTGGATGATAATGCTTACATCTTTCTTGGGTCCAAGTCATGGTTATCTTACCGTCTGCGTCCTTATTTCTGCTCCAAGAGGTTATAAGGTGAGTTGCTTGATTTTTAACTCTCTTTCGAATTTGAAGACTTTCCAACTAAAATGAATGGCAATCGGGTTTTGTAGGAGAATAGTTAGGAGAATATATTGAAGAGGAAAAAAATCATATTGAAGAAATAGAAGAACTGTTGAAGGAAAAAAGAAAAGAGAAATGTTGCATAAAGAAAAAAAAATCAGGGAATGAAATAATTTTTTTTCCCAAAAGTCTTTCAAAATCTTATGGGTGAATTAGTACATAACAAATTCTCTATGAAGTCATTAAAAGTTATCGACATTTTGAATACCCCTGAATTTTGTAGGATTTTAAAAAGTCTGAATTGAATATCGCATGACTTTATAAGACTTTTTAAAAGTCTTTAAAAATCTATATTGAATACCCCTTGACTTTTATAAAATTTAAAAAGCCTGAATTGAATACACCTAGACTTTTAAATTCCATTAAAGTCTTATCAAATCATAATTGAATACATCCCCTTAGATTTGAACTAAGAATCTGTGTGTGATCATCGATTCTCTATTACTATACTTTTCATCGGCGGACTAAGAATGCCGATTGAGCTTCTCTGTATATGAGAGAGATTGAGAAACTAAACTCAACAATTCCGTTATCATCTCAGACAACTAACAACTTGTATAAATGTAAAATAAAATAGCCATTCTCTCGAGTCTCTAAGGCATGCAATTAAAACTTTCTAAAACTACTAATCACAAATCCATTAACTACATGTTTGGTAAAAAATTTTGTCGATTATATAAGCAGTGAATTTATGAAATGTGTAGATAAAAATTATAAGTTCTACAAAATATGTGGATAAAAGTAATGTTTGATCGATTTATAAATATTTATAAACACACTGCATTATATATTTCATATTGTAATAATATAATGTCATTATTATAGGCATCTTTGCTAATAATATAATATGTTACAGAATTAATTACAAAAATCATGCCAAATAAAAGATTACCCAAGATTGGGTTGCATGAATTATGAAGTGAATATTTTAAGTTGACCTTGATTTTTTTATTTCACGTGCCTGAAAAGAAAGCCAGAGTGTGAACACTTACTTCAGACTTTTCTAAAATGATTTAATAAAGAGAAAATTGTAGCAGAGGTCCTTAATCTATATGTTTTCTGCGAATGAAACTCCAATTTTTATTTCTTGTCACTCAATTTGTGTTCTTTCTGCTTTAGCTGAGCGAGATAATGCAAAGCTTTGTTTTCTGTTTTCCGTGTCTTTCTTGTTCTTTTATCGTTAAACAATATTTCTGATGACTATATAGTGAGAAAACATATATAAAATATAATTTTACTAGCTATAATCATTTCGTAAAATTAAGAAAACGATGGTGCCTATTGGAATCAAGGTGTGTGGGGGCTGAAATGGGGTTGGAGAAGATTATATATTTTTTTGGCCTTTTTTTTAAAATTTTTTTATAATAAAATTTAAGTTTTTATCAATGTTATCCCTCCAAAAAAATGAATATGTCACAGCAACACGCCACTTTAACTGTAATTTAGATATAATTTATCCACAAGGACTGAATCTTCTATGAATATCAAGGTTGAGGATTTGAATGTTAATAATTTAAATATTGAAGACTCATTTGCACAAAATATATAGGTGAGGGACCTTTGTTGCAATAGTTTCTTTAACAAATGATTTTCTATGGAATTGATGAGCACAGCACTCCGAAAATTGCTTATGTTAGCAAGTGACATCAGCACCATAAAAACGGTCAGATTAAAGAAGAAAAATATTAAATTTATATAATTTAATGTTAAATCTTGTTTATTAGTCAATCCTTATTAATTATATATATGCCTTGTATGGAATTAAATATTCTCGTATGAAAAGGATTTCATTAAACCATGTTTATTAGATGTAATTCTTATAATTATTTATTTTATTCCCATTTTTCCCATGTCAACAATCGAATCTAGACAAAAGGATTTCATTAAACCATGTTTATATATATATATATATATATTTATATATATATATATATATATATATATATATATATATATATATAGTAAATACATTATGTGCTTGTTTGGTCGAGATTTTAATGGGCTTTTGATTTTTTATTTTTTGACTTTTGGGAGAAAATGACCAAAATAACTCTTTATTTTCAAAGCAAGCCGCAATATTTAACTAAAAAATTGGGTCATTTTGACTAAAAAAACCTATTAAAATCTGTACCAAACAAGCACATATTGAAGCATAAAGGTTCAAGAATACGACTTTTTTTTTTTTTTTTAATAACTATTTATTGATAAATTGATCATAGGTCTCATAATCAATGCAATGGATCCCTCCCCCTTGTCTAGAGTCAATGGTTCACACTTCACATAGTGGGAACATAATAATTAATTAAAAATTAAGATTGATTAATGGCAAATAATAAACTTGGTTGCATGACCATTCGGAAGTTGAATTCTTCTTATGTCAAAATAGGAACAAACTAGCTTACATTCTTGAATTCTTTACTACTACCTCTAAAGTTGAATGAGTTGGATCGATTGTGCTCTAATCTTTATTGTCGGCTGTTCGCGATGAATTATTTTTATGGAAAAGCGTGGTTTATTTATTTTTTTTAAAAAAAATTTAAAATCACATGCTACTAAATATATGTCATTAACAAATTCATGCCAGCTTAAATTTTGGTTGAAGGAAACCTTTTAGAATTAAAAATATTTCCATTAGGTTAAAAATGACTAATTAAAGAAGTCTCCTTATTGCTTCTTCTTCTTCAATTATTTATCTCCCAGGCCTCAGCAATCCATTTCCTAGCTAGGTTGTTTCGTACGTTGACAATAGAAACAAATTCTACGGAAAAACCTTAATAATCTGTTTTTGTCAGCTTATTTATATATAAATAAAGAGTGTACTTGTTTTGAGCATCAAGAGAGAGAGAGAGAGAGTTGACTATATTCAGAGAAAATGGTGAAGCCCTCTTTTGTTGACAAAGATGGAGTCAAGAAAGGTGCATGGAATGAAGAAGAAGATTCCAAATTACGAGCCTACATTCAGAGATTTGGGCACTGGAATTGGTGTTTGCTGCCAAAATACGCTGGTAACAACTGCTTTTCTTTCCCTGATTTGCCGCCTGGATCTATAACAAACCCTAATTAAGAACTTAAACAATGAAGCTACAAATTAAGGGGTTTTTTTGGCTATTACTTCATTAGAATTTTGAAAATTTAAACCATAGTTTCCTTCAACCCACATTTTAAATATATGAGGCATTAATTTTTGAACATCATTCGTAGCTGTTTTATTCATCTATGAGTGATATTTGCTATCCTTTCTTTAAGAATTTGAAGTATAAAAGTTCAAACTTTAATCAGTGTAAGATCAATAGATATAACTACTAACTAGTTCATTGATCAGCCAAAAAAAAAATGATCGGATTAGAAAACAGAAATTGAAAATTAATCACGCTGTCTTTACACTTAATATTCATTATGGGGGTTGCATATGTTTCAGGTTTAGTAAGAAGTGGTAAGAGTTGCAGACTGCGGTGGGTGAATTACCTCAAGCCTGGAGTGAAACGGGGGAACTACAGCAAAGAGGAAGCTGATCTTATCATAGAACTACATGCCAAACTTGGAAACAAGTAAGAAATAATCCTCAATAAAAATTTAGCACATAAGTGCGTGCATTTTGTGTTAAACCAGCTTGTCTAAAAGCATAATCTGTTAGATGGAAACATTGTGTTAATCAAACTGAGTTCTAGTATTTTATGAAGTTAATAGAAATTATTGTGATTGTATTGAACCACCTCGTCTAACAATTTAGATCGGACACATTCATTTATTAAATTTAGTTGTAGTATTTCCCTAAGCTAATGAAAATCTTTTGATTGTGTTGCTTAAATTTTTGTTTTTTTTGTTTTTTTTCCCTTTCACAAGTTTTTGGAATAAAATCTAGTTTCCTGTTCTTTTATTCCTCTAACATTGCTCTTGTTTGTAAAATAAAGGTGGTCAGCAATTGCAGAAAAGTTGCCTGGAAGAACAGACAACGACATAAAAAACTACTGGCATACATATCTAAAGAAACTCAGCAGAAGAAATGCAGCATCCACTGATAATAAGCAGCATCCTTGTGAAGCTTCCCCATTGACTTCAATATTAAAGGAAGAACAACCTAATCAAATCAGCCCTCGCGTAACGGTTCAAGATGAATCGGCCCTAAAAGACATTGTTGTAGCCGAATCCTCATCTCTCCAAGATTTAGAAAATTCAGTGCCACCCCTCAATAATGATAATTGTGTAGCAAGTGATTCGACATGTTCAGGTTCAGTAGAAGGAAATTTCTGGACTGAACCATGTCCAATTAATTATTTTGGTCAGTCGTCATCGGAACTGAGTTATGCTGAATTATTAAGCTCAAATTCTTATATTCTGAGTCCTCCCCGCTGGCTTGCAGAAGATATCTCTTCATCAGATGCAGTTGCAGAACCCCAAGGAAATTTATGGACTGAATTTTTAGACAAGTTGATTCAAAATATGGAGTCAAACTCTTGGCTTTAATCTAGAGTTTAAGTCTTGCGCCAGTCATATTGTCACCTTCAAACTTTATTACATTCCATGTAGGATCTATTATATCCCAAAAGAATTAGGACCATGCTTATATGTTTAAATATTTTGAATGTTATTATATAAATATGGTTTGTTTATTTATGTTTTAAACGATTGTTACATTTATATTGAGCATGTAATTAAGTAGTTTTGATAACTGAGTGACAATCCAAGTTGGATGATTGTGTAGAGAATCACACAAAGACATTATTTTTTATCGAGAATAATTTGTCCTTATAAACCGATGAGCAATGTTAACACTATGTTCTCTAATAAGGTCGTAGGGTCGACTATTGTACCAATTGGGGTGAGTCTGTCGTGTCCGTGGAGAGTGGAACTCGTGAGTAGTGGCTTTAGTACACCTAGAAGTGTATTGGAAATGGTAGAGATTGATTCTATAACATGATTGTGCAAATAATTAAAAATCATCTTGAATGGTTTATGAATTACCTCAATGCGTATCTGAAGAGTAGTTTATATCCTTGAACTCGGGAGTCTTTGATGTGCTAATGTGTGAACTTAATTAGTACAGTCAAATACTTCAATACGAGAGCTTAAAGCAAGTGAAATAGTAAACATGTATTCGTTTTCGAAATCCTACACCCAATGTAAATGAATCCACTTTTTTTTTTTTTAAGCAGTTTAAATTTGAACTCAACATTTAGCGACGATTAAATGATTTATGTGATTTGTTTGTAAAGAAACTATTGAAGAAAATTGTAATAATTATTCGATGTCCGGTTGGGGTAAGAGATATTTGCATAGCAAGTCAAGAGGATATAATTAGAGATGGGTCTAATTATTGGAGATTGGATTATATATGTCCGATTAAGTCTCTTTCGTAGCTTCATAGAACTTAATCATGCAAATAATTAAAGTTCAAGTTAGACTCAAATTTGACCAAAGTTAAAATTTTAGTTGACCAAGACATACACTTTTGACCAAATCATAAAATGAGTTCTAATGTGATCAGAACTTGAAATTCAGATTGTCAAGTCACCACAAGTCCTAGATAGGCAAATAACAAAATTATTCTAGGTCTATATATAGACATAGATGGTTATATGTGAATATTATTCTATATTGTCTAGTATTTCATAAGTGTGAGAAAAGAGAGAAAAAAGATCGAAATCATTTTTCAATTTTTCTCAAATGATCATGTGTTCTAAAAATGGGATTTGAGATGCTTGGTTCTTGATTTGAATGTCCATACATTAGTGCGATATGGACTTTGGAGGATATTAAAAAGACTTGAGAGAGAATATGAGAAAATAAGATACAAAATGATTTCTTAAATTTTTAAATAGAAAGTATTTACGAAAGTTAAGATTAATTGATTAAAATCTTCTTTATCAAATTGAAGAAAATAAGAGATGCTACATCTCTTAAAATACATGAGCTCTATCTATTTACCAAGAAATCATATCATATCATATAATGAAACTGAATAGAAAATTGCAGCTTATAGATCTGGAATTATTCTGCTTACCATTTCAGCCAGGTAGAACTGACAACAATGTGTCTAGTCAGAATATACACATTTAATTACCTCTTTTTTCAACATGAAAAATCAGCAATATAATTTAAGTAAACTAAATTAAAATAAATATAAAAATATAAGACACTCATATTTTTTCAACATGTTTGAAACTTTTAGCGAAGTATATATCAAAGAAAGATGCTTTCCCACAATTGATTTAGTTCGTTCAGTAAATATTCGTCTGGCCACCGAGAAAGAACGTGACCAAAAAGTCGTTTTTGAACATGAGCTTAAGTTCTGTCCACCTTGTAGAGTATTTGGACACTCACTCAAAGGGTGTACCATGATTGACAAATCATTTGAGATGAGTTTGAAGGCCCATGTTGCAGCAGCAGTTACTAACTACATCTCCTACGGCGCCGATTGTTCGGCCGAGGTTATGCCGAATGGGGATAAGGTAGTTCATTCATCACTGCAACCCCTATACACTGTGCGGTCGTGAGATTGTTATTGATTTGTCCATGGAAACTTGAGTAAAAAAGATCATGTGGAAGGAGTGAATCATACGTTGGTGATCGTTGATGTTTTAGATGATACGATGACCGATTTGGTTGATAAAGAAGACGAGGTCGCCTTTACTTTGGTTCAAAAGAAGAAGAAGCGATTGCTATACAAAAGGGATTCAAAGATACAAATTTGAAACTATCAGAAACGTTTTGGTAGGAAACTCATCACGATTAGGAGCTGCTTCGACAAAGACTAAATCGAAAAATCAAAAGATGTTCCAGTGAAACACGGTAACCCCTCTTCCTCGTTGGATAAATCAATGGGCTCGTCACTTTCTTTATCACCATGAAGTGTATGTTGTTGGAATGTTAGGGGATTTAATAATCCCCAACACAAATTGGGGTCCGGACCTAATGAAACACCACAATATTGATTTGATGGGTATTTTGGAAACGAAACTTAATTTAGCTAAGCTTCATCGATTATGTGGAACAAATTTAATAGTTGCTAACAAATAAATAATTTTTAGATGCATGAGGTCGGTAGAATACTTGTACTATTGTAACAATTTCATCAACTTGGAAACTTTCTTGGTCAACAATATCAAGCCAACATATATATATATATATATATATATATATATATATATATATATATATATATATATATATATATATATATATATAAGAAGATAAAGATCAAGGCGGTGGTCAGCGGTGGATAATGCATGCATATCAATCCTTCATTATCCTTTTAACATTCCATTTTCCTTTATTTTCACTTATCTTCTTCAAGAGAAAGGAACATCAACATCTTTTTTTCCTCCTCAAGCATCATTTTCTCTTTCTTTCTTGCTCAAATTATATAGCAAAATTTGAAATTCAAGGAGAAAATTAGAAAGTGGAAGAAGTAATAGGAGATATTAAGTTTGAAGAATTTAATTTCCGGCTTTGGCTACAATACGAGGTAAGAAGAGAAACTTCGATTTTAAGAATTGGTTTAATTATGTGTTTATAGTGGGTTAAGAATTAGCAGTTCAATTCCTAGCTTTAATTATTGGATTTTATAGAAGGAGAATTATAAGTGAGTTTTGATTTGGATAATCCTATTGTTATCTCAGGAAGTGATTCAGATATCGGAACAGTCTATCAGCCGAGTTAGTCTTCAGTAGATAACTCTGTGAGTGGAAAATATATTTTAGAAAATTTAGATTTCAATTAAAAGATATTATATCATTAAATGTAAAATTACGTGATTTCTTATAATTGTTTATTGAATTATGTTGTGTTGTAAATTCTAAAAATTGTGAAATTGCCTATTATGAAATTAAACGTGAATTGAGATGACGTTTAAATCCATAAAAGTACTCGATGAATTCATTGATTATTCTAGTATACTGAGAGGTCTTGGCCGTGTATTCATACACTGAGGGGTCTTGACTGTGTATTATATATACTGAGGGGTCTTGGCCGTATACTAGAAAGCTTAGTCATTTGAGGCGATCTGCATGCGCATGTTTGAGATTATATAAAAGGGTACGCTTTTGATGAGATTTTCTATTATACTGTGATATGAGGATATGATGAAATGATGATATATATTTTAGCTGATGAATATTCTACGATTATGATCTGATATTACTTGTTGAAGTTATTGTGAATTGTTAAGTGATGTGAGCTCGTTTTCGGTAATATCTATAAATGAAAAGAGTATATTTATTTTTCAAAAATCTCCACTCACTGAGCCTATTAACTCATTTATTTTCCAACGATAATTTTTCTTATCAGGTAGCGGTTGAGTTTCTGGGCAGCTTTTGGATATAAAGCTTTTGAGTTCGAAGTCGGAGCCACACGATAGAGTTATTTAGTATGACTCATTTCATAGAGCATGTAGTCATTATTTTGGGGATACATGTTCATTTTTGGATATCATTTTGCATCACTTGTAAATAAATAGGTGGCTCACTAGGTATTTTGTATCCGTATGTACAGTTTATGTTAATTCAATAGTAAAAGTATTATGTTTCAGCTAGTCTCTACCGCGTTGTTTTATTGTGAGTATTAGACTGGCAAATGTCCCATTTAGTTGTGAATATAGTTTGTTAGAATATGTGATATTTTATTTCAGGTTGGTTAGTCCAAATTACAGGAGAGATAATGCCAAAATTTTCATAAAAATAAGTAATCATGAGTAGTAATTCTAGTAGCTTTGGTGGTGGGTCCAACCTTTAGTTGGTATCCACAATCGGCGCACGTCACGTCTCGAATAGATTAATATTGCTCAGGACGGGTCGTGTCAGATTGGTATCAGAGCATGGTTCAAAGTTTATGAGCTTGCTTGCATGACACACGTATTCTGATATCTAGCAAATCATGCATACCATGTAGGTGAGTCATGCGTCGTGGTGGTAGAACCCGCAAGCTCCAAGATATTTTGCCCCATGCTCATATTGCTCCTGATAGAGATAATCTTGGAGAGGATGAAATAATGGACGAATCAGTTCATCAGCCACCTGAATATCCGAGACAGGGAAATGTGGTTGAAAATAACCCAACCGATGTTGAAAGAATTGCTACTGCCGTTGTTTCGGCTATGCGTAGTACAGATAGAAATTTCAGCATTTAGAGAGCAACAAAGTTAGGGGCCAAAGTTTTTACAGGCACAGCTGATCCTGCAGTTGCCGAGGCCTGGATGATAAAAGTAGAGAGAGTTTTTGATGTAATGGGTTGCCCAGATGATAGAAAACTACGTCTCGCCACTTTTTTGTTAGAAGATGGAGCATACGATTAGTGGCAGTCAGTGCAGAACAAATATCTAGACCCTTCTATTATAACTTGGGCAGATTTCAGGCGTAGTTTTTACGATGCTTATTACCCTCGTTCTTATAAAGATACTAAACAGGATGAGTTCTTGAGGCTAGTACAGGGGTCTTCAATGTTGCGGAATATCAGAAGAAATTTATTGAGCTTTCGAAATATGCTTAAGTCATGGTTGGTAATGAAATTGACAAATGCAGACGTTTTGAAGATGGTCTAAGATAAGAGATTAGATCATCGATGATCGCAATGCGGGTTGGAGTGAATTTGGCAAATTAGTATAATCGGCTTTGAGAGTAGAGAAAGTATGTCAGATAGACAAACTGATAAAGAACAAATAAAATCCAGAGCTAGCGGTAGTTAGATATGGACGTAAATTTCTAACTATAGACCACCTTAGAGGAATAATAGAGGATTTCGACCTGGTGTTTCTACTTCAGGCCAGTTCAAACCCAGTTCACAAAGAAGTCAGGGCTCTAGATTCAGCCAAAGTACGATACAGCAGTCAATGAGTAATCGTCCTCCTACTCCAAGTTTCTCCCAGAGATCATTTACTTCGAGATATGGAGAGAGTTCCAGCAGCACAAAATTTCCTCATTGCAAGTTTTGTAGAAAATTTCACTTGGGCGAATGTTTAAAGTTCAAGGGGTTTGGTGTCTGTTATCATTGTGGCCAAGCGGGACACATACGAAGAAATTGCCCAGTTCTAGTACAGGAAAGTGGCATATCACCAAGGATAGTTCTCCAGCAAAGTGTGGGTAATACAAGACAAGATCAGATCCAAGAAGATGCTTTGACTAATAAAGTAGGCACAAATAGTAAAGTTCAGCCCAATGTAGCAAGTAGTAGTGGGGTAAAACTGAAAGGGCAGGTAGGACGTCCAAAGAATCAGGCAAGAGTTTTTGCTATGACACAACAGGCAGCAGAAGAGTCACCAGATGTAATTATGGGTATGTTATCTATTTTTGATAGAGATGCTCGTATTTTAATTGATCCTGGATCTACACACTCTTTTATTTCAATTGTACTTGCTATATATGCAAACCAAAAGCTAAAACATTTAGATAGTTGTTTGGTAGTGGGAACACCAAGAGGGAGAATCTCTTTTAGCTAAGAATATATATCGAGATTGTGGGATCAAGGTGAATGATCGAGCTCAAGACAAATTTAATACCTCTTGCTATTCATGATTTTGACGTTATCTTGGGCATGGACTTTTAGTTAAATCGTGCTTCATTGATTGTTTTCGTAAAGAGGTTGTGCTTAGACGATCGTGACAACCTCGAAGTTTTATTTAGTGGACACCATAGAATCTTGCCATCTTGTATGATATCCGCTATTGACGCAAGAAGATTACTCAAGAAGGGTTGTTATGCGTATTTAGCTCATGTAATTGATACGAAGTTAGTAAGATAAAACTCGAAGACATCCCGCTTGTCCGAGACTTTTCGATGTATTTCCGAAGAATTGCCGGGTCTATCCCCGATAGAGAAGTTGAGTTTACTATTGACCTAATTCCGTGAACCGCACCTATTTCACAAGCACCATATAGAATGGCTCCATTAGTATTGAAAGAGTTAAAAGTTCGATTCACGAGAATTGGTAGACAAAGGTTTTATCAAATCTAGTGTGTCTCCGTGGGGAGCACCAGTTTTGTTTGTGAAAAAGAAAGACGGCACCATGTGATTGTGCATTGACTACAGACAGTTGAATAAAGTGACAATTCGTAATAAATATCCTTTACCACGTATTGATGATCTATTTGATTAGCTTCGGGGTGCTACAGTATTTTCAAAGATTGATTTGCGTTCAGGATATCATCAGCTAAAAATCAAGGATGGAGATGTGCCAAAAACTGCTTTCAGAACGCGATATAGCCATTATGAGTTTCTTGTGATGCCGTTTGGGTTGACCAATGCCCCAAAGTAGATTCATGGATCTAATGAACAGAGTGTTTCATCCATATCTTGATAGAATTGTGATTGTATTTATTGATGATATACTGGTATATTCTTGAAATCAGGAAGAGCATACCGAGCATCTTAGAATCATTTTACAGGTCTTGCGAGATAGACAATTATATGCTAAATTCAGTAAATGTGAATTTTGGCTCGACAAGGTGATATTTTTAGGGCATGTTATATCAGTAGAAGAAATTTATATAGACCCACATAAAACTGAAGCAGTGGTAAAATGGGAAAGACCTACTAATGTGACAAAAGTACGTAGTTTTTTTGGCTTAACAGGGTACTACCGTCGTTTTGTTGAAAGCTTTTCCAAAATTACTCTTTCTTTGACTAGTTTGACTAGAAAGAATGTTAAATTTGTGTAGACTGAAGAATGTGAAAAGAGTTTCCAAGAATTGAAACATCGATTAGTTACTGCCCCAATGCTTACTCTTCCATCTCTGGGTGAAGAATTTGTGATTTACAGTGATGCTTCACGTCAAGGTTTGGGTTGTGTTTTGATGCAGAATGGAAAGGTCATAGCCTATGCCTCTAGACAGCTTAAAGAAACATGAGCCGAATTATCCTACACATGATCTAGAGTCGGGCATGAGCTTGTTTTAGCATTGAAAATTTGGAGACATTATTTGTATGGTGAGATGTGCCAAATTTTTACGCACTATAAAAGCTTAAAGTATATCTTTGATCAGAAAGAGTTGAATTTGAGACAGAGGAGATGGTTGGAACTAATAAAAGATTATGATCAGAGAATCGAATATCATCCGAGAAAGGCCAATGTAGTTACCGATGCTCTCACTAGAAAGACATACAATTCTACGAATCGACTAATGCAATTTGCTATTCCTTGTTCAATGAATTCAAACTTAGGAATGCTCAACTATCGGTGACTAGTTTGGGAGCATTATTTGCTAAATTTCAAATGAGACCAACTTTGATTGACAAAGTTAGAGAAGCTCATACTCAAGATCTGATATTGAGTAAATTGAAAGAAGAAGTTAGTAACGGTAAACACGCAAATTATATTATTCGAGATGACGGAGCTTTGGTTATACGAAGTAGACTATGTGTTCCGAACGACTCAAAGTTAAAGAAAGAAATTCTAGAAGAGGCACATAGTTCAGCTTATGCAATGCATCCGGGGTAGTACTAAAATGTATCGCATACTTAAGGAATATTATTGGTGGCACGGAATGAAGAGAGAAATAGTTGAGTTTGTATCCAGATGTCTTATTTGTCAACAAGTAAAACTAGATCGTCAGAGAACAGCGGGACTCTTACAGACATTGCCTATTCCCGAGTGGAAATGGGAACATATCACTATGGATTTCTTATTTGGGCTTCCTCGTACTCAGAGTGGTCATGATGGTATATGGATCGTGGTAGATGCGGCGACTGAAACCCGCCAGCTTTTTGTCGATTAAAGTTACATATTCATTGGATAAGTTGGCGAAAATATATGGATGAGGTGATCGCTTTATATGGAGCACCGTACCTATTGTTTCGGAGACAGAGATTCGCGTTTCACTTCTAAATTCGCCTAGTTTGCAGAAAGCCATGGGTACTAAACTACATTTTAGTACAACTTTTCACCCACGACATGATGGCCAATCGTAAAGGACTATACAGACTTTAGAAGATATGTTACGGGCTGTATTCTTCAGGGCTTAAAGGGAATTAGGATACTCATCTATCCTTAATGGAATTTGCATATAATAACAATTTATCATTCTAGTATAGAAATGGCTCATTTTGAAGCACTATATGGTAAAAAGTGCGTAACTCAGCTTTGTTGGGATGAGGTTGGTAAAAGAAAACTGTTAGGCCCTGAACTTGTTTAAATTATCACGACAAAATAAAACTAATCAAAGAAAAGCTAAAGACGGCTTAAGACAGACAGAAAAACTACGCAGATAAACGTAGAAGAAACCTTGAATTTGAAGTTGGGAATATAGTTTTTCTTCGATTATTTCCATGGAAAGGTGTTCTCAGATTTGGTAGAAAAGGAAAATTGAGTCCACGATATATCGGCCCATATGAGATTATTGAGCGTATTGGCCCAGTTGCTTATCGTTTAGCCTTGCCAACCGAGCTATCTAGAATTCATGATGTGTTTCATGTTTCAATGCTCCATAAGTATATTCCAGATCCGTGTCATGTGTTGGAATCACAACCAGTTGAGTTGAAAGAGAATCTTATATATGAAGAAAAGCCACTTGGAATATTAGATAGGAAAGAACAAGTACTACGGAGTAAAACTATAGTAATGGTTAAAGTGTTATAGAGAAATCATACAATAGAAGAGGCGACAAGGAAAATGAAGATCGACATGTTCTCAATATCCATAGCTCTTCAATGCCTAACCAATTGAATTTCGAGGACAAATTTTTTTTTTGAAGGGGTGAGTTTGTAACAATTACATCAACTTGAAAACTTTCTTGGTCAACAATATCAAGCCAACATATATATATATATATATATATATATATATATATATATATATATATATATATATATAAAAAAGAAGATAAAGGTTGAAGGCGGTGGTCGGTGGTCGCGGTGGATAATGTATGCATATATATATATATATATATATATATATATATATATATATATAAAAGAAGATAAAGGTTGAAGGCGCGGGCGGTGGTGGTCAGGTGGATAATGCATACATATCAATCCTTTATTATCCTTTTAACATTCTATTTTTTTATTTATCTTCTTCATGAGAAAGGAATAGCAATATCTTTTTTTCTCTCTCCGCATCCTTTTCTCTTTCTTTCTTGCTCAAATTATATAGCATATTTTGAAATTCAAGGAGAAAATTAGAAAGTGGAAGAAGTAATAGGAGATATTAAGTTTGAATAATTTAATTTCTGGCTTTGGCTACGATACGAGGTAAGAAGAGAAACTTCGATTTTAAGAATTAGTTTAATTATGTGTTTATAGTGGGTTAAGAATTAGCGCTCAATTCCTAGCTTTAATTATTGGGTTTTATAGAAGGAGAATTATAAGTGAGTTTTGATTTGGATAATCTTATTGTTATCTCAGGAAGTGATTCCGATATCAGAACAGTCTATCAGCCGAGTTAGTCTTCAGTAGATAACTCTGTGTGTGGAAAATATATTTTAGAACATTTAGATTTCAATTAAAAGATATTATATCGTTAAATGTTAAATTACGTGATTTCTTATAATTGTTTATTGAATTATGTTGTGTTGTAAATTCTAAAGATTGTGAAATTGCCTATTATGAAATTAAACGTGAATTGAGATGATGTTTAAATCTATAAAAGTACTCGATGAATTCATTGATTATTCTAGTATACTGAGGGGTCTTGGCCGTGTATTAATACACTGAGGGGTCTTGGTCGTGTATTCATACACCGGGGGGTCTTGACCGTGTATTATATACACTGAGGGGTCTTGGCCGTATACTAGAAAGCTTAGTCATTTGAGGCAGTCTGTGCACGCATGCTGAGATTGTATAAAAAGGGTACATTTTGATGAAATTTTCTATTATACTGTGATATGAGGATATGATGAAATGATGATATATATTTTAGCTGATGAATATTCTACGATATTACTTGTTGAAGTTATTGTGAATTGTTAAGTGACGTGAGCTCGCTTTCGGTAATATCTATAAATGAAAAGAGTATATTTATTTTTCAAAAATCTCCACTCACTGAGCCTATTAACTCATTTAATTTTCAACGATCTTATCAGGTAGCGGTTGAGTTTCTGGGCGGCTTTTGGATATAAAGCTTTTGAGTTCGAAGTCAGGGCCACATGACAGAGTTATTTAGTATGACTCACTTCATAGAGCATGTAGTCATTATTTTGGATATACATGTTCATTTTTGGATATCATTTTGCATCACTTGTAAATAAATAGGTGGCTCACTAGGTATTTTGTATCCGTATGTACAGTTTATGTTAATTCAATAGTAAAAGTATTATGTTTCAGCTAGTCTCTATCGCTTTGTTTTATTGTGAGTATTGGATGGGCAAATGGTCTCATTTTGTTGTGAATATAGTTTGTTGGAATATGTGATATTTTATTTCAGGTTGGTTAATCCAAATTACAGGAGAGATAATGCCGAAATTTTCATAAAAATAAGTAATCATTAGTAGTAATTCTAGTAGCCTTGGTGGTGGGTCCAACCTTTAGTTGGTATCCACTATCGGCGCACGTCACGTCTCAGGTAGATAAATATTGCTCGGGACGGTAGTGTCAACTATGGGATCCTACTAAGGTTGATTTTAAAGAGATGGAATTTTCACTCAAACCATTCATGGAGTTGCTACTTGTAAGGTATCTTCTATTACTTTTCGAGTTAGCTTCGTTTATGGGTTGCATTCAATTGTCAATCGAAGGCCATTATGGAATTCATTAGTGGAACGTAGTATTACTTTCTCATTCCCTTAGCTTGTTATTGGAGACTTTAATAATGTATTAACGGATGGCGAACGAATTAATGGGGCACATATCACACCATATGAGATCAAAGACTTTCCTAATTGTTGCCTTTTAACGGGGTTATTGGATATGAAATCGATTAGATGCTTCTTTACTTGGAATAACTCTTCGGTTTGGATGAAATTAGATAGGGCCATGGTTAATAACAGATGGCAGCTTGCTAGATTTTTTCAGAAGCTCTATTTACACCTCCATGATGTTTTTCGGATCATTCTCCTTGCATTGTAACACTTTTTGATCCTATCCACAAGAGAAACAAACTTTAAATTCTTCAATATGTGGGTTAATCATCAAGACTTTAATGATGTGGTTCGGGATAATTAGGTGCATAATGGTTTGGGCACGAAGCAATTCACTGTTTGCAAAACTCAAAAGGTTAAATGGTCCGCTAAAATCGCTCAATAGAAAGCACTTTGCTCATATCGCTGTAAGGGCTGAAAATGCCAGAAATGATCTTATTGCTGCCCAACAAAAGCTCCATGATCAGCCTTTTGACACGGTCTTGCAGTCGAAGTTTCAAAATTAAGAAAGCGGGCTGCTTTTCTTTCAAAATCAGAGAGGAGTTTCTTCTTTCAGCAGGCTAAATGTAAGTACATGATGAATAGCGATAAATGCACAAAATTCTTTCATGCTATGGTTAAAAGAAATACAAAACAGAATCATATCTCGGCTGTGTATAAAGAAGATGGCAGTTCCACCGTTTCTCAGCAGGAAGTGGCTGATGAGTTTGTCAAATTTTACATGGATTTGCTTGGCTCGAAAGCCAGGGGAGAGTTGCCGAATCCTCAGATCTTTGGTATAGGGCCTCGGGTTTCTTCACAACATGCGGCTGATCTTGTCAGACTTTTCTCTGTCCAATAAATTAAACATGCTTTATGGTGTATTGATGGAGATAAATTGTCGGGATCGGATGGGTATTCGTCATGTTTTTTTAAAAAAGTATGGGACTTCGTTGGATTGGATATATGCAGGGTTGTGGAAGAATTTTTCTCATCTTCAGCTTTACTTAAACAATTGAATCACTCTATTATTGCTTTGATTCCCAAATTAAATCATGTGCCATCGGTTGGAGATTTTAGGCCAATCTCTTATTGCAATGTGGTGTATAAAATTATATCTAAACTCCTTGCCTCTCGGTTAGCACCACTGCTGGACTCACTTATTGATCAGGCCTAATCCGCCTTTGTTGAGGGTAGAAGCATGGCAGAAAATATACATTTGGCTCAAGAACTCCTTAGACAATATAAACCGAAAATGTGTTTCACCGAGATGTCTACTTGAATTGATCTTAGGAAGGCATACGACTTGGTTGATTGGGGTTTTTTGCAAGCGGTAGTGGAAAGCCTTCAATTCCCACCGATTTTTGTTAAGTGGATCATGGAGTGCATTTCAACAACATCCTTTTCCATCGCGGTAAAGGGTAGCTTGGCTGGTTTTTTCAAAGGAAAAAAGGGTCTTCGACAAGATGATCATCTTTCTCCTTTCTTGTTTGTCCTTTGCATGGAATATTTCTCAAGATTGGTGAAACATCGTACAGACAATAGTCATTTCAACTATCATCCTAAATGCGGGCTACTCAAATTACACACTTGGCTTTTGCAGATGACCTTATGCTTTTGGCTAGAGGAGATCCAATCTTGGTTTCAATTCTTACGGAGTGCCTCCGCGATTTTGGAAACTAATCGAGACTTAGAGCAAATGTGATGAAGTCTACCTTGTACACAACATGAATATGTGGGCTAGATCTTTTGGAAATTCTGCGTTTGACATCATATCCAACTGGAACTATACCATTTCGTTACTTGGGAATCCCACTTGCAACTGAGAAATTAAAATTGATGCATTATGCTCCCTTTATTGATAAAATGGTAGCCTACATCAACTTATGGACTAGTACATCTCTTTCAGATGTCTGGGAAGGGCCGATCTCATTAGAGCGGTGTTGTAAGGAGTTGAATGTTTTGGTTATCTATTTTTTCTATTCAGTGCATGGTCATTACTCGTATCTCAAGCCTTTGTAATAATTTTCTTTGGGGTCACAGGAGACCACTTGTTGCATGGAATGAGCTTTGCTTATCGAAAGAGGAATGATGACTTGGATTCCGACAATTTTAAAGATGGAATACGGGACTGCTATCCAAAACCCTTTGGAATGTTCACCAAAAAAAGGACACATTGTGGGTCCGTTGGGTCAATCAAGTGTACCTTCAAGAAAACTCGGTTTGGAGTTGTCAACCAAACAAAACGGACTCTCCTTTGATGAAAAGAGTATTCAGAATCGTGGATCGGATCAGTGATCGAGGATGTGTGTGTAGTCTGCCATTTTACAGCTAGAGTAGTGGAAACTTTGAGCTAAATTATCTACCACTTTAGCTTATAATTATTTCAGACCGAAATGAATGAAAAAGATTTGGGCATCGAATGTTTGGAGACCGTGCATTCAGCCGAAACACTCCTTCATTCTGTGGCTGACAGCGAAGGAAAACTGCTTACCAAAGACAGAATTCTGCACGTAGATATTGACAGGGGCTGCATTTTCTACCAACAGTCGGAGGAATCAACTGCACATTTATTCTTTTAATGTTGTTTAAGCTCTATTGTTTGGATGAATATCAGGTCTTGGCTCGGGATTCATAGATCCATATCTACCATAGCAAGTTCTTTCAAATGGATAAAGAATGAGGGTCGGGGTTCGAGTTGGCAAAGCAAAGCGAAGCGGATTGCATTGGTCTCCACAGTTTACCACTTATGAACTGCAAGGAATAGATGGATTTTTGATGATCTTAAAGAAGTCCCAGATAATATTTGTAGGAGGATCAAAATACAAGTATACAAGGTTATGTTTTCTTTGTATCCTAATGTATTGATTCATTACGAGTCTTTGGCCCTGGCCGATTAATGCTACACATTGAATTTCAGTTTTTGTTTACATATCCTTTTTTGTACATGGGGATGCCCATTGTAGTTGCATTTCTTTCTTCATTTACTTAGATATTAGTACTGACTTGTGGTGTTAAGTTAGAATCCGTCTTGATACTTTGTATTCTTAAGAATGCTCAGCGTACTTATATAATCCTTTTTTGATCTATATATTTTTTACATTTTCGATCAAAAACAAAATTATTACATACTACATGGAACCACATTAGATTTGAACTAAAATAAAAAAGAAGGATTCTTTAAGCAAAGGGTAATGGTCAAGAAGACAACTCACGATATCGATCAAGACTTAAAAATCTTATAAGAGCCAAAATTCACGAGAACAACAAAAGATGCAACAAACACGAGACATAAAAGTCATGAAGTCGGTTTGTTCGTAGTTTGACTAAACAAAATTAGTCTTATTTGTGTTTTCTCGAGTTTTATTGAACACGTTAATAGCGAAAACTTGACACAAAGATCCATTCCCATCTTTATTGGTGACTAATTTAAAAAGATCTATAAATACTAATGCGAGTTCATATAAAAACCTGAGGAATAAGTTACGATCTGAAGAAAATCGAGATCGTTGAGAAAATGTAAAGAAAATAGTGATTTTAATTTTCATCCTAAATGCGGGCTACTCAAAATTACACACTTGGCTTTTGCGGACGACCTTATGCTCTTAGCAAGAGAGGATTGGATTTCGGTTTCTATTCTTATGGAATGCCTACACGGTTTTGGAAACAAATCAGGCCTTAGGACTAATGTCACGAAGTCTACCTTGTACACGGCTGGTATTTTGGGGTTGGATTTAGAGGAAATTCAGAGGATAACTTCATTTCCAACCGGAGCTATGCCTTTTCCGTTATTTGGGAATTCCTCTAGCCGCAGAAAAATTAAAAGCGATGCACTATGCTCCGTTCATAGACAAAATGGCAGCTTATATCAACTTATGGACAAGCACGTAGTTATCTTATGCGGGAAGGGCTGAGCTTATTAGGGCGGTGATGCAAGGAGTAGAATGTTTTGGTTATCAATTTTCCCCATCCCGACTACGGTTATTGCCCGAATTTCCAGCCTTTGTAGAAAATTTCTTTGGGGTCAAAAGATCTCTTGTAGCTTGGAACGAAGTATGTTTACCAAAAGAGGACGGTGGTCTTGGTTTCTGACAAGCACAGAGCTGGAACACAAACACTTCTAGCTAAAACCCTTTGGAATATTCACCAAAAGAAGGATACATTGTGGGTCCAATGGGTCAACCAAGTTTACCTAAAAGAGAACTTGGTTTGGAGCTGGATTTCAAACAAAACAGACTCACCATTGTTGAAGAGAGTCCTCGACATCATGGACCAGATCGAGTAACAGAGGGCGGCAGTACATGTTGCTATTTCACAGTGGAGCAAAGGGACATTTAGTGAGAAATCGGTATTTCCTTGGCTTATGATTACTTCAGTGAGAGGGTTAAAAGATATGGGCAAATGATGTTTGGAAACCTTTTATTCAGCCGAAACATTCATTCATCCTATGGTTGACTGTGAAGGCGAAATTACTCACCAAGGATAGGATTTTGCATGTGGATATTGATAAGGAATGCGTTTTTTGTCAACAAACAAATGAATCAGCTGCCCACCTATTTTTCCAATGCCGATTTAGTTCTACAGATTTGGTTGAATATCAGATCTTGGCTCGGGATACATAGATCCATGTCTACCATTGCTAGCTCATTAAAATGGATCAAGAGAGAAGGCCGGGGTTCGAGTTGGCAAAGTAGAGCAAAGAGGATTGCTTTTGCACCTATTGTTTACTTCTTGTGGATGGCAAGAAATGGATAGATTTTGAGGATCTTAATGGTAGTCCAGATAGTATTATTAGGGGGATTAAAACACAAGTATACAAGGTCATGTTTTCATTGTATCATAATATTTTGATTCATTTTGAGTCATTGGCTTTTGCCGGGTAACTATGTACATATGGTTAGCTTTTGACTTGATTTAGTGTATTTGTTTTTTCTTATTGCTTACTTGCCTTTTGTACCGACTTGTGGTATTAAGGTAGTATTAGTTTTGTAGGCTTGTATATCTGGAGATACTCAGTTTACTTGTATATTACCTTTTGATCTATATAATTTTTACATTTTCGATCAAATATATATATATATATATATATATATATATATATATATATATATGTTTGATGGAGATGCAACTTGTATCTTTAGAAATTTCTCAGACCTTAAGGAGTTGAAGCTTCAAAATATAAATTGACCCAGTCACTTCCTATCTATGTAGAAAAATACCCTTAATTTTATCTATTAATCACGTGTGTCTAATCTAGCAAGGACAACAAACAACAGGAATTTAGTCAAATGCAAAATAAGGTAAACATTGTACTAATATAGTTTATAAACTTGATACAAACCGCGTAACAATTGACTAATTTTACTACTTCTTCTTGGAACCTATATGTTGCCTTAAAAAAAATCCTTCCCCTAAATTGACTCGCATTTTGTATTTTAATTAATGTTGTGATGAGACAATTTTTAGTTAATCTTTAACTATGGTTTCACACTTAGAAGGACATGTTTCACTCTTAAGTCTGTATTATTATATTTGGCTTTTTTCTCAAATAAACTAATACGGTACAGGGGCACATGTCAAACCTCCAATATATAAGTGGTTTGAAAAAATAAAAATATAAAATATATGAGTAATTAAACACTAACTTACTATTAACAATTTTAAACCAGTAGGACAAATTCATGGCGGTTTCAAACTTTGGATGAAGAAAGGTTTTTAGTATTAAAAATATTCAAGTAGGTTAAATGACTACTTAAAGAAGTTGATAAGTGCGTTTTATGCACTTATTTTGGCCTTTTAATTAATCATTTATGTCGTCATATAGTGTTTTTCTACTTAATCTAGTTTATTATTGTTTTATTTTAGTTTTGGACTTGTTGGTAAACAATTGGAGAAGTTTGGGCGAAAAGAGCAATGACTTAGAAAATGTCTCATAAGTTCAAGGACTCAATTGCACTCAACCCAAGTTGAGGGACCAAATTAGAGATTATGCAAAGTTGAAGGACCAAACGAGATGTTATGAAAAGATGGAGGACTGAAATGACCAAGACCCAAAGTTGAAGAACCAAAGTGGCCACCGTTGAAACATAAAGGACCAAGATGCAAACCTCAAAGAATAACAAGTCATCGATCGCTTGGCTTATTGTCGGGCGAGAACGCCAAAGATGAGACACAAACAGGGACCAAAACGAGCCGCCTGGACGATCGCCCGGGAGAGCACTGGGCGATCGCCCAGTGCAATTTTTGTCTGCGTTTTTAATTTTTATTTTCTTTCCTTTTTTAGCCCTAATTTCGATAGGTAACGTTTGACCCACGAATTTGTACTCTTTTGAGATATTTTGGGGCACAATTAGGGTAGTATAAATATGAGTTATTAACTCATATCAAGGGTTGGATTTTTGGGAAGCAAATCAAGAGAAGACGGAAGAGAACAAGAGAACAAGACCTCCTAGACCATCAAGACTTCTTCGAAGATTTCTTCTCCTAAGATCCATGCCGGGTTTTATGAATTCTTTTCTTTTTAGTTTAATTATGTTCTTCTAAGTTTCTTTAACCAAGGTAGACGATGAAACCTTGTTTTGATTAAGTGATTATTTAATTATTCAGTTAATTCCTTCTTAAGAGCTTTAACGTTCATGGCTTGTTCTTAATTAGATTAATTGAATATAATTTCTTTCATCTTAAATATCATGTATTTTTGATAGTTAGATATTGGTTTAATTAATCCATGCTTGGTGATTGAATTTGTTCTATTAATTTCTTTTGATTCTTCATCATCTTTTATTCGTATTGGGATACATTGAATGCTTAGGATATCTTTGATTCTTTGTTTTCTTTCAATGGAATGTGATATGAAAAATGCTTAAGTGATTTATGTTTGAAGCATAAGGGGAGCCTAAATTAGATCTTCTTCTTCTGAACTTAATTGATAAATCTTTAGGGACGACAATAGATTGATTTCGTATTGTCGT
The DNA here is from genome assembly GCA_023638005.1 of Forsythia suspensa. Taxonomy (NCBI): domain Eukaryota; kingdom Viridiplantae; phylum Streptophyta; class Magnoliopsida; order Lamiales; family Oleaceae; genus Forsythia; species Forsythia suspensa. The sequence continues at coordinate 405,624 of CM042663.1, forward strand.
GTGTGTTTTTGGGAATTAATGAATGATTAGATGATTACTAAGTTAGACAATGGTGGATTCTGAAACCTTGGTGTTTTACACAACTCGAATTATCAATTCATCTTTTTATCATATTTCTTTAGTCCTTTAGTTAAACAATTTCAACAACAAAACTCTTCAACTCAACTAGCTTAGAATAACAGTTAATTCAGATTAAATTACACCTTCCTCATAGCAGTCTCGGGATCGACCTCGTTTTTACTTATCTATATTCCAATAGATTCGTACACTTGCGAGTTAATTAAAATTTGACATCGAAGTCTCCTAGTTTATATGATAGAACCTTATCATTTGTTTTTGTCATCTTGGATTATAAATAAAGAGTGGACTTGTTTCAACAAGAGAGAGAGAGAGAGTTGCAAGAAAATGGTGAAGCACTCTTCTTGATAGTAAAGGAGTGAAGAAAGGAGCGTGGAGTGAAGAAGATAATAACAAGTCGAGAGCATATATTCATAGATATGGCCATTGGAATTGGCGATTCCTTCCTAAATATGCCTGGTAAGAACGACTTTTCTTCCCGTTTTCAGCCTTGAAATGATCATAATTGTAAACCGAATGGACAATTTTCATGAATTGATTTTGTTATTTTATGGAAATTTGAATCCTAATTAAGAGAATATGACCCTAGTTTCTTTCAACCTTGTTTCTTTCAGGTTTAGAAAGATGTGGGAAGAGCCACAGATCGAGGCTGCGGTGGGTGAATTACCTCAAGCTCGAGTAAAAGAGGGAACTACGGCAAAGATGAAGTTGATCTTATCATGGAACTACATGCCAAACTTGAAAACAAGTAGGAAATAATTCTTAATTAAATAAAATATTATCACATAAATACGAGCATTTTGTGTAAAATCATCTCATCTAAAACTTAAGCGGTAGTCCTCAACACATAAGACGGGCCAGATGCATTTTCTATCAAGGGCTTCACACATGCACGATTTTGAAATACTTGAACACAACACGTTTGCTCTTATGTCATTTTGAATCACCTCATGATCTATTATCTCTAGGGTAATACGGGATCGCGTTTTTCTAATTAAATCTAGTCTTCACCGTGATCGTGTGTTGTAATTTTTTCTTCCTTTTATAAGATTTTTAGGAAAAAGAGTTTGCACTTGTTGTTCCCCTCTAACCCCTGCTTATTTGTAAAATAAAGGTGGTCACCATTGTTCTTGAAAGTTGCTGGAAGAACAGATAACGATATAAAGAACTATTGGCATTCACATGTAAAGAAACGTAGCATTAATAGAAATCCGGACAAACCGGGGGGCGATGAAGCAAGCGGAGGTCATGTGATGCTTCCCATTGTCTCGAAATATTACATGAAGAACAACCTAATCATAACAACTCTCGCTTAACCATTCAAAAGAATCGTCCCCATGTGAAGAATTGGAAAATTCAGTGCCATCCTCAATAATCATAATTGTGTAGAAAATGATACAACTAGTTGGGATTCAATGGAAGGAAATTTACGGATCGAACCATTTCGATCGATACATCCTACACCAAAATTGTTATATTGAGTCATCATTTAGTGAATTATTGAGCACAAGTCCTTATATTCTCGAATCCTCTCCATTGGCTTGTTTGGGGATAGCATTTCTTCATCAAATGCATTTGAAGAACCCCAAGGAATTTTATGGAATTTGAAGTGGGGGATTTTCTCATACGCATCTCATACTTTGACAATAATATGAATTTGTTTTAGCAAGAGATAGTATTGAAGATATGAAAACATCGTGGTATTATTCTATTTGATATTTTTTTTAATGTATGAGAATATTTTCTTTTATAGTTGATTGTGTGGTTATTACACAATCTTTTCTTTTAGGACTATTGTAACCCTATAAATAAGGTCTTCTACCTTCTAATAAGCATTTATTCAATTGAATCAATACAGAGAATTATTTCTCCACATATATTTTCTCTCATATTTCTTGTGGTATATTATGATGTCAAGTAATAAAATAAGCGTATTAATCACAATAGACTATGGGACAACAAGGCACATGTGCAAATTTATCAAGGAGTTGAAATGTTTGATTTAAGATTTAATATTTGTGCCTATTATATGCTTTGTGATACTTCTAAGTTTTGAATTTTTTAAATGTTCTGTCTCCATTTAATGTATTTCTAGAGATAAGGTGATATGTGTCCCCTTCCTTGCTATACCTTCATATTTTATTTCTGCTAAAACCCCCGTCTTTCTTAGTAGGAGCCTAACAACTGCTTTGGAAACATAGATGGAATTATATAAAAATTAAAATCGAAATAAAAAAAAAATCTGGACTAAGGTTTTAAAACGCGCGAGTTGTGTTGTGACAATGCTGCAAAATTAAATCTTACGAGCCTAGGTGTAATTAAGCGTTATTTTATTTTTTAATAATATTTTAATTAATATAATATATACCATTAAATAAATAAAATAATGTATAAAATTTATGTAAGTCCAACACCGTATTGCATACAATTTAAATAAGTTAGCAGAATAGATTTATAGAAATTTCATACGTACTTTTTAAGTTTTCAACAAAAAAATTAAATATCAAAATTATAAATACTACAATTATTTAATAATTCATACAATTAGACAATTTAAATAGCAATGTAGTCTAACTTTTTTTAACTTTCTATTTATTAGCATTTTCTTTTATTTAATTAGTTTATGTAACCTTAAAAAAATAAAAAGGTGCGCGTCTTTAGGCACCTAGGCCCGTTTAGGTGGTCAAAATAGGATTGATCGTTTTTGACCACGCATTCTCAATATAAAGGGCTTTTTTTCAAGCCTCACGTTTAGGCTCCGCTTTTTAGAACACTTTAAACGAGTAAGGATGGCAATGGATTGGGACAGGGCCAGGGTAGCCCTTTTTCACCCCAGTCCCATTCCGTCGAAGATTTAAAATATTTTTATTTATCGTTCTCTTTAATTAATTAATTATTTTTTAAATAAAATTTGAATTTAAAATATAAAAATAAAATAATTTGGTACGGGTTCAAAAAATTTGGGACTGGGACCATTTTCCATCCTCGACCTTATTGCCTAATAGGGTGGGGACAAAGTATTTTACCTTATCTAGAAACAACCATGTTTGCTTACTTATAAGAAAATTTACTTGTATGTAATTAGATAAGTTCTAAAGTAAATTTTTATTGGTAAGAGTTAAAAATAGGTAACTTAGGGTATCGGCAAAAGTCTCTTTAATTTAAAGCATCGTGTACATTTTAAAAAAAAAAATTAAAATCATTATATGCATGTGACATGTTTTATTAATAGCAAAGATAAAATATAATACAAACTTAAAGGGAGGCTCGGCATGACCTCCAGCTAAAGGGCCAAATAAAAAAAAATTCCTTTTTCAGGGACGAGGAGTACAATGTAAAGCTAGCTACCTAAATTTTATTCGCCATGATATCATACTCCGTTATCATAAACCGAGTGTAGAATCTTTTTGGCTCTTGGTCACTATTGGACTCGCTATTTGAAGAGTATTTCATAGATTTATTATTTTACCCAAGTACAAAAAGTCCATAGCTTCGTCATAATTTCTATGAATGTATTGGAAAGCATCCCCGACATTCCCTTGTTGCACGGATAGAAAAGGTGGTGCTTCCGCTGTAACCTCACTTACAATTGGCGTCTTCAATGCGGACGGTGGTATAATTAGCCTCTTTATTAGCACTACAAATTTTCTCATCCAAATTTATATTTGCTTAAATCAATTTTGACTAATTACTGGACTGGATTAACGTGTATTGTCTATATTCCAGGACCAAGCCTAGGGGTCAATCTGCTCTAGTAATGCCACAAAACATCATTTGAAATGCGCTTATGTGCATCAAGAACTGAAAAAATCTTTATTCTTATCCTAACTCTATCGGCTTGGTTGATCGAGTTAGCCTTTGATATATGTGCTGTTGACCTCTGACTTTTCAGTCATTTCACTAGCAACATTTTTAACTAAATCCTCCACAATATAATAAAATTGCGATAGTTAAGTTTGATTTTGTGGCTATTGAAATAATTCAATAACCCATGTGTCATTTGGTCTTCATCCTAATCTACAAAAAAAATCCCAAACTTTTAATGGATTTTTCAAAGTTTCCCACATTTTTATTGTTTTGTTCAAATATGATGATAGAAATAATGAAAGTTGTATGTTATCTGCCAATAGTGTCACGTTCTAGCATGCCCGCCTCAACGGTTCACCCGCCTCAACAGGCCATTCGCCTTGTTGGTCTCATAAGCTTGCCTCCTACAGATAAACAGCAACAATCCAATTACCGTTAGGTTAGCCAGACAGGTTACCCGTGGAATGACAGTTACCACTGATTATTGAGAAGATGAAACATCCCTCAACAATTGGGAAGATGAAACATCCATCATTAACTCCTAGTAATGAGGGAGATAAATGGACATCCGTTATTAAAGACCATTAAAGGCTATAACAGCAGGCTATCTCTATAAATAGAGGTCAACCCCTAAGGTAAAAGGACAACTCTCGTACACTCCATATGGTTATTCTACATATCCAATTTTAATCACATACAGATTATCACACCGGAGTGGACACGGAGGAAAGAAGCCCTGCCACTTTTTGTAGGTCTCTACCACTATCGCCGTTGCGCTCAGAGGAAGAGAAAATATTTATCATCAATTGGCGCCGTTTGTGGAAAATCGCACAAGAAGTCATGACTCGAACTAAAAGAGCTAGGAATGTAACTACTCCACCAGAAATGTAGACATCGAGTCTGACGTCGCCACTAATTATCCACATCAAGAATTTGCCTCTGCTGCTCAACTTGCGATACTGCAAGCTCAAGTGGCGGCCTTAATGTGATTGGACTATAAAAGTTTACTTGGATATGTCTTTGTTCCATTGATCTTAGCCATTGGTTTGAACCAATGGCTGAGATCTGGTTTGACGAATCTGCATGTGACTTCTACGTGATAGAAATATAGGCTTCTTCTTTTGGTTTCTAGGCCGAATCTCATCTTCTTCTTATCCTTCATTTTGTGGAGGTCTTGTCATCGATTGTCTCTTGATTTGGTTTGATATACCCTTGGTGAACAATATTTTTGTTCCTCGATTAAGGTGTGTGATAAAAGGAAGAGGTTGGTTGATTCAAGTTTATTGTCTAAAGATTCGGGGAGAAATTTGTACCCATTTTCTTGGAGGGCTGGTGTGTTTCAAATGCTACTTGACTTGACCCCTTTAAAGAAGCCAAAGGTCAATTACGTTAAGTAAACCAAGGTGAGCATTTCGGTCGATAGTGAACACTAATAAAAATTACCTTTGCACCAATGGAAATTTACCAACGGATTATTCATTGGTAAAGGTGATGACATTTCACCTACGATAATCAGCAACGACTTTTCCTTTAGCACATGTAATAACGTTTGACCAACAGATTTATAGTGCTTAAAAGAGTAATTTATATTACTTATGGTTTTTTCGTATGTGATAATAATGAGCATGCCAGACCAAAAATTGTTTCGACATTTCCTTATGGAAGATCTGTAGGTCTCGAGTAATTCATATGGCCAAACAATATTTTGACCTTTCGCCAACGGATAATCCGTAGGTGAAGAACAATTGATATCACCAATAGAAATTCTGACCAAAAATTGATTTGACCTTTCACCTAACTGAATATCCGTAGGTGACGAATAATTCATATTATCTAAAAGTATTTTCGACATTTTACAAAAGGATAAACCGTAGGTGAAACCAATTCATATTACCAATGGAAATTCCGTATGTAATATTAATCAATTTGAAAGACCAAAAATTGATTCGACCTTTCACCTACGGAATACCTGTATGTGACGAGTAATTCACATTACCCAAAAATATTTTCGACCCTTTACAAATAGATAATCCGTAGATGAAGATCAATTCATATTACCTATGGAAATGCCGTGGGTAATATTAATCAATTTTAAAGACAAAAAAAATACTACGACATTTCACCTACGGATAATCCATATGTGATATTAATGTTTTGACTATTGAGATACGAAAAATCTGTTGGTGAAAAGAATGTTTTCCATAACACTACAAGAAATGTTGTCTATAACGGTGACACTTGTCATCTCTATAGATCGAAAAGTCGCTCCTATAGAGTGACAGTGACGACAAAATCGTCGCTAAATGGTATCACTATAATGTAGTGGTTATAATGTTTTTGCGACAACATTTTTTCGTCACTATAATCATAGCTTCTTTAACGACAACAATGTCGTCTCTATAGGCGTCAAAATTTTTTATTAATTAAAGAAAAATATCTCCACAAACCTAGACTCCTAACCCAACTCGGCCCTCCCCGCCCTGCCCCGCCAATCCCGCTACATTGCCAACCCAACCCAACAAGCTTTGTTTGGGAATTTTAGTTCAGAATGGTTGAGATATTATTCGAACTCTTAACCTAAGGATTGTAAAGTTGCAACCCAATTATTTGAGACAAATGAATTCTTTTTAATATATTTGTTTTTATAATATATATTAAATACTTTTTCAATAATTTCTTAAAAAGTAAAAAAAATAAGTGTAAATAGCACTAGGGGTCCCTAACCTTTGAACGTTGTAATGATGGGGTCCTGAACCTTTGTTTACTAGCAGTCGGAGTCCCTAACCTATGAAATGTTAGCGCCTGAGGTCCTTTTTTGAAAGAAATTGTCAGTTTGACCGTTAAATAGTCAAAATTTTATTAAATAGACCATTTTACCCTTAAATTGAATGATAAAAAAAACAAAAAAAAATTGCAACTAAACCCCAACTAACAAAATTACAACTAAACCCCAACCCAATTTTGCAATTGAACTCCATCTCCAAAACAATGGCTGATAAGAGAAAGAGCAAATGTCGTCGCCCACAATGGCTGATTCCGTGTCTTTTTCTCCAAGAGTTTTAGAGATAGAGGGAGACGTAGAGCACTGCTGACTTAAAATAGCCCCAGAATCATTCATCCATTTCTTCAAAGAATTTGCACAAGAGGAGGAATGGGTGTCTTCCTTACCGTGAATCGCGACTGAGTTTTTCTCCAGCAAGTTCTGTACTTTATTGAGCAATCTTGCAGATGGAATAGTGTTCAGCAATGATGTTTTCTTCTTCTTCATAGCTTGAAATGGGCGAACAAGAATTGCCCCACCAAATGGGATCTTGGTCAAACAAGCTAGTCCATTACGGCCGTTCATGTTCATAGCGTACGAACCGCAGATTCCTCACGACAAGATCGCCGGAATGTCAACTTAGGGTCGACCTCGTTTTTTATCTTGATTAGGGAATTGAGGACCATTGGCCCACACTTCTTGAGGTCAATCTCGTAAGTTTGTAGCTCTGGCTTCTGGGTATTGTCCGGATTCCATCGGTAGATTTGGAAGGTATTGAGGTTGCTGGTGGACTGCGACACCTTGGCCTCCGATGAGTGGACCCAAGTCAGGATTACTCTCGCCGTCGGTACCAATGCCGGCACCCTAGTTATTGCCCGTCGGAACCGTAGTTATTGGAGAAGATGAAGTGTTTATGGTTTAATTGTAATTTTTTATTTTGTTGGTGGGGGTTTAGTTGCAATTTTATTTTATTTTATTTTTATTTTTATTTTTTTATCATTCAATTTAAGGGTAAAATTGTTTATTTAACAAAATTTTGACCATTTAACGGTCAAACTGACTATTTATGTCAAAAAAATGACCTTAGGCGCCAACGTTTCATAGATTAGGGACTCCGACTGCTAGTAAACAAATGTTTAGGACCCCATTGTTACAACGTTCAAAGGTTAGGGACCCCTAGTGGTATTTACCCAAAAAATAAATTATTATTAAAAATTAAATTCTACACCGCAGTTTTAAAAAAACTAAAAAAAAAAATTTCATCTATAGAGACGACAATGTCGCCGCTATAGATAAAAAATATCGTCGCTATAAATGAAAAAAAATCAGCAAATCTTCCCGTCACCTTTCAAAACAATAGGGACGACTAAATTGATTTATATAAACGACAATTATCGTCCCTATATCTCTATCTATACTACAAGCAACGACACACTCATGTCGTCGCTATATCCATTATCATATAGTGAAGACTTAAAAGTTGTCGCTATTTGTCGTCGCTATTGCACATATTTCTTGTAGTGAGTGATATAAAACAAATTTTGACAACGAAAAAAAATTCAACTATATGGAGGTAAAGGTTAATAACTCAAGGAATATTCTTAAAATAAGTTTCATTCGTTTAACATTCGAATTTTTTACAACAAAGTTATTCAATTACAAAATAAAAAAAAATAGAGATTCACACTAATCAGGTGCGAAGAATACATATGTGGAGTAGTTTACCAACTGTACGACATCCATTTCGTTGAGAATTTCGTGTTAAAAAGTGAAAGAAAGTAATGTTTAGCATAATTTCGTACAATTATGAAGTTTTTTTTTTGAATAACGTGATACTTTAAGTTTAAGTGTTCATGCGTAAATATTTTAACATAATAAAATAAATAATAAAACAAGGTTTTATCTCATTTGTTGTTAACGATAACTTAATGTTAAGTTGTAGAACTTAGTTAGTGTTATCTATGGATTTTTCTTTAGTGATATATAGGCAAAGTAGTTTACCAACTGTACGTATGACTTTTTTTATTTAACTATAGCGACGATGAAATCTACCTATAGCGACAACAATGTCGTCCCTATAGGTGAGATTTATTTTTGTGAAATCTTAGGTGTGGGATTTGATTTTTCACTAATATTTATTTTTTATTTTATAAGCAGTTGTAGAAAATATTGCTCATTGAACTAATATATGTTATAAAAACATATATAATTAGCAGAATTCATTTGTCTTTAATGGTTAGGTTGTAATTTCACAACTCTTAGGTCAAGAGTTCAAATCACATTATATTCATTCTAAAATACAAATGCTTGACAAAGCTTAATGGATTAGGTTGGACTTTTGATGGGTCGAGTTTCAAGCCCATACTTGTCAAATCGGGTCAGGGATCCACCGATTATATAATTAATTTTTTTTAATTATTAAAAATTTATACTATTACTTACAAAATTTTCGTAGGTAAAGGCTTGGGACATTATCTATGGAATTTTCATAGGTAATAGTGGTTGTCATTACCTATAGAAATTTCCGTAGGAGAAGGCTTGGGACATTACCTACGAAATCTCCGTAGGTAATAGTACTTGTCATTACCTACAGAATTTTCGTAGGTAAAGGCTTGATACATTACCTACGGTATGTAATGGCACACACTTTTACCAACGAAATTTATATTGGTAACTTTCAGCGACTCTAAAAATAGCAACGGATTTTCGGTTGAAAATATTCCGTTGGTAGCGACCATTAGGTACGGATATCGCGGCTTCAGCAACAGAAATTTCGATTCTGAAGCCATGACTTTTGTTGTGAAAGAACAAGGCAGTGGGTTGTTCTTCTTTATTGCTGATTGTTGAAACTATTTGTTGGCATGGATATTTTGTATATGATGGCTTCTGTGTAATTTTCTTAACGAAGAAATAAATATTGTCTAGAACTCCATCGATATTCAAAATTTTTATTAGACATACTGGTTCAACAAAATTTAAATTTCTTATACAGATTTAAATATAATTTTATTTTATCTTACAAAAATAAAAATATGTAGATAACAATCTATAAAATATATTAGAGACTAATTTTGAATTAAAATGTATATTCATTAAATATTAATGTTACATAAATAAAAAATATTTTATCTTTCGTACCACCTAAATAACAATCTATAAAATATATTGAAGATGATCATAATACACCAGTTCCCAATCTGAAGAGTAAACTTCTAAGTGTTTGAAGAATGCTCAAAAACTATTTTATTATTTGTGTCACTTTATTTCTCATTACGGGTTTTATAATAAATAATTAAATGTTGCAATACCAGCTAAAATGATGGAAGCATTAAGAATTAAGATTCAAGAATATAGACTTTTTTTAACTATTTTCAATTCATAATACTCATAAGAGATGCAAAGGTTTCCCTCCCCCACTAGTTTGTCTAGTCAATGGTTCAAATTAGTGGAAACAGAATAATTAATTAAAAATTAAGAGTTAATTAATGAGAAATAATATAAGTGGTTCCGTGAATTATTTGTGTGACAAGAATAATTAATTCGAAAATTGTATGCATAAGTGGTTCCATAAATAATAATACAAATAATACTATAGATAAGATTTTAAATTTTTTTTTTTTTTATAGCGTTGAATAATATACTATCTTTGTAATAAAATAAATCATGACAGCATAGCACTTGATAAAATCAATAAAATTTTAATTTTTTTTTCTTTAATATATCGTGTACCCATTCCACCTAATCAAACAAAGATTAAAGAATTGAAGAAAATGTGGTGCTGATGTGAGCTGCTTACGCAAATAAGCCATTTTTTTAGTTCGTCATCTTCTTTAAAATAGAAAAACAATTCATGATTTATTAAATGTCTGTCTTTTAAACACGTGAAGTAAAATTGTAAAAGCCAAGGCCAACAAATTTGGGATTTTGTCTGATATATATTATAAAAATAGAAAATTATAGCCTCCGCCCTTAATTTTATGATTATTTTCTACTTTTGTCCTTCAAATTTATTTCTTTACAAACTTATGTCCAAACTTTAATTTTTTAACCCCTATAGTTTATAATGACGGAAGTCGTATCAAATATCTTTTAATTATCCCCTTATATGAGGAAAGTATCCATTGTACTTGTCATTGCATCGACACGTAGAATTTCTTGGATTCATAGTGACAACTATGTTGTTTTTATGTTTAACATATTTGTAATAGGTCTATAAATCTACAAATCTCAACAATAATTCACTAATTTTAAAGTCTTTTTTTACTATTAATACATCAACGTGTTAAATCATCTCAGATTTAACCCTTATCGTCAACAAACAAAACACTTCTAATCTATACCAAACACAGAGGATTCAAACCCACTTGAATCCCTCTTTGACCCACAAAATACAAGAATCTAGAAGTTAATAAATTAGAAAAGAAAAAGATGAAAAAGAACCCTAATAGACGAAAACTTTTCCATCAGATGAATGAAGTGAGAGAGAGAGAGAGAGAGAGAGAGAGTTCTAACTGTTCACGCCTTTATACATGAGAAATTAGTAGAATCCATGTGTCAAGCCATCATTTGTCTTCCATCAGGCAAAAGCGTGAAACCATAATTGCACTTTTGAGGCACGACTTATGTGAACAATACTTTAATTCCTTCATATAAGTTAGTTGAATCTTCATGTCCTTCATTTGTCTAATCTATATAGTATTGAACCTTCCAAGGCCATTTTTCCTCTTGCTCCATTAGTGAAACTGAAACCTTAGAATATGTCTCAACCCACACATTCTTGAAGCCTTTTCGTTTGAATAACCTCAATTATATTACAAGTGCTCTCAATTATACTTGTAGTATTGAACATTCACCATAAAAGTCATAGAACCCAAACTCTAGTGGTCCAAAGTGATTCCTTGTAACACACTTACCTGCTGCTCTATTTGGCTCTTGATCTACTTTAAAACCTCAAAATTTCTCATTTCTTGCTAATTTCACCAATATAACACAAGTTCGGAATTTTGTTTCACAATCACGAAAATGAAATAAAACTCAATGATTATCGACTCAAAAACGTTTAGAATATACGGAAAGTCTTCGTTAACAAGTCAAAATAAGTGTATCAATTACACTTATCACTAACCCCGTTGCAAGTTTACTAATTTGTGAAATTTAGAAATGTTTAAATCACACCCCACTTGAGTCCAAAAGAAAAAACCAGTCCTTCAAATATAAAGCAAAGGCCTTTATAAGATTATGATTAATACATTTATTGTGACGTTGCACGTCAAAGTGTAGGAAAATTTTTCAGTCTCATACATTTGCAACACAAGAAATTTGTCCAATATATATCTACTGCAAAAACAGATTCAAATTATCATCATAGTATAAAAAGTAGGGCGAGAAAAGCACTCCTTCTTCTGGTTGTGACAAATATGGTTCAGTCCATAAATTTCCTTGGGGTTCTGCAACTGCATCCGATGAAGAGGTACAATATTCTGCAAACCAGTGCTGAGGACTCATAATATTAGGAGTCAGGCTTAATAATTCATCATAATTCAGCTCCGGCGATGACTCAAAATAATTAATTTCACCCACTTCAGTCCAGAAATTTCTTTCGACTGGATCCCAACTAGTCATATCATGTGCTACACAACTAGTACTATTGAGGGATGGAACCAAATTTTCCAATTCTTGGAGACATGAGGATTCGGCCACAACGTTCGTTCGGGCCGATTGATTTTGAATGGTTACCTGAGGGCTAATTTGATTAGGTTGTTCTTCCTGTAATATTTCAGACAATGGGGAAGCTTCACAAGACTGCTGCTTAATTTTAGCACTAGCTTCTTCATTTCTTCTGTTGCGTTTCTTCACATATGTATGCCAGTAGTTTTTTATGTCGTTGTCTGTTCTTCCAGGAAACTTTTCTGCAATGGCTGACCACCTTAATTTTACAAACAAGAGAAATTTTAGTGGAATTGAAGTAGTTCAAACTAGATTTTATTCCCAAAAACTTGTAAAAGAAGGAAAAAAATAAGCAAAATAATCAAAATAAAACATTAGCTTAGGAAAATACTAGAACTAAAATTTCTAAATAAATGTGTCAAGTCTAACCACTAAATAATATGCTTTCAAATGATTTGGTCTAACACAATCTCAATATTTTTATTAACATAGTAAAACGCTAAACTAAGTTTGATTAACATATGCATCACGTCCAACAAATTATGTTTTAAGATGAGGCGTTTAAGAAAAAATGCTCGCATTTATGTGATAAATTTTAATTAATCAAGGATCATTTCCTACTTGTTTCCAAGTTTGGCATGTATTTCCATGAGAAGATCGACTTCCACTTGGCTGTAGTTCCCCCGTTTTACTCCTGGCTTGAGGTAATTCACCCATCGCAGTCTGCAACTCTTACCACTTCTTGTTAGACCTGAAAGATATCCAACCCCAAATATTAAGTGTAATGATGGTGAGATTAAATTTAATCTTCTGTATACATACTGCTTATAACCAGGTCACAAATTTTTTTTTTTCTGATTAATTAACTAGTTATATTGCTGTTACACTGATTAAAGTTTGAATTTAATATGCTACAAAACCTTAAGGAAAGAACAGAAAATATCATTATATATATGTAAATGAATAAAACAGCTAAATTTTCTGTTCAGAAATTAATATATGCCTCATATTTTTGAGAAGTAGGTTAAGGGAAGTTAGGGTTTGTTGTAATATGGTGATCCAAATAGTGGTGTAAGCCCACTGTGATGAATTGCCCAACTTTCTTGTTACCCACAATGAAGAAAAGCCCAAGTTAAATGTGCCCAGATGTGATGGCCCATGTCTGATGAAACACGCCTATGCTAAATGTTGAAAGTGCGAGACTAATGTTGAAGTCGCTGGTTGCTTGTCATCCGTTGATATTGTGCCGTTGATCTCAGCCGTTGGTCTGCCATTTAAATAGGCCAATCCATCAGATTCTAGGGCAACTCTCTGTGTGCGCAGCTCTCTCTTTCGTCTTCTCTGATTCTCTTCTACACTTTCGTATTCCTTTTCTTTCTGGTGAACCTTTGGTTCTCCTCTGGTGTGTGAGAAGGAGTTGCTACAGTAATCATTCCACGATTACTGTTCTGGTGTTTGTGATTAGTTCTCTATACTGTTGTGTTAGGGCTTTTTCTTGATGTCTGAAAGAAGAGTGTGTAATGGGAAGAATTTAGGGCTGCTCTGAGTGGTCTGAGTCTGTAAACTTCAATCTTGAACATTTGTGGTTCTTAGTAATGCAAAGAGAGGCCGTATCTACTTTGGTAGAGCCTCAATGGCAGACGTAGGCATCTTCGTGCCGAACTGCCTGTCCCCTAAGACGGGACAATCATATCTGGTGTTATTTCTTATTTGCTTTACATATATTTCTTATTTCTTGTTTCTGTGATAAAGGCAAAGTATGGTAGATATGAAATCTTGAAACCCCAACAAGTGGTATCAGAGCGTAAAGGGGAAACTGTTCATATTGTTAATATTATCTTTACGCCTCATTCTTGAGACAAATCTCGGTTTGTAAGTATAATCCTCTTTGTGAGTCTCTTTTCTTGAGTATGTATAATCCTCGTTGAGAGTATTTTCTCTTCTTGGCATGAACTCGTGTTTTATAGTTAATACAAGAAAATATTGTGATCTCTACTTGCTTCTTGATTTGTTCTTAGTAACTACTGTGAAATATTGTGAAATATCTAATATCATCAAACTGCTACTGCTTTGTACATCCTTGTTGTCCTAAGTGTACGTCCCTCCCTTGAGGTTTTCTTGATCTCCCCTTGACCTGAGAACTTGATTCTCATGGAATCCTGGGGTGGTCTTGATTATAGGCCTCTCCCAAACTCTGTGTGAAAAGATCTTGCTTGTGCTTGTATCACGAATCTTACTTTTTGCCTGTAACCTTTGTGGTAAAATTGTCCTAAATGGCCACCTCAAGTTTTCATTTAGATCAATTTAATGGAAAAGGAGATTTTACTATTTGGCAACAAAAAATAAAGGGCATTTTAGTTCAGCAAAAAGTGTCCAAGGCCATAAATAAAACTTTTCCTGATTCCATGTCTGATGATCAAAGGGTGGAGGCTGATGAGTTAGCCTATACCTCTATCATACTTCATTTGTCTGATTCTGTGCTTAGAAAAATTGGTACCCTTGATGATGCTCAATCTTTATGGGAAACCCTTGAATCAACTTATCTTGAAAATTCCCTTCCAAATAAATTGTTTTTGCTGGAAAATTTTTTTAGTTTTAAAATAGATCCCTTAAAGGATCTTGATGAAAATTTTGACATTTTCAATAAGTTGATCCAAGATATTAAGAACTGTGGTGATAAAGGTATTGATGAGTATAAAGCCATTATCTTATTGAACTCAATACCTGAAGCCTATAAAGATGTTAAAAGTGCCATCAAATATGGTAGGGATGATCTGACTGTTGATATGATCATTAATGCTCTAAGAAGTAAAAGTCATGAGTTAAAAACTGATAAGGAAACCAGAAGTAATGGTGAAGGGTTGTATGTTAGAGGCAGATCTCAAAGATAGACACGGTCAATAATCGTGAAAGTAATAATTCCAATGGCCAAGGTCACAAAAAGAAAGGCAAGGGTAAGTCTAGATCTAAATCAAAGGTAAAAGGAGAAAATGTTACAATTGTGGTAAGTTGGGGCATTATATTAAAGATTGTTATAAATTAAATAACAATTCTCGAAATATAAAACCACGAACAAAGTAATGTGGCTACCACAAGTTCGACACCTCGGTGAGTCAGTATGTTGTCTTTGATAAAGAAGAGCACGATATCTCGTGTGAATTTTGTGTCTCCAACTTGTAAATTTGATGAATGGTCGCTTGATTCGGATGTACCTTTCATATGACACCCAAACTTGATATGTTCTCGCACCTACACTAAAGTGAACTCGGTAGTGTTGTTATGGGTAATGATGTTGCATGTAAAGTCCATGGAATAGGAAATATTAGAGTCAAATTTGATAATTGGTTTTGTTTATCTCCTTGAAAATGTGAGACACATTCTGACTTGTCCAAAAATCTGATTTCTATTGGCACCTTAGAAGATTCTAATTTTGTTGGAAAATTTGGTGATGGTCGCTTTTAAAATATCTAAAGGTGCTCTTCTTGCTATCAAAGGATATAAAAGAAATGGCTTGTATTTTACTCAAACCGAAAATCTTCTTCTTGTTCTCACGCGACTAATTTCATCAATATTGATTCAACTGATCTTTGGCATAAAAGACTAGCTCACTTAAGTAATAAGGGGCTAAGTATTTTACAAAATCAAGGTTGTTTTGGAAAAGATAAAATCTCTAATATTCCTTTCTGTGAAACTTGCATCATGGGAAAACAACATAGAGTTCAATTTTCTGATGGCTTACATAAATCTTCCTCCATACTTGATTATGTGCACTCTGATTTATGGGGTCCATCTAGCACACCTACACATGGAGGAACAAATATTTTCTGTCTATAATTGATGATTTTTCAAGAAAAGTGTGGATCTATCATTTGAAAAATAAATCGATGTGTTTGATAAGTTCAAAACCTCGAAATCTCTTCTTGAAAATCAAACCGGCAAATCATGAGGTGTTTAAGACGACGATAATGGCCTTGAATTTTGTAATAAGGCTTTTGATGATTTTTGTAATCAATGTGGTATTAAAAGGCACAAAACTGTCCCCTACTCCCCTCAGCAAAATGGTGTTGCTGAGAGGATGAATAGAACCCTTCTTGAAAGAGTTAGATGCATGTTAACTAGTTCTGGTCTAACTAAACCTTTCTGGGGTGAGGCTGTTGTTACTGCATGTTATCTTGTAAATAGGTCACCTTCTGCTGCCTTAAATGGTAAGACTCCTGAAGAGGTTTGGCATGGTAAGCCCACTGACTATTCCAATCTTAGAACTTTTGGATGTACAACATACTCTCATCTAAAAGATGATAAGCTTGAACCCAGATCTCAAAAGTGTGTGTTCTTAGGTTATCCTCAAAGGAACAAAAGGGTATAGATTATGGGTTAGAGTCTCGGAAGTTTTAAAACTACCACAAGAGAGATGTTATTTTTAAAGAAAATGAAATACCTTGTTTAAAACATTCTCACGAGAGTAGTGATGCAAGTAACCCCACTAATACAGATGTTGAGGTGGAGCCTGATAATGTAGTTATCACTCCTACTGATCAAAATCCCACAGATGACCCTCAACCTGTAGCCTCTGGTGATGACTCTAACCTTAATCAGATTAGAGATGAAAACCAAGATCAGAATCAAAATTTGGCTTCTGATGATTACCTTCTAACTAGAGATAGAAATAAAAGAACTATTAGAGTCCCTACTAGATTTTCTGATTATGATCTTGCTGCTTTAGCTGTAAATTCTTTTGATGATTTGAGTAGTCATGAACTTAAAATTTTTGATGATGCTATGAATGGAAGTGAATCTGAAAATTGGTGGAATGCAATGAAGGAAGAAATGACTTTTGTATAAAAAACCAAACACGGAATTGGTTCCCAAACCTCCTCATAAATCCATTGTGGATTGCGGATGGTCAGATAAGGTAAAAGAAGGTAATAATTCTTCCCGACCCACCTAAGTTTAAAGCTAGACTTGTTGCTAAGGGGTTTACTCAAAAGCATGGTGTTGATTATAATGAAATTTTCTCTCATGTGGTAAAGTACACTACTTTAAGAGTTATGTTTGCTTTAGTTGCTCATTCTAATTTAGAAATGGAACAACTTGATGTTAAAACTGCTTTCTTACATGGTGAATTGGATAAAAATATTTACATGAATCAACCTATTGGCTTTGTTGATAAACACAAGTCTGATTATGTGTGTTTGCTGAAGAAATCCCTATATGGTTTGAAACAATCCCCTAGACAATGGAATAAGAGATTTGATACTTTCATGTTATCTTTAGGTTTTCATAGAAGTGATTTTGATCATTGCCTCTACTTTAAATCTGAACTTCCCAGCAATACTCCTGTTTTTTTACTGCTGTATGTGGATGATATGCTAATTATTAGTTCATGTATTGACTTAATTAGTAATATTAAATCTGCCTTAAGTTCAGAATTTGATATGAAAGATCTTGGCAATGCCAAGAAAATTCTTGGAATGGATATCATAAGAGACAAATCGAATTCTATTTTATTGCTAAAGCAACAGTCTTATATCTTGAAAATTCTGAAGAAGTTTTCTATGTCTGATAGTAAAGGTGTTTCTGTACCTTTGGCTAACCATTTCATTCTTAGTAAAGACCAATGTCCCCAATCTGTTGAAGAGTTAGAATATATAAATAAAGTGCCTTATTCTAATGTGATTGGTTCAGTAATGTATGCCATGGTTTGTACAAGACCGATATTGCTTATCTTTGTCGATTAATGTTAAGTAGATATATGTCTAACCCAGGGGAACAACATTGGGAGGCTTTAAAATGGTTACCAAGTATCCGAAAAGTCACCGCAAATGTTGGTTTAGTTTTTAAGCATTGTAGTGAAGGGATAAAACTCAAAGGGTATGTTGATGCTAATTATGCTAATGATAGGGATAGTAGGAAGTCTACTACTTCATATATGTTTACTCTCTGTGATTCTTGTATAAGTTGGAAATCTCGCCATAAACATATAGTGGCTTTGTCCACTCTTGAGTCGAAATCGTTGCTATCAATCAAGTGTGAAAGAAGCTTTGTGGTCGAAAGGTTTGTTATCCGAATTAGACTTACTCCATAATCCTCGTAGTTGTTTTTTCGATAGCCAATCGCTATACTGACTTTGCAAGAATCTCGTGTTTCATGATAGAACAAAACATATGGATGTAAGATTGCATTTCATTAGGGACATAGTGGCAAAGCAATTGATTAGTCTTGATAAGATTCCTACTCAGCATAATCCATCTGATATGGGAACTAAACCATTACCCTTAAACAAGTTTAAATCATGTTTGAGTCTGCTTAATATTGATTCAGGATAAATTTGTTAAAGATATCTAATCAGTAGTATAGGTAGTATATATATTAGTTTAGATTATCTTGTTTTAAATTGTGTGTTTTTCACTAACTTGTTTAAATTTTTGCAGGTACTTGAGGCTGTGATATTGAAGAGATTGAGTCCTTTCTTTTTGCACCAAGGAGTTACATTTGGTTCAAGGTGGAGATTGTTGTAATATGGTGATCCAAATAGTGGTGTAAGCCCACTGTGATGAATTGCCCAACTTGCTTGTTACCCACAATGAAGAAAAGCCCAAGTTAAATGTGCCCAGATGTGATGGCCCATGTCTGATGAAACACGCCTATGCTAAATGTTGAAAGTGCGAGACTAATGTTGAAGTCGCTGGTTGCTTGTCATCCGTTGATATTGTGCCGTTGATCTCAGCCGTTGGTCTGCCATTTAAATAGGCCAATCCATCGATTCTAGGGCAACTCTCTATGCGCAGACTCTCTTTTCGCCTTCTCGATTCTCTTCTACACTTTCGTATTCCTTTTCTTTCGGTGAACCTTTGGTTCTCCTCCGTGTGTGAGAAGGAGGTTGCTACGATAATCATTCCACGATTCTTTGCTCGGTGTCTATGATTAGTTCTATATCTTTGTTGTGTTAGGGCTTTTTCTTGATGTCCGAAAGAAGAGTGTGTAATGGGAAGAATTTAGGGGCTGCTCACGAGTGGTCCGAGTCTCAGTAAACTTCAATCTTGAACATTTGTGGTTCTTAGTAATGCAAAGAGAGGCCGTATCTACTTTGGTAGAGCCTCAAAAAAGCATGACGTAGGCATCTTCGTGTCGAACCGCCTGCCTCCTAAGACTCAGGACAATCATATCTGGTGTTATTTCTTATTTGCTTTACATATATTTCTTACTTCTTGTTTACGTGATAAAGGCAAAGTATGGTAGCTATGAAATCTTGAAACCCCAACAGGGTTCATCTTCTCTGAACTAGTATTGAAATTTTAAAAATTGAAATGAAGAAATTAAAAAAAAAAAAAAAAAAAAAGCAAAGAGTAAAGATGATACTGCCTATTCAGGTTACAATTATGTACTTCTTGATTCTTGATTAGGGTTTACTATGGATCCATGCGGCAAATCAGGGAAGAAAAGTAGTTACCAGCATATTTGGGCAGCAAACGCCAATTCCAGTGGCCAAATCTCTGAATATAGGCTCTTAATTTGTGATCTTCTTCTTCACTCCAAGCACCTTTCTTGATTCCATCTTTGTCAACAAAAGAGGGCTTCACCATTTTCTTGCAGACTACTCTTTTTTCTTTTTTCAGTGCTCTCTCTCTTTTTCTCTATCTCTCTCTTGATGTCCGAAACAAGTACACTCTTTATATATATTATAAAAGATGACAAAAACAAATCATTCAGGATTTTTCTTGGTTTCCAACGTACGAAACAACCTACGAAATGGATATCTGGCAAATAAATAATTGACCAAAGAGAAGCCACAAGGAGACTTCTTTAATTAATCATTTAACCTAATGGACTCTTTTTTAATACCACTAGGCTTTGTTCAACCAAATTTGAAGCCACCACGAATTTGTCTTTCCGTTTATTTTAGTTTAATTACTTACAAAATCATTATGGACTTCTAAAGAGAAGATTAATTATGATATATTATGTAATCTCATTCTCATTTTTAGGCCTCAATCATTTCTCAAAGTGACGCCATGACTCGAACCCACCCCATTCTTACAATAAACTGCCAATGATACCGGAACACACTCAGAAGTTCATTATAAGAGTCGTGAGGGTTAGAATCGTGGGAGTTACTTTTTTTTTTTTTTGGAATGATTCGACTTGACGTGGCTGGGCTTAATGAAATATCACTGGTTTTTCAAGAATAGTTATAGATACTTGTAGCTAGTAAGTGATTAATGCAATTGCTAAATCACAATAATATATATATAAACATATAAATAACTATATTTATATTCCTATGCATTTTGTAAAGTCAATACAAGAAATTGAGAGTAATCCCCAATTTTAATTTCTAACAAGGTGGTATATAGCTCACATTTGCTGCCAACATTTGGGGATATTACGAGTTGTTTATGTGGTCATATGCTCGCTACACACTTTAAACAAGGGAAAATTGTATTATAAATCTAATTTATTCTTCGAACAGTAAGTTGGTCATCAACCAAGGCAAATTGAAAGGAAGCATTGAAAATTATAGGTTTGACTTATAGAGAGGTATCAGAGGATTTTAAATGGAGAATTTTAAATGGAGAACAAGTAAATTAAAAATCAAATCATTTTAAATGGAGAATTTTAAAGGATTAAAGAGTTATTAAAAAGAATTTTGTGGATTGATTGTAATAGAAACGTGGGTGACACATAGCTAGAAACAAGAAATTACTCATAGATATTATTTGATATATTATCACATGCTTAATTCTTAGTTTAAAATAATGCAATTTACAGATTTTTAACCACCGTTAATTGATAATCAACTTTGAAGTCCCTTTCACAGACAAAATTACGAATATACTTATTACCAATGTCTAGACTAGTCAATGGTTGAAATTAGTGGGAATAAAATAACTAATTAAGAATTAAAGGCAAAGACTAAGTAAACGTGGTTCAATGAAATGCTTTTCATACTAGGATATTAAATTCCAAAATTGTGGTGATACAAGATAATGTACGAAATATTTAATATGCTTTTCTAGGTATATTCAACATGTTAATTTCTACTTTTACCATAATGTTATATAGTGATGTAAGTCCATATCATCAAATAAGTCATGAACATTAGAGGGCAAAAATTGACATTACAAATATTAACTTTTAACTACTATATTTTACATTAGTTAACAACTCGCTATTGGAGAGGTCACGATACAAGTTGAAAATAATATAATTTATTACACTACGTACAATGTCCACTTCAAAGTTTTTGTAGAATTAAGATGCCAATAAATCTTTGCTACTTCTTTGTCTACTTGTTGTTGAACTTTCACATGTACAACCATTAACTTGGAAAGAAATTTGTATCCTGCTCGTGGGGGGAATGATGAAGATAGGTTCGACTTGTTTCATCTAGCTAGAAGCTTCACTTAGACGCGAACCACCAATCGCTCCTCCTTCCTCGCTGGAAAACTGGATTGTTACCTTCACCGAAGTGAAACGACATCAGCAATGTAGTATAACTTTTCGAGTAACGTGGTTAGTATCTGACACGTGCGTGGCCTCTACGACCGACATGGCTCGCACGTGAAATCAACACGATATGAGGTAATAACATACTATAACAACAAAATTTACTAAGTATTGACATATTAATCATAAAATAGTTGCTGTATTAATTTTTTGATGTCATTTTAGATATTTTGTTTTAGTTAACTAACACAATGCCAAGAATTCATAACGAGTAAACTTTTTACAGTTGCCTACTTTAAGATTCGAAGATTAAAAATAGGCTAACTTTTTTCTCTTTCTAACATAAGATAATTTTTTTAAAGTCAATTGTTCACACCGCTCATGCTAAGAAACATTTTAAAGCATAAAAGGATAAAGAAAGGATTTGATGGGGTTTGATTGACTCGTTTTTGAGTTTGTAACAAGAAAAGAAAAAAATAAATGATTAGATAAAAGGAGCAAGAATTTATGTGCAAATAATATAATTTTAGTGTGCAAATAATATAATTTTAGTATTCAGTAATGGGAATGCGGAATTGTCCCTAATTGAAAAGCATTCAAGAATACAAGAAATATATTAAAGATAGACCACAAATTAAAGTGAGTCTTCTAAATGTGAAACCTTCTATTTTCAAGTGTAAGAATAAAAGAGGACTTTTCAAATTTTTATGAATAACTCTTATATAATAAAATAGGTCAATTGACCTTTAGCTAATCAATCTGCTCATTTACTCGGCTAGATCGAGTTGACGTGAACTAATCCATGAATCATACACTATAATATTTTCTTATTTTCTAATCATTGATCGTATGACTTAATTGTAAGAAGGGAGCATACTGACTAAGCTATATCCTCTCTTTTTTGATCGAGTGTAAAAATATATAGATTAAAAGCTATACAAAGAGACTGGGCATTCTGGGAGAAACCAAACAACAGAGCACTACCTAAGTACAAAATGTTATACTAAAGATAGGCGAAAAGAAGATACATTTACACTAGGCATCCCTAGGCGCAAAAAATATAAGCCAAAACACTGGGCATACCCAGGCAAAAGCTAAATACTCCGGATTAGTCATGAAATTGTCAAAAATCCAGCGGATTAGTCATGGAATTGTCAAAAATCCAGCGGTTTATAGCTAAGGAATCAAAACGAATCAAAACATAGGAATACAAAGAAAACATAACTTTGTATACATGTGTTTTAATCTCTTCCTAACTAAATACTCAGGATTAGTCATGAAATTGTCAAAAATCCAGTGGTTTCTAGCAATCCAAATGTGATAAACCGTGGCTGCAATGGTTGTTCTCTTGGCTTTACCTTGCCAACCCATCCCTCGAGCTTCCTTCTTAATCCATTTAAATGAGCTTGCACCAGTTGACATGGCTCTATGAATACCCAACCATATTTTAATATTCGTCCAAACAAAAGACGAGAACCGGCAATGAAATAATAGGTGAGTGGCCAATTCCTCGGTATGATGACAGAAAATGCAGCTCCTATTAATTTCGGTATGGAGAATTCTATCCCTTGTAAGTAATTTTTCTTTTGCAGTCAACCATAGGATAAAAGAATGTTTTGGCGTGATACAAGTGTTCCAAACTTCCGAAGCCCAGATTTTTTGAGTCCCTTTAGTGCGAAAAAAATCATATGCAGCCAAAGAATTGAATTTGTCATCCACGGACCACTGCTATAATCTGAAAATGGCAGGTTCGGTCCCTCATTCGATGGAGCAGATATGGTCCTGATGGAGAAAATTCTTTTGAGCAGTGGTGAGTCATTTTTGTTTGAAGTAGATTCCCATATCAAGTGACCTTGAAGAAAGACATGGTTGACCTACCAGGACCAGAGTAGAGCATGCATGAAGTAGTTACATCTGTCTTCTATTTATTTTCGTAGCGCTACTGGGCCATCCAACTTCAATCGTACCTAAGTCCAACATGTTCCAAGAAAATTAATAGATTTACTTCACTCAAAAATATTTTATGTTGTCACATATGTTGATAAGAAAGTTGAAAATGAAGGATGAGGGTATTTTCTATACTTTTAAACTTTTTTTTTTTTAAGTCAACACACCATCATTTTTTCCAGTGTGGTTGTCAGACCTCTATACTTTAAACTTGAAAGCTATAACTTTAACTAATGAAGGAAGACGACATTGAAGAAAATTTAAGAAAAAAAATTGTTTCGATCATTACTTTTGTCTACATTCTCTCTTTTATTTGGCAATTTGATGTTACTATATTTTCTAGTCGTGTTGGTGTGTGCAAGTTGTGAACTAACTAGTATGAAAAAGGACGAAGATGAATGATTTTATTTGACCTAGACAAAATAGTTTGCCATGTTACCTCGTCTATCGTGAAATTGATGTGAAAAATTATATATTTCGAGCTTAAAATTGGAGCTACTTTAAACAGAACTTTTATTTTGAGAATAATACTACTTATCACCATTTGTGATTGATACAAGTGAGGTGGCAGTGGTACCGCTACCATATTATGCCATATTATTTAATGAATAACAATACTCCAAATATGTTATTGCCTTGAGTTAGACAAGTAATTTTTTTTTTTTTTTTTTAAATTCAACAACACCAAAGTCTAAGTGTGGTTTTTACTCCTACACCTCAACTTTGTCCACGGGGGGGGGTTGGCTTTCCCGACCCTGTATATTAATAAAGTATAAATGTTATAGTCGGGAGGAGGAGACTTGAGAACCTTCTCTCTAGAGTTACATTGAGAGGACGGCAAGAGAATTTGAAAGCAATAATATATGAATGTACCACTTCTATTAAATAAAATATTTACTCTACGAAATGTGGGCGGATTTCTATGTAAATGACTCTAAAGTTGCATAAACAATAAACCCGAATGAAAATGATGATAATCAAGTCGAGGCAAGTGTTGAACAATTTGTCCTTAAGTCAAATTTACTCCGCAACGGTGCCTACGTACGGTTTATGGCAATCGACTCTCAAGAGACAACGACTTCTGCTTATGTTTGAAGCACTTCAAAACACAAGCACAATGAACTAGAAATTAAAAGTTTTTGTACTCCAAAGATTAAGATGAAATGAAAAACCAGAATTTCAAGCAACAAATGTAAGAGTTTTTGGTTCAAAATGATGAAATATGATGTTTGTGTGTTTGCATAAGTTTTCTGTATCAATTCTGTATGTAATAGGACGTCCATAGAGTCCTATTTAAGGATGAAAAAGTGTTGGGAATGAAGAGATTTTGAACCAAACCGTGCAACACTTCAGAAGAACGCATCTGTTCGTAAAGCCATGCGATCGCAAGGCTTTGTTCCCTGCGATCGCATGGTAAGAACGAAAAATATTCTGTTGAAAAATTCAGCCAGTTGCGATCGCAGGATAATAAACCCATGCGATCGCATGGTCAAAAAATTGACCCAAAATTGTCATTTTCCGTAATTTCTCATTCATTCGATATTGGTTTCTAGATGCCAAAAATACTTTTAAACACTTGCAGAGAAATATGAATTCTCTTTCTGGGGGCCACCACGAGGGGCGTTGCCCCCTCGACTCCTACGACCTGACCGGGCAGGTCGAATCCCGTTTTTTCGAAGCGGCGAAGTGGCAAACTATTTTGCCTAAACGGATTGGGTCGGGTTTGTATATTTTGGCCAAGTTGACACGAAGTCACTTAGTCGTCAACTTCTCAAATTCTTAAACCAATTTCCAACATGAAATTTATTTAAATCTAACATAAGGCAAGGGTTATTTATCCAGTCTTAGGATACCTGAATGCCACCTTGCACGTCATTGGGTTCCAAAATATTCACATCTCTGGCAACTTTGTCAACACCCAGGTTTGTGAGCCAGATGCAGAGTTGCCTTCTCTGTGTACGTTTAAATCCATTTGAGTGAGCATGTTTCAGATGTGTTGGATGAGTTATTCTATGAATCATGAGCCGGATATGATTTGAATGAAGGAGGTTTATTAATGCCATATAAAAATTTAAAATTATTTTTTAATATTAAGTGTTAAGCCTGTAATAATGTTAATTGTAAATTTAATCTTTCAATTAAGCTTATTGTTAATTGAAGTCAGCAAATTAAAGCGCCTATGATAAATGTTATTCCTAGTCATTTTTTCATATATTATGGTCAAAAGTATTCAAAAGTTTCAATGGAGTTTCCTTCATTCTCAAATTTTATTTTAAAAAATTCAAGATTTTTTTTTTTTTTAGAGTTTTGTACGAATTTTCGAAAATAATAACAAAGCAACCAAACAATCATTCATTCATTGACCACACATCTCTATTTCAATTTGATGATTTTGTGAATTCTCCCACCATTTTTAATCTTCAATTTTTCGGCAGTGAGAGACGCAAAGGGCTGAAGGAAATGGAGTTGGAAAAATGAAAGGAAAAGTGTAAAAATCAATTGTGGGCCATTTAAAAAAAAAAAAAAAGTAAAAAACAAAAATTTGTCCAATGGGTGTGGGGGCCATTGACCTTACGGCCACCATACCAAATCCGCCACTGATTTTGGGTTCTAATTTTGTTCAAAACTAACATTTCTACGTGTTGCATCGTGTTGTGTTGCATGTCTTGTTTCTATTTCCACGTGCAACCTAGTTCGTCTTTCAAATAAATATTTCTTATTGTTTATTTGATTGAGTCTCTGAAAAATTAAAAAGAAGATCAAGAAATAATGTAAGAAAAAAAAGAGACAAAAAGAAACCACCATCTGAATTTCATCTATTAATCACGTGCTTCTAATCGATAACAACAATAAAAAACAGGAATTTATTAGTCAAATGCTGAATAAGGAAATTAACATGATTCGACACGGATTGTACTAATAGTTTAATATAGGTTAAAGGTCACAAACCGCGTAAATTTTGACAAATTTGACTAGAAAGATTTAAGACTGATTAAAGAAAAAAAAAAAAAATAAAAACTTAGAAAAAAAAAAAAAAGAAGCTCGTCTTCTTCTGGTAGCTTCTACTGAATTCTTTAGTTTTCGTGTCTTCAAAAGGAATAAAAAGAATAATTAGATTAGCATTTTGTATTTATATACTGTAACCAGAATAATTGATTAAAAAATAAGAATTAATTAATAGCTAATAATTAAAGTGGTTCCATTTTTGGACTATTTAAAAAAATATGAAATTAAAATCTTATTTAATATATTGTACACGCTATTAACATTTATTAAAACAAACAAAACAAATATATCTACCCATCTCACCTAATCAAACAAATAATTAAAAATTGAATTAAATTTGGTGCTGATATAAGCTCCTTACGCAAATAAGCCAAGTTTTGATTTCGTCATTTTTCACTTTTATTTCTTTACAATGTTTTTTTTCCACCATAAAGACGGACACCGTATCAAAAGTCCTTTTAAGCCATCTCCTTATAATATGTAAGCAAGTGGTATTAATTATAGTTTGTTTGGTAAGGATTTATTTTTTGATTTTCATTTTTTTATTTTTAAGAGAAAATGACCAAAATAACCTTTTGTTTTCCAATGTAGCCAATGTTTGACTAGAAAATGGGGTTATTTTGGTCATTTTTTTCTAAAAGTCAAAAAATAAAAAACTAAAAACCCATTAAAATCTATACCAAACAAGCAACTTATTTGATATAGTTTATAAATCAGTTTTTCAATTAAATCAATGCACTAACACCATGATTAATTGTTTATCCTTGGACTTTATCGGAAAATTTTAGATCAAGACAACATTCCTATTATAAGTTCACTAATAGCATATCTATGTTGATTCATCTGGAAGTTGTAATTTTTAAGTAAATAAAAGAAAATTGAGACTTGTTTAAATTATACACACCACTTGAAGCCAAAAGGAATAATCAATCATTTAGTCTCATGTTGCACATCAAAGTGTAGGAAAAATCTTCTCCCTGATACATTGTATTATACATAAAGATATATGTAATTCAATGTATATCTACTGCCAAAACAGGTTTATATTATCATCAAAGTATAAAAAGTCGGGCGAAAATAGCCCTCCCACTTCTGGTTCAGCCCATATATTTTCTTGGGTTTCTGCAAATGCATCGGATGAAGAGGTACTATCTTCTGCAAGGCAGTGATGATGATGACTCAAAACATAAGGATTTGGGCTTAATAATTCCTCATAATTTAGTACCGGTAATGACTCAAAGTAGTTAATTTGATCCGGTTCATTCCACAGATTTCTTTCTATTGAATCCACACAAGTAGAATCATGTGCTAGACAATTAGCATTACTGAGTGACACTGAATTTTCTGAATCTTGGATAAACGAGGATTCAGCCACAACAACGTCCTTTGGGGCCAATTCATTTAGAATCGTTACACGAGGGATGATTTTATTAGGTTGTTCATCCTTCAACATTTCAGACTTTGGGGAAGCTTCACAAGGCTGCTGCTTAGTTTTTCCAGTGGCTGCTGCATTTCTTTTATGGCGTTTCTCTACATGTGCATGCCAGTAGTTTTTTATGTCGTTATCTGTTCTTCCAGGAAACTTTTGTGCAATGGCTGACCACCTTTACTTTACAAATAAGAGCAACACAATCAGAATATTTTCATTAGCTTAGCAAAATACTACATAACTAAATTCAAGAAATAAATATGTTCCATTTAATAGCTTTAACTTTAGACGAGATGGTTGAATATAAAACTATAAAACTATTAGAATGATAAATTTTGATTACCATATAACATTTTATGCTTTTAGATAAGGTGGTTAAGAGTCAAAATGCTTTCATTTATGTGATAAATTTTAATTGAGGATTATTTCATACTTGTTTCCAAGCTTGGCATGTAGTTCCATGATAAGATGAACTTCCTCTTTGCTGTAGTTCCCTCTTTTCACTCCAGGCTTGAGGTAATTCACCCACCGCAGTCTGCAACTCTTACCACTTCTTGCTAAACCTGAATGATGTGCAAAATATTAAAGAAGGATAGAAACTATCATTCATATCAGCTACAATTTTGAAAAGTAGGTTTCAGGAAATTAGGGTTTATCTTTCTCTTAATTAGGGTTTATAATTTATGATGAAATTTGTTTATTCAGTTTACAATTTTTATCTTCTTTATTGTTTTAAGTATGGATCCATGAAGAAATTCAGTTGTTACCTGCATATTCCGGCAGCAGTCGCCAATTCTGGTGCCCATACCACTGAATATGAACTCTCAACTTGTTATCTTCTTCTTCACTCCACGCACCTTTCTTCATTCCATTACTGTCAATATAACAGGGCTTCACCATTTTCTTGAACACTTGTCTTTGTTCCCTTTTACTGATCTATATGTCTCTCTGTTGATGGTCGAAACGAGTACACTCTGACAAACACAAATTACTAAGAATTTTCTGTAGAATTTGCTTTCTACAGTCCACGTACGAAACAACATACGAAATGGATATCCGAGAGATAAATAATTGAAGATAGAGAAGCAACAAGGAGACTCTTTAATTAGTCATCTAACCTAATGGAAATATTTTTAATTCTAAATCCTTTCTTCAACCAATTTTGAAGCCGCCATGCCTTTGTCTTTATTGCTTAAAATAAGCCAAAAGTACACGTGAGTTTAATTACTTATAAAATCATTTTTGATTTCAGGATTTGTGAAGAGAAGATCCATCAAATGTTGTGTTTGGATGCTAGTTTATTTCTATATAGAGTTGGTAAAACTGGCCCAACCCATGGGCCAGCCGCATGGCCCGAATTTTGGGCCAATCTATAACCTAGTAAAAAAATAGCTTGAAAAAAAATTGGGCATATATGACCTGGTCAATTTAACCTATCGGGCCAACTGGGTTTGATACGGGCTGTCCCAGTTTATTTGGGCTGGCCTTTTTTTTTTTTTAATAAATTTTTGTGTGTGTGTTTCCTTCACTAAGGGCTGTTTGTGAGATTATAAACTAGTTTATAAATCAATGTTGGTTTATTTGAGTTGAAATTGTTGACTTTTCATGTTAAAAGTGGGTTGAAAAGTCAAAAATACGGTGAAAAAAAATCAAAATGAGTTTTTAATCCCTATCAAACAAGCTCTAAAACTTCAGCTAAGTCCATAAGTCCAAAATGATCATTTCAATTCCCAGATTCAATTTCATTATTAGATTCACTCCATTTCCTCAAAACCAAGCACCACTCCGACGAAATCAGCCCCGAAATACGTTAACCCAGATTGCTAAGTCCAATTCTTTTCTTCCCTAACCGAAATTCTTTCATCTATGGTAAAGGGTTTCATAAAGATATTAGAAATATATGAAAAGACTGTAAAGATACTAGAAATATTGGGATGGGAAAGATGAGAATCAAAATATAGAGGGGTTTCAATTTTGGAAATAGTCAGCCAAGTGTTCCTCCTTGTGGATTCAACTTTGGGTCACAAGTTTTCAGATGTGTGCCATATCGCTCCACTTGTGTTTATGCCTTTTGGTGTGTTTTCGAAGAAAGATGTTGAGTTATAGAATGAGAGCTAACTTTTTTTCTTCTTCATATTTTTGTGTAATGTTGCTGTAAATTCTATGTTATTTCAAGGAAGAAACTGTCATTTGCTTATGATTTTCTCTAAATGTTGACGTGTGGAGATGTGGGTGTAAATTGGAATTCTTGTAAAATAGTAAGCCAAAATAGTTAGCAAGTGTTCTAAGCCCAAATGGTGATTTTACATTTACACACTATTTATGTTACATAACAATTGAGCTTAGAACAAATTTCTCCAGGAATATGGCGTTTTTGAAATTCTTCTGTGTTTGTTTGCTTGATCAATACTTAATACGTCGAAACAAAATGCAAAAAGGCTGATTATGAGGATAGAAACTTCTTGTTGATTTTGTGTTAAGAAACTCATACTCAATTTACTATACTTATTTTTAGGTGTTTTAGTGCGAGGCTACCCACTGTTAGCTAATAAGTAATTTTATAGAAATTTTATTCTTGTTCTTGTTTCAAGATATAATTTTTTTTATTTGCAGGTTAAAAGAACATCAAAGAAAAAGCATTTCAGCATGTAGATGCTCGCTCAAGAGCTAGGTAGATTATCCATATTTTGTTGCGCCATTAATTCTTGTTTGTCATTAATTCATTGCTTATATATGTTGTTTCATCTATGGACATATTGAACAAAATTGGTGCATTTCTCAAGTAGTAAGTTTCATGTTGTTCATCTTGATGTACTAACACTCTCAAAAACGCATTTTTCCTACTTGGCTTTCTTCAATCAATTTGATTTGATTAGAATTGCAAGAGCTCGAAGGCCTAGTCTTTTGGTGGTCAGCAAAATTAGGCCTACTTTAACACCAAATTATTTTGTTTAAAAAAAAATCTATAAAAAAATTTTATTTTTATTTTTTGTCTGGCTGGCCCGTTCGCTCGGTAGTCCAAATTGGGCTGGCCGGGCCTAGTAATTTATTGGCCAATCTAAAGTCGGGACAAGGCCCGATCCGCCCCGTTTCATGTTTGGACCATCCCATTTTGGACCAGGCATGCATGGTGGCCTATTTGCCTCCTCTATTTCTAGAAGTGACGCCCCACGATTCAAACTCCCACAAGTCTTACATTAAATTGCCCCATTGTTACGAAGCTAAATGCATGTGTGGACTACGAGGGTTCAAGTTCTAGTAACGTTATTCTAGGCAACGACAACTGTAATAGCATAGATGAATCGGTTTTGATCTAATGCTCCCGGTGGACATTAGATCAAGTCCCATAGATGAATATGGGAAATGAAAGTATCCATGACATTGTTGATTGTGTGTAATTGAAACATGGGTGATGCATGGTACGTGGATACTGGTTAGCAAACACGATAAGTTATCTTGGCTCTTTTCCTAAGCTTTTGAGAATGATTCAAAATAGTTTGTTATTTATTTTTGGCTTTTTTATTGTTTTAGGACAAAACCTCGAGGTTGAGGTACTTTAATGAAAAGATGAGGAAAAAAGAGAAGAAATGACATGTTTTGGAGTAAGAATGAAAACCAGAATTAGTGAAGCTTTGACCCATGTAGCTTAAAGGTGAAAGAGTGACGAAAATTGGAAGTTTGGTTGAGTGTAGTTTTGCTCAAGCGAAGACACGAATAAGAAATCACCATCTTTGTTCGTCCGAGTGAGGCTTGATCTCCGCTCAAGCGCAGGTTTGCAAAATAGATACAATAGAATTTGGACCTATATATAATTGATGTGCATATTTTTTAATGAACAAATAGAAATGAATCGATAAGTTTTAGAAAATAAAAATAAAAACTCGATTTAATGAAGCACTAGGATTCACAACCCACCTCATTTTCCCAATTTAACTTCAACTCTTATAATTGGTGAAAGTTGCATTAATATGATGGTCAATATTCTTAAGTTGCTTAATCATCTCTCTCGAGTAAAATTAAACTAATTTTTATATATAACTCTACGATATCTCTACAAAGGATGCGACAATGTAGGAATGCGTGGAAATAAGAATATTCATATAAAGATCACACAAAGCATGGGGATATATATATCTAGTATCATACTTGTCATTTCCACGATGTGCTACACCTATTTTTGACCTCGGAAACAAAATAAGTTAGGAGTTCAATCCAATTTGCAACCAGATAATTGAAGATAATTAAAATCCAAAGCCATCATTCAAACAAAACAAATATTTGATGTCAAAAACAAGAATTTAAGATTAAAACTTAAAAAACGAAGTTTTATTGTCATCTAGTATTATAGAGATTTAGCTGAACATCATCTAGTTACAAAAACACAAATTTGAATATAAATACATCACTGGGTAATAAAAGGAAAATAGAAGATTCTCTTCAAATGAACTTGAATTAAATTATTCCTCATCTTTGCTTAAATTTCAAAATTTCGGATTTGATTATCTTCATCTTCGGTTGCAATATTGTTATATTTTTCTCTCTCCAAAATTCATCATATTTGAAGCACAAGGGGTTATCGTGCAAAGACTTCTCAAAACGAGTCCTAAAAAGTTATATTAAAAAAAAAACATTCCTGTACATTTTTGCACTTGATGTCAAATTTTAATTAACTCGCAAGTGTACGAATCTACTGGAATATAGATAAGTAAAAACGAGGTCGATCCCACAGAGACTGCTATGAGAAAGGTGTAATTTAATCCAAATTAACTGTTATTCTAGGCTAATTGAATTGAAGAGTTTTGTTGTTGAAATCGTTTAACTAAAAAGACTAAAGAAATATGATAAAAAGATGAATTGATAATTCAAGTTGTGTAAAACACCAAGGTTTCAGAATCTACCATTGTCTAACTTAGTAATCATCTAATCATTCATTAATTCCCAAAAACACACACGACAATACGAAATCAATCTATTGTCGTCCCTAAAGATTTATCAATTAAGTTCAGAAGAAGAAAATCAAATATAGGCTCCCCTTATGCTTCAAACATAAATTACTTAAGCATTTTTCGCACCAAGATCAATTGAAAGAAAACAAAGAATCAAAGAATCTCTAAGCATTCTATGTATCCCAATTCGAATAAAAGATAACGAAAAATCAAAAGCAATTAATTTTACATATTTAATCACCAAGCATGGATTAATTAAACCAATATCTAACTATCAAAAATACATGATATTTAAGATGAAAGAAATTATATTTAATTAATCTAGTTAAGAAACGAACCATGAGCGTTAAAGCCCTAAAACGGAATTAAACGAATAATGAAATAATTACTTAATTAAAACAAGGTTTCATCGTCTACCTTGGCTAAAGAAACTTAGAAGAACATGATTAAACTAAAAAGAAAAGAATTGATAAAACCCAGCATGGATTGAAGGAGAAGAAATCTTCGAA
This sequence comes from Forsythia suspensa, assembly GCA_023638005.1. Classification (NCBI taxonomy): domain Eukaryota; kingdom Viridiplantae; phylum Streptophyta; class Magnoliopsida; order Lamiales; family Oleaceae; genus Forsythia; species Forsythia suspensa. The sequence goes on from CM042663.1 coordinate 439,221, forward strand.
GAAATCTTGATAGTCGAGGAGGTCTTGATCTCTTGTTCTCTTGATGTCTTCTCTTGATTTGCTCGCCAAAAATCCAACCCGTGTTATGAGAATGTATCTCATATTTATACTACTCTTATTGTCCCACAAAATATCCCAAGAAGACCTAAAAACTTGTTCAAAATGTTTCCTAGTGGGATTGGGACTCAAAAAGAAAAGAAAATAAAATCAAAATTTCGCAGACAAAAATAAGCATGGGCGATCGCCCAGGTTTGCTGTTTGGCTTCTGCTTCCGGCTCCAAGTGTTGGGCGCTCGCCCAGATTAGCGCCCAACACTAATCTGGGCGAGTGCCCAGCTTTGTTGTTTGAGTTATTTTGCAATCCGGTCCTTTCAGTTTCCACGTGCAACCACTTTGGTCCTTCAACTTTAGGCTTTGATAATTTCAGTCCTCCATCTTTTCATAACATCAAATTTGGTCCTTCAACTTTACATCATCTCCAGTTTGGTCCCTCAACTTTGCATCATCTCCAGTTTGGTCCCTCAACTTTGGGTTGAGTGCAATTGAGTCCTCGAACTTATGAGATATCTTCTAAATCATTGCTCTTTTGCCCAAATTTCTCCAATTGTTCACCAACAAGTCCAAAATCAAAATAGAATGATAATAAACTAGAGTTAGTAGAAAAGCACTTATACGAGAGGCATAAATGATTAATTCAAAGGCCAAAATGAGTGCATAAAACGCACTTATCAAACACCCCAAACTAAAATTTTGTTAGGTCCTCGAACAAAAACACAAAACTAGACTAGACTTCAACTAAGCTAATTGAATCTACGAAAATTTGTCAATGTTAAATTCCTTACCATATGCCTCGGGTTCAAAATAAAGCGACACTATTAGAAGGATATCAAACAACAACAAAAAAATTTTCACTCATCCGATGCTTGACCTTGTATGAGTGTGTGAATAGCCAAAAATTAAACTTATGCATGTATTAGACCATGACCAATATTGTGTTGTTGATATTTTAGCAATCCCGAACCCTTTGTAGTCATTTATCCCTTACACCTCTCGTAAGTTATCACACTTCTAAAGCTTTTCTCTCAAATCCCGAGGTGTTCTAGCGAAGTTGGTATCTATTGATCATCACAATGCTCTTTCTTTTCAACAAAAGTGGTAAACTTAGCACTTGTATTCTGAGAATTAGGATGGTGAGAGATTTCTAAATTCTCATCTTCAGTCTCCAAGGTTCTAATCTAGCAATCCTTTCTGAGCACTTCTACTCTTTTTATTTATTCAACTCATGTTAACAGTCTTACATCATGTGCAATACTTCTCTTTCACTAGCTTTCTGTGTGACCCTTGTAGCGAGCTTTAGGTCGATGACTCCCAAGTCAGATGACCATAGGGCACCAGGTTTGAAAATACCCTAGCAGACTTAATTGCCCAAGTCCCACAGGCTAATAGAGAAGTGAAGATGTAAATTTATAAATGTCGCTCTCTTTTCTTTTTCTTGTTTTAGATACAGGACTCATGTAGCGAGCTTTGGGCCGATGACTCCCAAGTCAGATGACCATAGGGCACCAGGTTTTAAGATACCCTTACAGGCTTAATTGCTCGAGTCAGATATTTCATTTAATTTTATCAGCCGCGAGTAGTGCTCAGTTTAGATTCCTTGACTATAACCCATTCAACCAAAGATGAGACCTAGAAAACCCAAACCATCAAAAGTCTTAGAACAAAAGTAGTAACTTTAACACCCCCAAACTGTTCTCAAAACAGTTTAGTCACTAGCTCTAAGAATGTAGGAACGGAATGTTTCATCATGATACTCAGTCAATAATATCAACACAAACACGCAAGTCATGTCTCCAATAAACGATAAGTCAAAGTGGCTATGTGCTTCTATAATCAGGTCTAACATGGATAAGAATTCATATAAAAGAACAAGTTCAAGTGCTGTCTAATAGTCGACTAAAAATGTGCTCAAGTTTGAACAGATATCATCATTGGCGGTAGGATATTCAATGACAACTTGACAGATATATATATATATATATATATATATATTTTTTATTTTTTTTATTTTTTTTTCTTTTTTTTTTTTTTTTATTTTTAAAACCATTTCGATTACGGAGACCCGAGAATGATAAGCAAATCGAAAGTTCTTAAGTAACATGATATTTTATAACCCACCCCCAAAACAAAACCTTACATTGTCCCCAATGTAAGAATAACATAAAGCACAGTAGGAGAGAAAAGATCGATTTACTCCCGAGATAGATGTGGAGAATAAGCATCCGGGCGGTGAAAGATGTTGAACACCGTGGACACCGCATGATCAGTTGTACAAAAGCAGTCCTAAAAGAAAAATGAGAGAAAACAACAAACAAAAACAACGAAAGCAAATTTTTTTTTTTTTAAAACGATTTTCAAGAAAGAAGGCGGGATCACCCAAATCAATTTCTTCCTCCCCTCGCGAGTGAAACTCCAAGTATGGTTTTAAACGTTGGCCATTAACCTTAAAAATATCACCATTTGTTGGGTTTTCAACCTCAACGACTCCATGGGGATAAACAATGCGAACAATAAAAGGACGACCATCCGGAGCGTGGTTTACACGGAAATAAATGCAAAGAGAATTATATAAGAGTACTTTCGACTGGACTAAATGATTTTCCGACTATGTGCTTGTCATAAAAGACCTTCATCTTGTGCTTGTAAATCTTAGCATTCTCATAGGCATCATTTCAATTTCTTCAAGTTCGACTACTGCAATTTCCTTTTGACCACCTTCCTCATATCAAAATTGAATTTCTTAATGGCCCAATAAGCACGATGCTCTAACTCAACCTAAAGGTGACAGGCTTTCCATACACCAATCTATAAGGGGACATGCCAATGGGTGTTTTAAAAGGCATCCTATATGCCCATAATGCATCGGTGAGTCGTGAGAGACAATCTTTTCTATCGGTCGAACTGTTTTCTCTAAAATATGCTTGATTTCACGATTTGAGACCTCAACGACCACTAGTCTGCATGGATGATATGGGGTGGCCACTTTATGTGTGATGGAGTATTTTGCTAGAAGGGTTTGAAAATGTTTATTGCAAAAATGAGATCTCCCATCACTAATAATGGCTCGTGAAGTGCCAAAGCGAGAGAAAATATTGCTTTTCAAAAATGCCACTACGCTTTTGTGATCATTGGTCCTACAAGGAATTGCCTCGACCCACTTAGAAACATAATCGACACCAACTAATATGTAAAGATAACCAAAAGATGGAGGAAAAGGTCCCATGAAATCAATCCCCGGACATCAAAAAGTTCAACTACGAGAATAGGATTAAGCGGCATCATGTTTCTTTTGAAATGCTTCCCATGCGTTGACACCTATCACATGAAGAACAAAAATATGAGTGTCACGAAGAGAGTAGGCCAAGAAACCACATTGAAAAATTTTGGAGGTAGTCTTTTTAGCACTTTGAAATGGCCTCCACACGCGCGTGGTCATGATGAATGATATAACACTTTGTGGAATTCACTTTCGGGACGCATCTCCTTATAATTTGATCATCACGATATTTAAACAAGTAAGGATCGTCCCAAAAGAAATTCCTCACTTGACCCGAGAATTTAGTTCTATCTGTTTAGTCCAATGTTCTAGAAGTTTGCACAGTAACAAGATAATTAACAATATCGACAAACCAAGGCACAACATCAATATTCATGAGTTGTTCATCCGAAACAACTCATTTAATGGTAATTTATCCCTGCACGCAGTCAAGCACAATTCGAGATAAATGGTCGACCACAACATTTTCGGACCCTTTTTTGTCCCTAAATTCAATATCAAATTCTTGCAAAAGCAAGACCCACCTAATCAATCTAGGTTTAGCATCCTTCTTAGTGAGAAGGTATTTGAGGTAGCATGGTCGAGAAAAGATAATTACTTTACACCCTACAAGATAAGATCGAAATTTATCTAAAGCAAATACAATCGCTAGCATTTCTTTCTCTCAGAGTAGAATAATTTAATTGTGCATCGCAAGAGTTCTACTAGCATAGTAAATAACGAAGGCAACCGATCTAATCTCTCCCTAAAATTGCGCCTATAGCATAATCGGATGCATCACACATAAGTTCAAAAGGCAAAGTCCAATCGGTGGTCGAATTACAGTGCGGTGGTCAATACTTTCTTAAGATGTTCAAAAGCTTCTAAGCATGAATCATTAAAGATAAAAGTACATCCTTAACAAGTAAATTGCATAAGGGTCTAGAGATTTTACTAAAATCTTGAATGAAACGTCTATAAAACCCGCATGCCCAAGGAAAGATCTTACTTCTTTCAATTTGATTTTGGAGGTGGAAGATTGGAGATAAGATCAACCTTGGCTTTGTCAACCTCAATACCATTGCTAGAAATAATGTGGCCAAGAACAATACCTTATTTCACCATGAAGTGACATTTTTCCCAATTTAGTACTAAATTCTTTTCCTCACATCTCTGCAAAACTAAAGTTAGATGGCGCAAACAATCATCAAACGAGTCACCATACACAGAAAAATCATCCATAAACACCTCAAGAAACCTCTCAACCATGTCAGAAAATATACTAAGCATGCATCTTTGAAAGGTAGCAGGTGCATTACACAAACCAAAAGGCATTCGTCTATATGCAAAGGTTCCAAAAGGACAAGTGAAAGTGGTTTTCTCTTGATCTTCTGGAGCTATGGGAATTTGATTGTAACCTGAATAACCATCTAAGAAACAATAATAATCATGCCTCGCTAGTCTATCAAGCATTTGATCAATGAATGGAAGAGGAAGTGATCTTTTCTAGTGACTAAGTTCAATTTCCTATAGTCTATGCACACACGCCATCCCCGTAGTTACTCTAGTTGGAACCAATTCATTGTTTGCATTAGTAACTACAGATGATACCTGATTTTTTGGGACAACATGCATAGGACTTACCCATTTGCTATCAGAAATAGGATAGATAATTCCAGCATCTAACAACTTAAGGACTTCAGTTCTCACAACATCTTTCATGTTAGGATTTAACCTACGTTGCATCTCTCTAGTGGACCTAGAATTTTCCTCAAGATGAATATAATGCATGCAATCTGCAGGATTAATACCTATTATGTCAGCAATGGTCCATCCTAACGCCTCTTTATGTGCAGTCAAAACACCTAACAACTTGCCTTTTTGTGCATCATCAAGGGCAGAAGAGATAATTACAGGTAAAGTTTCTGCCTCTCCTAAGAATGCATACTGCAAAGTGTCAGGCAATGCTTTGAGCTCTAACTTGGGCGGTTGTTGAACTGATGGGATGTTCTTCTTCTCACTTATTGGAAGTGGCTCAATTTTCTGTCTCCACTTACTTGTATCCATGACAGGTGTTGACTCAAGCAAAGTGTTTACCTCATCTATAGCACCATCAACATCAAAATCTGTACCAAAATGGGTTAGACACATCATTAAAGCATCATCAAAATTAGTTGAAATACAAGAGTCATCAACCATGCTTCTATCATGTCAACATCAAAGAACATCCTCGTTGTCATGTGGTTGCTTGTTGACATTGAAGACATTCAATTCAATTGTCATGTTGCCAAAGGACGTACAAGATGACTCCATTCCTCGCAATTAATTACAACATTAGATGTGGCTAGAAAAGGACGACCAAAATCACGGGAATATGCTTGGTGGAGTCTCGAGCAGGTTGAGTATCAAGTACAATAAAATCAACAGAAAATAAAATTTATCAACCTCAGTATCAAAACATCCTCAACAATGCCACGAGGTACTTTCACGGATCTATCGACAAGTTGTAAAATAACGAGATGTTGGTTTTAACTCGCCTAGTCCAAGTTGCATGTACACGAGTAAGGAAGAAGATTGACACTAGCTCCTAAATCTAACAATGCCTTCTCAATTTTATGGTTTCCTATGATGCAAGAGATAGTAGGACAACTGGATCTTTAAATTTAGGAGGAGTGTTGCTTTGAATTATCGAGCTAACTTTGTTCAATTAAGAATGTCTTTTACGTACATGTAATTGTCTCTTTTAGTACATAGGTCTTTCAAAAATTTAGCATATCACGGGAACTTGCTTAATAGCATCAAGTAAAGGGATATTTATGCTTACACCGCTTGAAGATGTCCATCATGTCATTGATAGAATTACCTTGCTTTACCTTTGTCGACCTCTGAGGAAATGGGGCTTTTGGGATGTAGGATGGCTCATTGTCTTCTTTGTGAGCTTCTTGGATCGAATCATCGGTTGAGGTATTACACGGAGAAATTAGTTGAGGTGTGTTTTGCTTTGAAAGATCCACTTTGTTGTCAACCGGTTTGCCCTGTCTCAAAGTCATGATGGCCTTAGCTTCTTCATGTTGGTTACTTGAATCTGTTCCAATATTGTGCACCCTTTAGGATTAGGAAATGGTGACTAGGAATTTACCTTTTTCGATGGTTGTTGCCACCGTTGTCTTGATGAAGCCGCTTGCCCCATCATGTTCTCCATATTGGAAATGGATTGTGCACATGAGTTACGGCTAGTGCGCATCTCCTTCTTGAACTCGATGATGGTGTGATTCGATGCTCCAAAGCGACTGTGTAGCTTTTGTCAAGTTTTGAATTGCCTCCTCCCATGGTTTAGGGCGTGAGAAGTTTTGGTTGAAGCTGTCGGTAGGGTGTAGGCGAGGGGCTTGACCTCTGTCAGTATTATCCTGTTGATTACCACAGTGACCAAGAAAAGTTGGGGTGGTCCCTCAACCTGGGTTATAGGTGTTGGAGTAAGGATTGTAAGGAGGCTTCCTCATCATGTTGAGGGCATTAGCTTGCTCAAGACTTGCTTACGGTTACGGAGGACTATTGATTGTCAATGAGGTCAATTTGCGAGAGATGTCCTCTATCATGCACTTGACTTCTTTGATTTACGAGCTAGGTTCATCGCTACGAATCTCATAGATACTCATTTTCTTTGGTTCGAGTTCTAGAGGATCTGCTCATTGTTGTGAATTGTCACCGCTTTTGAAAGAAGGTCCAGATCTCGTAGCGTTCTTAGACATAAGCTCTCCACCGCTTGTGGCCATCAACCATTCTTGAATATGTGGTAGCAAGCCCTCCAAAAAGTATTGGCATAAATGCCATTTTTCATAGCCATGATGTGGACATTTCATGAGAAGCCCGTTGAATCTCTCCCAAGTTTCATAGAATGGTTCATCGTCTCTTTGTACAAACTCTGAAACTTCTCTGCGAATAGCATTAGTTTTGTGAACTGGAAAATATTTGTTCAAAAATTTAGCAACCATTTGTTCCCAAGATGTAATACTATTTGCAGGCAATGTATTAAACCAAGATCTAGATCTATCTTTCAGAGAAAAAGGAAATAGACGAAGTTTAACATTATCAGGAGAAACATCCATTTGTTCCCAAGATGTAATACTATTTGCAGGCAATGTATTAAACCAAGATCTAGATCTATCTTTCAGAGAAAAAGGAAATAGACGAAGTTTAACATTATCAGGGGAAACATTCTCATATTTAAATGTTTCACATCTGACATAAAAGTCGGTCAAATGATTATAAGGTTCTTCACTATCTAAACCATAGAAAGATGGGAGATAGTTAAGCACACTCGGTTTAAGCTCAAAATTCCTAGCTGTGACCTGAGGGTATTGTATGCATGAGGTGCTCAAATTAGCTAATGGACTAAAATAGTCCCCGAAAGGTCTCTCCTCAATTTCATCCCCCATAGCTACTATTGCTTGAGTTCTTCAATTTTATCTAGATTAGTGGCTCGTTTTTTGTTGGTGAAAAGTCCTTTCAATTTCACTATCTAGATGTTCTAGCTTAAGTTCTAGAGATCTACGACCAAGCATGCACAATGAAGATTTTTGATTTTTGAATTTTTTTTAAAAAATTAAAAATAAAAACGAAAATTAAATAAATTAAATAAAATCCTAAATTATAACTAGTCGAGAATAAAATTAACTAGGATTAGATTAACCTTGAGACGCAGTCCCGACAACGGTGCCAAAAACTTGATGTCAAATTTTAATTAACTCGCAAGTGTACGAATCTCTTGGAATATAGATAAGTAAAAAGCGAGGTCGATCCCACGAGACTACTATGAGGAAGGTGTAATTTAATCCAAATTAAGCATTATTCTAGGCTAGTTGAATTGAAGAGTTTTGTTGTTGAAATTGTTTAACTAAACGACTAAAGAAATATGATAAAAAGATGAATTGATAATTCAAGTTGTGTAAAACACCAAGGTTTCAGAATCCACCATTGTCTAACTTAGTAATCATCTAATCATTCATTAATTTCCAAAACACACACGACAATACGAAATCAATCTATTGTCGTCCCTAAAGATTTATCAATTAAGTTCAGAAGAAGAAAATCAAATATAGGCTCCCCTTATGCTTCAAACATAAATTACTTAAGCATTTTTCGCATCAAGATCAATTGAAAGAAAAACAAAGAATCAAAGAATCTCTAAGCATTCTATGTATCCCAATTCGAATAAAAGATAACGAAAAATCAAAAGCAATTAATTTTACATATTTAATCACCAAGCATGAATTAATTAAACCAATATCTAACTATCAAAAATACATGATATTTAAGATGAAAGAAATTATATTTAATTAATCTAGTTAAGAACGAACCATGAACGTTAAAGCCCTAAAACGGAATTTAAACGAATAATGAAATAATTACTTAATTAAAACAAGGTTTCATCGTCTACCTTGGCTAAAGAAACTTAGAAGAACATGATTAAACTAAAAAGAAAAGAAATTGATAAAACCCGGCATGGATTGAAGGAGAAAAAACCTCGAAGAAATCTTGATAGTCGAGGAGGTCTTGATCTCTTGTTCTCTTGATGTCTTCTCTTGATTTGCTCGCCAAAAATCCAACCCGTGTTATGAGAATGTATCTCATATTTATACTACTCTTATTGTCCCACAAAATATCCCAAGAAGACCTAAAAACTCGTTCAAAATGTTTCCTATTGGGATTGGGACTCAAAAAGGAAAGAAAATAAAATCAAAATTTCGCAGACAAAAATAAGCCTGAGCGATCGCCTAGGTTTGCTGTTTGGCTTACGCGTTGGGCGCTCGCCAAACACTAATCTAAACGAGTGCCCAGCTTTGTTGTTTGAGTTATTTTGCAATCCGGTCCTTTCAGTTCCACGTGCAACCACTTTGGTCCTTCAACTTTAGACTTTGATAATTTCAGTCCTCCATCTTTTCATAACATCAAATTTGGTCCTTCAACTTTACATCATCTCCAGTTTGGTCTCTCAACTTTGGGTTGAGTGCAATTGAGTCCTCGAACTTATGAGATATCTTCTAAATCATTGCTCTTTTTGCCCAAATTTCTCCAATTGTTCACCAACAAGTCCAAAACTGAAATAAAATGATAATAAACTAGAGTGAGTAGAAAAGCACTTATACGAGGCATAAATGATTAATTCAAAGGCCAAAATGAGTGCATAAAATGCACTTATCAGCACTGCCGCCGAGCGGAGAGATAAGGTGACAGCACTGTTTACGATTCATAAAAAAATATTGTGATTGACATTGGTCCATATCTTTCGTAGAAAACTACGAATTGCGATTCATAAAAAATATTGAACTCATAATTTAATTATCGTTTTGATGGTATATCATTTGTCTTGTGAAGATATTTGTACAAAACTTTATGCTCTAATTTCTCTACACATCCGCCCATAGGTTTCTCATCTTCGACTTTTGGGTGTTTAGTACTTCGTTTCAACTATTTATTATCACTCTAAAATACCTTAAACTCTTTGATTTTATTTTTTCCTCATCCTCCAATATTCAGCTCTTGATCTTCACTTTTAAAATCTCAAATTTTCTTATTTTCTTGCTTATTTCACCAATATAACTCAAGTTTGAGATTTTGTTTTACAATCACAAAAATGAACTAAAACTCAATGATTATTGACTCTAAAATGTTTGGAATATACAAAAAGTTTTCATGAACAAGTCAAAATAAGTTTATAAATTACACCCCGTCGCAAGTTTACTAATTTGTGAAATTTAGAAATGTTTAAATCACACCCCAAATGAGTCCAAAAGAAAAAACAAGTCCTTCAAATATAAAGCAAACGCCTTCATAAGATTATGATTAATACATGATTTATTGTGACGTTGCACGTCAAAGTGTAGGAAAAATTTTCAGTCTCATATATCTACTGCAAAAACATATTCAAATTATCATCATAGTATAAAAAGTAGGGCGAGAAAAGCCCTCCGCCTTCTGGTTGTGACAAATATGGTTCAGTCCATAAATTTCCTTGGGGTTCTGCAACTGCATCTGATGAAGAGGTACTATATTCTGCAAGCCAGTGCTGAGGACTAATAATATTAGAAGTCAGGCTTAATGATTCATCATAATTGAGCTCCAGTGATGACTCAGAATAATTAATTTCACACACTTCAGTCCAGAAATTTCCTTCGACTGGATCCCAACTGGTCATATCATGTGCTACAGTACTAGTATTATTGAAGGATGCAACCAAATTTTCCAAATCTTGGAGACATGAGGATTCGGCCACAACAACGTCCTTTGGGGCCGATTCATTTTGAATGGTTACCTGAGGGTTAATTTGATTAGGTTGCTCCTCCTGTAATATTTCAGACAATGGGGAAGATTCACAAGGCTTCTGCTTAATTTTACCACTGGCTGCTGCATTTCTTCTGTTGCGTTTCTTCACATGTGCATGCCAGTAGTTTTTTATGTCGTTGTCTGTTCTTCCAGGAAACTTTTCTGCAATGCTTGACCACCTTAATTTTACAAACAAGAGAAGTTTTAGTGGAATTGAAGTAGTTCAAACCAGATTTTATCCCAAAAAAACTTGTAAAAGGAGAAAAGATTAAGCAAAATAATCAAAGTATTTTCATTAGCTTAGGAAAATTCTAGAACTAATTTTTCTAAATAATGTGTCAAGTCTAACAACTAAATCTTAAGCTTTCATATGAGTTGGTCCAACACAATCTTAATGTTTTCATTAACTTTCGTAAACACTAAACTAAGTTTGATTTAACATATGCATCACGTCCAACAAATTATGCTTTTAGATGAGGCGATTAAGACAAAATGCTTGCATTTATGTGACAAATTTTAATTAATCAAGGATTATTTCTTACTTGTTTCCCAGTTTGGCATGTAGTTCCATGATAAGATCGACTTCCACTTTGCTGTAGTTCCCCCGTTTTATTCCTGGCTTGAGGTAATTCACCCATCGCAATCTGCAACTCTTACCACATCTTGTTAAACCTGAAAGATCAGATCCAATCCCAAATATTAAGTGTACTGATGGTGAGATTAAATTTCACTTCTGTCCATAAGTTACACAAAATATTGAATCTTCTGTATACATACTGTTTATAATCAGATCACATTTTTTTTTCTGATTAATTAACTAGCTATGTTGCTGTTACACTCATTATATTTTGATTTATATGCTACAAATCCTTAATGAAAAGATAGAAAATATCATTATAAATATAGATGAATAAAACAGCTATATTTTCTGTTCAGAAATTAATATATACCTAATATTTTGAGAAGTAGGTTAAGGGAAGTTAGGGTTCATCTTCCTTGAACTAGGGTTTAAATTTGCAAAATTGAAATTAAGAAATAAAAAAAGAAGCAAAAATTGATGATGAAATTGTCTATTCAGGTTACAATTATGTACTTCTTTATTTAGCTTCTTGATTAGGGTTTGTTATGGTTTCATGCGGCAAATCAGGAAAGACAAGCAGTTGTTACCAGCGTATTTGGGCAGCAAACGCCAATTCCAGTGCCCAAATCTCTGAATATAGGCTCTTAATTTGTGATCTTCTTCTTCACTCCACGCACCTTTCTTGATTCCATCTTTGTCAACAAAAGAAGGCTTCACCATTTTCTTGCAGACTACTCTTTTTCCTTTTTTCAGTGCTCTCTCTCTCTCTCTCTCTCTCTCTCTCTCTCTCCGAACCAACTACACTCTTTATATATATTATAAAAAGCTGATAAAAACTAACAATTTAGGATTTTTCATAAAATTTGGTTTCCAACGTACGAAACAACCTACGAAATGGATATCTAATTGACCAAATGGAGGCCATAAGGAGACTTCCTTAATTAATCATTTAACCTAATGGAAACTTTTTAAATACCACTAGACTTTGTTCAACCAATTTGAAGCCACCATGAATTTGTCTTTATTGTTTAAAATGGTTAAAAGTACATTTTAGTTTAATTACTTACAAAATCAATTTAGGCCAATCATTTCTCAGAGTGACGCCAAAGTTAAAGGAGAATGAGAATAGCCATGACAAGTAATATCCCAACATATAGCTAATATACAGACGTAAGAGCATAAAGTGAAATGCGTTTGTTTATTACAGTTCCTCAGTTGTGCCCTGTTTGATCTTATCTGATATTAGTCAATATTGTTGACAGACGTAAATTTTTTGTTATGAACAAAGTGAGCCTAAAATACAGATGCTTTTTTTTTTTTTTGAATGATTGAACTTGGGGTGTTATATTCACACACTTTTTGAATGATTGAACTTGGGGTATAAGTGCACTACATTTTAATTGTATTTAAGATTCTCAATTTTTTTCATTATTTTAATTATGTTCTTAACTTTTTGTCATCGAATTCTTATATTCAACTTTCATTAATTAGCACAATTTATTATTGATGATGATTTTTGTCGAGATATTTTAAATAAGAAAAAAATATTTTATCGTACTTTTATATCTATTATTTTTTTAAAAATATAACAAACAAATAAGTCTTTTTACGAATTCTAAACAAATATTTTTTTTACGAGAACCGTTATCAAACACAAGATGTGCTAATTAATGAAAAGTTGAAGATAAAAATGTGAAAAAAAAAGTTGGAGACATGAGTGCAATAATGTTAAAAGATTAAGGATGTTAAATAAAATTAAAATATAGTGCAAAAAATAAAAAGTGTTTTGTGAATATAATTACCCTTAGATTTGTCATGGTTGGACTTCTTCTATTCTTTTTTTTTTTTTCCCTTTCACCCTTTATTAGAGGCGATTTGCCTTAAGTGATTCATATACTTGCTAAATCATCTTAAAGAAATATACAATAATAACTTAAACATACGTGTTAGGTTAGAGTCATGTTTTGGATTAATTTGACAAATAATCATAGCCCTTAATTTAAGTTAATCTAAATGTCTAAATCTATTAAAATCATTATACTCACATCCAAATACATCTCAATAACAGTTTTAATACATCTAAACTATTAGATTAATTAAAATTAAGGATTATGATTATTTCTCAAATAGATTGGTATGTGGAATGGTGTCTTATAAGTATCTCTCTCTCTCTCTCTCTCTCTCTCTCTCTCTCTCTCTCTCTGTGTGTGTGTGTGTGTGTGTGTGCAAATTGTAAAATCAATACAAGAAATTGAGAGTATCCCCCTCAAAGTCCAATTTTAATTCCTAACACTCGCTTCCAACATTTGGGAATTTTATGAGTTGTTTATGTGTTTAGCGTCACAAACATTTGTAGAAAATGTGGTCATATGCTTGCTATACACATTAAACCAGGGTAAATTGAATTATGGGTCTTATTTATTGTTCGAATGGTAAGTTGGTCATCAACTTTTTATTAAAGTTGCAAAGCTAATTTCTAAATTATTCAATTTGCCATGTGGTCCTGTTATGTCCAACTTTATAATTTTGTTTGTCAACTTTGAGCAAGATACTAAGATCATTTGATATGGAGCATTGTCGATGAAGAAATGGTGAAGCATGGAAGTCAATATCAGCTATCTCAGGTCCAAAAAATTCGAATGCACTAGTCAAAGGGAAAACAAGGTACTCGTCCAAATTTAACAAACAATTGAAATATTTGTCTGAAAAAAGCAAGCCAAGGCTGCAAATTGAAAGGAAGCATTGAAAAGTATTGGTTTGACATAATTTTAAAGGATTAAAGAGTTGTTAAAAAATTCCTCAATCCTCACATACGATATAAATGTGGGAGCTTGTGGTTCTGAATGTATACATGGACGTGGTCGTTTGCAAGAAAATTCAACTCGAATTTTATAGATATTGTTGAAGCTAATCATGAATATATTATTATTGGAGATGTTAGATCTTATAAAATTTATTCCTAATTACTGGGACATGCATTAATTTTTAGTTAAAATAATGCAATTCACAGATTTTTTAACCACCATTAATTGATAATCAACTTTTAAGTCCCTTTCACAGACAAAATTACAAATTTACTTATAAGCAACTTATTGAGGATACTCCCTTCTCCAGAACTTAATGTATGGTTGAAATTAGTGGGAATAAAATAACTAATTAAGAATGCTTTGCATACTAGTCAGTGGCAAATACTAAACGTGGTTCAATGAACTAGAATAGTTAATTCCAAAATCGTGGTGGTACAAGCCATTTTTTATAAAGAAAATTAAAGTAGGAGTTTATAGTATTAAAATTAAAATAAATTAAAATCTTATCTTCCAATGTACGATCTAATCATATTTAATATTTTATATGAAACATGCCCTAACGATATATTTAACATGTTAATTTCTATTTTTCCTTAATGTTATGCACTAATGTAAGTCCACGTCATCAAATAAGTTAAGAACATTAGCAAAACTTGACATTACAGATACATAATTTTAAATTTTTTCATAAAAAGAAAAAACTATTTTTTATTTTTTACTTTTTTAACGTTATTCCATATATTCCACATTTCACGTACAAGTTGAAAATAATATAATTTATTACACTACGTACAATATTGACCTCAAAGCTTTTGTAGAATTAAGATGCCAACCCGATGCATGCCACTTTTCTGTCAACTTGTACACGTAGCACCATTAACTTGGAAAGAAAGCTGTCCACAAGGTGAGTGAATTCGTCACTTATCTTACTCCTGAGGGGGAATGGCGAAGTTATGTTCGACTTGTCTCGCCTACCTAGAAGCTTCACCTAGATGCTAACCACTGATGACTCTCTCTTCCTCACTGGTGAACTAGATTGTTAACTTGTGGAGGTTCATTTGTGATAACGTGGTCAATACGTGAAACATGGTATCTATATCTGACATGGCTTGCACATGACATCAACATAGGATGAGATAATAACATACAATAACAACAAATTTCACTTATTATTGACGAATTAATGCTAAATTATTTTCCATATTAATTTTTTATGTCATTTTACTCTATATATACACAAATTAAAATCAAATATTTTATTCTAGTAAACTAATACAATGCCAAGAATTCATAACGAGGAAACTTTTTAAAGCTGCTTACTCTTTGAATTTTCAAATCCCGGAAATTTGTCAAGATTGGTTAATAGCATTTCTGGTAGAGTTTATTTTAAATTATTTTTTAAAACTCATTTTTAACCATATATTTCGTAGGACCCACAACTTTTATCAATTTTTTAACTTCACATTTCATCAACTTTGATTAAAATCTCTTAAAAATAGGCCAACTTCTTTTCCTTTCTAGCGTAATTAGATTGATACTTTTTTAAGGTCAAATGTTCACACCACTCATGCTAAGAAAATTTTAAGCAAGAAAAAGATTTGTTGGGGTTTGATTGACTCGTTTTTGAGTTTATAACTAGAAAAGTAAATAATAATAATAATAATAATGATTAGATAAGAGGAGCAAGATTTTATGTACAAATTATATAATTTTAGTTTTCAATAATGCGGATGAGGAATTGTCCCTAATTGAAAAGCATTCAAGAATACAGGAAATATATTAAAGATAGACCACAAAAGTGAGTCTTCAAGTTTGGTGTGAACTCTTCTATTTTCAAGAGTAAGATTAAAAGAGGACTTTTAAATTTTTTATGAATAAATTATGTAGACTCTTATATAATAAAATAGGTCAATTGACCTTTCGTTAACCAATCTGATCACATACTCGGCTAGATCCAGTTGACGTGAACTATACATGAACACATGTTTCTCATTCTCTCTATTTTATATTTTTATCTACACATAAATTCAATAATCATACACTATAAATACTTTTTTGATTTTGTAATCCATCATCGTATTGACCTAATTGTATTGCACCTAAAAGTCCAACCATTTCGGAGAAGATTAATGGGATAGTTTCACCATACTCCACAAAATATAAAATAATTTTAAAAATAATATCTAACTTTTTTTAATCTAAAAACACTATTTTTTGCTTTTGTAACACTTGTTACATTTGTCATGTTAGTTACATTTCATATAAAAAAAAAAAAAAAATGTGTTAAATGTGTTACATTTGTTATATTTAAAATTTAAAATGTTGAAAAGTAATTTTGAAATTATAATATAAAATCAATTAGGTGGCAAAATTATCACAAGATTAATAGATTTACTCCACTCAAAAATCTTCTATGTTGTCACATATTGTGATCAGAAAGTTGAAAATGAAGCGGCTTCTATTTTTCCTTTAAATCCTTTCGTGTGATTCCTTGCTAAGGTTAGGACTAGCTGTGTTAGTGTGTGCAAGTTGTGAGCCAACTAGTACGCAAAAAAACGAAGTCGAATGATTGTTTTGACCTAGTCAAAATAGTTTGCCATGTCACCTCATATGTCTTGATAAAACTGAGGTGAAAAATTATATATTTGGAGCTTGAAAACGGGAGCTAGTGTAGACATATCTTTTACTTCGAAAATAATACTATTTATCACTATTGGTGATTGATACTAGTGATAATGGGGCCACTTTCACGTTATTCAATGAATAAAAATACTCTAAATATGTTATTGTTTTAAGTCAGACAAGCTTATCATTTAATTTAGAAGACAATAGAATTTTCAAGCATGATTCTTTGCAATTCGTCTAAAAGGAATTTAATTAGTTGTAACTTCACCAAAATTTCAAAGGAACATCTCAAATTTTCTAAACTTCAAAGAGAATTTTTTTAAAAAAATGTTAGGGCATCATTGAAGGGGAGTGAAAATGAAAATGGTGGTGTACAAATGAATCGGACAAATTATCACGATCGTTTGAGTTAATTTAATGATCTAGATTTGTTACAACCATTAAAATAAATCATTATACTAACATCCAAACACATTTCAATAAAGACCATCATATTATTTAAAATTAAGTGCTGTCATTATTTGTTAAATTTATTTGTCAAATACATTAATACATGGAACGATTTCATATATATATATATATATATAGAGGAATGACATTGCTAAGTACATATATCGTTGCGTGTCTATTTAATGTATATTTCATTTACATATTGAATATTTGGCATCCATTATCATCTTACAACTACCTATGTCATGTCACCGGTACTTAGTATAAGCTAAGCACCGATGATTAGGAGATCATTTCTAATATAGAGGAATATATATATATATATATATATATATATATATATATATATATATATATATATATATATATATGTATGTATATATGTACAGTGCATGTATTAAACTTTTGATAGAAATGAATTTGACACGTAGTTTAAACTTGTACATGTATTCCATGTAGGATTATGGCTCCCTTATTCGTCCCATAAGTTGCACGAAAACTACTGAAACTTTAATGTTTCAATTTCAAAAGAGTTTTACAAATTGAAAATTTTCTAATTTATTAAAAAAAATGAAAATGAAGGAAACTTTTCAAAACATTTGACCATAATATTTGAAAACGTGACTAGGAATAACACATGACATGGGCTCTTTTGCGGGCTTCAACTAACAAATAAGCTTAATTGAAAGACTAAATTTAAAATTAACTTTATTACACGCTTTAACACTTTATTAAAATATTAACTAGTAGTTAGAGTTTGAATTAATGTTAAATATCTATTTTTAAAAGTAATTATTGAAATTATAATTTTTTATATAATGATTATACTGTATTTTAGGTCCTAGTGTTTTCAAAACTAACATTTCTACATATTGTACCGTGTTGTGTTCTATGTATTGTTTTTATTTCCATGCGCAACCTAGTTCGTCTTTCGAATAATTATTTCCTATTGTTTATTTTATTGAGTTTATGAAGAAAAATTAAAAGAGGTTGTGCACATTTTTCTTTAGAAAATTCTCACACATTATGAATTTCCTCTATTAATTAAGTACGTCTCGTCATAACGACAAAAAATAATAGAAATTAACATGATCTGACATGGATTGTACTAATTGTTATATAGATTAAGAGAATCTAATAGATATGTTAATTTAACTATTAGTGTCAGATGTTAGATAAGAGTCATATTTATTTCTCCAATATATGTATTAATATGTTAGCTAAAAATATTTATTATTGTTAATTTGTTATAAGTTAACTAGTTTGCTAACTATAGATACTAGTTTAACTAGTAGACTATAGATACTAGTTTAACTAGTAGACGTTGCATTTAATTAATTTTTACTTTTTCTTTCTTGTTCCAATATTATATATATAAAAGAGAATTATATATATATATATATATATATATATATATATATATATATATATATATGTTGTGATGTTGATTAGAAGGTTGAGTAGTTAAAAGTGACTACTCCAATGTGATAGTTAAGCACTAGCTAAACTTAACATGTAGATGTATTATTGAACATTTATTTTATTTTCTATGTAACATTGTTTAGCTAACTAAAGTTAATACATCCAACGCAGATGCTCACAAACCGCGTAAAATTTCACTAATTATTTCTTCGTCGAACCTATAATTTTTTTACTGAATAAGAAAATGTTTTTTAAAAAAAATTAAGCAAAATATGAATTGGTTTCTTAATTCTTTTATATATAATATGTATAATGTACATGATAAGTACAATTTTGTACTTATTGGAGCTCACAAAAGGGACAATTATGAGTCATATTATTTGATTTCAGTTTAATTGCATGTTGTTTTCTTATTAATTTAGGAAATAATCAAATTCCAGTGTCAATCGGATTAAAAAAGAGCAAACAGAAGAAAAGAGGACTAAATTGAACAGACAAAGAGACCTGAAAGGCTTAACATGCAAATATCAAAGAAACAAAATCAGGAACAACGCCTAAGTTAACCATGCAATCGCATGGTTAACTAAGGTTGTGATCGCAAGGCGTCCAGAATTTCTGCAGAACATAATTTGTACCAACCATGCGATCACAAGATTGGTAACCATGCGATCGCATGGGCATACACAGCAGCAGTTGGCAGATTCCTGATGGATTTAGAACTCTACGAAGTCTATATTGATTCAACTACCTAATACACGTCTTGGAGGATTGGAAGATGGTTATAAAAGGTAGAATAATGGCCAGAACAAGGGAGACAAATTTGGGAACAAGATACAAGAGGAGAATCGAAGATTAAGGCACGGGGTTGAAGATTCGTCAGCCGGAGTCACGGGTTGTATTTATTCTTTCTTCTTTTTCTTTCGTCGGATCATGATAAAGTCAATTATTGTCATAATTGACGAAATCATGTCCAATTAATTAATTTTTTCTAGGATGAACGATGAAACCTCATGATTTTTAATTAATTAGAAGTTTTTCCGTTTTAGTAATTAATTGCTTTTGGGTTGATTATTCTTTATGGAGTTTTTCTATTATTTTAATGTCTGATTACCATTAGAATATATTGTGATTTATATTGAATATATTGAAGTCGAGAGATTCAATATAGATTAAGCAAGTGGTATTGAATAACATAATGTCCAATAATAGATAGAAATTACTATTATACTTTATGAAATCCATTTAAGTGTTCTTGAGATTTTAATACATGTGTTTATGTTCGAAACTTAATTAGAGATAATTAGGTTCGCATAACATATAAAATTGATTGACCATCGAGAGAGGCTTTTGATTATTTTAGGAACGCCGATTTTCAATCTATGGTAATTATAAGCTAAAATGGTTAAACGGATATTTGATTAAGGAAAGTGTTGGTGGATTATAAAATCCTAGTGTTAGTAGATCTTGAATTAGTTCTCACTATTTTAAAGTTAATTGTTTGATAATTTAGTTTTAATTAAAATAGTATAGAATCACAAGAACCAAATTGAATCATGTTTATTCATATTGTTAGAATTTAGGTTATAAATTAATAGGTTAAATTGATATCTCTAGTTACCGTGGGTTCGATACTCTATTTTATTACTATATTACTTGTCGGCGATCCGTCCAACTCATGGATTATAATCGCACAATGTACACAATCCCACCCCTAAATCAAACAAATATTAAAAAGTTGAATTAAATTTGCCATATTTAAGCCATTTTCTCATTTCGTCATCTTCTTTAATATAATAAGCCATTTTCTCATTTTGTCATCTTCTTTAATATAAAACAAAATCATAATCATAATATAGAAAAGTCCGAAGTCAGTTTTCAACGCACGTGAAGTAAATTTGTGAAGAGAAAATTGTAGCCGCACCCTTCACTTTTAGTTCCTTTATCACATTTAGCCTAACATTTTTTTTTTTTTTTTTACAATGTTATCTCCAACCATTCGCTTTTAAGCTATCTTCTAATTATATGATGAAATAAGCAAGTGATATTAAGGTTTTCGATAAGCAATCTAAAATAAATCAAAATAAAAAGGCGAAGATCATCCGGCTATATTTGTCCTTAAAAAATGTGCACCATATATGTGTATATGGTAGCGCACGTTAGTAGATGATTGACAATTTTGGGGAGAATGAGAGATTTTTTTTTTTTTTTTTTTATTTTTCTTTTCTCATTTCAAATTTGGAAGTGCCTTGTAGTTTTGAATGAGTGTACAAGTGTTAGTGCAGTGGGATCTTAGAAGAAGATTGAAAAATGATTGGAGGTTGAGGCTTTCGGTTGCAGTGCAAATCAAAATATATTTGTTAAAGTACACTTTCAAGGTATCATACTAAAACTTCAATGTGTTTAATATAATTAAATAAGTAGAATATAAAATTCTAGTTGAATGTCAATTCAGTCTTAGATTTTTTATTTTTTTCAATTTAGACATCCCATATCATTATGGCAGTGCGACACGATGGGCCCTAGTAAAGCTCCCAGTACTGACGGGTTTCATGTGTTATTCAATTCTTTCAAAAACAATGAAAGTTTTAGGATCATATTATTGTTGAGATGGGTTGTTTGGTTGTGCTGAATTTTGGAAAATATATTTGGCCAATTAATAAGACAAATCTAATATTAATACTACGTACCCAAGAAGAAGGATCCGAAGTATGTGACCGACTACCGTCCTAGCTATATGCTTGTGCAATGCTTTGTATAAGATTATCACAAAAACTATTGCAAACATGCTAAAGACCACCCTTCCTCAAAAGGACTGAAAGGTCCCAATGAATTACAGATTATGAAAATAGAAAAAATAGTAAAGAACACAATAATTTTTTCTCCAACTAAAGAGTTCGAATGTTCACGTATTCTAAATGTTAGTTACCCGTTGAGCATCTACCAAAAGTAGATATAGTTCCAGCACTAAAAATAACACATTTTCGATGTTCTTTACAGTTACAGAAATTACACAAATTTCTGAATTTCTCACGTTATTGTTTACACAAATGTGAAGAATCTTCCCTTCCTATTTCTTACACAAAAATCACTCAGATTTGTATACACAAAGTAAAAAGAAAAGAAGGAAAGATGAAGTTCTACAGAAGAATGATGAAGAGTTAAAAACGCAGCCATATTTTCTCTCTAATGATCATCCGAAAAGATGAAGATGGAGTATATAAAAGGAACAGTCATTAACCCTTGATCCAACTGTGCTTAGCAGGCCATGTGTCACCATCAAATATTAGGTACCCCAATTACATAAAGAAGGCCGGATCAGATAACAAATGGACCTTAGCTTGCACAGAAAACATACTCCTTGATAAAACAGTGAGGCCCAAAATATATCAGCCCATCTCTGAGGCATGATAATCCAACAAGGATTGTCAGTGACCATAACCAATTTGTTCCTCGTTGACTCATTATAGACAATGTCATAATGGCTTTTAAGTTCGAGTAAAAAGTTTTAGCAAAAAGGGGTTTATGATATAAAGCTTGACATGATGACCGAGACATATAGGGTCGAATGAGATTTTATCATCAAAATGTTGGAAATAATGGGCATTTTCAAAGCATTGGATAGCACTCAAACAAAAAAGCATTGTCACTACAAGAAATTTCACTTTTAACGATGTATTTTTTTTTTTGGTCGTATAAAGTCATTTTTAGGTTGTTTTATCGAAAAAGTGTCGTCGATAGATTTTGAAAGACCAAAATCTTCATCATTAAAAGTGAAATTTCTTGTAGTGTGCCCTCATCTATATTATCCTTATAGGCGACCATCTTACCACTCTCACTACAGGATGACCCTCGTCCGGACAAGGGGCAGATTGAATTTTTTTAATGACCAAATCATTTGAATTTCACTATACTGTGTGTACTCGAAATCTTAATCTCCATCTTGTGTGCCCTCTCCCTTTTTTCAAAAGCTACGCTAGAAACCCTCAGCACCACATTAAATTTACATCCTCGCAAGAGGCCTCCTCGGCCCTTGCTCGGGGACCCACAACTGGATAATCTCACTCGTGAGGTGCATGAGGAAGCTCGGCCGGCGCCAAATGGTCCTCAACCATGGCAGAGTAAGAAATAGCCTTGGCCAATCTCGACCCGGCCGGGTGGGAACAGGAATTGTCCTGAAAATTTCTAAAGCACGTTTCAAATTTTCTAAACTTCAAACAAAATGAAAATGAGGGTGTTTTGCACAGGAACAAAAAGTTCCTAAGTTCGAGTACATTGAACACTATACTTAAATAGTACACATATATCTATTTTAAATCCATAAACTTTTAGACAAGATGCTTAAAAAAATTGTATCAAAGCAAGCATAAATCTAAAGTTCAAGTCTCTCGTATAATTCATTCCATAAAATAAATAGTACACGTGTCCTTTTTTTTTTTTTTAGCATTTTCAATAAATTCTTGAAACATAAGATTTTCTTTATTTTAAAAAATCGGACAAGAGGCTATCAAAATTAAAATTTTAAAATAGAGAATGAAATTTAGATAGCCAAATCCACTCTCAATAATTAAATGTATTCTAATAATTTAAATTTTGAATACTCATTTGTTGACTAAATTAAATAGTATATACAAATTAAAATAGAAAAAATTATTAAGAGGGAAGGATGTCCAAATAAAATATATGAAAAAATAAATACTTATTGGGAGAAATAAAATGAAGTGTTAAAAATAAAGATGTTATTGGAGTAATTCAAAAATTTTATTGAAGTGTTAAAATCATAATAAAATAGGTCAATTGACCTTTAGCTAATCAATCTGCTCATTTACTCTAAATGTGAACCCTTCTATTTTCAAGTGTAAGAATAAAAGAGGACTTCTCAAATTTTTATGAATAACTCTTATATAATAAAATAGGTCAATTGACCTTTAGCTAATCAATCTGCTCATTTACTCGGCTAGATCGAGTTGACGTGAACTAATCCATGAATCATACACTATAATATTTTCTTATTTTCTAATCATTGATCGTATGACTTAATTGTAAGAAGGGAGCATACTGTCTAAGCTATATCCTCTCTCTTTTTTATCGAATGTAAAAATATATAGATCAAACACTGTACAAATAAATCGGGCATTCCTGGGGAGAAACCAAACAACAGAGTACTACCTAAGTACAAAATGTTATACTAAAGGTAGGCGAAAAGAAGATACATATACACTAGGCATCCCTATGCTTAAAAAAATACAAGCCAAAACACTTGGGCATACCGAGGCAAAAGCTAAACTAATCTAAGGAATTATAGCTAAGGAATCAAAACGAATCAAAACATGGGGATACAAATAAAACATAACTTTGTATACATGTGTCTTAATCTTCCTACCTAAATACTCCGGATTAGTCTTGAAATTGTCAAAAATCCAGCGGTTTCTCAACCCAAATGTGATAAACCGTGGCTGCAAAGGCTGTTTTCTTGGCTTTACTTTGCCAACCCGTCCTTCGAGCTTCCTTATTAATCCATTTAAATGAGCTTGCAACAGTTGACATGGCTCTATGAATACCCAACCATATTTTAATATTCGTCCAAACAAAAGAGGAGAACCGGCAATGAAAGAACAGGTGAGCGGCCGATTCTTCAGTATGATGATAGAAAATGCAGTTCCTATCAATTTCGGTATGGCGAATTTTATCCCTTCTAAGTAATTTTCCTTTTGCAGTCAACCATAGGATAAATGAATGTTTTGGCGTGATACAAGTGTTCCAAACTTCCGAAGCCCAGATTTTTTGAGTCCCTTTAGTCCGAAAAAAAATCATATGCAGCCAAAGAATTGAATTTGTCACCCACGGACCACTGCTGTAAAAATGGCAGGTTCGGTCCCTCCTTTGACGGAGCAGATCTGGTCCTGATGGAGAAAATTCTTTTGAGCAGTGGTGAGTTATTTTTGTTTGAAGTAGATTCCCATATCGAGTGACCTTGAAGAAAGACATAGTTGACCCACTAGGACTAGAGTAGAGCATGCATGAACTAGTTACATCTGTCTTCTATTCATTTTCGTAGCGCTACTGGACCATCCAACTCCAATCGTACCTAAAGTCCAACCTGTTCAAGAAAATTAATAGATTTACTTCATTCAAAAATATTTTATGTTGTCACATATGTTGATAAGAAAGTTGAAAATGAAGGATGGGGTATTTTCTATACTTTTAAACCTTTTTTTTAAGTCAACATACCTTCACATCTCCAGTGTGGTTGTCGTGCCTTTATACTTTTAAACTTAAAAGCTATAACTTTAACTAATCAAGGAAGACGACATTGAAGAAAATTTAAGGAAAAAAATTGTTTCGATCATTACTTTTGTCTACATTTTCTCTTTTATTTGGCAATTTGATGTTACTATATTTTCTAGTCGTGTTGGTGTGTGCAAGTTGTGAACTAACTAGTATGAAAAGGACAAAGATGAATGATTTTATTTGACCTAGACAAAATAGTTTGCCATGTTACTTCGTCTATCGTGAAATTGATGTGAAAAATTATATATTTGGAGCTTAAAATTGGAGCTACTTTAAACATAATTTTTATTTCGAAAATATTACTATTTATCACCATTTGTGATTGATATGGGTGTAGTGATAGTGGTGCCACTGCCATATTAATAAAGTAAATGTTATAGTCGCGAGGGGGAGACTTGAGTACCTTCTCTCCAGAGTTACATCAAGAGGACGACAAGAGAATTTGAAAGCAATAATATATGAAAGTACCACTTCTATTAAATAAAACATTTACTCTGCGAAATTTATTTAAATCTAACATAAGGCAAGCGTTATTTGTCCAGTCTTAGGATACCTGAATGCCACCTTGCACGTCATTGGGTTCCAAAATATTCACATCTGTTGAAAAAATATGTGTCATATTTTTCACTTTTTATATCTTGGCTATCTTAATAAATATAACTGATTTTTAATGATAAAAGAGCAGGTCAACATTTGTGTTTCTGACTGGTCTGATTAACGCCAGTTCTGACTGACTAGCTTGATAGGCGAATCATTTTTTCGGATCGACAAAAAGTCATGATTTTATTCTGTTTCTATATTTGATATATTACGATTTCATGAATATTAATGACAGCTCCTTTTGTAGGTTAAAGAATTTTTCTTATTCTCTTAGATTTGTTTAAGAAGGAAATATTTAGTTTCCTAAATTCTTTCCTACTACAAATCTAAGAAAATCTTTCTATATTCTTTCCTACTAATTCTCTTACCATCTTTGTTGCATATTCTTAGGTAAGAAATAATTCCTAAATTGATTTCTACTTTAACTATAAGTAAGAGTGGAAATCAATAAGGAATTAATGCTTTGAAATATAATTTTTGGTCTTGTATTCTCTAAGCAAAACTGGCCGAATTCATTGGTGGAAAATAAGACCCGATGCTTCATTGATTCAACTTTCAAAGCAAAAAGGTTTTCTTCAAACTCATTGAAGAATCAAGAACTAATTGGTACTCAACGAACAATTCCATATCTTGCTCAAACTACTTGGCGTGAAGTTAAGAACGGGGGTTCTTAATCCAAGTAGTGGTTGCGGTCAAGTACAATAGGGAAGTGGCGATAAAGTCAAGACCGGTGGGTTTGATTCCACTTTATCAACAAGTCAGAAGAAGAAGTATCACAGGGAGTTGATCTGTTTTCTTTTGATTGTTATTTTGTTAATTTTGCGAAATTACAAAAACTGATACTATTGTATTTTTGAACAAGATTATTAGTGGATTGTTTCTACCCATGGCATGGGGGCCCGTGGATGTTTTTCTTAGGGGTTTACCACGTTACATCGTGTGTTTATATTTAATCCTTTAATTTTCGCACTAGACAAGATTAGGAAACGAACACAGTTGTGCGAGTCAGAACTGTTATCTCTATATCTTTCCAATTCTGACTACATTCTGTCCATTGCTTATTTAATTAAAATTAAAATTCATGTTTAATTTAATTAATCTAGGTTTTAGAACTTACAATTGGTATCAGAGAGGGTACACTTTTTAAGTGCGATCCATATAAACCTAGTTATGGACGGAGCTCCATTTAGACCACCTGTTTTAGATGGTACTAATTATGCCTATTGGAAAATTAGAATTCAAGTGTATATCCAATCCCTTGATGAAAAAACTTGGCACTCAATTGTCCATGGATATAAAACTCCTACCATCACTGAAGATGGTGTAGAAAGAGAGAAAAAGGTAGACGAGTGGGTTACAACTGATTACAATTATACTAATTGGAACTCCAAAACGTTAAATGCCATATTTTCTTTTGTAGACTCTAATCAATTTCGTTTAATCTCTACTTGTCAGGTTGCAAAAGATGCTTGGGACATCTTACGAATTGCTCATGAAGGAACCAATATGGTCAAGTCATCCAAGCTTCAAATTCTTACTCTAGAGTTTGAACAACTAACCATGAGAGACGATGAACAATTCAAGGACTTCTATGCAAAACTCAAATGATATCACCAATCACCGCTTATACCTTGGGAAAGAAATATTCAGAGAGCAAAATTGTAAAGAAAATCCTCGGATCCTTGCACGATCGCTTTCATTCTAAAGTAACGCAATTGAAGAAAGTAAGGAGATTGAGAATATGAAGGTTGAAGAATTGGTGGGATCATTGATGACATATGAACTACATCTACAAAGGAGAAAGAAAGAAAAGGGATCCAAGATGTGCTTCAAAAATTAACAACCATGAAGACAAGGTTGATTGTGAGGAGAGCGAAACAAAGGAAAACATGGCCATGCTCACCAAACAATTCAAAAAATTTCTAAAAGGAAATCAAAAGGGAAAGCACTTGAATACCTCTCTCCAACAAAAGAAGAGATTTCTGACTAACACTAAACAAAATCCCACTACCTCTATGAATAGATCTGACAATCGAATTCAATGCCATGAGTGTGAGGGTTTTGGTCACATAGCCTCTGAATGTGCAAATACTTTAAAGAAATCTCATACTAAGAAGGCCATGAATATCACTTGGAGTGAAGATGATGAAAAAGACTCAAATGAGGACGAGGATGACAGAACTACTGTTGATCAGGTAACGTCCCTGACTGTGAACTTAACTTCTCATACTGATTCCGTGCAAAACTTGATTGCAGGTTCTGACTTCTTAGCGACAACTTCTGAAGAATCAGTCCGTGTGTGTCACAACTGCAGCAGCCTGAATAAAAAATTACAAGATGAACAGGAGAAAAACTTGTCCACACAAGTCTTGATAGAATTTTTGGAAGATGACAAGGCTGAAATTGATTCTCAAAATAATACTCTTACCAACATCTTAAAAGAGAAGGATGATCAAATTGCTAATCTTTTAGATGAATTAAAAGTCTCAAAAGAAAGGATCAAGCAATTAACAATTGGAGCCTCTCGCTTAAGCGAAACCCTAAGCTATGGAAGAACTCCAAACGTCAAAGAAGGTTTGGGATATGTTGGAAAAGGTGAAAGAAAAGCTGGGAATCAGATCAACTTCATCAAAGAAACAAAGTCTGCTGTATTTTCATACAAAACTGCTCCCATCACCGTCAGAACTAAGGCTGACCTGCCTATGCAAGTTCTGACCAATGCCAAGACTCAAAAACAAATACGACCATCGTGTATACAACCAATACAGAGAGGTAAATCAAAGTACTTTGTAAAATGTTGCATCTGTGGTAATTTAGGACACGACTCTTTTCATTGTTTGTTTAGTAAAAACCTGGCTAATAGACAAATGAGACACCTTAGCAACACTAAAGTAAGACAAATTTGGGTCAAAAAGGGTGAATTAAATTGTTATATGGTTGATGTTGCATATAGATCATTTATTCCTAACTCTTGGTATTTTGACAGTGGTTGTTCTAGACATATGACTAGTAATCGATCTTATCTAACTAACTATAAAAGTCATGAAGGTGGTCTGGTTACTTTTGGTGATGGAGCACACGGTAAAATTGAAGGTGTAGGCACTATTCTAATTGATGGCTTCTCTCCGTTAAAAGAAGTGCTTTTTGTTGTAGGTTTAAAAGCTAACCTAATTAGTATAGGCCAACTCTGTGATGATAAACACTTGGTTATGTTCTCAAAAAATTCTTGTAAAGTCTTGAAGTATGATGGTAGTTGTATTCTACATGGTACTAGATCCAATGATAAATGTTATCTTCTTGACACCAAAATTACTTGTCATATTTCAAAGACTGACTCAACCGAGTTGTGGCACAAACGATTGGGACATTTAAACTATAGTGATCTGTTGAGACTAACAAAGTTGAATGCAGTACGAGGTGTTCCTAAGGTTACTGAAAAATCTGAAGGATTGTGTGGTTCGTGCCTAAAAGGTAAGCAAACCAAAAGCACTCACAAGCAAGGTACGCTTCTTACTACAGCTCAAGTTTTGGAATTACTTCACATAGATTTGATGGGACCTATTCAAACTGAAAGTATTGGAGGCAAGAAATATATTTTTGTTTGCGTGGATGATATTTCTAGATATACTTGAGTTGATTTCTTGAGAGAAAAATCTGATGTGTTTGAAAGATTCAAATTTTTGCACCTAAAATTAACAATGTAAAAATATTTTGAGGAATAAAAAATCTAAGGATTAGAAGTGATCATGGGAGAGAGTTTGAAAATGCTACTTTCTCTGGCTTTTTGTGATCAAAATGGTATTTTTCATGAATTCTCTGCACCCAAAACTCCTGAACAAAACGGTGTTGTGGAAAGGAAAATAGGTCTCTTCAAGAGATGGCTAGAGTTATGCTAAATAGTAAGAAGCTCCTGTTAAATTATGGTCAAGCTATTAATACTGCTTGTTATATTTTGAATCGTGTATCTTTGAGAACTGGAACCACTCAAACTCCTTATGAAATCTGGAAAGGTAGAAAACCGAATCTCAAATATTTCCATACCTTTGGTAGCAAATGCTATGTGTTAAATGGTCGGGAATACTTGGGTAAATTCGATTCAAAAAGTGATGAGGAAGTGTTTATTGGTTATTCGAGAACAAATACCGTTTACGAAATTTATAACATGCGTACTCGGACTATCATTGAATCAATCAATGTAAAATTGATGATCTTCGATGACTTTTCATCTTATTCACGAGGAGCCTAATATTCGAGACTGAAAACAGTTCTTTGGACGTCAACCTACCCAAGACCATCATGTACCGCTCCGCATGGTGATTTACGAAGGAACATCCAACTTCAAGTTCGATGTCTCTGCCTCGCTCTCCGGAAGTTCGACGCACCATATACAAATAACGAACAGACACATGAGAAGGCAAATTCATTCTTGGATTCGTAAAGCACATCCACTGGACAATGTTCTCTCAAATTCCGAGACGGCATGATGACTTTCGGAGGAGGCTTGCTAATGAACTTGGAAATGTTTGCTACACTTCACAAATTGAACCCAAAAATATAAATGAAGCCATTATTGATGAAAATTGAGTTCTAGCCATGCATGAAGAGCTAGCTCGGTTTGATAGAAATGAAGTGTGGGATCTTGTTCCTCGGCCAAAAGACACAAATGTGATCGGGACAAAGTGGATATTCAAAATAAATCGGATGAACATGGCAACATAGTCGAAACAAGGCACGCTTGGTTGCACAGATTACACTCAACTAGAAGGAGTGGATTTTGATGAAACTTTTGCACTGTGGTTCTGGCTTGAATCCATTAGACTCTTACTATCGCCGCATGTCAAATGAGATTCAAGTCTGTACCAAATGGATGTCAAAAGTGCCTTTCTCGAATGGAATTCTTAATGAAGAAGTCTATGTTGAGCAGCCTAAGGGATTTGTTGATCCTTATTTCCCCGACCATGTGTTTAGACTCAAAAAGGCTCTGTACGGACTAAAGCAAGCCCCAAGAGCTTGGTATGAACGATTAACCATGTTCTTGTTGGAACAGGGATACAAGCGAGGAGGGGCTGACAAAACGTTATTCATCAAACATTTTAAAACTGGATTAATTGTTGCACAAATCTACGTCGATGACATTGTATTTGGTTCCTCACTAGAAACAAAATCCAAGGAATTTGCTACTCTTATGCAAAATGAATTCGAAATGAGTATGGTTGGTGAACTAAATTTCTTTTTAGGTTTGCAGATCAAACAGGTTGGATCAGGGATTTTTATCTCCCAGGCCAAGTATGCTAAAAATCTTGTGAAGAAGTTCGGTCTTGAATGCACCAAGTCGGTCGAACTCCCATGGCCATGTCTTTAAAAATTTCCGAGAGATGACCAGGAAAGGAGGTTGACTCCGGCTTGTACTGAAGCATGATAGGCGATCTGTCATGCACCGATCGCAAAGCCGTCTGACATATCATTTAGTGTTAGAGTTTGTGCACGTTATCAAGCTAAACCAAAATAATCACATCTTGCGTTGAAGAAGCGAATTATTCGCTATATTAACTGTGCATTTCGATTATGGTTTATGGTATACTAATGTTACTAATTCTCATCTTGCAGATACAATCGATGCCGACTGGGCCGAAAACATGGACGATAGGAAAAGCACGAGTGGAGGATGTTTCTACATTGGTAACAATCTCATTGCATGGTTAAGTAAGAAACAAAACTCTATTTCCTTATCTCTGCAGGTTTCGAATATATTGCAATGGGGTAGTTGTTGCACTCGACTACTTTGGATGAAACAAATGCTTTGTGATTATGGTATTGATCGGACTCATTCTCGTGATTCTCGTGATAACACTAGTGCTATTAATATTTCTAAAAATCCTGCTTTCAAAGACTCTAGGACCAAACATATTGATATTAGACATCATTTTATTAGGAATTTGGTCGAAGAAAAAGTTATTACTTTGGAACATATTCAGATCGAGTATCGGTTGGTGACTTGTTCACCAAAGCCTTAGATTCTCGCTAGATTTGAAACTCTACGGAGGCCGTGGGCATTTGCTTGATGCATTAGTTTTATTTTCAAAAAAAAAAAAATTTCATGTGTGTTTGTTTGCATTTGCTTATTTTTATTTATTTAAAACAAACAAAAAAAAAAAAGAGGGGGAGAAGAATGGTCTTTCTTGCAAATAGCATATGAGGGGAAGAAGAATGGTCTTTCTTGCAAATAGCATATGATATAATTGTATGATTGGTCTATGATTTTTGAGATTTACTTGGATTAACCAATCAGTTTGGTATACTCATTATACTTAAGGTAAAATATGGTCAGATAAGCACACTTTGAGGACATATTGTCTTGGTTGATTGTACTTTACTACTAACTAGATTGTTATCTTTAAAGTAGTTTCATACTTTGTTGTGACCTATGGTCGGATATCTATGTCTCTCGGCACCATAGTATGTTGTTGTGTTAAATGAGACAATTTCATGGAGGAGAGGGCTACCACCATAAATGTGTGCAGCCATCCTTGATAATGAACATAAATCATGTAGAAAAGGGCTACCTTTATGGCTGTGAGAAAATCAACTCCATGATCTTAAAAATTCAGTGCTTTGACAAATCAAAAATATATATATGCAAATAAAGTCAACACTCACAGTACTCAAAAATAGAAAAAAATTGCTATGGTACTCATGTCTGGCACGCTCATATTTTTATTCAAAGAGATATGTTCGGATGATGACCGGTTTGAAATACATCTCAAGATCGATCTTCTTGACTAGGTTCAATTTGGCAAAGTAGGATAGGTTATGATTGATTAATCCAGTATGTCCTATCACACACTCACGTTTTAAATCTGACAAATTAATTGAATCTAATTATGCGCATATATCTGGTTGGAAGATTCTAGATGATTTTGATATCCTTGGACTGATTGTATAAGTTGTAGAACTATGAAGTTTGCCCATAAATAAACCATTCAATCTTATCTCATAAAATATTCTCATTATTTGTGTGTGAGTATCTTGTATGGGCCTTCTCGTAGAAATTTCAATCAACATCTATTTTTGACAAAGACAATCGCTTTTAATTGAGAAAAAAAAAATCGATTTAATTCTTGGTTTATGGAATCCAATCGCATTTTGGTTCTATTTTAAAAATTTGCTTCCATAAAAATAGCGTATTAGGCGGTTTATTTCAAATTTGACGATGTCGATTAAGGAAGGTTTCGTGGTCATTAATCGCCATTTATCAATTTATTTTTGGTAATCGCCTTCTACACGTCCCTAACTAATCGCTCCTTCTTGTGCAATTTTGAATAAATTGAAAAATTTCCCTTTTAAACCATGATCTAGGGTTTTCTTCTTCACCTTCTCGCACTCAATCCTCAATTCCTAACTCAAGTTCCTCATTCTTGATCTCGAAGGTGTATTTGAGTTTTCTTTTCGATTCAAACAATGGTGAAGACTAAAATGCCAAAATCGAAGAAACATCTGAGAAATTCTTCCAAGGACACTGTTGCTCTAGCGTCTCATCAATGAAACTGCGATTGGGCCACAAATGTCGCCAGTAAAGACTCTCCGCGATAAACAAGAAGACGGAACCCTCCGGTTCGCACCCTGACACTTCTCCAATTGGCAATCGCATCTCGGTCGACCAATCGACGGACATTGTTGCATATCAATCACCGGTCAGCCATTCTAAAAATCAGCCCCGTCCAAAAACTAACGACCCAATCTCCTATCTGAGCAAGAAAGTCACCTTGGGTGCTCAAGACCCGGATGAAGAAGGAGATGAGGATGATGAATCTGCAAGTGACGGTGGTCCGAAAATGCCGAAATTGAGGAGGAGGTCCGTGAGGATGAAGGGGCTGGTGATGAGGAGTCTGAACAGCCTCCCCCATTCGTAGAAGGTTCAAGTAAGCCCCCCTCTCAAAAATCTGATTCTGATTTTGATGTTGCCCTTGATGATTCTTCAGAATCTACTCCGACACCTCCTCCAACGAAAAGGGCCACCAGGGCTGAGAAAGGAAAAGGTAAAATGGCTGATGTTGCTGAAAAGCCCACGCCGGGGTCGTCGAAACAGACACGCCATTGCCTCGGGGGTGCCTACAGTCTTGCCTACTCCTAGTTCAGACCCTCAAATGTTCAGACTTGACACATTAACTAGAGGAATTTATGGCAAATGTTCCAAAGAATCTGGGAAAGGCTGGCAATGAATTCAGGTGGAAGGTTTATGTTCGGGGAAGACATGTTACCTTCAATCCTAACTCCCTCAAGGACTGGCTTGGAGTAACCATCGCTGGGTGTCACAAGTGACGAAGAATTGACCAAGGACATCATTGCGCAAGAAATGATCGGCTCCACCGGCGGAATCGGGAGAATCTGGTCGCTTCTCGGCTATTGCCCAAATACAAAATTCTACATCGTTCTCATCAACAATATCGATCTGTTAACTCATCGATCGGACATTTCGAGGGACAGGGCCGTTATGCTATACAAGTTAGGAATGAGAATGCCGGTTGATCCGGTTAAACTAGTTTTTGATAGAATTGTTTATGAAGGGCCGAGGAGGGCCAAGCAGTACAGACTACCGCATCCAGCTCTCGATTCTTCACTTTCTTGTTCATCAAGAAGTGCCTGCTATTGATTCAGACCGCTTCTCTGAGAACATTCCAGCACTGGGTGTACATGAGTTTACAAATTTGGATAGCACACCGCATCCCACTCCCGAGTTCCCAAGCATTTTCTATCCTCGTTGGACCATTCGGACGTCTTGATGCACTAGAAACTCGGGTTGGGGGGTTCGAACACGTAGATCAAATTTTGCCCTTACCAAAGGTTTTTCGATGATATTACTTTCATGCGTAGGGTGTTGGGAAAACGAATTTCTCGGCGATGAGCATATAAAATCTACATTCCGAATAGTTACTCCCGAATTCTCTCGCACATCCCGGAGATCCAATGGAGATACCGACTTACAACTCACAGGTGAGCAACTTTCATTGTCCCAACCTCTCGCACCTATCGCTGCTTTGATGCTCCAAATGATGCTCCTCGAGATACCCTCGCTCGCAAGAGGTTACCAATGATCGCATCCGGTACAAAAAGAAGTCCAGATCCTCTCGGCACTAACTTTTCCCCGCTTCTAACTCTTAACCCTCTAACTATTTGGCTATGGATAACTGTTTTAAACACTTAAATTCTCGCTTTATTTCGCTTCAAACACCGCTTTACTTTTGTTTTATCTCTTTCTTGGCGTTCCTCTTCCAAAAGGAGGAGTAGTAGTAATTTTAATTTTTATGGTTGTTAGGTTTGTCTTGCTTTGGACATTTTGTTGATTAAACTTTAATAGTAGTATTTGTAGGTTTATGATAGTTTGATCACTACACTTAGATGATATTTTGCTAAGGGGGAGCAATATTAAATGTTGTGGCTATTGTGTGTGGTATTTGCATATGTTGTTAACTTCTTTGCAGGAGTTCTTGGTTTACACACTAAGGGGGAGCCATAATCCTTGTATGTTGATGCTCATGGGTTCTTTACTTATTCACACGCATCATCACACTTATATTAAAAATCGATAGTTATGTGTTTGTAATTAAGCAATGCCAAAGGGGAGATTGTTGGAAAAATATGTGTCATATTTTTCACTTTTTATATCTTGGCTATCTTAATAAATATAACGATTTTTAATGATAAAAGAGCAGTCAACATTTGTGTTTCGATAGTCGATTAACGCCGCCTTCGATTGACCGGCTTGATAGGCGAATCATTTTTCCGTTTAGCAAAAGCTGCGATTTTATTCTGTTTCTATATTTGATATATTCTCGATTTCATGAATATTAATGATGAGCTCCTTTTTTTTAGTTAAAGAATTTTTTCTTATTCTCTTAGATTTGTTTAGGAAGGAAATATTTAGTTTCCTAAATTCTTTCCTACTACAAATCTAAGAAAATCTTTCTATATTCTTTCCTACTAATTCTCTTACCATCTTTGTTGCATATTCTTAGGTAAGAAATAATTTCTAAATTGATTTCTACTTTAACTATAAGTAAGAGTGGAAATCAATAAGGAATTAATGCTTTGAAATATAATTTTGGTCTTGTATTCTCTAAGCAAAATTGGCTGAATTCATTGGTGGAAAACAAGACCCGATGCTTCATTGATTCAACTTTCAAAACAAAAAGGTTTTCTTCAAACTCATTGAAGAATCAAGAACTAATTGGTACTCATCGAACAATTCCATATCTTGCTCAAGCTACTTGGCATGAAGTTAAGAACGAGAGTTCTTAATCCAAGTGGTGGTTGCGGTCAAGTACAATAGGGAAGTGGTGATAAAGTCAAGACCGGTGGGTATGATTCCACTTGGTATGATTCCACTTCATCAACAAGTCAGAAGAAGAAGTATCACAGGGAGTTGATCTGCTTTTCTTTTGATTGTTATTTTGTTAATTTTACAAATTACAAAAAGCGATACTATTGTATCTTTGAACAAGATTATTAGTGGATTGTTTCTACCCATGGCATGGGGGCCCGTGGATGTTTCCCTTAGGGAGTTTACCACGTTACATCGTGTGTTCATATTTAATCCTTTAATTTCCGCACTAGACAAGATTAGGAAACGAACACAGTTGTGCGAGTCAGAACTGTTATCTCTATATCTTTCCAATTCTGACTACATTCTGTCCATTGCTTAGTTAATTAAAATTAAAATTCGTGTTTAATTTAATTAATCTAGATTTTAGAACTTACAACATCTCTGGCAACTTTGTCAACACCCAGGTTTGTGAGCCAGCTGCAGAGTTGCCTTCTTTGTATACGTTTAAATCCATTTGAGTGAGCATGTTTCAGATGTGTTGGATGAGTTATTGTATGAATCATGAGCCGGATATGATTTGAATGAAGGAGGTTTATTAATGCCATATAAAATTTAAAATTATTTTTAATATTAAGTGTTAAGCCTGTAATAATGTTAATTGTAAATTTAATCTTTCAATTAAGCTTATTGTTAATTGAAGTCAGCAAATTAAAGCGCCTATGATAAGTGTTATTCCTAGTCATTTTTTCATATATTATGGTCAAAAGTATTCAAATGTTTCCATGGAGTTTCCTTCATTCTCAAATTTTATTTAAAAAAAATTCACGATTTTTTTTTTTGTTAGAGTTTTGTACGAATTTTTGAACATAATAACAAATCAACCAAACAATCATTCATCCATTGACCACACATCTGCATTTCAATTTGATGATTTTGTGATTTCTCCTACCATTTTTAATCTTCATTTTTCAAAGAATGAGAGACGCAAAGGACTGAAGGAAATGGAGATGGAAAAAT
Source organism: Forsythia suspensa (assembly GCA_023638005.1). Taxonomy (NCBI): domain Eukaryota; kingdom Viridiplantae; phylum Streptophyta; class Magnoliopsida; order Lamiales; family Oleaceae; genus Forsythia; species Forsythia suspensa. The sequence goes on from CM042663.1 coordinate 475,966, forward strand.
GAAAGGAAAAGTGTAAAAGTCAATTGTTGGCCATTTAAGAAAAAAAAAAAGAAGAAATAAAAAAACAAACCAAATCAATGGGTGTGGGGGCCATTGACCTTACAACCACCATACCAAATCCGCTTGGCGATTTTGGGTTCTAATTTTTTCAAAACTAACATTTCTACGTATTGCATCGTGTTGTGTTGCATGTCTTGTTTCTATTTCCACGTGCAACCTAGTTCGTCTTCGAATAAATATTTCTTATTGTTTATTTGATTGAGCCTCCGAAAAATTAAAAAGAAGATCAAGAAATAATTTAAGAAAAAAAAGACAAAAAGAAACCACCATCCTAATTTCATCTATTAATCACGTATGTCTAATCGATAACAACAATAAAAAACAGAATTTATTAGTCAAATGTTTGAACAAGGAAATTAACATGATTCGACACGGATTGTACTTGTTACGCCTCGGTCCCACGTGGGCAAGGCAAGCCTCCCGAATTCTACGTGGGCGTCGACCAAGTCAACCCGCCTTGAGTCACTCCTTTCCGAGGCGGTTTGGGCCAAGGAACCCGTGTCCGACTGCTGTACTCGTGGATCACATCCCACCCGGATGGAGTACCGCTCTCCTCGACGACACCACCACGGATTAGACGCGAAAGGACAAAGTGGATACCCGATCACAAAACGCGCCAATCGCCATCGTAGCCTTTTTAGATTACGGTACCGAAAAGACCCTCCCATTAAATGATGATGTGACACCAAGGACAAGACAAGACAAGACTACAAAGTCTCTTGGATTGAACCACGTGTCGTTAATCGATGGAGAGACAAACCAAGAGAACCGCCTATAAATACCCAATTCATAACCACAAGAAAAGGATATTAAAAATATTATTCTCACCACACATATATCAAGTCCTCCATTTGAACTATTCACGAGTGCCATAACCGCTTTGGGAGTTTGTCGGGTGAGAGGCCCCTAGGCTATCACCTTTGCTTTAAGAGTGTCCTTGACCTTTTATTTTCCTTCCATCCGGACGAAGAATTACCCACGTGGTTGAATAAACCACGTGGCGCCTTAGTGCGGGAAGGTACACGTGGCGGTAGCGTGGGGATCCTGTTGTCGACCATTTTGGAGGTCAACAGATTACGTGTCTGTGGGAACCGTGACAAAAGCTTCTTTATCCTTGAGCAAAGGAATTTTCTGAACAAGGATTAGTGACCCACAAAATGAGTGGAAGCAATGAAGAGGAGAACCCAAGGAGAACCAGCCCCTGACCGACGAGGGGGTCGGGGTTGGAGAAGCCCCTGAGGAGGCGAGGAAAGAGGCCTTCCACAAACCTCGAACGAGAAATGAGAACGATGGCCGCCAACGTGAGGCGGTGGCAAAGACACCATTCGCAAATGTAAGGGTATATCCAAATGATGCATGCAAGGGGTGAGAACCGTCCACAAGAGTCTGACCAAGACGATCCCGAGGAAGAACAGGAAGTTAATAGCGGGCACCCCGCGACCAAAGAAGCCGGGAGAGGCCTCCCATGCGAGAACCAATGAGGGGGGGGGGGACAAGGTCACGATCGAAAAGAAGTCCCCACCCACGATGTCCGCATGTGTTTGAAAGGCTAGACGAACAGGGGAGCAGGAGATGGCCACAAGAGAACCCGCAAAGGAGGGAACCGCCCCAAAGTTCTCCTAGGAATAGGCGGGAAAGGAGGGCGAGGGAAGCCGAGGCTAGGGGAGAGTCGGATTACCAACCATACGCACCCCAGCCAACCATGCAACCGCAGCCCCAACATCAGAACTATGGGGGCGGACGTCAAGCCCAATGCCTCGCCCCATTGCTTCCAGAAGTGGTTTAACGCCGGGCGTAATATCCGAGGCCTACGAGATCATTCGAAGTGGACGACGATGACGAGAACCTCCCTTTTTCAGCCGGAATCAGGAACGCGTCCATCTCCTACGAGTTTCGCGTGCCCAAGATTACCTCTTACACAGGCAGGGGTGATCCGTTGGATCACGTGAACACATACAAAACGGAAATGAGCCTTCGAGGAGCCACTCTGGCCTTGAAGTGCAGGGCCTTTCACCTGACCTTGTCAGGGAGAGCGAAGCGGTGGTATAACAAACTGATCGCAGGAAGCATTTCCAGCTGGCCCGAGCTGAAAAAGACGTTCATAAATTACTTCTCGTCTCAGAAGCCTGCATCAGCCCCGGTCCAACGCCTCCACGACGTAAGGCAGGCCCCAAGCGAGCCGCTGCAAAGTTACCTAGGCCGCTTTAATGAAGAAATGTTGTTCTGTGAAAGAATAACAGACGCCGAGGCTTTGTCCGCCCTAAAGGCAGGACTAGACATGAACCATCCGTTCTCGAGGGATGTCCGCAACAAGAACCCGGGCACCTTTGACCAGCTGGTGGAAATGATCACTGAGGAGATAACTAATGAGAATATGATCCTTCACAAGAATCAAAGCGGGTTGGGAGCCAACTCGGCATCAAGAGTCGGGTATATCCAAAATCCCAACAGAGCTGTTCCCCAACACAATCCGCGACGGAGAAACTACCCATCCGACCCAAATATCGGGATGAGTTATGTGGCATCTGCACAAGAGGGCTGCTCCCCCCTTACACGGCTCCCTTGCCTTCAGTCCCTGCGGTCGAATCAGCACAACTATGGCATGCCCCCATCCACCTACTATGAGGCTGTGAACCAAAGACCTCTCCAGAATTCCTCCTTCTCGTGAAACTCACCAATCTCATTGCTGCGTTCACCGGCTATGGACATAGCACGGACGAGTGCCGAGAGGGTGGAAGAACTTGCCAATCGGAGAACGGCCAACCCGGGGCCGACGCGAAACGAACACCAGACGAGGAGATCAGGCCCCGACGAGAGGACTTGGAACCAATTTTCAAGATAGGCGCCCCAAAGAATGGGATAGGAGGCCTCCGGAGTCATGAGCAGCGATCGAGGCGTAATTCAAGAAGCCCAGCCAGACTACCTCGGATGGAGCGCAACCCCGAGCCCCGTCTGATAAAGGGGCCGGAAAAGGCTCCGATTCGAGAGATTGACACCATCCACGGAGGACCTTATATTGGTGGGCAGACACGGAATGCCCGTAAGAGTCATGCGCTAAAGAGGCCAAGGAATCCGGATGACTAACTGGCTTATCAATAGCGGGCCTTCAGGATCAAAAAGGGCCTACCCTATCACCTTCACTGAAGAAGACATGAAGGGCGTGACATTACCCCAATCGCGACGCCCTAGTGGTGAGAGCAGTGGTGGCTCGGAATGGACTAGGGAGGATGCTCGTTGACAATGGCAGCTTCGTTAATGTCATTTTCTTAAGCACTTATGAGCAAATGAACGTGGATGTGCCGCTGGAACCATCGATTGAGCCCCTCTACGGGTTTACCGGGGATTGCGTAACCTCGAAAGGGATAGTGCGCCTCTCCGTTAGCATGGGAGAAGAGCCCCTCGCATCACATACTTTCATGGAGTTCCTGGTGGTTGACAGGAGGTCGGCTTATCACGGAGTCTTGGGCCGACCGGCCCTGAAGGAACTGTGGGCCATAACATCGATCCACCATCTCTGCATGAAATTCCCTACGGAAGGGGGTAGCAACAGTACGAGGCAATCAACCTGAGGCCAGGAAGTGCTACAGGCACGCCTTGAGAAAGGCGGAAAAGAAGGAGGTGAACATGACTTCATTGGACATAGAAATGTAAGACGCCTCTGGAGAGGCACTAGGAGATATATCCATGGAGGAAGTAACCCCACCCGAGGACATAGACCCGAGGGTTTCGGGGGCTGAATGCCTGACCTCGCCTATCGAGGAGTTGGAAAGTTTCCCCGCGGACCCCAATGACTCAACAAAGAAGCTACAGAGATAGGAAGGGACCTCGGAGAAGAGTCCAAAAAGGAGTCAAGGAGTTCCTCCGCCACAACTTGGACATTTTTACGTAGAGACAGGGAGGATATGATCGAGATCGACCCAAGGGTGAGCTGTCACCGCCTCAACGTCGATCCCAAATTTCCTTCCCACCGGCCAGGCGAAGGCCATTGAACCCGGGAGAAGTATGAGGCCTTAAAGGAAGAAATTGAGAAACTTTTGCAAAGTGGCTTCATCCGTGAGGCTCGCTACCCTAAGTGGGTCTCCAACCCCGTGTTAGTTAAAAAGTCGAGGAAAGATGAGGATTTGTATAGATTTTTCCAACCTCAACTCGCCTATCCCAAGGATAGCTTTCCACTACCTCGGATCGACCAGCTGGTTGACTCCACGTCCCGGACACGAGCTCTTAAGCTTCATAGACGCCTACTCGGGCTATAACCGCATCCCCATGTACCCTCCGGACAAGGAGCATACATCGCTTGTAATGCATAAGGGTCTTTATTGCTACAAGGTCATACCATTTGGTTTGAAAAACGCCGAGCAACATACCAAAGGCTCGTCAATAAAATGTTTGCCGACCAGCTCGGTGTAACCATGGAAGTATACGTGGATGATATGCTTGTTAAGAGCTTGAAAGCCGGGGACCACATACGGCACTGGAAAGGGCTTTCAAAACTCTCGAGCGTACTGATGAGGCTTAATCCCCGAAAGTACTCATTGGGGTCGCGCCGGAAAATTCCTCGGGTTACATGGTAAACCGAGATAGGCATCAAGCCAACCCAGAAAAATCAAGGCACTAATAGAAATGAAGTCGCCCAGAGGCCAAAGGATGTGCAATGCCCGACCGGGAGGTGGCGACCCCTCACCGATTCGTCTCAAAAGCTACAGACAAGTGCCTTCCTTTCTTCAAGATCCTAAAAGAGGGCAACCGCTTCGAATGGACAGTGGAGTGCGAGGCCGCATTCCGAGCATTGAAGGAACACCTCGCCACGCCCCTCATTATCGAAACCTAAGTCGTGGAAAACGCTATTGCTTTACCTAGCCGCTTCACACGAGTCGGTTAGCTCGGTCCCCGATCGTAGAAGAAGGGCACCAACCGCCGATCTACTATGTAAGCAAAGCTCTCATAGGGGCGAGACGCTACCCAAACATGGAAAAGTGGCATCACTGCTACCGCTTCAAAGAAGCTCAGCCCTACTTTTGGCTCATAGTATCCACGTCTTAACCAACTTCCCACAGACAAAGTGATCTTTGAAACACGAGGCCTCTGGAAGGCTACTTGAAATGGGCCATTGAGTTGAGCCAGCCGACATTGTATTCAAGCCCGTAGCGTCCGGCCAAAGGGCAAGCCTCGGCGGATTTCGTGGCGAATTTGCCAAAGATACCCCTAATCGATGTCCCGATGGCTCCGTGGAGCCGCCTACTTGGTATCTTTTGTGGACGGCTCCTCGGGAGATATGGGTTCAAAAGTCTTGAGTGGTCCTCACCATCCTAAAGGCCATAAATTTGAACTGTGCCATCCGGTTCGACTTCAAGGCCTCCAACAATGTTGCAAAATACGAGGCCCTGCTATCTGGCATGCGCCTGGCCAAGGAAATGAAAGTACAAAAGCTCTCCGCGGCAAGCGACTCCCAGCTGGTAGTAAGCCAGGTGAATGGGAACTTTGCCGCAAGGGAGAGGAATATGGCCTCCTACCTGAAACTGGTAAGAGATCTTATCCTCTGCTTCAACAAGTTCGAACTAACTCAGATACCGAGAGCGGATAACGCCAATCCGGATGCTCTTTCAAACCAAGCGAAAGCAAAGAAAGATTCGAACTTCTCGTGTGGTGCCCATTGAACACCTAGGCAGGCCTTCCATAGAAGCCACCACGAAAGTCATGTGGGTCGAGGAGACCACCACTTGGATGGATCCCATTCTTGCATTCCTAAAAGAGCAATCACTCCCGTGGATGACAAAGAGGAAGCCGGAAAAGGGTGAAAAGGAGAGCGGCGCACTTCAGATTATTCGACGACGTCCTCTATAAACGAGGTTATTCTATACCGCTCTCTTAGTGTGCTGTCGGAATGAACGGTGATTACATCCTCAGAGAAGTCCACGAAGGCATCTGTGGTAATCACTCCGGAGGCTGGGCCTTGGCGCAAAAAATTCTCAAACAAGGGTATTTCTGGCCCTCACTGAAAAAAGATTCCTTGCACCACTCAAGGAAATGTGATAAGTGCCGGTAACCGCCACCACCATACCATGTCGGCCCCCCCAAGAGCTTACCATAGTGTCCAGCCCGTGGCCTTTTGCCAAGTGGGGAATTGATTTCATAGGCCCTATGCCTAGGGGTAGGGGCAATGCATGCCATGCCTTAGTCGCCGTCGATTATTTCACGAAATGGATCGAAGCGGAGCCAATGGCAAAGATCACCAAGGCCAACACCTCCAAGTTCATATGGAAAAACATCATATGTCGCTTCGGGATCCCTCACTCTTTGGTCTCGATAACGGAAAACAGGTTTGACAACAAAAGATCCGGAGCTGTATGCGAGGAGCTCGGGATCGCCAAACATTTCTCTAGCCCACATCACCCTCAAGCTAACGGACAAGTAGAGACTGTGAACAAGACCATCAAATACACTCTTAAAAGAAAGTTGAGGCGTCAATGGACGCGCGTCGGTCGATGAGCCCCGCACGTGCTTTGGGCGATCCGGACCACGGCTAAGACATCGACGGAGAAACCCCATTTTCCATGGCGTTTGGATGTGAAGCGGTGAGTCCCGTGGAGGTTGGCGATCCTCACCTCGCCGACTTACATTCAATGAAGCCAGCAACGACATCCTAATGAAGGTCGGCCTGGACCTCATACAAGAACGAAGGGACAGCTCCCAAATAAAATTAGCCTCTTACCAAGGGAAAATGGCCAGGTATTTTAACAAGAAGGTTAGGAAGCGGTCCTTCCGCATCGGCGATCTGGTCTTAAGGAGAATCTTCTCCTCGTCCAGAGAACCAGGGGTCGGGACCCTGGGCCCCAATTGGGAAGGGCCTTACCGAGTCACCAAGGAAGTACACCCTGGCACGTACTACATTGAAAATTTGGATAAAAAGCTACAGCCACACCCGTGGAACGCTGAACATCTACGCAAGTATTATCAATAGGAATATTACTGCAGCTTTATTATTCATGTACAAGGGGGGACACCCTCCTCCTCGTAGGACGAGCCTGTGCACGCAAAATCTGTTAAAACGTCTATGTAACTAAGTTATTTTTTCCTTTTAACTATGAGCCACCGGCTGTTTAAAGTTTTCCATGCAGAAGCGACTTACACGTAACGAAAATGCATATAATAAAACCCTTTTTCATTAATCAACGAAATAATTACATAGGAGCCTCCTCGAGGGTCTTCTTACAAAAATAAATCAAAATACATATAAGAAGCCTAGACTACTCGTCGGGAGGATCCGCGATGTCCATCGGGGAAACTTGGCCTCAAGGAAGAAAAATCCAAGTCCGGGTGCTCGACGCCGGCGCGAGGGACCTCTTCTTTACCTAACGCCGCGAAATAATTGGAAAAAGCTGGTGTACGCCTCGTCAAGTGGAAGTTGGCAACAAAGTTAGCATCGGCGTCTGAAAGCTTTTTAACCGGATCCTCCTCTCATCGCTATCGCAAAGATCCCTAACGGACTCACCAACGCTTTCTCCCTCAGACAGCCTTCAACTCACCCTTAAGCCTCGCAAGTTCTTCCTCCCTCACAAGAGCCTCTCTCGCAACCAATCGATGATTCTTCCCGCTGGCCTCCTCCAATGCCTCCGGTGCTATAGTCCGAGCATTTTTGGCGCCATCGAGCTTCTTTGTCAATATAGCCACCGGCTTTCGGCCTCTACCAGTCAAGCTTGGCCTTCTCATACGCCAATTTGGCACTCTCGGCCGCCACAAGGTGTTATCAAGGCACTCTCGGATCCGGCCTGGGACCAGAAATGGCCTCCGAGGCATCGACATTTTCTTCTTCATCTCCCTCATCGCCACGAAGGACTTCTTCATCCGGGCGGTCCGAGCGAATAGAACACGCCAAAGACGCCTCCATCCAATCCTCGGCCTCCCTTCTCCCAGGAACGCCCTCCACGGCCTGTTAACATATTTCTGGAATCCTTCCACTCCCATGGCTGGGTAAAACTCCGATTCTTAGTCAAGGGGCCGGGAAGCTTCCTCTCCAACTCTCCAATTAACCTACTGAAAAGCTTCCTTGATTTCGAAGCGGATGAGGGGGTTCACCAGCACATTCTCTCCTTGTCGGTGCACCGACAGGGGCATCGTCCAGAGCGATGCCAGAGGCAGTAACGGCCAAACGACGTTGCTTGGGATCGGGAGGGTGGACAACCGACTGTTCGACCACCTCGACCGACTTCCTTTTGCTGACCGGCTCTCCGGTGACCGAGCACCGCCATTATTCCTCTCACGGTTGGCCTGGCGCGTGCCGGAGCGGTCTTCTTTCTTTTTACCAACGGTTCACCCTCTTCGGGTGACATAGTTTCCACATCATCTTTCTGTGCCTCTCCTCGGACGGCCTCCTTGCTTACTTCCTCAATCGCCTTCTTTTGGCGACTGTCCTCGGAGGAGCCAGGCGGAGCTCCCTCACCTTCGCAGCCATCACCCTAGCAAGAGGTGGCTTCGGCCTCTTGCCTTGCTCAAAATCATCTGCAAAATAGCCAGCTTAGGGTTAGGGTGAATTCTCAGATGAAGTATGTAGCAGATAAAATACAAACCTCTCCTAGTCATCTACCCAAGTTTGATCAGGTGCCTAGGCGCCTTCAAAAGAGCGTCAAACCTCCTCTGCCCAGACGGGTGGGCGTAAATCGCTCGGATGATGTCTAGCTCCTCCTCCTTTAACTTACACCTAGGGAGGGCGTCTGCAACACAAACAAAAAGTAGTCAGTCATACGGCAATTACAGGAGCGACCCCCACCCTTCCGAATCACTCACTCGCGACTCCATACAAGCCGGACACTTCCAGATCTGGTTTCGGATCATCCAACACCCTCTGCCAATTCCCAGACACCCAACACCAACCCTCCTTCCAGTGCTTTATGGAGGACTCGGCGATCAAAGACAAAGGGCTTGTGTGACCCCACGGACCAAAGTAATACCATCCCAGTTCCTCCGCCTTGTACTTTTTCTTCGGCAGCTTTTTCGGGAGGTACACTGTTTGGAAGACGTGGAGGGCCATCTCGAACCCAAGGGAGTGCCTGAACCACAGGTATAGACTCCCCGCCATTTGGCTCCAGCCGTTAGGAGCTACCTGGGTGGGTGCCAAGCCATAAGCCCTAAGCCCTAAGAATCCTCCTATAAAATGGATCCAATGGCAGCCTCATCCCAGCATTGAAGGATTGGAAGTGCACAGCAGTGCAGCCCCTCCTCGGCAAGCATGCCCTCTCATTAGGGCCCGGAACGTGGAGCTCTATATCGCTAGGGACTTGGAACATCCTCCTGATATTCATCAGATCAGCCTCGTTCGCGACCGAGGGGACATCCATGGCAGCCCACCTGCCGCTGGCGGATGGGCCCTGCCCCATGGCTCCACTATCCGAGGGACCAGGGCCCAGGTCGTCCTCTGCTGACGGGATTATAGCAAACTCCTCCCCAGTAACAGCGTCAACGCCCCGAATGGGTATCACCGTCGCCGCAGACGGAGATACTTCCGAGATATCCTTGTTCAACACTCACCGGGTCACCCGCGATCGCAGCCTCTCCCTCTCGAACCATACATCCCCTCCACAAACACAACACAAAATAAAATGAGAGGGTTTAGTGGGTACCTAAAACTAGAAGTTCTCTCCCACCGAAAGGTCGCCGGAGTATCTTCAACACACTGGAAACACGGTCGCCGGGATATCTCTCTTCTCGCCTTAACACGCACAGATTATCGACAAAAATATGGGAAACTTCTCCTTTTATAAGAAAAACGGATCGACGCATGACCGTCGGATCAGAACCAAGATCCACCCTGGCCACCCAAACGAGAAATTCATCCCAACCTTTGAATTCAAACGGCCGCGCAAATAAAACTCTGGATCAACGTCCTAAAAAACGCGGTATCATCCACTCGCGCATACGTGAGGGTTTCGGAAAGATCGCCATCCCTAGCAAGTCGTGCACATTAAATACCGCACCGTCCCTTTTCAAAGACGCCCAACAAGACGTTCTATGCTCCCCATATCCCTGCAATGATTACAACCGTCGCAAGGGCTCCCAAATGGGACTGCCTCCGCTGCTGCCTCTTCCTTAAGGCTCCAGCACGCGTCATGGCCTCCCAAATGGGACTGCCTCCGCTGCTGCCTCTTCCTTAAGGCTCCAGCACGCGTCATGGCCTCCCAAATGGGACTGCCTCCGCTGCTGCCTCTTCCTTAAGGCTCCAGCCCAAATGGGATCGCCTCACGCCGCCTCCCCCTTTAGGCTCCAGCACACGTCATGGCCTCCCAAATGGGACTGCCTCTGCTGCTGCCTCTTCCTTAAGGCTCCAGCACGCAGAATGGCCTCCCAAATGGGACTGCCTCCGCTGCTGCCTCTTGGAAGGGCCTCCCATCTGCGAAAAGCAAGGCACCCCACATCAATGAGGGTTCCCATGCTTTTGGGACTATTGCCCCAGCGATCTTAAATACCGAAGCGTATCACCCCTACCCATCACGCCTACCCCATAACTTTTTCACTCCCATTTCTCACCAAGCCCACACCCCACATAAATGATTGGGGCCTGGACTTGGGGGACTATTGTTACGCCTCAGTCCCACGTGGGCAAGGCAAGCCTCCCTGGAATTCCACGTGGGCGTCGACCAAGTCAACCCGCCTCGAGTCACTCCTTTCCGAGGTGGTTTTGGGCCAAGGAACCCGTGTCCGACGCTGCTTTTACTCGTGGATCACACCCCACCCGGATGGAGTACCGCCTCCTCCTCGCACACCGCGGATTAGACGCGAAAGGACAAAGTGATACCCCGCAAAACGCGCCAATCGCCATCGTAGCCTTTTTAGATTACTACCGAAAAGACCCTCCCATTAAATGATGATGTGACACCAAGGACAAGACAAGACAAGACTACAAAGTCTCTTGGATTGAACCACGTGTCGTTAATCGATGGGGAGACAAACCAAGAGAACCGGCCTATAAATACCCAATTCATAACCACAAGAAAAGGATGTTAAAAAATATTATTCTCACCACACATATATCAAGTCCTCCATTTGAACTATTCCTGAGTGCCATAACCGCCTGAGAGTTTGTTAGTGAGAGGCCCCTAGGCTATCACCTTTACTTTAAGAGTGTCCTTGACCTTTTATTTTCCTTCCATTCGGACGAAGAATTACCCACGTGGTTGAATAAACCACGTGGCAATCTTAGCAAGGGGAAGGTACACGTGGCGGTAAGCGTGGGGATCCCGTTGGCGTACCATTTTGGAGGTCAACAAGACTAATAGTTTAATATAGGTTAAAGGTTACAAACGGCGTAAATTTTGACAAATTGGACTAGAAAGATTTAAGACTGATTAAAGAAAAAACAAAAATAAAAACTTAAGCAAAAAAGAAGCTTGTCTTTTCTGGTAGCTTCTACTGAATTCTTTAGTTTTCGTGTCTTCAAGAGGAATAAAAAGAATAATTAGATTAGCATTTTGTATTTTTATACTGTAACCAGAATAATTGATTAAAAAATAAGAATTAATTAATAGCTAATAATTAAAGTGGTTCCATTTTTGGACCAAGTCGGGTAGCCTATTTGCTGCCTCCATTTCTAGAAGCACGCTTAACGTACTAAAACGTCAATTCGTTTAATATAATTAAATAAGTAGACTATATAAGTTGCACGCCAATTCACAATCAGTCTTAGTTTTTTTCGATTTAGACATCCCATATCATTATATGGCACAAGTTTCAAGCGATATTCTTTCAAAAACATTGAATTTTGTTGGGATCATATCATTGTTGAAATCGGGTTGTTTGGATGTGCTGAATTTTGGAAAATCCATCGTCCTATAAGCTTGTGCAACCTTGTATAAGATTGTCACAAAAACTATTGCGAACATACTTAAGACCACCTTTCCTAAAATGATTGCCAATAAAATTCAATGTTTTATTTGTTCCTGGTTGACTCATCATAGACAATGTCATAGCGGCTTTTGAGTTCGAGTAAAAATTAGTCTAATGGAAAAAAGGGGTTTATGATATTACAGCTTGACATAAGTAAGACATATGATAGAGGTAACACCATGATTAATTGACGCCAATTCGGAACTTTTCAACTCTTTGTTAATGTGTTTAATCAATGCACTAGCACCATGATTAATTGTTGTGTTGTGATAATTAGGAATCCTACCTACATTTTTTTATCAAATTGTAAATTTACTTGATTTTTAAGAATTTATTAATATTACTAATTAACATATAAATTTACTGTGTTTATCTATTAATTAATAATATAAATTTTTTTAAATTCAAATTCAAAAAGAACAAAATTGCTATTTTTAAGGTCCAAATCTTATCATACTTAATTAAAGGCACTAATTTTTGAAATTAACTTAAATAGCCTTCATGTAATTGAGTTTTACACGTAACACAATTAAACCCACAATTAAACCCATTATGTACTGTAGTCTTCTTCTGAAGAACTCTCCATAACATAATCCCAAACTCCAGCATCAACCCAAATCTGGAGGGTTTCGTACATTCAATATAATTAAACTACAGATCAATTTCAACAGTGAGTGTATTCTATTTTTTTTCCTTTTGAATTGTAATATTTTTAGTTTTCTCGTCGTGAAAATAGAAATTTCACTGAATTGTATATTCAATAATAATGTTAAAAAAAGTTTATACAGTCATTTAAGAATAGTTAAGTCTCGTAGTGTGAACAAATCGAGACGAAAACATCCATTCAGGCGGAATGGCTCAGCCATAAAAAGAAAAAGTTGGTGCTGCAAAAAAGATAAGTATGTGCAGAAGAAGAAGGTTTTAGTGCCGTTGATACAAAGGGAAAATGTATTCTTTTTATTTAGCAACATCAATTTCTTAAATACATGGGTGAAATTAAGAATAACCAAAATTAAATTTTTTCTTTGAATATGTTAATAGCAGATGCCATACATTTTCTTTTTGTTTTTTTCTGTATTTGATGCCCATATGATTATTTGTGATCATTAATCTGTTTGTGCGATGGGTGTTAATGTATTGATGCCCATATGATTATTTGTGATCATTAATCTATTTGTGCGATGGGTGTTAATATATTGTTCAGATTTGTTCAAATTTAACAAATTTTTTGAATTTTGCAACAGGTGCAATTTTAGAAGTTCTTATTTTTATTTTCGTGTGTATCAAATATGTTTTCATCTACATGCGGACAAGTTACACCCCAAATTTGACACTTGAATATTTATTCTTCATAACAAAAGTCAGTATAACTATAATCTTGTAATACAATCATAATTTTTCAATATTGGTCTTTGTTATGTTGTTGATTGAATTGTGTATGTGTTTTCTATATATTTTTGGAATACTTAATGTAATCATATTGTATGTTCAGCACTATTTGTGATATTTGTAATGTGTTTGAGATCAACTGAATGCATATTCTAAAATGGAACCTCATTTGTTATGGAATGGTGTTATCATCATTCTATTTTCACATATAAACGAACATGTATATATGCTACACTTCAATGTTAATTGTGTTATGTATTAATGGTAATTTAATGAATACAAATGTTACGGGTTATAACAGTAATGAAATCAAGTATCTATGTTACGGGTTAATGTTATTTGCAGAACCTAAATTGTTAGTGGATAGTGTTATAATTGTTGTCTAATCAAGTAGTAATAACAATAGGTAACTATGTTGCATGGTTAGTAGTCACATATGGTTGTGTTACATATTAATGTTAATTGAAGAAATTCACATGTCATGGAATGGTGTTACCATGAAATCAAGAAATTCAAATCCCGCAACAAACAAATGGGTAAGGTTTAATAATTCTGATGTTTCTAATTTTCTTTCCACTACCTCAATGCTGAGTTTGTATCCTTTTTTTGTATATCTTAGCGGTGATTGAGGAATCTTTGTGATCAAGTATGCGGAGTACTAATTCTAGAAAAAGATAAATATTATGCCAAATAAATTTGATACCTGCATGGCTCGATACAACATGGATGTTCAACTTTACAAGTTTGCAATCAAAAAGTCCGATATACCCCTGTCAAAGTTGGTGAAGTAGAGCACCTGTTATGGTTCAAGTATGATGCTGTAGTATGTTGAAGTAATATCTAAATTGTATTTTATCATTTTGTCAAAGGATTGTTGGTTTTAAGTATTTTTCAAAATCTGATTTGACATGGGTACTAGTTTTGTTTGGGACTAAGAAATATTTATGTATAAATGGTATATAATGTTTTGGAAGTAGAATGAATTACGAAGACAATGGATCATCTTAGTGATAGATGCACTAACATTCCTTATTCAGTAAAATGATGCAAATGTTAATTTTTTGTGTTGTTTTCGTTCATTTCTGTTGCACACGTAAATTCATGTTAACTTTGTGTTAACGTTGCCTCCAATGTTACTTCGATTGTCCTTTTAAGGAATCAAATTAAATTCATGTAATTACAATTTAGCACATGTTACATCATGTTGAGGAAAAAATGTTTTCATCGATTCATATTCGTATGTGCATTTTCTTGATTATTTCCATGTCCATGTCCACGTTCACGTTCTCTGAGCCTGGATCTTCGTCTGTATGAGTAGTTGTAGATTGAAAGTCACCCATGTCAATGGGGTTCACTGAATTCTCCGACGACTGAAATTCTGATTCTAGAACCCCTGGAGGATTGTCTGTGCATATTCATAACCATTCCTGCAGTCTGCAGCACCTGGCCTCTTTCGTTATCAACATGTTTTGTTCCATCTTCTATTAATTCAGGATTAACAGCACTGCTTTGGTGTTCTATACCATTGCTCTCGTGTTTCAATCTATTGGTGTCCAGTTCTGATCCTCTTGATTATTGTCTAGATTGTGATTGGATGCCAGCTATAATATCGTTTCCTTCAAGTGTCCCTAATATATGATTGAGGGAATGGCTGTCTATACTGTCTGTATTAGGATGGTCGAATAGCTTGTATATTCTACCACTCTTACCAAAAGATCTATTTTCTACAAATGATAAACCATTTGAAGGATTGATATTGACATCAACATCTTTCAAAAGTGGATGGCGACCCTTCAAAAGTCCAACCTCCACAGCTGTAAGCCAATGCATTTAAGCATTCTGGAAATAAAAGTACAATGATCAATAAATCATGCCAAAACAATATCAAACACATGACACCAATAACAGTTACAGAGAGGTTTTCCTATAAGCAAAATGACATAAAGTGCAGACGTACAATACAGAGATCACCAACAAAAATAAACTCTATGTCTGCAACATTATGTGAAACAAGTAGATTATCATTGGAACCATCAAGTAGTAATTAAATCCTTGAAAGCACCAATTGAAGGGGGAATAGGAATAAGAATATTGAGTGGACCATAATACTGTGGAAATAGTGGAAATAATGAACAGCAAAATTTATTTTTTTACACAAATATTTGGCCGATGTGATCATTAGTTTTAATAATCATTTTCTTAGTAAGATTTGTATTTTGTTCATAATAAATATTCACCTTTTCAGACTGTTATGTCAATACGTGATCGAACAATTTGTTGATATGCAATCAATTTTTGAAATGAACAATCATATCCACATCTTGGGGTTTGATGGTTGATGCTAATCTCAAATACATGTGTCCTTGGGAATGCTTGTATCCCAGGCAATCTTATAAAACTTCTTTAGTATACAAAAGAGGAATTGGATCCTGTTGCATTATGCTTGTACCTTCAAAACCTTAAATAAAATTGATTATCAATTACCACTGCACAATGATACCATCCAAGAAAATCAATCAAACAAAAACATCCATTAACAAAAGTAACACACACACTCGCATCCAGGCAGAAAAGAATTGATGTTGATCTTTTGGCTTCACAAACACGATCCTACAGAAAAATAACAAAAGGTAAATGAATATGATTGTTGATCCAGCAATAAGTCCATAGGTTTTCCAACCATATTAACAAAATGCATATATATTCCATCGTCTAGTTCATTAACAATTAAAACTATAAACATATCTTTGTTCCAATTTTTTAGGACATTACAATTTAAACTATTATCTAACCCAATTCATATTCAATAATAATTCACCAAATTTTAGGGAATTTGGTATACATACAATGTGTTGTTACTACAGTTACAGTAGCATTCAAGGCGTTGTTCAGAGAAATACACAACAACTAAAACAGAATTAAGAATTCACTAAAAGCAGTTTCTGGAATATTATTTGTTTCATAGTTCTTGACAATATAATATAACAACCCATAATATTAACACAGATTGTGTTTCTTGAAAACACAAGAATCCTATGCAAATCATTATGATAACAATTACAAATTTGGTTATCAATTTTAGATTACATTTAAAGAAAATGTTTTGAAGAACGTTTCAATCCACAATTCAAAGTATTTATCTGAAAATCCGATCCAATTTGACGATATTTGATGTCGTGAATAAACCGTCAAAGACAATTTTCAGGGAAGGCGAATGAGAACATAGAAACCTACCGGCAATATAAGTGATATCTTCTCTACCGGCGATAATTTTGTGGACAATGATTACACCAGGTGATAATGTACTCTACCGGCGAAAGAGGAAACGGAAACCTAAAATTGATACTTTCTTTTCTGGGTGGAGATTGATTGAGTTTTTTGAAAATGTTAAATTATGCTGATTTAATCCAGTACTATTCCAAACTACAGATAAATGTGAGGCATATATGCTCTTAATTGTTTATCCTTGGACTTTATCTGAAAATTTTACTTTATCGGAAAATTCACTAATAGCATATCTATGTTGATTCATCTGGAAGTTGTAATTTTTTAAGTAAATAAAAGCAAATTGAGACTTGTTTAAATTATACACCACTTGAAGCCAAAAGGAATAATCAATCATTTATTCTCATGTTGCACATCAAAGTGTAGGAAAAATCTTCTCCCTGATACATTGTACCATACATAAAGATATATGTAATTCAATGTATATCTACTGCCAAAACAGGTTTATATTATCATCAAAGTATAAAAAGTCGGGCGAAAATAGCCCTTCCACTAATTAAGTTGGGCGAAAATATCATCAAAGTATATCTGATGCAAAAACAGGTTTATATTATAATTGGCGAAAGTTGCATTAATATGATGGTCAATATTCTTAAGTTGCTTAATCATCTCTCTCGATTAAAATTAAACTAATTTTTATATATAACTCTACGATATCTCTATGAAGGACGCGACAATGTAGGAATGCGTGGAAAACATGAATATTCAAATAAAGATCACACAAAGCATGGGGATATATCTATATCTTTTATCATACTTGTCATTTCTACAATGTGCTACACCTATATTTGACCTCTTGGAAACAAAATAAGTTACGAGTTCAATCCAATTAGCAACCAGATAATTGAAGATAATTAAAATCCAAAGACATCATTCAAACAAAACAAATATTTGATGTCAAAAACAAGAATTTAAGATTAAAACTTAAAAAACGAAGTTTTATTGTCATCTAGTAGTATAGAGATTTAGCTGAGCATCATCGAGTTACAAAAACACAAATTTGAATATAAATACATCACTGGGTAATAAAAGGAAAATAGAAGATTCTCTTCAAATGAACTTGAATTAAATTATTCCTCATCTTTGCTTGAATTTCAAAAATTCGGATTTGATTATCTTCATCTTCGGTTGCAATATTGTTATATTTTTATCCCTCCAAAATTCATCATATTTGAAGCACAAGGGTTATCGTGCAAAGACTTCTCAAAACGAGTCCTAAAAAGTTATATTAAAAAAAAAAAACATTCCCGTACATTTTTGCTCTGCCGCCGAGCGGAGAGATAAGGTGACAGCACAAGTCCGTTTGCAATTCATAAAAAAATATTGTGACTGACATTCATCCATATCTTTCATAGAAAACTGTGAATTGCGATTCATAAAAATATATTAAACTCATAATTTAATTATCTTTTTTATGGTATATCATTTGTCTTGTGGAGATATTTGTACAAAACTTTATACTCTAATTTCTCTACACGTCCGCCCATAGGTTTCTCATTATGCTTCTTCGACTTTTTGGTGTTTAGTCATTCGTTTCAACTATTTATTATCACTCTAAAGTACCTTAAACTCCTTGATTTTATTTTTTTCCTCGTCCTTCAACGTTCAGCTCTCGATCTTTACTTTTAAAATCTCAAATTTTCTCATTTTCTTGCTAATTTCACCAATATAACTCAAGTTTGGAATTTTGTTTTACAATCACAATAACGAACTAAAACTCAATGATTATTGACTCTAAAACGTTTGGAATATACTAAATGTCTTCGTTAACAAGTCAAAATAAGTTTATAAATTACACACCGTCGCAAGTTTACTAATTTGTGAAATTTAGAAATGTTTAAATCATACCCCAAATGAGTCCAAAAGAAAAAACAAGTCCTTCAAATATAAAGCAAACGCCTTCATGAGATTAAGATTAATACATCTACTGCAAAAACATATTCAAATTATCATCATAGTATAAAAAGTAGGGCGAGAAAAGCCCTCCGCCTTCTGGTTGTGACAAATATGGTTCAGTCCATAAATTTCCTTGGGGTTCTGCAACTGCATCTGATGAAGAGGTACTATATTCTGCAAGCCAGTGCTGAGGACTCATAATATTAGAAGTCAGGCTTAATAATTCATCATAATTGAGCTCCAGTGATGACTCAGAATAATTAATTTCACACACTTCAGTCCAGAAATTTCCTTCGACTGGATCCCAATTGGTCATATCATGTGCTACAGTACTAGTATTATTGAGGGATGCAACCAAATTTTCCAAATCTTGGAGACATGAGGATTCGGACACAACAACGTCCTTTGGGGCCGATTCATTTTGAATGGTTACCTGAGGGTTAATTTGATTAGGTTGCTCCTCCTGTAATATTTCAGACAATGGGGAAGATTCACTAGGCTTCTGCTTAATTTTACCACTGGCTGCTGCATTTCTTCTGTTGCGTTTCTTCACATGTGCATGCCAGTAGTTTTTTATGTCGTTGTCTGTTCTTCCAGGAAACTTTTCTGCAATGCCTGACCACCTTAATTTTACAAACAAGAGAAGTTTTAGTGGAATTGAAGTAGTTCAAACTAGATTTTATCCCAAAAAACTTGTAAAAGGAGAAAAGATTAAGCAAAATAATCAAAGTATTTTCATTAGCTTAGGAAAATACTAGAACTAATTTTTCTAAATAATGTGTCAAGTCTAACCACTAAATCTTAAGCTTTCATATGAGTTGGTCCAACACATTCTTAATGTTTTCATTAACTTTTGTAAACACTAAACTAAGTTTGATTAACAAATGCATCACGTCCAACAAATTATGCT
The DNA here is from genome assembly GCA_023638005.1 of Forsythia suspensa. Classification (NCBI taxonomy): domain Eukaryota; kingdom Viridiplantae; phylum Streptophyta; class Magnoliopsida; order Lamiales; family Oleaceae; genus Forsythia; species Forsythia suspensa. The sequence goes on from CM042663.1 coordinate 495,380, forward strand.
TTTAGATGAGGCGATTAAGACAAAATGCTCGCATTTATGTGACAAATTTTAATTAATCAAGGATTATTTCCTACTTGTTTCCCAGTTTGGCATGTAGTTCCATGATAAGATCGACTTCCACTTTGCTGTAGTTCCCCCGTTTTATTCCTGGCTTGAGGTAATTCACCCATCGCAATCTGCAACTCTTACCACATCTTGTTAAACCTGAAAGATCAGATCTAACCCCAAATATTAAGTGTACTGATGGTGAGATTAAATTTCACTTCTGTCCATAAGTTACACAAAATATTGAATCTTCTGTATACATACTGTTTACAATCAGATCACATTTTTTTTTTCTGATTAATTAACTAGCTATGTTGCTGTTACACTCATTAAATTTTGATTTATATGCTACAAATCCTTAATGAAAAGATAGAAAATATCATCATAAATATAGATGAATAAAACAGCTATATTTTCTGTTCAGAAATTAATATATACCTAATAGTTTGAGAAGTAGGTTAAGGGAAGTTAGGGTTCATCTTCCTTGAACTAGGGTTTAAATTTGCAAAATTGAAATGAAGAAATAAAAAAAGAAGCAAAAATTGATGATGAAATTGTCTATTCAGGTTACAATTATGTACTTCTTTATTTAGCTTCTTGATTAGGGTTTGTTATGGTTTCATGCCGCAAATCAGGAAAGACAAGCAGTTGTTACCAGCATATTTGGGCAGCAAACGCCAATTCCAGTGCCCAAATCTCTGAATATAGGCTCTTAATTTGTGATCTTCTTCTTCACTCCATCCACCTTTTTTGATTCCATCTTTGTCAACAAAAGAAGGCTTCACCATTTTCTTGCAGACTACTCTTTTTTCTTTTTTCTTTTTTCAGTGCTCTCTCTCTCTCTACCCGAAACAACTACACTCTTTATATATATTATAAAAGCTGATAAAAACTAACCATTTAGGATTTTTCATAGAATTTGGTTTCCAATGTACGAAACAACCTACGAAATGGATCTCTAATTGACCAAAGGGAGGCCACAAGGAGACTTCCTTAATTAACCATTTAACCTAATGGATACTTTTTAAATACCACTAGACTTTGTTCAACCAATTTGAAGCCACCATGAATTTGTCTTTCTTGTTTAAAATGGTTAAAAGAACATTTTAGTTTAATTACTTACAAAATCAATTTAGGCCAATCATTTCTCAGAGTGACGCCAAAGTTAAAAGGAGAATGAGAATAGCCATGACAAGTAATATCCCAACATATAGCTAATATATAGTATGTTTGGTATAGAGTTGTGGATAGAGCATAAAGTGAAATGCGGTTCGCTTAGACTCATTACAGCTCTCCGAATTTAGTTGTGCCCTGTTTGATCTTTATCTGCTATTAGTCAATATTGTTGATAGACGTAAATTGTGGCACGTGTTGTTATGTTATTCACGAGAGGAACAAAGTAGCCTAAAATACCGATGCTTCTCTTTTTGAATGATTGGACTTGGGGTGGTTATATCCACATTACAATTTGTTATAAGTGCACAACATCTTAATTGTACTTAAGATCTTCAATTTTTGTTCATTATTGCAATTATGTTCTTAACTTTTTGTCATCGAATTCTTATCTTCACCTTTCATCAATTAGCACAATTCATCATTGATGATAATTTCTGTCAAAATATTTTGTTTACGTACTTTGAAAAAAGAAAAAAATATTTTATCATACTTTTGTATCTATTGTTTTTTTTAAAAATATGACAGACAAATAAGTTTTTTTACGAATTCTAAACAAATGTTTTTTTACGGGAACCGTTATCAAACACAAGATGTGCTAATTAATGAAAAGTTGAAGATAAAAATGTGATAAAAAAAAATTGGGGACATGAGTGCTATAATGTTAAAAGATTAAGGATGTTAAATATAATTAAAATGTGGTGCAAAAAATAAAAAGTGTTGTGTAAATATAATTAACCTTGGACTTGTCATGGTTGGACTTCTTCTATTCCTTTTTTTCCTTTCACCCTTTATTAGAGGCAATTTGCCTTAAGTGATTCATGTACTTGCTAAATCATCTTAAAGAAATATACATTAATGACTTAAACATATGTGTTAGGTTAGAGTCATGTTTTGGATTAATTTGACAAATAATCATGGTCCTTAATTTAAGTTAATCTACAAGTCTAAATCTATTAAAATTATTATACCCACATCCAAACACATCTCAATAATAGTTTTAATATATACATATAGATCGTTAGATTAATTGAAATTAAGAATTGTGATTATTTCTCAAATACATTGGTATGTGGAATGGTCTCCAAAATTATAAGTAGTTCTATATATATATATATATATATATATATATATATATATATATATATATATATATATATATATATATATCATTCCTCAAAGTCCAATTTTAATTCCTAACACTCGCTTCCAACATTTGGGAATTTTATGAGTTGTTTATGTGTTTAGCGTCACAAACATTTGTAGAAAATGTGGTCATGTGCTTGCTATACACATTAAACCAGGGTAAATTGAATTATGGGTCTTATTTATTGTTCGAATGGTAAGTTGGTCATCAACTTTTTATTAAAGTTGCAAAGCTAATTTCTAAATTATTCAAATTGCCATGTGGTCCAGTTATGTCCAACTTTATAATTTTGTTTGTCAACTTTGAGCAAGATACTAAGATCATTTGATATGGAGCATTGTCGATGAAGAAATGGTGAAGCATGGAAGTCAATATCAGCTATCTCATGTCCAAAAAATTCGAATGCACTAGTCAAAGGGAAAACAAGGTACTCGTCCAAATTTGTCAAACAATTGAAATATTTGTCTGAAAAAAGCAAGCCAAGGCTGCAAATTGAAAGGAAGCATTGAAAAGTATTGGTTTGACATAGTTTTAAAGGATTAAAGAGTTGTTAAAAAATTCCTCAATCCTCACAATTTACCTAGTAATTTTGTTTTCTCTCATCCGATATAAATGTGGGAGCTTGTGGTTCTGAATGTATATGTCGTTGGCAAGAAAACAAAACTCGAATTTAATAGATATTGTTGAAGCTAATCATGAATATATTATTATTGGAGATGTTAGATCTTATAAAATTTATTCCTAATTACGGGGACATGCATTAATTTTTAGTTAAAATAATGCAATTCACAGATTTTTTTAACCACCATTAATTGATAATCAACTTTTATTAAAATCTCTTAAAAATAGGCTAACTTCTTTTCCTTTCTAGCGTAATTAGATTGATACTTTTTTAAGGTCAAATGTTCACACCGCTCATGCTAAGAAAATTCATAAATCATACGCTATAAATATATTTTGATTTTGTAATCCTTCATCGAATTGACCTAATTGTATTGCACCTAAAAGTCCAACCATTTCGGAGAAGATTAATGCTATAGTTTCACCATACTCCACACAATATAAAATAATTTTAAAAATAATATCTAACTTTTTTTAATCTAAAAACACTATTATTTACTTTTGTAACACTTGTTGTTACATTTGTCATGTTAGTTACATTTCATATAAAAAAAATGTATGTTAAATGTGTTACATTTGTCATATTTAAAATTTAAAATGTTGAAAAGTAATTTTGAAATTATAATATAAAATCAATTACGTGGCAAAATTATCTCAAGATTATTAGATTTACTCCACTAAAAAATCTTCTATGTTGTCACATATTGTGATTAGAAAGTTGAAAATGAAGCGGCTTCTATTTTTCCATTAAATCCTTCATATGATTCCTTGCCAAGGTTAGGACTAGCCAAGCCTTCTTCCATAGGGTTATCTTTCCTATTTTCTACTCCACGAGAGTTTTAAGAGAATGAAGAAGAGATTATGTAACGAAAGGTATTCTTATTTGTACAAGTAGTACGTCGAACTTGAAACGAGGAAGATATTCTCTATACTTTTAACTTGAAAACCATAACTTTAACTAAATGTTTCAATATAATCATTACTTTTGTCATTCTCACTAAAGTTCTCTCTAATTATAATATAAAATAGCATCATCTAGACACATTGTCTACGTTTCCTCTTTTATTTGGCGATTTGATCTAGTTGTGTTAGTGTGTGCAAGTTGTGAGCCAACTAGTACGCAAAAGGACGAAGTGGAATGATCGTATTGACCTAGTCAATATAGTTTGCCATGTCACCTCATCTGTCTTGGTAAAACTTAGGTGAAAAATTATATACTTGGAGCTTGAAAACGGGAGCTAGTGTAGATATATCTTTTACTTTGAGAATAATACTATTTATCACTATTGGTAATTGATACTAGTGGTAGTGGGGCACTTTCACATTATTCAATAAATAGATTTCAATAAAGATCATTATATTATTTGAAATTAAAGGTTGTAATTATTTGTTAAATTTATTTGTCAAATACATTGGTATGTGAAACAGTTTCCATTAAATATATATTAGTTTATGAAATTGTGCATGTATTAAACTTTCGATAGAAATGAATTTGACGATGTAGTTTAAACTTGTACATATGTAGGATTATGGTTCGCTTATTCGTCCTATAAGTTGCACGAAAACTATTGAAAATTTTACTTTTTCAAACTGAAAATTTTCGAATACTCTGAGGAACATAAAAAACTCAAAATGTTTTCTAATATATTAAAAAAATATTGAAAATGAAAGAAACTTTTCAAAACTTTTGACCATAATATTTGAAAACATGACTAGGAATAACACTTACCATAGGCTCTTTTGCGGGCTTTAACTAACAATAAGCTTAATTGAAAGACTAAATTTAAAATTAACATTATTAAACGCTTTAACACTTTATTAAAATATTAACTAGTAGTTAGAGTTTGAATTAATGTTAAATATCTATTTTTAAAAGTAAATATTGAAATTATAATTTTTTATATTATGATTATACTACAAAGATTTATGAATGAATAATGAAAAATTAAAAAATTAAAAAACAAGCAAAAAAGAAGCTTGTCTTTTTCTGGTAGATTCTATTGAATTCTTCAGAGGAAGAAAAATATGAATTGGTTTCTTCTTTTAAATATATTATGTATAATGTACCCATCCCATATTAAAAATTGAATTTAATTTGGTGCTGATATGAGCATCCTTACGCAAATAAGCCATTTTCTGATTTCGTCACTTTTCACTTTTATTCCTAACATTTATTTCTTTAGAATGTTTCTTTTCCAGCCATTGGCTTTTTGGCACCTATAGTCCATAAAGACGGACACCGTATCAGAAGTCTTTTAAGCCATTTAATTATTTTTTTATTTATTTAGCATTTTCAATATATTCTTGAAAGATAATATGTTGTTTATTTTAAAGAAAGTTCAGATAATTAAAATTTTGAAATTGAGAATGAAATTTAGAGAGCCAAATCCACTTGTATAATTAAATATATTCTAATAATTCAAATTTTGAATACTTATATGTTAACTAAATTAAATAGTATATACAAATTAAAATATAGGAAAATTATTAAAAAGGAAGCACGTCAAAATAAAATATATGAAAAAATAAATACTTATGGAGAGAAATAAAATGAAATGTTAAAAATAAAGAAGTTGTTGGAGTACTTCAAAAAATTTACTCTCTAAATCTATAGATATTCTCTAATATACAAAATATGTTCTTTATAAATACTAGTTAGAAATACATACGTTGCACGTGGTTTTGCAATAATTTTGTTAATTTTTAATATTTTTAAAATTTCTATTTTTTAATTATTAATAGTTAAAATGTTAAAGTAGCAATTGCAATAAAGATAAAACAACACGGTTCTTGATAACATGATATATTGTATTGTTAGACGTTATAATAAATAATGTTGATATTTTATTTACCAGTACAATTGCAATTGAGATGAGTTTTATATTGTGGTAATATAAACAATAACTTGAATCCAATTAATACTTTTTGGTGATTTGAGTTTTGATAATTGACAAACAATTGATATTAAATCTTATTAAATTGATAATGTCTTCATGATTGTATTTTACGAATAATAAAATTAATAATTATTATTTTTAGTATGAGAGAATGGTAGACATACATGTCTTAGTTGACATATATCTTATACTTTCTTTTTAATTTTACTATTCTCTAGGTAAATTTTATTTCTATTAAATCAAAAAAATTTGCAACATATATCTTAAAGACTGAGGAAGAAGTATATTTTTGGATTTGCCTACCCCACTCCCTCCGGAGCTTGTAGTCCACTTCACTATTCTTGAAAAAAATTCAAATGTGAGACATCAATCTAAGTTTATTTAATCAGTTTTGATCTTAAGTGCTCAACCCATCAACAAAAAAGTCACATTAGTATTCAAAAGTAAATGAGTTGTAAAATAGAATATGCGATATATATAAACAATTACAAAATAAATTGCACAACAATTATAGAACGTTGCACAAATGTTGATGCGACAAATTCTCTGTGTTGTAAAATAAATTCAACTAAAAATACAACTTGTCATATAAACGAATATTTATTGTCAACAAATAATATTTACAATAATTTAATTGTTATAAAATAGAATACACGACATATATAAGTAAAAATAAAATAAATTGCACAACAACTATACATCGATACGCGACAAACTCTGTGTTGCAGAATATATTCAACTTCAATCACAATTTGACATATAAACGAATATCCATTGCCACCAAATAATATTTGTAACAATTTTATATGTTGTAAAATATAATATGCGACATATATAAATAGTCACAAAATAAATTTGGCAACAACTATACATGGTTGCACAAATGATGATGCGACAAACTCTTTATGTTGCTGAATGAATTTAATTACACACAAAACTTGTTACATAATAAATTATACTACAAAATTGAATATCTTATAATATATTATGCAACGAAGCAATCTCATTATAAAATAAATTACGCGACAAATATGACCTATTAGAAAATGTATATTACTACAAGCATGTTTTGTTGAAAAATAGAATAGGTAACAAACGTTATACTTTTAAATAGCTTTCACAACAAACATATTTCCTCGCAAATTTTAATTGTGACAAATTGACTTGTTGCTCTTTTAGTTTTTCGCGACATCTATGTATTGCAACGTCATTATGGCGACAAATATGTTGTTGCTATTTCATACTTTTTGCGCCAAACAAACAATGTTGCAAGTTTTCTTATACGAAGAGTGACTGATAATTGTCGCAGAATACATTTTATGGCACTTATAGCGCGACAATGCCTGCAACAAACAGCTTGTTGTCGCTAAATTATTTTTGCAAAAAATTACTATTTATGCGACAACATTTTTTTTTGTCGCAAAATGGGTTTTTTTTGTAGTGTGACTTGACGAGTAGAAATGAAATCAAATGCGTATACTTATATACCTATACGTATAATGATATACATGTATTTGCATAGTATACTGATTTTGAACAAAGTTAATTAGGATGTGTTTGGTGACTCTGAATTGGGCCTTTACAATCTGAATTCGAGAATAAAAAATAAAATTTGAAAACATTGAATAAAAAATAATATTATGATCTAAAATTCATTTGTTAAATTTTTGTTGTCTTTAGGTTGATTGTTATAATTTGTTATGAGTTTTATACATTGATGAACGGAATATGGTAGTTAACTAATGGAAAGAATTGAAAGAATACGACGATGTGATGAACTTGCACATTTGACATGAGATTAATTGATTTCAACGCTTGCCATTTCTTTTTTCTTGTTTAATTATTATTACAAACTCTTTGAAGGTGAATTGGTTTTATCTTCTCTAATGCTTTGATTTGTTACCCATGCTAATGGTCCTTCATCAATTGCACCATGTTGATAAACTTTCATTTGGTTTCAATTCAGACTCGCAGGCGGGACTTGGCAGGTGTGCTTCTGAATAAATGAGTCAACCTCCATCCATTAAGCAAGTGGTCAAAAGTAAGAGTTACTATATCTTTATATCTGGTATAGTTGTTGGTTTCTTGTGTATTGTTCTGTTTTGTTTTTAAGGAACTATTTGTGTGTCTTGTAGGTTGGCTTGGTTGTGCATGATTCACAAGTTCCAATTGGGGCTATTCCAGTTTGTGGCTGGGTATGGTATCTTCTAATCCAAGAATTTACAATCTTAGTTTGTTGTATTAAATCAAAACTGACATTCTATTTATTGGCAACTTCAAAGTGCTAGCTCCTTTTTTGCCTGTAATAGCCCTTGCTCCTCGGGAGAAAGAAAGAATTGTAAACATAGCATAAGTATTTGTTAGCCATCAATTGTTGCGATTTTCATCCACTTTGTTTCTGCTAACTTTTGTTGTCTCTTAGCCATTTCTATCTTTATATGTAAATATGACTTACTTTTGTCAATTAAACTTTTAACCAAAATTGCACTACATTAGCTTAATTATGCTCATTTACAAGCTAAATTTGAACACATCAATTAATTGGCACATTCCCTTTTCTATGTTGATTCCAGCACAGATGATGCATCTACTAATAGTCGATAAGAGATTGAGAATTACTATGACACTATATTCACAAGATTTTCACAAGATTTAGTATTACAATTTTAAGACAATAATATTATTTATATTTGATTAATTGTACAAACTTTAATGTGTAAGTTATATTTTTCAAATAAATATGTATCTTTGTAACAATTCTATTTTATTGAAAGTATTATACAATGAAAATTCATATTGTCACAAAATAATATTTACATGTGAAATAGAATACGTGATATATATAAATAATTATAAAATAAATTGCAGAACAATTATAGAGTGTTGCACAAACGCTTGATGCAACAAATTCTTTGTGTTGTAAAATAAATTCAACTACAAATACAAATTGTCACATAAAAAAATATTCATTGTCACAAAATGATATTTGCAACATTTTTATTTGTTGTAAAATAGAATACACGACATATATAAATAAAGATAAAATAAATTGCACAACAACTATACATCGATACGCTACGAACTCTCTGTGTTGCAGAATATATTCAACTTCAAACACAACCTATCATTTAAATGAATTTCCATTGTCACAAAATAATATTTTGTAACAATATTATATGTTGTAAAATATAATACGCGATATATATAAATAGTAACAAAATAAATTAGACAACAACTATAAGTCGTTGTACAAATGATGATGCGACAAAATCTTTATGTTGCTAAATGAATTTAACTACATATACAACTTATTACATAATAAATTATACTACAAATATTGAATATCTTATAATATATTATGCAATGAATCAATCTCATTGTAAAATAAATTACGCGACAAACATGACCTATTATAAAATGTATGTTACTACAAGCATGTTTTTTTTTGCAAAATAGAATATGTAACAAATGTTATACTTTTAAAATAGTTATCGCAACAAACATTTCTCATCGTAATTTTTTTTTGGAATAGTCGTTGCGACAAATTGACTTGTTACTCTTTTAATTTTCTCGACATTGCAACAACATTATGGCGACAAATATGTTATTGCTATTTCATACTTTTTGCGTCAAACAAAAACTGTTGTGAGTTTGCTTATGCGACGAGTGATTGATAGTTGTCGCATAATACATTATATGGCACTTATAGTGCGACAATACCCGCAACAAACAGTTTGTTGTTGCTAAATTATTTTTGCAATAAAATCTTTATTTAAGCGAAATATTTTTTTGTTCGTAAAATGAGTATTTTTTTTAGTGATGTAACTATTTGCATAACACTCAAACACTATTGCTAAAATGATGGAAGCATCAAGATTCAACTATACGTGGCAAAATGGGCCGGCCCAGTGGGCTAGCTCAGAATAACCCGGACTCTGAGTTGGGCGGCCCATTAAAAATACATCACAATAAAATCGGGCCTATTTGGCCCAGTAAATTTAGCCCACGTTGGGTTGGCCCAATAATTTTGGACTAGCCTGGTAAAAAAATATTGGCCCAAGTAGAAGCAAATCAAATTTTTGTAAGCAATACATATATTTAAGGCACTATCTCTCTTCTGCAGAAGTCAAAGATTCTCTCAAAAAATTTCATTTCTCGTGACGTCACCACACCTCTTCCAAATTCAAAGTGAGACTCTTGGATCAAACGCCCAAGTTTTATTCAATTTTTTCTCATTTTACTATAATTAATCTGTTTTGATTTTTTTGCCAGCGTCCAAAGGATCACAACTTCTGTTAAAATTTTTGAAAATCTAGCACGACCCAGTTGCGAACTTCATGGAACCCACCTCAGATAAGTTTTCTCCTTTGGATTTGATGGTCGTGATCCTAAAAGGCTAAAATTCGAATGGTCGAATCGGCGGTGGTATCAGACAACCGGTGGTGGTGGCAATGTTGATTGAGAATAGGGACCTGATGATGGTCTTAACCACCTCTCTAGCAATGCGGATCGGCTACGTTGTGGTGTTGGTGTAGCAACGGGCTACGGGATCAACCACGAAGAAGGCAGTAGAGCCATCCAAAGTGGTAGTGAACAAGGCGGTTGTGGAGCCGGAGAAAGTCTTCGATGGAAATAAGAAGGTCACCATCTTCTTCGGAACGCAGACTAGTAGTGCATAAGGCTGCTCAATTTTTTTTTTTTTTTTTTTTGAAATATAAAAAAAGAAAAGAAAAGAAAGTAAAAATTTAAGTCCGGGCTGGCCCAGCAAATTATTGGTCCGAGTAAAATTGGGCCATGACTAGCCCAGCCCAATTTTTGTGTAGCCCATTTGATTCTGGGCTGGGTTGGCCTTTTTGGCCGATTTGCCACCTCTAGATTCAACAATACAGCTTTTATTTTTGTTAATCAATTCAATATTCTCATAACCGATGCAAAGGTTCCCTCTCGCCGTAAGTTTGTCTGGATTCAATGGTACAAATTGTGGGAATAGAGTAATTAATTAAAAATTAAGAATTAATTAATGGCAAATAATAAAAAGTGGTTTGTGAATGTTGACCTCAAAAATGGTCGCCAACGAAAACCTCACGCTACACCTTCCTATGTGTACTTCTTCTCTTACTAAGACTGCCACGTGGCTTATTCAACCACGTAGATGAGTCTCGGACCAAGTGGAGGTGTAACAAAAGACCGAGAGGGGCACACTTACGGTAGAGGTGATAGCTTGAGGGCCCCTCACTAATGATTTTCCAAGAGGTTATAACACTTAAGAAAGATTAGTATAGAGGACTTCATATTTTTATAGTAAGAATAGTATTTTAACATCCCTTCTTGTGGAAATAAGCTTAGTATTTATAGGCAAATTCTACAAGGATTGTCCCCTTCGATGTGCGACACATGGATTCATCTGAAGGGTTCTTGAGTCACATCTTTGGTGTCACGTCACTAGCATTAATGAGGAAGTTACTTTCAGCCGTAAGCTAAGGGGTTATGACTGTGACAAGCCGCATTGGCAGACAGTCCCATCAATCTTTTCAAGGTTGAATCACATGCTTGGCAGGGAAGGCTTCCTTAGCACGCAAGCAGGGTCAGACTTTAATAGCCTCGGTTATTTAAGCTCCTCGACATAAATAGCCTCGGATATAACCTCTTCGGCGCAAACCGCCTCGAAGATGGCCGAGTCCCAAGCGTATTGACTTTGACCGTGCTTACATAGAGCCCGAGGGGGATTACCTCACCCTCGTGGATCGCTATGTGGGATTGGTCCGTAACAGTGAATATTCTTTGCCGACTAGAATAGTTAATTCAGAAATTGTGTGGTACAATCAATGCTCATTTTGTAAAGAGCATTTGACAAGATTAGATATTATTAATGAAGAAGGAGAGATTATTAATGAAGAAGGATAGGTTAATGGCAAAATCCTTTTCAAACCAAAATAGGTAACTATTAAAGTGAGAAAGAAAAAAAATTAAAAATCTTGTTTTGATTATTTTCCGGTCATATTTATCACAATCATAGGAAGTTTTTCCTCTACTGGCCTAAAATCTACTATACGTCTGTCTTCATCCTCTCTAATTTTTTTTTTTCAATTTCTTCAATTTTCTTCTTCTCAATTCTCTTTCTCTTCACCATTCTTCTTCAAATTTTTCCTTCTCAACATCAACCTTGTTCCTTCTATCAATATCTATTTCTACGGTCGAATTCCACCGATAAGCGGTATACTAGTATTAGTGTGCACAATATATTCTATAGTCTTGTTAAATAAGATAAATAATACGGTGGATAAGATTTTAAATCTCTTTTTATTTTTCGTAGCATTGAATAATGAATACTATATTGTCTTCCTAATAAAATAAATCATGACAGCATATCATTCCAGAAAATCAATAAAATTTGAATTATTTTCTCCAAATCAACAAAAGATTAAAAAATTGAAGAAAATGTGGTGCTGATGTGGCTGCTTACGTAAATAAGACATTTTGATTTTTGAGTTCGTCATCTTCTTTAAAATAAAAATAAAATTGTTTTTAAACACGTGAAGTAAAAAAGCCATGGCCAACAAATTTGGACTTTTGTTTTATATATATTATAAAAAGAGATAATTGTAGCCGCCACCCTTAATTATTTGATTGTTTTGTATTTTTGTCCTTCAAAATTTATTTATTTACAATGTCCAAACTTTCATTTTTAACCCCTTTACTGCAGATTTTGGCTCTGCCACTGTAGCGGAGAGAGAAGAAGGCGAAAATATCAACATAAGCCCTTTCGGGCAGACCCTAGTTCACTCGAACGGACAGGTCCGACTTTGACTCCTGGATCTTCCGAAGAAATTCGGCAAAAGAAGGACATAGAGGACCTGAGTCAAGAGGGCCACAGAGAAGAGGCCGAGGCCCCTGTCATAGTGGAAATAGAGGACTCAAACCCCTTGGAGGTAGATGCTCCTATGTCCAGGAAGAGGAAAGCCGAGGCCGCTTCTCAATCCAAGGGAAATGGCGTTGAGGTGGTGGATAACTACGCAGTATGTAGTGTTCCAACTGCTCAGCGGACCGTTGCCGTTAATACCTCGGAGGAGGTTGTTCTTGAAGGCCCTCCTCAAACGACTCAGAAACCAGGAGGTCCCACCGGGAGACCTTATGAATCGAAGAAGAAGCTAAAGGAGCTAATCGGTGCTCCGAGGTCAAGGATTTCAGAAAAGGCGCTCCGAAATGTGCCCTTTTATCCTTCCATGGGAGCGCAGGCCGTGAAAAAATGCTTCACTCCCAAATGGAAAGAATTTGCCTCGCATGGGGACTTGGGAGATGTGTTGGAGGTTGGATTAGCCTCGGCAATCGGTCCGTTGGGATGCAAACAAAGGCGCTTGGTAAATTCCGGACCCGTATGCAAGAACATAAAAAACTCGTTGCAGAGGCGTCAAAATCGACAAGGAGCATCGGCAGGGCTCTCGAGGGCTGCAAGCTGCCATTGATGATCTTGGCGCTCGACATCTGAGCACCTTCAGGAGGACTTGAGAGAGTCCGAGTTCAACACCACATCGACCAAGCGGTGGGGTAATGCCAATCTTTGCTCGGATGGTGGCCATGGGGCTTTGGAGGTCGCCAACAAAAAACAACATGCGGTTCTTTGGACGAGTCCAAGGCTTATGAACAGGAGGCTCGCAGTTTGTGGGAGAGCCTTGAAGCGCTGAAAAATGAAGGAAGGAGGCTGAAGCTGAGGCGACCTGGCTGCTTGGCGAGAAAGAGGAGATGGAAGCTAAGTTGGAAAACGTGGAGGCGGATTTTGTATCCAACTTCCACAATACCGATACCTATACCAACTTTTTGATTATTTCGCCAAGGTGGGACATCGGAGGTCCTGATTGCACTTAGAACTGACTATCCAAGCCTTGACATCGAGCCTTTGGAGGCTAGGTTTCCCTCACCCGATGATGAAGGTGATGAAGATAGTTAGGGTTACTGTAATAGTTAGGCTTGCCTCACCCGAAAACTGTAGTAGATTGTATTTTCCCCTTTAATGAACTTTTATTTCCGAAGCGTATTTGATGTGTTGCCAATTGCTTTATTTCAAGCATACTTGATGTGTTGCCAATTGCTTTATTTTCGAAGCGTACTTGATGTGTTGTCAATTACTAACAAGATTTGCTAAGTGTCAATGCATCGCACAAACACTAAACTCTAATTAAGCCACACAAGTTCGGATTTTGCCACGCTTTCATATGAATAAAAACAAGTAAAATGATAAAATATTAAACAAAGGATCGATCCAACATAACTGAGTCGTCTGGATGGAGAAATTCTAAGTTAAGCACAATGATCCTCCTTTAGCTATTGGTAATATCGATGCAAATGTTCATGTGTTCCATGGGTGGGGCTGCCGTTTAGTACTCATGTCTTCGATATTATACGTCAGACTGGTCGCGTCTCACCGATGACTTGATAGGGTCCCTCCCAATTGGGGCCAAGAGTTCCGGCGCTGATTTCTTTGGAGGACAGAAATACCCTTCTTAAGACAAGATCTCGGAGGCGGAACGATCGCTTTTTCACCTTCTTGTTGAAGTACTTTGCCATCTTTATCCGATAAGAGGCCAACCGGGTTAGGGAGTCGTCTCTTTTCTAGCCTACCAGGTCCAGGCTTGTTCTCATCAGAACGTCGTTGGTATGTTCGTTAAACATTAGCCGACGGGGCGAGGGTATGCCAATTTCGACTGGGCACATAGCCTCAAATCCATAAGCCATAGAAAACGGGGTCTCCCCGATCGGGGTCCTGGCCGTAGTTCTGATAGCCCAGAGAACATGAGGGAGTTCATCGACCCATGCCCCCTTAGATGCCTCAAGCTTCCACTTGAAAGTGTACTTGATGGTCTTGTTAACCGCCTTGACTTGACCATTAGCCTGTGGGTTGTGGGGGCTCGAAAAGTGTTTCGCAATCCCTAGTTCTTCGCACAAATTCTTTACTTTCTTATTGTCGAATTGCTTCCCATTATCCGAGACCAGAGAATGGGGGATTCCAAACTCAAGAAATGATGTTCTTCCATATGAATTTGGAAGTGTTTGTCTCGGTGATTTTCATCATTGGTTCTGCTTCACCCATTTTGTGAAGTAATCAATGGCAACTAGAGCATGGCATGTGTTGCCTCTCTCTCTCTAGCATTGGACCTATGAAATATATTCCCCATTTGGCGAAGGGCCAGGGGCTAGATACCGTAGTGAGCTCCTAGTGAGGCTGCCTCGGGATCGTAGCGAAGCGCTGGCATTTGTCACATTTCTTGGCATGTAGCAAGGAGTCTCTCTTCAAAGTGGGCCGGTAGCCACCGCTTGAGGACCTTTTGTGCTAAAGCCAGTCCTTGTTGTGAAAATATTGTGATTGCAAGTGTACAATATCGCACAAAAGTAATAAAGTGGACCTATTGAGTCCGGATTATCGTTCCCACGAAGACTATCTTATTTATATATGAGTTCAATTAATCTTTATTGATTAACCTGTAAGAGATAGTATAAAATGAATTGGTTTGAGATATTTTAACTTAAAACTTTAGGGCATGTTCTCTTTGCCATTTTCAACCCATTTTCCGTTTGTGATTTTGAAAATAGTGAAAACGTGTTCTCCTTTCTATTTTCAAAATGCATTTTTCAAAACACCAACAAAATTTACAAAGGAAATGGAAAACACATTTTTATCATTTTGAGCGTTTTGTTAACAAAACGCGAAATAACCCTAAACGGCCAAAACGCGCTTTGGCCGTTTAGGTCGGCGTTCGATTCCTACTTACGGCTTTATTTTTTTTTTTTTTTACGTTGGGCAAAACGCGCCATGATTTAATCAATGTCTCGAGCATTTTTCAAAACATGGCTCCTTACCCAAATGGCCACCACGCGGATTTGGAAGTAGAGGTCATGGGTTCAATTCCCAACTTCTTTCAAAGTTTTTTAAATATTTTTATTTCTTTTATTAGATGTTGTTAATTGTTTTAATGGTTTTTAAATGTTTTTAATTGTGTTTAAATATTTTTTATTGTGTTTAAATGTTTTAATTCCATAATTAAATATTTTTAATTCCATAAATTAATGTTTTTAATTGTGTTTAAATATTTTTATTGTGTTTAAATGTTTTAATTCCATAATTAAATATTTTTAATTGTTTTTAAATGTTTTAAATATTTTAATTCCATCAATTAATGTTTTTAATTGTGTTTAAATATTTTATTGTGTTTAAATGTTTTAATTCCATAATTAAATATTTTTAATTATTTTTAATTGTTTTTAAATGTTTTAAATGTTTTAATTCCATAAATTAATGTTTTAATTCTATAAATTAATGTTTTTAATTGTGTTTAAATGTTTAAATTCCATAATTAAATATTTTTAATTATTTTAAATATTTTTAATTGTTTGTAAATGTTTGTAAATGTTTTTAATTCCATAAATTAATGTTTTTAATTGTGTTTAAATATTTTTAATTCTAAGTTTAAATTGTTATTAATTCCAAATCCAAATTTCTAAAAATTTCAAGTAAACGTTTTCGAGTTTTACTGTTTTCGAAACAATTTTCAAAATTTCAAAAGAACGATTTTCAAAAATCTCAAAACAAACACTCAAAACACAAAATACAAAATGAATTCAAAACTCAAAACGCAAAAAACTCAAACGCAAAGAGAACACCACCTTAGATTTCCAAAACGAGAAAAACAATGCAATAACTTAATTGAAAGCAAAAGTTAACAATCTAGAAAAGAATGATAGTTAAAGCGTTTGGACAAACGATTTCACCTAGTTGTCATCTCTAATTCCTCCTCTCAAGATTTGTTTCCTAGAGTTATATTCGGTCGATTCACGAATTTAACCTAATTTACCTCTCTCGAGTTCAAATTAGTCCTATCTAATTAAGTTAACTTAGACAATCGTAATGGTCATTAATTAGATGCATTAATTCTCCTAGGAATTTAATTAAGACCGTAGTAATAATAAAAGCGTATCTCTACCTTTTATCCAATTGCCGGATTTTACTACGTGGTCTAGATTAATAATTTACTTCTCAGTTCATTACAATCTACGAGATCAATGAAATAATGGCCAGTTATTCCAAGCATTAAGAGAAAAAGTAAAATCAAATACTTAAACAATTTATAAGTCAAAACTTGAGATTCGAAATTAAAGAATTAAAATTAGGCTAAATCGTTCATCCAAACATTAAATTTAGCTACTCATGATTCGGGAGAAAGAAAGCAATAAAATATCTAAATACATAATTCTGAAGAAAAGATGAAAAGATGTTGATTATCTTGCACCAAGAAATCTTGATCTTCACGCTCTAATCTTTTTGATCTTGGTCGTTCTTCGTCTTCTTCGCCGTTCTTTTCTCCGTCTTCTCTTGTGTTCTCCAAGAATTCAACAACCCTTTCTTGACCTAGATTAGGTCCTTATATAGTTACAAAACTTTCCAAATTGTATTTAATTGAAAAAGGACCAAAACGCCCTTAGTTTAGGTTAAGAAAAATTAGATTTTCCCATACGCGGGCCGCGGTCGGGCCGTGGCATGCAAACCGCGTCCCAAATATGCAAAAAACAAAGAAACTGCTGCCCGGTAGCGATTTGCAAACCATGATTCATGCACCGTTTATTGCAATTTGGTCTTTCCACTTTCGGTTGTTTGCGATTTAGTCCTTGAATTTCTTCTTTCATTTCAATTTGGTCCCATTTTATTTGCCACTCAAGTCCTTCATCTTTATCATGTTTACGAGTTGGTCCCCACTTCTCCATCTTCGTGCATGTTCACCCTTCTTGCCCCTCTTTTCTTTGTTTCTCTCCAAATTCATTGGAACTCGGGGTTTCCACCTAAAACAATCAAATTAACACACAATTAAGTAAACATTCATTCAAGATTGCAATAAAATTGTCCAATTTTGACACTACAAATAAGCGTAATTCGACACTTATCAGTCCTCCAGTGTGATTGCCACATACCCCTCAAGATTTCTTTGATGATATAATCTGCCTCGTTATGCCCGGCGCACTTAAGAATGAGTAAGGAATAGCCTCGTTTGTAGAGGACATCATCTGATAGCACGAAGTGTGCCGCTCTTCTTCTCAACTTCTTAGCCTCCTCTCCATTTTCAAGGAGAATTTGTTTTTTCAAAAAAGCAAGGATGGGGTCCATCCATGTGGAAATCTCTCCGATCCTCATTACCTCAGCAACAACTTCGATAGAAGGCCTGACGAGGTGTTCGATGGGAACCATTTTCAGCAGCTCCGAATCCTTCCTGCTAGCCAGCTTAGCTAAAGCGTTGGCATTGGCGTTGTCAGCCCTGGGTACCTGGAGAAGGTCGAATGTATCGAAGCAAGGAATGAGGTCCTCGACCAACTTTAGATATGATGCCATCCCCCTTTCCCTGACGATGAAGCTTCCGTTCACTTGGCTTACTACCAGCTGAGAGTCGCTCAAACCGATAGCCTCAGACATTCATCTCTCCGGCTGGCGCAAACTAGATAATAGGACCTCGTACTCTGTGACATTGTTCGATGTTTTGAACCCGAATCTGACTGCACAACACAACTTGTGGCCTTCGGGACTGGTGAGAACAACTCCGCGCCTAAACCAAAGATCCTCCAAGACACAATCGACAAATAAGAGCCATGTGGGTGGCTCTGCTGATGTCATCGAGATTTCCACATCGGAGGTGTTGGCATATTCCACCATAAAATCAGCGAAGCTTGTCCCTTGACAGCCCACCCGGGGCTCATAGATGATGTCGAACTAGCTCGGGTTCGTGACCCACTTCAATAGCCTTCCGAGGCATCCGATTTTTACATAATTGGCCTAAGAGGAAAGTTAGTGAGGACATGGATGCTTGTGGGCCAAAAGTATGGCCTAAGTTTCCTTGAGGTCGTGACGACGATAATGCCAACTTCTCCATGTCTGGGTAGCGTGTTTCCGCTCCCAAGAAGGCCTTGCTTACGTAGTAAACAGGCATTTGATGATTTTCCTCTCGGATTAGTACCGAAATGCGATTCGATTCGAATCTTCGCTAGGTATAGTAACAGGGCCTCTCCGGTTCTTGGTTTTGACAACAAGGGAGCCTGGCCGAGGTGTTCTTTCAAGGCTTCGAATGCAACCTCACATTCCATCGTCCATTCGAACCTATTGCTCCCTTTTAATATTTTGAAGAATGGGAGGCACTTATCGCTGGCTTTAGATCTTTGCTTTTGCTTAGGGCCGCCATCCTCCCGGTGAGGCATTGTACATCTTTTGGTTTCCTGGGTGATTTCATCTCTGCCAGGGCCTTAATCTTTTCAAGGTTCGCCTCTATTCCCCTCTGATTTACCATGTAACCCAGGAATTTTCCCGAAGCGACCCTAGAAGCACATTTCAAAGGATTAAGCTTCATTCCGTATGTACGTAGTACTTAGAACGTCTTCTCCAGGTGTCGGGTATGGTCCTTAGCTTTCAGACTCTTAACCAGCATGTCATCCACGTATACTTCCATCGTCAAACCAAACTGGTCGGCGAACATCTTGTTGGCAAGCCTCTGGTAGGTTGCCCCGGCATTTTTCAGGCCAAAGGGCATGACTTTATAGCAGTAAAGGCCTTTGTCCGTCACAAACGAGGTGTGCTCCTCGTCTGATAGATACATGGAAATTTGGTTATAGCCTGAATATGCATCCATGAAGCTTAAAAGTTCATGTCCGACGGTGGAATCCATCAGCTGGTCAATCCGGGACAATGGAAAACTGTCTTTAGGACATGATTGATTGAGGTTGGAGAAATCTATGCAGATTCTCATTTTTCCACCGGGCTTTTTAACCAGGACCGGATTGGAGACCCACTTAGGATAATGGGCTTCCCGGATGAAGCTTCTATATAGTAGTTTTCCTACCTCTTCTTTCAAGGCTTCGTACTTTTTTGGGTTTAAGGGCCTCCGTTTTTGTCGGTGAGATAGGAATTTCGGATTGAGATTGAGGCGGTGACAACTTTCTCTCGGGTCGATTCTGGTCATATCCTCGTGTTTCCATGCGAAAACATCCAGGTTGTGGCTGTAGAACCTTCTCAGGCTTTCTTTGGATTCTTCTGCGAGATCCTTTCCTACCTGTAGCCTCCTGGTCGGGTCATTAGGATCCGTCGTGAAACTTTCTAACTCCTCGACGGACGAAGCCTGGGAGTCGACTCTCGTTATCCTATGATCTATATCCTCGGTAGGAATCACTTCTTCCATCCGGATATCCTCTGTTGTATCTACCGAGGCATCCGTCATTTCTGTGTCCTGAAATGTCATGTTTATCTTCTTTTTTCAGCCTTTCTCAAGGCGTTCCTGTAGCATTTTCTAGCTTCGGGCTAGTTGCCTCGCAAGGTTGCCACGCCCCCCTCCATTGGGAATTTCATGCAGATGTGGTCAACCAACATTATGGCCCAAAGTTCTTTTAAGGACCGACCGGCCTAGGACTCCATGGAAGGCTGATCTCCTGTATACTATCAAAAATTCCATGAAAGTGTGGGCGGTGAGAGGCTCTTCCCCTATAGTAACGGCGAGGCGCACTATCCCTTTCGGGGTTACGCAATCGCCAGTGAATCTGTAGAAAGGCTCAGTCGATGGTTCCAATGGGACATCCACGTCCATCTGCTCATAAGTGCTTAAGAAGATAACATTGACCGAGCTACCGTTGTCTACAAGCATTCTTCCTAGCCCATTCCGAGCCACCATTGCCCTTACTACGAGGGCATCACAGTGAGGGTAATGCACGGCCTTCATGTCTTCTTCGGTGAAGGTGACAGGGTCTACCCTTTTTTATCCAAATGGCCAACTGTTGATGAGCCAGTTGGTCATCTAGGCCCCTTCAGCCTCTTTGGCGTAGCTTTTCTGGACATTTCAGGTCTGACCTCCAATATAAGGTCCCCCGTAGATGGTGTTTATCTCTCGAATCGAGGCCTTTTCAGGACCTTTGATTAGACGGGTTTCGGGTTCCGCTCCAGTCGAGGCTGTCTGGCTGGGCTTCTTGAATTACGCCTTGTCCGATGTTCCTAGCCAA
Organism: Forsythia suspensa; assembly: GCA_023638005.1. Classification (NCBI taxonomy): domain Eukaryota; kingdom Viridiplantae; phylum Streptophyta; class Magnoliopsida; order Lamiales; family Oleaceae; genus Forsythia; species Forsythia suspensa. The sequence goes on from CM042663.1 coordinate 516,275, forward strand.
AAGGCCTCCTGTCCCATTGCTGGGAGTGTTTATCTTAGAATTACGGTCGACGCCTTCTCATCAGTGGCTGACCTCCATGTCGGGTGTTCGTCCCACGCATGAGCCCTGGGTTGGATACCCTTTTATTGGCAAGCTCTTCCACTTCTCGACATTCGTCCGTGCTATGTCCATAACTCCGGTGGACACAACAATATTTCGTGGGGGCCATTTGAGGAGGAAGAATAACTGGAGGTGCACTGGTCCCGACTTCATAACATGTAGACGGGGACATATCGTAGTTATAAAGTCCGGTCGCCAGGCCCCAATGCTACTGGAGTTGTATAAGGAGGGAGTAGGCCCTCTTGTGAAGAGGCCACATAACTCATCCCAATATTTGGGTCGGATGGGTTTCTCTGGTGCGAATTGTGTTGGAGAGAGGGTCTACTGGGATTTTGGACATACCCTGCTCTAGATGCTAGGTTAGCTCCCAATCTGCCTCGATTCCCGTAGAAGATCATGTTCTCGTTGGTTATCTCCTCAGTGATCATCTCCACCAGCTGGTCAAAGGTGGCTGGGTTTTTGTTGCGGACATTCCTCCAGAACGGGAAGTTCATGTCCAGTCCTGCCTTTAGGGCTGACAAGGCCTCGACATCTGTTATTCTTTCACAGAACAACATTTCTTCGTTGAAGCGGCCCATGTAGCTCTGCAGTAGCTCATTTGGAGCTTGCCTTACGTCATAGAGACGTTGGACCGAGGCCGAGGCTGGCTTCTGTGACGAGAAGTAATTGATGAACGTCTTTTTAAGTTCTGGCCAGCTAGAGATCCTCCTAATAAAGTGAGATGAAAAGCTCTGCATTTCAAGGCCAGAGTAGCTCTTCGGAGGCTCATTTATGTTTTATATGTGTTTACGTGGTCCAAGGGATCTCCCCTGCTAGTGTAGGGGGCAATCTTGGGCACGCGAAACTCGTGGGGGATGGATGCGTTTCAGATCTCGGTTGAAAATTGGAGGTTCTCATCATCGTCGTCTATCTCGTAGATCTCGTTGGCCCCGGATCTCCTTCTCCAACATTTACTTTCAGAGGATACTGTGGGAGGCGCTGAGCCTACTGCTCGTCCCCATAGTGTTGGGGCTGAGGGTGCGTGGCTTGCTGAGGTAGGTAGGGCTGGGAGCCAGATTCTCCCTTGGTTTCCACCTCTCTCACCCTCCTTTCCCGCCTATTTCTAGGGGGACTCTGAGGCTGTTCTTTTCTCAGTATATTCTCCCGAGGCCATTCTCTATTTCTAGGTTCACCTAGCCTTTCAAACACGCTGGCAGACATCGTTGGTTGGGGCCTCCTGTCAGCGACAGGGAAGTTAGTTGCCTCAATGTATGTCCTAACGTGTGAGGTTTCTCTCCTGATTTACGAATCCTGGGGGTGACCGCTATCAACTTCTTGCTCCTCATCGGGGTCGTGTGGACCAGGTCCGTGAGGACGGTTTCCCACCTTGCCCTTGCATCATTTGGATATATCATTGCATTTGGGCCTGGTGTTGGGCCAGCTGCCTCACGCTAGCGGCCATGGTTCTCATTTCTCGCTCTAGAGTGGTGGGAGGCCGCCTTCCACGCCTCCTCCGAAGAGCCTCTTCAACCCTTGCTCCGGCCACGGTTTCAACCCAATGAGCCGTCCCGAGATGAATCCGCTCTGAGGAGCTGAGATGATCCGGGGTAGTAAAGAACTCAGTCGTGAATTCATCGACTTTGCAATCAACTTATTAAACACTGTACATAAGCTGATAGGACGAAATTCTGACCACCTACAGGCATTGTCCCACTTTAGAAACAAGGCAATAGAAGTAGTCAGCAAAATCCCTGGCGGTGTCCTCCAAAGAAAAAGTCCAAGACCGCACTGAAATACATCCTCGATACTATGTCCCAATAGACCTGGAAAAGTGAGAAGAAAATCCATCCGGCCCGCCAACACTATCTGAGTCAATACTAAAATAGCCTCTCGCACCTTAGTCAAAGTAGGAGTCCGATTAAGCTGCAAATTGTCCTCACCGGACATCAATCTAGGTATAATACCAGGTCAAATAGGGTCGACAGTGCCGAGAAGGAGCGAATGAGCTCTGGAAGAAAGATCTTCTTGAAGACCGAATAGTCTCGTAAGACTCAAACACCTCGCCTGAAGTCAAGTAATAGTCCGGATCCTGGCATGAATACGCCGTCCCTGAACTCTAGAATGGAAGTATTGGGTGTTATGATCACCATCACAAGTCCAACGTGCTCCTGCCTTTTGTTTCCAAAAGGCCTCCTCAATAGATAAAGTACGGTTCAGAACTGCTTGAGTCTGATGCAAAGTATCACGATGGGAAGGATATGGATCTCTGTCATGGTCTAACTCTGCCTCGTCCACCCTACACTCTGCATCCCTAATCCTCTAAAAAATATCACCAAAAACATTTCGATTCCACCAACGAAGGCCCTGTTTGAGCCTAAAAATCTTTTTCCAGAGAGCGGTCATTCCCGTAAGGTGGGTAGGAAATGACCACTTTTGAGAAATGAAGCCCAGAAAATCGTGATGCCTAGACCAAACATTGAGGAATCGAAAAGGACGAGGCCCCAAATTATTGTCAGAAGACCACTGAATCAGAAGAGGTGAATGATTAGAAATACTTCGATTTAGATGACGAACTGAAAGCTGAGAACAAAAAGAGGCAACCAGTTTATTTAATCAAAACTCTGTCCAGACGCTTCCAAACCCTCTCATTTGTCCATGTGTACTGACTTCCAGAATACCCTGCATCCATTAAACCACAATCCATCATCATATCTGCAAAGTCTGAAGTACCTCTATCACGAGTATTCCTACCAGTACGCTCACCATTGTGAGCGATCACATTAAAGTCTCCTCCAACTAGCCACGGTCCATATATAGACCCGTCCATAAATCTCTACGTCCAACCGGCGAACAAGAGGCATATACCGGAGTAATAAACAACGGTCTGGCTAATCTAAGATATTCAACTTTAATGTGAAGGAAATGAGGATGATCAACAATCGAAGTAACAGTAGTCCCCAAATTCTAAAAACACCATATTTTGTTCGAATCATTTTGAAAGCCCATATCAAAAGAGAGAAATCGTTTGATAAAGTCAAATTTCTTCCTCAAAATAAATGGCTCCAACACCAAAAAATACACCTGATGGAGTCGAACCAATTTCTTCAGTCATCTACGAGTCGCAATACTGCGCACACCTTTCACATTCCAAATGATAACACTCATCAAAAAGACTAACTGCGTGATGAAGCACTTGTCTGACTATGAGTCACCCGTTTGATCGGGCGCAGAACTCTCGTTTTTTTTCTTCTGAACTGTGATAAAACCATCAGCCTCCTGCCTCTCATCTAAACCAACCAAGTCATCAGAAGAATTCCTACGAAAAAGCCCAAGAAGATGAACCTCTAGCTGAATAGAACTAGCAGTATCGGAAGGAATCGAAGCCTCTACATTCTCATTACTACTGAGGAGTGGACTGACATGTGGATCAATATAAAAAAAAAGGTTGCACTGGCTCTAACAAAATAGAAAACTCATGAGGGACGGATATTATGTGATCTAAAATTGGATCGGAAAAAACAACATCATTACATGGCTTTGAAGCCACAATGGTGGGAATAAAATGTCTAAGCTGATGGGCGGTTCCCAAATGTACAACTGGAGGCGGAATAGCAACAACTGAAGAAGAACCAACAATTAGGGTCCACTGCCTAGGAGCCTCAACAACACTCTCATTTTCCTTACCCTAGGCAACAAGAGGGATTTATTGGTGGAGCACCCACCCTGCATTGATCAATAATATGGCCCATATGATGACATTTAGCACAAAATTGGGACAACCTCTCATATACAATAGGCTGCCGAAAACTACGAGATTCACCCCGATCAATCAAAATCCTGTTTGGGAGCTTATGCTCTAGATTCACCTCAACACAAACTCTGACTTCACTAGGCCTCAACAAATGAGCAATCGCCTCATCAATCCTCAACGGCACTCCAACAATTTTAGATAAGGCAAATAAAAATTCCTTTGCACGTAAATGAACAGGCAATAAAGGAACATATATCCATACAGGGACAATGGGGCTCTCAGCATCAGGGTGGAAATCACAAGTCCACTTAAGTATACGCATAGGGCAACCCATAATAAACCGAAGTGGTTTTAAAAATAAACGACTATAATCATCCTCGTGCGTTAAGTGTATAAGTATGTACTTGTAATCTATAAGCCCAAGTTTAAATTCACCGAAAAACCAAACTTCTGAAAACTATTACGTACCTCCACCATTTTGGGCTTGCGGTGCGAAAACTTTCCAACAAGTGTGAACTTGAATGGCTCATCAAGAGATGCCTCCTCATCAGATAAAATAACCAAGGCAGGTTCACCACGATGTAAGTACGGCTCCTTAGCCACAAACTGGTGACAATTAGAATCAGGAGATAACTGAAGGACAGAAGCAAAAGACTTCCTCATACTCCACTCGACTGAAGAGATAGCATGTCGATCATTAACAACTGCAGCATAATTCAATTTGTCAGAATTCAGTGCAGATTGAGCTTCCTGAGGAAAAACATGTGGGCCCAGAGCAATCGGAGATAAAAAATTAGGCAAACGGAGGAGGACGAAAAAACTAGCCGGAGGCTTGCGGGTGGCAGCCTGAGTCGACCCGATGGCGCTAGGCGTAGGCACACATGGGCAAGGCGCTCAGACACGTGCCCCCCCCTGTGACACACTCCATCGACATGGTGCCGCACGCACGCTGGTACATCAAAACAGAGGGAGACAACCTGGGTTCGTCCCCATGGAGAGAAGATGAAATATGGTTGTGAGCGGATACCGGGGTTATAGGTGATCCCACGCGAAGATGAAATTAGGGAGGCATCATCCGCCACCCTTAAGATGACATTAGGGCCACTAGGAAGGTCGTCTGAGGTTGGCACACCGGTGGGAGGAGACGCCATGGTCGTGCGTTCGAGGGAGGAAGCCGCCTGGAATTGTTTACGGAGACGCAGTGCAATTGTTTACGAAGACACACGTGCCAATCCTTGGGCACTATATGGACCATCAAGTTTGCTTTCGTCCAAGGGTGGTGCACCGACTGGTGGATGGCTGGACGCATGACTGGTGGACAAAGGCGCATCAGCTATACGACCTGAATCTACGATTTTAACGGGCTGGGAGTTCAGCGGCGTGGGGCCTGTTTTTGGTGGCGTGAGGCCGGCTGTGGATTGGTGGTTGGTTGGAGGAGAGTGGCCGATCACATTGGAGTCCATATCCGGTTAAAGAATTGAATCTTGAAGGTAAGAAGTTCTTGCACCAAGAATCGTCTCTCGCCTCCTTGAATCCAATCTCTTGCTCTTGAATCTTCTCCTCCAATAATCTCTAAAAATCTCCTTAGGTTTTGCTCTCATTAATTCCCAAAATTATTTCTCCAAATCATCTCTAGGTTTTTGCTCTTGTTAGTTCTTCTTATATCTCCTCAAAAAGCCCCAAGAAAATCGTATACAGAATCATTCCAAAAATAGACTTCTAATTAAAAAAGGAAACACATCCGCGCAGAGCCATGCGGCCACATGAGAAGTTCTGTCAAAAATTTACTTCCTACATTCTGGTGACCCATGCGTCCACATAGGCTTTCCATGCGGCCACACGACAAGTTATGTGATCATCCACCGTTTCGTCTCCAGAGTTTCGTACTTCATGTCTACTTGGCCCGAACTTGACTCTTTTCATGTTTTCTTGATTCCTAAAATAGATTTAAACAAAACACATGTAAATATGTACTTATAACATATAAAACACACCTCTAAACACACATATAGGGACTTTTAACATATTAAATAAACACTTATCAATATATTATCACATGCTTAATTCTTAGTTAAAAATAATGCCATTTACAGATTTTTAACCACCATTAATTGATAATCAAATTTTAAGTCCCTTTCACAGACAAAATTACGAATATACTTATTACCAACTTATTGAGGATGCTCCCTTCTCCAGAACTTAATGTCTAGACTAGTCAATGGTTGAAATTAGTGGGAATAAAATAACTAATTAAGAATTAATGGCAAAGACTAATTAAACTTGGTTCAATGAAATGCTTTTCATACTAGAATAGTTAATTCCAAAATGGTGGTGATGCAAGGCATGTTTGGTAAAGAAAATTAAAGTAGGAGTTTATAGTATGATTAAAATAAATCAAGATCTTGTTGTTCAATGTTAATTTCTATTTTTACCTTAATGTTATATAGTAATACTAATGTAAGTCCATATCATCAAATAAGTCATGAACATTAGAGGGCAAAAATTGACATTACAAATATTAACTTTTAACTTTTATCATAAAAGAAAAAACAAAATTTTTTCCACTACTATATTTTACATTAGTTAACAACTCTCTGTTTGAGAGGTCTCAATACAAGTTGAAAATAATTTAATTTATTACACTACGATACAATGTCCACCTCAAAGTTTTTGTAGAATTAAGATGTCAATAAATCTTTGCTACTTCTTTGTCTACTTGTTGTCGAACTTTCACACATAAAACCATTAACTTGGAAAGAAAGTCGTATCCTGCTCGTGGGGGAAATGACGAAGATGGGTTCTACTTGTTTCGCCTAGCTAGAAGCTTCACTTAGACGCGAACCACCGATCGCTCGTTCTACCTCGCTGGCTGGCAAACTGAATTGTTATCTTCACTGAAGGGAAGCGGCACCGGCGAGGTATAGTAACTTTTCAAGTCATTCATGATAACGTGGTTAGTATGTGACACGTGCATGGCCTCTACGTCCGACATATATTAAGAAGTCATTGATTACATATATAGTATTAAATAAAACAAACAATAGTCAACGTGTTGAAAATTCGCAGTTCATCTATAAAATAAATCATGCCAGCAGAGCATATATACTACCAATCAATAAATTATGAATTGGTTTCATCTTTTATATATATTATGTATAGTGTACCCATCCCAAATTAAAAAATTGAATTAAATTTGGTGCTGCTACAAGCTCCTTACGCAAATAAGATGTTTTCTGATTTCGTCATTTTTCACTTTTATCCCTAACGTTTATTTCTTTACAATGTTTCTGCCAACCATTGGCTTATTAGCACCTATAGTCCCTCAAGACGGACACCGTATCAAAAGTCCTTTTAAGCCATCTCCCTATAATATGTAAGCAAGTGGTATTGGCTTTCAATAAGCAAGCTAAAATAAATCAAAATAAAAAGGCAAAGATCATCCGGCTATATTTGGCCTTCAAAAACGTGCACCATATATGTGTAGGATAAATTTGGAAAGAGCGAGAGAAAAAAAAAATTGTTATTTTGTTCTCTCATTTCAAATATGGAACGTGCCTTTGTTGTTTTTAACGAGTGTCCACACGCTAGTGCAATGAGTTCTTAGAAGAACATTTAAAGATGCTGAGGTTGAGACTTTCGATTCCTGTGCAAATCAAATATATTTGTTAAAGCACGCTTAATGTACTAAAACATCAATGCGTTTAATATGATTAAATAAGTAGATTATAAAAGTTGCTTGTCAATTCGTATTGAGTCTTAGTTTTATTCGATTCAGACATCCCATATCATTATATTGCACAAGTTTCATGCGATATTCTTTCAAAAACATTGAATTATGTTCGGATCATATCGTTGTTGAAATTGGGTTGTTTGGATTTGCTGAATTTTGGAAAATCCATCGTCCTATAAGCTTGTGCAACCTTGTATAAGATTATCACAAAAACTATTGCGAACATGCTTAAGACCATCTTTCCTAAAATGATTGCCAAAAAAATTCAATGTTTTATTTGTTCCTGTCATAGCGGCTTTTGAGTTCGAGTAAAAATTAGTCTAATGGAAAAAAGGGTTTAATTATGATATTAAAGCTTAAAATAAGTAAGACATATGATAGAGCGTAACACCATGATTAATGTTGGATTTGGAACACAAAAGGAACTTGTTTTATTATATATAAACTCTTGTACAATATTTTTGGAACACAACACTCACTCTTAGTTTTTATCTCACTCACCACTCATTGCTACATTTCCTACTCACCAACATCCTATTTATACTTGGTTACAAAATTTCTAGAATATTCTATAATGGAGGTTAGAAAATTCTAGTCCTAATGAAAACACTTCATTATTCTAGATCCTTCTTGATCTATATAGAACATCCTAGATCCTTCCTAATTTATATGGCACAAGGGAGAGTTCTAGATAAAGCAAAACAAAGAGAAATCTAGAACATTCAAATAGGTTGGTGATAACCTTCAATTCTCCCCTTTAGCACCAACTATTTGATTTAACTCTTTTCTTCTCATTATTCCCAGCTGTGTCCGAAACTCTTCAAATTTTGAAGCGCTAAGTCCTTTTGTCAACACATCTCGCCACTTGTTCTTGATGATTGATATGCTTCAAGTCGATCTCCCTTTAAGCACCTTTTCTCCGGACAAGTGATAGTGGACTTCCACGTGCTTAGTTCTTGCGTGACACTGTTTGGGTTCTCCGCTATGCGAATAGCTGATTGGTTATCACAATATAGTTGTGTTGCATAGCTTACCGGTTGATATAGATCTGCCATCAACCTGTTTTTAGCCATGTACTTTCTGAGCTGCCATTCTTCTTTCTATATTCACCTCTGCTGTTGACAAGGACACTGTTGGTTGTCTCTTACTGCACCATGATACTGCAGCTGACCCAAGACTGAACACGTACCCAGTTGTTGATCTTCGTGTATCCCGACATCCAGCATAGTCCGCATCACAATATCCAACGACCTTGCAATCTTTATTTTTCTTATAAAAAAGTCCATAGTCAATTGTTCCCTTACGCGTGTACCTTAGTATCCGTCGAACTACTTCAAGGTGTGGCTTCTTTGGCTTTTCCATAAAGCGGCTTGCTATTCGATTGCATATGCAATGTCAGGTCGTGTCAGCGTCAAGTAGATTAAACTACCTACTAGCTGTCGATACATGGTTGCATTTTCTAAGTCCTTGCCTTCATCACATAGCTTGGGTTAATCTCGACGGGGTCGATATTGGCTTGCGATCAATCATCCCGAACTTGTGTAGGAGATCTCGGCATATTTTTGTTGGCACAAGAATATTCCCTCTTTTGTTCTATCCATCTCAAGCCCCAAAAAATGATTTAGCTCTCCAAGCTCTTTCATTTGAAATCTGACCGACAAGTTCGTCCTCGTTCTTTGGATTTCGTTTTCGTCATCTCCAATGACGATAAGATCATCCACGTACACTAGCACTATTGCTAGTCTTCCGTGTTGTGCTTTGACAAAGAGACTTGAATCTGCTGGTGCCACTGAATATCCGCATTGAACTAAAAATTCTGCTATCTTACCGTACCATGCTCGTGGCGCCTGCTTTAATCCATAGAGAGCCTTTTTTAACTTGCATACATGGCCTGGATTTTCTTTATTTTCGAATCCTTTGGGTTGCTCCATGTAAATGTCTCTGTCAAGTTCGCCATGGAGAAACGCATTTTTCACGTCCATTTGCCATAGCTTCCAAGACTTGCTTGCTGCCAGTGCTATTAACACTCGTACTGTAGTAATCTTGGCAACTGGACTAAACGTCTCATCATAGTCTAGTCCATATTGTTGTGAAAATCCACGAGCCACTAGTCGAGCCTTATACCTTTCTATTGATCCATCGGGTTGTCTCTTTACCTTGTATACCCATTTGCAGGATATAGGCTTTACTCCATCAGGTATTGGCATCAAGTCCCAAGTTTCATTTTGCTTTAGAGCCACGATCTCTTCTTCCATTGCCTTTCTCCACTCCTTGTGTTGGACTACCTCTTCAAAGGTTACTGGCTCTTTGGTACTTTCATCTTCTTCTACCACTGCATTAGCGTACTTGGGATTTGGCCTTCGTTGTCTAGTTGATTTTCTTAGTTGTGGTTGAGGACTCGTTGGTACCTCAACCTCTTCTTGTTGACTCGTCCTATTCTCTTCTGGTGTTGGTTGATGCACACCAGTTTGCCATGGACTTTGCGTTGTCCTCATAGGCTCTTCTCCATCGCTTGACTCTTGTGAATTTTCAATTTCAAGGCTCTTTTGTACTTCTACAATTTCTTCTTGCAACTTATCTCCAATTTCTTTTGAATCTGGCAGTTCCACCCTCTGCGGTGTCCACCAAGAAGATACTTCGTCAAACACCACGTTGCGTGATGTGTAGCAACGGTCGTTTGTAGGATCGCAGCACCTCCATCCTTTTCTTTGGCTATCATATCCCACGAATATACATCTAATTGCCTTTTTGTCGAACTTGCTCCTCAAGTGACTAGGCACGAACACGTAACAGACGCAGCCAAAGACACGAAAGTGACTAACTGTGGGCTTAATTTTCCACAGTTTCTCAAATGGTGACACGAACCCTAGCTTCCGGTTGCGGGCTGTTTTTATCACATGTCTTCTTTGTCCTCATACACTCGCCCAAAACCTTCTGGCACATTCTTTGCGTGTAGCATACTTGACATGTTTCACAAGATGTTGATTCTTTCTTTCCGCTACACCATTACTGCTGCGGTGTTTGGACATGTCAACGATGGTGTATCTTATGTTCTTGTAGATATTGGGAGAATTCTCCAGATGTGTACTCTCCTCCATTATCCGTGCGTAAACACTTAATCTTATCTCCGACTTCTCTTTCTACTTTTTCTTTAAACTCTTTAAATTTTGTAAGCGTCTCGATTTTTCTTTCAAGAAGAAAACCCAAACGTACGCTTGAGAAGTCGTCGATGAATGTCACCATGTAGCGCATGCCTCGAATTGATGGTTGCTTGACAGGTCCAAACAAATCAGAGTGTATCAACTCCAATGGTTGCTTTGCTCTATAGTTTGACTCCTGATATGGTAGCTGATGTGCTTTACCATATTGACGACCAAAGACACACCATGTCAATCTCGATCTCAAGTGAGGAAGGCCTTTGAGCATTGTCTTCTTCATCATCACCTTCAGCTTGTGATAGCTTACGTGTCCTAGTCTCGCATGCCATAAATCTGCCGTCTCATTTTTTCGAGTCTTATCTACGTATGCAGATTCTGCTGACATTACATAGATGGACTCTAGTCTTCGTCCTTCCATTACTGGTGTACCTGAAATTTTGACATTTTGATACACCTTAACATCTTTCGGTCCAAACAAAACATAATTACCTGAAGATGTCAGCTGTGCCACTGATAGGAGATTTTTCTTCATTCCTGGCACGTGGTAGACGTCTTGTAGATGCACACGACTAGGACTAAAACGGGGCGTGATAACTGTCTTACCAATATGTGTTATTGGCAATCTCGAGTTGTTGGCAGTTACCACCATCCGACCTCCCTTATACTCTGCTGTGTTTTGCAGCTTCTCCTTGTCGCCTGTCATGTGATTGGAACATCCTGAGTCGACAATCCAATCATTTTCATAATCTATCCGTCCAGGGACGACCTCCATTAGTGCCGATTCTTCCTGAAGTCTTGAACTGCTCACCTCCTCATAAATTTGTTCAGTTAGTGCAAGTGACGCTTCAGCATCCCACTCTTCTTCACTATTATATTTTTCTTGTTCGTTGGAGGTTGCCATATATCCTTCTGCTGGCTTTTTCTTAAATCGGCAATCTCTGGCGTAGTGACCTCGTTTGCCACATACGAAGCACGAGCTATTAGGTCGCATATATCTCTTAGACAACTGACCTCTCTTGTCGCGATTTTCTTGAGCTCCCTTGTTTGAGAACCCTCTATCGTTTTTTTCTTCTTTATTATTTTGTCGAGGAATTGGCATTTTCTTTTATAACTAAACAATGCATCATCTTCTTTCTTGATGAGACCCTTAGCATTTGCTTAGTCAACACCTCTTGGTCGGCTAGCAAATTTTCTAGGTTGACCAGTGAAGGTTGCTCTAGCCAACCTTGTATTGCGGCAATAAAGCCTCTGAATTCAGGTCTCAATCCATGTATGATTATTCTTCTTATCCTAGACTCTGAAATTTTACTTGAAGAATCTAATTCAGAGATTTCACGACAGAGAGATTTTACCTTGTTGAAATATTGTTTTATCGTCATCTCCCACGAGTGATGGATGATGAGCTCGTTCTCTAGAAGCTGCAACCTTAGATCATTTTTCTTTGAAAACAGAGCTGCAAATGTGTCCCATGCTTCCTTTGGCGTAGACTTGTCCCTTATGTACTCAATAATTCCTCATCAATTGTTGTCTTTATCGCAAACATGGCCTTACCTCGCTTTAATCTTCCATTTCTTGAGCTCGGCATCCTCCGGCGGTGTCACTTCATTGCCACCAACTCGTCCCACAAGTCTTGGCCTTGGAGATAATACTCCATGCATGTTTGCCATGTGGTGTAGTTTTGATTGTTGAGCTTCTTCATTCCGCCTATCACTTGTAGGTCGCCCATCGTGACTTGAATAACCTCCTCGTTACCAAGCAAGCTTTATTGAAGCTTCACAATCTCAATTTGTGCACGATCTCCAGAAGCTCGAAAATAATCTCTACTTGACTACCTTGCTCTGGAAACACGTGGCCCTCAATCGACTCGCTCTGATACCACTTGTTGGATTCGGAACACAAAAGGAACTTGTTTTATTATATATAAACTCTTGTACAATATTTTTGGAACACAACACTCACTCTTAGTTTTTATCTCACTCACCACTCATTGCTACATTTCCTACTCACCAACATCCTATTTATACTTGGTTACAAAATTTCTAGAATATTCTATAATGGAGGTTAGAAAATTCTAGTCCTAATGAAAACACTTCATTATTCTAGATCCTTCTTGATCTATATAGAACATCCTAGATCCTTCCTAATTTATATGGCACAAGGGAGAGTTCTAGATAAAGCAAAACAAAGAGAGAAATCTAGAACATTCAAATAGGTTGGTGATAACCTTCAATTAATTGATGTCAATTCTGAATTTTCAACTCTTTGTCGTTAATGTGTTTAATCAATGCACTAACACCATGATTAATTGTTAATCCTTGGACTTTATCGGAAAATTTTAGATCATGACAACATTCCTATTATAAGTTCACTAATAGCATATCTATGTTGATTCATCTGGAAGTTGTAATTTTTTAAGTAAATAAAAGCAAATTGAGACTTGTTTAAATTATACACCACTTGAAGCCAAAAGGAATAATCAATCATTTAGTCTGCACATCAAAGTGTAGGAAAAATCTTCTCCCTGATACATTGTATCATACATAAAGATATATGTAATTCAATGTTATCTACTGCCGAAACAGGTTTATATTATCATCAAAGTATAAAAAGGCGGGCGAGAATTGCCCTCCCTCTTCTGATTCTCCCCATATATTATCTTGGGTTTCTGCAAATGCATCGAATGAAGAGGTACTATCTTCTGCAAGGCAGTGATGATGACTAAAAACATAAGGATTTGGGCTTAATAATTCCTCATAATTTAGTTCCGGTAATGACTCAAAATAGTTAATTTGATCTGGTTCATTCCACAGATTTCTTTCTACTGAATCCACACAAGTAGAATCATGTGCTACACAATTAGCATTACTGAGGAGTGACACTAAATTTTCCGAATCTTGGATAAATGAGGATTCAGCCACAACAACGTCTTTTGGAGCCAATTCATTTAGAATCGTTACACGAGGGATGATTTTATTAGGTTGTTCTTCCTTTAATATTTCAGACTTTGGGGAAGCTTCACAAGGCTGCTGCTTAGTTTTTCCAGTGGCTGCTGCATTTCTTTTGTGGCGTTTCTCTACATGTGCATGCCAGTAGTTTTTTATGTCGTTATCTGTTCTTCCAGGAAACTTTTGTGCAATGGCTGACCACCTTTATTTTACAAATAAGAGCAACACAATCAGAATATTTTCATTAGCCTAGCAAAATACCACATAACTAAATTCAAGAAATAAATGTGTTCCATTTAAAAGCTTAAACTTTAGACGAAGTGGTTGAACATAAAACTATTAAAATGATAAATTTTGATTACCATATAACACTTTATGCTTTTAGACAAGGTGGTTAGAGTCAAAATACTTTCATTTATGTGATAAATTTTAATTGAGGATTATTTCATACTTTTTTCCAAGCTTGGCATGTAGTTCCATGATAAGATGAACTTCTTCTTTGCTGTAGTTCCCTCTTTTCACTCCAGGCTTGAGGTAATTCACCCACCGCAGTCTGCAACTCTTACCGCTTCTTGCTAAACCTGAATGATATGCAAAATATTAAAGAAGGATAGGAAATATCATTCATATCAGCTACAAATTTGAAAAGTAGGTTGCAGGAAATTAGTGTTTATCTTCTCTTAACTAGGGTTTATAATTTATGATGAAATTTGCTTATTCAGTTTACAATTTTTATATTCTTTATTGTTTTAAGTATCGATCCATGAAGAAATACAGTTGTTACCAGCATATTCCGGCAGCAGTTGCCAATTCTGGTGCCCATAGCACTGAATACGAACTCTCAACTTGTTATCTTCTTCTTCACTCCACGCACCTTTCTTCGTTCCATTACTGTCAATATAACAGGGCTTCACCATTTTCGTGAAGACTTCTCTTTTTTCCTTCTACTGCTCTCTCTCTATCTATCTATCTATCAATCTATCTATCTATATATATATACATATGCTGACAAAAACAAATTACTAAGAATTTTCCGTAGAATTTGCTTTCTACAGTCAACTTACGAAACAACCTACGAAATGGATATCTGAGAGATAAATAATTGAAGAAAGAGAAGCAACAAGGAGACTTCTTTAATTAGTCATCTAACCTAATGGAAATATTTTTAATTCTAAAGCCTTTCTTCAACCAAATTTGAAGCCTCCATGCCTTTGTCTTTATTGCTTCAAATATTGTGTTTGGAATTTGTTATGGATACTCTCATTTCAATTTTAAGCCTAATGTACTATCATTTCTAGAAGTGACGCCCCATGACTCAAACTCTCATAAGTCTTTTAATGCATTGCCCCATTGTAAAGAGTGGGCCGTGAGGGTTCAAGTTCTAGGAACGTCATTCTAGGCAACGGTAATAGCATAGATGAATATGGGAAATCAAAGTATGCATAACATTGTTGATTGTGTGTAAAGGAAACACGGGTGATGCATGGTGATACGTACAATTTTGTACTTATCGGATCCCATAAAAAGGGATAATTATGAGTACTCTTACATGTTTTCTGTATAATAGCGTGTTTTTTTATCATTATAGAAAAAAATTAAATTTAAGTGTCGAACAAATGAAAAGAAAGCAAACAGAAGAAACATGACTCACCAAAGAGAATTAAGGAGCTTGTCATGCAAAAATCAAAGAGAAAAATTCAAGAAATGTGTACAAATTGACCATGCATTCACATGGTTAAGCATTGCTGCAATCACAAGCCACCAAGATTTTGTGCAAAATTTAATTGGATAATACCATGTGATTGCAAGGTATTGAACTATGCGATTGCATGTGTATTTTGGGCAGCATTTTGTTGTTTTCTGATAGAAACAGAACTCTATTCAGTTCAAAATAAAACAATAACTTATAACACATTTCGAATTGTTCGGAAGAGATATAAAAGGCAAAGAATAGACAAATCGTAGGAGGCGAATTTTGGGAAGAAAATTACAAGAGAAGAATTGGGCCGAAATAACGGGTAGTATTTCTATTTTCTTCTTTTTTTCTCCGAAACACGATTAATACAATTCTTGTAATATTTTACAAAATCATGTCCAGCTCAATTACATATTGCTAGGATGAACGATGAAACCTCAAGTTTTTAATTAATTAAAAGTTTTCTATTTTAATAATTAATTAATTTTGGGTTGATTATTCTTTATTCATTCTTTCTAACGTTTTAATGCTTGACCATTAGAATGTTTTGTGATTTTTATTGAAGTCGAGAGATTTAATCTAGATAAGCACATGGTGTTGAATAACATGGGGTCCAATAATATATAGAAATTATTATTATACCTTATAAAATCTATTTAGGTATTCTTGTAATTTAAATGCATATTTTTATGTTCAAAACTTAATTAGAAATAATTAGGTTTGTATATCGATATAGAATTGATTAACCATCGAGAGAGGCTTTTGATTATTATAGGATCATCGATTTTTAATCTAGGATAATTATAAGTTAAAACGATTAATGAATAATTGATTAAAGAACGTGTAGGTGGATTTGCGAATCCTAGTACTAGTAAAAATCAAATTTATT
This sequence comes from Forsythia suspensa, assembly GCA_023638005.1. Taxonomy (NCBI): domain Eukaryota; kingdom Viridiplantae; phylum Streptophyta; class Magnoliopsida; order Lamiales; family Oleaceae; genus Forsythia; species Forsythia suspensa. Next base: position 532,522 of record CM042663.1, read on the forward strand.
CTTAAAAGTTACTTTTGATTGTGTGATAATTTAGATTTAATCAAACTCAGTTCGAATAACTTTAGGTTTGAATTTATAAACAATTATGTATTTTTATTTTGTTAAAACTCGAAGTATATATTAATTGGTTAATTGGTAGCTAATCATCGTGGGTTCGACACTTTTCACATTATTATATTTTTTATTTACGATCCGTCCACTTGCAGATTAAAATCTAAAACACATGGTACATGGCTAGCGGTGTTAGCAAACATCATAAGTTATCTTGTGACTTTTCCTAAGCTTTTGAGAATGATTATGAATAGTTTGTTATTTATTTTGGCTTTTTTATTGTTTTAGGATTGAACTCTGAGCTTGAGGTACTTTAATGAAAAGATGAGGAAAAATGAGAAGAAGTGATGTGTTTTGGAGTAAAAATGAAAATTAGAATTAGTGAAGCTTTGACCCCTTGTAGTTTAAAGGTGAAAGAGTGACGAAAATTGGAAGTTTGACCAAGTGAAGTTTGCTCAAGCGAAGACATGAAAATGTATTTGTGGATCTTCAGCAGGTGAGAATGGACTGGTGTTCTACACAAATTCTTCTCAATGAATAAGAAGAATGGTCGAAGACGGTGTTGTTTTGGACGACATGGTGAATAGTAAATGCTCCATAAACACTTATAGTATAGTAAGGATATGATATCTCTTGTACATCATAAATACATTCTTAGAGCTCGTTTAGTTTGTGAAAAAAACTGTTTATTTGGATAATAGTTGTCCGAATAACAAGTTTATCATTATCATTTTTGGTTGAGCTAAGTATAAGAACAAAAAAACTCATCTTTTCTTAGAAGGCAATTCTTAATTAAAAAAAATAAAAAAATAAAAAAATTGAAAGAGAAAAAAATGAGTGGAATAGTAGAGGGCGGCGATTGAGGAAGGTGGTAGTGGGCAGCAGAGGGTGAGTAGCGACAATGCGCGATATCGATTATCCCATGTTTGTTCAAAAATAGATTTTTTCTATATTATAAATTCTACATTCCTCTTTTAGAAAAAAAATTAGTGAATGTTTATCAGGATAAAAAAATTTGTCATCCTCTTTCCGAAGACAAAACTTATCTTTATTTTTTGCTTAAATCATTATCCGGATAAAAATGTATCCATATATCAATTTCGTCCAAACATGATAAAATTTTATCAATTATCTTTAACAAATGACCATATACTAAATGGGACATTAGAGAGAAAAACACACATAGTGGCTACATCAATTGGAGGACTTCTTCAAGGTCAAGAAGGAAGAGGACAAGGCTTGAAGTTCGCGGATTTAAGATTTGAATTTTCTCTTCTACTTCATCATAATAATTCGATAATGTCGTTTTTCAATATGTATTTTTGTAATTTGAATATGAGTGGCTAATTTTCCTCTAGTCAGGACGATGATATAAACCTAATATGAAGATTTAATATTATAATTTTGTTTTTACTCTAAATTCATTCATTCTTGATTAGATTCTATTAAACTCGTTGCTTTTCTTTTATTTGTTCAATTTTAGGATTGATTTGTGAACCATAACCGATCGAGAGATAAAATATGTTTCAGCTCTCATAATATAGTTAACATAGATTTGATTGGGGATAGAGATATCCGATTATGGTATATGCGATCGCTATATCATGTTTGGTTATTTTTAATACATTATTTTGTATTTGTAATTCTCATAGAGATACATGGAATTCATACTTAAGATTCGGCTCTCTATTAAAGAAAAATTGTTTGATAATTTAGGAAAATTAATTGTCAGAATGAGTGAATATGGTCAATTATGAGATTATGTGAATTAAAGTGGAAAAATATGTGAAATGGTAGTCCTAGTGCCATTCAATGTTCAAAATTTTCAAAGTTTGCATAGATATAGTTTTACTTGAGGATGTGCAAGAAGAAAAAATATAGAAGAGATGGCATATACTCCAAATAATGAGGGTTGGAGGTGCTTATTGAAAGAAGAGACGTATTACATTTTGAAAATCAAAAGCAAATTTAGCGTGCAAGAGCCTTTGTTGGAGTAATAATTAAATCCAAAGTCGTGTCCACACTTCGGGTATTTCAAAAATAATTGGTGTATTTCAATCTATAGATATACGTAGCAATTAATGTGATTTATGTATTTCCTAAATCATTTTAGGGGAGAGTATGCGTATAAATAACTACATACTCCTATGCATTTTGTGAAAGTCAATCTAAAAATTAAAAAGTGAATTTTTCTCTTTAGTATTCTTAATGAATGGAAGTCACTTCAATTAGTCAATGATATTACATTGATGCTTATACCTAAGGTGAGATGTCTAAGAAATATCACGGAATCTAGACATAATAGTCTTTGAAATATCATCTATAAAATCATTACAAAGACATTTGTTAACCACCTAAAATCAATCTTAGCAAATATCATAGTCCTAAATTAGAGTTTATATGTCCTAACCCGAGTTGATAACGAGATAACCATTATGTATTTTAACGACTTGATTTACAACTTACAATCGCAAACCGAGAAATAAACCAAGAATATAAGCGATAAAAGAAACACCAAGATTGGTAACCCGATTCGGTCCAAAAAGACCTACATCCGGGGGCTCAAAGAGGCGACCAGTGCACAAAAGATCCACTAATAACCAAGAAGTTTACAAAGCGAGTTACACCGGTATATCAACCCTCCGATCTAATATACCATAAAACCAAGAATAACAACTCCTATCTACAGTAAATCTGGGATTTTGGAAACAATCTTGAATCCCGGTTTTAGACAGTGAATACAATAATCTATTGTTTAGATATTGTATTCACGTTCAAACAACATTCCTCTTTCTCAGAATATCAAGAAGAAAAAATATCAGAAAGTAGAAAAAGATGGAGCGTCTGTGGTTTCTCTAGAAACCCTAGTTCAGAGAGAGAGAGAAGAAAGAATAATGAATCAAGAAAAATGAAAAGCCATCTCACCATCTTCACTGTTCACGTCCCCTTTTATTCAACTCGGAGTAAGTGGATTCCACGTGTTCAGCACATGTGCCATCCAACAGATTAATATCTGTAGTTGCAAATAGGCTTTACACGCTTTCAGACTTGGGAGAATAGAATAACGTTTTCTCTTTTCTCCTCAGCAAAGGGAACCACACGATTATTCCAACAATCTTCACCTTGGTTCACTTCTGATGCATCCTTTTAACTTGGTTATAGTTTGTACATTCAGTGAAAAAATTCTCTTGTGCCTTAGACCTCTCCTCATTTCCTCATTGCCCGGTTCCTGCAAAAGATTTAACCATTGTCAATATGTAGAAATCTTAAGCAGCTTGAAAATTTGCTTACACTTATGGGTTTAGTACCCATATCAGCAGGATTATAATCTGTTGAAATCTTCTTCAAGATGATTTCCTTCTTTAAAAGTTTTTCTCTAATAAAATGGAACTTAACATCTATGTGTTTAGTTCTTTCATGATAAATGGGATTTTTACTCAAATATAAAGCACTCTGACTATCAGAGAAAAATGCACATTGTCTTTCAAAGAATTTAATTCAAACAACAGATTCTCAAGCCAAATGCCTTCTTTGACGACTTGATTAAGGCAATGTATTCACTTGATTACTAGATAAGGCAACAATGGATGAAAGTTTCGAGATTTCCAAATTATACAATTTTCACCTAACATGAAATAATAAACGATGAATTGACTTCCTATTGTCTTTGTTGTTAGCTGCAAAATCGAGTCTACAAACCCAACTAATTTTAACTCGATTCGGATCTTTTATAGCATAATCCAATATTTAAAGATCCTTTTATATATCTCGTGACCACTTAAGAGCGCCCAATGTGGTTTTCGAGTTTGACATGAATCTACTAAGCAAACTTATTGCAAAAGATAAGTCGGTCCGGTACTTACCATTGAATACATGATTGATCCAATCACATTTGGATAAGGAATTTTATCCATTTCACTCTTTCCTCATCACTTTTGGGTGATCGCTCATTGGACAAAACAAAATGTGAAGCAAGAGGCACATTAACGAGTTTAGAGTCTTTCATACCAAACTTGTTTATCGCTTTTTCAAATAATGAGATTGAGACAGATTAACTTTGAGTTTAATCTATCTCTAGAAATGATCATGCCTAACATTCTTTTTGTTCTTCCTAAGTCTTTCATGTCAAACTCGGTTTAAGAACTTGTTTTATTGAATTTATTTCAATCAGGTTTGGACCAATAATAAGCATATCATCTACATAAAGAATCAAATAAATTTCGGAACCCTTTGGGTTATCTTTATTGTAAAGGCAGCTATCATAACTACTTCTCTTAAAACCAGTTTTCATAATAAAAGAGTCAAACCTGATATACCATTGCCTGGGGGCTTGTTTGAGACCATATAGAGATTTTTTCAGATAACAGACTTGCTCTGTTTTACCTTTTTCTTCAAAGCCTGGTGGCTGTGACATGTAAATCTCTTCTTCCAAGTCTCCATGTAAGAAAGCAGTTCTTACATCCATTTGTTCAAGTTCCCAGTCAAACTGGACAGCAAGAGCAAGCATTAATCTCATAGTTTTATACTTAACAACAGGAGAGAATATCTCATTATAATCCACCCCTTCCCTTTGATTAAAACCTTTGGCAACTAATCTGGCTTTATATCTGACAGGTTCATCTAGGTTTGATCCCTCTTTGATTTTAAACACCCACTTACAACTTATCACTTTAAGCTTCTTGTCTCTATCAATTAGGACCCAAGTCTTATTTTTATGAAGAGAAGATATTTCTTCTTTCATGGCTTCTATCCAGGCAGCTGAGTCTTTAGAAGAGACAGCTTCCTCATAAGAGGCAGGTTCTATGGTTTCTATCTCTCTACCAGCATGAAGAAGTAGACTCATTAATCCTTCAGCAGTATACTTAGGATTAGGCTTCACAGTTCTTCTAGTTCTGTCTCTTATGAGTTGGTAATTCTGTAGGTTGGTGTTATCAATTTCTTCCTCAGAATCAGATTCATCAAATTCAGTAATGTTAGGAAGATTTGAAGTGGTGTTTTGAGAATCTATAGTAAGGTCAGGTTCATTTGAACTGGAATGATGTGTGTCAGGGATTGGTTCATAGTCAGGTGTGGTTTCTTCTGAAGACTTCACCTCAATTTGAACTTTATCATTTTCTAATTCTGACATTTGATCATCTTTTTCACTTCCTGATGTGTTAGTATTTACAACACAAGGCATCTCATTTTCATTAAACACCACATCCCTACTGATAATCACCTTAACCCCTTTTTCTCCTTTTATCCATAGCCTAAACCCTTTAACTCCTTCAGGATAGCCTAAGAAGACACATTTCTGGGCTCTAGGGTCAAGTTTTCCCTCCCTTTGGTGTGCATATGCAGCACACCCAAATATTCTAAGGTGAGAAAGATCAGGAGGTCTCCCTTTCCATAACTCTTCAGGAGTTTTGGGTGTATGGTACTAGAGGGACATCTGCTTATCAAATAAACTACAGTGCCACCGCTTCACCCCAAAATCCCTTTGGAACCCCGGAACTAATAAGAAGACATCGACTTTATTCATAATAGTCCTATTCATCCTCTCAAAGAACTCCATTTTCTTTGAGGGGTGAATCTAACCCGACCTATGCCTCTCAATTCCTTTATCCTTACGAAATTATCAAATTCACGATTCTGAAATTCCGACCCATTGTCAGTTCTAAGGATTTTCACTCTTCTATCAGTTTGGTTTTCAGTCAACTTAACCCAATCTCTAAATTTCTTAAAGGCTTCATTTTTGGCTTTTAAGAAATACACCCAAGTTTTTCTGGTATAATCATCAACTATAGAGAAAAGTATCTATTCCCCATAGGTTGAGTGACTTTCGTGTCCCCATAAATCGAATGTATATATTCTAAAGAAGCTTTAGAGGTATGAGACCCAATCTTGAAACTTAGTCTAGTTTGCTTTCCCGAAATCACGGGTTTCATGTAAGGCTATTTTGACACTCTATCCTTGCCTAGAAGGTCTTGTTTCTTGAGTAAGGAGAGACCATTTTCACTAATGTGACCTAACCTTTTGTGCCAAAGGGTAGAGTGATCGACCTCGATGTTATACAAGTGATCAGCACTTCTTGAGACAGTTTGACCAAGGAGAGTGTATAATCTACCCTTCTTGACCCCTTTAAAGACAACTAAGGAACCAAAGATCAATTTCATAATCCCATCCTTAATTTTGCACTCATATCCCTCATCATCTAAGGCACCCAAGGAAATCAGGTTTCTCCTAAGACCAGTAACATGTCTGACCTCTTTAATGGTTTTAATGGTTCCATCATGCAATTTTAATTGCACAGAACCTATACCAACTATAGGGCAGGATTGGTTGTTACCCATGTACACATCCCCACCATTAATTTTTTCATAGCAATTAAAGGCATTAATATCAGGACACATATGGTATGAACAACCAGAATCAAGAATCCAATCAATATCATGTTCAACATCAGAAACAGCATAAACTTGCACATTTTCAGAAACATTGGCTTGATTCTCAGAATTGTTGTCTGTTTCTTTATTCTTTCTTTTCCAATCATAGCAGTCTCTCTTAAAATGGCCTAGTTTTCCACAATGATAACATTTTTACCACTCCTTGATTTTGACCTAGATTTTCCTTTCTTTTACCTTTATTACTTTGTGTGATTACGGTTATCTCTCTTTTCGGATCTTCCTCTCACAAACAAATTTTCCTCTTTGTTAGAGGATCTAAAATCTTGTTTAAATTCCGTTCTCTAGATCTCGGGGCATCAACTATAATGGTGATAGACAAATCATCTCTACCATATTTTATCACATTTTTACTTCTTTAAAGTGATCAAAGAGAATTCAACAAAATAACGAGATAAATCTTCATCATCAAACTTTTTATCAACATTGGATGATTTTGCACAAGTTTGTTGAAATCATCAAGATTCACATCAAGATCCTTTGAGGGATCCATTTTGAAACTAAAGAGTTTTTCAAGAAGATAAACCTTATTTGGCAAGGTTTTTATCATGAACAGATCATCTAATCTTTTCCAAAGTTCCACAAATTGTTTTTTGTTCAAGAACTTGTCTTAACATTATTATCGATCCAAATGCAAGAAAATAGAACTATAGGCTATTTCATTCATTTCAAGTATAGAGTCGTTTTTTGCTTTAAGGGCTTCGAGTACCCTCTGGGGTCTTCTAAAGCTTTAGAGACCCTTTGTTGTACTAGAATGGCCTTCATTTTTGTTTCCATAAAGAGAAGTCCCCCTTTCCATCGAACTTTTCAAGTTCGACCTTCGAACCCATGACAGATTCTGTAAAAGGGTGGATTTCAAGAAACAAAGGGTCTAACGAAAAGAAAATTCTTAAACAAAAAAGGAAACAAGTTTAACAGAGATACAGAACTTTAACTTTCAGAAAATCAAACAGTATCATGAAACATGCTAATTTCTAAAAAAAAAGATCTGATACATATTGTCAAACAAGCACTTTTAAGCAAATCAATTTTGTATACGAATATCACAAATAGATTTCACATTAGACACAGCCAAAACGTACAACCCACATTCAGTAGAGAAACAAAGGTTTAGAGTTTACCATAGCCTTCAGTAATAAACAAGAAGTTAACAGAACCTCCAGAAATAATATTGATCACCAGTCTGATTTTGGAAGAACTCCCAAATCTGGTTTCAAGAACTCACTGATCTTTACAGATCCTTTTAGATCTAGTCAGCGAACACCAGATTTAAGCCCAGAGGACTTTTACTCAGCCAACAAACAAGGCTCTGATACCACTGTTGCGTATTTTAACGACTTCGATTTACAACTTACAATCGCAAACCGAGAAATAAACCAAGAATATAAGCGGTAAAAAAACACCAAGATTGGTAACCCGATTCGGTCCAAAAAGACCTACATCCGGGGGGCTCGTGAGGCAACCAGAGCACAAAAGATCCACTAATAACCAAGAAGTTTACAAACGAGTTACACCGGTATATCAACCCCTCGATCTAATATACCATAAAACCAAGAATAACAACTCCTATCTACATGAACTGGGATTTTGGAAACAATCTTGAATCCGGTTTTAGACAAAGAATACAATAATCTATTGTTTAGATATTGTATTCACGTTCAAACAACATTCCTCTTTCTCGTAATATCAAGAAGAAAAATATCGTAAAGTAGAAAAAGATGGAGCGTCTGTGGGTTTCTCTAGAAACCCTAGTTCGAGAGAGAGAGAGAGAAGAATAATGAATCAAGAAAAATGAAAAGCCATCTCACCATCTTCACTTTCACGTCCCCTTTATTCAACTCGGAGTAAGTGGATTCCACGTGTTCAAAGACATGTGCCATCCAATGATTAATATCTCGTAGTTGCAAATAGGCTTTACACGCTTTTCGGACTTGGGAGAATAGAATAACGTTTTCTTTTTCTCCTCGAAGAAAGGGAACCACACGATTATTCCAACAATAACATTATAGTTGCAATGAGTTCCTACACTGTATGATCGTAGAACCTTTAGCAAGACAAGTTATATGTCATTAAAATTGGACATGAGCAAAGTGTATAACAAGTTTGAGTGGGATTTAGTCATTGTAGTTATGAAAATATGGGATTTTTAGACCATTGGCTGAATTTGGTATACGGATGTCTTTCAACCGTGAAGATGTGTCTTTTCAATAGAGAACTCTGAGGTACTTTAGGACTGTAAAGGTGAATTCGAGAAGGCCGCCATCTTTCCCCTTATTTATTCTTCCTATATGTGGAAAGGATATCACATTTGCTTCATAGAGCCAAAATGGATAGACGATTTATGAAATTTAGCTGTATGCACTCAGCGCTACAGCTCAGCCATTTGTTTTTCTAGATGATAGCCTTGTTTTTTTGTCGTGCACTATTCTTAGTGACTCTAGTGCTATTAAGAATGTGTTGGACATCTATGAAAAAGCCTTCGGACAAAAAAAATCATATGCAGAAGCACTCCGCCATTATGTTTAGCCTGCATACATCCTAAAATGATATTTTTGACTTCTTCGACAAAGCAATGCGAGCAATCGATGGAGTGCCTGAAAATGAATGTTGATGTTATTGTACCTAAGGAAAGTGTATGGAGTTCGACATGTTTGTAGAAACCAAGATGGGGTTAGCGTTCTCCATGACGTTTGTGGGCAAATTCTCTATATTCACGAGATGAGCTGGCCCACGAGCCTGTTGATGTTCTTTTTTTAATCAATTTGCTTAAAAAAATTCTTACAAAAAATACAATTACTATGTTATTTGCACAATAATTTACAAACATAAGATGACGAAATTAAAACAAAAAAAACTAAAAAAAATATTCTTACGACATATTTAAGCTTAGATTTGGCCTAGAAACAATCCAATCCACGGGATAGCTCGTTGGCTCTCCAAACGAGTCGGTCTGTCTTCAGCTCTACGAGCCTACATGCACTGTTCTAAAAAGTCCGCCTAAGCCTCGCTTAGGCGGTGAGGCCGTAGCCACATCTCACGCCTCGTTCTCACCTTACCCTTATCTCGCTCTCGTCTAGACCTCGCTTAGGTCCAAAAAACTTGAAGCTCGGCGTCTACACCTAGCCACGCTTCACGCTTTTTAGAACCTTGCCTACAGCGTCAAGGCACATGGGCTTGACTTGGCCCACTTGGCCAAAATTTGATTTCGACTTGGTCCAAGCTCGTCTAGAAACAAGCCGCGGACAACCCATGCCCAAGATTTTACGGGCTAGCCCGTGAGCCTGACAAGCCACCCGACCCAATTGGCAGTCCTAGATAAAAAATAATTTCTGCATCGTATTAAAACATATCTTGTGCAAGTGGAATCAATCCACCTAATATCATAACGAACTTTTCCAAAATTAGATTTGAAACACACAAAACAATGGCTCACCTTTATTACAAAACTATGCTTTATATTTCGACCAATTTTTCTTATAGTACCTAGGTTTATGACAGAAATGATAGGTATCTTTCTTTTGTTTCTTATCGTGGATTTGGGCAGAAGACTCATTTACCTTTATTGATCCTTGCTTAATACCCTTTCTAGACTTTCTTTTATGTTTCTTTCTAGCTCATTGATGGCTTACGAAATGAACATAATGCGTTTCTTTATTTTTAAGCATTGTCTCCTCTTACACAAACATATTGTGCTCACATTCGACTTGTCCTTCAACATATTTAGTTCATTTGGAATGGACCATACTTAGGAGCCAAAGCTTTAATGACAAACTGTACCATGAAGTTCTCATCCATATTCTTCCCGAAGTCTTAAGACTTGCTCCAAAGTTTATCATCTGAATGACGTGCTTGTGCATAGTACGCGAATTATCAAACTTAAAAGTACCCATTAGTTTGCCAACAAGAGATTGATCGAAATTTGTAAATGCTCATTCCCAAATTTCATAAATTCCTGAACACTTTTGATTTTAGGAAGGATAGACTATATGTTCTCTGTGATAGACATTCGCATAAACATTACGTTTAATTTGTTTTATCTTTCCGAAGCTTTATGGAAAGAATTGTCATCAGCACTGCTAGTATCAGTAAGAGCAAGTGGTTTAAGTGCCAAATCAAGGTCTAAAACATCTAAATAAAATTGGATTTGTTAGCACCAATTAGAGAGATTAAGTCCACTAAATAATAGAATAAATGAAACCAAATGGAGAAAATAGTAATAGCTAGGTATTGCAAAATATGGTAGACAATGCTCTATTGTTTTGAGTTATCTATATTAAAAACATAAATTAGATCTATAACTTGAAAATACAATAAAGTATATCGAAGTTCTTGTGTGGGTGATTCAATTATATACATCAATAAACATTTTTTGATCTCGAAATCTGTATTATCTATGTGTCAACAAATCTTCAATCAATCATCTACCAGCCTATATGTTACCTACACACTTGAAAAAATATTAGGTACCAAGATCACCTAGAAAAAATTGGCCGATGACCATTGGCATTCCGACAGTCAAATCAACTCACCGGTATCCGGAGAATATAGGTGTCACTACAAAAAAAAATACCCATTTTGCAAAAAAAAAAAAAAAAAAATTGTCGCTTAAATACAGATTTTGTTGCAAAAATAATTTAGCGACAACAAACTGTTTGCTGCGGGAATTTTCGCGCTTTAAGCGCAATAGAATGCATTATGCGCCAACTATCAGTCACTCGTCGCATAAGCAAACTCGCACCATTATTTGTTTGATGCAAAAGTATGAAATAGCAACAACATATTTGTCGCCATAATGTCATCACAATGCATATATGTCACGATTCAATTTATTATGCGAGTCGGATTGTCCACATGGCGAGATGTGATTGGACCATAAGAGTTTACTTGGATATGTGTTTGTTCCATTGATCTTAGCCATTGGTTTGAACCAATGGCAGAGATCTGTTTTGAGGAATCCGCGTGTGACTTCTACTTTGGTAGAAATATAGGCTTCTTCTTTTGGTTTTCTTGGCCGAATCTCATCTTCTTCTTATCCTTCATTTGTGGAGGTCTTGTGATCAATTGTCCCTTGATTTAGATTGATACACCTTTGGTGAACAATATTTTTGTTCCTCGATTAAGGTGTGTGATAAAAGGAAGAGGTTGGTTGATTCAAGTTTATTGTCCAAGGATTCGGGAGAAATTTGTGCCCATTTTCTTCGAGGGCTAGTGCTATGTTTCAAATGCTATTTTGTCTTGAGCACTCTGAAGAATTTGGAGGTCAATTATGGAGAGGAAACCGAGGATGTCGATAGTGAAGAACAAGGCAATGGGTTGTTCTTCTTTATTGTTGATTCTTGAAACCATTTTTTTGGCATAGATCTTTTGTATATGATGATTTGTGTAATTTCTTTAACAAAAAAAAATAGATATTGTCTAAAGTTTTGTCAAGATTCAGAACTTCTATAAGACATGCTGGTTCAAAAAAATTTAAATTTCTTATGCACATTTAAATGTGATTTTATTTTTATCTTAAAAAAATAAAAAATACCTAGATAACAATCTATAGAATGTATTAGAGATCAATTTTGAATTGAAATATATATTCATTAAATATTAATATCATGTAAATCAAAAATATTTTATTTTTCGTACCACCTAAATAAAAATCTATAAAATATGTTGAAGATGATTATAATAAACTTCTAAGTGTTTGAAGAATGCTCAAACACTATTTTATCATTTGTGTCACTTTATTTCTCATTACGGGCTCTTTTAATATATTATTAAATGATGCAATACCTGCTAAAATGATGGAAGCATTAAGAATTAAGATTCAAGATCAAGAATATAGACTTTTTTAACTATTTATTGATAATCAATTCATAATTCTCATAAGCGATGCAAAGGTTCCCTCCTAGTTTGTCTAGAGTACTCAATGGTTCAAATTAGTGGAAACAGAATAATTAATTAAAAATTAAGAGTTAATTAATGACAAATAATATAAGTGGTTCCGTGAATTCTTTGTCTGACTAGAATAGTTAATTCGAAAATTGTTTGGTACGAGGCTCATTTTGTAAAGAGCATTTGACAGGATTAGATATTATTAACGGATAAGAAGAAGTTAATGGCAAATTCTTTTGCAACCAATATAGTTAACTATTAAAGAGGGGGATAAAAGTTAAAAATCTTGTTTAATTATTTTCCGGTCATATTTTATATTAATGTGCATACTATCTTTAAATAAAACAAATAATACGATAGATCTCTTTATATTTTTTTATAGTGTACAATAATGTACTATCCTTGTAATAAAATAAATCATGACAGCATAGCATTCACTAAAATCAATAAAATTTGAATTTTTCTTCTTTTTAATATATGGTCACTACAAGAAATGTTGCATATAGCGACGACTTTTGTCGTCGCTATAGGTCGAAAAGTCGTTGCTATAATGTTACAGCGACGACAAAATCGTCGCTAAATGTCGTCTCTATAAATTAGTAGGTATAATTATATTGCAACGACATTTTGTCGTCGCTATAATTGCAGTTTCAAAATCGTCGCTATAATAGTCATATTTTTAATAATTAAAAAAATTAATTTTATATAGTTGGTGGACCATTGACCCGAATTACCAATTATAGACTTGAAACCCGGCCCACCAAAGGCCAGACCCAATTTGTCAAATATTTTTATTCTAGATTGATTATATTGTGATTCGAACTCTTAATCTAAGAGTTGTGAAGATACAACCAAACCATTAGAGACAATTGAATTCTTATGATTATATTTGTTTTTATAATATATATTAGTTCAATGAGCAACATTTTCTATAATTGATTATAAAGTAAAAAAATATATACCGGTGTACCCATTCCACCTAATCTAATAAAGATTAAAGAATTGAAGAAAATGTGGTGCTGATGTGAGCTGCTTACGCAAATAAGCCATTTTTAGTTCGTCATCTTCTTTAAAATAGAAAAACAATTCATGATTTATTAAATGTCTGTCTTTTAAACACGTGAAGTAAAAGCCAAGGCCAACAAATTAGGGATTTTGTCTGATATATATTATAAAAATAGAAAATTATAGCCTCCGCCCTTAATTTTTTGATTATTTTCTACTTTTGTCCTTCAAATTTATTTCTATGCAAACTTATGTCCAAACTTTAATTTTTTAACACCTATAGTTTATAATGACGGAAGCATATCGAATATCTTTTAATTATCCCTTTATACGAGGAAATAAGCAAGTGATATTGGGCACTCGTTGTAGTGGACATTGCATCAACACGTAGAATTTCTTGGATTCATAGTGACAACTATATATATTGTCTTGTATGTTTAACATACTTTTAATAGGTCTATAAATCTACAAACACATCTGATCTCAACAGTAATTTCAAAGTCTTCTTTTACTATTAGTAAAAGGATACTATATATAAGTAAGACCAAATGAAGATATACTAGAGTACCTCGTTTGCATGAATAATTGAAAAGGCACGATATTGAGAATGCACAGTGTCAAACAATCAATAATATCACTAAAGACATCGTAATAGACATCAAATTGTGCAAATTACATACCAAACTAGTTGGAATGTATTAAGTACATGCCCAAACCTAGTGAGAGTGTGTGATGTGACGTCTAACTAATTGAAAGCACCTATGAATTAGTTCTAAGAAAGCGTCCATAAGTTTTAGTAGAAACTAATAACATGAAGTAATATAATGATACTTAGAGTATCATTTCCACCATGCCTTGATCCTAACTTCTTATTTGAAGTTCAAAACAATTCAATTCGATTGGTGATTCTTAAACTAAAAAATAAGATTATACAAAAAGTGACAAACAAACTAAACTTGAGAAACTATAATGAATAAAGTTATGATTCACGATTTCATTATAATTTATTTGATTTAACTTTGTCTATCGAGTTATGACATTATTTCATTCATATGTCTGAATTTATCTAAAATTTTGATAGTCTCTCTCTCAAGTAAAATCAAACCTACTTAAACACTTGAATTTCCTATGTCTATTTAATTCATGACACACCTAAGTTTTCAATCACAAGAAAATCAAACACTATTGCACAAACTATATGAGTATATCTTTATCTTCTATCTAAACTTATGATTTTTATCGAAAGTGCTAAAATACATATTTTACCTTCTGATTTCAATTTGTTTCACGAAACATTCATAAATTGACCAAGAATATAAGCATTAAGAAAAAAGATAAAAATTCAACACAAAAACATAATTAAAGTCAAAACTCGATAATTGAAATCAAACAATCAAAACTTGCATTAATATAATGATCAATATTCTTAAGTTTCTTAATAATCTCTCTCGAGTACAATTAAACTATTTTTTAGATATGACTCTACGAAGGATGCGACTATGCAGAAATGCGTTGAAAACGAGAATATTCAAACAAAGATAACATAAAGCATAGAAATATATATCTATCTCCTATCAAACTTATCATATCTACGATGTGCTAAACTTATTTTGACATCTCGAAAACAAAATAAGTCACGAATTCAATTCAATTAGCAACCATTTAATGAAGACAATTAAAATCCATAGTCATCATTCAAACAAAACAAATAATTGATGTCAAAAACAAGAATTTAAGACCAAAACTTCAAAAACAAAGTTTTATTGTCATCTCACTGTTATAGAGATTTAGCCGAGCATCATCGAGTTACAACAACACAAATTTGAATAGTAATACACCACTAGGTAATGAAAGGAAAATAGAATATTCTCTTCAAATGAACTTGAATTATATTCTTCCTCATCTTAGCTTGAATTTCAAAAAGTTTGGATTTGATGATCTTTGGTTGCAATATTGTTGTATTTTTATCTCTCCAAAATTCATCATATTTGAAGCACAAAGGTTACCCTTGAATTAGGACTCAAAAATCCTGCAAAGACTTCTCAAAACGAGTTCCAAAAAGTTAATTGAAGCACAAGGGTTCAATGAAATGCTTTTCATACTAGAATAGTTAATTCCAAAATTGTGGTGATACAAGATATTTATGTACGAAATATTTAATATGCTTTTTAGGTATATTCAACATGTTAATTTCTACTTTTACGATAATGTTATATAGTAATGTAAGTCCATATCATCAAATAAGTCATGAACATTAGAGGGCAAAAATTGACATTACAAATATTAACTTTTAACTACTTACATTAGTGAACAACTCGCTATTGGAGATGTCACGATACAAGTTGAAAATAATATAATTTATTACACTACGTACGATGTCCACCTCAAAGTTTTTGTAGAATTAAGATGCCAATAAATCTTTGCTACTTCTTTGTCTACTTGTTGTTGAACTTTCACACGTACAACCATTAACTTGGAAAGAAATTCGTATCTTGCTCGTGGGGGAAATGACGAAGATAGGTTTGACTTGTTTCGTCTAGCTAGAAGCTTGACTTAGATGCGAACCACCGATCGCTCCTCTTTCCTCGCTGGCAAACTAGATTGTTACCTTCACCGAAGTGAAACGACACCAACGATGTAGTATAACTTTTCGAGTAACGTGGTTAGTATCTGACACGTGCGTGGCCTCTACGACCGACATGGCTCGCACGTGAAATCTAACATACTATAACAACAAAATTTACTAAGTATTGACATATTAATCATAAAATAGTTGCTGTATTAATTTTTTGATGTCATTTTAGATATTTTGTTTTAGTTAACTAACACAATGCCAAGAATTCATAACGAGTAAACTTTGTACAGTTGCCTACTTTAAGATTAGAAGATTAAAAATAGGCTAACTTTTTTCTCTTTCTAACGTAAGATAATTATTTTAAAGTCAATTCTTCACACCGCTCATGCTAAGAAACATTTTAAAGCATAAAAGGATAAAGAAAGGATTTGTTGGGGTTTGATTGACTCGTTTTTGAGTTTGTAACAAGAAAAGAAAAAAAAAAATGATTAGATAAGAGGAGCAAGAATTTATGTGCAAATAATATAATTTTAGTATTCAATAATGGGAATGAGGAATTGTCCCTAATTGAAAAGCATTCAAGAATACAGGAAATATATTAAAGATAGACCACAAATTAAAGTGAGTCTTCTAAATGTGAAACCTTCTATTTTCAAGTGTAAGAATAAAAGACGACTTTTCAAATTTTTATGAATAACTCTTATTTAATAAAATAGGTCAATTGACCTTTAGCTAATCAATCCGCTCATTTACTCGGCTAGATCGAGTTGGCGTGAACTAATCCATGAATCAGATACTATAATATTTTCTTATTTTCTAATCCTTGATCGTATGACTTAATTGAAAAAAGGGAGCACTACTGACTATGCTATATCCTCTTAATCAAGTAGAGCATGCATGAAGTAGTTACATATGTCTTCTATTCATTTTCGTAGCACTACATGGGCCATCCAACTTCAATCGTACCTAAAAAATTAATGATTTACTTCCCTAAAAATTGTTTTTTGCTGTCACATATTTTGATCAGAAAGTTGAAAATGAAGGATGAAGATATTTTCTATACATTTAAACTTGAAAGCTATAACTTAACTAATATAGGAAGACGACATTGAAGAAAATTTAAGGGGGGAAAAATTGTTTCAATCATTACTTTTGTCTACATTTTCACTTTTATTTGGCAATTTTATGTTACTATAATTTCTAGTCGTGTTGGTGTGTGCAAGTTGTGAACTAACTAGCATGCAAAAGGACGAAGATGAATGATTGTATTTGACTTAGACAAAATAGTTTGCCATTTTACCTCGTCTATCATGAAATTTATGTAAAAAATTATATATTTGGAGCATAAAAGTTGAGCTACTTTAGAGTTTAAAAATATCTTTTACTTCGAAAATAACGCTATTTATCACCATTTTTTATTAATACCAGTGTAGTGGCGGTAGTACCACTGCCATATTATTCAATGAATGACAATGCTCCAAATATGTTGTTGCCTTGAGTCAGACAAGTATGTTTTTTTTTTTTTTTAAATTCAACACCACCAAAAGTGTGGTTTTTACACCTACACCTCAACTTCGTTTGCGGGGGCGGGGGAGGGGGAGTTGGCTTCCCCGACCCTGTATATTAATAAAGTAAATGTTACAGTCGGGAGGAGGAGACTTGAGAACCTTAGGAGAGCGACAAAGAGAATTTGAAAGCAGTAATATATGAAAGTACTACTTCTATTAAATAAAACATTTACTCTACGAGATTCATTTAAATCTAACATAAGGCAAGCGTTGTTTGTCCAGGCTTAGGATACCTGAATGCCACCTTGCACGTCATTAGGTTCCAAAATATTCAGATGTCCGGCAACTTTGTCAACACCCAGATTTGTGAGCCAGCTGCAGAAGTTGCCTTCTCTATATACGTGAGATAATTTGACATTCATTTGAGCAAGCATGTTTCCAATGTGTTGGATGAGTTATAGTATGAATCATGAGCCGGATATGATTTGAATGGAGGAGGTTTATTAATGCCATATAAAAATTTAAAATTATTTTTTAATATTAAGTGTTAAGCCTGTAATAATGTTAATTGTAAATTTAACCTTTCAATTAAGCTTATTGTTAATTGAAATCAACAAACTAAAGCGCCTATGATAAGTGTTATTCCTAGTTATTTTTTTCATATATTATGGTCAAAAGTATCCAAAAGTTTCCATGGAGTTTCCTTCATTCTCAAATTTTATTTAAAAAATTCAGGAATTGTTTTTTTAGTTTTGTATGAATTTTCGAAATAAATATTAACTAGTGGTTATATATATTTCTTTTTAAAATTAAATATTAAAATTATAGATATAAATTATAATTTTTAATATAATGATTCTATTGCATTCGATTCAGGTTCTAATTTTTTTCAAAATTAACATTTTTACGTGTTGCACCGTGTTGTGTTGCATGTCTTGTTTCTATTTCCACGTGCAACCTAGTTCGTCTTTCGAATAAATATTTCTTATTATTTCTTATTGTTTATTTGATTGAGTTTCTGAAAAATTAAAAAGAACATCAAGAAATAATTGAAGAAAAAAAGAAACAAAAAGAAATCACCTTCTGAATTTCCTCTATTAATCACGTGCGTCTAATCGATAGCAACAATAAAAAACAGGAATTTATTAGTCAAATGCTGAATAAGGAAATTAACATGATCCAATAGGTTAAAGGTCACAAACTGCGTAAATTTTGACAAATTTGACTAGAAAGATTTAAGACTGATTAAAGAAAAAAATAAAAATAAAAACTTAAGCAAAAAAGAAGCTTGTCTTTTTCTGGTAGCTTCTACTCTATTCTTTAGTTTTCGTGTCTTCAAAAGGAATAAAAAGAATAATTAGATTAGCATTTTGTATTTTTATACTGCAACCAGAATAACTGATTAAAAATTAAGAATTAATTAATAACAAATAATTAAAGTGGTTCCATTTTTGGATAAAGAGAATTGGACACTATATAAAAAAATATGAAATTAAAATCTTATTTAGTATATTGTACACGCTATTAACATACATTAAGAAGTCATTCATTACGTACTATTACAATACGATAGTTAACGTGTTGAAAATTCGCAGTTCATCTCTAAAATAAAATATGAATTGTTTTCTTCTTTTATATATCTA
This sequence comes from Forsythia suspensa, assembly GCA_023638005.1. NCBI lineage: Eukaryota > Viridiplantae > Streptophyta > Magnoliopsida > Lamiales > Oleaceae > Forsythia > Forsythia suspensa. The sequence continues at coordinate 551,630 of CM042663.1, forward strand.
CCCATCGCACCTAATCAAACAAATATTAAAAAATTGAATTAAATTTGGTGCTGATATAAGCTCCTTACGCAAATAAGCCATTTTTTGATTTCGTCATTTTCACTTTTATCCCTAACATTTATTTATTTACAATGTTTTGTCCAACCATTGGCTTTTTAGCACCTATATAGTCCATAAAGACGGACACCGTATCAAAAGTCCTTTTAAGCAATCTCCTTATAATATGTAAGCAAGTGGTATTAATTGAGGCTTTCATAAAAAGGCAAAGATCATCCGGCTATATTTGGCCTTCATAAACGTGCACCATGTATGTGTATGATAAGTTTGGAGAGAGCAAGAGAGGAAAAATATTGTTATTTTTCTTCTCTCATTTTAAATTTCGAATGTGCCTTTGTTATTTAGAATGAGTGCCCGTACGCTAGTGCAATGAGTTCTTAGAAGAACATTTAAAGATGCTTGGAGGTTGAGACTTTCGATTGTAGTGCAAATCAAATATATTTGTTAAAGCGTGCTTAACGTACTAAAACGTCAATGCTTTTAATATGATTAAATAAGTAGACTATAAAAGTTGCATGTGATCAATTCACAATTATTTTCGATTCAGACATCCCATATCATTATATTGCACAAGTTTCATGCGATATTCTTTCAGAAACATTGAATTTTGTTGGGATCATATAGTTGTTGAAATTGGGTTGTTTGGTTGAGCTGAATTTTGGAAAATCCATGGTCCTATAAGCTTGTGCAACCTTGTATAAGATTATCACAAAAACTATTGCGAACGTGCTTAAGACAACCTATCCTAAAATGATTGCCAATAAAATTCAATGTTTTATTTGTTCCTGCTTGACTCGTCATAGACAATGTCATAGCGGCTTTTGAGTTCGAGTAAAAATTATTCTAATGGAAAAAAGGGGTTTATGATATTAAAGCTTGACATAAGTAAGACATATGATAGAGCGTAACACCATGATTAATTTATGTCAATTCTGAACTTTTCAACTCTTTGTCGTTAATGTGTGTAATCAAGGCACTAACACCATGATTAATTGTTTATCCTTGGACTTACTTATCGGAAAATTTTAGATCATGACAACATTCCTATTATAAATTCACTAATAGCTAGCATATCTATGTTGATTCATCTGGAAGTTGTAATTTTTTAAGCAAATAAAAGCAAATTGAGACTTGTTTAAATTACACACCATTTGAAGCCAAAAGGAATAATCAATCATTTATTCTCATGTTGCACATCAAAGTGTAGGAAAAAAAATCTTCTCACTGATACATTGTATTATACATAAAGATATATGTAATTCAATGTTATCTACTGCCAAAACAGGTTTATATTATCATCAAAGTATAAATAGTCGGGCGAGAATAGCCCTCCCTCTTCTGATTCAGCCCATATATTATCTTGGGTTTCTGCAAATGCATCGGATGAAGAGGTACTATCTTCTGCAAGCCAGTGATGATGACTCAAAACATAAGGATTTGGGCTTAATAATTCCTCATAATTTAGTTCCGGTAATGACTCAAAATAGTTAATTTGATCTGGTTCATTCCACAGATTTCTTTCTACTGAATCCACACAAGTAGAATCATGTGCTACACAATTAGCATTACTGAGGAGTGACACTAAATTTTCCGAATCTTGGATAAATGAGGATTCAGCCACAACAACGTCCTTTGGAGCCAATTCTTATTAGGTTGTTCTTCCTTTAATATTTCAGACTTTGGGGAAGCTTCACAAGGCTGCTGCTTAGTTTTTCCAGTGGCTGCTGCATTTCTTTTGTGGCGTTTCTCTACATGTGCATGCCAGTAGTTTTTTATGTCGTTATCTGTTCTTCCAGGAAACTTTTGTGCAATGGCTGACCACCTTTATTTTACAAATAAGAGCAACACAATCAGAATATTTTCATTAGCTTAGCAAAATACTACATAACTAAATTCAAGAAATAAATGGGTTCCATTTAAAAGCTTAAACTTTAGACGAGGTGGTTGAACATAAAACTATTAGAATGATAAATTTTGATTACCATATAACACTTTATGCTTTTAGACAAGGTGATTAAGAGTCAAATACTTTCATTTATGTGATAAATTTTAATTGAGGATTATTTCATACTTGTTTCCAAGCTTGGCATGTACTTCCTCGATAAGATGAACTTCCTCTTTGCTGTAGTTCCCTCTTTTCACTCCAGGCTTGAGGTAATTCACCCACCGCAGTCTGCAACTCTTACCGCTTCTTGCTAATCCTGAATGATAAGCAAAATATTAAAAAAAGGATAGAAAATATCATTCATATCAGCTACAAATTTGAAAAGTATGTTGCAGGAAATTAGGGTTTATCTTCTCTTAACTAGGGTTTATAATTTATGATGAATTTTGCTTATTCAGTTTATAATTTTTATCTTCTTTATTGTTTTAAATATGGATCCATGAAAAAATGCAGTTGTTACCGGCATATTCCGGCAGCAGTCGCCAATTCTCGTGCCCATACCACTGAATACGAACTCTCAACTTGTTATCTTCTTCTTCACTCCACGCACCTTTCTTCGTTCCATGACTGTCAATATAACAGGGCTTCACCATTTTCTTGAAGACTTCTCTTTTTTCCTTCTACTGCTCTATCTATCTGTTGATGCTCGCAAAAGTACAGTCTCTCTATATATATATAAGCTGACAAAAACAAATTACTAAGAATTTTCCGTAGAATTTGCTTTCTACAGTCAACGTACGAAACAACCTACGAAATGGATATCTGATAGATAAATAATTGAATAAAGAGAAGCAACAAGGATACTTCTTTAATTAGTCATTTAACCTAATGGAAATATTTTTAATTCTAAATCCTTTCTTCAACCAAATTTGAAGCCGCCATGCCTTTGTCTTTATTGCTTAAAAATAGCCAAAAATACATGTAGTGAGTTTAATTACTTATAAAATCATTTTGGATTTCAGGATTTGTAAAGAGAAGATCCATATCAAATATTGTGTTCGGATGCTATTTGTTATGGATACTTGTTATGCCACAATCCCACGTGGCACTCCACGTAGGCAGGCCAAACTCTTGTCAACATTTAGATGCCTCATTACCATGTCCAACACCCTTCATAAATAATGGAGGTCCTAGATTTGGGGGACTATTATTACGCCCCAATCCTACGTGGCACTTAACCTTTCTTAAAAGACAATTCTTAATTAAATGAAAAATAAAAATCCTGAAAGAGAAAAAAATAAGTGGAGCAGTAGAAGGCAATGGCTGAGGAAGGTGGCAGTGGGTGGCAAAGGGCGAGTAGCGACAGTGTGCGATATTGATTATCCTATGTTTCTTCAAAAATATATTTTTTCTATATTATAAATACTACGTTCCTCCTTTAGAAAAAAAAAATGAGAGAATGTTTATCAGAATTAAAAAAAAAAAAAAAAAATTGTCCTCTTCTTTTCGAAGACAAAACTTATCTTCATTTTTTACTTAAATCATTATCGAAATAAAAATGTATCCATATATCAATTTCGCCCAAACAGAATAAAATTTTATCAATTATTTTTAACAATTGACCATATACAAGGCTTGAAGTTCGCAGATTTAAGATTTGAATTGTCTCTTCGACTTCATCATAATAATTCAATTATGTCGTTTTTCAATATGTATTTTTGTAATTTGAATATGAGTGGCTAATTTTCCTCTAGTCAGGAAGATGATATAAACCTATTTTGAAGATTTAATATTATAATTTTATTTTTTACTCTAAATTCATTCGTTCTTGATTATTTTCTATTAAACTCATTGCTTTTCTTTTATTTGTTCAATTTTAGGATTGATTTGTGAACCATAACCGATAGATAAAATATGTTTCAGCTCTCATAATATAGTTAACATAGATTCGATAGGAGATAGAAATATACCGTTATGGTCTATGTAATCGCTATATCATGTTTGGTTATTCTTAATGCTTTATTTTGTATTTGTAATTCTCATAGAAATACATCGAATTTGTTGGGGATATTTTGTGCCAAACAATCTCCAAAGCAGTGATGAGAATTTAATCGTACTTAATTAGGCTTGTGCCTTAAATGAAGTGTACGACCCAAATTAATCTCACACTAGTATATCGAGTCATTGACCCGTTCAAATTGGAGAATCGTGGTTGTTGGGTTAGTTTGAATAACGGTCACTTTTGAGGTGTAAACAATTGGAGTTGCTCAAGTGATCGAGTTTGAACTATAGTTATCCATATGTTTAAAAGTTGTGGTCATCTAGTAGAGTTTTAGGATGACTAAAACTCTATCGTATATTTGGTTATATATCTAATATCTAACTAAACTAGAAAGGAGAGGAAATAAAAAAAGAGTCCACCTAAATCTACCCACCCCACCCCACGTAAAAACAGTGGCTACCTCTTTGTGATTCTGCAGCTTCTGGTTATGACCTTTTTGAATGGTTTCCTCCATAGCCATATTTCATCCGTCTGTTAAATAATGGCAAGCTCTCTTCCTAATAAAAATCCTTTGTGAGATTTTTCGTTGTGCGTAGGTTGAGATTGTGGTATGCTTAGCGTGGGATTAGGGTAATTTTTCTAAGCCTTGGTAGATATGAAAACATCTCTTTGTGTCCATTAAATTTTTCTTTAACTTAGTGTGTTTTGTTTCTTTATCTTTCACCAAAAACGATTTTGTATTTGTTATTCACAACAAATTGGTATCAGAGAGCTCGGGTTTGGGTGGTAAGATTAGAAATCAAAAGAGAGAAAAAAAAAATTTGGGTGTTTTTCAAATAATCGAGTCTGAAAAACCTTCGTGGGAGGCTAACCGGTCGGAGTTAAGGTGCGTAGGTAGTACCGTTAGACTCCTGACGTCGAGGCGAAGCTACCTGATCGACCCGTGGGACGCGTGGAGGCGCGTGCGGTGAAGGCTAAACTCTGGGATAAAAGGCAGATTGTTCCTCGTGGAATTTTGGACATGCTGGTGGTGTTGGTTCGTTCATGTGTCCAATGTGCTGAAATCTAGACACTTTTGCCCCTGGTGGTTCGTTGGTGATTACTGTTTCTGCAGATTCTGATTGGACCTCCAATTAAAAATTAAAAATTCGCATCTCTTCGATAACATTTAATCCACTTTTAATAATTCAGTCAAGAATAGCTACCTTGCCGGTAGCAAACTACTATTAATTGTTTGAGATTACGTGTTGAGAATAGCTACCTTGCCGGTAGCAAACTGCTTTGCTATTTTCTGTGGTTTGTTTATCTGTCTGAAATTTTTTGTTGGTCTAATTATTTGTTAATTAGATTATTCTGCTTCGTGTTGCTTAAATCATTATTTTAACAAAACTCCAAGACTTGTCTGTTCTATATTTTCTTTTGACCTGAGAACCTGATTCTCACAGAATCCTGTGAAATATAGGACAGTGTATATTTGTGGCCATTAATTGCAAATTTCTGTTTTTACGTTGGTTACCTATTTTATTGTGGCTGTATGTTACAATTTGTGTTAAGTCTTGTATGTGACAATTTGTGTTAAGTCTTGTATGTGTGTATTTGTTTGATTTGTTTAAAAATGGCAACTCCTTGTTTTGACTTGGTATGTTTAATGAAAAAGAAGATTTTTCAATCTGGCAACAAAAAATAAAAGAAATTTTGGTTCAACAAAAAGTTTCTAAAGCTATAGATGATTCTTTTGTAATAACTGTTACTGATGAACAGAAAATGGAATTTGACGAGCTAGCTTACACTTCAATAATTTTACACTTGTCTGATGCTGTTTTGAGAAAAGTCGGTAAACTTGATTCCACACAAAAAATTTGGTTAAAGTTAGAAAAGTTGAATTTGTCAAAATCTACACCTAACAAACTTTTTTTGCTTGAACGATTCTTTAGTTTTAAAATTGACTCTTCAAAAGATCTAGATGATATTTTGGATATATTTAACAAATTGGTTCAAGATATTGTTAATTGTGGTGAAACTGTGTCTGAGGAATATAAAGCAATTATTTTGTTAAATGATATACCTGAAACCTATAGAGAGGTTAAAAGTGCCATTAAATATGGTAGAGACACGTTAACACCTGAAATTATCGTCGATTCTTTGAGAAGTAAAGAGTTAGAATTAAAAACTGAAAGACTAGAAAAAAGAGTTGGAGACGTCCATATGGTTAGGGGCGGATCTCAATACAGGCAGTGTGGAAATCACAAGAAGCAAAACAGTAGTGAGAGTGGTAAAAACAAAGGTAAGAACAAATCTAGATCAAAGTCTAGGTCAAAAGTAAGAAAATGTTATCACTGTAGTAAGACATGTCACTTTATAAAAGATTGTTATAAAGAGAAAAACAAACAGAAAGAAAACGAGAGAGATGAAGTGAATTTGGTGTCTTCTAATTCTGATTTGAAACCTAGTGAAGTTTATGTGTTAATAAACTCTGTTGAATTAAATTTATCTGAGAAATCTCATCTGCAAGAATGGATACTTGACTCTGGTGCATCTTTTCATATTACATCACATAGAGAGTGGTTTGAAACTTTGCATGAAAGTGATTTAAGTCATGTTATTATGTGTAACAATTTAACATGTAAAGTTGTTGAAATTGGTGATATTTCTGTTAAATTTAATAATGGATGTGTGCTCACTTTAAAGGGAGTCAGATATATTCTTGAAATGATTGGAAATTTAATTGCAGTGAGTGAATTAGAAGAAATTGGTTTAATTGGTAAAATTGAAAACAAGATGCTAAAAATGACCAAATAAACTCTTGTAATTTGTAAAGGCATGAAAAGAAACGATATTTATGTCACTGTAGGAGAAGTAATTAAAAATTCAAGTTTTTTAGTTTCTTCTGCCAACACAGATGACACACACAAGTGGCACGGTAGATTAGCTCATGTGAGCAATAAAGGGCTTAAGCTCTTTAATGAAAAAAGTATTTTTGGTAAAGACTTTGTGTCTGATATGCCTTTCTGTGACCATTGTGTGCTTGGTAAACAACATAAACTGTCTCTCTCTTCGGGTGTTCATAAAACAAATGGAATACTTGACTATGTGCATTATGATTTGTGGGGTCCTGCCAGTTATCCTACTTTGGGTGGAAAAATATATTTTCTATCTATTATTGATGACTATTCTAGGAGAGTATGGATTTTTCTTTTAAAAGATAAATCGAGTATGTTTGATAGCTTTAATAATTGGAGAAAGATTATAGAAAATATAACTAGTAAAAAGATAAAGTTTCTTCGGACTGATAATAGACTAGAATTTTGCAATGCTGAATTTGATAAGATGTGTGTTGAAAATGGAATAATAAGACATAAAACTGTTCCTTACACTCCTCAGCAGAATGGGATAGCTGAAAGGATGAATAGAACACTGCTTGATAAAGTTAGATGCATGATGATTAGCTCTAATGTCCCTAAATCGTTTTGGAGTGAAGCTGTGGTGACTGCTTGTTATTTGATTAATATTACTCCGTCTACTGCTTTGAATGGTAATACTCCTCATGAAAAATAGTATGGTAAATGTGCTGACTATTCTATGCTTCGTACATTTGGCTGTGCTGCTTTTTCTCATCAAAGTGAGGGAAAGCTTGAACCTAGAGCTAGGAAATGTGTTTTCTTAGGTTATCCCGAGGGAGTGAAGTGATATAGGTTGTGGGATAGAATCTAGAAGGGAGGGAAAGTCATAGTGAGTAGAGGTGTTACATTCAATGAATCTGAAATGCCTTGTTTAGGACCTGATTTAGAGAAATTAGATGAAGGTCAACAAGAGGGTGGTAGTAGACAGTTGGAGACTATTAAGGTTAGTATACATATCCCTAGTACCTCTAGTGAGGTAGAGGTTCAGCAACCCAAGAGAGATGATATAGGTGAGACTGTTGTTGAGGAATATTTAGATGAGGGAGATTCTTTAAGGGACTATCAATTGACAAGAGATAGAGTGAAAAGACCTCATAGAGAGCCTCAGAGATTTGGTATGAGTCGGATGTGGCATTCGCTTATGCTAGTTTTGAAGAATTAGTTGATAGGGAGCCAAGATCATATCAAGAGGCTTTTAATAGTGAACAATCAAATGAGTTGTTAGAGGCAATGAAGGAAGAGATGAGTTCTCTAGAGAAAAATTAAACTTGGGATTTAGTTCCTAGACTTAAGTACAAATCTTTAGTAGATTGTAAGTGGTACAAAGTGTTTGATTTGTGTGTTCTTTCTATTGGTTTTAATAGAAGAAAATTTGACCATTGCTTATATTATCATCATAATAAAAATGACTGTGTGTTTCTTTTATTATATGTGGGTGATATGTTGTTGATTGGTTCATCTATTATCTCAATTAATAAGATAAAAACTGCCTTAAGTGGAGAATTTTATATGAAAGACCTAGGTAAAGCAAAACGAATCCTAGGTATGGAAATTGAAAGGGATAGATCAAATTCCGTGGTTGCGGTTGCATCAAACATCTTATGTGTTGAAGGTGTTGAAAAATTTTGGCATAAATGAGAGTAAACCTGTTACTTTACCTTTAGCAAATCATTTTGTTTTGTCTAAAGATCAATCTCCAGTAAGTGATGAAGATGTGGAATACATGAATAGAATTCCTTACTCTAATACGATAGGTTCTATTATGTATTTGATGGTGTGCACTAGGCCTGGCATTGCCTATGCTGTGAGTACACTTAGCAGGTTCATGTCAAATCCAGGTCTAGATCATTGGGAAGCACTTAAATGGGTGTTACGATATTTGAGAGGATCTAGTGATACGGGCTTAGTATTTAAAAATAAATATGATGGTGTTATGTTAAAAGGTTTTGTTGATGTTGATTATGCAGGTGACAGAGACGATAGAAAGTCTACTACTTCGTATGTGTTTACTTTATGTGATTCTTGTGTGAGTTGGAAATCTCAATTGTAGCATATAATTGCTTTGTCCACTACAAAATCTGAGTACATTGCCACAACAGAAGCCATTAAAGAGTCTTTGTAGCTTAAGGGTCTTCTAAATGAACTGTGTGTTTTGAATGGTAGTGTAACTGTGTTCTCTAACAGTCAATCTACTATACATCTATGTAAAAATCCTATTTTTCATGAACGCACTAAGCATATAGATATTTGAATGCATTTTATTCGATATATTGTATCACAGGAAAGTGTTAGCCTTGAAAATGTAATCTCCCAATTTAATCTCTCTGATATGGAAACAAAAGTATTGTCTTTGGTAAAATTCAAGAGTTGTTTAAATCTCTTGAATATTGATAAAGGTTAGTAAATTTTCAATTTTCAAATTTCCTTTCTGATTAAATCACTAATTTTTTTTTTCTTGTTTAGGTAACAGGAGGGGTGCAAGAACGGATTCTTTGGCACCAAAGGTGAAGGATTGTTGGGTATTTTGTGTCAAACAATCTCCAGGGCAATGATGAGAATTTAATCGTACTTAATTAGGCTTGTGCCTTAAATGAAGTGTACGACCCAAATTAATCACACACTAGTATATCGAGTCATTAACCCGTTCAAATTGGAGAATTGTGGTTGTTGGGTTGGTTTGGATAACGGTCACTTTTGAGGTGTAACCAATTGGAGTTGCTCAAGTGATCGAGTTTGAACCATAGTTATCCATATGTTTAAAAGTTTTGGTCATCTACTAGAGTTTTAGGATGACTAAAACTCTATCCTATATTTGGTTATATATCTAATATCTAACTAAACTAGAAAGGAGAGGAAATATTTGGTTATGAAAGTCAATCCAAAAATTAAAAAGTGAATTTTTCTCTTTAGCGTTCTTAATGAATGGAAGTCACTTCAATTAGTCAATGATATTACATTTGCTTATACCTAAGGTGAGATGTCTAAGAAATATCACGGAATCTAGACATAATAGTCTTTGAAATATCATCTATAAAACATTACAAAGAACTTTGTTAACCATCTAAAATCAAACTTAACAAATATCATAGCCCTAAATCAGAGTGCATATGTCCCAACCCAGTTGCAGTCGAGTTATTGCACTGTATGAACGAAGAACCTTTAGCAAGACAGGTAATATGTCATTAAAATTGGACATGAGCAAAGTGTATGACATGTTTGAGTGGGATTTAGTCATTGTAGTTATGGAAAGATGGGATTTCCAGACCATTGGCAGAATTTGGTATATGGATGTCTTTCAACCGTAAAGATATGTCTTTTCAATAGAGAACTCCGAGGTACTTTGGGACTGTCAAGGTGAATTCAAGAAGGTCGCCCTCTTTCTCCATATTTGTTCTTCCTATATGTGGAAAGGCTATCACATTTGCTTCGTAGAGCCGAAATGGACAGACGATTTATGAAATTTAGTGCTATTAAGAATGTGATGGACATCTATGAAAAAGCCTTTGGACAAAAAAAATTCATATACAGAAGCACTCCGCCATTATGTAGCCTGCATACTTCCTACACCTCTCAAAAGGATATTTTTGACTTCTTCGACCAAGCAATGCGACCAATCGATAGAGTGGGGATACTTCGACCGACATGTAGAAATAGAGAATGGCAACGACCACAAATGGGGTGCCTGAAAATGAATGTTTATGTTGTTGTACCTAATGAAAGTGTATGGAGTTGGACATGTTTGTAGATACCAAGATAGGGTGATCGTTGCAACGTTCTCCAAGATGTTTGTGGGCAAATTCTGTCCATTCACGAGATGAGCAGGCCCACGAGCCTGTCGATGTTCTTTTTTTAATCTGAAATTTGCTAAAAAATTCTTACAAAAAAACCATTACTATGTTATATGCACAATAATTTACAAACATAAGGTGAAAAAATTAAAACTAAAAAAAAATATTATTATTACGACATATTTAAGCTTGAATTTGGCCTAGAAACAATCCAGTCCACGGGATGGCTCATGGGCTCTCCAAACGAGTAGGCCTGTCTTCAACTCTACGAGCCTAGGTCAAGGCACATGGGCTCGACTCGGCCCACTTGACCAATATTTGATTTCGGCCTGGGTCCAAGCTCATCTAAAAACAAGCCACGAACAATCCATGCCCGAGCTTTTATGGGCTAGCCCGTGAATCTGACAAGCCACCTGGTCCAATTGCCACCCTTAGATAAAAAAGAATTCCTGCATCATATTGAAACATAAGTTGTGCAAATGGAATCAATCCACCTAATATCATAACGAACTTTTCCAAAATTAGATTTGAAACACAAAAAACAATGGCTTAACTTTATTACAAAACTATGCTTTATATTTCGACCAATTTTTCTTATAGTACCTAGGTTTATGACAGGAATGATAGGTATCTTTATTTTGTTTCTTATCGTGGATTTGGGCAGAAGACTCATTTACCTTTATTGATCCTTGCTTAATACCCTTTCTAGACTTTCTTTTATATTTCTTTCTAGCTCATTGATGGCTTACAAAATGAACATAATGCGTTTCTTTATTTTTAAGCATTGTCTCCTCTTACACAAACATATTGTGCTCACATTCACTTGTCATTCCCCCCTGGTTCGCTACCCAAGTAAATCCGGATACGGTCACAATTTATATACATTTGGGCTGGACATTAGTGGGTTATCCTCCTTGTGGACCTCTGCCTTCTAACATTTTTTTAAATTGCCTACCAGCTACTGCGGGGATTCGAATATTTGATACTCCGTAGAGAACCCTCTTGCTTTACCACTGCGTCATGCCTGTGGAGGCAACATATATATTTTAGTTCATTTGGAATGGATCATACTTACGAGCCAAAAGCTTTAATGACAAACTGTACCATGAAGTTCTCATCCAAATTCTTCCCGAACTCTTAAGTCTTGATCCAATATTTGTCATCTGAATGACGTGCAAGTGCATAGTAAGAGAATTATCAAATTTAATGGAGGTCAAAGTACCCATTAGTTTTCCAACAAGAGATTGATCGGCAATTTGTAAATGCTCATTCACAAATTTCATAAATTCCTCAGCACTTTTGATTTTAGGAAGGATAAACTTTATGTTCTCTGTGATAGACATTCGCACAAATATTACGTTTAATTTTTTTTATCTTTCCGAAGCTTTATGGAAAGATTTGTTATCAGCACTGCTAGTATCAGTAAGAGCAAGTAGGTTAAGTGCCAAATCAAGGTCTGAAACATCTAATGAAATTGGATTTGTTAGTACCAATTAGAGAGATTAAGTCCATTAAATAATAGAATAGATGAAACCAAATGGAGAAAAGTAGTAATAGGTATTGCAAAATATGATAGACAATTCTCTAATGTTTTGAGTTATCTACATTAAAAACATAAATTAGATCTATAACCTGAAAATACAATAAAGTATATCGAAGTTCTTATGTGGGTAATTCAATTATACACAACAATAAACATGTTGATCTTGAAATCTGTATTATCTACGTGTCAACAGATCTCCAATCAATCATCTACCAGCCTATATGTTACCTGCACACTTGAAAAACTATTAGGTACCAAGATCACCAAGAAAAAATTGGTCGATGACCGTTGGCACTCCGTCGGTCAAATCAACTACTGGTATCATGAAAATATAGGTGTGGGAGAGACAAGCCGACAGAAATTTGACCGGAGTTTAGGGTTATAAATAATGCATACCTTGGAATTGCATATTGGATGATTCTAACTAATTTTTGAAGATAATCAAGTAGTTATCTGAATGGATTATTAGATAGGTTTGAATCAACAATTATCGTGGATCTCAAGATTTCAGTCCTTATCTCCATTAACTTCTAAGATTGCGTAGCTAATTTTTAGGAGATTGACCTAAGTTTACTTGTAGGAATCATCTTATCAATCGGATACAATCTTTTTCTGAATTATATTTCCAATTGTCTAAAATACTAGACTTCCCAGGGGGACATCGGGGGATACGGGGGCCTTTAGCGAAGGCCTCCTTTGAGGTGAACTTGATAATAAGTTCGTGAGGGCCTTGGATGCAAAAATGTGATTGTAAGTGCTTCGCGTGGCCTGGGCAATTGACATGGTGGCCTTTGCGTAGAGCCCTCTTGCTCCCTCTTGCTGATGTAAAGCTTTTGCCAAATCCAGGTAGTAACAAATCATTAATAATGATGCTAATTTGTTTCTCTAATTGACAATTACATGTATTATAAATAGACATGTTTGTTATATTTGATTATACTATATATATATATATATATATATATATATATATATATATATAAAAGTATAACAATTAACCATTGTTATGTTCAAGATTGATAACATTAATTGTGTCCTCGTTCTAATGCCCCTGGTGGACATTGTTATAATGCCCACCGGGACATGTGTCATCAACCTTTGGGTTAACATAATAATTTTACAATCTATCAACATCAATATGCTCATGACAATATTATGTAATCTTCTTCAATTGGTATGATCAACTTATCATGAGTAATTAATAATTAAATTATATACACAATGTAACATTCAGAACATCATAAAATATGACCACTTCGATGACTAACAAATTGTAATAATTGAATATTTTATTACATAAATAGAATATTTACCTAAATAATCTATTAAAACCTAAAATTAAATTATCATTAATATTCTATTTATTTAATACTTCAATATACATTTCATATACATAAATAAATATACAAGCGTGCACACACATATATAATACACTTAATATATGTATTCCTTAAATACATTGTACATTAAACACATGCATATGTATCTATGATTTTATTACACTTCATTAATTACATGTATATGTTTTATCATTGTAGTAAATTAATCTTCAATTATTTTATGTCTCCAATTAAATATACATACATAACACGTTAAATAAATATATATACATACATATACATGTATACTTTAAATGCACATGTGCATATATCTAACATAAACTAAAGGGCTTCATTTATATGAATATTTTTTATTGATCATTCAACTATAATGCATATAAGTTTTTCATTATAATGTGTGTATACATTCACTATATTTATAGCACGTATATCTTCAATTAAAATATATACACATACATATATAGAAGTATATGTAAATATAAGTCTTTAATATATCACAAGTAAATTAAGTGAATCTAATAAATATTCAATTAAGCATTTTAACACTAGAGAAAACAAAATCATAAGGCGGAAGAATTCCTTGATCGTGGAAATTTAAACGATTAAACATAATATTTTATCAGATATAAATTGCATAAATGTGAGAAAGAAATAATAAAAACTTAAATGGAAATTAAATTATATACTACATTTTACTAATTTAGTTGACTAATTATACAATTTACTTATTAAAACTTTATGATTTTCACGTATTAAATTACAACAAAGAAAACATAGATTTGTTGTCCATTTTCTAAAACTTCTTGAGCATCGAATTGCAGAGCAATTCCATAATAACAAGTTTCTATCCCTTACACTAATTTTATTATTTATTATAATGATGGAATTAGTATACAATTTAATGTGTGGAAAGAGAACATGGTCTTCTCTTTATATATATATATCCTTCCGAATGCATAGTCATCATATGACTGAATTAAAGAATTCATTAACTTCCTTAAACCACTTAAATAAAAGCATCATTCAAAGTTCTTCTAAATAAATCACATGAAGCACTTAAATCTTTACGTGAATCCCTTCGAGACAAGACGTGTGAATTGCTAAGTACGATTAAAAAAAAAAAAAAAATTGTTCATAAAAATTCATTATTATTTGTATGCATGATCCCGTGTTCTATTTTTCGTAAGTATTAGAGTTATTCAGAAAAAATAATGGAGTTTGAGAGGTTAAAATTATTTAATTCATATTTTAATTAATATATATAGGACTTGTTCGGTAGAGTTTTTTTGGGGGGAAAATGAGTTTTTTTGGTTATTTTTTTACTTTTCAAATTTTTTTGTAGTATAAAAATGGTTGAAAAGTCAAAAATTGTAGACAAAAAAATGAATTTTTTGAAAAAAAAACTCTACCGAACATGCTCATAATATCAAAGTTTATCTTAGTTCGTCCATTGGACCGTTACCTCATATTAATTTGAAGTGACTTACGAAATGCAACAGTTATAGATTTGTAGCAACATATTTCTTAAAGCTTTGACCTTTTGGTCCTTGTACAATAACATTAAAATATTTCAAATTTTTTAATTAAAAGCAACAGTTTGATTAACATTATGTTCCTCGTAAAGTAATATATATGTTACTGGATTACTACTTATTTTTTATGTGTAAAGTGATACATATATGTTACTTATTTAGTTATTTTATTATTTGTATGGTAATATATGTGTTTATGTGTTACTTGTAGAGTAAGATATATGTTATTATGTTAATTCATCACAAACCCTAAGGCCAACCCGGTCTGCAATATTTTTCACCATCGGAGTCACCTTCCGCCGCAACCAATTGGATTGGATTTCTCCTATATCAAGCATCACCTGCCTTTCTTTATTTTTTAAAGATCGAAAATCTCTTCAACTTATACTCAATAAGTTGTTATATTTGTGTACAAAGAAGTTGTCACCATGTCATGTCAAAGGTCCATGTAAATAAATTAATCTAGTAATAAATACCAATAACTGGCATTGCCGGCCTATATAAAATTAAACTACCCATCAAAGTAGAGCATTTGTTAGTCTTCTCCTCAATTTGTATCACATTTAAACCATTAACTACCATTTTCAATTCTTGAAACCTCACTAGTGTAGCATGAAATATGAAGAACAAATTCTTCTTCTGTTTTCGACCCCCTCTGGTCATTGAAACAGATCAGAGCCATGTCTTGCACTCCGATAATGGCATTTCGACGTCAATTATTGTTGAAAAAAACAAGAAAAAACCCAGTTCTTCAACCATCAAATCTACACTTTTGGATAACAACCAATGCATCAAAGATTCAGGCCATAATTTTAAAGGAAAAAACGTGTCTGAAAAGAGATTGATATCAGTAAAGGCTCCACTGGTTAGTTTTTCTGCTTGTTTACTCTTACATTTCTTGTTCTTTTTCCTTTTTTTTTTTCTGTTTCTGATAGAAATATTATCTGTTTGTTTGAACAGAGAAATAGGGTTCCTGATAAAAACATTCATCAACCAAACCCTCAATCCGAGGAAGTTATTTCGCGAAAAATCAGTAAGAGTTTGAAGGATTTAGGCAGTACTGATAAATCCGCTAAACCAAAAGGGATAGAGGTCAATATCCAAGAAATAAGTTCAGATGCCTCTTCATCAAGTAATATATGGTACGAATCAAAAAACCTCGTACCATTATCCATGAAGAAGTTGTCCTCACAATCGATGCCTATTCCTACTGATGAAACTGATCATATGACTACAAATACTTGTCCAATTAGTTATAACAATTGGGGTCTTATTTTCATCACATTAGCTCTGTTTTTAACCATCTTTTGGGGCAAAATGATTGCAATATTGTTTGCATTAGCATGGCTCTACTTTTTTCCTCTCCGGCAGAACATGATGCAGTCAGCCGGAGACGGAGAGTTCAAAAGAGTACAACGAGAAGACAGAGCATTAATGCTTTGACGTAAAAGAGAATTTTGGGGTGTTTGAGTGCATATCTATCTAGAATTTAAAGCTTTAGGTTCAGAAGTAATTTATTTTCCCGTGTCTGAATGTACATCTTTTTTGTCAGACTTTTGATGTTTTTGTACTAGGAAAAAGGAGATGATTCTCGTAAACAAAATATTAACCCTTTTGATGCAAATAGCTTTTTCCAATTGGGATATTTTGCTTTAATTTCAATATCAAAATGGTTTGCTTTGATTTATGTAAATGCTGATATCTGCCAAAGGATACCTGGATAGTGTCGTAGCTACTTATTATAGTCGAACTATGTTTACTACGTTGTATTAAATAGAATTAGATATGACATACAAAAATACTATTTGTTTAATAGACAGATATATTGCGCCACATGTTGAAACTTATGTCTACGACTTTTGCATGATTAATGGGATAATGATTTTGAACGCGTACGTAATCAAGTATATCTTGAAACCATTAATTTTTCAACAACGTAAACCACCTTAAATTACAAAAACACAGAAAGTAGTGTAGTTCGAGTAGCCAACTTGATGAGAAAAACATTAGTAGGATGGTTTTTTATATATTTATGTGGTCGGTTCACCTGCTTAAAAGATATGCGTGCCTTTTAGTCACATTCCATTAAAATACTATGTTTCTCTTTTACTTTTCTTGTGTTATATTGTATTTTTACTTTTTATAATATTAATTTTTAATCCTAACCATCTCAGCAAAATAAATTGAAAATGCTATTAAAACTAACAATATATGACAAGATAAGTCTTTGAATTCTGTCATAATTAAGATTTATAATTCGAAAGCTGACTAAATATTATGTTCCTCACAAACAAAGCTGCGAAATTACCTAAGGTTATCACTAAGGATTATTTGCAATTATGCAGACTTATTTTTGTTGAATAATTTTAGCTTATTTTTTAGTAAAATACTTATTTTTCCCCACTTATTCGTACTATTATGCAGCAAGTATCAAAAGTAGTTTTAATTGGCATTTTTAATTTTTATTAATGAAGAGTTAATGTATGTTTAATAAATTGAAGTGGTTTTACACTTTGATTTTACTTGGTATCCCTTTTTCTAGTTCTCTACTAATTGTTTCATAATTATTGTAAAATTAGCAATCAATTATGTGAATTCTTTCTTGTCATATTGTATTATGTCTGACTTTTTTCTTTTTCGTATTGACGTGTAAAAAGCAATGTATTTTCGTGGTGGAACAAGTACGCGTTGACAAAGTTTTTTGTACAATCTTCCTTTTTTTTTTTTTTTTTTTTTTTTGCAATGTCAAAAATTAAATCTCGAATTAACCAGTGGCCATCGAACTTTAACCTGGGTTCTATTTAGTCATCAAATTTTAAAGGGTAAATATCACTAGGGGTCCCTAACCTTTGGACCTTGTAACGATGGGGTCCCTTACCTTCTATTTTGAACTCTCGGGTCCTTAACCTATGAAACGTTAGCACCTGAAGTCCTTTTTTGACCAAAATCGTTAGTTTGACTGTTAAATGGTCAAAATTTACTTAAAATAACCAATTTACCCTTTATAAATTAAAACAAAAAGAACATAAAAAAAAACATAAAAAAAAAAAATTACAACAAACTCCTCATTCACTTTCTTCTTCTCCAACCAAGCCCCCAACCAACTAAAAACAAATTGCAATCAACCTCCTATCCAAAAATTTCATCTTCTCCAAAATCGCTATCGGCCACCACCCACAACTCGCCGGAAAAAACCAACACCAGATCAAACACCACCCACCTCTCGTTCGACAAAACCAGCACCAGATCAAAAATCACTCACCGTCTTCCCTTTCTCAAAGATCAGCACCAAATCCGAAAAAACCAACACTAGATCCAAAAAAACCAGCCACCGTCTTCCCTTTTATCAAACATCAGCACCGGTCTTCTCCTTCTTCGCCTCCAACGCCGCCAATTGCCTCCACCAAATTTAACGCTGGTCGTTGAGTCTAGTCCCGCAGTGGACTTGTCTACTATCATCTTTTCCAACTTCTGGGTATAAATTATATCTTCAAGATTATTTAAGACACGGAAGGTCAAGATTGGGAATTGATCCAGAAAGTGAATTGTTTTGAAGGTTCAATGCAATAAGTTGAGTCAAATTCTGAATTGTTTGAGGAATTTTTCCAAGAATTGAATTAAATGAGAGATCCAAAACATTGAGTTGACGGAAAAGGAAGTTGGAATATCACCGAGAGAGGTTATTGTGTTGGAGGAAGAGGATGTGAAGAGAAGGAAGTGAAAGGATATCGGAAGGAAGATTACCACCGATGAGATTGGATCGAAGGTCGAGAATCCTCAAGGAATTCAACTTTGCAAGAGTGTTGTCGGAATTGGACCCGAAAGTCCAACACCGTGAAGCCGCAGATAAATCACATGTTTGCCATCCCGAGAGCAAGTGATTCCTATCCAAGAGTTGCGCATGGGTAGCTTGGATTCCAGCTGAGTTTCCGACCATGTGGAACAAAGAAGCAGAAATGCCGAGGGCTTGTTTATCCGAGTTCAAGTCACCAATAGCGAGAGGCGTAAGATTTACAATGACAAAAAGGAAAGGTTGGTTGGTTCAATTCCATGGGTTTTCACGGTAGCTGATTTAGCGGTTGAAGAAGTTGGGCTGTTGCGTGGTGGTGGCTATGTGGAACTTGGAGTCCGGGTCCGGCGAAGGAAGGATCGGGTCATGGCCAATTGGGGCCGGATTGAAGGAATTGCTCATGGGTTTTTTTTTTTTTTTTTGCATAAACTCACAGTTTTCACATGATCTCCTGCTCCAATGGGTCTCAGCTGGAGTTTTCACCGGTGGGAGGTGGTTGGCGGTGGTTGGCGGCGGTTGCTCAAAAATATTTCCGGTTGGTGGTGGTTGGTAGCGGTATTTTGGAGAAGATTTGGGAGTTTAGTTGCAATTTTTTATTTTGTTGATTGGGGTATAGTTGCAAATTTTATTTTATTATTCTTTTTCTTTTCTTTTTTTATCATTTAATTTAAGGGTAATTTGGTCTATTCAACAAAATTTTGACCATTTAACGATCAAACTAACAGTTTTGGTCAAAAAAGGACTTCAGGTGCTAACGTTTCATAGGTTAAGGACTCGGGAGTTCAAAATAGAAGGTTAGGGACCCCATCGTTACAAGGTCCAAAGGTTAGGGACCCCTAGTGCTATTTACCCAATTTTAAAAGGTATATCAACGCCTACTCAACTTTCAACTAAGTTACTTATCCATCATCCGTTAACTATTCACTTGCAATACTTGACGAAATATCATACGTGGCAAACGATATTCTGACATGACGTAGTAATATTGTTAAATATCTCCCAATCAACAAAAACACACTACTCAAGCAGTCTTGGCATGAATTTGGTTGAAAAAAACTGAAAGTGTTTTCAATTTTTTTTGAAAATATTCATTGTTTAGGTAGTACACTTATGTGGATTGAAAGAGATTTAACATTGTTACTATGTTATATTTCAAGCGAATAAATAACAGGTGATGGATGAGAAACTTAATTAAAAGTTGAGTAAACATTGAGATACATTTTAAAGTTCGACGGTGATTAATGTTGGGATATTTTCTCAAAACTTGGTAGTCAAAACTTGGAAGACATCTAAGTCGACTAAAATTACAAGTTTCCTAATCTTGGACACTTTGGTAGTCGAAACTTGGAAGACATCCAGGTCGACTAAAATAGAACAAGTTTTCAAATCTTGGACTCCTTGGCAGTTTAAACTTGTAAGAAAATTAAGTCATTCGTTAACTATAAATTAGCGTGGTTTATTCTCTTTTGTAGTGGTGACCTGAGGGTTTTCTGAGAGAAAAATTGTAAGCTGGCATCATAGTTGTTTTTCTTGTTCTCTTTGTGGGTTGTACAAAGAGTAGAAATTGGTGGGTGCGGTAAAGCTTAGGATATTATTTTTCTTGAGATACTTGGGATTTGGGTGGGTGAAATCTATATGATTGTAACAATTTTTCATATAGTGAAAACTTTGACAGTCCGTAAATCTTTCTCTATCTTTTATATTTTTCTGTTTCGTTAATCTTTCTGAACAAGGATCTTGTGGGCAATAAAGGAATTGGTCTCAATTCCCAACAAAGGTATCGTCGAGCATCGTGTCGCTTCGCAGTGTTGGGCGCACGAGAAGATATGTCTATCAAATATGATGTGGAGAAATTTGACGGAAGAATCAATTTTGCTTGTGGGCAAGTACAAGTCAATGATGTTTTGATTCAACTGACCGCACAAGGCTTTGAAAGGAAACCAACCCCTGCTTTCGACAAAGATATTGAAAATCTAGTATGAGCGATGAGATTTGGGAAGATTTGGATTTGAAAGTCGCAAGCACGATACGCCTATGTTTAGCCAAAAATGTTCTTGCAAATATTCATGGAATATCTGCTGCAAAGGATCTTTGGGAAAAACTTGAACAGTTGTATCAAACAAAGAGTCTTTCAAATCGGTTGTACTTGAAGGAACAATTTCATTCTTTGCGAATGAATGCAGGTACAAAAATTTCAGACCACCTGAGTGTTCTCAATGGGATCGTTTCTGAACTGGAGGCTATTGGAGTTAAACTTGATGATGAGGACAAAGCGTTAAGACTCATCTGGTCTCTTCCATCTTCCTATGAACACATCAAACCAATTTTGATGTATGGGAAAGAAACTGTGATTTTTGAAGAAGTTACAAGTAAATTAATTTCTGAAGAAAGAAGGTTGAGTGGTGGAAGTAATTTTTCATCTGAAAACTCGTTACTTGTTGCTGAAAAATGGAAGAAGAATAACTACATGAAAAGAAAAGTATCTTGTTGGAATTGTGGACAACCTGGTCACGTGAGGAAAAATTGTCCAAAAGGTGTAGCAGGCTCGGCTAACTGCTCGACATCGACATCTTTACAATATGTCTCTCTTATGGGAGACGATGATGTCGCTTGAGTAAATATTTACATCCTCATGGCATGCGCTTAGTTGTCATGATAGAGGATGTGTTACTACTAGCAGTCCACATTTGCACATGGGCATTGGCTTGATATTAATGCAAGGTGTGTGGTGGAATTGATGTCGATGGTCGATGAACTTCCAAGTAAGTCAAGCAAAGGAGTTGCACCATAATATTTCAAAGAAATTTATTCGACATGAGCCGATGAAATTCTTAGAATTCGTTAATTCTAAGTGATTATACTTATATGGTGGAGTATGTTAATTCTCTGCTTTGAGAATTGGAATTGTCAAAGTGTACCGCTTTTTTAGTATCGAGATAAAGAGTCATGAGAAGAGATGATTGATTTTGACCTCGTTTTTTAAATCAAGGTGGAGATTGTTGGGATATTTTCTCAAAACTTGGTAGTCAAAACTTGGAAGACATCTAAGTCGACTAAAATTACAAGTTTCCTAATCTTGGACACTTTGGTAGTCGAAACTTGGAAGACATCCAGGTCGACTAAAATAGAACAAGTTTTCAAATCTTGGACTCCTTGGCAGTTTAAACTTGTAAGAAAATTAAGTCATTCGTTAACTATAAATTAGCGTGGTTTATTCTCTTTTGTAGTGGTGACCTGAGGGTTTTCTGAGAGAAAAATTGTAAGTCTAGCATCATAGTTGTTTTTCTTGTTCTCTTTGTGGGTTGTACAAAGAGTAGAAATTGGTGGGTCTTGGTAAAGCTTAGGATATTATTTTTCTTGAGATACTTGGGATTTGGGTGGGTGAAATCTATATGATTGTAACAATTTTTCATATAGTGAAAACTTTGACAGTCCGTAAATCTTTCTCTATCTTTTTATATTTTTCTGTTTCGTTAATCTTTCTGAACAAGGATCTTGTGGGCAATAAAGGAATTGGTCTCAATTCCCAACAATTAATTGGTTTTACCACAAAAGACACGTTATATGAGTGAATACGTGAATGCAAACCCATAAATATATTGGACTGCTAAAACTTTTTAAAATTGACATTTGGGTTTTGACTATTTTATATTATGTTAAACTACTTTATATAAGTTTTAATTTTGTTAGAGGAAGAAAAATAATATATTTATATTTATATTTTCAGTAAATGCAAATCCTTGTGAGATAAACTAATCGCATGATGGTGAAAGAACTAAACAGCAGGCTTTCTACTGTTTAATGTTAGATAAAATTGACTTTTTTAATATTTACACCTCAGATTTTACTAGAGTTGTATACAGAATATTATTTCGTGTAAAAGAGACGCATAAAATTACTGTCCTCAACTCAATTTAAAATTGAGCAAAGTTCTATTTCTTATTTCGTCTTGCCGTATACTCTTGACCTTGTCATCATACTACAAAGTGTAAAATATGGCTCGTGGTCATCTACAAGTTATATACGGGTTGTTCTATCATGTCAAGCTTCTCTCGTATCTCCCTTGGCTACCATGGTGATAAATATGTTGACTGAGGAATTAAAGGAGTGCGGGTTCCTGCTTTTCAATGGTAATTGAATAGCCACCCCTGGATTGCTTATAAACAATGGAGAAGACAATGAATTGAAATGATAAAGGTCCTCTATTTTCAGATTGTATTAAGTATACATCTCGTTCATTTATATATCAGCAATTCTAACACCACGGCCTAACCTCCTTAATAAGCTAACCCTACTTACACGACCCAAAAAATCAAATTGATCTCTCTTTCTTTTCCTTCCTGCAACACTCGAAGTACCACCTATTGTAGATTTGATTTCTACGGTTTCAACTTTTTCAAGCCTCTCTTCATTATCAAGCTTCTGGTGTAACCTCCAAAATGCTTGCTTTGTTCCACAAAGGTGTCCAAAGAAATAATGAGGGTCGATATAAGATGAGGATGAAGATACGATGCCTTTCATGTTGATTGGTCGGAGAAGCTCAATGAACTCATGTATCTCAGCAAAGCACGAGTGATCAG
Organism: Forsythia suspensa; assembly: GCA_023638005.1. Lineage (NCBI taxonomy): Eukaryota > Viridiplantae > Streptophyta > Magnoliopsida > Lamiales > Oleaceae > Forsythia > Forsythia suspensa. The sequence continues at coordinate 575,047 of CM042663.1, forward strand.
AGTACGCAACTGTGTATATGTATTCACAATATCTTTCAACGCTTCTTAAATCTCCATTTGGTTCATGTGTCTTGGAGCCATTGGCAAAATCCATGTTCCCGTTGCTCTTGTTGAGGCCAGATGTCGAACGAGAGGATCCAAACACATTCCCATTTCCTTTAACAGCTTTCACGGCCCATGGAAGCCCAGATGGCATAATTCCTATGGTTGGGCATAGGGTATTGAGCCCTTCTAAAGTTTCAATGCTAAAACTGTAACGAGGAACAGCGCGAACTCTGGTTAGAGAGGTTTTGGTTGTAAAGATGTCATGGAATCCAAGAAGATGCATAATTTGCAAGCGTTCTGGCCACACCCAGATCTGTAGTAAGACCAAAATTTAACATACACCTTATTGGCTGCAGATATAGTTAAGGGTGCCATTCCACACACAGTATCTTATAGGTCATCATTTTGATCCAATATCTCACTTGAAGACACAGAGCAGCATATGTTTCTTAACCTATATTATAAAAATAGCATTTCCATGTATAGATTAAGAGCCACAAGTGAGGTTGACATACAGAAGATGAAAAAGCAAATGTCTATTCTCTTTTGAGGACAATAAGACAAAAGGAATTCTTACTCATAGCAAAATCCCTTATATAATAGAACATGAATATTCAATCAAATAATAAATGTAAGTAATTACCAAATAGAGATGAAAAATACAGATCATTTAATCAGTGATGACATCCAGTTGAACGAGTTCTAATTTTTGAAATATCTTTGAAGTATCTAACAAAATTGATTATTATTCTCATGTCTGTCTTTACAGGTCCTTTCTTTTTAGGGGATGGGGGGTTCAAACGAGTCGGTGTCAAATGAAATTGTGCAGACAATTTGGTTGTCAAAAAAGTACCTTAATGTTCAGTGTGCGTGATATATAGAGCAGAAGATCTTCTTTACCCAATGAGTCAATTCCAATAATTATATCATGTTTTGGATGAGCAGTGATGATATCAACAATCTGCAATTAGCCATCATAATTTTCACCAAGTGTTCTCAATTAATGAATACCTAGATTTACAACACGATTTGACGATGAAAAGCCATAATCTCATGTCATCACCTAAAGTCTACAGATTTCAGCTCAACTTTAGTTCTATAAAAAAAGTAGCATGCATCTGACCAATAGATTCTACTGTTTCCGATTGACTGTCATTTTTCTTACTAAAATAATGAGTAGCTATAATCATAATGAAGGACAAAAAATATCATTACTTTAAAAATAACTTACTGGGTCGTGGCATAGACTAGGGAACAGAGCAGAAGAAACAAGAACCTTGTTACCAACTGGTCAGAGAAGTAGAAAACTGATGGCCGTTCTATTGAAACACATGGCCCAATATACTTCCATATTCTTTATTTCAGCTGTTTTTATACTTTCAGGGGCACAAAATGCAACATGGAAGAGACTAATGGAACCCAAGCCTCTTACTACCCCAAATAATACTTTCTCGGCATCCAGTGAGAATTCCATTCGGTGAGCTAAATACTTTGCAACTTTCTTTTAGAAGATGCCCATTCCCAATCCCGAAATGCAAAGTGACGCTTATGGAAGATCACATAAATAAAGACTAAATACCAGATACAACTTTTCAGTTTACCCTGCCTGCTTGCCTAAGGCTGTGCAAATTGCATCTGTGAAATTTCCAGGATCCATTCGTCTGAGTTTAAAAATAACACCGTAATGATAATGAATTGAATAAGAGCTGGTGTACTAGTACTACGATGAAGTTCCAGAAAAGTGTAAAATGATTCACAGTAAAATTAACCAGTTTATGGAAGATCAATTGCAATTGCATATGTACTCGGACCAGTCTAAGAGTATCATGTAGTTATGAGGACAAGCAACATTTACAAGATGGAATTCACCAATAAAAATAAATTTACCTGCCTAGCAGCAACTTCACGAGAAGGAAAAGTGTATCTTGGATTGCAGTAAGTATTATCGAAGTACAGAATGTCAAGCTTCTCATTCTTGAGAGCATCAAGTAGTATAGTTCTTCCAACCTCAACAGTGTTACTTGATTTTTCCCAACGAAAGTCCCCAGTATAAAGCGTGCAGCCAAATTCACCGCGAAACAAGTACATAAGTGAACCTGTCAGATTTCAGGGCGGGAAAGTAGAGGAATTTAAGGTTTAAAGTTGATATTAGAAGCAAGATAGTGGAAGAAATTTAATGAGGGGAAAAAATTATTGTCTAGCACTAAAGAGATACATATGCATAACCAATCAAGTATTTAATAAAGTGGGAATCCCAATAGATGTTTCTTCATCATTATCGTTAAGATTCCAGTGAATATTCCAAATGGGCTAATCCAAAATTTTCAATTGTATACAAGTAATTTTTCAAACGAAAGAATGTTGATCATCTCACACCAAAGGACATCATTTGGGCACAATGTACAGTGTACATATGTTTTACCCAAGGGTTCAAACCGTTCAATTGTTGCACCTTGCCCTAACCATACGAGTTCAGTAAATTTAATGATCAGTAATGATGGCATTGAAACGGTGATCATAGAACAAGAAATTAAATAGTGATAAGGTTCAAGGAGATTGAATGTTTTTAGGTAATTAAATCAAATAGTATCTGACGAACAACAAAATTTACCAGGCAGAGAAAAGAACAATGAAAGGTAAAAGCTTGTAAGTTTATTACCAAAGTAATGAATACAACTTGGATGGTGGTCTGAAATTAAAAGGGTGAGGAGATAATGGAGGAGCACCAGCATCCAATGTTGGAAAGGGGAAAAGAAATGCATGGGCAGATACATGCCCCACCCCCCCACCCCCAAAAAAAAATGTATATATATATATGACTCTTTTGCTCCCTTTATTATATAATATCTGCTCTCATTCTTCTAAGATCTGCAAGTTATATTCAGGTGCTGCCCTGCCTAAATGTACGTATTCATTGGAAGTTTTTCGTCCAAGATTGAATTGCTCAAGGACAAGAAGGACATGGAAGAGGACTGATGGGATGAAGTAATTGCTGAATATAGCTTACAGGTTTCTCAATTAAATAAATAGGTTGTTGTACATGTAATGGAGGCAGGGGGTACTGCCTACTGAGATCATTTTTTCAGTTCTTGATTTTTATAGGCACTTCCACAGGTCCAAATCACGACTCACAGGTTTTCTTATCGTGTTAATGCATACACAATGCCATAGAAAATAAACCAACAACTTTTTTTTATTCCATTAATATAACCGAACAACTGATAATGTTTTACCCAATTTCACTGCTGCTTATGGAACCAAAATCAGCATGGAAGCCATAATTGTTGCACCATTATTACAGAGTTCTTTGGAATGCACAAACAATAAAATACAATATCCAATTCACGGGCTGTAGCCAACACCATAAAGTGCTTTGTCTTTTAGTATGCGTGCTCAGATAGAAACTTATCAGCAATCATCATGACAACAAGTGCCACAACTACAGCACAATTTCACTGAGACAATAAATCAAACGTTTTCCGGGCAAACATCCAATAACAAAACAGAACAACAATAAGCAGCAGAATTCACTTACCAGGGCAATGATTCGCGTCGATGGCCATGACAGATACAGTAGTGGCGGAGCCAGAGGTAGGGGATACCAAAGAAAGAGAGTGCCAGCGGCCAATTTCCACAACGCGGAGAAGCGAAAGGTCAAAACCCGGGAATTTAGAGGGGAAAAGCTTGGCCGTAACACGAGAGCAGAAGAGGGGGGCCCGGCTCCACCTTGAGGAGAGGCCAACGGTGTGATCAGCATGTAGGTGGGTCAAGAAGTAAACTTGGCTGCCGGAACTCCATTTGTCTACTGATATCATTCCACTCTCCATTTTTTTTACAGTTTGATCATTTACTTGGATTCTGAGTGAGCGACTTCAAATTCGTGTTTGATTTGAATTAATGGGAAAGTGGCGGTTGGCGGGAGTTTTGATTTGCAAATTTTGGGAAGCACCTTTCTATTGCATGGAGATCTTGACAAAAAAAATAATAAATAAATGGGAAATTGGCGCAAATGGTCCCTAACGTATCATGTTAGTGCGCAAATGGTCCCTAACCTTTCATTTTTGGCGCAATGGTCCCTAACCTATCCATTTAGGTGCGGAAATGGTCCTTGTGGACGGATTCCGTTAAAAATCCATTAAGCAACCTTTCATTTTGGTGCGCAAAATGGTCCCTATCAATGTTTTTGTCTTTATTAGTGGGGTAAAATTGTCGAGTTACATCTTTCTTTCAATTGGCGCAAATGGTCCCTAACCTTTACCTTTTACAGCAAGAATGGTCCCTAACCTATAATTATATTTTGGTGCACAATTAATTAATTTATTTGATGAAAAAAGACAAAAATATATTTACTTTTAATTAAAAATTTGCAATTGGATTCCTAACCTTTAAAAAAAGTAAAAATGAGTCCGATACTTTAATTTTTTTATTAAAAAAATTAAAAAAAAAACTAACAAATTGACAATATACTAAATTATTTTGTATATTTTATGAACTATTATAAAATAAATAAAATTGAAATCATAATTATTAACGAGTGTGCTAATTAAAATTATTTTATTGTTATTAAGTAATCATATTATTTAAAATTCAAACTTTAATTTTATCATCACAAAATAAAAAGAAAAATAAATTTGTCACAAATAAAATTTTTAATTATGCTCAACCCAGCTCGATTTTATACGATCTCATATTTACTCGATCAATCCAACCCACTTTTAAGCCACAAAGAAATTGGACCAGTCTTATTTTAAAATTTAATTTATTTTTGAATTTAAAAAAAAAAGGTTCATCATCCTAACCCCCCCCCACAAAACCGAGGCCCTGAGGGAGGAGAAACCCCCCCTTCCTGGGTCATGAAACTCAATGATTGAGGGGATTTCTCCCCAATCGAAACCTTTCCCCCACGGTTTCGCGATTAGAGAGATTTCTCCCTCCCGGCCGCCGACGGCGGCGGCCGGAGAAATCCTCCTCCATCTGGTTTGTGGGGTGTGGGGTGGGGTGAGGGTGAAACCTTTTATTTTTATTTTTAAATTCAAAATAAATTAAATTTTAAAATAAGAATGGTCCATTTCTTTGACTCAAAAGTGAGTGGATTGACTCAAATAATATGAGATCATATAAAATCGAGTTGGGTTGAGCATAATTAAAAATTTATTTGTGACAAATTTATTTTTCTTTTATTTTGTGATGATAAAATTAAAGTTTGATTTTAAATAATATGATTACTTAATAACAATAAAATAATTTTAATTAGCACACTACATTAATTATGATTTCAATTTTATTTATTTTATAATAGTTCATAAAATATACAAAATAATTTAGTATATTGTCAATTTGTTAGTTTTTCTTTAATTTTTTTAAATAAAAAAATTAAAGTATCGGACTCATTTTTACTTTTTTAAAGTTAGGAATCCAATTGTAAATTTTTTTTAATTAAAGTAAATATATTTTTGTCTTTTTTCATCAAATAAGAATTAATTGTGCACCAAAATATAATTATATGTTAGGGACCATTTCTTGCCAAAGATAAAGTTATGGACCATTCTTGCCAATTGAAATAAAGATGTAACTTGACAATTTTACCCCCACTAATAAAGACAAAATATTGATAGGGACCATTCGCGCACCAAAATGAAAGGGTTGCTTAACGGATTTTTAACTAATCCGTCCACAAGGACCATTTCCGCACCTAAATGGATAGGTCGTGACCATTAACTAAAAATGAAAGGTTAGGGACCATTTGCGCACTAACATGATACGTTAGGGACCATTTTGCGCCAATTTCCCTAAATAAACAAGTGAAATGGTTGGTTGAAAAATTTGTAATTTGCGATTTTGGTCTTCAATTTTTTAAATCAGTAACAAATCTATCCTTAACCATTTTTTTAGCACCAGGCATCCCTAACATTTGTAGTTTGTTACAAATCACATCCCCATTGACATATTTTGACGATTTTGTCCTCCCCTTTAAATAAATAAAAATAGAAAAAAATTAAAAACAGCAGAAAAATTAAAAAAAAAATTACAAATAAAATCTCATAACTTTTAAAAAGCAAAACCCTTATAAAGTGGAAGAAAGAGAATTAAGGATATTAAATTACCTGAAGAAGCAATTAGACTATCTTCATTTTTGCTGAGCACAATAATTGTTTGCGAGCCAAAGATTTGCTATAAGCTGATTGCAACATAAAAAGTGATTTTTTCAGAATGGGAAGTGAAAAACAATGATTTTGACATGGCAAAATAAGAATTTTATTTCACCTCTTTTTTCCTAAAGTTAATTCGAGGCAAAAATGATACCTTTCTTTTTCTATTTATGTGTCTAGAAGAAAACTGTTCTTAAATACTTAGGCTCGAGAGAGTCATGTCGTCTAGTAAAGTTGCGCTTGATTAATTTCAAAAAGCTTGGTCTTTTCCTCAACTTGCAGTTGTGATTAAACTATAAAAGAGTGAAAAAAATGGGAGAAAGATTTAGGTCGAAGATTTGAGGGTGGAGGAGGATTAATCAACGAAACTGGTGAAAGAATAGAATAAGAAGATGGGGAGTAGGGAAAAGAGAGAATCCAGCTCTGGAAAACTCTACAGAAGAGCAGTGATGGTGGCGATTACTGTGAAGGTGATGGAGGACTCAATGGAGGTGAAAGAGATGTTAATTGTAGAAGTAATTTGGTTTAAATGGGGGTGGGGTGGGTGTGGGGTGGGGTGTGGTTATTTTATACTTTTTATAAGTTGTGGGACTTTATTTGTAATTTTCTTTTATTTTTTTGTTATTTTTAAATTTTTCTATTTTTATTTATTTAAAGAGGATGACAAAATCGTCAAAATATGTCAATGGGGACGTGATTTGTAACAAACTGCAAATGTTGAAAATGCCTGGTGCTAAAAAAATTGATTATGGGTATATTTGTTACAGATTTGAAAGGTTGGAGACCAAAATTGCAAACTACCATTGAAAATTTGATAAAAATTGTGTATATGTGGTTGAAAATGAGTTTAAAAAAAAAAATATTTTAAACTCTACCAAGCATGCTCTGAACATGTCCTATTTTTAAACCAAATCATCTAAAAATGGTTTGGAAAATTGCAAATCAAACCAAATCATTTTATTTTTCAAACCAAACTAGTTTTTGCGGATCGATTTGATTTTATACTATGGCTTATCAATCGACATTATACTAACGTATTTATAAAAAGTTAAAATATAAGTAAATTGGTCAAAAATTCTCAATACAAATTTAAATAGAAATTTTTTAAACCTAAATGTTTCGTTTTATTAATATTTGTCTCAATTCTTACATTACATTAATATTTGTCTAAGAAGAAAAATGGGAATGATAAAAAAAAAAAAAAATTTTTGATAGAAATTAGTAAATAATTGGGCCTAATAATGAATTTGTGGATTATGGCCAAATAATCCAATAGTTTGACAAAACTTAAATAAGTCAGTCCAATAAATTTATTATTGCATTGTACTTTGCTCATTTTGTAAATGTGTAAATAGAATTAATTTATTGTCAATTATAAAAAATTAAAAACAATTCGACGATTATATATATATATATATATATATGTGTGTGTGTGTGTGTGTGTGTGTGTGTGTGTGTGTGTGTGTGTGTGTGTGTGTGTGTGTGTGTGTGATACAGTTTGACGACAACGTGGAAGAAGATTTAGTGGATTCTTAGGCCGCATTTTTTTTTGTGTGTGTGGATTCTTAGGCCGCATTTTTCGTCGTCAAACTGTATCACAAGTGCAGTTTCACTGGAGAATTTAGAATTCCACATGAAAGTAAAAGTATTAAAAACTCCAATCAAGAGTTTTGACTGAGAACGCGCCAACTCCTTAGATATTTTAGCAACCTAACTGTCTGCTCTAAGATCGGGTCAAGTTGCGTGATACTCACAATGCAAAGAAAGTGGACGTTTGATTCGAGTGGGAGTGCCCTTTGGAATTTGTCCAACTTCGCGGATGTGTCTCATTCTCTCCCTAACACCTATATGACAAAAGTGTGCTCGTCCACAATCAATAATAAATTTCACGTTTTAAAGTTGGCAACCGAGAGTAACTGGTCCGGAGAACAATATGGAAGAGAAAAAAATGAAGAGAAATGAGAAGTACTGATTTTGGATGTTTAAAAAGATGGGCTTTGATATAGTTGCGGACAAAGTGCTGACGTTTAAAGGACGAGTGTGTGTACCCAAGGATGAGGGACTAATAGATGAGAAATTGGAAGAAACACACTCTACTCATTATGACGCACACTCCAGTGATACAAAAATGTATCGAGATCTTCGAAATACATTTTGGTGGAGGAACATGAAAAGAGGAATAGGTTTGTTTGTGGAAAAATGTATGGTTTGTCAGTTGATCAAAGCAGAGCATCAAAGATCATCTGGACTGCTTAAGCCACTAGATATTCCTGAGTGGAAGTGGGAGCATATTACTATGGATTTTATAGTCATTTTTCCAAAGTTAGCAAAAGGCCACAATGCTATCTGGGTTGTGGTTGATCGTTTAACAAAATCTGCCCATTTCTTAGCAGTAAAAATGAGTTTCAACATGGAACAATTTGCAAAAGTATACATCAAGGAAATAGTGAGATTACACGGGGTTCTGATTTTCATTGTTTCTAACAGAGACCCTAGGTTTACATCTAAGTTCTGGAAAAGTCTGCAAGAAGGTTTAGGGACAAAACTGAAATTTAGCACTGCTTATCATCCCCAATCCGACGGACAATCAAAAAGGACCATCCAAATTCTAGAAGATATGTTAAGAGCATGTGTATTAGACCTTGGGAGCAGTTGGGAATCACATTTGCCATTAGTGGAGTTCACCTACAATATTTGCTTCCAAGCCACCATAGCCCTCTATGGCGGGAAGTACAGATCACTTATTCATTGGGACGAGGTTGGAGTGAAAAGAATTTTGGGTCCCGAACTCACGAACGGATAATTGAAGCAGTTGATAAGATTAAAAGTAGAATAAAGGTTGCACAAGATCGACAAAAAGCTTATGCCGACAAGAGAAGAAAGGATTTGGAATTAAGAAAGGATTTGGAATTTCAGGTGGGCGATAAGGTCTTCTTGAAAATAGCACCAATGAAATGGCTACTCAGATATGGTAAGAAGGGAAAACTGAGACCACGATTTATTGGACCTTTTGAAATTCTTGAAACAATTGGGAATGTAGCCTATCGACTTGCATTGCCGCTAGAACTCTCAGCAGTACATAATGTACTCCATTTATCTATGCTAATAAAGTATATTCATGATCCTAACCATGTAGTGAACTACCAGTTATTAGAAGTACAGAAGGACCTAGCCTATGAAGAAGCTCTAGCAAGGATTTTTGGATCAAAAATTCACAAATTAAGGAATAGAAAAATTTCCCTCGTCAAGGTTCAATGGAAAAATCATGGAGTAGAAGAATCAACTTGGGATAATGAAGAAGAAATGAGAGCTAAGTATCCAGCAATCTTCGACTAAGCCAGTTAAATTTCAAGGACGAAATTTATTTAAGGGAGGAAGAGTTGTAATACCCCAAATAGTCAGTCACACTTAACATCACATTATATGGCTTTTATTAGAACAGATAGCTAAACATCACGTGTCATATGTAGAAGCACAGTTCGAGTGCTAAACTCAAACCACACACAAATTTTAGCTCCCCAAATTATATAGTTAAGTTGCATGAATATAAGAAAAACAAAATATTTTATATTAAGTAGCTACTAAGTTGAAAAACTTATTTTATACTATAACTATTACAATATGTAAATTGCATGTTGTGGCATACAAATGGAACAAATTTATTTAATGCATGCAAATGTGGCCTAGGTTTGAATTAGAGATTTAGATAGCCACCCATAAAATTTATCCAAACTTATCTAAAGACATGGAACGTGGCAATACCCCATATAAGCAAAACATGATCACATCATTTAAACCCTCCACGTAATCCTTTAGGCAACCACGTTTGATCCCATTTTTTCTTATTAATAACTATCTATTGTATCATTTTTTTCCTCCCATTTCAATCGTCATTGAACCGAAAGAAAGAAAAGCAAAACAAAAAATTTAACACCACTTTTCACAGCATCTTTTGGAGAAATCAATTTAGCTCATCTCTTATCATTCAATTGGAGTTCATTAAGAAGGTAGGATACATGGTGTTGTTTCGATTAATCGTTTTTGCATTACGTATTGGTGGAATTTATGCTAATGAAACTCCGGTGCAAATGATATGGTTATGATATTGTATGAATAATAACATGATGGTCTTTTGAGATCTAAGGACTTCACCAGAAAATTTTCTGATATGAATCACGGTAAGATCGTTCCTCATTTACGTTAATGATTTGTGATTAATGGAAATGAAAAGAAAATCCATGTTTTCCAACTGAGTATTCTCTTATACTCACTCCTTATGCTATATCTTTTACAGATTAAAATGTCCATGTTGTATGGAGGCCGGTGTGGTGATGTCGACGAGCCAGAATCGCTAATATAAACCAATAAAAAAACTTTAAGTAGTGTAAATATTTTCTTAAACTTTGTGAACTTTGGTTTTGTAGTAGTTTTTGGTGGGTTCCTATGTTTTTGGTTGCATGTTAATGATGTGAAATCTAAAGGTTTTGCTAAACTTCTTGTTTCTCTAAACTGTAGTTTGTCTTCCAACTCAAAAATCTACTGCATCTTATATATTAAGTATTTTTATATAATTCTAGTTGGAGACGATAGCCTAATGGGTTATCTAACCACTGGCTTTGGTTTCATATAATTTTATGTTATATAACTCAAGTTATCGACAGTTTTGTAAATTGTGACTGCATGAATCTGAGAAACTGCCTAGGTTGTTTCGGTGAGCATTTTAGTATGTCGAAACATGTCGCTGGGCTTTCAATTTTTGATATGTGGTAGCTACATGAGTATTCTATGTTCCCTAAAAATTTTATTGTTCAGTGATCGTTCTCTATGTCAAAAAAAATTTTTGTTACTCTATGTCCGAGTAAAGAAATATGATTGAGCCTACTGGAACTTTAGTAACATTGCCCTTGTTTTGAGAACTTACTACAGCTTGTACACAATAAATTTTAAGGTGATTTCAATTGAGAATTGTTATACTATGAGTCCTCTATCATGAAAACTTAGAATTACCTTATTTGGAGACTTGTACAATTTTATATGATTTTTCTTTTCAAACTTGTCAAACAAAACTGAGAACAACAATTGAGAGAAATAACCATTCATTTGTTGTCTAGAACATTTCCGACGGGAGGTAAATTTGAAATATAATCTTGTTTAACGAGTTTTCTACCAAATAGTTAAATTTCATCACATTTCGGCCAGGTTTTCCACCTCAAGTCACCCTTGTTAAAATCTACTCTCGTCGAAAGAAACCATGTCAAAATTTTGCAATGGGATTCCTTTTTATGTCTCCTCCTTAAGGTCTTTCTTTGCCTTGAGACTTTATCGATGAAAATTAATAATTCCCTAGGTCTAAATTGTTAAATTAAAAAAAAAAAAAAAAAACTTGAGGCGTTATAGCGTGGTATCTGAAGAAATTAAATAGCTGGAAAAGAATACGTAAAAATACAGCATATTATATTTTCTAGATCATTGCACAAGACAATACAAATCAGAAGTTCGACACATAACTCATTTATAACTATTACAATTGACAGGTGCATTTACTAACCAAAGAGATTAACCAAGTCTCGTTTACCAACTGAAAATGCTCTAATTCATATTGACGTCTTGGAACGACAATCCGTTAATATTATATCTGGTAAATTTAATGGCGTGGATAAAGCGTAGTGACATTTGATTCCAAAACAAAAATCCTCAAAAGAAAAATAGAACAAATAATAAAGATAGTCACATTGAAGAGACGTATACTCTTGGAGAGTATATAGACATAACTAGTTATAAATCTCCATAAGAGGTGCAGCTAGCTGAAATAATAAAATGAAGATATCTCAATAAGTTATGTCCTTATTAGAAAGAAACGTAATAAAAAAGGAAATGTTGTTGACAACACTTTTTGTACATAATTTAACACTTCATTATGAAAGGTAGCGAAGATATTAAAGAAAGTTTATCAAAGAATTAATTGACCAAATAAAATGATGCATTCCAAGTAAATTTAACTTACTAGAAAAACATGAAGTTTCTAGACATATAGTTCGAGCACCTATATATATACTGATGCGAAAATGAAATGAGAAAAATGAAGTTGTAACATGTAATTCACGACTTTTAACATTATGAATTTTGCAAAGGTTTATGTAAAGCAATCACAAGTCGATATTGTTATAACCAACTCATACTGCATGATTAATAAAACCATGTATATAAATCTCTGGATGATTTAATATGCATGAAGCATATAATTCAACTTTTCGTGAACTTAATGGATCAAAGTATATTATAATAAGTGTGAGTAAATATGCATTGTACTCTTTTCCTTGACCAAGATTTTGTTCCAATGAGTTTTCCTATCAACTTTTTAATTAGGCAATTTTCATAGCGTATTAAAAGAATTATGTACTCTTTTTTCACTAGGATTTTCCCACAAGATTTTTTCTAGTAAAGTTTTAACGATGCATATTTTTTGTGTAAATGACATCCAATTGAAAATGTTATAAATATTATGGTTACGAATGTTCATAACTTACCACACATTTACCATTGTTATAAATTGTAAACGAGACATCTTAAAGGAACAACAACAAGATCTATTTTTAATATAATTGCATTAGACTATCATCCTGACTACAATCAACCATAGATAATGTATGAAGATGATATTGTTTGGAGGTTATAACATGTAACTCATTTCACAAAAATTGTTTTATACAAGTTTTAAAAAGATGGCGGTATTAAAGACATTATCACACAAGATATAGATAAGTACAAACTTTTTTCATTGATTGAAATCAGAATGAGTGGTTGTACTCTTTTTCCTTCGCTCATGTTTTGTCCCATTGAGTTTTTCTGATAATGTTTTAATGAGACGGCATTTGATTACTCTAAATTTTTGATAATGTTTTTTCATTCAATTGGTATTTTTGTCCTATTGGATTTTTATCAAACAAATTTTTTAACGAACTAGTACTTTATTGTGTAAATAAGTCATTCAATTGAGAGTTTTGTAAAATTATAAATAATGATGAATGGCTGTTTGATTTTATCTAGATGTCTATATAGTTATCTACTTACCCTATAAGAGTGTATTTTATTCAGATTGTAACTCTCATTGGAACCCTATAAATAAATATCATTGTTATAATAAATTTACACAATTGCTCTATTAATTCTCTTCTATTTTTCTCTTTGTTTTCTTAGTTTTATAGTATATAAGACTTTATGAAATTTAAAAGTTTTAAGGTATTCAATATAGACTTTTAAAGATTTTTTTAAAAAAAATAAAAGACATGCAATATTTCATTCATACTTTTTAAAATCCTACAAATTCATGGGTATTCAAAATGTCGATGACTTTTTATAAAATTTTCCATGTACTAATAGTAAAGCACCATGTACAAATAAAATATATCATAATTTCTATCACGTTCGTTCTCAAGACTTTAAAAAAAAATCACTTTTTTTTTTTTTTTTTACAATATTTCTCTCTTTTATTTCCTTCTAAGAACTCCAGAGTCAAGATTAATTACAAATATTTTCTTAGAAAAACAAATTAATATTTTACTCTTTCTTCAATGCGTTTTTTTCCTAATTATTATTTTTTCTTTCTTCTTTTTTTTTTCTACGAACTCTATAGCCATGATTAATTACCAATATTTTTTATGAAAAATAATATTAATATTTTTCTCTCTATTCATTTTGATGGAAAATATTTTTAAAATGAGTCGCATACCATATTTTTCGAATTTATCCACAAGCATTTGGAAATTTATAATTTTACCCAAAAAAAAAAAAAAAGAGCTAATAATTTATGTCATTTACTTGCAACAAATAAATAGAATATTATAAATTTAATTTTTTTATGAAATTAATAATATTAATGCAATTAAATAAATTATTGCTAAATTTTTTAATTGAAATATTAAAGTCTATAAAAGTCAATAAAATTTTGTGAAAATATATAAAAGTCTTCCAAATGAAAATCTATAAAAGTCTATTAAAATCTATAAAAAGTCAATAAAACTTAATGAAATCCATTAAAGTCAGTCACTTAAAAATATCAATCAAAATCTTTAAAAGTCAAGATTAAATAAACTCCCTAAAAATTTTATATTTAATTAATTAAAAATTATTTCTTATTTATAAATATTATACGATATTATTTTATGATAAATAAATAATAACAAGTATAAATAGTAAATCTAGACACCAATTTTATGAAATCAATTTGTGATTTAGTAACCTAATATTTCCATCAATTACAATAACTTCTTTATCTATTTATATTTTAAAAAAAAGAAAGAAAGAAAGAAAGAAAGAAAGAAAGATCCTTTAGGTTTGATGGGAGCCAATGTCATCTTTTTTTTTTTTTTTTTTTATATTACAAACTATCGAAAATGATGAGTGGATAGAAGGAATTACTTACGTGGAGGTTAATTTCGTTCAACTTAACATCCACCTCGACCAAAAAATAAAAATAAAAATTAAATAAGAAAGGAAAAAAAGAGAATTAAAGAAATCTTAATATGAACAAAGAAGAAAAAAAATATAGTGCATCTCCACCTAACCTTACTGTGGGTACCATGTGTCATCTTATGATCTTTAAGAAGCTATTTTACCTTCATTGTAAGTAATTTCCTTAGTTGGATAAAATTCCACCATTCTATTTTTTTTTTTTTCAAGATAGATGCTCAGTTGGACGAAACACGAAATGAGTAATTATTATTGCCAAATCATCATTCTCATTAGTTGAAATGGCATAGACAATCGAATTGACTAAAAAGATTCATGTTACTACGTTGAAGGACTAAACATGTACGTTGTTAAATTTAAGGGACCTTTTGCGAGCAAAGTCTTTAGGTTAGAGTCCAACCATATTTCTAATTAGATGCTGAGTTTGACAAAATTAACAGCCATGTAAGCAATTTCGTCTGTCAACTCATCATTTCCATCAATTAGAACGGTAAAAACAAACGAAATGACTAATAGAGTTCACAATGTTTAGTTCAAATACTAACAAAATAGGATTCAATGTTTAAAGATTTTATTTGCACAAGGTGTAAAGTATGGAGACCCTTCAGATTTTGTACCCCTCTCGAATTTGAGTCCTTACATATAGAATTTGTTAATGTAACACTTAAAACATTAACTTATATTTAAAGACTGATGCTATACTAGAAATAGACTATACTCAAATTGTGCCAGACTTAGTAGGTGCTTTATGTGAGTGGCGATCGGTTGATCGCCCTAAGCGACGAGCGATCGATCGATCGTTGTGACGAATAGTCAGTCGACTGATTATTACATCGGACCAGTGGACTAGTCACTGAAAAGGGTAGTCAGTCGACCAACATCAACGAACGACTCGCTGATGTTACATAACGGTTATGTGGAGGATAAATTAATCGCCCCGCGTCCGAAATCAATCGGCGCACTATTAAAATCGGCCGCCACGTGGCGATAATGTCGATGCGTGGGCAACAAGCTGTCGAAAGCGATGCGAAGAAAACCACCTGGCGCGTAGAGGAAAATTGTCCACCTATGAATACCTCAGAAGGTGAGCCAGGTAAATCATGACAAAAAACCTTATAATTGCTACACACGTTTTTCACTTAATTCTGATCACTCTTTCCCCTTCAATATCCAACTTTCAAGCTGGATGATAAACTGGGGGAAAGTTCCCCACTTCTTTTTCAGGTATCGGAGCAACCAAGGAACTTGATTGTCGAAACGCTTCGAACCATCTCAGTCAAGGTAATACTTCAAAGACTATTGTATATTTACTTTCAATTAGATTAGAGAAAGAAAAAGAATAATAAACGAGAAGGAAAAAGAAAAGAATGAAATTTGTCGACCAAAAAACAAAAAGACGAGGAAAGAGAAAATTTAATGTCTTCTTTCCATCCCACATGGAGATACCCTATCTGAAGGGTTCTTAGTAAGACCATACAGAAGTAGATTATGGTTCTTGGGTATCCAATCAATTAATCCCACAAATGGGGAAAGCTTAAGCCAAGATCAAAGAGTAGGGTGAAGGGAGAAGCCGCAACGACCATCACAACTGCAATGTTTGCACCATTAACATTATCACCACTACGAGAAACTTTCGTCCTTAAAAACATATTTAGATTTAAAAAATCACTTTTTATTAAATAAATTGCATTTTTTTGAAGTAACTTACATTTTATTGTAAAAACTACGTATTAACTTCTCAATAATCCCACCGCACACCACCACCCGCCACCTTAATCTCTGGTTAGCCTACGTAAAATCTAAGTTCTATCATCCAATTAGATAGGATAATCAACACAAAATGAATAAAGAGGAAATTTCCGCTATATGACACTTTTAGAGCCCACTATAAATAATGTTCTTTTTTTTTTTTTGTTTTATTACAAATATACCAATCTCTCTTTAAATATGTTACCAAATTATCCCCCCCTTCAGTTTTTCAAAAATAAATTAGGCAAAGTTGACGAAAATGTTTAATTCATGAAGAAAATAGAAGATTTCAAGTTGGACACCAGAAGTGGATAGAAATATAGGCTATATCTATCTATACTAATTCTAAAAGTTCTTTAAAAGGAGAAATATTTTTGGACGATATTGTCCTTCAAATAATTTATAATTTCTAAAATCATCTTTCAATTAATATAATTTATTTTGGCTTTAATTTAAACTATTTAATACTATATAAATATTGTATTTTGATCATTAAAAGTGATTTGTCTCTTTAAATTCCATTATATATTGTAATTAATGAAAATAAATAAAAATATACTAATAAAATTTTTAATATATTGAAATTATTATCTTTAATTGTAAACCACCAGAGAGTCAATCTTATTATGCACGAGAATTTAAGCAAATTCTTTCATCAACATAACAAAATAAGATGAATTTGGCTTTGCATTTCGACTTTCTTATTATTGATTCATACTTTCTTCCTCTATTCCAAATATGGGAGAAACATTTATGGACGATATTGTCCCTCAAATAACTTATAATTCTTAAAATCATCTTTCAATTAATATAATTTATTTTGGCTTGAATTTAAACTATTTAATACTATATAAATATTGCATTTTGATAATTGAAAGTTATTTGTCTCTTTAAATTCCATTATATATATTGTAATTAATGAAAATAAATAAAAATATACTAATAAAATTTTTAATATATTGAAATTATTATCTTTAATTGTAAACAATTAAAGAGTCAATCTTATTATGCACGAGAATTTAAGCAAATTCCTTCACCAACATAACAAAATAAGATGAATTTAGTTTTGCATTTCGACTTTCTTATTATTGATTCATAATTTCTTCATTTGTTATTCGTATTTGTTTTTTATTATGCCAATAATATTTTTTTCCTCGCAATGACAATTTTTAATATTTGATAATTAGTTTGATAGTAATGTGGTAATAATGGATGTGTTAATTTTCCATGAATGATTCACTAATTTTAAGAATATATATGATGGTAATATTGATTTTAAATTTTGATTTCTATATCTTTTTTTCTTGATTTAGAATATTTGTTCGATGTAAAAATGTTAATTATTGTGGTAGTCTTGATAACAAAGGGATTTAAGCTCGAATGATGTTTTATGTCATTTTGTAAGCAATTAAACGTATATTTATTGTGGAAGAACGAGTTAGAACAAGAAGAATTGGTGTTACTCTAACTCTTTCAAGCACGAGGTTGAGGAAGACATAATTTGGGTAAAGTGAGTCATGTTATGTATAAAGTGAAGGTAAATCTCGCATAATAAGTAGTTTTATGTGATGTGTTAAAATCATTGTCCAAATATTTGGTTGTTTTGAATTTTCTTGAAATTTAATAATATTTCAGATGGAATTATGGGAAAGAATGCATGAAGAGAACAAAAAAAAAAAAATCCCCTTAATTTATGGGTACATTAAACTGAATGGATATTACAATAGAAAATTCTTCTTTATCTTATGTTAAAGAATTTTGAGATTCTTTTTTTTGAGAAATAATTATCTAAAAATGATAAATATTTTGTTTTCGTGTGCTTTTTATAATGATATAAATACAGAAAATCAATGAAAAATTGTGTTATACTTATATCTACTATTTTCATGTATTTTAGAATTTGATACTAATTTTCATAAAAGAAATTTGCCTTTTCTAATATATCATTAGATATGTGCTTTAAAATATAATTAGAAGAGTATCAATAATCTTTCAAACTTAATATTCACGTACGCCATGTATTTTTTAATGAACCACATGTTTTACCAAGAAGTTTGAATATAATTTCTTATTTGGTTATAATCATTGATGAACTTATGATTGAAAATGAATTTCATATAAGTGTTATATTCATCGATAATTTTAAAATAAAAAAATCATAATATTATTACAAAATCACGTGCAACGCAAATATTCTTAATTAGTAGCTGATAAAAGTGGCAAAGGGGTAAAAGTAAGTTACCATGTTTTCTGTTTTTCTTCCAACTTACATTCCATGAGATCTTGTCCCACAAGTGTGCTTCATATCAACCTATCAATTTATATATGCTTACACTTTGGAATCTTGAACATCTTTTCACTGTTACTATAGCTGTTGGCGTATAGACTTCTTGTATCAACTACTGACCGTCAACTGGCCTAGCTACCTAGGGCCTATACCCAAAGGGCCCCCGAGTTTGACTTGCTTCTTACGTTTTCTTTGTTGATAGGCCATCCATCAACTCTACCCTTCCTTTGGAAGAGTAGCTCTCAATTAGAAACAAAGAATGGAAGTCACGCGGGCAGTGAAAGAATGCATTGATTTTGACTGAAACAGGAATAGTTCCTTTAGGTGTTCTCTTAGAAAGACGTCAAGAAAGCTTGAATAAGTATAATTTATTCAATAACTGTGGTTAGGCCTTAGATTGTATTGGTATTTTTCCACAATTGAGCATTACTGTCTACTTCCGGTGCATGTCAATCAATATTTGCATGGACATAGAGGAGTCATCGAGAAGGATGACGTGAGTGAAAGCCCAGATTATAGCGACTTTAGAGACTTCTCTCTCGACTTTAAAAACGACAAAAATGTTATTCCACGTCATCTGTTGTCTCACATTCACCAGAATAAGCGTTGCGTCTGACTTATCTTCCCCTAAGGTCTATTGGTTTGAAAGGCCTTAAGCTCACAATGAAGAGTTAGTTCTATGTCTCATATTATCCTTGCTCTTGGGAGAGATGTTTGCCAAAAAAGAGAGAGCTCCTAGGCCACATTGTGAGTTTAGCAGTAGTTGTATCATGGTGCATGTCAATCAATCCTTATCATTGTCAATACCATATTTCCGTAGATGTTTACTTATCTATTTGGCTTATCTGGACAAATAGTCACTAATCTTTATTTGTTGTGTGGAATCATGACCTATCGTTTCAATCTTGGCAATGACATCCCAAACGAACATTTTAGTGCGCAATTGGCCGTTTTCGTTAATTGTCGTCCACTTTCTCCGTTAATTGAGCACGTGTGTGGCACAAACATTATTTAAGAGGGGTAATTTTGTCACTTCAACATTGGGCTCAATTTCCACCAAATAAATGTAGGGTAAAATAGATATATACCCCAATAAAAATTATTAATTTGAAAAATACGGTATAAAGTAAAAAAAATTTGAAAATTAGTTTTTTGGGCCACACTTATCAAAACCCCACAGTTAGTTCTATAACAATATTTTAGATTGAATTTGCGGAGCACCACGCCACCCCACATATTATTTTATTGTTGCATGATTACACTTCATAATTTGTTGAATGAATAAATACGTTTCTCAAGACCTTAAAAATAAAATAAGTCAATTATTTTTCAAATAATTTTTTTAAATACAAAAAGAATTTTTTTATTTTTTATTTATAATTTTGAGCAACAAAATATAGTATATATCTTAAACTTCACCTATTTATTTAAAAACAAAATTATATTTGACTATTGAATTTAACTTAATATTTGTTGTACATTATTGAATGACACGAATTATTAAAGATGATCAAACACTAATTTATCATTTTTGTTTATTGAATATGAATTAATTTCTTTGGATAAGAAAGTGACATGATATGTCACTTTTTATAAAAAGTAATGAGAACAATTTATACAAGTGACTTAACAATTTTGAATCACAAAATTCTCGTGGTTGATTTAAACGCTGAAATTAACTTGATATTTGTTGTGTATTATTGAGTGACATGAATTATTGACAATGATCAAATATTAATGTATCAATTTGTTTTTTAATATGAATTAATGTACTAGATAAGAAAGTGACATGCTCTGCCATTTTTTACTTAAAAGTGATGAGAACAATGTATATAAGTGACATAACAACTTGGATAAAAAACTTCTCTTTGGTTGATTTAATTGTTGGATTCAACTTGATATGTGTTGTACACTATTGAATGACATGAATTATTGAGGATGGTCAAATACTAATGTATCATTTTTTTATTGAATATGAATTAATGTACTGGATAAAAAAGTGACATGATTTTTTACTTTTTGCTTAAAAAGTGATAGAACAATTTATATAGGTGATTAACAAAATTGGATCACAAAATTCTCCAGGGTTGATTTAAGTGCTGGATTTAACTTGATATTTATTGTGCATTATTGAGCGATGTGAATTATTGATGATGATCGAACATTAATGTATTATTTTTTGTTTTGAATATGAATTAATGCACTAGATAAGAAAGTGACATACTTTGTCACTTTTTGCTTAAAAAGTTAGAGAACAATTTTCGATTGTGGCCATACTTCCCACATCTACCATATAGACGATTTTGGTCTAATTGTATTTGTGTAACTTGCATACATTATTCTCTCACTTTATAAACAAAAAGTGCACATCACTTTTCTACCCCCAAACCACAATTCATATAATCTAGACAAAAAAATAATACATTAATGTTTGGTGATGCTCAATAATTCATGTACTCCATAATGCACAACAAATATCAGGTTAAATCATACATTTAAACCAACTACAGAGATGATTTTGATTCAAATTTGTTTGTGTAACTTGCATACATTGTTCTGTCACATTTTGATCAAAAAGTGACATAGCATGTCACTTTTTTATCCCCAAGCTTCATTTCATATTTAAGATAAAAAAAAACGATACATTAATGTTTGGTCAGGCTCAATAATTCATGTCACTTCATAATGCACAACAAATATAAAGTTAAATCATGCAATTAAATCAACCACATAGATAATTTTGATCCAAATGTGTTTGTGTAACTTACATATATTATTCTATTACTTTTTGAGAAAAAAGTGACAAAGCATGTCACTTTTTAAGCAAAAAGTGACACAGCGTGTCACTTTTCTATCATCAAGCTTCAATTCATATTCAAGACAAAAAATGATATATTAATGTTTGGTCATGCTCAATAATTCATGTCACTCCATAGTGCACAACAAATCTCAAGTTAAATCATGCATTTAAATCAACCACAGAGATGATTTTGATTCAAATTTGTGTGTGTAAATTGCATACAATATTCTGTCACTTTTTAAGCAAAAAGAGACAGAACATGTCACTTTTTAGGCAAAAAGTGACAGAGGTTGTCACTTTTTTATCCAAAGCCTCAATTAATATTCAAGATAAAATAAATAATACATTAATACTTGATCATGTTTAATAATTCATGTCACTCAATAATGCATAACAAATATCAAGTTAAATTCTACAATTCAATCAACCACATAGATGATTTTGATCCAAATGTATTTGTATAACTTGCATATACTGTTCTATCACTTTTTGAGCAAAAAGTGACAGCGTATGTCAATTTTCTATCCCCAAGCCTCAATTCACATTCAAGACAAAAAAATAATACATTAATATTTGATCATGCTCAATAATTCATGTCACTTCATAATGCACAACAAATATCAAGTTAAATCCTGCATTTAAATCAACTACATAGATGATTTTGATTCAAATTTATTTATCTAACTTGCATACAATCTTCTGTAACTTTTTAAGCAAAAAATGACAAAACTTATCACTTTTTGGGTAAAAACTTATCACTTTTTGGATAAAAAGTGACAGAGCATGTCACTTTTCTATCATCAAACCTCAATTCATATTCAAGACAAAAAAAATGATACATTAATGTTTGGTCATTCTCAATAATTCACGTCATTTCATAATGCACAACAAATATCAAGTTAAATCCTCTATTTAAATCAACCACAGAGGTGATTTTGATTCAAATTTGTTTGTTTAACTTGCATACAATGTTCATCACTTTTTAATCAAAAAGTGACAAAAGCGTATCACTTTTCTATTATCAAACCTCAATTTATATTCAAGATAAAAAATGATACATTAATATTTGGTCATGCTCAATAATTCATGTTATTCCATAATACACAACAAATATCAAGTTAAATCATGCATTTAAATCAACCACATAAATAATTTTGATTCAAATTTGTGTATGTAACTTGCATACAATGTTCTGTCACTTTTTAGGCAGCTATGTCACTTTTGAGCAAAAAGTGACATAGCTTGTCACTTTTTTATCCAAAAGCCTCAATTCATAATCAAGACAAAAAAAATGATACATTAATGTTTGATCATACTCAATAATTCATGTCATTTCATAATACACAACAAATATAAAGTTAAACCATTCAATTAAATCAACCACATAGATAATTTGATCCAAATGTGTTTGTGTAGCTTGAATTTATTGTTCTATCACTTTTTGAGAAAAAAAAGACAAAGCATGTCACTTTTTAAACAAAAAGTGGCAAAGCGTGTCACTTTTCTATCCCCAAGCCTCAATTCACATTCAAGACCAAAAAAATGATACATTAATATTTGGTCATGCTCAATAATTCATGTTACTCCATAATGTACAAATAATAGCAATTTAAATCATGCATCTAAATCAATCACAGATATGACTTTGATTCAAATTTGTGTGTGTAACTTGCATACAATGTTCTGTAACTTTTTAAGCAAAAAGTGACAGAGTATGTCACTTTTTAGACAAAAAGTGACAGAGCTTGTCACTTTTCTATACAAAACCTCAATTCATATTCAAGACAAAATAAATGATACATTAATGCTTGATCATACTTAATAATTCATGTCACTTCATAATGCACAACAAATATCAAGTTAAATCCTCTATTTAAATCAATCACAGATGTGATTTTGATTCAAATTTGTTTGTTTAACTTGCATACAATGTTCTGTCACTTTTCTATCATCAAACCTCAATTTATATTCAAGACAAAAAATGATACATTAATATTTGGTCATACTCAATAATTCATGTTACTACATAATGCACAACAAATATCAAGTTAAATCATCCATTTAAATCAGCCACAGAAATAATTTTGATTCAAATTTGTGTATGTAACTTGTATACAATATTCTCATCACTTTTAGAGCGGCTATGTCACTTTTTGAGCAAAAAGTGATAGAGCTTGTCACTTTTCTATCCAAAAGTCTCAATTCATATTCAAGGCAAAAAAATGATACATTAATATTTGGTCATTCTCAATAATTCATGTCATTTCATAATGCACAACAAATATAAAGTTAGATCATTCAATTAAAACAACCACATAGATAATTTTGATCCAAATGTGTTTGTGTAACTTGCATTTATTGTTCAATCACTTTTTAAGAAAAAATTGACAAAACATGTCACTTTTTAAACAAAAAGTGACAGAGCGTGTCACTTTTCTATCCCCAAGCCTCAATTCACATTCAAGACAAAAAAATGATACATTAATATTTGGTCATGCTCAATAATTCATGTTACTCCATAATGTACAAATAATAGCAATTTAAATCATGCATTTAAATTAATCACAGATATGATTTTGATTCAAATTTGTGTGTATAACTTGTATACAATGTTACGTAACTTTTAAGCAAAAGTGACGAGCATGTCACTTTTTTAGACAAAAAGTGATGAGCTTGTCACTTTTCTATCCAAAACCTCAATTCATATTCAAGACAAAATAAATGATACATTAATGCTTGATCATACTTAATAATTTATGTCACTCAATAATGCACAACAAATATCAAGTTAAATTCTTCAATTCAATAGACCACATAGATGATTTTGATCTAAATATATTTGTGTAACTTGTATTTATTGTTACATCATTTTTGAGTAAAAAGTGACAGTATGTCACTTTTCTATCCCCAAGCCTCAATTCACATTCAAGAAAAAAAAATAATACATTAATTTTTGGTCATGCTCAATAATTCATGTCACTTCATAATGCACAACAAATGTCAAGTTAAATTATGCATTTAAATCAACCACATAGATGATTTTGATTCAAATTTGTTTGTCTAACTTACATACAATGTTCTGTAACTTTTTAAGCAAAAAGTGACAGAACATGTCACTTTTTAGAGAAAAAGTGTTAGAGCATGTCACTTTTCTATCCTCAAGCCTCAATTCATATATTCAAGATAAAAAATTAATACATTAATGTTTGGTCAATGTTAAATAATTCATGTCACCTCATAATTCACAACAAATATCAAGTTAAATCTTCAATTTAAATCAACCACAAATGTGATTTTGATTCAAATTTGTTTGTTTAATTTGTATACAATGTTCTGTCACTTTTTAAGCAAAAGTATCAATGTATGTCACTTTTCTATCATCAAGCCTCAATTCATATTCAAGACAAAAATAATGATATATTAATATTTGGTCATGCTCAAAAATTCATGTTACTCCATAATGCACAACAAATATCAAGTTAAATTCGCATTTAAATCAACTACATAGATAATTTTGATTCAAATTTGTTTATCTAACTTGCATACAATGTTACGTAACTTTTTAAGCAAAAAATGACAAAACTTATTACTTTTTGGATAAAAAGTGACAGAGCATGTCACTTTTCTATCATCAAACATCAATTCTTATTCAAGACAAAAAAATGATACATTAATGTTTGGTCATTCTCAATAATTCACGTCATTTCATAATGCACAACAAATATCAAGTTAAATCCTCTATTTAAATCAACCACAGATGTGATTTTAATTCAAATTTGTTTGTTTAACTTGCATACAATGTTCTGTCATTTTTTAATCAAAAAGTGACAGAACGTGTCACTTTTCTATCATCAAACCTCAATTTATATTCAAGATAAAAAATGATACATTAATATTTGGTCATGCTCAATAATTCATGTTACTCCATAATACACAACAAATATCAAGTTAAATCATGCATTTAAATCAACCACATAAATAATTTTGATTCAAATTTGTGTATGTAACTTGCATACAATGTTCCGTCACTTTTTAGGCAGCTATGTCACTTTTTGAGCAAAAAGTAACATAGCTTATCACTTTTCTATCCAAAAGCCTCAATTCATATTCAAGATAAAAAAAATAATACATTAATGTTTGGTCATGCTCAATAATTTATGTCATTTGATAATGCCCAACAAATATAAAGTTAAACCATTCAATTAAATCAACCACATAGATAATTTTGATCCAAATGTGTTTGTGTAGCTTGCATTTATTGTTATATCACTTTTTGAGAAAAAATTGACAAAGCATGTCACTTTTTAAACAAAAAGTGACAAAGCGCGTCACTTTTCTATTCCCAAGCCTCAATTCACATTCAAGACAAAAAAAATGATACATTAATATTTGGTCATGCTCAATATTTCATGTTACTCCATAATGTACAAATAATAGCAATTTAAATCATGCATTTAAATCAATCACGATATGATTTTGATTCAAATTTGTGTGTGTAACTAACTTGCATACAATGTTACTGTAACTTTTGAAGCAAAAAGTGACAGAGCATGTCACTTTTTAGACAAAAAGTGACAGAGCTTGTCACTTTTCTATCCAAAACTTCAATTCATATTCAAAACAAAATAAATGATACATTAATGCTTGATCATACTTAATAATTTATGTCACTCAATAATGCACAACAAATATAAAGTTAAATTCTTCAATTCAATAGACCACATAGATGATTTTGATCTAAATATGTTTGTGTAACTTGTATTTATTGTTCGCGCCATTTTTGAGTAAAAGTGATAGATTATGTCACTTTTCTATCCCCGTGCCTCAATTCACATTCAAGAAAAAAAAACAATACATTAATTTTTGGTCATGCTCAATAATTCATGTCACTTCATAATGCACAACAAATGTCAAGTTAAATTATGTATTTAAATCAACCACATAGATGATTTTGATTCAAATTTGTTTGTCTAACTTACATACAATATTCTGTAACTTTTTAAGCAAAAAGTGACAGAATATGTCACTTTTTAGATAAAAAGTGTTAGAGCATGTCACTTTTCTATCCTCAAGCCTCAATTCACATTCAAGACAAAAAAAAAATACATTAATGTTTGGTCAATGCTCAATAATTCCTGTCACTTCATAATTCACAACGGATATCAAGTTAAATCTTCTATTTAAATCAACCACGGATGTGATTTTGATTCAAATTTGTTTGTTTAATTTGCATACAATGTTCATCATTTTTTAAGCAAAAGTGTCAAAGTATGTCACTTTTCTATCATCGAGCCTCAATTCATATTCAAGACAAAAAATATGATATATTAATATTTGGTCATGCTCAATAATTCATGTTACTCCATAATGCACAACAAATATCAAGTTAAATCCTGTATTTAAATCAACTACATAGATGATTTTGATTCAAATTTATTTATCTAACTTGCATACAATGTTACGTAACTTTTTTAAGCAAAAATGACAAAACTTATCACTTTTTGGGTAAAAACTTATCACTTTTTGGATAAAAAGTGACAGAGCATGTCACTTTTCTATCATCAAACCTCAATTTATATTCAAGACAAAAAAAATGATACATTAATGTTTGGTCATTCTCAATAATTCACGTCATTTCATAATGCACAACAAATATTAAGTTAAATCCTCTATTTAAATCAACCACGTAGGTGATTTTGATTCAAATTTGTTTGTTTAACTTACATACAATGTTACATCACTTTTTAATCAAAAAGTGATAGAACGTATCACTTTTCTATCATCAAACCTCAATTTATATTCAAAACAAAAAATGATACATTAATATTTGGTCATGCTCAATAATTCATGTTACTCCATAATACACAACAAATATCAAGTTAAATCATGCATTTAAATCAACCACATAAATAATTTTGATTCAAATTTGTGTATGTAACTTGCATGCAATGTTCTGTCACTTTTTAGGCAGCTATGTCACTTTTTGAGCAAAAAGTGACATAGCTTATCACTTTTCTATCCTAAAGCCTCAATTCATATTCAAGACAAAAAAATGATACATTAATGTTTGGTCATGCTCAATAATTTATGTCATTTTATAATGCCCAACAAATATAAAGTTAAATCATTCAATTAAATCAACCACATAGATAATTTTGATCCAAATGTGTTTGTGTAACTTGCATTTATTGTTCTATCACTTTTGAGAAAAAATTGACAAAGCATGTCACTTTTTAAACAAAAAGTGACAAAGCGTCATCCTTTTCTATCCCAAGTCTCAATTCACATTCAAGAAAAAAAAATGATACATTAATATTTGGTCATGCTCAATAATTTATGTTACTCTATAATGTACAAATAATAGCAATTTAAATCATGCATTTAAATCAATCACAGATATGACTTTGATTCAAATTTGTGTGTGTAACTTGCATACAATGTTCTGTAACTTTTTAAGCAAAATGTGACAGAGCTTGTCACTTTTCTATACAAAACCTCAATTCATATTTAAGACAAAATAAATGATACATTAATGCTTGATCATACTTAATAATTCATGTCACTTCATAATGCACAACAAATATCAAGTTAAATATTCTATTTAAATCAATCACATATGTGATTTTGATTCAAATTTGTTTGTTTAACTTGCATACAATGTTCTGTCACTTTTCTATCATCAAACCTCAATTTATATTCAAGATATTACTCCATAATGCACAACACATAACAAGTTAAATCATGCATTTAAATCACCCACGTAAATAATTTTGATTCAAATTTGTGTATGTAACTTGCATACAATGTTCTGTCACTTTTTAGGCAGCTATGTCACTTTTGAGCAAAAGTGATGAGAGCTTGTCACTTTTCTATCCAAAAGTCTCAATTCATATTCAAGACAAAAAAAAATGATACATTAATATTTGGTCGTGTTCAATAATTCATGTCATTTCATAATGCACAACAAATATAAAGTTAAATCATTCAATTAAATCAACCACATAGATAATTTTGATCCAAATGTGTTTGTGTAACTTGCGTTTATTGTTCTATCACTTTTTAAGAAAAAATTGACAAAGCATGTCACTTTTTAAACAAAAAGTGGCAGAACGTGTCACTTTTCTATTCTCAAGCCTCAATTCACATTCAAGACAAAAAATGATACATTAATATTTGGCCATGCTCAATAATTCATGTTACTCCATAACGTACAAATAATAGCAATTTA
The DNA here is from genome assembly GCA_023638005.1 of Forsythia suspensa. Classification (NCBI taxonomy): domain Eukaryota; kingdom Viridiplantae; phylum Streptophyta; class Magnoliopsida; order Lamiales; family Oleaceae; genus Forsythia; species Forsythia suspensa. The sequence continues at coordinate 603,774 of CM042663.1, forward strand.
AATCATGCATTTAAATCAATCACAGATATGATTTTGATTAAAATTTGTGTGTGTAACTTGTATACAATGTTACGTAACTTTTTAAGCAAAAGTGACAGAGCATGTCACTTTTTAGACAAAAGTGACGAGTTTGTCACTTTTCTATCCAAAACCTCAATTCATATTCAAGACAAAATAAATGATACATTAATGCTTGATCATACTTAATAATTAATGTCACTTAATAATGCACAACAAATATCAAGTTAAATTCTTCAATTCAATAGACCACATAGATGATTTTGAGCTAAATATGTTTGTGTAACTTGTATTTATTGTTCTGTCATTTTTTGAATAAAAAGTGACAGAGTATGTCATTTTTCTATCCCCATGTCTCAATTCACAATCAAGAGAAAAAAAACAATATATTAATTTTTGGTCATGCTCAATAATTCATGTCACTTAATAATGCACAACAAATGTCAAGTTAAATTATGCATTTAAATTAACTACATAGATGATTTTGATTCAAATTTGTTTGTCTAACTTACATACAATGTTACAGTAACTTTTTAAGCAAAAAGTGATGAGAACATGTCACTTTTAGATAAAAAGTGTTAGATCATGTCACTTTTCTATCCTCAAGCCTCAATTCATATTCAAGACAAAAAAATGTTACATTAATGTTTGGTCAATGCTCAATAATTCATGTCACTTCATAATTCACAACAAATATCAAGTTAAATCTTCTATTTAAATCAACCACGGATGTGATTTTGATTCAAATTTTTTTGTTTAATTTGCATACAATGTTCTGTCACTTTTTAAGCAAAAAATGTCAAAGTATGTCACTTTTCTATCATCAGACCTCAATTCATATTCAAGACAAAAAAAATGATATATTACTATTTGGTCATGCTCAATAATTCATGTCACTCCATAATGCACAACAAATATCAAGTTAAATCATGCATTTAAATCAACCACAGAGATGATTTTGATTCAAATTTGTGTGTGTAACTTGCATTTAATGTTCTGTCACTTTTTAGCAAAAAGTGACAGTGCTTGTCACTTTTCTATCCAAAGTCTTAATTAATTATTCAAGAGAAAATAAATGATACATTAATGCTTGATCATGCTTAATAATTAATATCACTCAATAATGCATAACAAATATCAAGTTAAATTCTATAATTCAATCAACTACATAGATGATTTTGATCCAAATGTATTTGTGTAACTTGCAAATATTGTTCTGTCACTTTTTGAGTGAAAAGTGATATAGCATGTCACTTTTTATTCTCAACCCTCAATTCATATTCAAGACAAAAAATGATACATTAATGTTTGGTCATGCTCAATATTTCATGTCACTCCATAATGCACAACAAATATTAAATTAAATCATCTATTTAAATCAACCACATATGTGATTTTAATTCAAATTTGTTTGTTTAACTTGCATACAATGTTACATCACTTTTTAAGCAAAAAGTAACAGAGCATATCACTTTTTGTACAAAAAAGCCATATTCATTTGACATTTTACAAACACATTGTATGCATCCTGTATTGTGGCGATATTCACAAACATGTTTAGAAGACTTTACTCAATACTAATGATTTATAATAAAGTGAATAAAGAATGATTTGTCTACATTGAAATTGGAATATGAGATAATTTAAATCAAAATCATTTGTATGCATTTGCTAAGCATGTTATTGAATATCTCCAATCAAAAATCAAAAAATTATCTAATTCAAATAGAAACTATGAAGAAGAAATAAAATTTAGCATATTACCTGAAAAGTTTGCATTTTGAGTTATGATTTTGTATTGAATTGGAGAAGAAACAACGAGAAATCCTTAATAATAACGTGAAAGAGATCGGTTTTATTATGAATTTGGATTTGTAGAGAATTTGGATATGTTTTCGTGTTGATTATGGAATAGAATTGGAATTGATTTACTTTTTACCGTATTACTTACGATTGTAATAGTTTAGGATGATTTTTAAAAAATCTTCAATTTTATGGATATTTATGTAATTTTCCCATATTTTAATTTGGTGTCGTACGTATTTATTGATATGGGCCTAAGATTCCCATTTTTTTGGCTATTGTCATATAGGTAATTATTAATGGCACTATGCTTTATAACCGTATTTTCTATTTTTATAACCGTAATTATTATTTAAATTAGTTTTAACTTGATTTTTGAAAATATCTCTGTTTTTAGGGGTATTTGTCTAATTATTCCATAAATGTACCCATGTCCGAAAAAATAGTCCAAACACTTAGGATGTGTTTGGGATGAATTTTGCAAAGCTCGAAAGCACTTTTGGAGGACAAAAGTAGTTTTCATTAAAATAATAGATGTTTGATTAATATTCAAAAGTATTTGTTAACTAAGAAAGTAACTTTTTAAAGTTGTTTTAGAGCTCTACATTCATCTTAAACGAAAAATTAAAATGTGTATTTAATGAAAATTTAAAATAAAAAAAAAATCTCCTTATTAATTTAAAAAAATGCCAAATATATCCAAATTATCTTACAATTCAATATATAGATAAATATTACATTAATTTTTATAATTTAAAGATTCTTTTTGAAAGGTTTATAACATTTTTACCTTAATTTGTATTATTATTTATCATTTTAAGTATGAAATGTCACATATAAGTCATATGTTGATGTGTTAAAAGATATTATTTATCATTTTAAGTAATTAATTTTAATAGATTTTATGTATGAAAATAAATATTATTTATGAGTAAATGTTTAAAGTTTAATCAAATAAATATGTGGAGAAAGTGTAACAAATGTTCCAAACCTTTTAAAAATGTGTCGTCGAGTTCAAAACATTCTAACATCAGAACCTACATTGCCCCAAGGACCTTTGGACGATTTTAGTCCAAAAGATCTTCAGTTGATAAAAAGTCAAGCGCTTGACCTTAATTTGACCAATTAAAATAAGGGCAAAATGGTATTTCCAAATTTAATTATTTAAAGCATTAAAAAAGTAGAAAAAATAATTATAAATAAATAAATAAACAAGGAAAATGGTCTTTTTTTCCCAATGCACCCTACCTCCCCCACCGACCCCCAACGCACATATCCCTCCCAACGCCGCCACCATTAGTGTTACCAAAGGAGGAAAGGGAGTTTCTCCCCTGATTTCTGACCCAAACCCGCCCAGGTTTAGGTCAGAAAGCAGGGAGAGAAATCTGGTAGAGAAATCTTCTCCGGTTGGTTAGAAATCAATGGAGAAAAATCTCCATGTTGTCACAAAATTTGGGATGCAAATAGCGTGCGATTTGCACCCAATCTGGTGAGACGCATGCACCATTTGCACGTATTTCATGATTAGACACCACCTCTGAGCCGCCTTGATCTAGAAATGGTGCATCACAGGCAGAGACTAATGGAGCGGGGCCGGGCCTGACTATAGCCCGTGTCAGGCCCAGCCCAGATCCAATTTTGAAAGCTATTTTTTTTGGTAAATTCAGAGCCAGTCACTGTTGTTACACTTATGGACTATAAAGTCATATGACCAAAATTTAATTCAATTAAAATCATATTTTAGAGTTAAAAGACCAACTTATCCCTGCAATTGCAAAAAAGGCGTTAATTCAATGAAATTAATCTATTTATCAAATACAAAGTGGCTTACTTTGATCTTCTGCTCTCTCTATCTAAATTGATTTAGCCATATATGAAATTTAATGTAACCAACGTAAAAGATGAGCACCACTCACTACAATTTCTATCAAATCACCCTAAATATCAGTCATAATTTAATTTACTGATTTGAACAAATATAGAGATGAAAATAATAGATGCTAACGAAGGAAACAACATTTGGTATAAAACAAATGGGATAATTGCATCAAAGGTCTCTATTTTTTCAAAATCGTTGGGATATGCCCCTAACCTAAAAAAATAGCACCACACATGTCCCCAACGTATGAAGAAATAGGTATCGTAGGTCCATCTTCACACTTTTCATCAGTTTTCTCTATTGAAAGTTAAAATTGGACTGCACGTACTGTATTTCTCCAAAAAAAGCGTCTGAGAATGTCTCTCTTCTTTTCCCTCCTCTCTCTCTCTCTCTCTCTCTCTCTCTCTCTCCTCCTACATATGTCCCTACGATGTACCATGTGTACTGTATATGCAAATACAAACACCACTATTCCGCCAAGAACTCTTGTTTCACAGTTACACCACTTTTGCGCTTTCTCACCGAATAGACTAATAAAATTTTCATCTCAAAACCCACAAAAATAGAGCAAGAAATAGAGAGAAATATGGGAAAAAATGGTGGCAAAGAAAAAGTTTGGATAATAGTACCTGATATCATATCTGCTTCAAAACCCACTTTTTATCTTTGATTAAAGTTTTGTTTTTTCTCCCAAGATGAGAACTTTTTCAACTGCAACCTCACTACCGCCTTGCTAATGTACGCCGCCACCGCCAATCGTACCCCCACCCCACCTGCTCAACCGATCTATCGACCAGCAACGTCCCAGGTTGGCTAATGTGCGTCGTTTGTCTTGATTTCACTTTCCGGCCCATATCGTCCCTTCCAAACAATCTATGTCATCCACCACTCTCGTAGTGGCTGTCGCCGCGGACAAGGTGGAAAAGCCTCCCCGGAGATTTCCACCACCTTGCTGGATCCAATAGGAGATGCTGGCTTTGATTGACGCCTATCGCGAGAGGTGGTACGCACTCCACAGAGAGTACCTGCGCACGGTGGACTAGGATGTGGTGGCGGCCATCATCAACAACTACTTCTCTGACGCCTCCATTCCCAAGACCTTTGCGCAGTGTCGCCACAAGATGGAGAACGGAATTGACCCTCCCTCAGTCGATACTGGATTGGGTGACAAAACAGATAATTATGCCCTATTGAAAACATTTATTGATCAGAGCATACTGAAATTGATGTTTCTTACTGTCTGCCTGATTTATGTTAGAGGCAGTGATATGATATCATGTAAATGGCTAAAATTTTGGATTAAAATTGGTGATATTTTATCAGTAATTGGACTTTTTGAAGCACAATTAAGCAGTCAGTGCATATTAGCTTCTAGGCATGGCAGTTTAGCCTTTATGCCTAAGTTTTTCACCTTTCGGTCTAAATGGTTCAATACTACATGGGTGGGAATATTGTTGTCAACAGTTGTTGCACTTGGTGTTTCTTACATGGATTACACAGATATTATATCTTCTACAAATTTCTTGTATAGTTTGGGTATGCTCTTGGAATTTGCATCTTTTCTTTGGTTGAGGAGAAAATTCCCCACAATGAAATGGCCATAAAGGGTCCCTTTGAGGCTGTCGGCAATGTTGCTTATGTGCTTAATACTAACAGGATTTTTGGTGGTTATAATGGCTATAGCAACCAAAATAAGTGGATTAATGACTGTTGCTGGAATTTTATGGTATTTCTTGATGGGGTTTTGCAAGTCAAAAGGATGGTTTAAACAATGGAGAAAAATGTACAGTGGAGTACATTTTAACCCTGCCATTCTCAGACGCTTTTTTTTTGGAGAAATACAACGCGAGTAGTCCAATTTTGACTTTTAAAGAAGAAAACTGATGGAAAGCGTAAAGAGGAACCTACTATGCCTATTTTTTCATACGTTTGGGACGTGTAATGCTATTTTTTTAGGTTATGGACATATTCCCAATGATTTTGAAAGCTTGAGGACCTTTGATGCAATTATCCCTAAACAAATCAAAAGAAATGTGTAAACAGCGTGCCACATATTTTTTCAGTAACAGGTGCATTACAAGAAGATATATTAGCGACATTCAAACAATAACTACAAAACATAAATGTATTTGCAAGACCAATAATAGATTGATCTTATGATATTGTACAATCTACTAAAACAATATCATTACTTTATCCATTAAAATATTTTGTGCATAGTTTTATCAATAATACTATTTTATTTAGATAATGTAAATTGATATATTTATACCATACTTTATCTTTGATACTGTTTTATTATGATAATGTTTCAACATATGATACTGTTTCAATCTCTTTGTTTTATCTATATAATTTGCATTAGTATATTTATACCATATTTTTTATCTTTGATACTGCTTTATTATGATAATGTTTCAATCTCTTTGTTCTATCTATGATACTGTTTTATTTATATAATTTGCATTGGTATACTCATACCATGCTTTTTTATCTTTAATATTATTTTATTATGATAATGTTTCAACCTATCATACTGTTTCAATCTCTTTGTTTTATCTATGATACTGTTTTATTTACATAATTTGCATTGGTATACTCATACCATGCTTTTTATCTTTGATACTATTTTATTATGATAATGTTTCAATCTCTTTGTTTTATCTATAATACTGTTTTAGTATGTATGATACTGTTAAGTTATGACAAACTAAAAATTGTTATTTTAAGTTAAAGAGACGACTTCAAACGGCTAAAATCCATTGTCAGCCATATCAAAGCTACTTGGTCTTGATTGGCTCGTCGAGACCATTCTGAAAATATATTATAATAGAGATTAATTTATCATCATTTAAAAGAGATTTATGAATAGCAACCAACACATTTTAAGAACAGTATCGTTACTTCAACCATTAAAAATATATTGTACTTAGTTTTATATATGATAATGTTTTATTTATGCTTTTATCTTTGATACTGTTTTATTATTATAATATTTCAACCTATTATACTATTTCAATATATGATATTGTTATTGAATGCATTTAGTATCAATAGTCTTGTACTACTAATGAAATATTTTAAGAACAATATCATATATATATGATACTATTTTATCTATATAAAGTGATATGATATACTTATACCATACTTTTATCTTTGATATTGTTTTATTACAATAATGTTTCAACCTATGATACTGTTATTTAACCTATGATAATGTTATTTTATTGGGTTGTAGCTTTTGATACTATATTATTAAGATACTTTCATGTTTGATATTGATATATTAAGATACATTTATCTATGATACTGTTTATACAAGAAAAATTAAAAATTGTCATTTTAAGCTAAATAGACTACTTCAAACGGCTAAAATCCATCGTCGGTAGTGGCGAAGTGACTGGTCTTGACTGGCTCGTTGAGACGATTTCGAAAATATATTATAATAAAAATTCTGAGTACGTATGCAAATTCTATGCCATTTCTGTTATGATACTATTTTTTGTGATACTGTTTTTCATAATACAGTATCAAACAACACACATGATTAACAACACAAAGAATAATCTAATGTCCAACTTAATACAGTATCAAGCTACACTCTGGTAATGGTATTGAATCTATATATTTCACTTCCCTCTATTTTTTCCAATTCCAAACCTTCATCTTCTCCTACAATTCGTAAACATTCATCCATCACGTTTTCATGAAGAGCAATAATCGTTTTAATTCAGTCACAATATCAATGCTAAAAATCCATATCTTTTTCAGAAAACTCACTTATCACAATCATAAATACATACCCCCCCCACACAACAGAGTTACAAAGTGTAAAAAATGGCGACTCTTATGTTCCTACATTGGTTCCTTCACTTGCCGAGGATTGTGAGCAACTTAGTTTGTTGGTTTTTACCTAACAACTTTTGCTTTGTGTGTGTGTGTGTTTTTTTTTTTTTTATTTTTTTTTTTTGCCTTTTTTGAACGTTTTGATCGAATCTATGTGATTGGGATTTTGCGCTGGTGATGTGCAAAAGTCGACGGGGAGCTCCGGAGAAGAAGTACTTGCCGGAGGTCACTGGAGGTGGAGGTGGAGGTGGAGGTGGAAGAAAGCGCCGATGGAAAATATGGATCACATAGGTTATTTTGAAATTCATTTAAAATATTGGTGAAAGTATGATTTAATTACAATTTTGAAAAATGTTTTGACCTAATTTGAAATAAGTCATGTACAAGTGACTTATAAACAATTTTTCCTTTTTTTTTTTTATTTGATGTAGCCTATGCAAATATTTAGTAGCCCAACCCAAATTTAATAAAGATCCAACCCAAAACCAAAATTAGCCCAAACAAAAGACTAAGCCCAATACTTAAAACAAAATTTTTAATTGATTTTCAAACTCAATTGCCCAAAGAACGCCTTCATCTGATTAACATCTTCTTGGACCTTGATGTATATCAGCCCAATTGCTAGAACAAAATACATTGTGAATATTACACCCACTACTTATGAATATTAAAATAATCCTAAATCTAACAACTTAGCTTATTTATTTCAAAAATACTATATTCTTAAAAATAAATTAATTATTTTAATATTCAATTAATAATGGATAAAAAACAGTTTTAAAACCGTAAATTACATATTACCCTTTTAATCCGCCTAGATTTACGCACTCTGTACAATGCAAAAGCCCCAACAGTGAAGAAACCTCCATTATCAAATCGGTACAAGTTTTGTTCAAAATCTCTGCAAATCTTCATCTGAAAGTCCTAAGTTCTTGTACATTTTTCAATATATTTCATCTCTTTTGAAGAATGGAGACTCCTAGTCGGAGATTGACAAGGTCGAAGAGAGCGTCGCCTGGTGTAGAAAACAAACCGGAGTCCAATGAAAGAGAACGAAGATGAAGAACAATCTAAAATCAATTAGACGAATGGGTGATATTTACTTCTGGAGACGATTGAAGCAATGGCACAATGAGATGAGATGAAGCAAGCAACTGATGGATGCTAGGATTTGATTGTTCTCTGTATGAAACATTTTTTATGATATAATATGTATATACAGGTCTGTTACAGTACATTGTATATATTAATAGGAATTTGTTGAAGTTTAGATTTAGTTTTGGCTGTTGTAACAGTTGTAACAGATTTTCTTTAATATCAATATCTGATGCTGTTGTTACAAATGATATTGTGTATGAATGTTTGATACAGTGTTAGGGATGATGTTGAGAATCAAGTTCTGATACAGATGTTACAATTAATATTTTGTAGCAATTAATATGTTATTAAATATGCTACAGATTAAGTTATGTTATATATTGAGTTATGTTATTAAATCATGAGTTAAATTTCTTCTCACTGTTACATTCTACAATGTGTTAATTTATTTTAAAGTCCAGTATGTATGTAAATACGAAATTGTTGAAGTTTATAGTTGGTTTTGCAGTTATAACATTTGTAACAGATTCTTTCTAATATCATGGTCTGATATAGTATTACAAATGCTATAATATATCACTATTTGATACATATGTTACAAACGACATTTTGTATCACTGAATATGTTACAGATAATATAATGTTATTTTACCCAACACATGTTACATGTATTAGTATTCTCTACCATTGACGTTACATATGTTACAACTGAACTTGTTAAAGTTTAGAGTTGGTTTTTGCAGTTGTAACATTTGTAACATATTCTTTTTAATATAATGGTCTGATACAGATGTTACAAATTCTATAGTGTATCACTATCTGATACATATGTTACAAACGACAGTCTGTATCATTGTTATTTTACCAAATAGATGTTACAGATGATATTGTGTTATTTTACCCAATACATGTTACATAATTTTGTATTCTCTACCACTGACGTTACATATGTTACATTGGAATTACTAATCACTACAATTTGTTACAAAATAATAACATAAAATAATATGTTACAAACATACAAACGTAATACTGAAATGTAACATACGAGATTTGTAACATACGCGAATGTTCTAAATGTAATAAACATCTACGCAAACAATAAACTTCCAAATGTTACAAGATTATAATAGAAATATAACGTTATTCACGTTCTAATGTTCTTCACGTTCTGATATCGTTCAGCGCACCTTCTTCACGGACGGAAGTTTTTCACGGTCTGATGTTCTTCGCCGACTGATCTTCTTCGCCGAATGATGTTATTCACATAATGATGTTCTTCGCTTTTGTACTGATCTTCTTCGCGGCATTTTCTGAAATTTTTTATTTTTTGTATTTTGACAAAGAATCAATTAGATTTCTAATTGAATAGAATAACGGAAATTTCCCTTTTTTTCGGGTTTCAGTTACACCTGTTAATTACAGCATCTAATTAATATATTAATATTTGTAATTATAATAAATATATTACCAAAACAGTATTTCCAAAAAGTGGCGCGTTCTTGAAAAAATCCCAAATACATTCACTGCCTTCATTCCCAAATCACAAATAAGTGTGTGCGAGAAGGCATAAACTCCTTAATCATTTTTTTCCTCATTTTTCTCAAATTAAAGCTCCAATCACTCAAAATCAACTGCAAATCCGTTAACCGAACTTGGTGACTCCGCTACCCAGCCTTAAATTAGTCAGAAATTTATTGATTTCCGCCGACAACAGTGTTGGTATTTTTCTCTTTTCTTTTCTTTTTCTTTTTTTAATATTTGTGTAATGTTTATATTATTTTGCATATTTGTTTTTTGATTTTATGCCATATTCTTAATTGATTGGTTGTATATTATTTTTATTTTTTCAACTATTAAAAAAATTGAAATATGACTGCAAAAGCAAAACGAATATAATTAATTTTTTATGAATGAATTAAAGAAGGTAGTATTTGAAAATTGAAATGAAATGAAAGACAATATTAAATATTAAGTGCCCATTTGATGTTGGCTCAACTATTTTGCAATTTGTGAAGCTTTTGTATTTTTTCTTAAATTTTTTTTTTATAGCCATTGAATATTAGATTTTATTGTGTAGGAAGAAATCAGCGGCCAATGTGAAGAAAATTGAGGAAAAATACGCTTACACCCTTGTAGGTATTTCGCTTGCAATTGTGTAATTAATTTTTGTTTTTGTCTTGCCGACTTATTTTGTATGCTTCGTCTTTTTATTATTATATTATTGTGTCTTGTCGGCCTATTTTGTTGCCTTGTCGGCTTATTATTAAATTGTTGTACCCTACTGGATTAAGATTAAATTGTTGTGCCTTCTCGGCCTATTTGTAGATTGTTGATAGATTGTCATTTTTTGTGGTTTTTTTATGTTTTAAAACCTCGTCGGGAACAACTTCAATAAGTAATATCATTTTAGTGATTTTTTATGTTATATATAAATATTATTATATTGACTTCTATATATTTCAGCCCTGTGAAATAAATTCCTGAATTCGTCCCTGAACACTGGTTAATCCCCTCAAAAAATGACAATGCGTGCCTCAAGTCCAAAATTCACTTTATTTATCTCAAATCTATCAGCCTAAAGCAGACCCTCAAACATTGGATTCAGCAAGAATATGAACGTGCAAAGCACATATAATGTTAAATGCAACTTCGGGGGAGTATACTTAGACTTTCGTGAAAACCATCAATCGATCGAGTGGATTTCTCCGTGGGTTGGTGACACCAACGAAGGGGTTGGGAGAGGTGTGTTGGGCGTGGTCACATTTTGAGAAGAAGACTATTTTTTTTTCTCATTTATTAATTTTTTTAAATAACTAATTTGAAAAGATCATTATGTCCTTATTAAAATTGGTCAAATTATAGTCAGACACTTGAAATTTGGTTAACATACAGTCTTTTGAATGAAAACCAACTGGAAGTTCTTAGGGTGCACATTTATTAAAAATTTGAAAATAGAGACACAGTTCTAAAAGGTTTGAGACATTTGTTACAAAATTTCCTCAATATATAATAAAACACTTTAGTAGTTATACTGTCAAACATTACTTTTGAATTTAACAACAAAATAGCCAACAATTTGTACTAAAAACTCTACTTGAAAGAACTCTACTATAAAAAATTCTACTAACAAAAGTTCTACACATAACCGTCTTGCCAAATTGACCCTTAATTTATTTGTTACTCAATTTTAACTTAAAAATAATAATAAACACATAAAAACTGAAAAGAAAATATAAAAAAGAGAAATTTGCAACACAGGTCCCAACCCTTTCAAAAATGTTACGCCAAGTCCCAAACCTTCTGAATTTAGCACCTACATCCTAAACTATTTAATAAATGTGCACCCTAAAAACTTCTGGACTCGTCCATATGAGCGTTGATTGACCAAAAATCAAATATCTGACCGTAATTTGATTAATTATACTAACGAAAAAATGGACTTTTCAAATTTAGTTATTGAAAAAATTAAAACAAAATATTTCAAGTCCCAAACCTTAGCACATACATCTCAAATATTTCAATAAATTTGCGCCTTAAGGACCTTTTGATGATTTCCATCTAAAAGGCCGTCAATTGACCAAAAGTCAAACGTTTTACATAAGACTAATTTTAATAAGAGTAAAACTATATTTTTCAATTTAATTATTTTAAAAAATTAAGATCCCATCCCATAACGCACTAACAACACCTCACCACGCAAGTTTGGGTCATAAAATTGGGGTGGGGGGGGAGAGAAACCCCAGTTGATAAAAAAACACTCTTTGGTTTTCGCAAAATCAAGGGTGCAAATCTCATCCCAGATTTGCGATATGCACCAAAGAATTTCGTGAAAACGAGAAAGAGTTGAATTTTGCTCAACTAACATTTTGTATTTCCGGGATGAAAACTTTATTGAAACATTTGGGATGTAGATGCTAAGATTATAAAGTTTGGACCTGGCAGGACATTTTTGAAAAGTTTGAACCTCTGCTGCAAATTCTCCAAAAATAAATAAGATAAATATTTTTTAAATAAAAAAAAAATATTTATATCTTCTCCCCCAACACCACCCCGATTTGGGTTCGGAAACGAGGGGGAGAAATCCTCCCAGTTGATAATACTTTAGTTAAGTTTCAAAAGTGGATGCTGCATTTGTTTTAATGGATATCGAGTTACAGATTCTAATTATTTTTTACAGAATGGCTGAAGAAATCGTCTCTATCATGAACAAGGAACAAACAACTGACAAAAATAGTTTTCCTATGACTACGAGAGATAAATATATGAGGAATAAGCGACACAAATAATTATAAGCTGAAAATAGAGAATTGCATAATGAGCACTGTAGGGTGTTACTTAGGATTGAAAGAAAAAGTTATGACAAATGCCTTAATAAAGGTGGTAGAGATTTGAGACAGAGGAGCTTTGTTACAACAAAAGATATGGCTGTAGATGGACTTGCTGACAATGAAAGATGTAAATTTTTCCCTTTTTTAATGAATCTGTTTTATTTGTATTAATTAATTTAATATTCTGTTCATGTGTGCTGGAATTACAGCTCCTCTGGCTTTTGGAAGATTTATGGTTTGTAGCTAAGGAGGGAGAAACTGTGAAACTGATACCATCAATTGCTGTCTTATGAAAATCTGGTGAAGGTGTAACTCATGTTGCACCATAAGTTGTTACCTTATCAAACTATATATTGTGCATTTATATACTGACTTTACACGACTGGACAAAACAACTGACAAATTTTATTATACATCTCTCTTCTCTAATTATGTTGAGTCTAGCATATCTCGCATATCTTCAATTTTATATTTTAATTCAGATAATTTAATTGGTAAAATAAATATACTTCCTAATTTTCCATGTCAATTGTTAAAATTCTTTTCATGGCTGAAACAGGGTTTAGTCTTTTGAATTCCTTTAAAATGTGAAAACAACGCTAGTATATGTCCACTTACAACTCAAAACACATGAATCGCACGTGCCGCCACTAGTTAATTTTCAGGGACTTAAAATTGAAAATTACTAAAACACTTCGTCAATTTAAAATTATTATTTATTATTATATTATTCAAACTCGTCTGATTCCGTTGATCACACTTTGAAATCATTGTTCGTGAAAGGGCTAAAGTTACAAAAGAATTTTCCAAAAATTTGAATTCTCTAGTCTTTGTCAAGGCACAGAGAATTCACGGTCTGAATTAATTGTACGATGAATTAAGTGGTCCATGTGAATCACCTAATATGTTAACGGTTGTTGAGAGTAACCACTCCTTCTTAGTTTTTGAAGTTGTCGTGTAAATTAAAATTAATAGATTCCCACGTCGATGATTTCTTTTATAATCAATTTAGTATTTATTTAGTAAATTGTTTTTAGATTATAAATTATGAGTTATACATAAAAATCGAGAGTTTTACAGAAATGTGTGAATAAAAATAATATTTAACTAACTTATAAATCTTATAAATACTTCCAAACATGCACTTAAAGAGTAAACTATGCAAGAACCTCAATTTCTTAATTGATTTTGACATTCTAATTCAGGATCAAAGTATTTGTTGACTCTGACTATACATTTTTAAATTCTTTGCGTCAAAACTAATGAAAAGTAAATGAAAACTCGTTTATGACTTTCATTCAATTCAAAATATATCTCAATTATCAATTTTTCAAAAAATATTATTTATATTTATATAAAATAACGTATGGTCGAAAATGTAAGTTCGAATTAAAAGGATATTTCCATCACATAATAATATCTTGATAGTTGTGGAAGAGTACAAAACCACAGCCACATAGTACTACCACCCATTCCCACTTACCTTGAAAAACAATCAACAAATTACCACCACAAATTGCTTCTCCCTTTCAATCTCACCCTTCTTTTCTTAATCATTCTTTATTATCTTTAAATAATGGCCTTTAATTACACTCCAACAAAACTTTCATTATTTAATTAGTACAACTTTACTGTATTATGAAATGATATAATATAGTGTGAGATGCCAAGAATCAGCTGCCCTCAGCCACAATCTTTCTTTTATGTTAATATTTGTTACTTATAATTTAATCGTTTGTTGACTCGTAAATTTTACGCTCAGAATTTAATTACAACTAACATCACTAAAACGATCTTATCCTTTAAAATTTCTTGTAGTAGAGATAATGAATATTTACAATCGGTGCTTGCAAGATCATTTTTTAAAATAATAAAAAGATTTATAAGCTTTATTCTCAATAAATTAAAAATTAATCCTACAAATTTATCATTATGGGGCGATCTTCAAGTTCAATTCATCGCATTAGCACACAATATTCACGATCCCATCCATCTTCTAACTCAAGCACCCTAGTCTTAGAGGGTGCACCGTGTACAAATTAAAAAGAGATCTATAGAAAACCCATAGAATTTGTAGAACAAATTAGAGACCTTTGAGTGTCCTTATTAAATCCTAAGATTATCTGAGAAGATATTTTAATTATTTATTATATTTACAAGAATCGAGTATAATTTAATACTTATATTATTAGTAACGTTATCCTAAGATCGGATAGAAAATAGAATTCAAATTAAAGTTAATAGGTTTTGCCATTTGATGTGATTGCAGGCCATGAATTGTTTGCTTAAATTATTGAGAGGCATGAAATGAAAGTAGGGGGACAAAGTATAATTGTTAATCAAACTCTTAGATATTTCAACAACAAATATTAATAAAATGAAAATATCTATTTGGATGTTTCATTTAAATAATCCTTTTTAAAATCATATTTGGACCAACAAGCAAAAGAAAGAAATAAGGTTCATTAATTTGGGGTTCACAATGTATGCTTGAAAATGACAAAAAACAATTGGTGGTGTCTAACAAATGCAGCAGTCATTGTTGAACAAGTATTTGCAATATAAACCACACACTTATATATATTTTAAAATTATTTCTCAAAATTGTTTTTCTTTATATAATTAATTGTGGAATGTAAAACTTGATCTTATCAAATTAAATGCTATTTCTCTTTCCAAATTAGGAAGCTTTTCCTATCAATGCATTGTGGGTCACTGAATATTTTGGGCCACCCATCTTTAATTTCAAGAAAGCAAGTCATCTAACTTTGATTTGCTGGCTAATCTCACTACTTCGTCCACTTTCATGAGCAAATTACATTAATTGGACTTACGGCAGTCGACAAAGTTGCCAGATTTGCAAGTAAATTGAAGTTAGGTAGTTTTATTGACAAAATAAAAAATGAGTGGCCCGTAATGTATTTAACCAACGGTAATAAGTGTGGATACATGGTTTGAGGGTGAGTTGGCTAACAAACCCCCTGCTGCGGGTTGCCCTTCATGAGTTTTGTCACCATTTAACTACTCTGTTGCCAAAATTGAGGCGTTTGAAACACGAGACATGAGATTGATACAGAAGCAACATCGTGCCTTCTCGACACTTTAGTGCAACAACATCAGCCATTGTCGATTGTCCATGCCAGCAGTCGTCCAATTCAGGCCACGCCACACCAAATTGAATAAAACTAAATGCAAATTAAGAGTGTGTTTAATTTTAATTAAAAGATTTCAACTTTTTAATAAAATTTAAATTAAAAACAAACTATTATATAAATAAGTCGTAAACATAATTTTTCGAATCAACAGGAATATAAAAATCACAGCATTAATATTATAATACCTAATTTGAAGTATATTCAAGATCTACTCATTTTTTTTTTTGTCTGTCTAAAGTCTAAACAAACCGTTTGACAAGTCAGAACTACATATTGAAAGCCATTAGAACCACAATTTGTGAAGCCATGGTAAAAAGGCCCCTACTAAATAAAGATTAATAATCCACGAAATATTTTGTCTCCTAATATTTTATCTTAAATAAAATAATCAAGAAATTGGCAGATCAAAAACCATCAGCCATCAAATCTAACGGTTAAGAAGAGTCGCAGGAATCGAATCAACGGCCCTGGTTTCGTAACTCAAACGGCAGAACTCTGTTGCACCTTAAACCGTTTCTTCCCGGTGAAGTACCTGACCCGATCCGTTTGATCAGCCTCAGTTTTCCGGACTTTTGGTGGCGCGGGCGTGGGCGTGGGCGCGGGCTCAACTTCTTCCGCGACCATCTCTGTCTCTGAGGTGGAGAACGGCGACGCATGCACATCCGGTTGAGACGACGCGCAGTCGTGATCATCCTGTCATTTTAACACCAAAAATTTCACCATTTTGATCTCAAAAATTTGAGAAATTGGGGGAGGAAATTGTGCTAAAAATAATAAGAAAATCTGAGCAATTTAATTTCTTCATCAATTTTTTGTTTTCACGATGAAACAAACCAAGAAAATATACCAAAAAAATTGACAAATTTCATACATTTGAAACTTCCTCACGCATTCGCTTCGTCCTAACCTCTTTTTCGCCGATTGTCGACCCTTCGCTACTCGAAGAACTCGCCGGCGGCGGTGAAGCCGATGACCACGGAACCACCTGATTCTCTTCATCCTCATCAGTCTCAACGTCGTCTTCCACATTGCTTTCATCATCATCTTCCTCTTCCGTCGTGACGGTTCCGTTTACACACTTTTCACACACAGAGAAGGTGAGTGCCAGTTTCGCACCGGAGGCAGACCACGGCATCGGCGACTGACAGGCGTGGCAAAGCAGACTCCTGGAATGCCTTGCCACCAGGAAATTAGCAGAGTGAACTTTCGCGTCGCAGTCCCAACACAAACTCGCCTGATCCGACTGACAGTACATCCTAGCCATTCCTTTACACAACTCGCACCTTTTCATCTCCCAGAAATCCCGAAAAATCCTCTAGAATTTTCAATTTTGTGATGGTACAGGTAAAAAAATAGTGAGAGAAAATGGAAAATGCGAAGAGAGGGAGAGTAGAGAGATAAAACTTGAGAAGAAAGAAGAAGCAACTTCTGCAATTCAATTTGTAGTCAGCTACTCGCAAACGACCTTTACATTGTATTAAATTACCCAAACTGCCACCGAAGACTGAATAGGTGTAGGAAATTCTCACCCACAGTCCCCAAACATAACCACTTGTCTCAGTTGGGTCACCACTTCTGTTTTGTGGTAAATTTTATTCCTATAAATGTAATTTTCACTATAATTTCAATTTTAATAAATGTAGGGATTAAAAAGCTGTTTTGTATTCAATTTTTGTTTTCAATTTTTAACATGAAATCAACTTCAGATAAACCACTTTTAAAGCCAATTTCATCAAATGTATTCAATTTTTGTATTCAAGTATTTTGACATCAACTAAGATAACTCTTTCTAATTTCATCAATATCATTAATTTTTGTCTGTATAAGTTACAGAATTGGACATAGTTATGTTGATTAAGATATAATTAAAGTATAATTATTCGATTGGTATTCTAGTGAAAGTGCATTTAACATAAATGGAATTTAAGTGCATTTAACATAAATGGAATTTACCCTTGTTTTGTCGCCTTTAGATCCACCAAACCATATCTTTTAGTACACTTAAGGACAAATTGACTAAAATCTTTCAAATTTCTGTCAAATGAGTATGTGCCCATTCTTTTGAGGATATTCCTCCCATAATTTAAGTTCCTCTGAAATAATAGAAATCATGTGCCAATAAAGTAATTATTTGACACAAAGTTTGACAATTTTCGTCTATTTCTCCTTCGGTGCAACAAAAAGAGACAATTTGGAGATCTAAATGCGATAGAAAAATGAATGGGAACCCAAGTGAGACAAGTGGTAATGTTTGGGGACTCTGGATGAGAATTTATTTAGTCTGTTCGAAGAATTAAACAGGGGCAATTGAGTAATTTCAAAATGGCGACGGAGATATTTCTTGACATGGGGAATGTGTGAGTCAATGAAACGACAGCGTGTTGGGGATGGTGTTTTCGGGGTTTGTGTTTTCTGTAGCTGGTGCAAAGAATATTGTGATTGGTTGTGATGACGTGGCAGAGAAGGAGATTATGATTTGCTTACGTGGACACACTGGGTCGAATCAGGGCCCATTTGGCCATGTGATGTTCACCTGACTGGTGATTTGGTAGTAGTGGTGTGAATTAAGTAAAGTCATGGGGGACCTTAACCCTAATTTGAACAAGACCAAATTAATTAAGAATAACTTTTTTTTTTTGTTTAGAGTAATTAACAAATGAAAGTAAATACATATTTTATAGTAGTTTCATATAGAAGATAAGAGTATGTATAAATGGTTATAAGAATTTATAAATTGATCAAATATTATTTTTAACAACATATTTATAGGATCCATAATATACATTTTGTAGAATCTATTGCTTATGATCTATAAAAATATTTACTAAATATATACTTAAAAAAATAAATATGGGGCAAATAAACAAGTTATAAAATGAGTAGAGAGTTCGTATCTTGAAATGTTTAACGTTATAAATTCTGTTTTAAAAAAAAAATATTATTATATCATAAATATAAATCTAATTTTTTATTTTAACAATTTTAGTTACATGTATTTGTGGTAATTTTACTGTGATCAGTCATTGTGCAAAATTTGAATATAAATTTTGAAAGGAAAAAAAAACAAGTTATGGATTCGAAATCCACTAAAATCTAATGAATATATGAGGGATCATACTGAAATATCTACAAAGTTTGATATTTAAAACATCTTCAATGCAACCGCAACCTTGAATTGCATTAAAAAGTGTGTCATATCATCTCAAATTACTTACATGGCAAAGAAAAAAGTGAAAGATGTCTAGCACACCATTCACAATTGGACGGTGTGCTAGACATCCTCTATTTATTTTCTTATAATTAATGTCTATCGAAATGTATGTTAAGCCTATTTAGTTTAAGGGTTAATTACACTAATGGTCTATATTCTTTCAGGTTTGTAACGATTTCATCTTCGTTCCTTTTTTTAGCAGATATCATCCCCATTTTTCTATTTATTCTCACATATAGTCCCCAAATCACTATTTTTCACTATTCTAAAAATTCTATGACAATTTTACCCTTTGACTTAAATAAATTAAAATGATAAGAAAAAAATACAATAAAAGCATTGCAATTGGGCCCTTAACCTTTTTAAAATTACAAATAAATCCTAAACAATTTTATTTTATTTAAATAAGTATTCTTCCCCAACCCCACCCACCCCCTTCGTTTTCATTCCCCGACGCTTCGCTATTTTCAGTCCCACCCTACATATACATACACCACCATATCTTTATTTCACATTTTCACATCTTTCTCTGTGAAATAGAGATCTGGCACAACTAGATTTCTCCAAAATTTAGCGATCTGGCAGACCCATATGGAGCGATCTGGCTCAACTAGGTTTCTCACCTCCTTCTTGCCAAAAATTACAGCCACCTTCGCCGGAGAGAGAGAGAGAGACGCCGGCCAAAATTATGCCGGCGTGAAAGAAACAATGGTTCCATGTACGCCGTCACCTCTTCCATCAGCGCACGACAGAAATGCCCAAAACAATGGCATTGCTTGCTTTACCGGCCAGCGCGGTGCCACTACCTTTCACGCAGCGAGACGACTCCCATAACAACCATCACCGTGATGAAGACGAGGTAGCGGCGCCCCAATGTGCCACCGCTTCAACCATTCAAGGTGGCGGCGCCAATGGGTGCCGCCGCTATTTCTTCCTTCACCGATTAGGTTATATACACTTTTTATTTGATTTGTCTCAAGTATCGTGTTTGTGGTTGTGATTTTGACTTACATGGCGATGATGAATGGGTTTTAGACACCGAGAATGGAAAAGGGTTCGACACGGTGTGCAAGACTCACTCAACGGCTTGAACTTCTGCAAGAAAATCTATTTTGAGGATGTGGGTAGTGGAGTTCGAGGCTAAAGCGGTGGTGGGCCGTCGCGGTGGTAGCTCCCAGGCTTCCGCCACCGGTCTTGAAAAAAAAGGAGAGGATGGTGGTGGTGGGGTGAGTTGGGGAAGAACACTTATTTGAATAAAATAAAATTATTTATGATTTATTTGTACTTTTAAAAAGGTTAAGGGCCCAATTGCAATGCTTTTATTGTATTTTTTTTCTTATCATTTTAATTTATTTAAGTCAAGGAGTAAAATTATCATAGAATTTTCGAGAATAGTAAAAATAGTGATTTAGAGACCATCTGTGAGAATAAATGGAAGAATGGGGATGATATCTCTAAAAAAAAGAATGGGGATGAAATCGTTATAAACTGAAAGAATGGAGACCATTAGTGTAATTAACCCTTAATTTAATTTTTTATAACTTATCTCTAATGGAATATGTGTTCATAATCTTTTATTTAATTTTTTATAATTTATTTGTGACTCTCTTTTACATGTGGACCACAATTTTTTCAATCCACAATCCCATTGAAGACGTTATTCTCTCCTTCTCTATTTTATTTGCCGCATTCACAACAATCTACATTGTTGCATTGGAGATGCTCTTATATTTATGGACTCGAAATTCATGAGTTATTGAACAAACTTAGAATTCTAAAGAATTTATTAGAATCCAAGTTGGGGATTCCAAAATTTTAATAGAATTATATGGATTTTAAGTTTTATAATTTTTAATTTGGTGAACACGGTTGCAGCACATCGAGGGAGCATTGTGAGGTTTAAGAATGTCTCAGCATAGACAATTATAGGTTGCATACATCGATTACTACCATTAAGGTCACCTCTTGACCTCGAGTGGCATTTTCTCCCATTTATCACGGGTTTCATCCTCATTAATACATAGGTCTATTATCTGGGTCGCTTATCTTGATCTTGGTAATACACAAGTCAAATTGACTTTTTTTTTCTCTTAGAAATGATTGTAGGTGAGCTATCACAATCGTTTGGTAAACCTTGTCAGTATCATATGTTGTGTTTAGAAAATTAAAGTACCCTAATCATAGTAAAAAATGTGCAACAAAGTTGGTATTGAGTAAGTTTCGAAGTTTAAATTTATTTTTTCTTCCTTCTTCTATTTAATATTTTTGCATCTTGATCATTCTCATGAAATAAAAAAGTTAATTTTGAGAAAAATGAAGGAAAATTAGAGCCAGGATCCTTTGCAAGATACATATAATTGGGTCTTCCATTAAAGTTAATTAGAGCCACGATGTCCAATATATATTAAAAATTGCATGCTGAGCAGAAATGATGTTTCCTGCATGCATTTTTAAGGATGCTTAATGCCAAGTTGGAATTATTTAAATATGGATGCAAAAATTAGTAATAAAAAATGTTTCTTAGTAGAAGCAAATTGCATCCCTATGCAGATTGAGGATCTTGATCAAAATGGCAAATGCAACTCTGTACTTTACAATCTTGAGATACTCTATCTCAGAAACAAGGAGTTCTTGATGGCCAGACTGTCGTTTCAGCAGGAGAGGTCTTTGAACTAGGCTTCTTTAGTCCTACTAGATCTGTTTCCAGATATGTTGGGATATGGTTTCAAGGATTTTGATATGTTAAAGTCGTATGGATTGCAAAGAGAGAAATCCTCTGATGGATTCATCCGGAATTCTTTTGATTGAAATTGATGGTAATTTGATCATACTTGATGGGAAGAAGAACATAGTTTGGTCAGAATTAACCCGGCGGGTTCGCCTAGATGCCTAGAAAAGAACGAGCTGGTGGGAAAGAGCTAGAGATCATTAAAAGTATTTCCACACAAGGAGGCAGGCGGCTGGGAAGCTTTGCTTCTAGAATGCCGACTACATG
Organism: Forsythia suspensa; assembly: GCA_023638005.1. Classification (NCBI taxonomy): domain Eukaryota; kingdom Viridiplantae; phylum Streptophyta; class Magnoliopsida; order Lamiales; family Oleaceae; genus Forsythia; species Forsythia suspensa. The sequence goes on from CM042663.1 coordinate 626,113, forward strand.
GGAACAGATGTTTTTTAATAGGTTACACGAATTGCCCCTTTGAGTAATAATACCATTTCTGTACTTTCTGATACATGAAATCTTGTTCTAAAGGAAAATAAACCATGTGGATTGGTTTTATGGGAGAGCTTTAATCATCCATTGGACTCTTTCTTGCCAGGCATGAAGATAGGGATAAATAATCGAACAGAGGAACGTATCAACTTAACTTCTTGGAAAAGTGATTCTGATCCGTCCCCGGGAAGTTTCATGGTTCTTGTGGATCCTCAGGAACTAGCACAAATTTTTATAGTTAATGATTCTGTTAAGTACATCAGGACAGGACAGTGGAATGGGAAGCGCTTTATTGGAGTACCGAACATGATATCTGACTATAGGTCTGGCTTCAATCTTATGGCAGATAACCAGTAAGGGACTGTTTATTTTATGTTTGCTTTGTTCAATCGCTCGACCTTGCCATGGATATCTATAAAACCAGGGGGGAAATGATCGGATTGCTATGGGATTCACAAAAGATAGTATGGATAACAGCCGGGATAGTACCTAATGGTACGTGTGATTTATGGCTACTGCAATGATAAAGAGTCACCAATTTGCAATTGTTTGAAAGGATATAAACCAAAATCAGTAGATGAATGGAACAATGGAAATTGGACGGGTGGCTTTGTACGAAGGTGGGCTTGCAGTGTGAAAGAAATACGAGTTCTGAGGAGAGAAAACGGGATGGATTTTACAGGTTGAAAGGAATGAAATTGCCTGACTTGGCTCATTATGTTGTAGCTAGTAATTTAAGGAATTGTGAAGATTTTGCTTGATAAACTGTTCCTGCAAGGCATATGTGTATGTTGATGGAATCAACTGTATGACCTGGGAAGATGATCTAATTGACATCAGAGAGTTACCTAACGGGGGAGAGGAACTATTCATTCGACTCCCGTATTCTGAGCTTGAACTTGGTAGATATTCTACTTTAACCTACAAATATTTGTGCCACTCTTAAATAGCCCATTTTTCATCTCTGACTTTCTACGTTGGCTACAAAAATGCAGGTGGAAAATCCGGAGCAAGATACAATGTTGTTATAGTGATATTTCACTAGTAAGTGGCCTCAGTCTAATGATATACATATTTTGCAGATGGAAAGCCAAAAAAAGAGGTAAATTTGAATGCTTTAGTAGCATTCCAACATTTCCCAGCTCTATCTGCTTTTGCTTAATTGTTTCACTGACGGGTTGGTTCCTAAATCAGGTTGCACAAAACATTTCATAAAGTAAATTATTCGTGGAAAATAAATAACAAATTCAGGAGAATCGAAAGAAGGATATGTGGTCAAGGACGGTGAGAATTCAAAACTTCCACTTTTCAGTTTGCAGAGTATAGAAGTTGCTACTGGTAGCTCTGCCTCAGCAAACAAACTTGGTGAGAGGGGATTTGGACCTGTTTACAAGGTAACAGATTTTTGCATATCCTTAAATTAGCAGTTGACTAGTACTTTTTCTTATGTTTTGGATATACTAATGAATTTAAGTCGTGTCTAATAGGATGAACTACCAAATGGACAAGAAATCGCAGTTAAAAGACTTTCACGAAGCTCTGGACAAGGCATAGAAGAGTTCAAAAATGAGGTCGTACTCATTTCCAAACTCCAGCACCAGAACTTAGTCAAGCTTTTGGGATTTTGTATTCAGGGAGCGGAGAAATTGCTGGTCTATGAGTACATGTCGAACAAAAGCTTGGATTACTTCATCTTTGGTATGTCGATTATATTTCAGAAATCTGAAAATATTAGGAAATGCATAATTCTTCTATTTTCGTATAGATTGACTATTTGCACGTACAATGCAAACGAGTAATATTCTTGAGTTCTCGTTATATAATTTGATGTGGTCAAAAGACTGGGAATAGCGATTCAATATTATTGAAGGGATTGCTCGAGGGCTTCTATAACTTCATCACGATTCTAGACTGAAGATCATACACCAAGATTTGAAGACGAGCATTATTCTTTTAGACGAAGAAATGTCTCCTAAGATCTCAGATTTTGGCTTGGCAAGAATTTTTGGAGGGAACCAACAATGGCAAATACCAACAGAGTTGTTGGTACTTAGTAAGTGCAACACTTTCCATTTCCACATTTTCTCCCTCGTTTTATCTGTCGAAATAATTTACATCTTCGTGATCTCAAACATTTCGTAAGAGTATAAAAAAAAAAAAAAAAAAGACACATAGAGATTATTCTCGGTAAGTATTTTCAGCTGTTGTATACTAAAACTGCCTAATGCAGCGGTTACATGTCCCCCAAGTATGCAATGCAAGGAATTTTTTGAGAAGTCGGATGTTTTCAGTTTTGACATCCTGCTACTAGAGGTCAGTGGTGGAGCCACCGGTAGGCTTGGGAGGTCACGTGCCTTCCAAAAAAAAAATTTCCATCTCCACTTTTTTTTTTGGGAACGAAAATTGAAATGTATTTACCAAAAGCCCATGAATTGAAATGTGTCTTGAACTGAATTTTAGGGAATCACGCTTGTCTCAATCAGTTGATGAGAAATCGTTGGCTCTATTTATTAGTTATTCTGATAATGCTGACGAGAGGTGGGAGAATGAGTATGGAAAGGTAGAGTCTTGGACGAAGAAATATATTATTGTACAAAATCATATGGTTCCCTTAAAGTTTGTGAATAATGGGGAAGATTTGCTTGCAATGAGCAACCAGAATTTGGTTTTGATCGACCTTGAAAAGGAGGAGACCAAGAATGTTGAAGTTTCTGGTTTTCCGTTTTCCTTCTACATTGTTGGTTTTGTGCCAAGTTTGGCATTGCTTGATGATAGACAACGTTGTGACTAGAATTTTTAAAAGTTATAGGTATATCCCTTGCGTTTTTAAAGACTATGGGTATATTCTTTGCATTTTCAAAGGCTGTTGACCAAATATACTATTATTCATTTTTTTAAAAAAATTTGTCGATTCCTTTTTATGTTTTCTTCACCATTTTATTTGTATAGTTGATTATGTTTATGTTGTTTTAACGAAGTTTCTTTATAAAATGTGTAGTTTTATTTTTATTGTTTTCTTCAAAGGCTGCTTTTTCTATCGACCAATATAGTGCCCTCCAATGACAAAAGTCCTATTTCCGCCACTGCTAGAGGTTATTAGCAGCAAAAGAAACACGAGTATTTATCACTACGAGGATTCCTGGAAACTTTTGGACCAAGTAAGGGAAAACATTAACGTCTTGTTTGGTAACCTAGACCAAGTAAGTGAAATCATTAAAGAAAAAGAAGCTAAAATCTGTCCAGACAATTATGTCCATAACTGATGTAGTTTATGCTTGTTTCAGGCATAGTATTTGTGGAACGAGGGGAAGGCAATAGAGTTGTTAGATTCGAGGTTGGCGAGCACTTGTGAGCCGAGACAAGTAATTAGATGCATCCATATCGGCCTCTTCTGCGTGCAGGTACATGCAAATGATTGGCCTACAATGGCGTTGGTAGTGTCCATGCTCTGCAGTGATGCAACTCTATGTCTCTGCCAATTCCAAAGAAGCCAGGTTTCAGCATCTTCAGAAGCCATGATAATCAATCAAATTCTCTCTATCCAAATGGCTCTAGTTGCTCTAGAAATGATATGCCTATAACCACTGTTGAAGGCCGATAAACTGGATCCTTGATGGTGATGCCATTTAAAATTTCTCTCACGAATAATTTACTAAATTCAAGTGATAATGTGGATTGATTTTGTTTACGTCAATCATTTCAGATCATCCCCCCGCGTTAAATTAATATTAGAGTCATAATATAATAGAATATATTAGAGAATTGTTTTATTTAATATAGATTAGAGTTTGCCTTATTATATAAACTAGAGTATCTAGTATTTTATTTATATTGTTTGCTTAATAATATTAGTTCTTCCTTTCTCCTTCTTTATTCTTCTCTTCTTAGTTTGATTTATATTATTGTTACAACTTTTACACTCCTCGGACTCTTGAATGAATATTTGTCACAGGTCTGCAAATTGGGCAAGATCTAAGTTCAATTTGATTGCTCCTCGAAAGAATCCTAATGTACCCGTTGCTCATGGTGAATGGTAACTATGCCACGATGATACTTGATGCTAGAGTTACAATAACATTTCAGCACTAAATGCCTAAAAAAGTTGTAGAAAAGTTCGGATTAAAATTAAAGTACATGTTCTACATATAACATGTCATCTACACATATAACAAATGATAGCAGTATTTAGCTCCACCTTTTCCTCTAAAATAGAAATAGGGATCATATTGACTCTTCTCGACTTTGCTATTGGATATAAAATTCAAATCTCTTATAACATTGCATAGGGGCTTGCTTCAACCCATATAAAGACTTATTTTAACAAGCACAAATGTTCTTTTTTCCGTTTTGTTCAAATCGTTTAGGTTGAGTCATATAAATTGTTTCATCTAAATTGTCATTCAATACAGATTTAACATCAAACTAATCTAACTCAAAATTGAATTGTGAGACTAAGGCAAACGATATCTTAATTGAGGTGTATTTGACTACATGAGAGAATAGCTAATTGTAGTATATACCTCTCTTTGAGCGAATCATTTGTCTACCAATCTTGTATTATCTTATATCACCAAATTTAGTTTCTCCTTCTTTAATTTTATAAACCCACTTACAATCTATAAGTTTATGACTTTTAGGTTATTAACTAAAGCCCATGTTTCATTTTTAACTTCATTTCATCTTGCATTGCTGCAAGTCAATTCTTTGATTCTTAGTAGGGGTGAACGCGGTTCGATTTGGACGGTTTGTGCCATATTTTCAACTTAAACCATTTTATGCAGTTTGAAATTTTTCCAAACCAAACCATTATTTGCAGTTTGGTTCGGTTTTAATCCGCAGTTTACCTATTGTTATTATAATAATATATTTAAAATAAGTTAATATATAAGTTTAAATGAGAACTAATAATGTTAAATATTAAATTACATTTACATTTGTCTAAAATTCGAAACACAAACAAAAAGGCAAAAAAGTAGTTACAAGTTAGCATATAGCAACATGCCAACTTTACATATTTTAAACTGTAGTATTTATAATTTAATAAAATTACTTTTTTAATTTAAAATTTTAAAAACGGTTCAGTTTGGCTTTGTGCAGTTTTTGAAAATTGAAACCTAAACCAAACCATTTTGAAACGGTTTGGTTCGGTTTAAGAGAAAAAAAATTATGGGTCCACGTATATCCGAACCAACGATTTCGGTTCGGTTTGCGGTTTCACAATTTTTTTGTGCAGCCCTAATTCTTACAAGCTATTGCTTCTTCATAGGAACTAGGTTCATTTCCAAGAAAGTCTTGAATTGAACATGCAGTCACAAAGTTTGCATGATAATCAAATCTTGTAGGAGGTTTGATCTTCTTTTTCCTATTTGTAGCTAGTTAATAATCATTTAGAGGATCTCCTAATTGATCTGTAGTTTCATCAATTCCATCTACTTCAAAATCAGATCCACCCTCATTCTGAGGACGCTCCACCTCAATTTGAGTGTGTTTAAAAGTGTTTTGTCCTAAGAAGTCTCATCTTTCAATTTTTGTTTATGTTGATTATTTTTTATCTGATTCTTGAGTCTTATCACTTAGGCAATGCAATAATTGTTCATTAAAGACTACATTTATAATGACTTTGTACCCACCTAATTCCTTTAACCACAAGATATAACCTTTTACACCCTCACCATATCCTAGCAAATACATCTTTGTAACTTGGGATCTAACTTTCCTTTACTTTGGTATGCATAAGCTGCACAACCAAAGACTTTTTGGATTGAGTAATCAGGTGGACTACCTTTCCAAACTTGTTATGTTACCTTAAAATTTAAGGCATGTGAAGGACACCTATTAATTAAATAGGTTGTTAAGTATGATAATGTTCATTCTTTATGTAGTTCTTTTTTGTTGTGTGTGTAAATTACCGTCATATGCCTAAGAATAAATTCCTGATTAAATGATTAAATGTTTTTTGGTTAATTTTTTGTTTTTTCTAATACGTTTCAAGGACATATTTGTTTTTCTCTAAAATCGGATTATTAAACCACCATTAATGATCTCAAGGAACACCTCAACGAAGCCCTTAAGACATAGCTCGTGTGGTTAAAGGATGGGAATGAGGTGATCTCCTCACACATTTGGCAGTTGCAGATGTGGGGTTCGAGTCCCTGCTTTTAGTATGGATTTGGCCTTTGTAAGCTTGATTAGCTAAAAGCGATTCTCAACCTCGCTCCACTAAGATATATCATGCGATTTACATCTTCCACCAAGCAGGCTAGAAGGCAGGCGGTGAGGGATCCTCAAAGTTGAGTTCAACTTTTAAGGAACACCTCAATGAAAAAGTTTGGGTCCACTTATCTTTTGGGTCTTGAAGTCACTTCTCAATTTGATGGATACTATTTCTCTCAAGCCCAATATGCTTTTGACCTTATTTCTTGAGCAGGTTTAAAAGAAAGCAAGATTACCCCTGCACCTCTTGACACTAATGGTAAGCTTATACATACTGAAGAGACTCTTCTACATAATGCAACCCTTTACAGGCAACTCATTGGTTGTTTGATATCTCAGTTGTCATACGTCCGGTTATAGTTTATGCAGTGTATTTAGTTAGTCAGTTTATGGAAGCAACCCAATCTACTCACTATGCCGTTGTTCTTCACATTCTCTGCTATGTGAAAGGCACTATTTTCTATGGTTTACACTTCTCAGCACATTCCTCTTTGTAGCTTCTAATTCTGATTGGATAGGAGATCATACCAATAGATGCTCTACTACTTGTTATTGTTTCCTTTTGGACGATTCTCTTAATTTTTCGCTCACTAAAAAAAAAAAAATTGTTGTATCTTGTTCTATAATTGAAGCTGAGCATTGAACTATTGTTGACACTACTGATCAACACATTTGGCTTCATTGGTTATTACTTATTAGCTTGTCATATGGGTGTCTCACGTAATGGTGCTACCATTCTTTGTTCTGACAATCATAGTGCCATTTAAATTGCTCCCAACGATGTCTTTCATGAAGGCACCAAACATATCAAAACAAATTGTCACTTTGTGCGTCAACACCTACACAATAGTACAATCAAACTTGCCGATATCTTCACTAAAGCACATTCATCTGGACATTTTCGATATCTTGTTAACAAACTCAAGATTGTCTCTACTAATCCGTCTTGAGTTTGAGGGAGCATGTTAAGATTGAAGATTGATTTAGGCTTAATTGATTAAGATATTATTTTATTTCCTTTATAATTGGAATGTAAGGGTGCGTTTGATTGCAAGCATTGAATTTGGGTAGAAAAAAAATGAATTACATGAAATTGAATTGTCAAGAAATTGTTAATTGAAAAATATCAATTTAGAAGATAAATTTTACCTGGAAAATAAAACTTCATCCCCCCTTAAAAAAACGTTTTCCTTATTTTCAAGAAAAAGTGTAGTCATTCATGTAGAAATAAAAAAACGTTTTACCCCGAAAAAAAATGACCATCAATCAAATGTGTAATTAGAAAATAGGTGGGAAAATGATTTTTTCATGGAAAAATGTGGCTACCAAACGTATCAGTTAGAAAATATATAGAAAAAATGCTTTTTCCATGAAAAATAGGTTACAATTAAACACACCCTAATATTTCTTTCCATATTTTTTTTAAACCTGTACAATTGATCAGTGAATATATACAAACATTTCATTCTTTTATCTTTTATCAAATATTCAATTAATTCTAGTTCGTCCTTGGACCTTTATAGTTTCATAATTGATATTAATCAACATTCTTAAATAGTAAAAATAGATCCAATATCGATGCAATCAATTCTTAGAATTTTTATGATCAAAACTCGATCTATTAATCTCATTGTAAAAATTAAATCTTAACTTTAACCTCAACTATTCTAACAATTTTTTAAGCAAAATCAAACAAAAACTCAATATCACCTATTCATATGAGTCTGCATCACAGGTTTTGTCAAGTTGAAATTCAAAAATTGAACCGTCCATTTCCTGCAAAGTTGACATGAATATAATTTAAAAATCGGCCACGTTTGGCAGTAGATAGATGTTTCGATGTTCCCACACCAAGTCCCCTGACTGCCCAACAATGCCATCCATATCATGTGAGCATTATAAATTCATTCCCCATTCACCAAGTCCAAGAACTTTAAATATTATGGACACAATCTGCAATTGTTTTTCATAGAAATTTCTCCTGCCGACTGCATGGATAAAGTCAAAGGGACATAGGATAATAGAAAAATGAGCCCACTAAAATTGATTTATTTAAATAATAATTTTTTACTTTTCAAACTACTTTTAACATGAAATAACAAATTACTTTTAATCAACAAAATGTTATTTCAAATGACAATTTTGTCATTTCATGTTAAAAATTGTTTGAAAAGTCAACAATTTTAACTCAAATAAACCAATATTGGTTTATAATATAGTTTATAATCTCTATCGAACAGGTTATCACCTCATCTTTAAGTTTTTTAAAGGATGCTCTTGTTTATTTATTTAAATTTAATTTGTAACATGCTTAATTATTTGTGTCGTCTCTTCGTTGTCTTCCAATAAAATCTTGACATTCTACTATATGAACATACTTTGAAACACAAAAAACTTAAAAAAGACAATTGATTGACGATTGGAAAGATAGATTAAAGGTATGCATTAAAAGGGGTCGAAATTTTTTTATAAATAAGTGACAATGAGGCTCGAATTCAAGAACTTTAAAGCACGTTGTTTGAAAATTTAAACTTAAAAGATAGAGAAAATTTTGTTTATTTAAATTTAATTTTCTTAGAATGCCCCTAACTAGATGACAGCTTGACAGGCAACTTCGGAGAAAGAGCTAAGCAATTGCAGATTGCAAGAACCAAATCCGACCAGCAAAAACTGACTGTACATTGGCTGGCATCCATTTTTGAACCCCTTTTCTTTCCATGAAATCGTCCTTTGTCCCATTCAGCTTATATAAAACCCTCATGTCCCTCCATTATTCTTCATTCTGTAAAAATTTATAATCTCCCATAAGCAATTTTTTCAGACTTTTTGAAGGGATAATAAGCAATGGCAGGAACAAGGAGAAATGATTTCGAAGATATGTTACCAATGATGGCAGAAAAGCTAGGTGGGGAGGGCTTAATAAGAGAATTATGCAATGGTTTTAGGCTTTTAATGGATGAAGAAAAAAGGCTCATCACATTTGAGAGCCTGAAGAAGAATTCAGCTTTTCTTGGATTACAAGATTTGAGAGATGATGAGTTGCAGAGTATGGTGAGAGAAGGCGATGTGAATGGCGATGGAGGGCTCGATCAGATGGAATTCTGCGTGCTCATGTTCAGATTGAGCCCTGAATTGATGCAGAAATCCGAGGAATGGCTCGAGTATGCTCTGCAGCAGGAGTTCAAGACAACTTTTGATGGAAAATGAAGTTGGAAGGACTGCTGTTCAATCTGATTCTTCGACAGGGAAACTCCATGGCATTGAGAAAATTTTAGTTTTTTCTGATCTTTTTGACAAATTTATGTTGCCAATTGATGGAAAAGAAATAATTGGTTTCGAGTAATATCGTGACTGAAGATCATAACTTGTATGAATCCATTGTGCATATAAAGAAATGGCATTTCATTTTATTTTTGTTTAGGCAAATTATAGATTGCATTAAAATTTTTACTTTACAAGAGATTGTCGAAACTAATGTTGAAAATTGGTTTAAGAATTCGAGAAATTCACTAAGCGTTTAAAAACAACTAAAGTGACTTCGTGTCAACTTGGCCAAAATATACAAACCCTACCCAATCCGTTTAGACAAAATATATAGTTTGCCACTTAGCCACTTGGGGAAATCGGGGGTCGAGGGGGCAGCGCCCCTCATGGGGGCTCGGGAGTAGCCCCCGAAAGAGAATTCAAATTTCTTTGCATATGTTGAAGGGTATAATTGGCATCTCGAAACCAATATCGAATGAATGAGAAATTACGAAAAAGGACAAATTTGGGTCAATTTTTGACTATGCGATCGCATGGGTATTATACACTGCGATCACAACTTACCTAAATTTTAAGTAGAATGTTTTTTTATTTTACAATGCGATCGCATGAGACAAAGCCATGCGATCGCATGGTTAGCCTAGATTAAATCCTGTCTTCAAAAGTGTACCTTGCGATCGCAGCATGTTAAAATCATGCGATCGCGTGGGTATAAGCGCGAACAGAAATGTCCTTTTGAAGTGTTGCACGATTTGGTTCCTCACATCTTCGTTCCCAACACTTCATCAACGATAAAAAAGGCTCATCTGGACGTCCTTTATGATAGAGAAAACATATGCAAATACAACCAACTCATATATTCATTCCTTGAACCAAATTTATTGTATAGTTGCATAAAATTATGGTTTTCATTTCATTTCATCGTTTGAAGTACAAAACCAATTTTGGTTCGTTGTGCTTGTGTTTTGAAGTGCTACAAACACAAGTAGAAGTCGTTGTATTTTGGGAGTCAATTGTCATAAACCGTAAGCATCATTGTGGGACAAATTCGACTTAAAGACAAAGTGTTCAACACTTGCCTCGACTTACATTTCATCTTTTCATTCGGTTTTCTCGTTTCTAGTCATTTACATAATAAATCCGCCACAACAAAATTAATATACTTAAAACCCAATAATAAAACGGCAAATAAAATTTAATATTCAAAATATTTATATTATAATCAAATAATAAGATTGAAAATATTCTAAATAATCACTTAAATACTACTCGACTTAATTACATTTTTAGAGACAAAAGAATCAATTAAGTTTGCATAATCAAGTTGTTCAACCACTTTTTTCTCAATTGATAACGTAGTCAATTGATTCAATCTTTCATGTGACAAAATTGATTGGATATAAGTCTTGATCAACTTCAACTTGCAAAAATATATTTAATTGGTACACTCAAGAAAATTTTGTAAGCAACATAAACATTTAGGAAACATGCCATCCATTTTCTTCAAATAATCCAGCACATCAATTGCTCTTTCTGTTTCTCTTGATAAATAACATTTTAAAATTGTCAACTCCGAAAGTAAATCGTGTCCATCATTATCAAAACAATCATTATATGTTAGAGAATTTTCAAGATTCTCACAAGACTTCAACAAACTATCATCATCAACACACTATAACCTCTCCAAACGAAACAAAAATCCAACGATTTCTTCATATTTTTTAAATTTTTCAAATCGAGTTTGAAGTGAAGAACAAGTTTGATCAACTATAAAGATGAACTTATAACACTATATTCATTTTGAAGTGAAGAACGATTTCTCGATTTCTTCATACTTTCACATAAAGATAAACTTCTTAAATATACTTTCACATTTAAACGAACATATTCAAAGGATTTGCAAGACAAATTAATAATGGAAAATCGTGAGGATATCATAAGTGTAATATTTACACTTATTATAGGTTGTAAACTCATACATTTATTTGTCGTTTAGCAAAATTTTCTATTGAATTTATTTTGTTTTTGGTTGTTTTAGATTTGACTCGAGTTTGATTAGGAATGAAGAGATGAAGATAGGAAGAGGATAAAAAATTTAACAATTGGATAGATTCCTCAAGATTCAACATTGTTTTATTGAATAGACAAAATGTTACAATTGGAAGGGGATTTAAGAGCTTTAGTGTCAACGGTTTTATATGTTTAATAATTCTGTAAGTGTACGGATCGTTCAAGTAATAAAATAGATTATGAGTCCCAGTATCGTTCCCACAAAGATTTAGATAATTCAGTTACAATTATACTAACATTAACCGAATATGTTAACTTTTGAAGGTTTGGTGATTAAAAACTAATTAAAATATAAACTAAGAACAATTAAATAATTATAATTCAAATAAGTAAAAATTAGATTGATGAAAATTACTTTAACTTTAAGAAAGAAAAGTACTAGGATCTCAAATCCACTTATAGTTGTTAATTCATCTATCTTGATTCTTGATTTTGACAAAGTATATCAATTATAACGATCAATATCTTTAGATTGTTTAACAATTTCTCTCGAATAAAATTAAACATATTCATATGTATGACTCGAATATATCTCTATAACGAATGTGAATATACAAGAATACATTAAATTTCTATGAATACTTAGAGATCACATAAATCATAGCGGTATATTTCCATCCCCTATCGGATTTTAAGATAATTAAAATATTGTCTAGCCTGCTTTCGATCTCTCGATAGTAAAACAAACCACAACACTTATACAATTACTATGTATATAATTATAGATGTAAATAAATCAAAATTAATTATTCAAATCTATATTCAAATAAATCATCAAAAACCGAAGAATTTAAACTATAAGTTTCAACGTAATCTTAGCATCAAATAAACTAGCCTAGCATACTAATAATAAGGAAATAAAGAGAAGAAGAAAATATGGAATTCATCACCCGTAAAAGAAGAAAACTCAAAAAGATGATGTCTTGATCTTGATATTCGTTGAATTTTTGAAAGAGTAAATCTTGATCTTCGTTTGGTATTTTCGTTTATTGTTTTTCTCCCAAAATTCAACACCCGACTATGAGTTTTTCATTCATATTTATAGTTCCCTAATTTGTGCTCAAAATATCCCTCAAAATCATTAAAATCATGGGCCAAAAGCTTCCTAATTCGATTAGAACTCAAAAAGGAAATAAAGATTGCCGCAGCTAGAAATAGCATGGGCAATCGCTCAGGTCAATCCCAGGTGATCGCCAGGATGGGTTTTGTGTTCTGCTTTTGTTGAATAGTGCTGAGCGCTCGCCCAGCTATAAGTTGGGTGATTGCCCAGCTTACAATTTTCAATTATGCTGTTTTGGTCCTTCAACTTTGGGTCTTGATCAATTTGGTCCTTCAACTTTTTCACAACTTCCAATTTGGTCCTTCAAGTTTCCACATAGTGTAATTGAGTTCCCGTACTTCTGAGACATCTTCCAGTTTTTTGCTTTTTTATCCATTCTTCAATTTGTTATATATAGGTCCAAAACTGAAATATAAAGAATTATACACTAAATTAAGTATAAAATCAATAATATGATGGGATACAAGCTTAGTTCAAAAGTCCGAATAAGTGCACAAAACACATTTATCACTTACTTCCAGAGTTACATCAAGAGCACAAATAGAAATTTGAAATCTATAAATATGGAAGTACTACTTCCATTACATAAATCGTTTATTCTACAGAGCAAGCGATCTTGTCAAGTCTTTGGACACTTTTCAGACCACCTTCTACATCATTGACTTCCACTATAATCAGATCTCTGAAGACTTTCTCTGCATCCTAGTTTGCAAGTCAGTCTGCTGCAGAATTGTCTTCTCTATACACATGGAATAATTTGAATTGCATTTGAGCTAACACGTTCCTGATGTGGTGGATGGAATTTTGTATGAACCATGGGCCAATATGATTTGAGTGAACGAGGTTTATTAAGGACATGAAGTCCAGCACGATCTATACGTTCGTCAATCCCCCTTTGCAAGCACATATTCAGCCCTTGGTATTAGACTTTGGTTTCTATTTCCATATTTGTGCACAGTTCGAGAGATTCGTGAAAACCAAAAAATAAATCACAATGTTGATCCCAAACTAGACCACCGTTTGCTCATTTTCCCAGGTTCCCACGACTAGCTCCATCTGTATTAAGTTTGTACTGCCCTTCATAAACTTGTTCCAGGAATTTTAGGATGTGGGGCACCCCAGAGTACGTTCCGAATGAAAAAAAAGGTTTTAAGTTAAGGATTTCCCTCCAATGATTTGCAATTTTAGTATACCATTTCCATGGAATTCTCCTATTCTAATTGCGAACTCCCACTACAAGAAATAGCGGTAACAACGATGACAAATAGCGGCAACTCTTCTGTCGTCGCTATAGAATGACGATATAGCGACGACAAACTCATGTCGTCGCTATAGCGATGACATTTGTCGTTTCTATAAATCAACTTAGTCGTCGTTTTTGTTTTAGAAGATGGCAGGAAGTTTTACCGCTTTTTTGTTTAGCGGCATTGTCGTCTCTATAGGTAAGTTTTTTTTTTTTTTTTTTTTTTTGAATCTTAGGTGTGGAATTTAATTTTTCACTAATATTTATTTTTTTACTTTATAAGCAATTATAGAAAATGTTGCTCATTGAACTAATATATATTATAGAAACAAATATAATCACAATAATTCATTTGTCTCTAATTGTTTGGTTGTAACTTGACAACTTTTAAGTTGTGGGTTCGAATCACATTACAATTATTCTAAAATAAAAATGCTTGACAAAACTTAGTGCATCGGGTCAGGCCTTTGGTTGGTCGGGTTTCAAGCCCATAATTGGCGGATCGGTCAGGAGTCTACAAGGCGTATAAAATTTGACTCCTATAGCGACGACAAATAAAACAATGTTGTCGCTAAAGAACTATACATACCAGCCTATATAAACGATATTTAGCGACAATTTTGTTGTCGCTGTAACATTATAGCTGCGATTTTTCGACCTATAGTAACAACAAAAGTCATCGCTATAAACAACATTTCTTGTAGTATCCCTTTGTCCCCAAAGGACCATTAACATACCTTGGATTAATCATTAAAATTATCATTTCAATAACAAAGAAACGGCAAAATCCGCTTGGCAATAAATGTGTTTTACCTTAATTTTTTATTGATTTTCTTGAGTTGTAGAACATTATGGTGTGTTCTCTTTAGTGTTTTCAACTTATTTTTTGTTTTGTATTTTTGAAAATAGTGAAAACACGTTATCTTTGCCATTTTTGAAAATGAAATTTCTAAAATACCAAAAAAATTTCAAAGAAAATTGAAAATGATGTTTTCATTATTTTTGGGTTTTGTGTACAAAATCATTGTTTTCCAAAATAGTTGAAAACACGCGTTTTGTTAAGGAGGTTCGTGTTTCGAGTCCAACATCCGGCAAATATTTTTTCATTTTAGGTTGGACAAAATAATGATAATTTAATCATTTTCCGTGTTTTTTTTACAAAACATAGCTCCTTGCCAAAACGGTTAGCATGCGCTAAATCCAAGTTAGAGGTCAGGGGTTCGAGTCCCCAGCATACGCGATTCCTTTGTAAATGTTTTGAATTAATATAATTGTTTTTAATTTCAAACATAATAGTTTTTAATTAATAATTATTTGTAATTCCAAATATTTCCAAGTTTTTAATTGTTTTTATATATTTTTAAATATTTTTAATTTCAACAACAATTGTTTTTAAATGTTTTTTAATTGTTTTTAAATATTTTTAATTGTTCTTAATTCTAAAAATAATTGTTTTTAATTATTTTTAAATGTTTTTAAAATGTTTTTATTTCCAAATAATTTCAAATTTTTAATTGTTTTTAATTCTAACAATAATTATTTTTAATTATTTTTAATTAATAATTGTTTTTAATTCTATGTAAGTCAAATTTCTAAAAATTTCAAGAAAACGTTTTGAATTTTCATTTTGAAAACAATTTTCAAAATTTCAAAAAAACGTATTTTCAAAAATCTCAAAACAAACACTCAAAACACAAAACACAAAATGAATTCAAAACACAAAATACAAACGCAAAAAGCAACACCACCTTAGAAATTTGAAAAACCAAACTCCGTTCTTAAAATATTTTCTTGAACTTGGAAGAATTCACTCTTATTTACAAAATAATCATTGTTTTCTAACTTTTCCAAAAATTCTTAAATTAGAATTCGAGAGAGTATTTTTTGAAACATGAAAACTCGAAAAATAAAATGTAAATGTCTGCAAATATAGGAAATCGATCGGCCATGATGATAAATATTTTTCCTCCTCCGAGCATGGCGGCGACAATGGTGGAGACATGCAAAAGATAGCGGGGCTTTTTCCCCCATGTCCACTCCGGTGTGATAATCAGTATATGATTAAAATATTTGTGCTGAATAGCTAGGGATGGCAATGGGACGGGTCCGGGGTGGGTCGGGCCAACCCCGCTCCGCTAATTTTTGGCCTCGCCCGCCCAGTGACTCAGGGTCGCCATGGGCGTGGTCTTGCTTTGCCCCCTTAACCGCCCGATTAAGGTCTTTTTTTTTCATATAATTAACTATGGTTATAGAATTTGATTCATTAATATTTACAATAGTGGCATACAAGTGGAAGAGTAATTGACATCTCTACACAAGACATACAATGAAAATCTCAGATAAAAAAAAAAAAAAAAAAGACATACAATGAAAATCATCCTGTAAATCCATCAAGAAACTCATCACATGTAGATCTGAAACCCATCACAACAATTTCACATGTAGATCTGAAACCCCATCGACACCTTCAAAGACTCGGCGAGTTCAATTTTTTCATCGGTTTTCATCCATTTTCTTAGTTCGACTTGACCACATAACAAAAATAAAGACAAAAATTGGATTTCTATGAAAACAAAAATGAAAATAAGATACCATACAGAAAGTGAAAAACCAGAAACGAATGAAGGCGATCAAAGAATGAAATTATGATTATGTAAAAGCTGATAAAAAAAACAAAAAAAAAAACCGTGTAGAAGCTGATAATAACAAATCCAAAATCAAATACCCAATAAGGCAATAACCCAAAAGAAAGAAGATAATACTTAATTTACCTTCAAAAAGAGTTTTGATCTGATTTGCGTGTTCAATCCACCCTCAGTCGAGGTGAGCCGTCTGTCGTGAGCCAGAGTAGAGCTGCCGGCTGCGTGCATGTTCAATACTTCAAGGAAAATGAAGAAATTATTGAAGTTTGGGTTTTGATCCAAAAAGTAAGAATTTTTCTAATATATTTATTGAACAAAAGGAAAATGTTGTAACTTATAATTGTGATGCAATGGTTAAGAATTGAGAGTAATCCTCCTCCGCCTGAGTTCAAGTCACAGCAATGGTTAAAAATTGATTTTATTTATGAATTATGATTTTTTTAAATTTAAAAAAAAAAAAATTATGGGGGTGGGTCCAGAGCAAGTCGACCCCCCCGGACCCACGACGGGCAGATTCTTCTACCCTATACCGCCCCCATTTATTTAATTGTCCGGTAGGAGCGGACGGGCACAAAGCAGGCGGGGCTCGGGTCGGGTCGCGGGTTAAATTGTCATTCCTATGAATAGTAATATAGAGTGTATAAGAATTGTGTGTTCTATTTTTACCTGGGGGTTAGCCTCTATTTATAGGGATAATCTACAATTATTGATGATGGGCGTCCCTTCATCTCTTTCATTTGATAACGGGTGTCCTTTCATCTCCCTCATTATTAGAAGTTAATGATGAATATTTCGTCTTCCGATAACTGGTGGTAACTGTCATTCCATGGATCGTCTGCTTAGCTAATCTAATGACAATTGAGTTATTGCAGATCTATCTGTCAGAAATGTGCTCATGAGACTAACGAGGTGGGCAAGCCGTTGAGGCTGGCGTGCTAAGACGTGCCACAATAGCTAAATAATATATAATAACTATCATTATTTATATCATCAGGCCACTTGTGGTTTATGTAGGTAGAAAATAGTTAATTTTGTCATAATGGTGACTAATATATTTTCATAATGCTCATATATTACATTTTACTTTATGAATTTAGTGCATATATAATGATACACATACCTTTCATTTCTATTGGAAATAATTGATATTAGTCTCCCAAAACGTCTCAAAATGTCCACTACACTAAAAAAAAAAAAAAAAAAAAATCATTCAACCCTCTTTGTGTAATTGAAAAATCACGAAAGTGGTACCATTGGAATCCTTGTATTTTTCTCCATAGTTATCATAACTGAATGTTCGATTAGTTCACTCATACTGTTTCAAACAGAGTCTAAATCTTGAAAAAAAAAATCTAAAAATCTCCAAAATTTTTCTATCAAAACCAAATATGTCCTTTCACGTAACCTCATTAGTATTATTTTACTTGAAAATCCTAAATCATAATATTTCCTCAAAACTTCACTTTACTCCCTAAAGATTACAAAATTTCAAATTGATCCTTGAACTTGCGCAAATTCCATCAATGGCTCTGAATGTCAAATATTATCTTATGATCATCCTGAAAATGATACCTCAAGTCTAAAAATCATAAACATGCAAATTTTCTTAAATTTCAGTTTGATCCCTCAACTTTGTAAATATTGAAATTAAGTCTCAAATGTCTTTCCAATCCTCAAATGACTCATATTGTCACCCATAAAACTCAAGTTCATCATTTATTCGATTAAATCTTATTTTTCAAAATTTTTACTTTGGTCACTCGAGAACTAAAAGAATTCAAATTTGGTTATCAAGTTCTCAAACTTTGCATTTAAACCACACATAAAAATTCGGGTATTACACGTGTTGCGTGTAGCTTGAATGCTTCTGACTATTGACTGATATTCATTTCATTGTGAAAATAAAATGAAAATCATTTACGAATCAATTTTTTAAGCATTAATCATTTTACTCAAGAAATTAATTAATTTGATTGAAGCTGAGAAGAAAATAACAAATTAAACACAGAGAAGTAATTAATAAAAAATGAAAAGCAAATGATCATACATCTCTTAATAACTGAATGCAATATCTCCTAATGATCGAAGGAAATCAACAGTAAAGAAGAAAAGATGTTGTATAAAGAGATATATAAAAGAATGACAAATTTGTCCATTGAACACACTGTCTTAAGTGTAGGCCGAATTCAGGTTTCATTAAATGTCTGACCGTCTTACGTGTAGGCCGAATTCATGTTTCATTAAATGTGTGACACGTGATACTACGTTGAACCATCTTGTGCAAAAACTTAAGTTGATAGAGAGACAAAACGAGTTACACAAGGTTTCTGATGAGCAATGAAATGAAGATGATAAGTAGAAGAATAGAAATTCCATGTTTAAAGAATATCATTTCTGCTTAAAATGAATTCAAACTAAAGTCTGCTTGGTTTAGGAAGATAAAGCAATCAATGGCCTCTATTGAAACACAATTTTAGCACTCGAAGAAGCCCGAGAAAATCCCATTATTTGAGATCTGATTTTCTCTCGAAAAAGTGAGTCTCTTGGCTTGGAGAGGCTGGTGCAAAGAAACAGTTCTTGCAGTACCTTCCCATTCTTGAGTAAAAATTTCACAAGACTAATGTCATTTGCATATTCTGCAAAACCATGAATCTTTACCACCTTTAAGTTATGTAGAAAACACTTCAAACCTTCAGTTTGTGATTCCCAATATCTTTCTTCACCTGAGCTTGACAAATCCCACAAGTTCTTGTTCCATTGCTGTGATTGATGTATAAACAAAGCTATTGAGATGAACATAAAATGTCAAATCATTTAAGTATATTTAGTTTGACACTCACTTTTCGCTCAGTGCTGCGATCGCCAACAATCTTGATAATGATAGTATGAATCGTAAGAGAAATCCTGAAAAGACTTGCCAATCCAGGGTTATTATGTTTGTTGAAGCCAGTATACAGCTCCAAGGATTCTAGCTTTCGGAACGGGCACAACAAAACTCCTGCAAAGCGATTATTCTTCGATAGAATCTGCAGCCAGGAAAAAGTTAAGAATTGACATTGATGATTTCATTCACAAATATACTGAATTTATATATATGTTGATAGACTAAAGGGCATTAGTCTTCAATTTTCTTTGTTTGTGTCCGTATGTTGGAGGTTCGACTTTTGTCTCTCTCTGAGGTATTATATACTGAAAGAGGCCTGTGTCAAACCTTAGCTGCAAATGTTTTCAATATACATTTGCTTTACCGTAACAACTGATTGCTTTTCTTACCAAAAGAAACAAGCAAAATAGTTAACCAGTACATTTTTTATCTGTAATATTCTCATTTATGAAAATCAATGTGTCCCCCTAAATTATCAAACGCGTGTTTAAAGAATCGAACAATCAAAATCAAAATATATTTGATCTATAAACTGGGAATTAATGCAGCAAATGTACCTCAATACACTGGTTTTCAAGTGTTAAAGACCGGCAATTGGAAATTCCTGACATGAAGTTTGATACACTTTGAAGCTTAGCTCCACTCAGGTCCTCATGAAGGACAAAGAACCCTACAAA
Organism: Forsythia suspensa; assembly: GCA_023638005.1. Lineage (NCBI taxonomy): Eukaryota > Viridiplantae > Streptophyta > Magnoliopsida > Lamiales > Oleaceae > Forsythia > Forsythia suspensa. The sequence continues at coordinate 646,220 of CM042663.1, forward strand.
GGCCTCATGCAAGGAAGTTAAATTGTGCAAAAAACTTTCCTCAGTGATAGTATTGTATGACCAGAAGATAATTTGGAGAGCCGGGGCGTCGATTTTCACCCAGCTACTAACACTATAAGCATCAAAGCAACTAGAAACCCTTAATCTCTCGAGTTTTGGAGATAAAATTTCCAGATCTTCAAGTTGAAAACAACTTTCTAAGGCTAAGTCCTCGAGGGATCGGCAAATAATTCTAAGATGCTTCAATCCAAAACAGGCTTCTAAATGTAACTTCTTGAGCAAAGGAAATGATGAATCTGTAAACAAATTCAGAAGGGATGGTTGATCATGTAAAATCACACGTGAAAGAGACAAATTGGATATTGATAGAAAGCCAGCCTTCATAATTTCCAGTGGGGGCAATCTGAATCCGGGACGCCACGATTTCAATCTGAAAACTCTTAATGAATCACTGGTTATAATGCTCCGAGGGAAATTGAAATAATCACAAGTAGAGACCTCGATATCAAGTTCTTGAACATTATGCTTAATAGCACGACGAATCAAACCATTCAGTCGAGAAAAGCTCAAAAAAGCACGAATTCTAAGTAATCTTATATCCGAATGCTTTTCACGGAGGCCTAAAACCTGATCAATGAATTCAGCTCCTTTCAAGCAGTAAGAACTCATTTTTTTACGCGCACTAGCTGCATTAGTAAGAATGTTGAGGGAAGTGAAATCAAGATCCGGGAAGGAGTACCAGAGATTTCTCCAGCGCTTCGATAACACACTGGTTTGCGCAATGGATTTGATGGGAAGAAAGAACAGAATGTGATGCAAAACATCATTAGGTAGATCACTGATCCTGTCTTCTTCTTGTTCATCGTATTTCAATCTTTGTTTCGAAGCATCCAAAAGCTTTTTTCTCTTTGCAGATCTTGTCTCCATTCAATGTCTCCTAAGATGTTAATTACTGCTGTGATCAGTTTTGATGAAAATTATGTTGTCAGTAGTTAAGATTGGAGTTTGAAATTTTCAAATTATTCCGCTGATTATACGACAATGTTGTTCAGTTTGTTTTGAATTGAAACTGTTTGAAATAAGATTTGAAGACATCTCTATTAATACCTTGTGCATCAAAAATGTCACTCAAAACAAACTAATGAAAATATTGTCTGATCGTGTTTGAATTTTAAATAAAAAGAACACAACTTTATTAAACTACTAAAAATATATGTTACCTAGAATTTTTTAAGAAATTTAAAATAGAAAAATAGAAAAATGTATAGGAAGATGAAAATTATTTGATTTTTGTGGCAAAAAATTACGAAAAATGGTTGGAACATGTATTAATTACTAAGCAATAATTTATTTCTGAATAAATTTTAATAATTCATTTTTATAACGCGAAAATGGCAATAAATTTGGGAATGTGTTAAATAAATGAGTATATATTTTGAGGAAAAATGAATTTATATAATCCGAAAAAGAATATAAATTTTATTTTTATGTCCTCAAAAATTCAAAAGTTCCAACATAGGCTTGAGGTCATGTACATCACTAACAAAACACCTTCACATCCATTCAGTGTACTATACGTTTATAAGAAGAGATGGCTTGGTAAATCACAAATATGGATCCCTAGGAAAGAGAAGACGTAAAGGTCCTCCAAGAGAGAGAATCGGTCGAAAAAGAGCAATAGCAAAGCCTTGATGGGGGAGTACCTGTCGTGGTTACACTTCGTGCTATATTAGGTATAGATCTTGCTTTCAAATGCCAATCAGTATCTTAGACATGTAAATCTTTTCATCGTAATTCCTTATTTTTCTTTTTGATACTCAAGTGAACCTAATTGGACGGTCACGATGCCAAGAAAATGATGGAGATGTGAACAAGTAATCAAGTTATCTTGAGAAACACACACACAACACCCAGTGAAATTAAATGAAAACACCAATTGTTGTCTCAAATATCACCATTTCACATTATCTTATATCTCCGTGTAAATCAAGAGCCAATCTACGATATAGTAAAAAATAGAGCGACTTCTTCTCAACTCATGTAGTATGTTGAAAAAGCCAATTCTTAAGAACAATGAAAATTCTACTTAACGTTGAAGAGAAAACTGTCAGAACAATGGGAAGCAATAAGTATCCATGTAAACCTGTTCAAGTCTTCATATCCTCTATGAAAATGCTTCTAAGTCTAAACACTTCCTGCACATTTTTTCATATTTTGTTTCCAAACATGCCACTGCCTTCTGTCAGCAAAACAAAGAAACAATAACAAGAAATGAGATCCTGTTATAAGACATAAAGTTCTCAATTAAGAGGAAGTAAATGATGGACACCATCAAACAAAAGCACCAAGAGAAATTAGAGCCAAAAGAATTTAACTAGGATTCCGACCATAGAAAAATTAAGAGTGTACGTACAAATAAACAAAAACAGAGAGATGCAACAGTAGAATATAAAGTTCCTAGATCTTGGTAACAGCTCGGCTGCACAAACAGAAATTGAGTTATGCCCACGACCATTTCCCCTAAGCACCGCACACATCTCAATATAGCAGTCACTGTCTCCACAACAAAAAATTTATTGTCATCACTATCTTGTACAACGACCACAAATGCCCATCAGAAACCCGCAATGCAGATTACTACATCTAACAGTCATCATCACAGATAAAGTAGTGTTGCTCTGAAACACTGTCATCAGAAATCCTCAATACAGGTCGTTGGCAGCATGTGGAGGCAATAAAGGATTATATAGAGAGGGGGAGAACCAAAAAAAGGATAGTCAGTCCACTTATTTGGCCAAGAACCATATGATTTTTTGCCACTGAAAAGAAAGAAAGAAAGAAACATCAAAATATTTCTCTATTCAACCATTCCTTTAAAACTCTATGCCCAGCCAAACCAGGATGTTTAAATTGGGTAACAGAGGAATGCTCGACCCTTTATATCAAGAACTTGAATATTTCATTTGACATCAAATGATCCATCCACAACAAATATTTCATAGCCATGTACAAAGTTCTCATTGGCATCCCCACATCTGTTATGCATTAGCTTATCCTCAGGAAAATAGGATAGAGAAAGCTCTCATCTTTTTTGTGCATAAGCTCTCTGACTGTTTTAACAGCATCGGAACTGTAAGGAACAATTAATAATTGGGCCTTTAACAAGATATTAAGCTCTAAATACTGCATGTGCAAGAAATTTAAACTTCGAGAAGTTGTAACTGTTAATTTCTCTTCAAAATAAGTGTTGGAAGCTACTTTTTCCCTCTAGACAGTTCATGACTACATGAACGATTCAAGACTAAGAGGACACATCAGAAGCCAACTTTGTTGATGAAAAGAGCATGTACCTGAACACATGAGAAAACAAAGCAGCACAGAGACAATCTTTGTGTTCTTCATAGAGTCGTACAAGAGCTCTCAACATTTCATTATTTGATTTAGAAGATAGCAGCATGAGCTATACAATTGAAGGTTCCAAAAGAAAATATAGTAAATATGTCTACAGAAATTGGAGCTCGAAAAATCGCCAAGTAGAACCCTGGGGGCAAACCAAAAGATATCCATGTAGTAAGTCTCAATAAAAATAAAATTCACAACCACTATAATAGTACCAACCATCTAGACAGAATGAATTACCCACCCATCCCATTTTAAGTACTAGTTGCAAGGTAGCATTCATTTATAAAATTTTGTCATTTCACAAGTCCCGACTCCCGACACAGCAAAATTTGAAAACCTAAAGAAATAAGCTGCTATAGTCTGTGTATGTATGGAGACAAAGAAAAGGAAAATGTATTCTTCTTCCGCTTAATGTAGAGAAAATAATTTTACATCAACGATGATAAAGCATATGGCTTTTCCCACTACTTCTTACTCCTCTTATTCAAGTCATAAAAATTGCAAACGTAAACAAACAAGATTCATATAACTAATCAGTACTTATGAAATACTTTTCCAATCATGTATAATGTTATTCAACTGAAAAACAGAAAAAGAAACATAGTTCATCCGGAAAGTTAGAAGTCGTAACAAGAACTCTTGGTCCCCTACAAAATATATCTATCGTTCTCTCCTTCACCATTTCTGTTCTTTCCCCTTCCCATTGGCATGTTCATGTAGTATTTGAAAGGTATTGTCTAATTAATTTTATTCAGCATCTTATAACAAATTCGTTTTTAAAAAAAAAAAAAAAAAAAACATAACATCGACCCAATGTCAAGGTTAAAGATTCATCAACTGCAGTTAATTAACATAAGAAGTATAATGCACATATAAGATTTCACTCAATCAAGATCAGATAAATAGATCAAACAAAAATACAGTGCTTAAGAAACAAAAGAAAAATTACATCACAAAGCCAGCCTGCGCATTAAGTTGTGTTCTGGCTCCTGCACCACTTTTGAACTCAGCGAAATATGACTACTAGCTGTAAGCAACTGCTCGTCTGCAACAACATTTTGTCCTACGAGCAGAACAAGACTTTCCATGTAATTATCAATATAAAATGAGCGTGGACTCCCATGGATTCCACTAGCCTTATTCACCCTAGTCTCTGGATTATAGGTAACTAACTCATGCTCTTGTGAGGCCAATAATACTCCACCGTTATTTCTAAATCGGATTACTTTTTCCATTCCTCCAACCAAATCAATATCGTATAACTTAGTCCAAGACTTCATAATTCCATACTCCTTCATCACCCAAACGCAGCAAGACTCGCTACCCATTTGTTTATCATACTTAATCGCACCAAGTGATTTCCCTATTACAGTAATAGATAAATATGTTATAGCCTCTTGTGCCAAATCATCGGGTAACATAATCTCCCCAAAAACCTCATCTTCCATGTGAAATGTCAAAATCAAATTACAGAACAACTGATTCTGAGTGGGGTACTCGAGGGAATAGAATGCGAGCCAATGCACAGTACCTTCTATAAAAGCTTGAGACCACATAAATTCCAAGATTACGTACCGATCATCAAAGTGCACCCTTCGCCATGTACCCGAAGTTAGCGAGTAAATCTCAACAATTGCAGGAAGGGTCAAGGTAAAATCATTAGTTTTAGAATACACCATCCTCACAACCTTGAAATCGTGACGGGTAGCACCACATCCAAGAACAAAGAAATGGGCTTTTTCCGGCTTAACGGTGGGAGCCGGTAACACCATATGCTTTCGAATACAAGGGTTCCATAAAATAATGGGCTGCGAAGGATTAGTAAAGAAATCATCAGATAAGCATACCAAACCGTTTGAGCCGCCAACTATTCGGAAATAGCCGAATTGGGATTTCAAGGGAAAATGTAGTTCTAAGGAAGATTGGAGCTCAAATGTTTGATTCTCCCCATCTTTAAGCAGTGTGTAGTGCTCTGCTCTATCGTTTTTCGTGTAACGCCGTAAGAAGACCGTGTTGTCTTCTTTGCTTGCACTGATCGAAAAGTGTGAGAAAATAAATTCCGAACTGGTGATTAGAGAGTGCCACAATTTACAGACTGTGGTGAAACAGAGCAACGATTTTACGGGTAATTTCAAGAGAATTTCGAATATTAATTCCTTCGGAAGGAAGTCTGACATTGAATTAGGGTTTGTAAGAGCTAATTCCGACAAGGGGCAAAAAGAAACCCTAAAAATGGAGACGATAAAGAATAATTTAGAACGGGGACCCAAGTGCTTCTAGCGTTACTGTTTGGAGACGGTGGGTGAAATTTGTAAATAGATAAATAGTAAATACTTATATAAAAAAAATGGGTAAATAAAAAAAAACGACTTAAATGTTTGAATAATTACTCGATTTTTTAGTTTAAATCTTCATTTACTTCATTGAACTACAAAAATAGTGTTGAATCTTTCATGAAAGCTTTCTGATATTCTTACTCATTATTCTTTCATCTCTTAACGATTCATTAACAAAAAGCATACGTGGCATACGGGCGCACACAACATCGGCAATTTGATTTGTTGAATAACCATTGAATTTTTAATCGGCATTTGATTTGTTGAATAACGATTGAATTTTAATCTGTTCTTCGAATCTTCACTCAACTTTCGAATTTCTTTGAATACTCACTCATGACAATTCCATAATAGCTCATTGACGGAATGTCCACGTGACTGACGAAATGACCATGCATCATCAATTTTGTGTTATTAATCTACCAATCAGAATAGTCGCGTGTTATGTCATCAAAAATGCGTTTTTTAAGATGCAAAAAATGGTTTCATTCCAACATCAAATTGATTTTTTTGGTTGCGCATATCCTACACCTAATGCTAGATACAAGTTAGTAATCAATTTGTGGAACGTTTGGGAGAAATCAATTTGAATGAAATCGTTTGTTTAATTGGAGTAAGTTTCACTATTTTTGGCATCTTAAAAAATATATTTTTAAAATACGTTTGATGACATAGAGTGCGACTATTCTGATTGGCAGATTTAATGGCACAAATGAAGGACACGTGGTCATTTCATCAGTTTCGTGGTCATTCCGTCAATTTCGTGGGCATTTCGTCAATAAGCTGATATGAAATCGTCATGAGTGAGTAATGTAGTGTGATTTTGAAATGTAACTTTGAAATGTTGAGTAAGCATTTAGAAACATTTTTAAGTTCAGTGAGTGAACGAAGATAAAACTAAAAGTTCAATAATTATTCAAAAATCAAATTGCTGACGTGGCGGATAACTTAATACTAGTTGGCAACAACGTATGTCATGTGGGCGTTCTGTCTGTCACATGTGCATTTTCGTTAATGAATCGTTAAGAGTGAGTAACGATGAGTAACGTTGAAAATTCGGTGAATATTCAACATTATTTTAAAGTTAAGTGAATAAACGAAGACGAGATTAAAAGTTGATTGATTATTCAATCAAGACGAGAATAAAAGTTGATTATTCAAACATTTAAGTGTAAAAAAACGTGACAATAAATAAGATATTTTAGCTCCCAACCCTCCTAAGGAACGCCGTCACCGTCTCATCCGGCCGTGCACTGCCTGGTTCCCATTCCTAGTTTTTGCCATTTTCTATTTTTCAGGTGAGAAGAGATAGCTGTGGCTGTATGAAATTGAGTGTGTAAACCTCTAAATTCTGATTTTCCTCTCTTTATTCCTAGGGCATTTTCGATCCTGGCTCACAACAACTGGTGGCAGCGATGTCAGATTATTTGCCTAAAGAAATAATAATCGAAATCCTCTTGAAATTACCCGTAAAATCCTTGATCCGCTTCACCGTAGTCTGTAAATCATGGCGCTCCATCATCACCAATTCCGAATTCATCTTCTCACACCTTTCGAATGGTGCAAGCAAAGAAGACAACACACTGTTCTTACGCCGTTATATGAAAGATAGAGCAGAGCACTACACACTTCTTAAAGATGTTGAGAACCAAACACTAGGCCTCCAATCTTCGTTGGAACTAGATTTTCCCTTCAAATCCCTAATTGGGTATTTCCGAATAGTCGCCACCGCCAAGGGCTTGGTATGTTTATACGACGAATTCTTTGCTAGTCCTACGCAGTCCATTATCTTATGGAACCCTTGTATTCGAAAGCATATCGTTTTACCGACTCCCACCATTAAGTCGGGAACGTCTGACTGCGTTGTTCTTGGATTTGGTGCTACCAGCTGCAATATCAAGGTTGTGAGGTTTGTGTATTCTAAAACTAAGGATTTTGCTTGCAAGGTTCCTGCAGAGGTCGAGATTTACTCCCTGAGTTCGGGCACTTGGCAAAGGGTGCACTTTGATGATAGTTACATAATCAAGGAATTTATGTGGTCGCAAGCTTTCATAAAAGATACTGTACACTGGCTCGCCTACGATTCTGTTGAGGACTCCCGTCAGAGTAATGGTTTCTATAGTTTCATTGCATCGTTACACGTGGACGATGAGGTTTTTGGGAAGATACTGTTACCGGATAATTTATCACGGGTATGTGAAAGATATTTATCTATTACTGTTGTAGGGGAATCACTTGGTGTGATTAAGTATGATGATAGTGGGTCTTGCGTTTGGGTGATGAAACAGTATGGAGTTATGAAGTCTTGGACTAAGCTATACAACATTGATTTTGTGGGAGGGATAGACAACGTAGTAGGATTTAGGAAGAATGGTGAAGTTTTATTGGCCTCACCAGGGGACGAGTTAGTTACCTATAATCCGGAGACTGCGCTGACTAAGGATATTGGAATATACGGAAATGCACGCTCATTTTATATTGATAAATTCATGGAAAGCCTTGTTTTGCTCACAGGACAAGATGCTGTTGCAGACAAGCAATTGCTTCCAGCTGGTAGTCATACTTCACGGAGACAAAAACATCAACGCAGGTCAAAGACAACTCGACGGGCTGGCTAGCTTTGTTATTTAACATACTTTTGTTCAATCTTTTTATCTGATACTTATTTAGTGAGATCATACATATGCATTTTCTTTCTCATGCAAACGGTCAAAAAACTTATTGCGTGAAACTATCAAATGTTTTTCTATTAAAGTCTTGCTGCAGATAAGCTAATGTACTTTGGTCAGGTGGGAATATCAATGAGAAGTTTCTGGTTTTGAATATTTGTTCCATGATGTCAAATAAAATCTTCTAATTCCTACTAAAAAATTAGGATCTAGTCTAGCGTTCCTCTATATGTATGTTGTCTACCCAATTTGAACAGCGTGGTTTGGTTGGGTTCAGAGTTTAAGAGAAGACTTTTCCCCCACTTTCCTCATAAATCCATCTATACTCAGGCGAGATTTTCAGGCCTCAACCTAAGCTTAGATGGGAGGAGGCCGGGGGGTGGGGGTTGGCCGGTACCTTGTTTATTGATTGAAAAATTGACACAAATGGGAGGGGGCATTTCAACCTTACCTCAGGAATCATATGGGACTGAGAAGGAGATCAATTGTATAAGTATGGAGGTACTACCTGCATATTACAGAGAGTATAAAACTAACTTAACAATAAAAACAAAAACAAAAACAAAACAAAAGACAACAACACCAAAATCCTCATTCAATTTTATTGCGAATATAAAGCACCTGCATTTTATCCATCCTCATAACTACCTTCAGTTTTCTCTTTTCTGAGAGCTCCCTAGGTTGATATATCTTCAAATCACCTCTAATAACTCCTTTTTTCCTCAAAAGTTCCACACAATGCACTTCGTTCCCTGATAGTACTTTCGGACTGCCACCAACCTCGATACTAATTTTGCAGAGTAACACTACTACTGCTGTGGTGATGACCGATGTGGTAGTCGGTATTGAGAGTTTCTAATGGTGGAGAGGGGGTATGAAATTGTGGATGAAGGGTTCTTGTGGTCATTGTGTAGTTATTAGGTGATGCAGTAAATTTTTGGTTGTGGCGGCAGTGATGAGTTTATGTAGATGTGTGGTGCTCTTTGTCGAAAGGAGTGCAGGCTTATATGGTGTGTCCATCTCAGTTTATGTGAGTGTATGCTGCCAAAATTTAGGAACTACATATATTCTACTTTGTCTATTTTCTCTGTGCTTGTATATTTCTACGTACAACCTGACTTTATTTACTGGGGAATTATAGTTGAATTCTTTAAGATAAAACTTGTTACATTTTGGCTTTAATTTCCCTTGGTACTTCTCTTTTAGTGGAGAACTTTGTGCCTTGTAACAGGATCTGATTTCATGTTGTTATTTCTTTGTTTTTGATGGCAAAAGGCAAAGGCATGCCTGAAAAGAAAGTCAAGAAAAGGGGGAAAATGTGTAGGAAGTGTACTTAGAAGGAGCATTTTCAAAGAGGATGCGAAGACTTTCTGTGGTTCCTTTACGTGTATACTGATATTGCTTCCTGTTGTTATGATGTAGTTCTGCTAGTCTTGTAGATTGTCTTATGAGATTTAAAATCATGTGAACTGATGATAATCAAGAGTATTGTGGGTATTGTGTGATAACTTGTTCACCACTCCCGTCATTTTGTTGGGAACTCAGCCCTTTGACCCTCCTAAAGGTCATCAGTTTTTGTTATGAAATTTCTTATTGGTCTTGAGATAAGTGTGACTGTGTTAGAGGTTGATTACTAAGATTTAAAGATGAGTGATCAAACTATCTAACTTTCCTTGTGTGTAGCAACTAGCAAGTATCCTCTTCAATTTCTTCCCAGTATTCTATTTTTTGCCCTTCGACTTGTTGAGCATTGGGAGCTTTTATGTTCTAGCTTTTTCAATGGTTCTCACGGCTTCTTCCTCCTCGACCTGTCCATCCCCTCATGTCATATCTTTGCTGTATTTGTGAAGCTTTTAGAGTTCTTTGAACCCGAATTTGAATTTCGCAACTCTATAAACTATATTTAATTTTTTCACGTTATTGTTGTCCAGTGTATATTATGGTTAAAGTAACAATAAAATATTTATTATGATCTTTGTTAGCTTCGTTTTGAATTATTCTATCATGACCTGTACAATGATTGACGACTAAAGGTGAAAGTGCTTACATCCTGGATATATCATATACGAATAATGTATAGTAACTATGGCTGACTGACTCTTAAATTTGCATAATGTTACAAACACATGCTGGATATATGAATATCTTCAACAATATATCACACTGAGGATTCATCCTTGGGAAGCAAAATTGTGGCCTTTATGCATTCCATTTTTTGGACTATTTAACAAACTAGTGATAATTTTGTCACATATTTGATTTTATATTTATTTTTTAATATTTTAAATGTAATAAATATAACAAATGTAATATACATATTTTATAAAAAATATAACAAACGTAACAATGTAATAACAAGTGTTACAGAAAAAAAAAAAAAATTGAATTAAAAAAAAAAAAAATATTAGTTTTTAAATTATTTTTTATGATATATGGTGAAAATATTCCTCAACTATCAAGCTGGCCTGTAAAAATATATGCGACATGGTAGTAGACCTAACAAATTTTTTATTTTTTATTAGATTTTTTGAAAATAACAAGAAAATAAACAATAAAAAATACAAATAACAAAAATATGATTTTGTCTTCCTTCTAATAAATGATTTATTTAACTTCAACATCAACACAATTCTTTGTAATTCCCATGTTTTTGGAAGTTTTCCTTTGTTTTTGTTTCTGCCTTTTCACATGTTCTTTATGAATTTTAGACTCGGAAGTTGTTAAATTATGTGTTTTGGTATGTAATTAGTCATTAGTTGATAAAAAAAAAAAAATCAACATGCCTTAATTTTAATTAAAAAAAATTATTTTTAGGTTTCTAACCTTTGCAAAATGTGCAAATAGGTTTGATACTTTTATTTAATAATATTTAATTTAACATACTAAACATATTATTATAGTTGTTTTAATTAAATTTTTAATAAAAGAAAAAATATTAAATTATTACTATGTGATATGAAAAAATTGAATAAAAATTAAGATAAATAAATAATAAAATAACATATATAATTGTATGACATTTAACCACTCTTATTATGTTTTTATTTAAGATAAAAATACCAATAAAAATTAATTTTACAAATTATGTGTTATTTAACTTCGAATGATAATAATACTATAAATTAACAAAATATTAAAAATACAGTTGGATCTCTTATATGTAGTTAATAAATGAATATCTTAATAAAATAAAAGTATTTGAGAATCAAGTTTTTGATAAAGTTTTTTTTTTTTTTGGGTACAACCATAAAATAAAATTTTAAATTTTAAATAATAAAACTAATGATTTTATTTAACACGCTTTTTAATAATTATCATTTTAAATTTTAGTTATTTCATGATAGTTCGTAAAAATATACAAAATAATGTACGTATATTATCAATTTGGTCAAATAAAATTTTAATTGAAAAAAATAATAATTAAATATACAAGATCTATTTTCACCTTTTGTAAATGTTAGAAAGTCCAATTACAATTTTTTTTTAATTAAAATTATGGGTATATTGGACTTTTTTGTCAAATAATGATTAATTGCGTACCAAAACATAAGAGTAAGATATGTTCTTGCCAAAGAACAAATATTATGGACTATTTTTGCATTGAAAGGTAAAGATTAGGGACTATTTGTGCCAAATTTCCAAAAAAAAAGAAAATAAAACAAAAAAGAGTTAATTTCACTGCAGTCACTGAAGTTTTAACAAAATTACAAAATAATCACTAAAGTTACAAATTTTCAACTCCAATCATTAAATATGTTTTCACTCTGTTAAATTTTTAGTGTGAGTTGATGACGCGTGTCATCGTTAAATATCGATCAATTATATACTACGTGATACTTAACGATAACACGTCATTAATCTTTATAGAAAATTTAATAGAATAATCTTTAGTGAATGTATTAATATACTTAAGTGATTAATGTTGAAACTTTGAAACTAATAAATTGTTTTGTAATTTTTCAATGAAATTAACCCAAAAAGAAAAAGAAGAAGAAGCCCTCGCACCAAAAATTGGCTTGCACCTAATTCAAAACTCACATCACGCAGAGACGAGGAGCATCGAGTTACCAATGGAAAACAGAGACAAGCTCAGACTAGCCTTCACCATCATCATCTCTTCTTTCTTCGCTCTATCAATTCCCATATTCTTCACTCGAAAATTCCTCAAAAGGCAAAAACAGGAAAAAAATTGTTATCTCAATACAGAGTCTAAGGCTCAAAGCATTTTTAAACGCGTTTTAGCCGACAATTCCTACTCCCAGTTCAAACACCTCAAACTCCAAGCTGAATCAAATGGTATATTACTAATTCTGTCATAAGTTACTGATTTTTATTGATTATTAAATTTTTGTGTTGAATTAGTGGTATATGTTTATGGGTTTTTGACAGAGGAATATTCGAACTTGCATCCGTATAAAGGGGAGATTTCGAAGTTGTTGAAGAATCCGAATATTGGGTTTTTGGAGTTTCTTGATGGATTTGATAATGGTGGTGAAAAAGGGAATTTTGAGATGTGGGATTCTTATGTGTGGGTTGAGAACAAGTCGCAACTAGAAGAGCTCGCTGAGGTCTTGAGTAAAGAGAGAGTTTTCGCAGTCGATACTGAGCAGCACAGCTTGAGATCCTTCTTAGGCTTTACAGCTCTCATTCAGGTTCACTTTAGCATTGCATTACCTGCCTAGTGCACACTGCTGGTGATAATCATATAACTGCTTGGTGCGTTAAGATTATTTAGCTAGGCAAGAACAAAATGTTGCTGCACGTGAAATGTGCTTCGTTAGTTGCTTGTTTAATTACTTGTAAGCATTATTCTAAGTATATTTGGAATTACCTACATAAATTTTGGTTTGCTACCAATTTCATCAATACTACATTTCCTAAAAATTCTAACAAAATTAAATATTTTGCAACCTTATCCCGCAAGATTATCTGAATTTTTGTATACATCTCACTTTTTACATTTTGCTATGGTACCCTGTCTCTTGCATATAGGAAGTTCTTTGAGTCCGTACAAGACACGCCCTAGCCGTCTAAGTTGGTATTTTCATACTTTACGGTCCACTGATACCATTTTACTTTTTGGCATATATTATCATTTTTATTCTATCATTCTAATACCAACGTTCATCCATCATAATATCTTTGTTTTTGTTGTATCATCTTATAGATATTTTGTCATTTAATGACTATCACTCACTATAGTAAGCCATATAATATATTAATAACACTTTAGAAACTCGTGATTCTTTGTTTTGACCACACATTATTCTTTCTAAGGCTAAAATGACATTCTACATATTCTTTATGAGTTCTACTTAACGTATAACCTTAAGATCTCCTATGAAAGTTTATTTTGAATTTCTTTCTATGATAGTCTCATCACTTGAAATTAATCGACCCAATAATATACACTAAGGGACCTCATCTCAAACGTTCTATATGATCTTCAATGATGGAAGGAAAAAGATAGAACTTTGGACGGATCCTTAAATGCGAGCTTATATCAATAAGAAATTATTTGACTCATTAGATCTCACACTTGTTACTGCTCCAGTCATAGATATCCTTAATTGCATTGATATACTATAGAAATTCCTTTTGTATAGGCATGTAATTATGCACACAAAGAATCACATAGTATTGCAAAAGCAATAATGTTTATATGTGTGCATGCACGAGGACTTGGTGATATGAATGGAATACCAAGATTGTTGCATCTTGTACAACCTCTAATTGTAAAACTTGGTCCAACATGAAGAATTATTATCGGCATAGCCAGTTCATTTTACTATCTTTTTCTTCTGTTAATGCCAGAGCTGAAGATTGCTGGCAATATGAGCCGTGAAGTACATCAGTTGCACTAGCTTTGATTTAGTTTCTCATTGGATTAGAAATATCATGCATTTTGTCAGCGTCAAGGCAAAGTATACTAATGCTAAAGGACAGCCATTTAGTTCAATACTAGTTCAGCGTGACATATGTGTGTATTACAAAATATAACTACAGAATGGCTGATCCTATTTTCATCCTTGTAAAATTTGAAATTAATAACTTAATATATGAATATAGCCCAGCCACCCTCCTCCAAACAAAAAAGGAGTCAGGATTTGATTTTCACCACTATAAGGCACACATTGATTATTTAATTTACATAGTTTTGTTGTGAGTAATTAACTGAATATAATGTTTATGCATCTGTGTATAAATTGTGTACATTGTGTACAGATATCAACTAAAAGGCAGGATTATTTAGTGGACACGATAGCCCTTCATGATGTGATGAGAATTCTTAGACCAGTATTTGCTGATCCTGGAATTTGCAAGGTAATGTCATGAGTAATCTTGTTTCATTTTCTCTTCACCAAATGGAGTGGCTACAAATGATTCATATAGCCAATCTCAAATTTATTGGGAGAAAGGTTTAGTTTTTTTTTGTTGTTTCATTTAATTCTCTTCCTTGTCCCTCGCGACCAAAACTAAAGTTGCATTTTGATAGAATTTTTATCTTGAGTTTTTCTTTCAAGAGACATACATGCTTAGGTAAACCGAGTTTTTAGTTCCCTTTGGAGAAATTGGTCTCTTTATGTGATTGATTTGTTATTTCTATGTACACATTTGTCGTTATGCTCTTCATTGTTACTTAGAGCCATTGTGACCTGGTGGAGATTATAAAGTAAACCTCTATTGCCATATGAATCATTTATTATTGAAGAATGTCTAAAGACATTAAATTGAATAAGCTGTTTGTTTGCTTTAGGTGTATGGTTAACATTAAAATTTAAATGAGTAATAATCATGTAGTAGTTATATAATAGTTATTAGAAGAACTAATATAAATACTAAACATACTTTCTTGCGATTTAATGGTTTTGTGCTCGGTTACCACTTAATGCAACTGTGGGAAAGGTAAATAGGAGTAAATTAAGAAATTTGGTGACTTTGGGGAGAAACTGAGGAAAGAACAGCATGGTCTTGAATAATTTGGCCAAGTGGAACTAAGAGATCTAAAAAGACAATGAAAGAGAGGGCTAGTTAAAATGCGTGAATGCACTTTAATTTACGGAAGTAACTCTAATAAGAGGGCAGGATATAAGTGCACGAAGGAGTTATTCTTGTATGAGGAAGCAAGGCTATTGTTTTGTTTTGTGGGAGAAGATATTGTTCTTCACATTTAGTGTTGAGGGATGCACACCATATAAATCAGTAGAATTGTATGTGAAATTTTGACTCAATGAATTGTGCTCTCTTGATGCCAATTGACTTGTCCAAGAATTAAAAACAAAAAGATTAAGCATAGTTATGAAAATGCTCACTGCTCATCTCTCACTGAGCCATTAGCCTCTTGGGGTTCAAAGGCAAGTTGCAAAGCCCTTGCACGCCTGAACAAAGTGAGGTGCATGGTATACTATATTACTATATTCTATACACAAATTCTCCCAGATGTATCACACGTCTAGAAAATTTAGAAATTCCATCAATTTGTGTAAAATTGCAACAAGTAATTTGAGCGAACTTAGCACAGAACTTCGTTTTTTTTTTTTAGATTTGATATTTATTCAGCAAATAATCTAAGTTGAGACTGTAAAATCACTGGATCAAGCTTCCGTTTCGTCTCAAGTTATCTTGACCATTTTACAGTGTGGAATTTGACATTTATTTGTGTGATGGATTTCCATGTTCTGTAGTTCTATATCATGTAATTTCTCTAAATACCTTCTATACCTAGGATTGCATCAAAGTGTATACATATGGACGCAGATTTTACTATCATATAGAATTATGTCAAATAATCAAGTGTAGTTGTCTTTCGCTTGTGACTTTTATGTTTTACCAAAGGAACCCCTGAAATGATCTTATTATAGTTAAATGGTGAATAAAGACTGTTCATTAATTAGTGATTCAGAGGAGCATGAAAAGGTTCAACCCCTGAAATAATTTATTTATTTATTTTAAATTTGATATGTATTAGCTAATAATCTAAGTTGAGCCAGTAAAATCGCGGGATCAAGTTTCCGTTTCACCTCAAGTTATCTTGACCATTTTATAATGTGGAATTTGACATTTGTTTGTGTGATGGATTTCTATATTTTGTAGTTCTATATCATGTAAATTTCTTTGAACCTTCTATACCTAGGATTGCATCAAGTGTATGCATATGGATGAAGATTCTACTATCACATACTATTATGCTAAATAATCAAGTGTTGTTGTCTTTCATTTATGAATTTTACCAAAGGAATGATCTTATTTTCCATTTTATAATTGAGTAATGCTACTTGTACATCCTCACTTACACCTACACTTACACTTGCTTATGTGGAAAAATAAAATAATAAAAAAAAAATTCAAAAAATATGGTCCAATGTTTTCCCCTAAATCCTAGTGCCACATAAACAAGTGTAAGCATATGTTTGACAATGTTTAAATTATAATTTCAACTAGTCAAATTAGTCAAATATACTTTTTATCCACACATTTAATAGGACCCACAACTTATAATCCATTTTTTAACCACACATTCACCAACTACTTATATTATAAACACTTAAAAAATAATTTCTGCACTATCAAACATGCACTAAGTGTGGGTGCAAGTGAGGATGTAAAAATAGCATTACTCTTTATAATTAGATGGTAAACATGGATTGGTCTTTAATTGGTGATTCAGAGGAGCATGAAAAGGTTCAACTTTTACGAATACTGCCATGATATCCTGAGTTATTAACAAAACTATGTGATAGAGCGTGTTATTTCAAGGATGTTGTTTCATTTTCTTTTAGTGTCTTGACAAAAATCAAGTTACAATAACCGCAAAAAATTATGGTGTAGGTGTTCCATGGCGCTGATAATGATGTTCTCTGGCTTCAAAGAGATTTCCACATATATATTGTGAACTTATTTGATACGGCAAAGGTGAGATATGATATTTGTTTATGCTCGTTGTTTCATTAAGTTGTATGACACATTGAGAGATTCTTTAATGTGGTTCCATGACTGTAACTAATGAACATGGAGGTAGGACAGAGATAGTGGTGGACTGCTTTGCCTTATTAAATAGATGTCTCCTGGTTTACGCTTGGATCACATATGGTTGTGGCATCTTATATACATGTATGGCTGTTGGTGTTATTATGTTGCAGGCATGTGATGTATTATCAAAACCACAGAGATCATTGGCCTATTTGCTTGAAACGTATTGCAGTGTTGCTACACAAATAAACTTTTGCAGGTTTGATACTTACAATTTACACTCATTAATGGTTGAGTTTTATAGATATAGCTATGTATCTTGTGATTAAGTTTTCTTCATTAAGGAGTGTACCACAAGGCCTGGAAAAAGATTTATTAGGTGTAACAATTATGAGGCAGTTTCTGGAGCAACATTTGAATTTATTTTTCTTTCAAATAATATGCGTATGAGCGTATTCACTTTGAACTGTTAATGTGTATTAACCTTAGTAATCATCCACTATCTTTGGACACACTTTTTTTTTTTTTTAAATGAATTCTAATTGATAAATGAGGGAAGAAATGAAGGCCGCTTGAATTGTAAAAACGAATGACCATCATCATGGAGTTGTTATGTGTGGTAATTCATCCTATACAAGTGCAGTTCTATATTATTTTCCATTCTAGTGAGCACTATATACAGTGAATTCCTACCACAGCATGAAATTTTTTTGTCATTTTTGTAAGAATGAAATTAAACGTTGTCAATGGGACACAAAGAGGAGACCTAGAAATGTTCATCCTTTTTATTTAAAATAAGGGAGGGGTAATTCGGAAGCATGTGCTCAATTCTCAAAGTGGAGCCACAGTCATCGCAAATCAGTCGCCATTTCTATGCTCTTTTGCCTTGCAACATAGGGAAATTGATTATATTAATGCTGGTCTCCCACTAATTTTGTTTCACAATCAAAATTTTAGCGAGAAGACTGGAGACAACGTCCATTGCCTGAAGAAATGGTACAATATGCTAGAACTGATGCACACTATTTGTTGTACATTGCACATTGTCTTTCTACGGAGCTCAAACAGCAGAAGAATGGTATGCCATAAATCCATCCTGCTTACTTTAAAAACTATCTAATTATATTCTGTGGATGTATCCAATTATTGTCCTGTACTTGTATAGAATTGGTTTAGAGTCATTATTGACAATTAATTCCAAGATTGAGCTACCTTGCCGCTGGAATCTCTTGGAGAACATTTGATTACCAAGTCATGGTAATCTCTTTCTCTTTCTTTTTCTTTCTCATCATAAATAAAGCGAGAAGAAACTTGTTGATACTCGTATCAAAATTAGAAAATCTTCTATTCTGTTTAAGAAGTTTAAAACAGAGACCAAGATTTCATTCTAGTCATTACAATTAGCAAAACCTTATCTCCAATCTATCCTGTGTTGACTAAATTTACCATCATTTCACAGAGTGCTGAAACTGTTTGTATTAAAGGATATAGGGAAAATCCATGGAAAGCGAGGAAGAAGAATGAAAAAATATACTAGAAAGCCCCCACACTAGTGTATTTTGTCGTCTTATGCACATATCTAGTCCAATTTTAACCTTTTAGTTTGTGTTTTATACTCATCATTCGGTCAACATCCTAAAGGAACCGGTGAATCAGAAAAATTGTCTCCTGGTGGCAAATTCCATTTTCTTCTTGAGGCTAGTCGACGTTCCAATGCAATTTGTTTGCAACTTTTCCAAAAAGACATTGAAGCTTATCCTGGTGAATCTGCTGCGTCGTCAATAGTTTCTCGTTGCTTGAACGATCAAGGAAGTATTCCATCCAGTGTGTGCAACTCAAAGGTATGCTACTTTCTATGAGATTCTTTTGATAAATATCGTTAGTAGACGCGGAGAATGATGATGCCTTTTTCACATTCAGTTTCAGGAACTTGTGAGACGATTGTGCGCATGGAGGGAAATAATGGTGAGTGGAATCATATCAATATACTCATTATCTACTGATTGAACGCTTACATGCGTTTTGCATATGTGTCATTGCACTAATCAAGATTCAGTTAGCAAAAGGCAGTAAACTTGTTGGATTTCACTTTTCAGCAGGAATGTTTTTCAACAATGAAAGTTGATATACAAGTGACAATAATAGAAATGCAGTATTCTTTTCCGGAAGGTCCCTTCAGGGAAGCTACCTCTAGCTGAGAAGTAAAGAGATTCTTTGGATAGTTTTACACCGACATTTCATAGAGGAAAGCAAGATTGCATAGCTTGGACCCATTGTTACCTTCACTTGAGGGCTAGGGAGGAGGTTATATTTATATTACTAATCCCATTCACGTCGCTTAGCTACAGATCGAGCTCTCAATTAATCCTCTAGAAATCTGGTTGCGATTGGGCTCTAGAGCCCACCATTTTGAAGATATTATTTATCTCAAAATTAATCCTTATTATTGAGTTAATTATAGATTCATGAATGTAAACCTATCAGAAGATTCTATCGCCTTAGAAGATCCCATAACCTTAGAACTGAGGGCCTCTGTAAAAATGTGTCATATTAGCTTCAATTCTTGAATTCTGTCAATAGTGTTGATATTTGTATTTGGGATATGTTCAGGGAAGGGAAGGGAAGGGAAGGGAAGGGAAGGGAAGGGTAAAGGGAACCGATAAGGGTGCGAGCACTTCCTCTAAGGGAAAAGAATATTATTTGCTCTGTGTTGTTTGGTACTAGTAATGGGATCGTGGAAATAGGGTGAGATAATTGGTTGAGATATCTAGAAAAATATTGTTTTTTCATATTATTATCTCGTTGTATTTAATTGGATCTCTCTTTAGATGTAACCATCGGTCGTAAGGGGTTGCAAAAATTTTCATGAACCAAGCACTTGACCCCAAATTTATTAGATAAGGCTTTGTTTTTTTATTGTGTTATCTTTATATGAAACATTTGGTTTCAGGTTAATTTAGTCTCCCCACCCCTTTCATCTTGAAACACCTCTTATAAGAGAAGGTAAGAAAAAGTGGAGAGGACTAAATTGTATAGGGAACTCCAGCTAAGTTTCATCATGACCGGTCCTGCGGTTCAAAGTCTAGTTCATTATTGATGTTGCCGATAACATGTTGCAGTTCTTTTCTGAATTTCGACTTTAAATGGCTAACTTGGTTTCATACCAAATCATTTCAGGCTCGTCTCCATGATGAGAGCTTGAGATTTGTTTTATCTGAGCGGGCCATCGGTGCACTTGCAGCTAAAATTCCAACAACCGAATTGGATATATGTAGCACTATATCCGAAGCTGATCCAGATGTTGAATCAATGACTCTCTTTTCTCTCCAATCTCCATCCCCTGTCGTTAGTTCTCATCTAGAAGACCTTCATGATTTGTTCCAAGCTGAAATAGGTTCTGTTGATGATATATTACAAATGTCTATCCACCAGCACCTAGGTCCAGATGGCAGTTGTCCTCTTTCTGCATATAATTATGCTCTGTTGTCCCAAACTGACCTGAAACTAACTAAAAGATCCACCTCCAATCAAAATGGATTTAAAGCTGCAAAACAGGTTGCGAAGAAGGCTTCTCGAGAGCTCTTTGTTCAAAAATTTTCCTGCAAATCTCCAGTTTATCACAACTGCAAAATCTATGCAAATGATGGACGTTTATTATGTTATTGTGATCGCAAAAAGCTTGAATGGTCAGATGACTTCCTTTTTCTTTTTCTTTTCAGTTTTTAGTTATATACTTAAACTAACATTATGCACATGGAATCATAATTTATGTGAACGTTTTGCTACAGGTATCTCAGTCGAAATCTGGCGAAACTTGTTGAAGATGATCCTCCTGCGATCATACTCTGCTTTGAACCCAAAGGCCGTCCAGAAGATGAGGACAATGACTTTTACATTCAAAGTAAGAAAAATATTTGTGTCAGCTGTGGTGAAGGGAATCACTACTTGCGGTACAGGATTATACCCTCGTGCTACAGAGTGTATTTTCCTGAGCACTTGAAAAGCCATCGTTCCCATGATATTGTCCTTCTTTGTGTTGATTGTCACGAAATTGCTCATGCTGCTGCTGAAAAGTATAAGAAGCAAATAGCGGCTGAATTTGACATACCCCTTTTTATTCGTAAAGTAGTTGACTTGAATCAGGCGCAAGGTGCATCTACAGACACTACACCGACTGTGATTTCTGAGGAGGCCGGGGTATCTCCTTTACAGTTGCGTACAGCAGCTATGGCTCTCATACGCCATGGACCAAGAATGCCATGCGAGCGCCGTGAAGAATTGATGCAGGTAGTGAACAATAAATTTCTAATATTTGAATACAATTTAATTCTAGATATCTCATGTGTCAATAGTCATGCTACCGCTTTTAATAAATGATTAGATATACGGTTTGGAACATGATTCTGCACCAATTACCAAGTATATGGACCGTAATGTCTTTTTTCAAGAGAAAAGATCTTTTAATATTATTGTTGTTATTGCTGCTACTATTTTTGTTGTTATATTTTATATTAATAGCTGGTCTGTGCATTTGCCCTCCATGAATGTGATATTGTTTGCAAAGAATGTAAATATGATGTCTGATCTTTATATTGACGAAAGAAGTGAATCAAGAAAGGTAGAAGTGTGCAGCATGTAGACTATGCGCAATTGGCGCTTTGACCTAGGGAAGACAGGGAACCAGCCCTGAACCCAGCTCAATTTTTATTTTTTATTTTTTTATGTGTTCAATTTTAAATCGTATTTAAAAAATAAAAAATAAAAAAAATAAATAAGTAAAAGGGGTGGTAAACAAGGATATTTTAATCCCCGTCCCGCCTCCTGAAAATCCCCGGGTGGGCAGCGGAATGCGAGGGCCACCCCGTTGCCGTTGTTCTTCGCTTATTCTTCATTGGCTGGCTTGGATGGACTTCACCATATGACCCATTCTCTGCTGAGCAGTTTTTAGATGTCAAATCTGACAATCTTTTCTTCATAATTTGTCCAATGCCTTGAATGATTTTCGTTGGAACTGTGTAGAGAAAAATATTGATATTGGTTTTACCCCTCTACAAAGATAATATCATTCTACATTTGTTTCTGGAGGTGATTAGAGAATCTAGTATGGTGCTCAACTTTGTATAGAGGTCTTATTTTTTCATGTTGGTTTTTTATTTTATTTTATTTTATTTGTTGTTGTTGTTTGTCACCTTTATTGTCTTGATACAGTGAGAACTTGGTATATGGATTGCCTACTGGTAAAAGAAATGGGTACAGTGTTCTCTGAAATATCAATCCTCATGGTTTTTCGTTCTTGGATTTTCGACTCTCTTTGTTCTCAAAGGAGGTGAAAAGCTATAAACAGAATAGTAATCTTACAGATGTGTAATCTAATTATTGTGGGAAGGGTTACATAGTTGACTTGTATTTTCCCAGCTTCATCAAGCAGAATGCCAATGCTTTTCTGTACTCGAATGTTAAACATCTCTTTTCCAGTATAGATTTATTAACATCAAATAGGCATAACTCAATATTTGTCATGTGAGTACAAGATCTCAAGTGGTAGCCATATACAATACTTACTGGCGTTTCACTAAATTTTTGTTTTTAATCTTGAAAACCACTGTCATGTTTGTTGAGTATAAAGCATGGAACCTTTATTAACACTTGAAAATCTCATATTGGCTTGTTACTGTTTCCTTCAACGTCTGCACCATAATCATGTTCTCTTCATAATGCAGTACATATTAAATTCAGCAATTTTTTTAAAATCCATAGCTTCTTTTGTTTTTGTAGGTTGTCATGAAGTACTACGGAGGGAGAGAAATATCAGATGAAGATCTTGAAAGAGCACTGCTAGTTGGAATGAGTCCACACGAGAGAAGAAAATTTGAGAAAAAGAGAGGTTTGGCATTTAAAAATTCTTTAAAATCTATGAATCTGAATGACGAGAGAGAAATAATATTGATGGCAAGGCTACTACCTCCATTCAGAATGACTTGATTAGTAGGGCCGCTGGACATTTATACGTCAATGCAGGAGAGATTGATGAGAAAGAAGGTTGTGTTGATATTTTGACGGGAGAGGTTTCGGGTGTAAGCACATGGCCTTCGTTTTCTAACGGTAGAGTCAATACTGCAATATCTGCTGATGAGGGCAACGGTATGGTAGATATAAAGGAATTCTCAGATATCAAAAGCATTTCTACTTCCAATCATGATGATATTTCTGGAAGTGAAGCTCCAATAAAAGAGACTACTAATCCACTTCATGATAGAGACAATTTGTTGAAACATGAATCAAAATTGTCATTATTAGGACATGGACCCCATGGGAAGCAGGTAGTTGAGCATCTGCTCAAGGAGTATGGGGAAGAAGGAATTTGTCAATTTTGCCAGAGATGGAGACAAGTTTTTGTTGAAGCCCTTCATCCTCGTTTCTTACCTGGTGGCTGGGATGTAATGCACAGGTACACTTACGGCTTTCTATAAAAATTTTGATCTTATAAATGGATGTATGAATAACACGTATTGCATATATTGTCATTCCTTTTATAATTAATTTTTTTGATTGGTTTTCTGGTCTCGTCTATTTTTATTTGTAGGTCCTAAGGTAGGAAAAAGTCACTTATGAATGATATTTTTGTCTTTTTATTAGTGCAGCACTAGGTTTTATGGTGCTTATGGTTGTCCTATCTTTCACTCATTGTTGTACTGCAGGAATTGAACTGAATATTTTTAGGGTTTAGCCCCTTTATTTCTTACATCTCATAACCCTTGTTCCTCTTTAATTATTCTGTGTTTTGTCTTGCTTCTTCTTTATGGCTGAATTTGCTTTTGGTGTGAAGGATTTTTCTCAAATAGGAAATAGTTCCCTAACACTAACCAGTGAACTTTATGAGGAAAGCATGGGAAACTGAGGGTGATATTCGCGGGGACATACTTACCTAATAAGCCACACCCAAAACAATATTTTCTCTAATTTTCTTCCCGTTTTAGTTTTACTGACTCTTTGGTTACCCATAGAAAAGTGAAAGATCAATGTAGTAAGAAATAAAAACTGAAATCTTAGGAGGTAATTGAGTAGACAACACAATGATATAATATCATTTCTATGGTTGAATCTCAAACAGCATGCAAGGTCAAGAAGGTATATACATTTCCGTCCTGTTTATTTTAGTGAAATTGGTAAGGACTTGTCTGGCAACTGATTCATTGTTTTGTTACGCAAAGGTTTTGATGTTGGACACTATTTTGCCAGTGGTAAACGAGATTTTGGGGAATTCAGCGTGTACAAGCCTGGAAAGAGCATTTCTGCCACTGCTGTTTGATGTTGGACACTATTTTGCCAGCAGCAAACGCGTTTACAAGCCTGGAAAGAACAATTCTGCCATTGCTGCCAACTGAGATCAATGTAATTTAGCTGCTTTATTTCGTTTTTCACTTCTTTTTTATTTTATTCTTTGACTTCTGTCTTCTTGATAGAGGGCTCGTTTTCTGAGTGAGGTTCCTCAGCGACGTTTCATTTATTTATTGGTTTTGGGAAGCAGTTCGTGCCGAAGACTAGTTTGTTTGGTATTCATTTATTAATTGTATGAAATAAACACAAGTACAATTTTACATTATGGAGCCTTGTGGTGTAAAGTTAGGTAGCCAACCTGCATCAAATTACTCGAAACAAAACCAGGTTCTCAAAAGCGTCTATGTTCGTATGTTAGTTTTGTCTCCAACAAACAGTCAGCAAGTTCCCAATTTTCCTTAAACCAACAAAAGTTAAAGAATCTGATTATTTTCCATGTTCTTAAATTATTTAATGCTTCTTTCTTTTGGCTTTTATTACTTTTCATGTGTAAATGTTATGAGCTTTCTTCCTGGGACCCATCTACTTAGACCAGCATCATTTAGAGTTGGTGATTACGTTAATGATTCTCCAGGGATCTAAATTTGGATCAAAACTAGTTGGCTTCGTTTTCGTTAAAATTTAGAGCATATAAATGTTCGTAAAGCTGATAAAGCATATAAATCATAGATTTTATTTGTTAATCACAAAGCTAATAAATTGTTGTCACCTCTATGTTCACCTATTATAAAGCTCGTATACTTTACACATTAGCTTGTAAAGATAGCAACCAAAAAGGTGACCGGGTTACTGTTTGTATTTTGACGATCAAATTAGATGTCGATAAAATACAACAAGTATGTAAGAGAAATAAAATGTACATAAATTTGGTTATGAGTTTGATTTTTCATACATTTTCCTTCATGTTACATGGTGTATTTATAGGAAAAATTAAGTCATTGGTATTTCAGTCCTTTTATGTCTCTGATACTTGTTATTCCATCGATTGGTGATGTTATTAGGTTTTAGTACTTTCCAAACACGTGTCATTTCCTTATTGACAATGACTTGCATTGTACTGTGCCTTTTGATACATGACATAATAGATATTACGTTATTTTCATATTTGAGACAAGGAATTGAGGTTCTCATTATGCACTTCACTAATATTCTTTTAACATTTAGAGAATTTCTAAAAGACTGGTAGATTCATCATATTTAACCTAGTCAGAAGGTTTATCGAAACAAAGACCACTTTGACAAACATTTTAATTTAGTGAACTGTATCAATAGTCTCGCTAAACCACATCAATTCAAATGAGACGCGTTGAGATTCATAAAACTGTTTTGGCCTTTCGTATTGACATGGTCAATATGCGACATATGACATTTATATCTAATATAGTCCGTACGTAACATTCACATAAGACAAAATAATAACTCGTGGCATCCTATAAGATAAAGAAATAAACTTTTTTTTCTAATGTTATTCAACAAAAGTACCAAGCATGAAATAAGCATTTTCTGTTCCTACATTTGAAAAAAAAATCGTACTTTACGCATTATTATAGATGCACAAGGACACAATGACTTATTAGTACTGGATATTTCAAAATCATATGTGAACCCGGGTGGCAAACTCGTAAATAAACGAAACAATGTGGTTAATATAAACCCTAAAATAACTGATTTAAAAACAAAAGGAAATTGAAATTCAAAGTTAAAGGCTTATCGTAAGAAGCGCTAAACTAAAACTAAAGTAGGTTAAATATACATATGGTCCTTAAAGTTTAAGAGAGATTTCAATTTGGTCATTTCCAATCTGGTTACTCAATTAGTAAAGTTAATATCAAATCTAACACCCATGTGTTACTAGATGTTAATCTCAATACCTAGCAAGCCTTAATTATGCTAAATATGAGATAACAAAATCCTGAATCTATTTTTAGTCGATTGTTAATATTAAAATAAGATTTGAAAAAGCGTGGAATAATTGAAAGTAAAATGGATTTCATTGTTTCGACAATTCTTTTTTAGCACGATTAAGACTTGCGTGGCAATAGAATAAACGTTTTGTTAGTACACAATGGTAATAACATACACGTGGGATTTGATGTTAATTTCATTAGCAGGGTGACCATGCAATCTGTCAAATATCATATAAAGATACTACTACTTCGTTCCCTTTTATTCTTCAATCAATCATATTTCTTTTGTAAAAACATAAATGTACTTATTAAAGTAAGTGTTTATGATCTACCGAGTGATTTAGAGATTGGTGTACTTATAGGGATCAAAGTTACTAGTATGGTTTGAGAGTCTTAAGGGTACTAAATATGAAGTACGACTTATCATATATTGATCGGACTAGTCTCATTCTATTGGGTTTGTTTGGCTCACACATCAAAAGGGTAAGATTCTATTTCCATGAGTGCGAGGCTGCCACCCTTGCTACAATGAGTTGTTAGGATCAAAGACAAGAACAGTTATAAAATTTTAGTATCTGATATGAAATAAAATAAGTTTTATAAAACCAAATTGAAAGTTCTGTAACTTTAGGGACCAAATCTGCATTTAGCACCAACTAAGGTGCTTAACCAACAGCAAAAAAAAGTGTACTATTTTTCATTTGGTTGGCACTAATACTATTCACACTGTAGAAAGAACATTTATTCCATTTATATTCTTCTGCTCTACTTTTTTTTTTCCTTCTACTTTTCTATCTGCTTGTGCTTTACTTTGTTCTTAGTTCTTCTTTATTCATCTTCTTGTTTTCTCTCTCCTCTATCAAGATTAGTACATTTTGGGTTGTTGTTTTTGTTCATTTCTTCGCTGGAATCTCTTTGAAGGTGTATTAATGGCTGACATTAGTCATCCTCCCATGGAACAGCTTCAGGACCTCGAATACTGCATTGATTCTAATCCTCCATGGCGTATGTCACTGTTTTACTTATACCAGCACACACTTTTGTACAAATGATATGTGTATATTTTTGTTTTCTGGTTTCTGGTGTTATGTATTATTTGTTTCTGTGTGCGTGAGACTGGGTGGAAATTTGTTTGAAGAACACCATGTTATGGTTTTGAGGGTGTTAAGTGAAGGGGATGAACAGTTACTCCAACATTTGAGTTGTCGAAACCTTATTTTAATGTCCCGATAGAATGTGAGGAAGTGGCTTAACGTGGCATTACAGCTTTGCTTTGTATTTGTGTGTCATTCTATTTTTCCCCTATAGTTTTGCGAGCCCTTTGTGTTTCTTGAATGATATGACATTTTTGTGAGTATAAGGTGGTGGTGGTGGGTGGTGTGTGAGTAACTCGGAAACTTTACTATTCTTTTTTCCGACAGCTACTAAAAGAAAGATGTTCACTTGTTAAAATATCCCATTGACATGGATGAGTACGCTAAAGGGGTCAGATTTATCACGACCAAAGCAAGACATTATCCTATGTTATGTTCCCATGTGAATTATTTCTCAAATGTTTTATAAGCAAATTAGTGCAGATTATCAGCATTGATAATGATTAAAATCTTTGGCGTCTAGTCTTTTGTTGCCATAAGAATGTGGTAAATATCATTTAGGCAGATAATAAGAAACATAATTTCTCTTTGTTTAATCTCATTCCCTCATATTTT
This sequence comes from Forsythia suspensa, assembly GCA_023638005.1. Lineage (NCBI taxonomy): Eukaryota > Viridiplantae > Streptophyta > Magnoliopsida > Lamiales > Oleaceae > Forsythia > Forsythia suspensa. The sequence goes on from CM042663.1 coordinate 674,551, forward strand.
CATTTTCTCTGCAGCGGAAACCATCTTGTTAGCGTTTCAAAATTACATATTAGTACTTGGCACAAGTGTAATGATTCCCACATTACTTGTCCCAATGATGGGTGGATCTGATGTAAGCTGGTTTCTGAATTGATTTCTAATTATTTTTATTCTCTGCTTAAGAAAGACTAATGTTGATTTTGTGTTAAGGTAGCTTGTCACCGGTGAGGCTATCAATATATCTTTACCAGCTTAAATTTTGGCACATGTTATGTCTGGTTTTGCAATTGTATATATAGCCAAAATTGTTCTCAGAGTCTAATATGTTGCAATAAAAGTGCATTCTTTTTGTCATCCTGGTGTCTTCGTGCCTTCAGTTAAGGATAGCCTGTCTCTGGCGAGTCTATCAAGAATTTTACTCCCTTAAATATTGGCACATCTGATGTCTGGTTTACCTCATCATATGTTGTGACAAATTTTTTCTCCGAGTCAAATATGTTGCTGCAGAAGTGCATTCTATTCTTCAAGATGATGACTTTGTACCAGAAGTTTGAGTTCACTGTCTTTGGATCTTAGCTTTTGAATTTCCATTCCAGTTTGTATTTTTTCATATATTCCAACTTGCTCGTTTCCATTATTATCTCGTCTAAAAGCACTGGTTTTAGTTAAGACAAATAATCTATAAATTATTCGTCTTTAATCCGATTTGCAGACCTGAATACCTTCTTTTGTATGTTTTGTCTGATAATGTGTATTCGCTGACTAAACCAGGGGGACAAAGCACGGGTCATACAAACTTTGCTTTTTGTAGGTGGCATTAACACACTTCTTCAAGCACTCTTCGGAACAAGGTTGCCTGCTGTAATTGGAGGGTCCTTTGCTTATGTCATTCCCATAGTATATATTATTAGTGACTCGTCACTGCAACGAATAGATGAGCCTCATATTGTAAGTACACAACTATTCTTTTTCGCATTGCCGAATTTCCCGAGGCTTTAAGTCTGAGGCTATTAGCTCTTAAATGCTATATGGTAATAAGGTCATTGATTTGATTCACTCTTCACATACATACTAATTTATATTTCAGATTTTAAATTATCTGACCCACCCGATTCCTAAGCATTGCCTTCTTTGAATAAAAATGACGGAATTTATTTTTCCACTTCCGTATGCCATTCAAAACACTCTCAGTGAGTTGTGTTGCAGATCTTATCAATATGAGAAGAATTCCTGAGGGATGTATTTGTGCATTTGATTTAGACAGAAACATGTTGAATAGTTTTCCCAAGGGGCATTGAACCTGATGATAATGTTTGACCGTTGTGCAGAGATTTATACAAACCATGAGAGCTATCCAAGGTGCTTTAATTGTTGCTGCAAGTATACAAATAATTCTAGGCTACAGCCAAGTTTGGGGTCTCTTTTCACGGTATTTTTTTATTGTCCAATTATCCAAAAGGCTAAACAATTTCCATTTGCACTGAAAATATTTATGTTTTTGGACTATTCTTATACAGCTTTTTTAGTCCCCTTGGTATGGTACCTGTCGTTGGTTTAGTTGGCTTGGGCTTATTTCAACGAGGGTTTCCTGCGGTAAGTTTTTGGTATTGTAATTGCTATATCTTTGTCAAATGTTTTTCATGAATTTCACATTTAAGAAATGTTTTCGGATTATGAAAAGATAAGTATTCCCCATCTCCTGCTATATTGACCTTTCAGATGCTATTGAATTTCTTGTTGCAGGTAGGGAATTGTGTAGAGATTGGTTTGCCAATGCTTTTGTTGGTCATTGGCTTGTCTCAAGTAAGTAAATTGTGATTGATTCAAATATTAAGTGCTCAAGCAGTCTTTTCGTAACTTTCATGCAAGTAACAGTTTTCAAATTGCAGTATCTGAAGCACGTTAAACCGCTGAGGGATTTCCCCATTTTTGAAAGATTTCCTGTGTTGATTTGTGTCACAATTATTTGGATATATTCCCTCATATTGACGGCCAGCGGAGCTTACCGTGACAAGCCCAATCTAACTCAGATCAGTTGCCGTACAGATAGAGCTAATCTTATATCCACTGCTCCATGGTTGTATCTTAATTGTGTTAAATGTGATTTTGCTTTTTGACTCATGTTTGTGTGCACCACCTAAAAGTCTATTTTGTGTTGTTTAAGGTTCAAGTTTCCATATCCTCTGCAGTGGGGCCCACCTACTTTCTCAGCAGGTCATTCCATTGCCATGATGTCTTCGGTTCTTGTCTCAATGGTTGAGGTACTAAGGTGCACTTTCTCTATGTTATATTTGGATGTGCTCAATAAGTAACTTCATGCTTTCTCATAGTTTTACTTCCATAAATCGAAAAATTGGCATGAATATGGTGAACCAAATCAGTGTTAGTTTTACAACAACTGTCTTTACATTCAATACCCAACACATTCAAGAATCTATTATAGATCTTTGTCTACCTCAACTGTAAATCAGACAGAAAGGTTTTATCTTTTGGAATGCTGATTTAGACCTTCATAATGGAGTCTGCAAATTAATATGATACAGTCACACATTTATTCTTAGAGAGTACTTAATGTTTTTACTGTAGATCTAGTCTACATGAAATCACCACTTACCTTAAGAGCTCAAACCACGATTTAAATTCAAGTCTCTGCTTTATCTGTGGAACCTAAATAAACCCACAACCAAGTTCTTATTCTCTTCCTGCTGATTTCGTTTGAAATGTTTATATCAGTGTCAATGGTACAAATAAATTCTAGTTTTCATATTTTTGAAGATCTAGATATCACCGAGTCACCTACAATTTAATGCATTTTATGAGTGTTGAATATGACATGTACTTTTCAACTCATCAGAAGGTTTCGGGAGGCATCGCATTTTATTATTTTTATATTTTATCTTTGTTTTGATGTGCCTATGTACAACCAGCAAGAATACTCGTTAGCCTATTATTAAATATAGGAATGCGGATCATTGGTACAAATAATTGTTTATGTACATCTTGGCTTTGGTTGTACTCGCAGTCCACTGGTGCCTATAAAGCAGCATCTCGTCTGGCAATTGCCACTCCACCTCCTGCCTATGTGCTCAGCCGGGGAATTGGTTGGCAGGTGCATTAACACTCAACTTCTAATTTCTTTTCCTTGTGTAACTTTTCTGCTAAAAAATTGGTATGCTGTCAAATGAACAGAGTTCGATTAGGATGACTGATTGTATGATCGAGGCAAATAAAACGAACTATAACTGCGTGTCTGCATCGATAAAGAAACCCTGTGAAGAAATAGCGTAGTTTGCCCTCTTAAAACTTGTCTTGTATTATGGTTCAACCATTATACATACGTAAATATGTGCGGTTGATATATATTACAAACATTCATTATATGCGTTTATTACCTACTTGTGTACATTCATAATCTTTTTCTGTTAGAACATGTTGTGTCCAATGCATTAAGTCGTTGAACTAAGACATCAATTTATAATTCACTTGAGCATTGTGATGTCCACATTATCTATGAATAAATGTTATACAATGAGAACAAGAATGGAAGTGCTTCCAACTGGTATAGGATAATATGAAGTAGTAAATTTTGCATACATGCACTTCCTATTCAAGGAAGTCATAACTATGTTAATGGTCAGAAGCTAAGACACTTATGTGTGGTACTGAGGATTATCAACATGTTTGGCTAAGCTTTTAAGCTGCTTTTTTACTGCCTTATTTTCGGCAGTAAAGGCATGCTTGCTGCCGAAATAAGCCAAGAAGCAGGTATTAAAAGCTTAGCCAAACATGCTCATTCTCTAAATAGTGGGAAATAGTGTCCATGTATAAGCGCTGTGCATAAAATCCAGAATCAAGATTGTGTATAATTGTTATAAATATCTTAAACATATGAATTTTGAAAATGAGAACTCAATCTGGATGATTGGACAAAAACGGGATATTATGGATGAAGAGTGAAAGCATTAGAGATGGTGTAAGATGGCGTATTATAGAATGATGAAATATGGAAAATGTGGGTTTTGGTCAAGGCAATATAATATATTTTTCTCACCAAATGTTTGATGATACGGAAAAATAAAGAAACTTGTGCTGGTAAGAGTTTTCCTAGGCATCATTGCTCAATGTACTCAGAAGAGTACTGCGATGAGAAATCAACTGCGTGAAATCATAATATGTTTTCATGTCTACTGCTTGTGTTTGCCTTAATGGAATTGATATTCAGTGTCATTTTTTCAGGGGATAGGCATTTTGCTTGATGGCCTTTTTGGAACAGGCACTGGTTCTACTGTATCTGTGTAAGGATTCAAGAATGCGTAACTATATCAATTTTTGTTGGATTCATTCTAGTTCTTGGGCCTTACCAGAATTGGACATACACCCGGGCAATATATTTCAGGGAAAATGTAGGGCTCCTTGGACTAACTCGAGTTGGAAGTCGTAGAGTTGTTCAAATTTCAGCTGGTTTCATGATATTCTTCTCCATCTTAGGTATGTACCTACTGCCTTCTTTGAGACATGACTTAGAGATATATTTTGGAGAAAAAATAACATTTTTTATTTGATTTACTTGTGAAAAGTAATTTTGTATTTGATAATTCACGCAGGAAAGTTTGGAGCTGTTTTCGCATCTATACCTTTCCCAATATATGCTGCCTTATATTGTGTTCTATTTGGCCTTGTAGGTACGAATTTGTTGCGTACATGATTCGTTCTTAAATTCTGTTCACTTTGTAAGATTTTGTAGTTTCCTACAGGTTCAGTTGGCTTATCGTTTCTTCAATTCACTAACATGAATTCTATGAGGAACCTCTTTATAACCGGGCTTTCACTTTTCCTTGGGATCTCTATTCCTCAATTTTTCGGTGAATATTGGAGTCTACGTCATAATGGTCTAGTCCGTACTAATGCTGGATGGGTAAGTAAATTTAATCTTGAGGAGCGATAAACCAATATGGTAATCGTAATAATATGATTTGTTTATAATCAACTTCTAATGAATACATCAAATAGGATAAAATGAAGGATCGAAATATTTCATCTGCTAACATTGTTTCCTGTTATGTTTTGTAGTTTAATGCATTCTTGAATACTATATTCTCCTCACCACCAACCGTGGGGCTAATAATTGCCGTCTTTCTTGACAACACGTTGGAGGTGGAGAAGTCGAAGAAAGATCGGGGAATGCCATGGTGGGTGAAGTTCAGAACGTTTAGAGGCGACAACAGGAATGAAGAATTCTATACATTGCCATTTAATCTCAACAGATTCTTCCCACCCACATAGCAAAGCCAAAGTCTGATCCTCTAAAGAAAGCTTTAGTTCTTCTGAAATCCTTATTCAATTAACATGGTAGACTGAATTCCTTGGAGTTAAATTTCCAGAGGCCATTTAACCAACAATTTAGTGAAATCTAGAGTTGACTCTTTAGCTTGATCAATATTTTTTTGTGGGCCAAATGTAGCAAGGTCAGGATAGAAGTGGTAACACTCTGTGATCAATGCTTTATATTTGTTTTTGTTCTGATGAAATAGAAAATAATAAGTGATCCACATTTTTTCTCCTTCATTCTTCTTTGTGTTTTCCTTTTTATTTATTTATTTATTTATTTGCTTTCTTTTTCCTGAAGACAGGGGATAAGCTCGTGGGGCGTTTAAGACTGAGATTCTGCACGTTTGTGAAAAAGTCTAGTTTGAGAATTATGTACAAATTACGAGTGTGAAGTGAATTGTATTGACTTAGTATGGGCCAATTTTTTACAAAGTGTCAAGTTTAGCATGGCTCCATAATTAGACAGATCATGTGAGGCTACTTTGCTTGAGTCAATATTTTCTTTTAATTGAAGTTAAAATAAATCTCAAACCCCGTAACAGTAAAAAAAAATTGGCGTTTAGTCCAAGATCCAAAATAATGGTGATTCACCATTTGTTAAAAAGAATAGAGTAAATTACACTTACATTCTTCATTTTTTAGGTTTGTAGTAATTACATTCTTATTCAATTTTATCTGCACTCATTATCTCTAACTTTTCATTAATTTGCACAGACGAATAGTCCTTTTTAACAGTTATGTCCCTAGTTTAAATAAATTAAAATAACATAAAAAAGAAAACATAATGAAAAAAGTACAATTGTGGTCTTTAACTTTTTCAAAAGTACAAAATGGGCTGATCATGACAATTCTCACTCTTATTCAAACCTATTCAAACCTTGTCCAGGGTTAAAATCAGTATATTCTTTCCAAATTCTTTTTGAATTGTCCCAAGTTGCATTATCTGACTAATTAGTCCATTCTCTATTGCCACTTCTTTGTTCCATATCTTCTATTTTAACAATGAAACATAGAATACAGAATGAATTTTAGCATGGTTGGGTAGAGTCAACTTATAGGCCACTTCCCCAATCTTCTTTTCAATTTGGTAATAGCCATAATACCAAGGACTTAGCTTGTGATTAATCTTTTTTTTTATTTTTTATGACTCAGGTGTCCAAGCTTCGCCTGACCCTCCCCCCCTGATTTGCCACCCAGGCAAATTCGAATGCAAGCTTGTGATTAATCTTTCTAGCAAAGGATTGTTGCTGATAAGGATATAACTTCAAATAAACTCAATCTCCATCCTGAAATTTCATTTCAATTATGTTCCTACCAGCATACATTTTCATCTTGACACTAGCTTGTGCTAAGTCCTCTTTCAATTGTTGGTTTATCTTGTAACTTTCCTGTAATATATCCTCCACGGTAGCAATGTTGATAAGGCCCCATGGCCAATTGAAGAGGAGGAATATCTTATAATACCTCAAATGGTGTCCTCTTGATTGTTGTATGGTGGGTGGTATTATACTACCATTCAGTTCAAGGAATTCACTTAGCCCATGCCTTATGTTTGTAATGTGTCATGCACTTAAGATACATCTCCAATCACTTATTTAATCTCTCAATTTGGCCATCTGTCAGTGAATGGTAGGTTGAACTAAATTGCAGCTTAGTTTCTAGAAGTGTGAACGGCTTTTGCCAAAATGTACTGGAGTGTCCATACTTGGTGAATCTTTCTACCACCACCAAGATTGTGTCCTTACCCTCTGATTTAGGCAACTCCTCAATAAAGTCTATGGATATGTGGCTCTATGAGTGTTGGAGGTTGGGTAAGGGTTGCAACAGACCAGGGTAGGGCACATGCCCATCTTTGCATTTATGTCATGTGTTACATTTTTATTTCTTGAGTCATCCCATGCTAGAAAAAATGTTGTTTGTCTCTAAAGATACTGGCTTGTATTCTAAAATGCCCTCCTTCATGTGATTCATGTATATTCTATATTAGTTTAGTTTTCTTCTGATGTCTCTCCCATTGCTACTATATAACTTACTTTTGTGCTTAATCAATCCATTTCTATACTGATAATCAAGCACATATAATGGATCAAGACTCAGGCCTTGTATCTTTTCTTGAGCAAAGGTATTTCCTTCATAATTGCATATTACTTCATGTGTCCAAGCAAGAATCAATTGGGTAACTACTGCACATTCACCCTCAACTCACACATTTATGGAGAGTGCATCTGCTACCACATTCTCTATTCTCTTCGTATACTGAATCTCATAATCCAGGCCCAATAGTTTAGTCAACCACTTTAGTTGCAATAAGATAGTTATCTTCTCTTCCAGTAGGAACTTCAGGGATTGAGTATTTGTCCTGATGATGAAGTGATGGCCCTCTAGATAGTGTCTATAATTAACCACTGCAGTAACTAAGGTTAGCAACTTTTTTTCATATATTGACATTCCCAAATTCCTTGATCCAATGGACTTGCTGATAAAGGCTAGGGGCCTCTTATTCTACATAAGTAATGCTTCAATGCCCACATAACAAGCATTAGTTTCCACCACAAAAGGTTGCTCAAAGTTGGGTAAAGCTAACAAAAGAGTATAGGTCATAGCCATTTTAAGATTATCAAACGTTGTTTCTGCTGCTTTATCCTACAAAAATTGTTCTTCAATAAGTCAGTAAGAAGTCTTGCTAGAGTCTCATACCCCTTTACAAATTTTCTTCAATAAGTCAGTTAATTCAATTAACTCCATCAGCTGCTTAATGTTAATTGGCTTAGGCCATGATTGCATTGCCTCTACTTTCTTGGGATCTGCTGCCACACCCTTTTAGCTTATTATATGTCCCAAATATTCTACTTGATTCTGTCCAAAGAAACATTCGCTCATCATAGCAAACAGCTGATGTTCCCTCAATATTTTCAAAATGATATCTAGGTGTTCACAATGACTCCCTATGTCCAAACTATTTACTAAAATTTCATATAAAAAAAACACCAACACAAATCTCTTCAATTGCTCCTAAAATACCTTATTCATCAAACTTTGAAAGGTGACTGGAGCATTAGTTAGCCTAAAAGGCATGACTTTGAACTCATAGGCCCTGGTGTGTCCTAAATGCAGTTTTATAGATATCTTTAGGCTTGACCCTTATCTGATGATATTCAGCACTAAAGTCAATTTTAGAGAAGAACTTAGCTACATGGAGTTCATCAATTAGAGGAATATGATATTTATCCTTTATAGTCAAATTGTTGAGCTGCCTATGATCAATACAAAATCTCCAGGTTTATCATTCTTCTTTACTAGTAATAACACAGGTGATGCAAATGAGTTGTTACTAGTTTGTATAATCCCTAATTCCATCATCTCTTTCACCAACCTTTCCACTTCAGTTTTCTGTATAAAGGGACATTTGAGGTTTATCTGATGATCATGGCTCATGATTGGAGGCAATCCCTTTGATTCTGCAAAGACACCAGTAAAATCCTCTGGGACTGATCAACGTTCACTTGGAGTTTCTATCATTGTCCTTCTGTAATAGCATATAATTGCCTATGACCCATAATCTTGCTGGTCCAACCATTTATCTAGGTTCTCTTCTCTGATCATTTCCACCCGATTTCAGATTTCTCACTACTTAACACCATTTTACTGCCTTAACTCATAAACTTATCAAAAGTTATAGGTTAATGTATCCATTTATGAAATCAAAAGTTATAGAGCTAAACCGACTAAGCCAATTTACCCCAAGTACCATGTCACTACTCCCAACTTCAGTGACTTCAGATTGTATTGAAATTCTAGTCCTTCCATTTGCCAAATCAAGGACTGGCACACAACTCTGCTATTTAATTTCTGCCCGTTGGCCACAGTCGCTGTCATAGGTTTGGAATGATCAGTTTGGTACCCCAGGTCGTTTACTAACTTTTCATCAATAAAACTGTGGGTGCTTCTACTATCTATCAAAATGGACACCTTCCTTCTTTTTACCCTCCCTAGAATTTTTCTGGTTTTGTGTCTCAAATTTTCAATTAAGTCATTGATTGAGATTTGCATGAGTTTTTCCCCTTCTTCTTCCTCATTTTTTTCATGATTATCCTATTCAGTTTCAACCCCATTATGTTGTTCTTCTATCACCATAAAATTAAGCATCCTATTTTTGCATGCATCACCAAGAGTATACTTCTCATCACACCTGAAACAGAGTCCCATATATCTTTTAAGTGTTCATCATTTTCTGTGGAGGTTGTAGCACTCAATGTTCTACCAAACCCAAGCGTGGGACCCTCCGCGCGAGGTTCTTATGAGAGAGGACTTCAGCCCTGTGAGGTTTGGTGGGGGAGCCAGTGAGAGAATCAAAGTTTAGATTAGTGGACAAAGCAATATCCCTAGAGCGAACCTAAAGGAAAAATGATGAGAGGGTGAGAATTTTGATCACAATTTTTACCAAGCCAACGAGATCTTTTCGTCTATTAAAACAGATGAAGAGCTCGCTGAAATCCGAAACCTTTACAATCCCCCAAGACATTGATCTGTCCTAACTCTTTCTAAACAACAGATAGACCCCTGCTAGTTGTGTGGCCATCTACGCTCTCTCTATAGAGTCTGTCATTCGCCTTTCTTTCCACCACTTCTTTCCCGAGCTCTTAAACAAGTATAGGTTGGTGGATTGATCAACTTTTCATTAACTAACGCTATTCATCCTACTGACGGATTCTGTCTAAAATGACATAATTTCCCTTGAACTTGCATAAATAAAATTGCAGCTGAGGTCCTTAATTGCAACAAAAATGTGCAAATAAAAAAGAAAAAGAAAGAAAAGACCTACTTCATCTTCTCCAGCCCACCCTAAACCACCGTCATCGCCACAACCTAAAACAATGATGTTGCCTACAACCACCCCAAAAATGGCGACCACCAAAAACAACATTCGCTGCCCGACGTCTCACCACCAAAAACAACTATCTCCATAAAAAACCAATCGCTACAATTAGTGAGTAGCGCCGTCAAATCTCGAAAACCCTCAACCTATTCGTAATGGCAGAACCGTAAGTAATAGGCCACCACCACCCTCCTCACAACCTTCACACCCACAACCAATGGCCATCACCTTCACACCAAGAACACGAAGTCACAACCATTAAAATCAGCAAACACAAATCATTAAAAGATGAAAAAAATGAAAATTCGAAGTCGAACAAATTTACAAAACATTCTATAGTAGCAAATCAAGCTTCAATTTTTGGAAGGATGGTGAACAAATTAGACTCATTATCATTTTAATCACATATTTCATTTCATGAGACTCACAACTTTTATCAACTTTATAACAACAAATATATCAAAATTTACAAAAAAAAAAAAAATCTGATTTTTAGCAAAATCAAACCGACATTTAACACATGCTCCAATTTGATTGTTTAAATTGTGGTTCTATAAATCATTTTATTGCCTATATGATTTCTTTTTTTGGCTTGGATATGGTAGATAATTTCCAAATTAGTGTGAGGATGGTCGTGGCGGTGAAAATGGTGGTTGTGGGTGTGGTGGATATAGTGAGTATAGGTTGGTGGTGACAAGTTGCGGGGTGAGGTTGCAAAGGTTAGAGATTTCAACTGCAATTTGTTGTTTTTAATTTTCATTTTCTTATTTATATAGTTCAATAGCATAGCAATTATATCATTTTAATGTCCTCTAACAAAATTTATGGACGGACCAGTTAATAGGTTCGAATAATGTTAATTAATAAAAAGTTTCGATTAAAAGTGTTAAAAAAAGATTGAAGACAAAAGTATAACGAAAATTAAAAGTTAAGAACTAAATGTATAATGTTAAATTACGTAATAAAATGGATTGAACTGACTGAGTGTGCCGAGTTTTTTTTAACTCTGCAATAAAACTTGGGGGAAATTTGGGGAAAACGTGAATCACTAAGGAAGTCAGTTAATGTAAATCAAGAAAGAAAAGTTATCTCCAGTTTCCATTATTTCTTGTTTCTTCTTCCTTTTTGTACCCTACAACTGTTAAATTTCATTTTTGTTAAATATTTTTGAATTATTAAATATTAAAATTGTTTTTAATTCTCTTTTGATCCTAACATGTTTGTCTTAAGTCAACACTGCCACATGGTATTTTGGGATGAATTTCTTTAGTGAGGACTAAGATTATCAATAAATAAAAGATTGTTAAGAAATAAAGTTAATTAAATAAAAGTGAAAAATAGTGCAAATGTTAACTCATACCACTGTTCTAAAAAGTCCGCGCAAAAACAGCTTTCGCTTCAGCTCTGCTTCACGCCAGTTTCTACCTCTATACCTAGCCACGCTTCACGCTTCACCCTCGTCTTGACCTTGTTTTGCTTTCGCCTGACTCGAAAAGCTTGAAGATCGGCCTCCACGTCTAGCTACGCTTTACGCTTTTTAGAATATTAACACGTACCCATGATATTCTATGTAAACTTTTTCAATTAAATTATATATTGGCATGTTACATGCACATTTACCTAAGGCAGAACCTATTTTGTGCATCATAACATGTCTATTTATTAAATGGTTGAATGTGTGGTGCCTTAATAAAGGTCAATCATGTTACAACTTTCAAATGGAACATATTCCATCTCCAAACCTTTCAACCAAGTTTCAATTACTTTAATAACAGTACTATTTAAATTGAAAAATGGAAGGGCTAAAAGAAAGTACCTTTTATTGTTATATGTTTTTATATAAAAAGTGAATTTTGAAAATGTTAGAAAAATAGTTTCATATTTGCTTACCAAAAATAAATAGGGCTTAGATTAATATAGTTCAACTTCACACAATAATACTAAGATAAATGAAGGACAAGAGAATTTATTCACCGAAGAATAATCGAAGAAAATCGGTGCTGAAATTCACCAAAGGAATTAGGCACAAAAATAGATTTCTTCTTTTTGGCTTCTTGGTTTGCCGAAGACTGTTAATGTAAATCTAGCCGTCATACTTTAAATCAGGTTAAACACATTGGACTATTGAACAACGATCCAAAAGTACATTAAAACTTTCAAGTGGCCTATAAAGTCCTTCAATACAGTTTGGACTAACACATTGTAGTGTGTATTGACAATTGTTTTCAATACTCGGCTCAAAGCCTATGAAGATATAACGAGTTCGATTTATCATCATAGCCTCGAATTTATTTGATATCACAAAAATCTCAATAAAAAATACTAGACCAATAATACACATTTTTACTTAGATAAACGATAAATAATGCACTAACAGATTTTTCATATCACATCAGCATTTTCGTTATTGAACACGACAAAGTGCTTAAATCAAAATAAATACTTAGTGATTGAAAAGCAAGTTGTAAAGAAGATTTAATCTGAGTGGAGAACTTCCTTTGATAAAATTCCTAAGCCACTGGCGAAAATAGCTGAAAAAGCATCCATTTTGTTCTTGGTCAAAGATAAACCAATCTCCAAACCTCCCTCTGAATCCCTGGATTTGCACAGAGAAATGGAATCATCTCCATCAATAGACACTGACTCCAGCTTTTTTGGCCTTCCCCATCCATAGTCCGCCTCATAGAAGTCGAACTTAGGCGATCCAGCTACTGATAGCATTCTTTTTCCCATCAATTCTGCATAGAATGCTAGCAAATTCTCAGCAGCTTTCCTCATTTCGTCCTTGTTGTTCACCTTTATTCGAATGATCTCTGCAATTGCCTCAGCTGCAATGAAGAATCCTTCATTTTCCATTAACTCCTCGTGCTTCCTTTTAACTATTGCAGCTCCTATGCAGTTGCCAAAATAATTAGCAGGAACAGGCGGATTCATGCGGGTCCGACAATCCACCGCAAAACCGAAATATTCCAGCACATCTGCATCGACCTCCTCTCCACTGGCTGGCCCGGATTTCACCAAACAAGTCCACACATAGGCAGTTGTAACTACAAAAGATGAAGGTTCAACTAAATCTGGTTTTCGTGCCGAAACTGAATCCTTGAGTTTCTTGATATCAGCTTGGTGGAGAATATATGTAGCCCGAACCTTGTTGGTGGGTAAATGCAAAGATGGAAATTGCAAAGGAAGATTTTTCAATTGGTTCCAATATACATCTGCTATTCCACGGGGATCTTTAATGACAGATCTATCAAAAAGTGGCAAGGATTTGGCTTCAATCAACTGTGAATCTCCACTGAATTTGTTGATTGAAGCCCATGACTTTATAAAGCTTACAATTGAACTCGCATCGCCTATACTATGATGGTTGGTAAAACCAATAGACACGCCACTGTTTGGAAACAAAGTTACCTGTAGACACAAGACTGGGATAGTTTTGTAGTCGGCCTCCTCTTTAGTTGGTGGCAATTGAGGTACAAATGGATAGAACTGATCAGCATCTCGTGCATAATTTGCAGTAAGATTGTTGAAATCATCGTTGGACTCGGCTATAGTTAGAGAAACTGAGTCCCCGACCAAGTAACGAAACACGGGCTTTTCATTGCTTGATGAATAGAATATGTTGCTTGCTAATGGAATATAACGCTTGAGAGTGAGGAGAGTGATTCTTTCAGATTTGGAACAATGGTTTCCAAGAAATAGGGCTTAGAACAAGGGAATTCATAGAACAAAAGACGTTTAATTGGATGAAAACACAACCATGGTATGTCTAAAAATGTCAATGGTAATGTAAGTTCAGTTACCTCGGCAGGGGGAGGTAGGATTTCACAGTGTTCAAGTTGGGTCGCCATAGTGATGAAAGTGACAATTGAAGGTGGGTTGGCTGTTTATATGATCTTCCAAGTTCCAACTCTTTGATTGATTCATTCAAATAAAACAGGGTTCCGAGTTCCGACAAAAGTCATCAATTTAGAAAACTGACGTGTACTTGCCCGTTTTCTTTTGGGCCTGCCATTTTTTCTTTCTTATCACTTTGTACAACTTTCTTGTTCTTGGTTAGGTTACCCTCATCTTGTGAGCTCAAAACTCTTCAAGCACATCACGATCGAGAAATAAAGATTTTATTTCCGATCAAAAATAAAAAAATAAAAAAAAAAAAATAAAGATTTTATCAATATATCTTAATTATTCGCACGTCCAAACCATAAAGAAAACAAAAAGTTAAAAAAAAAAAGATAACACCAAATATTTTATCCAAATTCAACTTAAAAATGGCTTATGATTTGACGGACAATACGTCCTTATTTAATTAAAAAAATAAAAATACATTTAATTTTAATTAAAGAAAATTGTAATTGAATTTCTAGCATTTGTAAAATGTGCAAATAGGTCCGATACATTTATTAAATAATATGTAATTTAACATAATAATTATATCACTATAATCATGTCAATTAAATTTTTCATTAAAGAAAAATATAAAATTATTGCTCTTTAGGTATATGTAATTGATATGTGATATAAAAACTTAAATAAATATTAAGCTAAATAAATAATAAAATGGCGTATATTATAATTTTATGATATTCAACCAATCTAATTATATTTTTTTAACATAAAATACTAACAAAAATTAATTTACACATTATAAATTAAAATATGAAAAATACAATTTGAGCTCTAATATTTGTAGTTAATAAACGAATAGCTCAATTAAATAAAAATATTTAAGTATCAAATTTTTGACAAAGTTGATTTTCTTTTTATGTTGTAAGGATAAAATTAAAGTTTAAATTTTAAATAATATGATTACTTAATAATAATAATAAAATAATTTTAATTAACACGTTTGATAATAATTATGAGCTTAAATTTTAATTATTTTATAATAATTTAGTAAAATATATAAAATAATTTAATATATTATTAATTTGTTAGTTTCTTTTAATTTTTTATAAAAAAAAATAAAAACATCAGATCCATTTGCACTTTTTGCAAAAGTTAAGAATCTAATTGAAATTTTTTCTAATAAAATATAAGGATATATTTATTTTTTCATAAAATAAAGATCAATTATATATCAAAATACATAAATTAGAGATTTATGTGACAAAATACAAAGATTAAAAACTATTTTGACATTAAAGACAAATGTTATGGACCGTTTATGCCAATTTCCCTTGCACATATCACAAGAAGGGCTCAAGGACTGGTCAAACTAACATTATTTCAAAAGATGCTATTTGAAAGGAAAGGACTAGTCAAACTAACATTATTTCAAAAGCCCCCCACAATGTAGTTTGACTAAAAGTCTCGATGTAATATATAATATACAAAACAACATTTTTTAATAAGTGCACTATATATAAAATGTCCATAATTTTTACTTATTATTATACTTATGTTTCAATTTTTTTTATCGTATTCTTATTCTCAATTTTTAATTAATTAGCACATCTTGTATTTGATAACAATTTTCATCTAAAATTCTCGTTAAAAGAGAATAAAAAGACTCATTTACTCCTCGTATTTTTAAATAAGAAAAAAAAATTCGACTAAATATATGTCCTTCATTTTAAAGCACACTAATAGAATAATGAAAATCACCAGTAGAGATAATATGTTCTAATTAATAGTAGAAGGTTAGGAACATAAATGAGACAATAAATAAAAATTAAGGACTTTTAGTGAAATTTATTGTGATACATTTTTTGAAAAATGTAGTGTCAATATAACCACCTTAAAAATTATTACTAAAAATTGTGAAATAAATGTATTTGTTAAAAGACACTAATAGCCTTGATTTCTTTTTACACATTTTGCTCCAATTCATCGTAGTCGATCGTAGTCGATCTTCATCCTAATATTGCATCTTCTTCTCCAACAAACCCTAAAATCCTTTACACTAATTTAAAGTTCACAAGGTCCAATGCAATCCAAATGCCTGATCGAGTACTACTTACTTAGAGGTCAATACTTCGGTAACCAAGACAATCTACTCATTCACTTGTTAAACATTAGTATAATCTTATATATATACAACTAACTTTACAAAAAATTAAGTTTAAATTATAAATTACATCTCTTGCACAAAGAATTTATGGTTACTTCTATGTTGCCAGCAATTTATATGTTTACATGTTAGTCAAGGAGAATCAATAATTTGTACGAGACATAAAGTGACGATGATGTTGGAGTTTTACATCCATTATCATGATTATCAAATTAATCAATACGAACAACACATCAATTTGAGACTAACAAAAATCATTTAATGAATAAACACCTATAAATTATAAATATAAAAAAAGTTCAAAAAATTCTCAGAAAGCTTTCAAAAAAATAAAATTGTATTTTATCTTAATATTTTTCTTAATAAGAGTGCGTTGTAGTATAATTGATCCAGGTATATTCTTTTTAACTTATTCTCTTTTCTTTTTGTCTCTCTTTATTCTTCTATACTGATTATATTTGCATACACTTAATTGACTTGTATAATTTGGAACATTGAGAACAATGTTTAGAATAGATTTGAGGGTAATGTGTTTAAACAATTAAGGCACTGCACATGGACTTTAGAAATTTGATGAAGTAATGACTTTTTTATTTTAGTAATTGTATTACGTTTAGCTTGGAGTATTGTGACACCTTATTTGTCAGTTTTGTATGTTGATGTTAGTCACAAGTGTGAAAAGGGAAGTTCGACGAGTGAAAGTGATTAATCAATTGAAGATAATTCACGTGTTAATTATAAAAAAATTCAAGTAAGTCTTGAGCCTTATATCTTCTTGGAGAGAACCCCTTATGCCTAATTTTTACATTCACTATAGTCATTTTTTTCCTTTTATTTCTAGGTATCACTGCACTTGAAAGCCCGTAAGATTGGTGTCATTGGATGACTAATTTGCTCTCTAGAAAGTGATAGTGAGGTCATCTTTAATGTGTTTGAACTTTTCTAACCTACCAAATGAACATTGATCCCTAGCAGCCAATTTGAAACCTTATGTTAAAAAAAAAAAAAAAAAAAAAAAAAAAGCCTTGAATTTTTCTTTGTTAGCCAATTATCCCTACCATAAGCCAATCTACGTTCATAATGTAATCCATATTTTATGTCTTTTTATGATTGAGAACGTAGAGATAAATCTATATCAAATGGTGGCGGACAAAAAAAATGGTAAACGAAGAATAAGGAGAGGGAGAAAAAAAATCAGAAGATGAAGATGAATGGTATAAAGTGAAAGAGATCAAATTAAAAAAATATCTCTTATGAAAAAAAAAATAAAAAAAAAAAAAAAAGTTTGCAAAATGTGCACTGACTACATATGTTGCACGTACCCTAAAAAAAAAATTATTTGAAAGAAGTTTTGAAAAGATAAAAAAGTAAAGTGGGAGAAAATGCATAATAACCATTGTCTTTAAAAAAAAATCTCTGTAGTTTTCACCCATACTTTGTTTATCCACTTATCCCGTTATTTGATTAGCCTTGTCCCGAGCCTACATTACAACCAAATAAACGTCCTTCTTGATTTTAGAGAGCAAATGTCTGAAGTCGATACTAGCACTATACGTCGTAGGGGGTAGTGATATTTGGGAGAAAAAGTGACTTTACTTGTCTACTAAGACCTAAGAGATTGTACTCATTTCTACATAATGGATGAGTTTTCTTTTACATGCACATCTTGGGGGTGAGTGTGTGATACTATTTTTATTCAACGTCGCTCACTTTACCATGTTATTTGAGCACAACAAATTGGGATTATTTTCTTCCTGGGAGTAATGTTCTTACATACATATTCTGAGATTTGGGGATTGACATGGTACTATCAAAGATTGTTTGGTTACTATAGCTTTGATAGCTAATCTAATTGTACAAGTTTATTAACTAATATATGTGAATTGATGGATGTGGGAGTGATATTTTTTCAAAATTTTGATAATACTTGTACTTTTATCCATTAATTGTTATTAATCTGATTGATGAAGTGAATGCAAAGTACCTAAAAAAAAAGAATAAATAATATTTTTATCTCAATTTTTGCTCGAGGGCTAGCAAAATCTAAGTTTGGGAGTATTTGATGAGAGCAATTTTAGTATACATGTTACCCGCTTATCTTTTTTTTTTTTATTAATTATTCATTGATGAAAGTACTAATTAATATCTTTTTTGAATTATGACAAATTGTGAACAACTATGAGGATTTGGGGGCTAAGATGGAATTTTTTGAAAGTATGGGACCAAGTTTAAAGATTTGGAGAAAAGAGGACTTAATCTACAAATAAATCTTGAAATGGGACCAAATTGCAAGACTTGTGAAACATTAAGGACAAAGTATGCAAAATAGGAATTGATTTCACAATTAGCAGCTAACACATACTGTTTGTCGCGATCAAACCACGGTTGACCGCGACAATTGAAAATTTTCACTATTTGTCATGGTTGGGCTGTAGCAAACAAACTGAGGCTCGTCTGGATTTTTTGGAGTTATTTTCAACTATAAGTCGGGCATTTTTCGTCTTTCCACGTACACGAGTTTCAAAATTGATAAAACACTATATAAAGACCGAATTTAGGTCGAATTAAGGGAGGAAGACGGAAACAAAAAAGAGAGAAGAATCATGTGGCGAAGAAGAGTTTTTGGAAGATTTATTCTCCTTCAATCCATATCGGGTTCTATCAAATCTTTTGTTTTATTTTAATTATGTTCTTCTAATTTTCTTGAACAAAAGTAGACGATGAAACTTTGTTTAAATGAAGTGGTTATCTTGTTATCTTTTTAATTCCATTTTCGAGCTTTAACTTTTATGATTTGTTCTTGTTGGATTAATTAAATAAAATCTCTTTCATCTTAAATATCACGTATTTTTTATATCTAGAAATTAATTTAATTAATTCGTGCTTGGTACTTAAACGTGTTCTATTAATTTCTTTTGATTTTCTATTATTTTGTTATCGATTTGGGATACATAGAATGCCTTCTTTTGATTATTTGTTTTCTTTTAATTGAGTTTGATACGGAAACGCTTAAGTAATTTAAGATCGAAGCAAAGAGGATCCGATATTGGATTTTCTTCTTTTGGACTTAATTGATAAATATTTTAAGACAACAATAGATTGATTTCGAGTTGTCATTTGTTTTTTAGAATTAATCAATAATTGGATAATTGTTAAGTTAAACAATGGTAGATTCTGAAACCTTGGTACTTTAAACAACTTGAGCCTTCAACTTAATTTTTTAGCATAATTAATTAATCTTTAAGTTAAATTTTTTCAACCAAATTTCTTTTGACCCAACTAGCCTAAAATAATATTTAATTTGATTAAATTAGATTTTTTTCATTATAGTCCTTGTAAGATCGACTTCGTTGCTACTTTTCTATATTCCAATAGATTTGTACACTTGCAAGTTATTTAAAATTTGACAACAATAACATATATAGTTGTACAACTTGCAATATGTTTAGATGGTTACAAATCTTTCGGTAATATATGATTTCTCTATTTAGTTGAACTACTTGTAATCAAAGCGTACCACTAATTTAGGGTGTGTTTGATTGGTAAAGGTGGAAAAGAAAAAAAATTCCATGTCAGTTAAAAAATAAAAACCACCATACCATAAGAAAATATTTTCCATGGAATTGGCAAAAATAAGCTTTAAGTGGTTATACCCTACAATTCATTTTCCATTTCCAGCTTTGTATCAAACAGCCAAAGTAGAAAATATTTTTCTCGGATGTGACATTTTCTATGGAAAACAAGCTAATCAAACACACCCTAAGGGTCCGTTTTAATTGGCAAAGGTAGAAAAGAGAAGAAATTTCATGTAAGTTAGAAAATAAAAACCACCATTCCCTATAAAAAAATATTTTCCATGAAATTGATCAAAAACATACTTAAAGTAGTTGTACCCTAGAATTTATTTTCTATTTCCACCTTTATATCAAACAGCCAAAGTATGAATTGAATTCCTCATATATGACATTTTCCATGGAATTGAAAGTTATCAAACAAACCTTATAATAGAAAATATTTTCCTCCTTCACATGAATAAACGCATTGTTGAACCATACTATATCATGCATTAGGGTGTGTTTGATTGATTCCATGAAAAATGAAAGATTTTCCATGTAAGTAGGAAAAAAAAAATCAAATATTTTGGCAAGAAAATATTTTCTAACTTTTCCTTCTTAACCATGCTTTAACTGATTGTACCTTGGAAATCATTTTCATTTTCCATGTGCAATCAAACAGTCAAAGGATAGAAAATATTTTCCACCGATGTGACAAGATTTTCCATGGATTAAACATTTTCCATGGAAAATCTTCCAATCAAATACACCCTTATTGTTTGTTATTCTGTTTCTAAACATGTGTTAGGAAAATTAAATCTCATAGAAGTAATTGTGATGATTGACCTAAGAATATCTTATTTATATTGATTCACTCTTTTTGAAGAAGTCAGTGTTCTAAAAGGCCCGCCTAGGCTCTGCCTTGGCGCGCCTAAATTCGATGTGTTTGCAAAATGCGTTGCATTGATGGTATGCGCGTAAAAATGCGGTCAACTCTTTTTGTTGACTGCTATCATAGGCGCGAATAGATGAGAATATGCTAGAATAAACACGATTAGGGGAAAATAGACACGAATAATCGCGCATAACACGCATTAGAGCAAGCAATCATCTTTTTAAATTTATTTTGAGATTGGACCAAAATAAACTTTTTTTAAATCTACAAGAGGTGCTAAAAATGTTCAAGATGAAATAAGGGAGCTCAATGAAAATAATTTTGTATCGGATGGCACGTAAGATGAGTTAGATGAAGAAGAATATCTTGACTTAGAATTCGATAAAGAGTTAGACAAAAGTTAAGCTATGTTGATATGTAATCAAATTATAGAAAATTATTGAATAATTTGTGTTTATGTTTGTGGTAGTTGTAATTTACTAACTTTTGAAAATTATTATGATGTATTGTTATTTTGTAATCTAATTGTAGGCTATGATATTAAAATTAGTCTTACAATTTTGATTTTGAACCACGTTAAATGTGATATGTTCAACCATGATATGTGCCTTAATATAAATCTAATTTTTCTTCATTGTATAGCGTGCATTTAATTTTGAAAACCCGTGTATTTTTTTTTTAAATTTTATAATCTAAGTATATTCTAGGCTTTGTTGTTAAAATTTAAAAATTGAACATTATAAAAAAATTAAAATTCGAAAATGCATTTTGACGTCTAGATTTCGCATAGGCGCACTTAGGTCTATAATTTTTGATGGTTCACCTCGCCGCGTCGTCACGCATCACGCATACTAGAATCTTGAAGTACTAATAAAAATTTTATTCACAACAATTGTGTAAATGTAATCTTTTGCTTTAGAATAACGAGTGCTTTTTCTATATCTACCTTTGTAATAAAACACAGTCCACTCTTTGCTGGCGAAGCCTTTCAAATCCGCCGCAGGGAGTCAACCAATAGCCATCACTCTTCAAAGGATTAGGAACATATATGGGTACCATCGGATCATGCTTTAGCTGTAAAGTGATATGAACAGCTCATGAACCCAATAGTCCAAAAGGGCAACCAATGTATGTTTTTTAGTTACTTCATGGAAACTGTCATCATTCAATTGATCTTCCACTTCTTCCAACTATCTATCCACCCGCATTTAAATTAAGCATCACAATTGGTACTTATTTTTTAGAATAAGCCACCCCAAACATGCTCTATATCTCTATATATACTTCATTGCAATTGTCGAATAAAAGGACCCATATGAGTTTTAGCACATACATTGTACCTAATGGAGCACAAAGAATCCAAAATCAAGCCTATAGTTTTGACAATTTTAACGAAATTTCATGCTGGTTACTTCCGAATAAGCCTGTCCTTATGCAGCCAGGCATTGTTATGGAAAACGTTGGATGAGCCGTCGGACGATGTTCACGCTTTCAGACGACTTCTTCGCCTATTACCATATGCGGCTTTCATTCTTCTATGGTCATTGGCATTATTCTCTTTAGTCTCCCTCTCTCTTATTTACATTTTTCGTTGTTTCTTGCGCTTTGAGATGGTGAAAAACGAGTTCTTGCACCATGTAGGAGTTAATTACTTATTTGCACCTTGGATTTCATGGCTTCTTTTGCTTCAAGCCACTCCCTTCTTTACAGCAAAAACTGTATACTATTTTGTACTTTGGTGGACATTCACTGTTCCCATTTTGGCACTTGATATCAAAATATATGGCCAGTATTTCACCAAAGGGAAGAGATTATTATCAGGAACTGCCAATCCCACGAGCCAATTATCAGTTATTGGCAACTTGGCTGGTGCAAGAGCTGCAGCAGAAATGGGATGGAGGGAGAGTGCTATCTGTATGTTTGCACTGGGAATGACACATTATTTAGTACTTTTTGTCACACTTTACCAGAGATTAAAAGGAAATAATTCAGTTCCACATATGCTTAGGCCAGTTTTCTTTCTCTTTTTGGCTGCTCCGAGCATGGCTAGCTTGGCATGGGACTCCATCTCAGGGAACTTTGATAATTCATCCAAGATGCTCTTCTTTCTTTCCCTCTTTCTCTTCCTATCCCTGGTAAGAATCCGCGTCTTATATTGAACCGGATGTCCCTAACCCATTCGTGATGCTGCAAGTTCATCTTCAACCTATGTTTTCGACAAGAGTTGTCCTCAATCTTAAAAGGTTGAGCACAACTCTTGCAAAAAACATAGGTCTATGAGCAACTTATAAGTTAAAACACCACGAATAGGTTAGAGATCTCTCATGTTATTTTTCTTAATATTTATTTAACTTGATTTTGTCCACGCCATGTTTTATCTCGTGCAAGTCATATTCATTTTTTATCTAAATGGATAGTGATACATTTTTAGAACATTTTCGGCCTAATAATTATCTAAAAATATATAGAATGAAAAATGAGCTATCCATTGTAATTCGTAGCTAAAGATCAAAATTAAGATACCACAAACAGATGACAATACACAACCAATGATGTTATAAGTATTCAAATTGGATTTGTGCATGAAATTATAACTTTCATTTTCATGGTATAATGTGTTCCAAGTTGGCATATCGTGCAAAATTTGGTGTACTTTTCTGTGCATGTCATTTTCTTGTTCGAAACTAGTCAAGGCAAGTTGGTGGCGTGCGTGGAAGTCATTAGATTGGAGATTATTGTCCACAACTATAAAAGTTTCACTTGGACTAATTAGGAAAATGCTTAAATCATAGTTTATTGGACGAGGTCCGGTTATTGATCCAATTAAAGTATTGATTATCGGATTACTGATTTAATAGTTTGACCAATATTTCGATCGTTAGATCAATTTCAAATTGAAAAAAAAAAAGTAGTAGGGTTTTCACCGATTCATTTGTCAATAATTTCTTTACTTTCATTTAGACCAATTTGCTAAACAAGTTGTTTTCATTTGACGTGCCCAGTCCGATCTTGACTAATAACAATTGCGTGCCCCAAAATTCATATAAGAAAATTGCCTTCTTTGGAGTTTTTACGAAAGACATAATAACCGTCGTATATACAACTATTTGTGACTATTTTTGGTATTGTAAAAAATCAAATTTCTCGTAGTGATAACCTATACTTATATTTGATGTGAAACAGGTCTGTAGACCAAAATTGTTCAAGAAATCGATCAAGAAGTTCAATGTAACATGGTGGGCTTATTCATTCCCTTTAACATTGATGGCAATTGCTTCAACCAAGTATGCACAACAAGTGAAAAACAGTGCTGCCCATGTCTTAATGCTCCTTCTCTCTGCACTTTCCGTTTTAGTTTCACTTGTTTTAATGGTGCTCACTGCACTCAATACCAATTTACTTTTACCGACCGATGAGGATCCTATTAAAAATCACACTAGCCCTAGTTCTTCTCTCGAGAGAATTGTTTGTGAAACTTTATCGATCAACGTTCATGATGATAAATCGTTGATGGAACTGTCGAATCAAAAATAAAATTGAGTGCTATCATATACCATTGTACTTGAATATGTTAGTTAAATTGATCATAACATATATGAAAATATTACGATGTAAAATTAGCCCCTTGAAATGAACAATGGCTATATTATGAGTGCTGCCTTCCCCCCATGCCAATGCCTTAATCTGGTGAGGATTTGTGTTGCGGGTGGCATTTGGAATTAACTTATGTCATATACTCTAACACGCAGGAGCCCACCCGGAACTTTCCTTATCGAAGATAAGTCTATTTTTATTTTCACACAATTAAAAAATTTCAATTAATATAATTAAAAGTGGAAATTTTCAGACACTTTTTCCTAATATGCCCATATTTAACATCAATCACTCACTAATCTAATCAATCTAGATGCTCATTAAATTAATATTGGAATGTTAATGAAATTGAACGGCATCGGTTGAACAATAATGAAATCAATTGAAATTGCCATTGTAACTACATGGACATTAATCATCAAGATTCATTAATTTATTCAATGGAAGGCACGAGGCAATTAAACTTGCAGTCATTGTCTAGAATGAATTGTGAAAAAACATGATAGAAAATGCCAGGTCTGCATGGATAGAAAACAAAAGAAATAAAATTGGCAAATCTAGAGTAAGTTGAAAATTTTAAATTTTGGGCAGAAACGCAATTGGCAAACTTGTCAACAATGAAAAATTTAAACTTTTGATCAAATTAAAAGTTTTCAATTTGGCAAACTTGAAAACAATTTAAACAATTTATATATACCCACCAGATTTGTTTTCAATTTTTCATAATGATTGTTATAATTAGAGGCACATAGGTAGATTTAATTACAAGTAAAACATGAATAGTTCATCAAATAGTTACTTCCATTGATTTGAATGTTATGCCTGAAAATGTCTCCTCACCAAATGATATCTGTTTACATTCACCACAAAATAATCAAATTAAGTTGAATAGTTTTCCGGAAGATGTTAACTTTATCGGTTAATGACCGTGATAGCGCTGAAAAATATATGTCATTGAAATAAAAAGAAAAATTTCACCTCTGAAACAAGGAGAACTGTTTTCTACTTCAAGAAAGTCATGATGGAAAGATAGCGAACGAAGTCCTTGCAAAAGTTGCCAACTCTCTTTATATATCTATAAGATCAGTTGCTCGAATTTGGCATGAGGCAAAATGTTTTAGACTACAAATGGTGATCAACTAGATTTTTTGTCAAAGCTTTTGAAAAAGATTGGTCATAAGAGAATCGAATTAGATTTAGAACAAATGAAACATATCCATTTTCGTTGTCGAACAAATATAAAATCCTTATCAAAAGGCTTTGGATGAGTCAAAATCAACCATACATAGGAGAATCAAAGAAGGATATATTCGGCTGCATTCAAATGCCGTGAAACTATATTTTTCGGATTACAACAAGAAAGCAAGGTTATAGTTTTGTTTGTCAATGATCGACAATGTTACACTTGCATTTAAACATTCATTTGTTAACATGCACAATCAAATTCATATTGATGAAAAATGGTTTTATATGGCTAAGATGTCGCAAAAATATTATCTCTAATCGAATGAAATGGAACCTTATCACACATGCAAAAGTAAAAGATTTATTTCAAAGATAATGTTTTTGGCTGCTGTCCCTCGTCCACGCTTCGATCCCACTTCAAATAAAGAATTCAATGGAAAAATTGGAATATGGTCATTTGTGTGTGAGAAACATCCAAGCAGAGTAGTAAAACCTGCAGAAGCGGGAACTTTGGAGACAAAGCCAATTTTGTCGATTACTAAAGATGTTATTCGGTCATGTTTAATCGAAAAATTATTGCCTTCAATCAAAGAAAAATGGCCATGTTCTAGTTTTAAGACCATCTTCATTCAACAAGTTAATGCAAAGCCACATTTAGATGTTAATGATGTTGAGTTTGTAGAAGCTGTGAGAAAAGATGGATTCGACATTCGTTTATGTTATCAACCCGCGAACAGTCCCAATATGAATGTTTTGGACCTTGGTTTTTTTAGGGCTATTGATTAACTTCAACACCAAGAGGCTCCAACTACAACTGATGAACTTGTTTCGACTGTGGAGAAAGCTTATGACATATTCCAACTGAATATTTAAACAATGTGTTCTTGACATTACAATCATGCATGGTTGAAGTGATGAAAAATTGTTAACTACAAGATTCCACATTTAAACAAACAAAAATTTATTAAAATGATGCAACCGGATTGCTTGAACGCACTATGAAGTTTTGATCTTTGCACTTTTGTAATTTTTGAAATCCTTACGATCATGGATGGTTGTTACAATTGATGTTCTGATGATTATTACATTTGATGTTCTGATTCACAATGTTGATTTTTCACTGTTTTAATTTGTTTAGTTGATGATGAGTTTCATTCGTTCACAATAATCTTTCACGATGCTATTTCTCTCCTTTTTCTGCTGTTTCTTGTTAATTTGTCCACTTTTGTATGATTGGTCTACATTATGTGAGAATATTTCCATTTCAATTGATTGGATTTTTTGGGAACTAAGTTTCTAATCACTGAAAGCGTTTTACATGGTTTGATTGAGTTTGGATTTGATTTTCTTGTATCATAATATATCTTCATTCTGCAACTTTGTATTTCCTCTTCCATTTATTATGGATTATGGGCAAATCAATATATCTAATGCAAAAAGCACATCACATTTTTCAGTATATAGATAAATTTCAAAACAAAACATAGGACTTCATAGGCTATACTGATGACAACAATTGTTAACGACTACATCCAAAAGTTAAAGATAAGAAAATTAGTGCAATTTGGGTAGAAAATTTCTCATCATTTGAGAAACAACACGTTGATATTCTTGAAGCTTCAAAAATGTAACCATCTTCTATATTGGTGGAGCATTCAAATCAAGCAATGGGCTTCACCGATTTTTTCACGTCATGATGAGTTGTGCTTATTGTTGAACGTGCATCTTCGGTTGGAGTAAGATGATGTGGTTCTTCTTTTAATTTCTTACTCATTGATAATTATATGTCTTCTTATCCTCCAAGTGCGACGACAAAGAATGGTGGAGACCGCAAAAGGTGGTCCCCGCTTCCACTCCGGCGTGATAATTAGTATAGTATCAACTCAAATATGCGGGATAACAATATTGAGTATATATTCTGCTTTGTACCGGAGGGATGATCTCCTATTTATAGGAATGACCCGTAGATGTATCTTCAATGGTCATTAATGGCGGGTGCCTTTAATCTTCTTCATAATTAGGATTTAATGTGGGACGTTTCGCCTTCTTTAACTTCTTTGTGCTTCATATTCCCAATGGACGTGGGTGACTCATGATCTATCCAATCGAGGCGGGCATATGAGGACAATGAGGCAAAGCGGACCGACGAGGCGGGCGGATTACTTAAGACAAAGGCCCACGTGAAAGCGCAGAAATATTTACCAAAATGTAATCATATTTATCATCATAAGCCCTCTACTTTTCATGGACTATTGTCAATGAGAAGTAGAAATATTGTCTTTTAATCATCTACCTTTGACCAAAACCTTTTCTTTATTTTTAAAAATAATTCGTGTAAATAAATAATGAATTATTTATTACAATAAAAAATATATGGTAATTAATTGACCAAATATAGAATAAATATTTTGGGCCTAATTTGAAATTGATATGGGCTTAGATTTTAGCCCCATTTAGAAGATTTTTTTTTTTTTTATATATATATAAGAGAGGTGGAGGGATATTATTTGTAGTATTCCCATATTTCTCGGTTGGGCGGAACTCTCTTCGCACTGCCTCCTCTTTTCCGCCTAATTCATAGAGGTTTTTCCTTCTTTTCGTCATCTAAGGTAATTTTTTATTATTGCCCTTTTTTTCAAAAAATTTCACCTTCTTCTTAGATGTATAAGACGGTGGTCACCTCTAGTAGTGGTTCTTCAACCAAGAATTCTAACAAAGAAATCCCTCTTATCGTGCCCTATTTATAGGAATAGATGATAATTTTCCACCAATTGAAGAATGGACATTTGTTAGTTCTTTAGGACGTGGTGGGCCTCGATATTTGAATGATCTTGTTGATGAACTTGATACAGTCCGCATTTAAGGAAATTCATTTATAGTTCAAAATTATTCTACCCGGACGAAACGGACGGGGCGGCACTCAAGCCCAATGCCCACCGGGCAGCCCGCCTCAACTAGGGGTGGGCGGCCGACCCGCCTCGGCCAGGGCGGGCGGCCGCACCTGGTCCCCGGGCTAGGGTGGGCGGCTAGGCTCGCCCCTCGCATGGCGGCGGCTCACCGCTTTTACCCGACATCGACCCTATAATTGAGTTTTCATCCTCCAATGGATTGGTAGATTCTGATGCCGATTCTTCTACAGTGTCCCGCCCACTCAATATTCAAATTGAACATTCTCCAAGTGGCAATTTGATAGAATTAGATATACCAAACGATGCCAGTATTTACAATTCAAAAAGTTTTATGAAAATGTTGAAAAAATATGAATTACCTCCCTACCATATATACCGAGTTCTCCATTCTAGTGAAAGAATTCCGGATCGCACCTTTTGAAGTGGTAGTTTACCGTGATAGCATGACAATTTGGTTTAAGATTTCCTCTTCATCCTTTATTTGTTTCTTTCCTCGACGAATTTCATGTCACTCCCGGCCAATTGACCCCTAATTCTTGGCGCATATCAACTTACTTTTATATTTGTGCCTTACAAATAATATCGAGCCGTGTTTAAGGCTTTTTAGGAGTGTATTTGACATGTATCCCGTGCTTGGGAGTAATTGTTACGCGTATATTCAACTTAAGATAAAATTGTTAGTACCTCACTTTCCCGGCTCGAATAGCGGTTGGAGGAGACGTTTCTTTTTGTTCGACCGAGGTAGGACAGCTCCCCTTTAGAACTTGTTGGAGAACTCCTTTTGCAAACACTTTAACGAGCCCCTCGGATCTTGATCAAGAATTGAAAACAAGATTAGATAAGCTTTTATTATTGACGCCCGGGATCACAAATGAGCGAGGTGTTATCTAATGAGAACTTGAGGCGGGTTCACATTGGATCACCCGAGGGTAGGCTACTTTTATGTCTTTATTCTTTTTGGACTCTTCATTTTTGCCGCATTTGTTTCATCAATTTCTATTTTTCTCACGATATGGATAATTTTGACTTTGAGGCGTGATGGATGTGGCGGATTCGCCATCGATGTCAAGACCCGCCTTTATCTCCTTTAAACAAAAAGAAAAGGCGGGCCGATAAAGGAAAAGCTACTCGCTTGAAATAACAGCTTGCCCTCGCTCCGCCTCGCACTACTGTGGGTAATGATGCCCATGCTTACAAGGAGTTTGGATTTCTTCCTGATTGATTCTGCTGAAGTTTAGATCATGTTAGGTTGTGTGAATGAGAAGCTCATTGATAATTTAAAAATAAAGAGGCAACGCCATGCGTCAGATTATACACCAACCACCGCAGGTAAGTAAGTATATTTTGATAACACTCTATTGCTTTCTCACTTAACTTTTATCCTTCATTTAATTTCGATTTCTTCATTGTACGATGCTTGTTATGGAAGAGAAAGTATTGCGTGATTTGGAGAAATTTGAAAAGTGTGCAAATGATAAAGATCACGATAAGAAAAAGTTCGCTGCAGAGATGCGCCTTTGTTGGACAAGGCAACACCATGGCGTCTAAGAAAAAGATAATGAGAATTCTCTCCTTCAAAGAGGTAGACCAACTTCGCAAAAAGTTGGAGATTGCGATGATGAGGCCATAGCACGGCAAGTTGTCCCATTGAATACAAGGGTAGCTTACACATGTATGGCGCAGAATCTTTGAAGGCCGCTATCAAAATGACCAAGGAGTGGTCAAGTTGATGATCATCCCAGATAGATCCGTATAAATTTGATAGGTATCTCGAGGAAACGCCGAGTCGCAGACTTAGCCGCCGTAAAGTTAAAGTAGCTAACCATGGAGGGGTTGGATCTCAACCTCGCCGGTTCTCGTGATGATTAAACAAGAGTTTTATTTATTTTAATTTCATGGCGGTTGTCCCGCTTAATCATGAAAATTTTAATATTCATCTATTTCCTTTCAAATCATGTTGATTATCATGAATTTCGCTTTTGTATGTTCGCTATCAAACATACATCATTAATAAAATTGTTTTTCACTTTATAATTTGTTGGTTGCAAAGTATAACACATTATTTATACCTCCCCAAACAAAATAAGAAAGTGAAAACACGTGTCAACTTGGCCAAATATACAAGACTGACCCAATCCGGCTAGAGAAATTTGTTTGCCACTTCGACGCTTCGGCAACGCCTTAATCTGGGATCGACCGCCGTGTCGAGTTGCGTGGTTCGACCGCCCGGTCAGATTTATCTCGCATATGTAAAGAGAATATTTGGTATCTCGATTCCAATATCGAATGAATGACAAATTAGGAGCTAATAGGGTGGGTTTTGCGCCCCCTCTATATGGGCGGGCGGCCTCCTCTTTGGGCGGTGGCGGCCCGACCCTCTTTTTGGGCGGGCGCCCACCCCTTTGGGAGGCGGGCGCCCGCCCCGAGGCGGGCGTCCAACCCCTTTGGGGGGTGGGCGCCCACTTGTTGGGGTCAGGCGTGCGCCCACTTTTTTTTTTTTTTTTTTAAAGCGAACTTTTGATTAAAGATCACTACCGAATGGGCTTATCACCTTTCTTTTCGAGCTATAGACTTATAGCCTTGGTCTTTGATTAAGGTTCATCACCTTACTTTTCGAGACATATGGCTTATCGCTTGGTCTTTTGATTAAGGTTCATCACCTTACTTTTTCGAGCCATAGGCTTATCGCCTTGGTCTTTTGATTAAGGTTCATTACCTTACTTTTTCGAGACATGTGCTTATCGCCTTGGTCTTTTGATTAAGGTTCATTACCTTACTTTTCGAGCCATAGTTTATCGCCTTGGTCTTTTGATTAAGGTTCATCACCTTACTTTTGGAGACATAATCTTATCGCCTTGGTCTTTTGATTAAGGTTCATCACCTCATTCTGGTTTGATCGTAGTAGCGCTTGGAGAGATATTTGTATTGCTTTCGATTAAACGTGGATAAAGACTATGTCAAATAACAAATTATTGCCGAGGTCGAGTTCAAAGAGGGTGCACCAGACTTCCCACCTAGGGTCGACCCTTCCGTAGCACCCTCATCATTCATCCGCCTTGGCATTTTATTGATTTGGTAATTAAACATAGGAATACTCATGCAATACAACATAAAAAAACCGATAAATTACCGATAATATTTCTTCAAGTGCTCGCATTCCATGGTCTTCCCAAAGGTTTGCTGTCGCATCTTTTTAGGATCAGATGCTCCTTTCCCTATCTTCTTAATAATCTCAAGGGACCATGCCAATTGGGCTCCAGCTTTAGACGGTAGATGTCCCAAGCACCAGACCGCTTCCTTAACACTAGATCATGTGGTTGGAAACTTCGGCTTAACTCCGGCGATCGAAATATTTAGCAACCCCACGCTTGTAAGCCATTGTCTTGATAGCGGCTCTTTCTCCGACTTCTTCAAGTAGGTCAACTTCGCCTTGTGATGTCGCTATTCCTCCTGCTCAACCCGCATTCTCGTAGTTGGATTTACAATTTCACGGGTACCACCGCTTCTATGCCAAACGATAATTTGAATGGTGTCTCTCCGCCGGTCCTCTAGGAGTGGTGTGATACGCCCACAATACATTTGGTAATTCATCCGCCCAAGATCCCTTTTCTTTTCCCAACCTCGCTTTTAGATCCCAAAGTATGATACGGTTAGTGACTTCGCTTGGCCATTGCTCGAGGGTGTGCTATCAAGTGAGTGCGGTGCAAAATTTTGTAATCACATGTAAATTCTTAAAGTCGTGGTTATCGAATTGCCTTCCGTTATCTCGTGACCATCACCCGTGGTATCCCAAAACAAAGATATTATATATTTCAAACGAACTACTCAGATCTTGGCCGTAATTATAACAGAAATAGTGGCTCGCTTCAACCCATTTTGTGAAATAATCTATGCCACCAATGTAAATTTTCTTTGACCTCACGCAAGCGGTAAAGGACCTAGAATGTCCATCTCCCATTGATAAAATGGACATACCGTAAATTTGCCGATTGTGGCTCGGCTGGTTGATGAATTATGTTGCCAAATCTTTGACAAGCGTCACATTTCTTGACCAATTGCTTAGCTTCCTGTTTCATTGACGCCAATAGTACCCTTGCCTTAAAGCTTTGAAAGCAAGTATGCGTCTCCACCCAAATGATTTCCACACAAACCATTGTGTATTTCAAACAAGACCTCACCGCTCGTGGGCGGAGGCACTTCGATAAGGTATGAGAATCTTCTTCCGGATAGTTTTCCATCAATCACGTATCATACACAAGCTCGTACTCTCAACCGCTTTGCTTCAATTTAGTCTCAGAGGGTAGAGTACCTTTCGTAAAATAGTCCAAGATGGGGTCTATCTACGAAGGTTCATTATTCACTTCCAAATCAAGAATCAACGATACCGCATTAGGCTCACTAAGCACTTGAACACTAGCGATGGTTGGAAGATGTTTGTGATTGGTCGATGCTAACTTGGCGAGAGCGCCACCGCTCGTCTTCTCTTTTCGGGACCTTTGTAATCTTGAACTTTTGAATTTTTTCTCGCAAATTTCTTACTTTTATCGATATAGGCGACCATGCGGCCATCTTTGCTTCAGATTCTCCCAAAATTTGCCCGACAACCAATTGCGAGTCGTCATGAATTTCTACAACTGTCACTCCTAATCAGGTGGCGAGTCCCAACCTCATTATGACCGCTTCATATTCTCGTGATCATTGTTAGTGGTTGGAAATTCAAAGCGAAGTGAGTATTCAAGTTCTTCAAGATCTCGTGAGTAAATTATGACCCCTCGCTCTCAACCCTCTCCGCTGGAAGATCCATCTACATATATTACCCAGTTGCTTTGTCGCTTATAGGTGGTTCTTCAGAAGAGTGAGTTCTGCAATAAAATCTGCCAAGCCCTGTGCTTTTATAGTCATGCGTGGTTTAAAATTAATATCAAACTCACTTAGTTCAATAGCCCATTTCAAGAGACGCCCGGATGTCTCCTACTATATGCAAGATCTCTGTTTAATTGGTTGATCACCATCACCGTATCCGATGAGCCCGGAAATACGGTCTTAACTTTCGGCCGCCACAATCGTAGTTAGAACCAATTGCTCAACTAAGTCAGAGCGTGTTTCGCCTCTCTCAATACTTGGCTTACATAATAAATGTGTGTTTCGCACCTTCGAAAGGTCTTTCACCAATACCGTGACCGACCGCGTGAAGAGATACTCGCTAAGTAGAGACTTAGCTTGTCCCTCGGATTGGGACGCCCAAGACCGGTGGTTGTTGCAATGATTTCTTTAACTGCTCAAAAGACTCCTCGCATTCTTTTGTCCATTCAAAATTTTTGACCCTCCTACACCCTTTGAAGAAATGATGACATTTATCGACACCGCGACATAAAACGATTGAGAGTCGCCACCCTTCCAAATCAATTGTTGAACTTCTTTCTTGGTAGTCGGGCTTTTCATATATAAGATAGCATGTATTTTGTCGATTTGCTTCAATACCTCGGTGTAATCATAAATCCTAAGAATTTTCCACCGATGTGCCAAACACGCATTTCTTAGGATTTAACTTCGCTTTAAGTTTTCAAGCAACACCAAGACTTCCTCGAGATCCGTTATGTGATCTTTCGCTAAGCGGCTTTTGACCACCATGTCATCCACATAAGCTTCAACATTACGACCAATGAGCCCATGAAATCTCTCGATTTACCATCCTTTGATAAGTAGCCCCCGCATTTTTAGCCCAAAAGGCATAGCGGTGTAGCAAAAAGTTCCACTATCGCTTATGAAAGAAGTTTTCTCCCGATCACCTTCACCATAGAGATCGATGGTAACCGTAAAAGCATCTAGGAAGCTTAGCCTTTCATGCTCGAAGTTGCGCCCACCAAATGGTCTATCCTTGAAGAGGATAAGAATCTTGGGACAAGCTTTATTCAAATCGATTGTAATCTACACACATCCGCCATTCTCCGCTTGATTTTTTTTACTAAAACCACATTTGCCAACCACTGTGGCGGTGTACTTCTCGAATAAAACCAAGATCTAACAATTTTTTATCTCCGTAGAAATAGCCAGCTTGTCGCTCGAGCAAATTGTCTTTTCTTTTGTTTTACCGGCTTTATTCCGTGAGGAATTGCAAGTCCATCTTTGGCAATCATGGGGTCGATTCCATCGATGTCATGGGGTCCCCAAGCAAATACATCTATGTTGTCGATAAACATGTCACTAGTTTGTGCTTTTCCTCGGGATCTATTCCGCCTCCGATTTTCAAAACCCCGACCTTCACTATTATCACCTCCTCGGTGAGTTCCAACAGCCTATTCGCCCCTTAGCTCGCTCAATATCAAGCATCATCACCGTATTTTTGATATGTATGCCGCCTACATAACACTTCCTCGATGCCTCACGATCACCTCTTACACACCCTACTCCCGACTAGTGAGAAATTTCATCACCGGTGGTATGTGGAAATCACGGCCCCTAGCCGCATTCAAAAGTGGGCGACCATAAATTGCATTGTAGGCCATAGGAGCTTTTACCAACAAAAGTTAGTCATTATCACCACACTAGTTGGGTAAGTACCCAAAGTCACCGGTAATTCAATTGTTCCCTCCGGTATAACTCGTAGCTCCTCCAAAACCATGGAGGGAGTGGTGACAGTCCGATTTTACTAGGTGATATCTTCAATCCTAGGAAAACTTCCCAGACATGACATTAGTCGCACTACCATTATCCACCAACACTCTTTTCACGTCGAAATCAGAATAACAAATGACTATCACGAGAGCATCATCATGTGGACATGTAATACCATCCAAATCCTCATCACCAAATGTAATATTCGGTGAACCTTTCATTCTTATCTACCAAGTAGATCTATTGACTTTCGAGCATAGTTCTTTTTCGTCTTTGAATTTGAGTCACCCCCATAAAGAATGCCACCCACAAATGACATTTATAACTCCAAATGATGTGAGGAGGTGGTTGTTGTCAGATTCGGCCTCTTTTCCTTTCTCTTTATCTGCTTTTACAAATTTGGACAGTGTTCTCTTTTTATAAGTCTTTCTATTTCTTCCTTCAACAACTTTGGCGGCCCTCCGTATCATGTCCATGATCTCGATAGAATTTACAATATTTAGTCTCATCTCCCTATGTGGTGGTGCCCACATCTTTTTTGGGCCATACGAGCTCTTTCATATTTCGGATTTCCATCAAGACATTAGCCCTAGAGGTGTGCAAATGTGTACTATACGCCTCCTTTCCAAAGACTAGGCCTATTAGGCCTAGATGAATCATTTTTGCTTGCCCCTCTTCTTCACGGGCCTTGGTTCATCTCGGGCCTTCCTTTTGTTAGACTCCGGCTCTTTTCGATCTTTCATGCCCTTAGTAATGAAAAAGGCCTCTCGTGATCTACATATTTATCACCTCTTCTTAACAACTCATGCATCGTGTCCGGTGGGTTTTAGAGAGTGACATTTTAAAGGCATGATCGCGGGTTCCATTCATCATAGCGGTAACTACAAGCAGACATCCAGAGATCTTTAATTCCCAAAGTGGCCCTATTGAACCGAAAGTTATAAAATCTTTCAATAACTCATCTTTGTCTTGGGTCAATTGCATCAAGCCAATAGCGGTTTTCTTAGAACGCTTGCTCTTGGCAAAGTATGCAAAAACTTCTTAGAAAAATCATCAAACGTGCGAATTGACTTTGGGGAGAGTAGCTACCCAATCCCCTCGGCTTCACGCCCCGTGTGGGGCGGAAAGCCCCGCACATGATTGGCTGTGGTAGCCCTCAACCTCATCAAATCGATAAAAGCTCGAGGTGAGCGAACGTGTCACCGATCCGTCGTATTTCTCCATCTTCTACTGTTCGAAATCCCGTGGCAATAGAATCGCCATCATTTCGAGAAAAAGGTCTTCTTCCAATACCATAGATTGTTGTCATCGCCTTTTTTCAACATAGCCTCAGCTATTTTGCGACTCATCATGTCCTCCGGTCTCGTTTCTAGAGTTAACACAGTGTCTCAACCGTAGTAGGCGTTGGAACCCACGACGGTTGTCCCCAAAGTGGATTGGACCGGATGCCGGTGAATTTAGGTGAGGTGCGTAAAATGAAGCTAATGAACTTGGAACCAACAGCCGGAGTCATTGTCGTGATGTTCCATCGGCCGGAAAATTATGAGCCAACGGAGGGCTCGCGGTGGTGCTTCCGCTTCTTTGGAAAACTATGATTCTCGAGGAGGAGCCTCCGTGGCGAGAGGTCCTAAAGGTAAAGGGGTGGGACCACGGGATGGAACTTCCACGGTGAAGGTCCCGCCTGCGAAGGGCCGTGGACCTTGCGCGACCGAGAAACCGTAGTGTTACGACTTTGGAGCAAAGCCGTTAAGGCCGCCACTTGAGCTTGCAACGCCAGTAAGTTGAGCAAAAGCCAAGCAAACTCTTGCCGTGGATGATTAGTGGCGGCATTAGACTCAGTGATCTGCGTCCCCGACAGTACACGGGCGCGTTGCATTCTTAGTTCTTCTAGTTCGAGCCATGATTTCTTGTACGCTTCCCACGCATGCCAATTGATAATTATATGTCTTCTTCTCCTCCAAGTGCGACGACAAAGAATGGTGGAGACCTCGCAAAAGGTGGTGGGGCTTTGTCCCCTGCTTCCACTCCGCGTGATAATTAGTATAGTATCAACTCAAATATGCAGGATAACAATATTGAGTATATATGTTCTGTTTGTACCTGGAGGGATGATCTCCTATTTATAGGAATGACCCGTAGATGTATCTTCAATGGTCATTAATGGCGGGTGCCTTTTCATCTTCTTCATAATTAGGATTTAATGTGGGACGTTTCGCCTTCTTTAACTACGGTGCTTCATATTCCCAATGGACGTGGGTGATGTTGATCTATCCATCAGAGGCGGGCTATGAGGACAATGAGGCAGGCGGACCGGCGAGGCGGGGCAGATTACTTAAGACAAAGCGTCCATTGTGAAAGCGCAGATCATTTACCAAAATGTAATCATATTTATCATCACTCATGATTGTAAAAAAAAATTGGTATATGAACCGAATTCAAGAAGTAGGTAAGAATGTAGAGAGAGAGAGAGAGAGTTACAAGGAGATGGTAAATAGACGTAACATGGAAGTTGGGGGTTGGTTGGTTCCGTTTGGTTTAATTTATGCAAAGGTGTTTTCTAGGCAAGTTGGCTAGAGAATTTGGAAACCTAATTGCTACATTACTTCCATCGACTATTCCCTTAATTGTATGAATAAATTTATGTAAGTTTCCACTACATTTGAAAGATATTAAGTTTATTTGAGTTGATAACAATGTACATTAAATAATGGTATATTAGGGAAAAGAAAAATTAAATAAACACTCAATTAAGTAAGTGACTTGTAATTTAGGATAGATAAATAAAGAAAACGAGCATATTTTCGTGGGACGGAAGAGTATTAAATTATACAATTGAAGTAGTTATATTTGAAACGCGGTTGATGAGATGATTTACCACTCAAATTCAATGCTTGCAATCAAACGCACCTTTAATTTATTTATTTTTTTCAATTCAAAAATTCAATTAAATTGTGAATTATTAAAATAAAGAATTATAAATATTATTTTAATAACTACTAATCTAATATAAATTGGGCTTACTACTATTTATTTAATATGTATTAAATACTTAATTCTTATCTTATTGGAATAATAACGAAATAAAATCCATACCACTTATCCGTCCTCTATAACTCCGCTACAATGTCTAGGTCACTTATTAATTAGGCCATACGCAGCATATGTTCGTCTACTAAAATATATAGTGAAAATTAGGTTTGGTACCAATTATATATGTCAATGCATTACAAATAAATAATTTATGTTTATTCAACTAATTTTTCAACTTCTCAAAATGTTAATTGTCATTGCGAATCAAAGATGTGATCTCAACTATTGGTACCAACCGTTATTGTACCAATATAAACTTCATGACCAAGTTAAAAAATTTCAATGGAAAACTGCGTACGTGTCAAGAATGTATCAATTCTTGAATTTGGAAAGTCATAGAATTCCCAAGTAACTAGCGATTCAAGTGCCTCTCAAGTTAATGAATAGCAGTTTGCAAGTCCCATTTGAGCTTTGGGTACTCCAAAGTTTTTTAGAATATCAAAAGATCAGGTCATTTTTGATTTATTTCTCTCCAAAGTTAATGTCCCAATGTAAAGCTTGACCTAAAGTTGTATAAGATGGTGGGAAAATTTTATAGGTGTGAGAGAATCTGAAAAGCAAAAGAAAGTGGGAAACATATAGCAAGTGAAGCACAATAACCTTAAGTACACGTTTTTTATATATTTTATTCCATGGTCCCTCTCTATTCCTGTAGCATGCCACTAATCAAGTAGGCCATCACTTTTGGGTAACTGGGTTGGGGGGGAATACATATCTTCACTTTTATGTATTTATGCGGATAAGTAAGGATCTGATGAGTATGGTTAAATACAAAGACAATAGTACTTATGGATGCAAACCTTAAATAAATAAACGATAAAATTAACCTTCTTACAGTAATGTATTGGGGGTTCCTCTTTCCTTTTCTGTCCAAATAGAATGTACTGTTTTCTTTCTGCAATGGCGTGGATCTGTGTTTCCCCTGCAAACGGCCACCTGCCTCAAAAGTGGTACTCTAGTGATCACTTGACCTGAGCTAATCCAGCAGTATATATATATTTGTTTGAAATTTGAGGAAGTAAAGGAATTTAGAAAGAAAAATTTCTTTTATTCCAGAAGGTTGAATCTTACAACTTATTTAGATACAAAGGTTTTTGATCCAATGGATCTACTGTCTTTGAGGTTTTTAGCCTCGACTCATTTTTGTATGATTACAATTTTTGAGAGAAAACAGAGATGAATGCAAAACAACATCTGCCTATCTCTAACAAACTGATTACAATTTATAGTGGTCTCAAAAGATTCTTTCTTGATTGAATCAATTTCTTTTCCTCTTTTTGAAAAGTTGTCTCCCACTTTGTCTGCCATTTGTCTTCAAAGAATCTTACTGTTTGTTCACGCGTTAATAAAGTAAAACTTTTACTTTATTAAAGTGATGTCTGTCAATCAGAAAAAGCACTATCTGCCACTTCTTCTTCACTGTGGTAAGATCCGATTTTTGACAATTGGTCATCAGCTGCATCATCAAATATCTTATCTTTTCCTTTGTTGGATCCCTTGTCACTGTTTGAGATTTTGTCTTCTTTGTCTTGAATACACCATCTGCAATGGTGGTCCTTTCCTAAACTCTGCCTGAGATATCTGCAAAGCTCACCGGAATAACTGTCTGGGACATTGAAAGTATCATAGAAGACTTCTTCAAATTTGCAGATTGTCTTTATGTTTTCCTTTGACATCAACGAACTGTTTTTACTGGTTACTAAAATGAAATCAGAACTGAAATTCACTTTCACTTTAGATTCACCATTAATGGCTCTCAAACTAGTTAAAATCCGTTGGTAGGATAACCCTCTCCAATCATTGAGAATTTCTGTATCTACATCCACTGGTTCTCCTTCAACAGGATTATCCAGGTAGGGATTTTTTACAGACTTAATCTGTATATGATGGTATCCTTTTAAAAGATTGTTGTTTTTATCCCAAAATGGGATGGGTGCTGTTGATTTTCAAAAGAAGATGAAGGTCTTGATCTTTGATAATATATTTAACAAAATCTTTTAATGATCGGAAAAGCCCGTCATCAATTAATTTAATTTCTTCCAAATCCTTTCCGGGACAATCAATTTGACTAATCCACAAGAAAAATGTTTGTTCTAACAAAGTTTGGTTCAGCTCCTGCAACGAAGATGAATTGACCAAATTTTTTATCAAGTGTACCGTAGTAACAGTTTTGTGGTGCAGTAGCACCTATAATTCGGGCTTCTTCCTCAAGATGTAAGAAATCTTGGAAATGGATGTCAGAAATGGTTTTTGACTCTTTTGTGACTGGGTTTTTTCCTAATCTTTTGAATCGATCGGGAATTTTCTCTGGATTGGACTGTGTGGCTTCTTTATAAGAATTGAATCTTAATTCTGGGAAAACTGGTCTGTTTTGGAAGTTAGGTAGTCTTGGTCTTGACCTGATATCCTTTTGCTGGTAATCTGGTCTTAGGCTAAAATTATCAAATAGGCTTTTGAAATCTGTTTGAGGTGCGGTTTTGTGATAGTCATTGAAGGCCTGCTGGGCTTCTGTAAGAGTTTTGAAGCTCTTGTGTTTAAAAGGTTTGTGTTTGACCAAAGGCTCAACCTCAGTCCAGTTTGTATAGTAACCTTTGTTGGGACCATCAAAGATTACATAAAATTTCTTGCCTGGTAAGGAAGTTCCAAAACCAACAAGTTTTTCTTTCGGATTTTGAATATCCTTCTGTTCTTGCGAACAATCTGTTTTTTCCTTTTCAAGATTACTCATCACCAATTTTAGATTTTCATCCAATTTTTGCTTTCCAGCAGGATTGCTACTCTCACAATTTCAACTCCCCGTCTTTTGAAGGAAGTTTTCTTTGTAATCGATGGATTTTTTTTCTTTAAAATAACAATTTCTTGTTGTTTTGTTGATATTTCCATCAATTTTGTTTCTAATTGAAGCTCCAAGTCTTCAATTTGATCCTCAGATGTCTGCTATTTTGACTGCAAAAGACAATTCACGTGTAAGAGAATCGACTAAAGAATTTTTTTACTTTTAATTAATTCAATATCAAAATCATAATGGCTAAACCACATTTGTCATCCGATAAGTCTACCTTGTTTGTAATCCGGATGTACCTGGCATTTCAAAAATGATTTGCATGTAGTAGAATCAGTCCTAACAACAAATTTGTTAGAAATAATATATAACCCGAATTTTGAGATTGCCTTTTCATGACCGAAATTTCTTTTTCATTAATGTGATAATTCTTTTCGGAATTATTGAAGGTTCCTCAAGAATAATCAGATAGTCTTTCTTCTAAGGTTTCACCGTCTTTTGCTTTAAGGATCCCGGCGCCCCAAAATTCCCAGGATGCATCTCGTTTCAATTATCATTTTATCATTCTTGTTATGATGATACAAAGATGGAAGATTTTTATTTTATTTTTGATTTTTTGGACATACTGACTATCTTCATTAGTCCGGTTCCATCTGTAATCTTTTTCAATTTCTTCTCAGAAGGACTTCTCATTTTGCAAAATCCTTAATGAAAGATTCAAAGATAATTCAAACATCCTAAAAATCTCATTAACTGTTTTTGATCTTGTATTTCATTTGGAAATTCATTTATATGGGTTAAAATATGAGGTTTTAATTGTTTAAAACCAAAGGCTATTTCTAACCCTAAGTATCCAATTTTTTCTTTAAATAATTCTGCTTTTTTGAAAGACAGAACAATTCTATTTTCCTTGATTGTTTGTAAAACCTGTAAGACATGTTTTTCATGATCATATTCATTTTCTGAAAAAACAAGAATATCATCAATATAAACACAACAAAATTCATTATGTTTTTTGAATGTATTATCCATATGTCTTTGAAAAATACTTGGTGCTTGTTTCAAGCCAAAAGGTACCACTGTCCATTGAAAATGTCCTTGATGACAACTAAATGCTGTTAAAGGTTTTGTAATATCATCAAATCTTACCTGATGAAATCCTGACTTTAGATCAAAGGAAGAGAAGATGTTTTTTCCTTTTACAAGCTGTAAAAGACTTTGCATGTTAGGTAGAATATATCCATCTGGTTTAGTATATTTGTTCGAAGATTGAATAGTCAATGACCATTCTTGCTTTACCTCTTTCTTTTTCTCGCTTCTTTTCTTACCATGAAGGTCCGGTGAGGAAAATGGTGATTTGCTTGGTTCAATAACTTTTAATTCGAGTAGTTCTTTGATTTGAACTCAGTAAATTGCCTCTATCTTTAGGACCGTGTAAGCCATAGTTTTTGACCTAATGATCTTGTCTTTGAATTCATCAAGTAATTCGATTTTTGCGAAGAAGAATTCCTTTATTGATTTTGGGATCTAAAGGATTCTCAGAACAACATTGGTTAAATAACTCAATGATCTTTTATCTTTTTGTATTTATTTTTAGTTTTTCAATTTCTTCAGTTGTTATGAGGATATGTGAAGATTTTGCAATATTCTCCCCCTGAAAATTTTGTTTTTTGTTTCCAATTTTTAGAGAATCTAAAAATTTCTTTTGTAAGGAGTTAAAAGCAACAGCTTTTCTCTTTTTTGTAATCCAAATTTTATTTTTATTGATGGTGAAGCTGACATAATCAATTTCTTGTATGAAAGGATGATATAATTGGCAAAAGTTATTACCTATTATAAAATCTATTCCTGTTTCTAATTGGTAAACAGTTGGTATTTT
Organism: Forsythia suspensa; assembly: GCA_023638005.1. NCBI lineage: Eukaryota > Viridiplantae > Streptophyta > Magnoliopsida > Lamiales > Oleaceae > Forsythia > Forsythia suspensa. The sequence continues at coordinate 717,250 of CM042663.1, forward strand.
AAAATAAAACGTTTTCATAGTTTTATTGTGTTTTCCAAAAATTCCAACGTTTATATTTTTAATTACTTTTGATGCAGTTATTGTTGATTCATTTGCAATTTTTAAGCTTAAGGTTTTCTCAGATTTTACCCAAAATGGCTCAGGTATAATCCATTTACTCGGTCAGACACACCGATGCTCCAGTATCAATGTAAGCATGAATTGTATAGCTTTTATATCCTTCTAAATTTAATTTGATTGGGATATAAATTGAATTTGGATTTGTTATGTTCTTATTATTCATAGTCGAAAGAGTCTCAAGATGAATAACTAGAATCTGTATCTGTTGATAAGTAATACAATGAATCTGTATCACTTGGATCTTCAACAGGATAAAATCCTTGTCTTTCAAAGGTTTTTAAGAGTTTGATTCTTTCTTCGTTTCCTACTCTTGCAGGGCATTCATTTGCATAATGACCTGACTCATTGCAAAGCCAACATCTGCAATTCTTTTTCTTTTGTAGGCAGATTTTCTTTTTGTCATCTTTCTTTTTTGAAGATTTTTTATCGTATTTTTTAAAATACTTTTTCTTTTTAAAGAATTTCTTTTATAAGGTTTTTATATTTTTAAACCTATAGTTTTTTCTTTTGGTTTTCCTCGAATCGTTTTTCTTTGTTTTCTTTCAGATAGCATCCATATTGACCGTGAATTTCACAATATATTGGCTACAATAGATTTTTGGATTTTTAGGGACTATTTTTTGACTTGCCTTAACAAGATATCCTTCTTTACATTTTTCTCGCAAGGAGGTTTCTTGTAATTGTAATTGCTAATCCTAATGAAGAATCAACCTGCACATTTACCTTATAGTTTTCACTACTTGGTTCTTGTATTTTGATAGCATCATTAAAATGAAGCATGACTTCATTGTTGAACGGATATGGAAGTTTTCTCATAAACTTTTCAGTTAGATTCTTCCAATCGATTCATCGGACATATGTAATAATACTTTGAGAATTCACAAGTAAATTCTTCAAAATAACACATATTACATATTGACATTCTTTCCAAATGATTTAAGGCATCAGCCTGATCAATCGTTGTTCTAGTATTTTTGAAAGCTTCATATGTTTGTCCTGTGAATTGTTTATAAATTTGTTCAACAATTCTTTTAATGAATTGTGGGATATTTCCTTGGGTTTCTTGCCAAATGGCATTTTTAGCTTCATAGCTAATTGTACTTAGGAAAGATTTTACGTTTCCTCTAGTACTAGAAATTACATAGTGCCATGAATTTTGTTCATTCCTATGTATTTCTTTGTGGATTATCAAAGATATCATGATATTATTATACCAATCATCAATGACTGTTTCTGGGTTCTTAACACAATCTAAGTCAAGAATTTTGACGTCAATTGGGGATTTTCTAGGTTTGTGAAGTAAATATGATGGGTCAATCTCATCATCATCATATTGAGGTTTTGGTCTAGGAGTGAAGTCTCCTATTGGTCTTTTTCCATCACCAATTGGATTGGATGAAGGTTCATAATCCATTGGTTCTGCTTCAGATTCAATTTTAGGTTCTCTAAATTGAATTCCAGTTTCTGGTTTTCTATTTGGGTAAAATCTTTGGTGTATGATTGTTTCATCATCTGAACTTAATTCTGAATTTTCAATCATTACTTGTTCTTGTTCATTCTCAACAGATTTTGCTGTGAGAACAACTTCTTGATTGTTAATATTGACTCCTTTGATCATGGAGGCAATTTGTTCAAGTTCTTCATCTTCAAAGGCCAATAGAACATTAAGATGTCCTAAATTTTGAGATGTTTCATAAAGGTTTTCCAAAGTTTTCCTAATAGATGTCATTCTGAATTTGAATCTTCAAAATCAAATTTACCTTTTCTTGTATTCTTTTGTTTTTCAGTAAATTCCCCCTTTTTTGAGAAATTTCCGAATTTTGTAATCTTTTGAGGAGTTAAAGATGTAGATGGTTGTTCTTTAACACCTGCTAATATTATAGCTGAATGCTGATTTAAAGATTTTTCTGTTTTAGAGTGATATTCTCTAATTTCTGCTTTCAATTCTTCAATTGTATCTTTCAATTGTTTAATTTCTTTCAGAATTTCTACCAAAGACATTATTGATTTCCAATGATGTTTTTTGCTAGATTATTTACTGTATCTCTTAATTTCTTAAGTTCTCTTGTTTGACTACTTTCATGAAATTCACCTGTCCATCTTATGATTGGATCTTTTCTCATAGATGTAGTATGAGTTAATAAAGGTTTTTGTCTCTCGACAAGAGTTCTGCTTTGATTAAAATCAATATCAATTGATCTTCTAGCTGGTTGAACCAACCAGTCAAATTCGATTTCCTTATGCTCAAGGTAATTCGAAAATAAAGGATCAATTTTTATTCATTTAGGTTCTTTGACAATAGTCATATTGTGTTGGTTATGAATGGCATGACTAACCAAATATGATATTGAGAAAGGGACATTGTTATCTTTAACTAAATCTTTTCTTCCATAATTGAATATGAAGGAAAGGATTCCATCAAAGTTTTGATCGTGTAGGCTTACTGAAAGCCTAGGATGACTTGTAAAAATTAACTTTCCACAAGCTAGGTTTCCACTTAAGGATCCTAAACATCCTTCTTTTGGATTCTTAATCCTTTCATCAATCAAACCTATTGAAATAGGTTGATCAATTTTGTCTGATAAGGTGCTACGGAGTTGAATCCTAATAGCTCCTATTGTTACCCAATAAAGGTTTTTATTGTTGTCTAAGTCTATTTTTTGCTTAGCTTTATTGATATCTTGTTTTGTAAGAAGGGAGATTCCTATCTTACCATATGTATGTTGGACATGTATGGGAAATTCCATAATAGACTTGTCTGTTTTTGTTCATAAATTTCTTTATGAAATTAGTTTATTCAAAGACTTCCCTAGTGTCTAAGGTTAAATCTTTGTTACAAATTTTTGCTAATTTTTTATCAGAAATTAAAATTTCTTTTGAACTGTTTCCTATTGACTCTGTTTGTTCAAAAACTTCGTCAATCTCATTTTCTTCTTTATTTGCCATTAATTCAGATAATGGTAAATAACATAATGTAACACAAATTCTTTGACTCCTTCGTCATAAGATATTTTATGTTTATCTCTTCTGTTTTTAATGTTTTCTCTTATAGAGTCAACTATAAGTTCTTTATCAATTTTTGTTAATTGATTCATGTATTCTTCATAGAAGTCATACAAACTGTATTTATTTGTAAAAGAACAAATGTATGCATTACATAATTTACAATCAATCATGATGCATGATGATGTAAAACAAAGTGCATAATGAATTCTTGTATATTTTTATTGTAAATTTTTAAAGTGGTATTCATTCTTTGTTTCATCCTTCTTAAAGAAAGATAATGAACATTTGCAAAAATGTTCTCCCTGTATGTATTTTCATGAAACTTAAAGGTTTCATATTCAGCTGTAATTATGCGTATGTGTATTTCACATGTATCACAATTAATCATTGTAAATGATTTAAAGCATAATGCATGATAAATAGTTCCATTTCATTGTTGTATTTATTCTGCATTACGAATCACATTTTGTCTATGGTATTCATAAGCAAAGTTATGTAAACCAGTGTAATTACCATGTTCTCTCATGTTTGTATAACTATCATAATAAAATTGCATTAACTCGACAAATGAAGTAAATTTAAGAATACAATCAGTCCAACAAAATTATAGTAAAAGGACTAATTGAAACTTTACTAAATATGAAATCGGACATGTTTGATATGTGGTACAGTACATGATAAAAATGAGTAACAGAGAACAAGATTTTTAATTCATCTCTCTTTGATATTGTTTAACACTTTAGCCTATTTAGTCTATTTTATCAAACACGTAATGAATGTGTTATTTTTCTTATTTCTTCTAATGAATTACACCTAGAAGTCTATAATAAAGAACTTGTTTTATGAACTTAACAAGTTGGCTTGTAAGTAAGTAAAAATTAAAAATAAGTAAATTACTTATTTTAAAACATCGGATTGATTAAGAAAAAGGTGAAAATATTATGTAGGCTAACATACACCTTTTACTACATTCCATGACACAAGTCAAACGTACACACACAAGACAGTCGATAGAAAACCATTAAATCAGGATCTTTCTCCTGTCTTAAAAGGATTTGCATCCTTCATGGACATCATAACAAAGATAGAAAGAGGAAAAACCTTAAAAAAATGTCACCATGTTGATCATGAGTTCATCAATTAGAAAAGACAAACAAATCGAATATAATATATTGTTCGATAGATGAAAAATAATAAAAATAGGAGTTCGTGTATGTCTAGAATCAATTAGAAAAGACAAACAAATCGAATATAATACACTGTACGATAGATGAAAAATAATAAAAATAGGAGTTCGTGTATGTCTAGAATCAATTAGAAAAGACAAACAAATCGAATATAATACACTGTTCGATAGATGAAAAATAATATAAATAAGAGTTCATGTATGTCTAGAATGCTGGGATTAAACAGGACAGTAAACAAGATTATAACTTGTCATGTCGTCATCACGTAAAACTGAAGTTTGAAGGGGAACTCTTCTGATATATCAGCACAAGGACACATACCAAGAGACTGTTGCTACAAATTATGGGCAGCAGTTGTATAGTATCCAGGCTTCAAATTCCATTTCTTTGCCAGCATTTTCTCTGATTCCTTGCATAAACAGGTCAGGACAGGCAAAATGCTTCCCTGAAACATTTAAATTTCTGTACTTTCAATTACATGTACAGAACAAACAAGACAGTATTGAATGTCCTAATGCTCCTCCCAAATAACAAGTTTCCAACTTATTCAAAACTACAAATTATGAATAACTCGATAAGTGCATGTTTGGTATGCAATATTAGATCGATCGTATTGGACTACGTAATAGACAAGATTAAAACTTTTCGAATCCACCTTAAGAAATTTGTCATATAATTAAATAAAGAACACAATGCTTATGAAATCCCATTTCTTGCTTTATGTATAAACAAATAAAAATATGTATTGAAGTAGTTTTATGAACAAGAAATCAAGAAAATAAACCTTGCCACTTGATGCAAAACCCAGAAATTGTTTAAGCCCAGGAACTAGATAGAGAATATTACAGCAAGTGAACTAATTATTAAAGTACAAGTACCTTGAAGCCCATAGGAAGAACTGAACAACACCAAAACAAAACAAGAAATAGTCCAGAGAGAGAGAGAGAGAGAGAATTATGGCAAGATGCATTTGATCAGCATTTTTAAAGCTACTTCAGAGTTCAGACAACAAAAGTGCTGTCCGAACAAGAAACGGAAATTAATTTTCTTTCCTATTATGAGCTTTGTTTTTTAGGTTTCTCTGTGCTGGCAGTGGACCTTAAACAGTGTAAGAAAAATGGAGGAGCTTGCAGGTTCGTTGAACCTGGACAGTGTTTATAGGCATGCACTGATTCACTTGTACGTCTCTTAAGCGTACATTGTTTGCTAATCCTACCCCACTTATTGGCTTTTGCATAATTTCAAAATGAAAAAGTAAGCCGGTTGGTGGAGTTTCTGATGATGCAGTGACATTGATTTTTACTTTGGGGACACCCATGTTCTGTGTTCATAAAATAGTGAGATAAGAGCGGTCCAATATGTTAATAAATATTGTTTTATTTATTTATCAATGGTAGAATAGTCTTTCAGGTTTAAGCGCATATATAGTTTATTTGTAATTAGGTTTCATTAAGACTTTGTATTCATTTTCATTATGTGTAAGAAACCCTAAATCCTCCTTTTTCTTTCGATTCTTATTGTTCTTTATTTGTCTATTCTATATTGTTTAACACAATAAACTCAAACTTACTCTCATTACAAAAAAAGTTGGAAGTTACACTTCTATTTTTAGTCGAATAGGGGGTTATATTGTTTTCAAAACGGTTAAATTTTTTTTTTTTTTTTTTCTCCTAATTTCTTTAAGTGTCAAAAGGTCGTGACACAAAATGACTAAGATGAAAAGAATTTTATAAGATGTACAAAACATGTATCTAATCTAGATATGTACTCACTATTAATAACATTCTTTTCTCAAAAATGATTCATGTATATACCAAATACATGAATCCACCTAAACATGTATTCATTAATTTACTTGTACATGTATTTAAGTAGAATACATGTATCGCATTACAATACATTAATAATAGCAAAAGACTCATAATTAACTTATCTATATAAATCAAGTTTATTTTTCTAACAAGCCTTGTAGGTTTATGAACACTTTAGACATCACCATGTCTGTATTAAAAGTGAATTCTATTCAAAGTAATTGTTACTAATGTTCTCAAAACATGCACTCTTGGGAGATCCTCGTTGTGGATGGAACGACTGAGGAGGGTTCCTTGCAAGTCGGTTTGTGGGTAAATTCTATTCCAAGTAGTTGTTACAATAAGAAACAAACAAGGGTGACATAGGGTTTTCTTGGACCATAAAGACTATGAAGGAAAAAACAGAAGAATCAAAATACAAGTCTTTTGCAGACCGGATAGGATACCATGAATACATAGAGAAAATTGTGCTACTTTACTATGAAAATAGCTAAAACAGAGTTATTACAAGACTCTATATAAAAAGAGTAGAACAATATTCAGCTTTAATAATTCTCAATATCTTCCAGCAGCCTAAACTATGGCAACTATTGACCAACCCTGGCCAGCTATGGCTCTTTTATGAACTAAAAATATACAGAAATGTAATCCAAATGTTAGGAAAGTTAAATTCTTCGTTTTAATCCATATTCTTTGCTTTAGTCGATAAGGACTGAGTTCTTGGATCCACAACTAGAAAAGAAATTCACTCTCTACAGACGACATTGGTATCCAAAATGCTTTTAACACCAGCAAGATTCTAAACAGACATGTCCATGGGATAACAGCCAAGTACTCGGAGGAAAGTCGCAAATTCCTGCAAAAGAAATAATACAATTCATTACTAAGGAATTTTTGTACTGCTCCAATTCTAAGAATATAATAAAGAAAAACCTCTATAAATATTAGATCTATCCGATTTTTACATCTAAATAAAAGCAAAGAAAACAACAGATAAGAAGCATCTCTTTTACCATGATAATATTATAGATTGCACACCTGTAAATTGCCCAAAGCATATTGTGCACGAGGTTCTGCCATGGATGCCTCAAAATCAATGTAGAAAAATAATCAAAATACCTGTAGTAAAAAGTGAAAGCATTTCAGTTTGTTAGTCGGGAGATATATAGAATAATATCTGCGAAAAAGTAAAATATTGCAAAATGCAAGTTATGCAACAGGATGATTACTAAAAAGAAATTCACAAATATAGCAGGCTGATAACAGTAATTCCTACAAAATACTTATCAAGAAATGCAACCGATGCCATAGAAATCAGTATTTTCACTAATTTAAGAATGCAAACTGAACATCTTTTATACAATGGATCAAATACCACTTTTCATGTAAAGATGGAAATTGGAGTACGGGAGAGTTCAACACATTATAAAACATCACATTTGGGGCCCAAGATGGTAGTTCTGGGGGACAACAGGAAAATGAAAATCAGAGTTGCTTCCAAAACACGTTTTTGAGTATACTACAGCAGCCACGTATATGATGTCGAGAAACTGAAGCATTCATTTCTGTATTTCTTACTGAAGTACTATTATACTAATTATCAAAGAAGTGTTAGTGGGTTTCAATTTGACTGAATAGATGTTGGCTACATAATTATATTATATAGTCTAAAGCAGTCTTAGAGAAATACTACAATTAGCATAAAAAGGCACTCACTTGGCAGTTCCAGTATTTGAGTCATCTACTACTCTAAGAGGTTGCTTTCTCTGTGGCCGACTTTCTATCTAAAATTTAAGTAAAACTTTAATCACCAGGTTATATGAGTAAATGATAATCTAGTGAAAATGATTAGAGCTTTGCAATACCTTTATCAAATTAATATCCCTCAATGCAAATACAGCCAAAGCCTTAAATAACACTCCTGGGCCTTCTTCCAAAGTAAACACAACACTTGTCTATATCAAGAAACAATATTGAGCATCCTAATAATACGCAAAAAACATAAAATAGAAGTCAAATGGTTTATAGATTTTCTACCTTAAAAGGCTTTTCAGTCCTTGGAATTATAGGATCTCTTGCAAGAACTAAAAATCGAGTGATGTTATCGTAATCATCCTGTAACACCCAGGTAACTCAGGCAATATTATATCACATTAAATGAAACAGAAGTCTTTCATGCTAGCTGACTAAAGCAGGCAATTGAAATTGTGCAGACCTTTTTCTAAAAGGAAAATGAAACATAATCTGCCTCTGAAATCACCTATATGTATATGGCCATTGTGTTTTCACCAGTGCATACCATCTTGCCTTTCCTAAGGTACGCATTTCTGGTCTACAGTATATCTAAACTTAGGTTCCCACATTTATTATCCTGCAAAGACTTGAAAATGTCTGTCCACTAAAAAGAGAAGCGTGGACAGTAGGGGTGGCTTCAGGTTCTTTTTGTCTTCCAATTTGCTTCAGCATGCTGAAATTTCAGCTTGGAAATAATAGGAACTGAACACAGAAATTAAATTTTGATATTTCCAATTTGATCTAATAAACATTTTGGATTTTTTGGGTTTGGCGTTTACTCTATAAAGTAAATTGTTAAGTTAATACTAGTTAGTCTTTTTGTTAGGTTTTGGTTTCTAAAGCTAGAAATCAAATGTAGAAATATTTTATGTTTAAGTTTTCGGTCAGTTGCATATTTACTAGACCATAAACCGAAGAGTCGCTCTAGAGAAGACTTTTGGTTTAAACCAGTTAATGACCACTCTTATGGAAAGCAATCAAGCTGTAACCTGAGGTAGAGTCTGAACCTAGGAAAACCTGACACTTAAGTAGCGTGTCCTCCTATTATTCTTTACACTCAAAATCAAATTAGACATATTGTCGTGAAGAGTATAGATATAATTTGGGAATCATATGGTTGTTGCAAGTTCAAGTAGGGGGAGGGGGGGGGGGGTGGGGATTTGATTCGAAGATGGTTAGGGATGTTGCAGGTAGTGTGGGATAATTTCATGGTGGTAGAATTTTATTTTCTTCTTGTTTCATGCTGGGGGAGAAGATAGCTGGAAGACAGTGAGAGAGCTGTAAGAAATTGCAGCACAAATGGGAATATGTAGAAAACTGACAGATTTCCTAAGATTAGGGATCTCATTTTATTAGGATATAATTTTTCATACAATATTTAGTAGAGCTATTTTTAGTAAATATTATCTGTATCCACTATTGCAACTGTATTGTATTTGATTTGTTGATCTTCTTGTATAAATATGTTTAAACGAATCAGTTACCACTCGGGTAGAAACAAAAAGTAACACAGGTAAAAAAGATTATACATAGTACAGTAGTAGGAAAATAAATTGTAGAGTTAAATAGCTAGGCCAAGTTCAAAGAAAAATTACGAACTAGTACCTGAATCCTTTCAGCAAGTACATTGAACCCATAAAGTTCAGCTGCTCGAGCACTTGCAATGACACCAGCATCCATCATTCTGTTTGAGGCCACAAGCTGATCCAAAGGAGTGTACACTTAAAAAGGCAAACAAAAACTGGAAAGAAATTTAAAATGTCATTTGCCTAGATACACGTGAATTACCTGAGCAGCACCAGCTGCATCATCAACATTTTCTCTCACAACACCTAACTTATTCAGGAATGCATTACTTTGGGCAAGTGCCTGTCAGTGAGAGATCACAACTTTCATAAATGGGAACATTGGAAGTATATTTCCTTAGACAAGCTAGGTCATAGCAGAATATTTTTCAAAATCTAGAAAAATAATTTGCTGTCAAGTAGATGAAGATTTCTGAGGTAGATGATTATTTTTCAAAATTATACATTGAGATTAATATCCAAATCACATTAGCTTTCTTTCGATAAATTTTTCACATTAACAAATTCTAATGTGAACCAAACTCAAGATTCAAACCATATCCGAAGTTCCAACCAAGGCTGTTCCAAGGACGCCATTTGAATTATGGAAATGTTGGAAACCGAGTTTACGACATATGCTCGTTTGGGGATGCCCGTCTGAAGTGAGGATTTATAATCCACAAGAAAAGAAGCTGGACCCAAGGACCATTAGTGGGTTTTTCATTAGATATGCCGAAAGATCTAAAGGGTACAGATTTTATTATTCATCTCAAAGCACTAGAATTGTAGAATCAAGAAACGTTTCTTGAGAATGAGTTTATCAGTGGGAGCGATCAAATCAGGAAGAAAGTTCGTGAGCATGATCATTTAGAATCTCAACATTCTAATTCAAGTAATAGATTGGTTATATTTCATAGCACCCTATGTTCTGAGAGCTTAGAAACGCCAAAACCAAAAGAAACTCTATATCAAAACCCAACGAGAAAGACGACAATGGCGGGAGGTAATCTTCGATCTCTTTGCGCATTGATCTAAGTGATGTTTAAATATTTTGAAGCATGTTAGATCGTAACTTTGTCCATATCAACTTCCTTCATTTTTAATCCTGCCTCACGATTTGTATATGACAAGAATTAGAAAATTTTCTGATATATTGGTTCAAAAGAATGTGACATCGAAGAAAACAAAAAACCGTCACGATGGAGAAAAAAAGATTGACAAATTTGTCTAAGGGTGTTCCTAAGGGTTCTAAAGTGAAGAACGAGGCTTGGCATCTTATTATTATGATATGAAGTTGTGATTTAAATCTTTTCGCCAAATTTATTCAAGAACTCTCACTTCCAAGAAAAAAATCCATTCTTATACTAAACAACTCCATTATATTGATGTCTATTGACATTGAAAGATTGATGAAAATCCCATTTATTTTCACATAGGTTCCCAAAATACTTGAAAAAATTCTCATTATCTGTTCTAAAGACACGGATCTTTATTTGGAACTGCGTGTGAATCATTTCATTTGGCAAACATTTGTCTGGTTTGTGGCCCCAAATCTATGATCTTCTGTTTCTTAAGTGGAGGGTACCAAGGAAGTTACATGTTTAGGCCAGTATTGTAGGAGAAAATAATAGGAATGGATTTCCATAGACCTATAGACATACTTAATTTATTCCTTCATGAAAGTTTCCGGTTCAAGAGGTCCTAAATACCCAATATTTTGAGGTCAGAAGCAACTTGTATTAAGTGTTTTTTATTGTCTAAACTACCTCTACCCCAACCTTGCAGTCTCCCATTTATACCGCACAATATTGTCTTTGTATGACGACATTTATCATCATTCTTCCTCCCAGTATTTCTTTGTCCAAGATAGCATTTTCTGCTTCATATCAGATTTGGCGGCAAGAAGGATAGAGTTTTTAGCCATTGAGTACCCATCACCATTGACTAACTATTTTCTTCTCTCCTAATGAAGGCTTTGCATAATTGTATTTTCTGGACTACCTTCTAAATACACTAAAATAGGATTAAACAGGTCAGTAATGAAGGTCAAATGCTAACAAGGAAGGCTAACATTGAGGAAGCAATGGCAGTTATAGAACCCTAGTGAGGCTCAGGTACCATGATACGAATTAGCAAAACTGTCAACAGCCCTGTTTGATTTCCTTACGATTTATTGCAAGTTGTAAGATTCTTAGTCACAAATGCAAGACCTTTAACACTATAATTTCATTTCACAAGTAGAACTTGCACAAGCTTTACAAGTCATCGAAACCAAAATCAAGAATGATGCAGCTTTGTAGTAAATGCATAAGATTATTATAGTCTTTGATTTCAACATGTATTTACATCTTCTGAATGTTTGTCCTATCATAAAAGGCTGCGTCATAGATTACTTCAATATCACTCATAAAACTAAAGATGAAAATTAAGGTCAAGAAAAGCTTTTAGGAAAGGAAAACTAATTGGACTCTCAGATTAGTTGACCGAGTCAAAGAATACATTAGCCACCCTTACTGAACATTAATTGAAGAGAGACAAAACTTGCATGACTCTTCTGAATCAAATTTGTCTACAGTTCCATATTCATTGCCAAAAAAAAATCATCACCTGTGGATGGCTTAGGATACGTTTCAGCTGCTCCAATCTGACACCTGGTAATGCTATAAGGCAGAAGTTAACAGCTAATTGAATCTCTCCAACAATATGCAGTCTATGTCGAAGGAGTAAATCATAGTTTCTATGGATGCTTCCACTCAATGTATTCTCAATTGGAAGAATTGCTCTATCAGCAAGCCACAATTCAACAGCCTGAACATATTTGACATCAAAGGGAACAAAATAAGCACATAATTGAAGGTTGTTGTGCCATTGCATTTTGTTTGGCTATCATATAAATTGAAAGTTTCAGATATTAGAATCCAGTCACCCAATGATTTGAATAATTAATAATGTTACTATGCTAATTATTTTTAGGGAATAATCGTCAAGGTAAGAAAAATACTTCTCAAATGCAATGCAAAATAGGAGAAAAGAAAAAAAAAATAAAATAAAATTGCATTCCCTACTGTTAGTATGATATCACCTTAAAGGTATCTTCAAATTCATCACATGGAATAGTCTCACATTGTGGGTGGGCCTTAAGGGCAGCATCCTCACTGTATGCTCCTGGTAGCCCCTGCATCATCAAAAATATTAAAACAGAGAGGGCAAGTGATGTTGGAAACTTGGAGATGTAAAAACAACTTTTAAGAGAGTTTTAAGAGAGGAGAGGATTATTTCAAGAGAACACTCAAGTCTATTTCTTAAATTGACTTATTGAAAATGACTAAGATCACTAGCTTTTTATTGACTTTCCAAATTGTGTATCTAGTCTAATACATGTATCAACTATTAATTGCTTGCTTTTTCCCAAAATGATTCATGTATATACCAAGTACATGAATCCACCAAAACATGTATCTGTCAAGTAGAATACATATATCGCATAACAAAACATTGATATACCAAAAGACACTATTAACTTATCTAAAAATGAAGTTTATATTTCCAACAAGTGAAGCATCTTTAGCTCCCACTTTAGCAGAAAATCTTCAAATTTTATATTTATATGCCTATACATTTTACTAGCATGAGCAAACTAGATTTCTGTTCAGAAACCTGTTAGTGCCATACCTTAAATGATATCCGCACCTTTGAACAATTGGTTGGAGAAGTAGAAAAATCTAACACAGATAATGGTCCTGCATTTGAAATAATTTGACAAAATAAAATTGAAAAGTCAAGAGGTGCCGAAGTTGAAGTTAAAAGCTGAGGCATTGCATAAGACAATTCTATGTGGTATTTCCCAGAAAACAAATATAAAAGGAAATCACTGATAAAATACTCATTGCCATAAAAACAGTGGCTACGAGCTCTTTCCTGTTCTAGTTCAGAAGAGGTAGCTTAAGAACGATACAACAGCAACTAACACCCGATGATAGGACCTGCTTGAACAAGCGACCTACTTGATCAAGTTGATTAACAAGTGGAGCAGGTGGCTATTACATTACGTAAGTCTAAGCCTGTTCCTACCCACCCTGTAGCACCATAGCATTTCGGGAATAAGGGGGGACATACTGGTTTGAGTACCTTATCTCAATTAAAAAAAATTAAAATTGCAACTTAGGTCGAAAGTATTTGTCATGGTTTATACCCAAAGAAAATAGTCATGTAACCCGTTGCTAGTGCACAGACACGCACTTGGCATGCTTAAGGAAAGCAAAATACGTATCGGGATGCTCTTGGATGGTCACGGACGGTGTGGTGGGGAACCTTGTGCATACATGATGTTGGGAGGTTTCCCATGATCACGGGGGTGACCGTCGGCAACATGGCAAATGTAGGTACCTAATGGTCAAAGCCTCTTGTTATTATTATTATTTCACAGTTTTGAGACTTCTCCGATGAACACGAAGATGGTTGTAAATAATACAACAAGCACTGTGCACACTTCCACTATGGATTGGTCATCAAAGGACAATATTTTGGACTCATCGAGGGCCCACAATATGGAAACTTTAACAACAAATGTGACAAGTGAAGTTTTCACAAAAATAATGTGTGATTTATAGTTCATCACGTTAATGAGCATTAGCTCACATAGTGTTGCGCTGTAGATGAACATTGAGAGCTTTTAGCTTAATATTAGCAGCAGTTGGCAAGAAGCTTCCAACGAACTGGCAAGTGTACACCAGGTGGCAACCTTGTGATTATGGTCGTATCATGAAAAATAACTGAAATTTCAAATCTTTTAATAGCTTAAGACTCTAAAAATTGTAGAATTTTTTTATATTCAAACACTACAATGCCATGGTCCTTAGCTTTGGTGGACTGTAACTAGTATTATCAGCAGTGTACTGTAATGACACCATCTGTTAACCCTTGTTGTAGTTCCAAGTTTTGGAGAGTCTTGTAATCAACTAGTGGTTGATGTTTTAAAAGTTAAAATTGTAAAGTTTATATAACTTAAACATGTGGTAATGAAGATAAATTTAAATTGGTAGCATGTAAAGACATGCAAGTCCGAATATATATGTCTAGCCAACTTGTTCATAATATCTTGCCAAATAAACCTATTGCAACTCACACATTCACATAACTATATGAATTACTGGAAGAGGCAATGAATACAAAACAACAATTAGCATGATTTTAAATTCTAAATTCAACAAGCATCACTAATTGTAGTCATAGCTGTTAAATCACCTTAAGTTCTTAAAGGTGACACATTTATTTATTTAAATTCAATCTTCAACGCGCGCCTCACGTGCAACCTAAATTCATTTTATCAAAGGCCTACACGTACACAATCACAAATGGATGGCTGAGGGAGGGACCTGAACTCAGTTTCTCTGCCTACTGTGCCACTATGTTAAACCACTTCCTCTTAGAGACTGTTAGGAAAGACACATGTTCAACGTCCTCATCCAACATTTGAGGACATATTTGTTTATTTAAATTTATTCTTCAGCAATAACAGGTAATAGTACTTTACTAGTACGAAATTGTTTAAACTATTAAAATGGGGATACATTTATTTATTTAAATTTACTCTTCAGCAATTAGAGGTAATAGTGCTTTACTAGTATAAAATTATAATCTCTTTATCATTAGTGAACCCAAGAATCCATACTTGAGAACAAGTCATAAATAAATTAATGAAAATTTTCTTACTCGGCAAAAAGCTCAAATCTTTCTGCACTTTCTCGGTCAGACTACTTTCTCTCTTATCAATACTCTTCTGCAAGTCAGCTGTTGAATTTGAAGGATTCTCATCTGATGAAACACTAACACAACCAACTCTCATCTTACAATAAACGCTTCCAACATGCTTAAAATTCAACTGTCCCCAGCCCAATTGAGGAAACCCACTTCCAATATTGATTAAAGAACCCTTCAAAGCCATTAAATCATTAGAATCAAGAAACGAGAAAAGAATGGTATAATTTGGACCTTTGACTGTAGAATTTCATAGAAAGAGGTTGAAATTTGCAAGAATGTTGTGTTGGGAAGTAAAGATTTTGGTGATGACACGTCACCAAGAAATTTAGTGCATGTAGAGTTTAAACACTTTTTTTTTCCTTCTTAAATTAGTCACAATTTGTTTTAATTTTTTAATTACATATTTTACCAATTTTTGTAAAACCTTATAAAAAACTACTTTTAAACTCTATTTACTACGTAGAATAGGATAAGTCGTTGGTCAGTCTCTTGGCTCATATGTTGGAGTTTGTTTAAATTCCTTGTACATTTTGAATTGGATTATGATTTCGTACTCTAACTTTTTTTAGTGTCATTTAGCTTCTTAACATTGCATTAAATTATTGACAAGCAATTTATTTTCAAGTTTAAATAGAAATAAACATAGAGAGAGAGAGAGAGAGAGAAAAACAAAATGTTAGTTCAAAGGATCCTTCTTACAATTATCTTGTTTTTTCGTTTAAATAGTCTTCTTTTACACTAGTAAATCAATTTTAGCTCAATAAAAAATGGACTTCCTACTACTCCTCCCTACTAAGGCATCTAGAAATCTTAAATCATTGAATTGAGAAATAGCTTCGCTTTCAACGGTTATCTCTGAGTCGATATATTTATCTTCTAACGACTCTGTTGTTAATTATATGAGTACAATATTTGTTGTTGAAAATGCTTTTCTTTTCTTGCTATTTGTAAACAAAACCATCAATGTCTTAAGTTAAATTTGTTGTCTTTTTTATTAAATAAAAACAATTGTGCACCAAAAAAAAGATATGGATAGGTTAGGCAGAATCCATTTGGTCAATTAAAAAAAAGAAAAGATTATGGACTATTTTCACACCAATAATAAAAAAGTTGAGGGACCTTTTGACCAATTAAAGAAAAAAATAAAACTGTAAATTGAACAATTTTACCACACCAATAAAGAAAGAAAAGGAAATTTAGAAAATGACTATTTGCAATTTTCCTCTTAAATAGATTAAAACTTTTGTAAAGAATCCAACCAAAAAATGATTACACCAAATTAGTGCATATAACCATGGATATGTTAAAATCACTCTAAAAGTATAAAACAAGTTAGAGATTTCATTTATACACTAATGTCAAATACATTAAGGACCATTTGATCAATTTCCCTTTAATTAAAAATACTTTAAACCTTTTGTCTAAGAATTCAAGCGCAATGCGAGCTTCTTTATTCTTGATTTGTCGATGTCGACCAAGAAATTCTTGAAATCGAGTATTGTCATCTCGCAACCATCTCAACCTCCGGATTTAAAGCTTCCACCCAATCTACAATTGGCGCATCGACATCACGTCCATCCTCAATAATCATGTTGTGCATAATTATGCACGAAGTCATTATATCATGCCATACACGTTTTTCCCAAAATCGAGCCGATCCTGCGACTATGGCAAATCTAGATTGCAAAACGATGAATGCTCGTTTCGCCTTTTCTACAACTTTCTTGTTTCATTGCAAAGTATATTTTTTTTTTTTTTTTACCACGTGGATCATGAATAGTTTATGACGAGAGTAGACCATTTTGGGTATATACCGTTAGCTAAATAATAACCCGTGATTATACTCTTGTCCTTGTAATACATAATTAGCGGGAGGGGCAATACCTTGAGCGAGATTGGCGAACAAATGGGACGTCTCTAACACATTGATGTCATTGTTTGAACTCAGCAAGCCAAAATGCGCATGCCATATCCAAAGATCGTAGTCAGCTACAACCTCGAGGATAATTGTTGGGTGTCCACTTCTACCTGTAAATTGTCCTGCCCAATCCGTTGGACAATTTTTCCACTTCCAATGCATACAATCTAGACTACCTAACATTCCTGGAAAACCACGCCGCTTTCCAATTTGTAGTAGCTCGGCAATGTCATTAGCATTTGGTGATCTCAAATCTTGATCGGCAAATACCTCTACAATGGCATGGAAAAATCTCTTCAAACTCTCAATTGCCGGATTCTCCTATTTTATGTACTCATCGAAGAGCATCCGCCACACACCATATGTCAACATCCCAATACGTTATCTTTTTTGAAAGCGCATAATCCTAGTTTACCTACCCCATCCCTTTTTGGCTTGAAGTATTTGTCATGACCTTCAACGGCCGAACTATACGTAGGAATAAAGATCGTGACATTCGAAATCGCCGTCGAAACATCGATTCATTGTAACGCGGGGTTGTCAAGCAAAATAATCGTTGTACAACTTTGTATCGACATTTTTCGATCGCGATTTATCATCGCATGACCAACAATCGAGTCTCCACAGATTTGGGTGTATTTGTTGTTGATCGAGATAATGAGCGATGAGAATGTTGTTGTTGGTACTTAAGCGACCAATAGCTTCTTGTTCGCATTAATCGCTTCGATATCATTCGTGAAAGCCATACTTCGTCCTCATTATCACTATCGGACGATGAAGACGAAATAATACTTGATGAATAAGAGGGACTATCGAGATTGGGATTCATTGTTTAGAATGAAGTGAACGAATGTGATTTAGCAAATTACCCGATTGCCTTTTTATAGTTGTTGAGTTAGATGAATTATAAATCTTATCATTGATGACGTAATCAATCTCAACCGTTAGATGGATTTCATCTAATATATGCCGTTGGTTTAGATATACTCTATCTCTTTATCAAAATCTTATCATTGATGACGTAATCAATCTCAACCGTTGGATGGATTTCATCTAATCTATGCCGTTGGTTTAGATATACCATATCTCTTTATCAAAATCTTATCATTGATGACGTAATCAATCTCAACCGTTGAATGGATTTCATCTAATCTATGCCGTTGGTTTAGATATACCCTATCTCTTTATCAAAATCTTATCATTGATGACGTAATCAATCTCAACCGTTGGATGGATTTCATCTAATCTTAGCCGTTCGTTTAGATATGCCAAATCTTACCCTATCTCTTTAGTAAAATCTTATCATTTATTCCGTAATAAATCTTAACCGTTAGATGGATTTCATGTAATGTTAATGTTGGTTTATATTTTGCCCTATCTCTTTCATTTTAATATAAATAGGATATCATACCTTACTTTTATTTCACCTTCACAACTTATATTCAAGAAATTTACTCTTACCACCTACAAATGAATTCTACTACACGATCTTCTTCATACACAAATGAAGAAGACATACACTTAATACATGTATATCTAGATATTTCTCCAAATCCCATTGTAGGTATTAACCAATCAAAAGATAAATTCCAGTCAAGAGTTGAGAATGATTATAACAATTTAAAACCAAAGTATATCACTCAATATCGAACGCAGAGATCATTATCCTCTCGAATGTCGATTATTATTACATTGGCATTGGTAAACTAAGGATGCATTCGACAAGTGGAATATTCGAATCCAAGTGGTGCATCGAACAAGATATAGTAGTATTCTGGTTTTTTTTTTGCTTATAAATATTATATCTAATGAAAATTAATTTATTCGTTTATATCATGTTGTAGTTGAATCGGTAAAAACATTGTTAGCACAAGAAGACAAATTTAAGAAATGGTTCAAATTTGATCATGTATGGTTCCTACTTAAAGACACAGAAAAATTTGGACACGATAATTGTAGAGAATTACCAGACTATCAAAGGCAAAGTGTTAACTTTGCATCATCACAATCAGAGTCTCCTACTTCAGAGTCACCAAGCTCAGCGTCTCCTGGATTGTCTTCATTTTCTCTTCAGATAAATGAAGAAAATGTAGGTGGTACTTCTACTGGACGACCAATTGGAATAAAAAAAGCAAAAGGAAAAAAGAAAACTGAAGAAGAAAATACAATAGTGATTGAAGAAATCGAGAACAAAATCGACAACTCTCTCGAAAAGGCTAACAAAAGGAAGAGGGTGGTTACTAGTTTGTTAGGGAATTGGGGGAGTGATATATATATGTAAAGGGAAAGAAAGAGACATTCATGCAGAGAGAAAAGTGAGGAAAACGTGAGGAGATCCCAGCTTCTCGAATTGCTGGATTTATCATTTCATTTCTGTAATTCAATACATTCAGTTGTTTACATTTCTTTTCTGAAATACAAATATATATACATACAGAAAATTCTCCAAAACTAATTCCTATATCTGAGAGCTTGTTCCATCTTCTTTATTCTTCAATTGCTTCCAGTATTGTTGCATTGTCTTCCTCCAGCAGACTGCAATATTGTTGCATTGTCTTCCTCCAGCAGACTGCAAGTAAGAATCCATCAATCTGGTATCAGAGCATGACGATTTCAGATCGTGTCGGAGTCCTTGAACAGCGAGTTGAGAGCAATCACACGGAATTACAAATGGGTCTGGATAGCTTAAGATCTGAATTCCAATTGATGCATTCGGAGATGATGGGAGATTTGACTCGATCCTTAGAACATGGGAAAACCAAGAGCGGGACAGAAGGAGAAGGGTCCAGCAACCACTAAATCAAGAACCCTCTTCAAATTCGGGTTACCACAAGGTGCAACTAGCGGATTTCGGAGATGGGAGGAGGATTCGAAGGAGGCTGGAGAACCGACCATCGAATTCGGAAGTTGGACATGCTGGTGTTTGATGGAGTGGACCCGGATGGCTGGATTTTTAAGGTGGGCGCTATTTCAACATTAATCGGATGACGAGGAGGTGAAGTTGGAAGCAGTATGGGTGTGTTGAAGGAGAACCATTGGCATGGTTTCAATGGGAGGAAAAACGAAGACATATAAGAAATTGGGAAGAATTAAAAGTCCATTTAATCAGGCGATTTAGGTCGTCATAGGAAGGTTCCCTTTATGCACAATTTTTGGCCCTTGAGTTACCACCGTCGAGGAGTATCGCCAGGTTGAACGATGGCGGCCTACCAAAACGATCGGAGGAGGTGTTGGAGGGTAGTTTCATTAATGGGCTAAATTATGAGGTTAGAGTCGAAGTCTTATTACTCAAACCAGGTGGGCTTGGAGCAAATTATAGAAGTAGCCCAACGGTGGAGGAAAGAAACATGTTGATCAAGTTCACCAAAACAATTTGGGCCCAATAAAACCAAAGAATTATTATTATCCAACCCAAGCCCAAACCAATGTCCTTCAAATGTCCAACCAAATACGTACTCAATTAACCAAACCACTAACCACTCAATTAACCCACCCACTACCCACTCAATACCCAAAATATACCCACCCAAACACCCGCATCGATCCCAAATCTCCGCCACTTACCCTTCACTAGCTTCCAATCGCCCAATTATTCTCCCAATTTTCACACCCATTCAAGCGCCTCACCGATGCCGAGCTACGCAAAGAGAGAGAAAGGCTTATGCTATCGTGACGAGAAATTTACTGATCGGTCACCGGTGTAAAAATAAAGAATTGCAAGTGTTGGTAATTAGGGAGGTGGAAGAGGGCGATGGGATGGGACAAGTCATGGAGGCCGATAATCAGAAGGGTCGCCGTAGCTAAAGGCTGCGAAGAGGCGAAGGAGGTAGATGAGTCGGTCGAGTTATCATTAAATTCGGTGGTAGGCCTCACGACTCCAAGGACAATGAAACTAAAGGGTCTATCCACCATAAGGATGTCATCGTCCTAATTGATTGTGGAGCCACGCACAATTTTATTTCAGAGAATTGGTTCACTTGGGGTTGCCATTATCGAGACTACCTGCACGGGTGATTATGGGCACCGGTCTAACGGTAAAGGTGAGGGATATGGGCGTGACCTTGAAACTACCGAATATGTTAGTAGAGGAAGGGGGGGGGGGGGGGGGGGGGGGGGGGGGGCCCCCCCCCCCCCCCCCCCCTAGCCGAGCAAGACTTAGATCCTTGAAATCTATGTTGAAAGCATTTCGTGAACAAGGGGTGGAATATTGCCGGAATTGGGGAGTGGTTGAGACATCCCTCGGACCAAAATATAAATAGGATATCATACCTTACTTTTATTTCACCTTCACAACTTATATTCAAGAAATTTACTCTTACCACCTACAAATGAATTCTACTACACGATCTTCTTCATACACAAATGAAGAAGACATACACTTAGTACATGTATATCTAGATATTTCTCCAAATCCCATTGTAGGTATTAACCAATCAAAAGATAAATTAGTCAAGAGTTGAGAATGATTATAACAATTTAAAACCAAAGTATATCACTCAATATCGAACGCAGAGATCATTATCCTCTCGATATGTCGATTATTATTCTTACTTTGTTGGCAAACTAAGGGGATGCATTCGACAAGTGGAATATTGAATCCAAGTGGTGCATCGAGAAAAGATATAGTGAGTATTCCCGGTTTTTTTTTTGCTTATAAATATTATATCTAATGAAAATTAATTTATTCGTTTATATCATGTTGTAGTTGAATCGGGCGAAAACATTGTTAGCACAAGAAGACAAATTTAAGAAATGGTTCAAATTTGATCATGTATGGTTCCTACTTAAAGACACAGAAAAATTTGGACACGATAATTGTAGAGAATTACCAGACTATCAAAGGCAAAGTGTTAACTTTGCATCATCATAATCGTAGTCTCCTACTTCAGAGTCACCAAGCTCGGCGTCTCTGGATTGTCTTCATTTTCTCTTCGGATAAATGAAGAAAATGTAGGTGGTACTTCTCTTGGACGACCAATTGGAATAAAAAGCAAAAGGAAAAAGAAAAGCGAAGAAAAAATACAATAGTGATTGAAGAAATCGAGAGAACAAAATCGACAACTCTCTGAAAGGCTAACAAAAGGAAACGACGATAAACAACAAAATTATCATATCCAAATGCTACGAGCTCAAATCAAAGCAAAAAGTGGATGTGGCATTTCGAAAAGTGGTCATGGCGGCAAAAAAAGTGGTACGTGGTGAAATTCGAGAAGAGAATAATTTTACTCACAAATTTAAATGATGTTGCGGATCCAAATCTCGTGAGTTTATTCAAGTGAACAAAAAGAATCGTGCAAAAAAAAAGATCTCGAGGAGCTAGCCAAACAATCTCAAAGTACTTCAAGTCCGTTTGGACAATATTTTGTGGATGTGGCAAAAAAAGTGGATGTGGCAGCTCAAAAAGTGGCTGTGGCAGCAAAAAAAGTGGCTGTGGCTGAAATTCGAGAAGAGAATAGAATTTTACTCACAAATTTAAATGATGTTGCAGATCCAAATCTACGTGGGTTTATTCGAAGTGAACAAAAAAGAATCGTGCAAAAAAGATCTGAGGAGCTAGCCAAACAATCTCAAAGTACTTCAAGTCCATTTGGACAATATTTTGATGACTTTGGAGGATCTGGAAATGATCTACCAGATTATTAAATTATCTCTATTATTTCATGTTGTATTTTAAGTTTTTTAATGTTGTTGTTGTCGTAATAATTCATATCGCCTTGTTGGAGTTATCACATTTTTATTTTTTTAAAATTAATGAGTAATTTTATTTTAACGTACACATTAATTAATTTTATTAATCGATTACAATTTTTACATTAATAAAATAATAATGAAATAACAAGAAACATAAATAAAATTAAACATTTTCATTGCAAAATAATATGAAAAGGGACATATGGAAAACAACAAATTTAACAAAACCAAAGTGAAGGACAAAATTGGAAAAAAAAAAGAAAATTGGAAATCCTACCAAATGAACAGTGCTTTGGCAAGCAGCATGTTCACTACTCCAAAATGGAGTAGTGATATGGCACAACGTTGGAGGATCATTTCAGCGCCATTTTGGCGCAGCGTTGGAGAAGCCCTAAGAATGTACATGTGGGCTGACCCGTCTCATCAAAATTGTGCTAGGCATGGCTCTCCAAGGCCAAGCCCGTTACTAACGTGGATCTTTTTCAATCTACAATATTTAAATATAATTAATATTTAAAAAAGATAGTTGGGCCCATCCTCTCATATTTGGACAATATTTGAAACCCGAAAACTACACAAAACACCCAAAATAACCCAAGAATGGAAAAACTTGAGGTGACAGATTCAGATTGGAAGTTGCTTCGCCTCCACAAATCAAATTTACCAATTATCCAATTTTTGAACGCACGATAGATTATGCTCTACCTATGCTTCACTCGTTAAGCATATCTCTTCCTCGTAATAATCTTATCATAAATTATCAGAATGCTAACCAGCTTATTATCCTCTTCTTCCTCTCACACACTCGTTAGATTGATTAATTCAAAGACATCAATCTCAGATTTTCCTGCAAAAACTACAACCCATTTATCAAAATCTGTATCTTCTTCAGTTTTTGGCTCTTCGTGCTCCAATTTTCACTCCAAGAACCCATTTTTACCTACGAATAGTGGGTTTCCACTAGGAAGGAGAGAAAGGTTTAGGACGAGGGCCATTGCTGGGCTCGATTTTGGTGGATTTGAGAGTGCTCAGTCAGTTCTTGAAGCAGCTGGAGTCTTGACTGCTATTATCGTTGTACATGAAAGTGGTCACTTTTTGGCAGCTTATCTTCAGGGGATCCATGTAAGTAAATTTGCAGTTGGGTTTGGTCCAATCTTAGCAAAATTTAATTCGAATAATGTAGAGTATTCAATTAGAGCATTTCCTCTTGGTGGTTTTGTGGGTTTCCCTGACAATGATCCTGAGAGTGATATTCCAGTGGATGATGTGAATTTACTGAAAAATAGACCAATATTCGATAGGGTTCTTGTTATTTCTGCTGGTGTGGTTGCAAATATAATCTTTGCCTATGTGATAATCTTTGCACAAGTGTCGTCTGTTGGATTGCCTGTTCAAGAGGCCTTTCCTGGGGTGCTTGTGCCTGAGGTTAGGCCTTATTCGGCTGCTTCTCGGGATGGGGTACTGCCTGGTGATGTTATTTTAGCTGTCGATGACATTGAATTGTCGAAAACAGGTCCTAATTTGGTTTCTGAAGTTGTTAATGTAATTAAGAAAAGTCCCGGAAGAAATATATTGTTTAAGGTTGGGAGAGGACAGCAGAATGTTGAGATTTATGTCACCCCTGATGAGAATTCAGATGGTACTGGTAGAATAGGAGTTCAATTATCACCAAATGTTAAACTTTCGAAGATTAAACCAAAGAATTTTATGGAGGTTTTTAGTTACTCGGGACGTGAATTTTGGGGCCTGACATCAAGTGTCCTGGACAGCTTGAAACAGACATTCTTAAATTTCTCTCAATCTGCCAGTAAGGTTTCCGGTCCTGTTGCCATTATAGCCGTTGGTGCAGAAGTTGCGAAGTCTAACATTGATGGCCTTTTCCAATTTGCAGCTGTTTTAAATCTTAATCTCGCAGTGATAAATCTTCTTCCTCTGCCTGCTTTAGATGGGGGCTCTTTGGCATTGATCCTCATAGAAGCAGCCAGAGGTGGGAGAAAGCTTCCACTAGAATTAGAGCAGCAGATTATGTCGTCTGGCATTATGCTTGTTATAGTTCTCGGGGTATTCCTCCTTGTTCGTGACACATTAAACCTAGAGTTCATCAAAGATTTATTATGATACTCGGGTCTGCTTACAATATGAATTGAAATCCGTTCTGAATATAGTTCCAGACATAAATTGGACTTTGGTTGGTTTCTTGTGATATCTCACCAAGGAGACGGAATATGCCCAGTTGCTTGATACTTTCATTTCTTCTACGACCTCGTATTCAGGTGCATTTAAATGGCCATTTCTTGATTTTGATCTAATGCCAATAGGTTTACATTGCTATGTATATTGCTTGTTACTCATACTGTCCGAATAATGAAAGTCGAGAACAAAATTTTCACCATCCTTGGGTACTTATTCGATTATGAACCTTTATGTTTACATTCTTTTTCATAGTAAGCTAGCTGGAGTTGAACTCATGGTATAACTTCATGGCTTTCAATTGTTGCAAATTACTGGGTGTTAACAGAATTGCTTCTCCAAAGATTTCTCAACAAACCTCTCATTGTTTGTGTTGAAGTTGAATCCTGTCTTTGCTATCTTCTGCTCTTGCTTTAAGATATTTCAAGAGAAATGCACTTGCATAATGAGATCACGTCAAAAGGGTGCTCATGGGATTGTCGATAAATGCCCTCCGACTCTTAAATTAAAAAGGGAGGAGAATAAAGAGTTATTATACAAGAATTGTAAGGTTATAATGTCTAGAATATATGTTATACATTATAACTATCCTCTCAGGGTGTTTATATACATACTAGTGAGGACACGTGCGTTGCACGTGGTAGAGTACTAAATTTGACAATAGTAATATAAAATGAATATCTATCTTGAAAAAAAAGCATGGATGCAAGATGTGAAAAAATTATTAATGTATTCATGGAAAAGGATTACCGTTTTATTTACTTAAAAGCTTGTGTGATTTGTGTAATTAATAGTAAAATGTGTACATAGAAAAATGATGTTTGAGCCCAAGGCATAAAAGGAAAAGAACCGCTTAATTGAGTTTAGCATGACAAAAACATTGGTGTCTTTTTACAAAGAGCTACTAATATAACAAATAAAGAAAATGAAGTAATGTAGTTTCGAGTAAATTCATAAAAACAAAGGCAAGCATGCATATCTTTTAAGAAGATCTCAAATCTCTACTAATTTATCTAGGTTATGCCGTATCAACATTTGCTAATTAAGGCAATAACATAAACTATAAAAAATGAATTTCAAGTGTACTCAAGGAAAATTAGAACCATAAAAGGGCAAATTGTAGTGCGATACAAAGATTGTAGAGTAAATAACATAAACATTTTATAGTTTAATGTACTCAATAACATGAACATGTCATAATACACTAAGGAGAGATAAGTAATAACATTAGACGAAGAAGAAATAAACTAAGTAATAACATGTTATAATCGATTATCGATGAAGAAAATAAAAAAAACACCATCTTACAAAACAGGGCATTTTAAAAGTAAATCAAAAGTAGGCTAAACAACACACGAGGGATTGGGCAAAGTGTCTACCTTGGCATTTATAACAAGAGCAGGTTGGCAAGGAGGCTCTTGTGAACATTTGGAAGTCCTCTTTGTCCCGGCATATCTCCGTTCCACCTTCTGCAGTTCCTCTGTGTGTGTGTGGGTGTTGGGGCTTACAGCGGCTAATCAAATGAATTTTCATGATTGGTACACCAATGTCCATATACGGTATATGTACATCCAAGAATTACATATCACAATTCCGGAGTTGGAATAGGTATGGAATCTGATCCCTCTATAATAAAATAATCAAATTTGCATAATTAATTTTCCACTTTCAATCGTATAAAACTTTTGCTGTGTTTAGAATTTCGAGATTATATTGTGAATTTCATTTATTTTACTATAATTTCATGATATACTGTGCATAAATGTGGATTCATATAATGCAGTTTGCTTAAGAAGTGGTTTTGAGCCTTTTGGCTAGTAAATGTCACTAACTCGTATTAAATAGTATTTAATTGACATGTTAGACTAAAAAAAGTGACAATACATTTGTTCATTATTAACATATATTTGCTCGTTGTTTAATTCCAAAACCCCACAATTTACAAAATCTCAACATGTTCTTAGATCTCTCATATAATTCTCAATAAACACTACATCAAAAATTTACTGCCCAATTTGCAACCCCCATAAATCCCACAACATCGAAGCATATTGAAACTACAAGCATAATCATTTAACTCTCATCATTTGAAAACAAGGTTAGAAATTTATGTAAATAAAGGATACAGATTACAACTACTCTTACAAAAGAAATTTAGGAAGGGAGGGGAAGAACGCAAGAAAGAACAGATCATACTAACATATATTTAATTAAACGATAATCCCATTACTGCAAATCTATGTAATAAAGCAAAATACCATTCAAATCAAAAATCTTCATCAATTTTGAACACATGGGTATCTCCATTTCCATTTAAACTTGACATCACTGATGCCTTCTGGTATTCACCAACCCTTTTCTCAAAGAAATTTGTTTTCCCCTGCAAACTGATCAATTCCATCCAATCAAATGGGTTCTGCACATTGTATAATCTGCTGTAGCCCAGTGCATTCAGCAGTCGATCGGCTACAAATTTGATGTATTGACTCATCAGATCACCGTTCATCCCGACCAGGGCACACGGAAGCGCGTCACAGACGAATTCCCTCTCAATATCCACCGCGTCAGCAATGATTGCCTTGACTCGGTCCTCACTCAGTTTCATTCTCAACAGGCTGTACAGTAAGCAAGCGAAATCGCAGTGTAAACCCTCGTCTCGCGAGATTAACTCATTTGAGAAAGTTAATCCGGGCATCAACCCGCGCTTTTTTAACCAAAATATCGCGCAGAAGCTTCCCGAGAAGAAAATGCCTTCCACACAAGCGAAGGCGAGTATCCGCTCGGCGAAGGATTCTGAGCCGTCAATCCATCGGAGGGCCCACTTAGCCTTCTTTTCCACACAAGGAATA
The DNA here is from genome assembly GCA_023638005.1 of Forsythia suspensa. NCBI lineage: Eukaryota > Viridiplantae > Streptophyta > Magnoliopsida > Lamiales > Oleaceae > Forsythia > Forsythia suspensa. The sequence continues at coordinate 745,141 of CM042663.1, forward strand.
GTATCGATTGCGTGAAACAGACGATGCTTCTCCTCTGAATCTTTGATATAAGACTCGAGAAGAAGACTGTACATCTCAGAATGGATATTCTCAATCGCAATCTGGAACCCATAAAACGCACGCGCCTCCGAGATTTGGACTTCCTTCATGAACCTTCCAGCGAGGTTCTCCAAAACGATGCCGTCCGAGGCAGCGAAAAAAGCAAGAACATGCTTAATGAAATGCCTCTCATCATCAGTCAAATTTTCCCAGTGCTGTATATCCTGGGACAAATCGACTTCTTCCGCCGTCCAGAACGAGGCCTCTGCTTTCTTGTACATTTCCCAAATTTGGGGGTACTGAATTGGGAACATGCAGAAACGATCCGAGTTTGGGGTCAGGATCGGCTCTTCGGGAATTGAAGGCATTTTGGAATCGAATTTGCGAATCAAAAGAGGAGGAAATGGTTGTTATGGGGAAAATTGGGAGAGACAATGTGATGATTAAATAGGGGAGGAATGGATTTTGAATGGATTTGAATTTTGGGGAGAGAGCTTGCGGGAGAATGAACCCAAATTTGGGATAATTGAAATAAAACGTTTTGCCGCCAGCATCTTAGTAATATATTAAAGGAGGATAGCGCCAAAAAATTTGCAAGGATTTCCTTCCAAAATTGTCTCCAAAACCTGCCATGATATAATGTAATAAATAATATGCATAACTCAAAATAATAAAAATGCGTTATTCAATATTATTGTGTTTAAACTTTTAATATATTCTTAAATTATGTATTAATATATTATTGTTTAATTTAGTTAATTAACGTACCTAAAATTTCAATCATTATTAATTACAATTATTCTAGAAAGTGACTACGTTTTTTTCAGGTTGCTAACAGTAAATAGTAATATTCCAATAGTAAACTTGGATCATAGAAATAAAAAATATTAATATTAAATATTGAAAATTCTATAAATACGACAACTAAAAATATTAAATTCTGAAAATCTCATAAATATAACAATTTACATTAAATAAACTCATTAAGTTTCTCAAAAATGAAATAAAAAGTTGTCAACAATTTGTATTGAATACATCCCCGAGGAGGTTATTTTCCCCACTTGGACAAGTGTCCAGGTGGGATTGGAGGAGCATAAAGTAAAAATTTATATGCTCCTCCCTCCTCACTAGTGTGGGAGAACAAACGGCCTTGTACATGTATAATATTAGGAAATTATTATCAAAATATTAATAATAGTGATATTGATCGTACATAAAAGATATTAGTGATTAGTATTAGTAATATGAATAAATTAAATTCTTAATTAAAATTTTTGATATATGAATGTAACTGTTAATATTTTTTTTAACATTAAAGTAAGAAAATTATGCATTCTACTAACAAAAAGTCATGCTCTATAAAATGACGATTGATATTTCCAATGCATTAGTTCACGTTTGAAATAGAAGAGTAAAATTAAATTCTTAATTAAAATTTAAGATATTAGTGATTTGTATTAGTAATATGATTAAATTAAATTCTTAATTAATTTTTTTGATATATGAATGCGACAGTTCGATTTTTTATTAACATTAAAGTAAGAAAATTATGCATTCTACTAACAAAAAGTCATGCTCTATAAAATGACAATTCATATTCGATTTCTAACATGCGTTAGTTCACGTTTGAAATTGAACTAAAATTAAATTCTTAATTAAATTTTTTGATATATGAATGTGATCGTTCGTTTTTTGATTAACATTAATGAAATTATACTATAATGATTTTATAATAATTATTAATTTGCGGTTTTAATTATAGTTATCTATATGTTTCAATTTACAAATATGGAACTTAGTAACGATGAATTAAAGGATTATACTCTTGCGGAGATTGACAAGATATTGCGGAGTAGTGAAAAAAGTCTTCGTGACTTTCCATCAATGTCTTTTCTTGAGACCGTTGATATTTCTGTTCGCCATAAAATGCTTATTCATGATGAGTTGCTGATAGAAACACCTTGGCTGAAGAACACAACACTTTTTTATCAAAATAGCAGACAAGCAAAGAAATGTCCATGAAACAATAATGCATGATGTTGAGGGTGGGGTAGGGGTAGGGTAGGGGTAGGGTAGGGGGGGGTGGGGGTGGGTTAGTTTTCGGTCCAACTCAAACCCAACCCAAAACTGTTGGTTTGTATAGAATTCACCCCACCCCACCCACCCACCCACCCACCATTACGCTTTAGGGTTATTTAGACTTTTTCATTTTTTTTTTTTTTTAACAGTCGGATCGGATGGGATCAAGTCGGGTCGGGTTATTAGACCCAACTCGTAACCCGACCCAACCCAACCCGATCCGAATCCAACCCAAACACATTCAAAAACCATTTTAAACCGGTCGGTTCGGGTCAATTTGAGCGGGGGTGATCAATGCGAGGTATTCTTTCTTTACGATTACGGGGTTACAAGGAAAACCTTTTTGTGGAAAGCTCTATCAGCATAGCTAAGATTAAAGGAGCATATCTTACAAACTGTAGCATCTCTTCATCAAGATTTATTATTCCTCTTACTTCCTATGAAGATTAAACTTGCAACATTAAACAAGGGAGTCTCGCTTGCTGAGTTAATTGTCAACACTAAACTTATCATTTGGGATGAAGCTCTTATGATGACCAGATATTGTTTTGAAGCCGTGGAAAAGACCGTGAGATATATTATGAGATTTAACAATCCATTGAGTTTGAAACAACCTTTTGGAGGTAAAACAGTTGTGTTTGGAAGAGATTTCAAACAGATCTTGTCTGTTATTCCAAAAGGTAGTAAGCAAGATATTGTGTTTGGGACTATCAACTCCTCATATTTATGGCAACATTGTAAAATTTTGAAATTGACAAAAAATATGAAACTTCAAAACCTTAACTCAGACATTGATAACATTGAATTAAAATATTTTTCAGACTGGATATCAATGCGCATGCTCTAGAGGCTAGAGCTATCCACCAAGAACCCCTTCCCTAGTCGAGAGTTACTAACAATTGGTCTCTTGTTCCTCATTTAGGGACTTGATCTCCTACCCACTTATAATATCCACGACATCGTATGATTGACATCATATAATATCCACCATTGAAGTTGATCTCCTACCCACTTATCCTACCTGCATCACACGATTGGTAAAAATAATGAGTGTGAGACCATGAACTATCAATCATGTGATGCCACCTCATCGTGGACATTATAAGTGAGTAGGATAAGTGGGTAAGAGATCAAGACCCCTCCTCAGTTAATGATAACATTGGGTAGATTGAATACGTTAGGTGAGACCATATGAAAAACTATTGTAATTTTGATTCAATTGTAATCAATTCAATTTTGGAAATTATTGATTGTCAAGTTTTGGGGAGTTTGAAATGTTTCTTTCTATTTTAATTTACAATTGATTACCTACTCTCACGTAATCACATTGATACAGTAATCCAGTTTTAATGAAATAATTCTGTTACAAAATGAAGTAAAGTTGGGAGACAAAGAATAATATAATTTTTTATTACTAGTGATTATCACTAATTTACGTGACAATTGTGTTGTCATTAAATGATAGGTCCAATAAAATGTAGGGACATAAAATTTATTCCCACATAGACAAGTGGTTATTACCTATTAGAATAAATAACTTTATTCTTGGAATAAATATAGTGAAGCGGTACCTTAGTTTATTCTCATTTGCGTCCTATCCTTGAGGACCTTACGGTTGAAATGAGAGAAAGACTCATTTTTAGTTTATTCTCACTTGCGTCCTGTCCTTGAGGACCTTACGGTAGAAATGAGAGAGACTCATTTTTCAAGCTATCTTCCCTCGAACTCCATTTTTGGAGTACGTTTGAAGGAACTATTCCTAAAATAAGAATAAAAACAACACCCTTAAGGGATATATTCGCTAGGGACCTATGAGTTTTGGACTCTCCTAGTTTTATTGCCCCACGTGTGTAAATTCCCTTCAAAATTTTGGGACCTTACTTGAGGTGTTGATCAACGACCTTAGGCAACCAACTAACCTGCCTAATATTTGAGCCGAAATCTGTCCTCTCACTTTCCTTGTACATGAGATTGTAGCTATCAAATAGACAGTTTCCATTCATTGGAACTATTTCGCAATTAATTTGAAAGATTGAGGGTTAATAGAATTGGCAAAGAGGCGAGGGTGGGATGTGTCCGAGATTAAAATATCATAATTTTCTACCATAATTCTTTATTTATTTATATTTAAATTTAAAAACATAAAAATAGTACGTTCAGAACAAAGATCATGTTCAGAGTAGGAACACGGTAAATTTTCTTATTTTCTCCACGTCTCTCTATTTACTTATTTATCTATTTTTTAATATTATTATTTTATTTATTGAATAAATTAAAATTAAAAACCTAAAAATAGCGTGTTTGGGTGAGGCGGAGTGAGATATTTTGCTACTTCTAAAAATTAAAATGCTTTGCTCTAAATGTTAAAGACGAAATTGCTACAATAAAGGTCCAATAAAGGAAAGTGTTGTGTAAGAATAGTGGCCATTAAAATTGGTAAACGCAGGAGTCATGGAGTCACCGATATTCCTACCTGGCTAAGAATGGGGCCACTGGCCACTAGTCGTGACTTAAAGTCGTTGACTACTCTAACCAAAACTTTTACAACAAATTTTGCATTTAAGAGAAGGCTTAGTCACGAGCCAGTGCCGGGCCAATCGGGGCGCTGAATTTTTTGTCCCTTTGAAAATACCCAGACGCATTCAATTTCAATGGTCAATTTTAGCCCCCATTTACTTTGCTTTCCCAATTTCAATGCGGGCCCCTTTACCACCTACATCAGTGTGGTCCCACACTATTCACAGTTTACCGCCCCCCCCCTTTTTTTAAAAAAAAAATTGTAATTTGACGCAAAATTACGTTTTCTTTTTAGAAGAAGAGCCTGTTTAATAAGTAGAATTGGATAATATGACATGCTGTTTAATTCTATCGAGTATTGCGTATTAAGTTGTTAGAATCAATTAACTAAAATTTTTAAAACAATTTTTGAAAATAAAAGAATTATCTTCATAAGAATATATATATATATTTCTTTTACTCGACTAATTTTTATTTTACTCAATACAAATTTCAAAACCATCGTATTTATTTATTTATTTATTTTAAGAAAAAGTGTCAAGAAAGATAAGTTATACCTTATTTTTTATGACTTAATTAGCCACGAAAAAGAATAATGAGAGCGTTTTGAAATTATCGCTCTTTAATTTAATAGAAACTTTTTAGATTATTTTTCAATGACTTGCAAAACAACGAAGTTCGTATATAGTTTCAATATTTTTATTAAAAATCATATGATTTTTAATTAATAAAATTCATAAATTTCAAATTATAAAAGATGTACGCAAAATATTCTCTAATTGTAAATAAATAAAAGGTAAATTGTAACTGAGTGTCTTCAATTTTTGACTTTATTTACACTTATATCTTCAATATTAAATCTTGACATCCATCATTTCAATCTTTTATATAATTTTAGCAGTCAATGCCCTCATGTGAGGCATTGGGCGCTAATCTCTGAAACGTGAGGGACGTTGATCGTTAATTATATAAAAAGTTGGGGTGATAGATGTCAAAAATTAAATATTGAGGATACAAGTATAAATGAAATCAAAGATTGAAACACTAACTGCAATTTACCCATAAATAAATGAGATTTTACATATACTATCAAATAATACCGCATTGCATGGCTTCTAAAGTCTTGGATAGAGCTGTACAAATAGTTGGACTTTTTGGTTGCCCAGTTGCCCTCCACACGGATCTTTCGTAGTCATTACTTATAAGCTTATACGTCATTATTTGTTGATCAAAGTTAGAATAATTACTTATTTTTAAAATTAATAAATACTTGCTAAAATAAATATTATTATTTTTAATTTATAAGTAACAAAAATTAATTTATCCAAACATTTTTTGAAAAGTACATTTAGTTCTTACCCTCAAGGCTTAAATTTTTAGGGGAACCTTCTATTCAACTTTGCACAGCGACTTTTTCTTTTTCAGGATCGTCGTCTACAAAAATTTTATTGTTAAAAAGTTATTGTTTAGTTGTTTCGTCGAAAAAGAGTCGTCTGAAGACTTTAAAATTAATATTAAACCATTTGATTTTAAACTTAAATTGTCAAATAAAACTACACTATATGAGGAATATCATTTAAATTTTATTTTCAACACGTCCCGCACGTATATGTGGGATTTATTGTTTCTCATTAAAATCTTACACGTACACAAGTTTTAATAAAAGGTCAATTTTGTCGTTGTGAGATTTATCTCTTAACATGAATCGTAATACGATTGTTCGTTTAAACACATTAAATTTGAAATTTGACTGTTTATTTGAGTTTTAAACATACTAAATTACTCGTTAAAATATTTAATCTAAAAGTTTATATTGTTAAATAATGTCACGTACTATCATTATTAAAGGTGTTTAATGAGCTATTTTAATGGATAAGTAGTATAAGCGTCTAGAAGTAGAAAAAAGGACTAGGCAAGTCCCATGTCAAAATCTCAAACACTATTTGTATTTGGTCTTCATTTTCTAGTCACAATTTCCCTTTTTATAGCCGAGTCATTTGCTCAATTAGAAGCCTTACCAGTTCCTACACCCCTTCTCTCGCTCTATCTGTTTTCTCTTCTTATATGGCCAACCCCACTCCACTCCATCACATCCCTTTCTCTACTCATTCTTTTAACCACCACCGCCACCGCCACCGCCACCGCTACCGCCACCTTGAACCCACTTTGTCTCTATCATCCATGGAGCAATTCCCGGTGAACCTACTGGCCTCTGATGAGAAAAGAAAGGTTATAAATGAAATGGATTTCTTCGCCGACAAGAAAGACGATGATGAGTCAAAAACAGGCACCGCCGATGACGAAGATGCCAACAGAAAAGATTTGAATGCACCCACAGAATTGGATTTCAATATAAATGTAAGATTTTTTTACTGTTTGTTTAATATTTATCAGTTAGATTTGTGTGCTTAAATTTTGTTGAATTCTTATTCTATATATACAGACTGGTTTGCATCTTCTCACTGCTAACACTAGTAGTGATCAGTCCATAGTAGACGACGGGATTTCTCCGAATTCAGAAGATAAAAGATCGAAAACTGAGGTGAGATTAGTCGTGTATTCGTATTTCCAATACTTTATTGGATAGAACTCGACAATATAATGACTTGTACAAAATATTAATCGATGTAGATGGTTGTCCTTCGAGCTGAAATTGAGAGAATGAACTCGGAAAATCTTCATTTAAAGGACACGTTGAATCAGGTGACAAACAACTACCACACTCTTCAGATGCATCTGATGACACTGATGCAACAACAAGAACGAGATCATCAGAGAGCTCATGATGATAATGGTATAACAGAAGAACATGGTGGAAAAGTACTGGGTGATACTAATAAGCAACATCAAAATGGTAATGGATTTGTGGTGCCTAGACAATTTATGGATCTTGGACTAGCAGCCGAGACGGACGAGGCCTCGTTATCATCGTCTGAGGGGCGGAGCTGCCGGGACCGATCACGATCGCCCATGAATAATATCGATGGATTGTCAAAGGAAACCGTGAGAGAGGAGATTTTGGACAAGGGGTCTCAAGGTTGGGGTCCTAACAAGGTTCCTAGACTCAACCACTCTCCGAAAAACGTTGATCAAGCAACCGAGGCGACTATGAGGAAGGCTCGAGTCTCAGTTAGGGCCCGATCAGAGGCTCCAATGGTACGTGATTGAATCTAGTATACATAACAACAAATTAAATCTCGTTCTCAATAAATTTGGATTGATAAAAGACCATTGGAAAAATTGGTTGTTTTCAGATTACAGATGGATGCCAATGGCGCAAGTACGGGCAGAAAATGGCAAAGGGAAACCCGTGTCCCCGGGCATATTATCGGTGCACCATGGCTGCTGGTTGCCCGGTTCGGAAACAAGTATGTATAAATTTTCATTAACTTTTGAAGAACCAAATATCATAGTAATTTAATATCAATAAATGATTTACCAATTCCATACAAGCATCAAGCATGCACAAATTATTTTTAACATGCATCATTAATGCTTATAAATACAAACAAATTTTACTGATTTATTCAGTTTTTAACTCGTAATGTTTGAAAAAATTAGGCCATTAAAAGGCGGGTTTGTTACTCTGGACTAGATAGACGACAGAATTAAGATAGAGAAATATGTGAATATTAGTGAGTTATAAGGTCTAACATACCAAATAAACAACAAGTGTAGTATCAATTTGTTTCCTTCGAGCATGTTTTATATGCAGTATTTGACACTACAGGTACAAAGATGTGCAGAAGACACAACCATCCTAATAACAACGTATGAAGGCAATCACAACCACCCATTGCCACCAGCAGCCATGGCAATGGCATCAACTACATCTTCGGCTGCAAGAATGCTACTCTCAGGTTCAATGCCAAGCGCTGATGGCATAATCAACTCAAATTTCCTTGCCCGTTCCCTCTTCCCTTGCTCCTCCAGCGTGGCCACTATATCCGCCTCCGCGCCTTTCCCTACTGTTACATTGGACTTAACTCAAATCCCAAATCCCTTACAATTCCCAAGATCTCAAAACCAATTCCAAATCCCATTCCCTAATGCAGGCCACAGTTTTTCAAGCAATCCAGCAGCTCTTCTACCTCAAATCGTTGGCCAGGCATTATACAACCAGTCCAAATTTTCGGGCCTCCAAATGTCACAGGACATGGATGGTGGACACCAGACGGCACCATCACTTCCGGCCGCCATGCACCAAGGTCAGCAAAACCAACTGGCTGATACAATGAATGCACTTGCAGCAGATCCAAATTTCACTGCTGCATTGGCAGCAGCCATTACATCTCTTATTGGGAATTCTCATCCAAACAATGCCAATAACACTGCCACCAACGTCGCAGCCACCACAACCAGCAACAACAACGGTAGCGTCACAACTAGCAACAATAATAGCAATGGCAACAACAAAGTCAGCAGCTCAAGTTTTCCAGTGAATTGAATATCAATCAGCATTATATAAATATTCCACTTTTTTTCTTGGAATTTTTTGGGTTTTTTTTTTTTTTTATTCTCATTTTACTCCAAAAGACTATTAAAAAAAGGAAATTATACATGGAGTGGATAATGTTTCTGGATTTTAATAATGTAACTCAAAACTGTCAATCAATGTATAAAAATGTTGAAAAAAAATGCAGAATATAGTGTTGCTTTTTGTACGGAGCCGGAAATTTGTTGGACAAATGTGTACACATATTATGTGTATTGTTGAATTTTTTTTTTCTTGATAAAGTGTATTGTTGAATTTGTCAATGTTGTTTGGATTCTTGTGTGAGTCAAGCCAAAAGTCTAACAAGAAAGGGACAGATATAAAAAGAAATTATCAAGTGTGGAAATATTCTTTACTTGTTCTTTTTTTCCAAGTGCCGCCATCAGAAAGGAGTCAATAAAATCGTCTCAAAATTGTTAAGAATTATGTGGATTTTTTTTTACACGGAATGACGACGTCGACATGAGAGCGAGAGCGAGAGCGAGAGTTGATAGTATCACTCGGTTTTAAGTCTTCGTCCTATTATAGTAGGGGCGGATCTAGAATAGTGTCTTGCGTACTTCTATATCTAAATATGAAAAAAAAAAAAATTTACATATGAGTGTAGTTGGTACAAAAGGAAAATATCTTAATGAAGTCGAACGTGTGTTGATGAACCCATTATCCAAAGCCGAATAATTCCATTTAGGTTTAGGAAAAGCGAAACTTTAATACGTCACATTGGTAGAAATTAGAAGCTTGCAAAGACTATTAAAGAAAGGCATGCACAAATTTCATAATCAATGGAATATTTGTTGTAATTATTTGTGCACCACTAGTTTAAATAAAGGTAATTTGTATTTTTGGTCTCTAATCTTTGCAGTTTTTACTAATTTATCCTCAACTAATTTTGTTAGCATTAAGCATCTCCAACCTTTCATTTAATTGCAAATCACGTCTCCATTGACAAATTTTAACAGATTTACCTTTCTTTTTTAATAAACAAATAAAATAAAAGCTAAAAATAACAAAAAATAAAAGAAAATTGTAAATGAAGTCTCATAACTTTTAAAAAGTACAAAATAACTTCTTCCTCCACCCACCACACCTCATCTCACCCCAACTTATCCCACCATAGCCACAACATCTACACCACCTCCACAGACCCCCACCTTCACCGGAGATCATCGCCATTGTTGGAGGTCGCACAATTTAACTATGCACCATCTCTGGAGGAATAATCTTGGTTATCCATCAGCAGTTGCCGCCGATCCACATATGGAATCGCCGGGCGGAACACAATTTGCCTTGTCATATACAACTTTCTCCGTCTTTCTTTAAGATTTTTCTTCAGTCAATGAATACAATTCTTCTGAATCAAACAAGATCAAGATCAAGAACAAGAAACCGAAAGCTAAGAAATATGTGAAAGAATTATCCAAGAGGAGGCGCAAACAAAATGTTGGGAAGGAGGTGAAGGCGCTGAAGGATGGAGTGGAAGGAGTGGCGGGGCGATGAACGACGGTGAGAAGGTGGTGGTGGAGGCGGTCTAGGGCGAGGCTGAAGAAGGGGGAGTTTTCTTGAAGGGAGTCATAGGAGAGAAGGAAGTTGCAACGCCGGCGTTAGAGATTGAGAGGAGTTGTTGCTGTCGGTGGGACCAACAACGAAGTACTCTGACCTTTGGTCCCACGTGAAGGACAACAGACAAAAATCCAACAACTGGAAGTTGATGACTTGGAGCTTCCGACAATGAATCAACTATTTGGGCAAACTCTCTCTTGAAGGACTACCATTAATGACCCCTTGTTTCTGTCATTTACCAGTGGTGGCAGTGGCAGTGGCAGTGGCGGTGGCGGTGGCGGTGTCGTAACGATAGTGTAGATGTTGTGGCTATGGTGGTTGAGTTGGGTGGGATGTAGTGGAGAAAGAATTTACTTTGTACTTTTTAAAAGTTATAAAACTTCATTTGCAATTTTCTTTATTTTTTATTGTTTTTAGCTTCTTCTTCTTTTGCTTATTTAAATAGGATGGCAAATATGTTAACGGAGACGTGATTTGTAATTAGATGAAAGGTTGAAGATGTCTCGTACTTTAAAAATTAGTTGAAGATAGATTAATAACAAATTGTAAATGTTGGTGATCAAAAGTACAAATTTCCCTTTAAATAGTGAATTCAAGAAATCCACTTACAAGTTACAACACTCAGCAAGTCTATTGTTTATGAAAATTTGTGCATGCCTTTCTTCAATTCGATTTTAATTTTCCTTTTTAAACTGTTTTTGAGGAAATAAATGGAGTCGATGAAGTATGTTTGGAAAAAAAAAATTATATTATAAGCAACTTACAAAATATTTAGATAAAAAAATACGTAAAAATTGTAGATCCTACAAAATATATAAATAAAAATAATATTCGATCAGCTTATAAATACTTATAAGCACTAACAAACATGAATAACTCTAAAATAAGTGATAACATGCATGACACGTAGTTGTTTGACAAAATATTTGGTTGTTTTTATTTTTAAAAGTTTAGAGACTTCGAGTGCAAATTTTTCTATTGAATTTGATGTTTTCTTGACTTTTAAATTTTGAAAGAGTGAATGGGATGATTATTCAATATTTTGAAAAGTTGAAGTTGTCACAATATTCTATATATTACCTTAATTTGGAAATTTTAAATGTTCCTTTTTGACAATTTATATTTTAGTGGTACATGTATACGTATATCACTAATATGTTTTTTTCCCTAGTACATGCGATCCGGGCTCCTTAAGGTGCCTAAATGTTGAAAATCTCAGAGCTCTTTTGTTCAACGTGAAGTAAATTGTGTCTCTCAAGTTTTTGCAAAGAATGCTATTTTATGTTTATGCGACTCGTGGTGGTTCGGGGTTCCCGAGTTTTATTGTTGATTTTGTACTTTTTGTCGAGTTTGAATGAAATACTATTTTTCTTTAAAAAATTTGAAACTAATATAAACAAGTTAACTATTCTATTTTCTTAGGGGGAAAAATTATAATGAGCTAATTCTTTGAAAAAATCACTTCTAATATTTTAAATTGTCAAACTTATGTCCATCATAGCATCAAGAACCCTAATTGTATGAATGGAAAGTTGTTTTTTGTTGAAAGTCGCGTTTTCAATTATTACACATTTTAAAAGAATAGGTCAGGCAACTTGCTTTGTAAGACTAATTTAACCATTTTATATGCTATGTAGACTTTTCGGGAGTCAAATAATTAAGCGCTCGTGTAGTAGAGTTTAAAAGTAGCTTTTTAAGAGATTTTAATAATTAAAAAATTGATAAATTTTATAATTGAAAAATTGATAAAAATTGTTGAAAATCGGTTAGAAAAATGTTAGTTTTATCAACTTTGACTAATTATTTAAGCGAGACTCGTTAATCGAGTATGGGGATTGTAAGGCCAAACGTGTTCTACTCCGCAAGTAGATTAAAATAGTATATTTAATTGCTCGAATCAATTTCGGGTGAATGAGAAATTAAGGCCCAAATTGAATCAGTTAAATACACGATTATTGTTGGAAAATGGGATTAGAATATTGCGAAATATTCTAGGATCTGTTTGGATGAAAAGTTGTGTCTTTTTGGACATGTCATTTCTTAACACCCACTTATTTTCATCTTAGAGACATGTCTTTTGGATATATGTTTTCTAACTAGACATGTCTTTTGGACGTGTTTTTTTTTTTATGAAGTTGTGTATTTTGATACACAACTTTTCAGATATTATAAATAGAACCCTTATGATTGTAAATGATATCACTTCACTTTAAACAAAATATCGCTGCCCTTTTTGGACGTGCTTTTTTATGAAGTTGTATCCTTTGATGCACAACTTTTCAGATATTATGAATAGACCTTTTATGATTGTAAATGATATCATTTCACTTTAAACAAAATATTGTTGCACTTTTTGTACAAATCATTCTAATTTAAAAAAAAAATCTGCATAAAGTTCAAGTCCGATTTTCACTTAAAAGAGTGAACAAAATACTGTCAGGTTCATTGTTCTCGTAATCTGAAGTACTCCTATTATAAGAAGTGGTCATTGTACTTTAAGAGACGTGTGCTAAGAAATAGTAAGCACATGTGCGGGCAATTTCGTCTTAAAGAGAAATAGTCAAACTCTTGTCTTGATCGAATGTATTTCTTCATTTTTCAATATTTCTGTAAGTCTTTATTTTGCTCGTTTGTATACACATGATTAAATTGTCAGAATATAACTAATGCACCAAGTTTTACCAACAAAAGTTGTAGGTTCTATGAAATATGTGCATAGACGGAGTGACGAATGGAAAAAAAAATGAAATTTGCTGATCATGTCAGTTGAGTGATCAAATTGAAATGCGTTAAAGTTGCAATTGCATGTTTTTATAGCTTCCTTTTTAAGGACGTGTTTGATTTTGCTCAATAATTTGCTAAAAAGCTAAATTTAATGTAAACAATTAATTTTAACCACATATTTCATATAAACTTTTATCAACTTTTATCAAAATTTACAAAAATCCAATTTCTAGCAAAATCAAACAAGCACTATGTGTGTTGTTTGATTAACACGAAGAACAAGAAGAAATCAAAAGAATGAAGTAAAAAAAGTTCACTATTACATGGCTTTAGACCATGTGTTTTGCTATGATCTTGTTTTGGTGTTGCAACCACAATTGCTGTTCGTGCAGCAAATTCTGTTGATTCATGGAACTATTAAACATCTGATCATTGTAAAATGCAGTACTCGAATATGGTGCGAATGGATCGTTCTCTATCTGCACTGCAAACGATGCCTGATTTGGATTCTGAACAGAAAATGTAGGGGTTGCTTGAAATGAAGGTGCTGATGCAAAAGTGTGTTCAGGTTGCGCGGTAGTTTGCACATTAGTCGCAGCAATAGCCGAGGCAGCCACCTCTGGTACGGTGGCAATAGGTGGGGAAGACACCTCGGATATGGTGGCTGCAGGAAATTCGTATGAATCTTGTAGGAAAGGGTTATAATGGTTTGGTGGCGATGTAGTTTGGCTATACAAACTTTCCAAGGAAGTTGCTGATGTGCTGTTATTGTTTTGTAGTGGCTGAGTGGTTTGTGGTTCTGTAAATAGTACAAGCTCCCAACCATTTTTCGAATTATCTGCTGAAGCATTGTTCTCTATTTTTTGTGCCATTTCTTGTTTGGAAAACGCATTGAAGCTTTTGACAGCATTGTTGGAGGGTACGTGTGGCGATGCTGATAGTGTCTTGGCTATCACAATCTCCCAATCTATGACAGAAGTAGACTCCGAAGCCTTTGGCTTTCGCTCCTGTTCTTGATCTTTTTCGCGTTCCTTCTCGTCTGGATCTGACCAATCCTCTAATGAAACAAGATCAGCCATTGAATTCGACACAGGTAATGAATGGCTTGAACCTGTAACACTTACTCTGAATACATCATCCTGTTGTATTCGTTTCTCGAACTGATCAGAATAAGCCTCCAGATCAATTGAGATTGACGGGCTCCTCCCTGTTTCTGTGGCACTAATCAAGTCTTCCAAGGAGGTACATTGGGAACTGATTTCAGAAGTTCGCTCGGAGAATCCATTGGTGGTGGCAGAGTATTCAGACCGTCCACTGTAACTATCATGCCGTCCAAGCTTTTGATCGGTATTTGGTGGTGGTGCAGGGAGAGGAAGAGGTCGGTTTGGGGGCTTAGAATTAGTTGGAAATGAAGATTGATCTTTCAAAAATTCTTGCAATGTTTCGATCAGCTCCTCAGATATTGCCTGAACACTAGGATATTCAGATGTCCTTCCGACACCCATACTTTTACATAGAGCATAAAAAGCACTGAGTTCTTCGAATTGCTTTGCAGCCTTGACACAAGTTTGAAAGGCGCTAACGCAATTCTGGTACTGTAAATGAAAGAAACTATCGAGAAGAAGGGCAAGTCCATCAGAAATGTCTTTGTATAAATCAAAACTTTCTTGGATGACGGCATAAAGACATATTTGTACTAAACGGTTCATCTTGGCCGCACCAGTTGGGCGTGTGGCTATGGTTCGTTCAAGCAATCGCTGCCAATACGAGATTCTATCAAGCAACATTGCTGGTTTCATGTCTCGGACAGGCTCATTATGCCTCTTGCTCCGGTGGTAGCTCCAGCTTTCCCTCTCCCGGTGTGTATATCTACGTTGAAGCTTTCCCGTAAGAAAGCAATCTAAACGCTCATCAAGATAAAGAGCAAATGTACGAACAAAGGCCGTGTAATCCCACGGGCTTGAATTCGAATCATCTCTGAAGCTTGAAAGATTAAGAATCTTGGCCCCCCTTTTCATTGCATGAAGAACTTCTCGTGGGAAATAAGGATCACCATCTTGAAAGATTCGAAGAACAAGCATCAACGACTTTAAGGCAACAACCCAATTACGTGTTCTACCTATGCGTTTGCCTATCGCACGGGCACAAGCCGCAGCATAAACTTTGTTTGACGAAACCAGCTGCAAGATTTCGTACACATATCTATCATCGATCGGGGTGTCATCGTGCGTTGTGGCTTTCAACACTGCGACGTCTAGAATTGAAGAATTGTTGCTTGCAACCTTGGCAAGGCTAATGCTGGTTTGATCTTTAACTGCGCCAATTGCCTTCTTTAGCTTGCTTGGCATTCTTACGCGTTTGTTCACTCGTCCGCCACTAGAAACACCACGTTCTGCTGTCTATACTTTTGGTAATTCTCCCTGGCTGCTTTTGGTTTAATGAAAGATTTTGTTTGTAATGAGTAAAAAAATTCTCTTCTTTTTTGTTTTGGGAATGACAGGGACTGAGGGACGTAGAGAGAAATGGGTAGACACTAATTGGTTTTGTGAATAGTTATTTTTCTTAGAGTGGAGAAAATAGTGGGCTTCCTTAATTCTCTCCCAGCCTCATATATGGACATGGTCTAGGCTTCTTGTAGTTGCGGAGAATTTGGCGTAGACTCCTACTGGTATGTGTAATCAAACACATACAATAAGAGTGGGATCTTTACGTGTATGTCTAGTAAAAATTTTTGTAAATTATAAATAGTGAATCTTACAGAATGTGTGAATAAAAAGTGGAATAAAGATTATAAATCTTATAAAATGTGTGAATAAAAATAATATTTGATCAACTTATAAATACTTATAAATACTGATAAACATACTCGTAGTACCTTAGCTTGAGAAGAATGAAGAGAGGTCTAAAACGTGAAAGTTTAATATTACACATGGAATTCGACAAAAAATTTAATATTGAATATTATTCGTTATTTATAAGGTACTAATTTACCATCAGAGTGTCTTTGGATGGTTGAAACAAGAGACTCTACATATCATAATTTGGAAATCTTTTAAGTGAAAAAATTCATTCTTAAGTTTGAACATATAAAAAGTTATCAAGAATAATATTGGTCATTTTTGTGTTTAACAAAGAAATGGACAATATTTTAATTTAATTAACAATAAAATAATACAAACTTTACTGAGTATCCATACATTTCGTAAGACTCGCTACTTATAATTCCAAAAAAAAAAAAAAATTATCAAACAAACACTTTATATTCAACATATGAGTCCTCTTTTAAATAAAACCCATATAAAATTTACTTGTACTATTGAAAACAAACTCTTTTATAATTGTAGTTATTATTGTTCGTTGCTTAGTAATTGATACAAATAAAAAAAAATTGATTTAAGTTTAAATATCAAAAGAGCCAGTTTGATATATAATAGATTTAAAAAAAAAAAAAATTATCCTGTACGGACGGAAATAACACTTTTATTCAGATAACAATTTAAATAAAAAATAAGAACAAATTTTGTAGTTGAAAAGAAGATGAAATTTTTTTTTCCCGAACAAATCATAATGTTATTATCCACGTGTTCGAAGTCCAAATGAAACGCCATTAAATCTAAAGTGACTCTCATGATCTCAATATGAAGTTGCAATTGCAATCCGATCAATGAGATATCGGCATTGCATTATTCTAAAATTACAACGATATTATTGTAGTACAAGTTTTCACCATATAATATCGATGTCTCCTCAAATGAACTTCAAATCGCACAAAACCTGGTGGGATGAAGGTGTTGCATGCACAACAGGCAATTGCAATTTCTCCATGAACCTCGAGAATTTCTAAAATTTTACACTTTTACCCTAACTTAATAAAAATCATCTGAAAATTTTTGGAAAATTACATTTTCACCTCCAAATTATACGACTACAATTTACATAATATGGGAAAATAGGCATTTTTGTTTTGTCACAGTAATTTGAAAAATGATAGTTTATCCTAAAAAATTATTATATTTCTACTTTCTAACCAGACCTAGAACGGAAATCTAGATATACTTGATACTAAAAATCAGTCTCTCCATTCACTACAATTGAAGGAAGGAGGTTCTTCAAGAATTAGAATATAAGCCATGAATACGATTAGTAATCATGCTTCCAAAAGTTTTTATTCACTAGCAGTGATTTCTTTAAGACCTATGGTTGTTACAACTTCATTATAAGCATTATTTGCTGCTCGGTTTAACGCTATTTCCTTCTTTTCAAGGCACTTACCTGTACCCCTAAGTTGATTATTGATGAAAACTTCGTAAGTTCCTTCTCGCCTCCACAGATCCACTAGTCGAACATGGAGTTTGTTCTTCTGACATATCTCATACAGCTTCTTCACAGGATTTGCTTGTAGCATATCCGGGAGTGATTATGGGTTTCAGTAAAACATTAGCTACCTACAAATCATCAAACGCAACATTTATTATGGAAATAAGGCATGAGACTGAATTTGACATAGCTCATTGAGCTATTTATTTATCAACACCAATATCTACTATCCAATGTGCCAATTTTCTGTTAGCCACAGAGCAAGAGTAGGCACGCACGTGTGTGTGTGTGTGTGTGTGTGTGTGTGTGTGTGTGTGTGTGTGTGTGTGTGTGAGAGAGAGAGAGAGAGAGAGAGACATCATTCAATAAATGTCCATAAGAGGCAGTAAAGATTCTTCTAAAAGCTCAAGGCCTAATTGGCTAATTTGTATCTATATAATGATGATACGGAAAAATAGTATATTTGGTCTCCAACCTTTCAAAAATAAAGGATATATCCCCTACCTCTAAAAATAGCACCGGACATCCCCAACATTTGAAGAAATAGACATACTAAGTCGTTTATGACGAAATTGCTCTTCAATTTAAATAAACAAAAAACATGAAAAAAAAGAAAAAGAAGAATAGAAAAATAACCAAATGTACCTCTAAAAAATAAAAAATAACAAAGAGGTCATCTTCTTTATCAAACCCCAAAATAAAAAATCCACCACCACCACCACCACCACCACCACCACCACCACCACCAATCCCAAAATCCAAAAAGAATCACAGGTTTCAATTTATACAAATTCGATTATTATTAATAGCGTAAAAAAAAGACAACAAATGTTGCCTAGAAAGCGTGTGGTGTGTGTGTCACCGTCACACGCGCCATTGTTGGTGAAGATTGATGTCAGGAGTTCGAAAGCTAAAAGGATATATGTGGGGAGGAGATTGGTCAGGTGGACTCTGCTTTCTAAGGCTTGAGTGAGAGAGCTCTAGGAAGGAGGAGGCGGCGGTGGGTGGATGGATGATGGTCTTTGTCTAAGAGACATATTCGAAGAATTTTATGAGTAATTACAACGAATTAGTGCTCTTGTTGGAAAAATTTACGTTGTTGATTTCAAAGATTTTATAAATGCTCTAGAAGATGGTTGAGAAGTTTCTCACGGCATGAAAGATGTTCCAAATGTTGCCGAGAAAGCATGTGGGGCTCTCTAATGGTGGATTTTGGGATTTGATAAAGATGATGACCTCTTTGTTATTTTTTTTTTTTTTTTTTTTTTGGGTACATTTGGTTATTTTTCTATTTTTCTTTTCCTTTTTCTTGTCTTTTGTTTTTTTGTTTATTTAAAAGAGTGGCAATTTTGTTATAAAGGACCTACTATACTTATTTCTTCAAACGTTGGGATGTCTAGTGTTATTTTTAAAGATTAGGGATATATCTCTTACGTTTTTAAAAAGTTGGAAACCAAATATGCTATTTTCCCGGAAGATACAGCTCCACCTGGGAACCTCCTTGATGATTATAGGTGATTAAAGGTTTAGGTTTAACTTTGTTTATTATTCAGTTGCTAGTTGTGTTCTTGTTGATTTCTGGGCCCAAGGGTATGTTTAGAATCTAATCATTTTCTTGTAAGATGTTTGGTTACTTGGTTTTGATTCTGGATTAATAATGTTTTAAGGTGGTCTTTTTCATTCAAGATTCACTTTTGTGAAGTAAGGCCCATTTTAAGGCAGGATTGTGTCTTGGAGTCTTTGTAAATCCTTGCAGTGCTTTGTTTTTCGCTAGACTTGATTTCTGAAAATTATGACGGCAACCTTCTTGACGTTGTGCTTTTCCCTGCAGAGACCAAGGCTTTCATTTGGATTAATCTTCCTTCTGGTACTGTTAACCAGTGCCAAATTTCAAACACCAACCCCAACCCCAACCCCAACCCCAACAATAAAATATATACTCTTCCGTTATCTTTTAATCTTCAAATTCCTGTACAAACTTAATTAAACTCATAAAACCTGCTACTCCCAGTCTCTGGTATTAAAAAGATTCTGAAATCCAATTGACTTTCTAAGATCTATTCAGCATGAGAGTTCTCCAACAGTTGGTACAGTATACGCAGTGCAACATCATAAGACAAGATAATTTTACATTCTAACACAGCAAGGTTAACATTTCACAGGGAATATTTATTATAAGGTGGTAAGATAAAATCCTAAAGCCAACAAAAGAATCTCAAAGGGGGAACAAACAGAAGGAATCAATAGCCTCTACTAAATCACATAAATATTTAAGCATATATTTGGGTGTGCTTATAAGTACTGGGGCCCACTACTTAAACAAATTGTGGGTCCCACGCAATAATTGTTGCTCTTACTTCATTTACTTCTAAAAGGCAGCTTTTAAGCATGACCAAGCAAGCACTAAGTCGTGGAAATATTCTTGTTCAAATTCATTCCCAATTGACCACTAATAAATATCAATGTCATCTTTTTTATGAATTTTAACATAATAGTAAATGGAATTTTACATTGTAACAACTCATCAGAACTTCATTTGGTGTTAGTTCAGCTTGAGCTTAAATATGCTACTTCGATGTATTATCAAATGACTGCTCTCTAAAATGAAGTAGGCTAATTAATCCATCAAGTTGAGATATTTCGCATAGAGAATATGCACACAGTATGCTGTTACTTAAAGATAGATTTCTTGAAATACAAGCCATGATTGATGTAAAACGGAATGTAAGACTTGATGAACAATGCTCCGAGGTAATGTCCACTCTTAAACAACTCAGGGACAAAAGGGGGCATTGCTATCAACAAAAGATTAACAGCAGCAGTTCCAATAGCAGCAATGAAAGCATCTCGTTAGAGTATTAATTGAAGTAGAAACCCATAAAAATCGCACATAAACATGATTGGCGATGAAGAAGTGTGATACTGGCTGTTGAGGTAACATCGTGTTTTGAAAAGTGAAACGAGCTCTTTGTATGCATCCCAAGCAAAATAAAAGGGTAACTAATAATAGAGGAAAGATATTCACCTTCCATGTCGTATCAATTGAGCAATTACTGTCAATGAACACAGCTCCTAAAGTGGATTCAACAACATCAGCAAGCACCTTTGGAGCATCAATCAAACCATGGGAATGTAAAGGATGTTTAGGGAGAACGTCTATAAATGCCTGAATCTGCAAATATCCCCAAAAGACTAAGTGATGTCATAGAAAAGCCAAAAGCAAGCATTGTCTGGTGAGTGGTGAAAAGGTCAAGCCAACCTGGAATTCATGACTAATTCTTGTGGGAGATATCCATAAATTTTCCTCAGACTAAACTATCAATGAGCTAAGAGCGAATTTATGTCCGTGCTTCTTAGATAGCAATCAGAATAGAAAATGCTGACATTGTCACTTCTAGAAAATTGAATTTTTCAAGAGTGTAATGGTCTATAATCGCCGATATTGTGATTCAGTATTTAGAAGAAATTATATGATAATTGAAAATCACAAGATTTAATTTCTCTCCCCCTTTCTTTTCTTTTCTTTTCTTTTCTCTTCTCTTTCTCTTTTGTTTTGATATTAGCAAGTTAAAGATTTAGAAAATCAGAATCATCATTCACTATATCTACCTATATCTTTGGAGACAATTACACTGATCCTTACTCCAATTTCAAAAATTACATAAACCTCCCAACTCAATTATTTTGCATAATAGATTCCCTCTTTTGGCAGCAATCGTTGGATACCTAAAATACCCTTATAAATAAAAGGAAAAAATACACAACCTTCCATCTCACCCACACACTGTGAAAACACCCCACCACCCCTATAAGAAAGACTGTCATTACATTCAATTTAGGATAGAGGAAGTAGTAAATAAAAATATTGAACGATGCAGGGAGGTTTTCTCCTTTTATTTTCATAAGGATATTTTAGGTATTTGATGTTTTCGTGCTTTAAAATCCATCAAAGTTGGAATCTGTTATAGAAAACAATTGATAGAGGAGGTTCACAGTTTTTGAAAAGGGAGGAGGTGTCAATGTAATTGTTAGTTACCTCAGGGGATGTTAGTGTAATTATCTCTTATTTTTAAGAGCAAAAAATGGTGGGAGAACTGCAATAAGTAGCTTGAAAACAAAAATGACATTTTTTCTATCTGTCACTAGTTGGCAACACTGTGAATGGAGGATATATTAGGATCCACTAATTTGTTTTTGTGTTTATTGTTAATCACGAGCCAAATGCCCCTATAAATAAATCTTAGTTAGTTCTCATCATTCCAAGTTCAAACTTAACCAATTTGTCTATGCATGGACCAATAAACCCTCCTTCCACCCCCTTCATATGATAGGCAAGATACCATTGTTAGTCAAAATTCAATTCACATTTCAAAAGTATAATTTATACTTCACATTCTACCATGTGTTGATCAATCCATCACATTGACAATTTCAGTGCTTACAATTTGACTATGAACCAAAAAGAAAAGAGAAAAGGAGAGAAAATTTTTAGGATCTAATACTCGGAAAGATCAAAGACCCCCTACAAACCTCTCCATTCTCTGTCCATCTTTACATTTGATTCTTCACAACAAATTCAATCTTAAGAGTTAAAATAATTTGCATAATATCAGCCATTACAATTGCTATGGCTGCCTCTGAACATTGAACATTTCTTCACTTGAAAAACAAAGTCTCTTGGAAAATTTTGATAAGCGAAATATTTTTTTAATTAACATGGAGTACTGACTTTGAATTTCATTCAAGGATTTTACATATCAGAGGAAGAAAATTACTCATCATTTAACAGGGCCGGGTCTGAGAAATCACTAACGGGCAAAATCCTGTGTAATCTAGAACTAGTTCCACTTTGAAGAAGATCGTTCTCTCTATTTAAAATTCCTTTAAGGTTTTCATCAATGCACAGCTACTCATTAGTACATAGGCATTTTAGTCTTGAAATCATGTTAAAGAACTACAAACTCAACAAACTTAAAATTGCCACCAGATGTTTATACAAGGCTTTTCATGCTTTCAGTTGTATGCAACATTCTCGAAGAAAATGCTTTCTTCTGAAGTAATTCCACTCCACAAGGGTAATGTACTTGTGTCTATTAATTTATATAAACAGTTCCCGTGATTTAATCGCTCTCTTCAATTGCTGCATCACCTTTCAAATAAACAAGAGATGAATAAACTAGCTTTTAATCTTATTAAATATCTTACAAACTGTTTTATCTTAGGGAATAGCCATGACAATGTCAGAAGCAGTTTTAATGTACATCACCATGTACAGAAGCATATACGGAATTTTCTTATACGAAAACTACATTTTGTCTGCAATTGTGATAACACTGAGTTATAACTTATACCCAACTAGCTTCTTTCGATGGTAACATTGTATTCAACTCACTTCTTTACGTATTAGATAGCTACACCTAGGAAGTGCTTTGCAGACCCACTAGGAAAAAAGAACTAGGGAAATGTTAGATGAATTCACAGAATAACTAATTAGTATATTCAAAAATTAACCACTCAACTACGACAGTACTTACTCGTTTCCTAAGGACAGGCTGCCCATGACGAATATATTTATGAAAGTTGTGCTGGACAGCCGCACGCGCAAGTTTTTCCGTGTCAACATTTGCAGCACGAAGAGGGGTCAACAGCCCTGGTGGAAGATTTGGGTACATAGAAAATTGCTCTTTTGTGATTAAAAGATTAAGTATCGAGTCACCTACATACTCAAGCCGTTCATATGACACACAATCCTTGTGATATGATATATGTGTAAAGGCTTGATGCAGTAAGCAACGGTTATTGAAACTGTACCCGATGATCTTCTCAATTTCTTCAGGATTTCTTAATATCTCCGCTCTAACTTCATCTCGTAATGTTTCTTTCTCATTGGCATTGATACCATTTACATAATTGCTCAAAATATATCCTGTCACAGAGTAAACATGTGGTTTTAGAGAAGTAGAGAAGTACAGAGTTCAAAACTATAAATTATGCTAATCTATGAAAAGGACAACGAATAAACACTTGAAACAATATGTGCCAAATTCTAGCAAACAAGTACATGAATCACCAATTTTCACAACATGTGTGCTCCACTAACTTCGAGAAATCAAGAAACAAGCAAGTTCCACTTTGATATATCCTTCTTAGGTTTATGGAAGCAGAAATAGAATGACAGCTTTACCACATAGAAATTGCAGGCTTGGATGTTCTATTTTATGCTCTTTAGATAAAAAGAGAAAAACCGGAAGAAAAAGCCTTTAGACATCAACTAAAGAAATGTGGATAAGACATTAAATCTATTTTCAAGCATTGTTGAACAATAACTTTTGGCGGTTCTACAACTCCCACATGAAACTAACATTTAAATCTTACTGGTATCAAACGGCAACAATTGCAGAAATTTGAAAATTTCACACAGCGCAATGTGGATAGTCATCAACACCAGACAGATCATGCAATTAGTACTGAAATCACAGCAGGTGACATATGTCAACTACTATTCAACATAATCCAGTGGAATCTTCTTATAATATTTTAAATGTGCTCAATATGACATGTTAGGTTGTGAAAACACAAAGTAAGCTTGGGTCAACATGGTCAAAAGACAAAGCAAAGTTTGTCTTGATCTTCCAACTGGAGATAGAATAATTAGTTATTGAGACATAGGGAAGACTTTATTTTATTTCTTCTCAATAGGTGGAAAGCTTGGCTCCAGGAGTTGGAGAAAGGAGGGAAAATAACAATAAGACCTTGATCATTAAAGAGGGGGATTGAAAGTAAGGCAAGGTGGTATTGGATGATATCAAGGCCAACGACAGATAAGACAAGAAGGTAACCACGCTTAAGATGACCTTAATCTTGAGAAAGTCTATGCCCTTCATATCCTGAAGAGAATGAAAGAAATAAAAATGCACTTGTATTTGAAGAAATAATGACTGCATTTGTGTCAGTAGAGGCAGTTGTAAAGGAGACTTCAAAGATTTTCAGTAAAGTACAAGGCATCCAAACAAAATAGATTTACTATCTAAATGTATTCGTAAAGCAAGTAAATACTTATTAGGTCCACATTCAAGAATAGCATAAAGAAGCTCATAAGTATTTGGACACCAAGCATTTTGAAGGTCAAGATACTACATAAGGGAAACTGATCTTAACAGAAGGAAGAACTAATGGGCGTACAATCATGATAAACATTAGACTCAACAACCAATTGGTTCACACAATCTCCCAAAAAAGACGGATGATTAATAATTAAGTTTTTAGCAAGATCAACCATGTCTTCAGTTGGCAACATAATACATATCTATTTCCTATCTTCAAAATAAAACTGCTGATACAAAATATTGATTTCAAGTGAAGACTCAACATGTGAATTGAGAATTGAGAATCTTAACCTGTGAAGGCAGAAGAAGTTTGGACTCTTGCCACAATGAATGGTTTATCTTTAATTTCTTTATTATATTAAGAAGACCTAGCATATGATTTTCAATTTCAAAGTAACTTATAGGACTTTAAATATGAAGACAAGCCTACAATATCTACATGAGATTCTTATATTTAATCTAGCAACAAAATCGTCAATTGCAAGTTCAGTTTTCCAATCTATATGAGGAAAAATCATAAGAGTATGTCATTGAACATGCCCATACTTAATTCATCTCATAGAATGGACAACCTAAAGGAAATGATACTAAATGATCCATCTTTTTTTCCTTTTTACTCCATAAAACCACTAAAAGATGTCACAGAACAAGGAAATGAACAAACATTATAGACCAAGCCGATGGATTAAATATTAAACCAGATGTGTGCAATGGAACACAATGAAAAATTGCTAAAATCTAAATTGTTATGTTCAATTTTTGTCAAATCATAGACAAAAGTGATCGTCCTTTATATTGAACCTCTGATAATCATTTATAGAGTCAGCCAACTAAAAACCAAAAATTTATATGGCTCTCATAAAATGTAGAATGAATTGAACTAAACTAAATCCTTCAACTCCAACAAAGATTCCTTTGATCGAGACGACGTGAGGTGAGATTTTTGGTTTTCCAATTAAACCAAAAGAAGGGTCAAGAAATATGTTGCTTCTGTCTTGGCTTTTTTTTTTCTCCTTCCTCTAGCAGTGTTCTGTATTGAGATCGTCACAACAAGAAAAAGTACTCTAGTTGAAAAAGTGACAATTGGTTTCGAACTCATGGCAGCTGCCAATAGGAGCAAGATAAGGATGTTCTTGTGCTAACATGTGTGCGAGGGGCTGGGTGGGAACCAAAGCATTTTTGGACTGAGTTTAACTGAACCAGTTGATGTAGAATAAGAGTTAATGTAAACTAAATTCTATTCCTGCAATCAATCTTAGGAGAGAACATATATTATTGCAATATTCAATTTGTTCAAAGACACCAAAAACTTAGGAATAGCCTCAACTATATAGAACTTGCAAAGAGATCTAATGGACTAGGACTAGAAACTATTATATCAACTAGGATGACGAAATATCTAAATTTACTTGTAGTGCAAAAATAATGAAATATAATTGACAAAGAATCAACCATAAACAAGAATCCCTATGCTTTATAACTAAATTATTTCATCTCTTTTAAACTTTCTTCCTAACTATATCCTTATTGATAACAATGACCAATGTTATATTCCCAAGATTAAAGAGTTAAATGGTATTCAAATCTTAAAAAGAATAAAATTTTTTGTAAGTGTTCATATTGATTAACTTTCTTATCATTACAGACTAGATAATAGAACCTTGACTCTTGAGTAAAATGGCGACAATGTCTTTATACATCGTGCATAAATAGTTGTACGTCGGTCCGCCACCAGAATACTTACATTTACAGAAATGCTCTTTATAATTGATCAAAAATCAACAAGGAAAAACCAAATACCAAATTCAAATATAAAGAAAACCAGAAGCAAAAACGTAACCAAAGATTTACCGTATTTTTGGAGTCGTCGAGAAGAAGCAACGAAATACTTCACTGGAGAGAACAAAGATTCTAACCACGATGCCATTTGAATCTTTGGGAGATAAATATAGAAATAAATATGTTATACTCAACTAAATTCTGGTGTCAGTTTAAATGAAAATCATATACTGAACGGCAAGGTGACCACTGATGAGCTATTGGCAGGGTTATAACACTAGTATACCGCTTGCTTACGGTGGATGCGATAGCAGCTCTATTACGATGATTAATTCAAGCGGTCAACAGATATTATCGATTGAGATGAATTGAAATTGAAGAAGTGAGGAGATTTTGGAAATAACAGAATGAGTTTGAGGTTAAAGAAATAATCGAATAGACGATTGAAGAGTTAAAGTATATTTTGGTGAAGATGATGAAAAAGTGAAGAAGTAGTGAAGCTATTAAGTATTTTTTTTTTTTGTTGGACAAAATTTCTATTGACTACATATCGCTTAATCATTTCTCCAATAAAAAATTTGACAATAAAAATAATATTAATAAAAAATTAAAAAAAAAAAAAAAGGAATGAAGAAATTAGCGTAACCAAAATAACAAGAAAAAAGAAGAAAACTTAATTTATAATTTTAGAATGATAGTTGAGACGGTAAGTAGAGTTTGAAGATGACGGTTTAAAGGAGAAATTGAAAAAGTAGTGACACACGGATATAATCTTTTTTTCTTCTCGGTAACTAGTATACTGCTTCTTTGTTTTCTTGCAGTAGGATTTGACTGTAGGTTCTATGATGATAAATTAAGATGGTGAACAGATTTTGGAGATAATCAGTAGAGGAGGATGAATTGAAGAGGTGAACAGATTTTGGAGATAATCGGTCGATTCAGGGAGATGGAAGCGGTTAGCAAATTTTTAAGGAGATGATTTTGTGAAGGGAGAAATTAAAGACGTAATGACACATAGATATTTAAGTATTTTTTTCTTTTCATAGCGGAAAAAACTCCAGGTCGTAATAAATATTTAAAAAATAATTTTAACACTCTCAAATATGCTAACTAATATCGTAAATTTTTTGTCCTCAACTTTATTTTTGGTGGATGAGTATAGGTGCGCAAAATGTCATTTTAAACATATTTTTTTTAATTGTGCACGTGGACTCCACTTTTTTTTAAAGAAAAAATAAATTTGTCAAATACAAATTAAAATATTAAAATATTAAAAAAAATAAAACTAAAATTTATCATCATCAACTACCCCACCTCCATCTTGCCGCAACACACATATTGCTGTCATCGCCAACGCCACCCACCCAATCCCTTCCTCGTGGCCGACATTTCTGCCCTTAATCGAGGGGACTTCTCTCCCCTCTCAATCTGCCGTTAGTGAATGAAACCAAAGGGATGACTTCTTTTCCCACTCATTCCCTCCTTAATCTGTCACTAATGGCATATTTTGAGTAGGGAAGAAGTCTTCTTAATATGTTATTTATGGCACAAGTCCCGCTTAATTTGCATTAATGATTGTTTTTGAAGGTGGGATAAGTTATTCCTTAATTTTCCATTAATGGTAATTTTTGAAGGAGATTCTCCCTCATTTCTGTCATTAATAACAAATTTGAGGGGGAATGGGAGATTTGTCTCATTCTTAAATATGTCGTTAATGACATAATTGGAGGGGATGGAAGGAGAGAAGTATCCCTAGTGGCGGTACAACGGTGGCTTTGTAGTATGCGTTGATGGGATGTGGTGGGGTTGATTGAAGAAGTGATCTTTTTTTTTTTTTATTTATTTATTTTAAGATCGACAAATTTGCCTAGGTTATTAAAGAATAGTGTAAACTACACACAAAACTAATGGACATTTTAGACAAGTTTTGTTCAAAAGGACTATTTTCACACCTAAATACATAGGTTCGGAATCTCTCTATCAAAAATGAAAAATTAGAGATAAAAAACACACGACGAACGCACATTATGGACCATTTGTGCCAATTTCTCTTCTCTAATCTAAATTTTCTTTGTTCTCTTTCAAAAACTCTCAATATTCTTTTAGACTAGAACTAGATTCAGCCATAGAATTTAGTGGTTCTAAAGATTTTTTAGCGTGTGAGGAATTGATTTAAGCTTTTAGAGGTTTCTAATAGTGTTATTGTAACAAGTATTTTAAAGCCATTATTCATAATATGCAAGAATTCCTTAGGGAGCTCATCGTCGATTAGACTATTTTTTAGTTGAACAACGTAAATTAGCGTTGTCTTTTATTTTCGTCAAAATTTTCTTTTATTTATGTAAATTTGTCTAGTTTCAAAATCCTACATTGGTATCAAGGTCTATAAAGGTTTTAGGTAAATCTTTTGATAAGTGATTGAATCCTTTTTTTTTTTTAAAAGGATAGTGGTTCAAAATAACTTTTTGGTTAAATATGAGTGTTTGGTGAATTTTTAAGTAATATATGGTAGTGATGATAGATTTGATTATATTTTGGTGGATGATAGTAGCACTCTTTGGGACGTCTTCCTTAATAGTTCCCCCGCCTCATTGATCTCATAAGCTCGCCTCTTACAGATAGACAGCAATAAGGTTAGCCAGACAGACGACCTACAGAATGACAGTCACCATCGGCTATTAGGAAGATGTAACGTCTCTCATTAACTCCTAAATAATAAGGGAGATGAAGGGACAAGTGTCATTAAGGACCATTAAAGCCAGGCTACCCCTATAAATGGAGGCCAACCCCTTAGGTAATAAATACAACTCACATACTCAATATTATTATTATGCATATCTAGTTTTAATCACTTATTGATTATCACACCGGAGTGGACACAGGAGAAAGAAGTCCCGCCACCTTTTGCAAGTCTCCACCACTATTGCCGCCGCGCTCGGAGGAGGGGAAAATGTTTTATCATCAAGTAGTGCTCTACTAAGGAGTTTACATTTTTGAGCTAGTTTTTTCTTAGGGTACTCGGTTTGAAATCTTGAGCAATTATGAGTTCCTTAGTCTATGTTTAGTTTAGATTTGTTAACGCCTCTTAAATAAAATTCATATTTTACTGAATTTGTAATAAGTTTGAAGGTCGAACTAGCCCACTCCAATAGAAATGATAATTTCTCCTTGTGGATGGAAAAAATATTGGTTTCTCTTGTACAATAAAATATCCAATTGGCGGCTTTAAGTATGATTGAAAAGTTTGACAAATATTGGAGTAAGATTCATGAAATTTTGACTATAGCTACTGTGTTGGATCCGAGATTTAAGTTGAAGTTGGTTGAGTATTATTTTCTCTATGATTTATGGAAATTAAGCTTCAAATCATGAGACTCAAAATTTTCGAAGATTTTGTCAAAATTTGCTAAATGAATACACAACAACACATAGGTCGAGTAAAAGCGTGGCTAAATCTTCAACTTCATCTTCTCAATTCGAGATATCTACTAATACAAGCAAAAGAGATCAGTTGTCACAATTTGATTTATATGTTACTACTAGCATTAGTATTGAACTATTGATAGTGCGAAATCAGAGCTTGATATTTTTTTGGACGAGCCTGTATTGCCTAAATCAAATGATTTTGACATATTGGTAGGAATGGCAAAAAAAACCGCCGCCCCAGACTCGCTCCGCCCCGCGACCCGTCCCTTCAATTTTTTTTTTTTTTAAAATCATAAAATAGAGTAGAAATTAATTTTTACTAAAAATGGACTAAAGAAGAATTGAACTGAATTGAAACTTATAAACTACCAATCTTAACCATTACATCAAAACCCCAATCTTGTAATTTTGTTGTTTTGTTTGGTACAAATATTTAAAAATTTGTATTTCTTTTTATTATTATTATTATTTCACTTCAACAAAAACAATTTAACCATGGCGGTTGGCGGGTCAAAGGACGACCGCCCGCCCTCGCCTGCAATTCGCGGTCGCCGGGCCAGTGTCTGGTCAAAAATTTTGTGGAGTGGGGTCGACCCACTCCATTGCCATCCCTATATATTGGCGTGGTGGAATGCAAATGCAATAAAATATCCAACTTTGCAAAAAGTTACAAGAGATATTTTAGCCATCTCAGTATCTACAGTGGCGTTTGAGCTGCATTTAGTACTAGTGGTAGATTTTTTAGTCCACACAGAAATAGGCTCCACCCAGAGACTTTGGAAGCTTTGATGTGTGCTCAAGATTGGTTATAGAGTGAAATTCATCGTACGAGAAATACAATTATTTATGTTCATATTTGTTATTTTTCTTATTTCTTTTATTGCTAACTAGTTTTATTTTTTTGTTAGAACATTATTCACATTCGTCGTACTCTGGATGTTGGTATGTTGGCGAGGAAAGTTATGGTGTTGTGGCTGCTGTAGTTGATACTCGCACAAGAGAAAATATAAATCTAAAAAAGATTGACAATGTTTTTGAGCATGTTTCTGAAGCCACCGCATTCTTAGATAAATCAAGCTCCTCTGGTTACTTCGGTACCTAGATTTAGTAGAAATAAAGCATATAATGTTGCCTTCATGTCGGAGAGAATTCAAGACATCTACTAATATCGGTGTTTTAAAAAGCGTAAAGCGTGGCTAAGCGTGGAGGCCGAGCTTCAAGCTTTTTGGACCTAAGCGATGGTGAGACAAGGGCGATGCGAGGGTGAGGCGTGAGGCGTGAGGCGTGCGTTGAGGCCGAGCTTCAAGTCTAGGCACGCTTATGCAAACTTTTTAGAACAGTGACTAATATTAAGTAACTTAACGGTTGATTGTTCTTCCAACAAGAACCTGAGTGAGAATACAGTTCTGTGCTAGACATTTTTCTTGCACAGTTTCTTCATGTCTTAAAGGTTGTTTTGAAGCTGGAGATATTTGAATAGTGAGAACTTTATGGATTTTTCTCCATTTATTGGATAAATCATGACAAATCTTTCAAGTTAAATTAAAAATTAGTTGATTAAGTATTTAATTATTTTTTGTTAGACATTGTAGATAAGTGGAGAAAAATCCATGAATATGATACTAATATCATGTTATTCTCAGATGTCAAATAGTTGTGCATTAAGAATGCTATGGAGCAAGAAATGTTCGCGATATTATTTCATGGTCTGTAGAGCCTGTGAGACCTGATATTGAGCATGCCGTTGTCCTGTGAAAGGCACAAATATTTCATCAATTACCGATCCTATAAGTCATGATGACCCTACATTATTTGTCTGGTTTTGCACTAGAACAGTTTCCATATTGTTTTTATTAGCCTTCTCTTTATCGCTAGATTACATAGGTGATGTCTTAGATCTTACTCATTTGTTGATCTTAACAATAATGCACATCTACTTGTATTATAGTTAGATCTCTGGTGCTAATGTTCCTAGTGAGGGGGAGCACAAGATTGTGTCCTACATTCGATTACAACAGAATCTTCTTGGATTTGATTCAAATACCATGCATTTATATGGTCAAGTGAGTAATAGAACTGTTCAACATATAGTTAAATATTTATTATCTTTCTTTTTTCTATTTTGCTCAACTATTAGTTTGTTATTTATGTATTTGGACTGCCATGTCCTAAAATATATTCATTTGTTTTTTTTTATATCCAAATAAGATGCATATTTCATTATATTATCTCTAGCTACACATGAAGTTCATTTCTCAATATTGAGAGAGGTAAATAGCTACAACTTTTGAACTATATATATATCCAAAACTCATTCTTATTCTAAGTGATGAAGTTTGTTTTGTTGTTTCTTATGTTGTGGGTAATCACTCTGCCTGGCCAATAAGAAAAATATTTTCTTTGTGGTCAAGTTGGTCATTTGGCTTCTGAATGTAGAGGGGACCAATCTCATGAATGTAAATGGGAAGTTGTTAAATGGCATTTTCATTCATATGAAGAAGTATCAGGTTTAATACTTAGAGTCATGGGTTGACGATCAAAGTGTTGTTTACTTTTATCTATCTTGTTCACTTGTATTTCTTTTACGACTCTTCTTTTGATACATCTTTATTTTGTTGGCAGTTTCTTGACATCTAGGTGTTGCGAGAATATTTGAGGTATGATATGGAGATTCAAAACCCTCTAATTAAGATTAACTTTGAAATGTTGGTGGACGACTTTGTGCTTTAATATATTTTGTTGGCAATGATTTTCTTCCTCAAATGCCCATCTTATAAATTTGTTTGTTGTTTTATGAATATTGACGTACCTAATGGAAAACTATATTTTTATATATACTGACATAGATATCGGGTTCGTGCAGTCATGAGTTTTTATTTGTAACTATAGTCATCTCTCGATATATTATAACTTGAAATTTTCATCACTTGGAATTGGAACATCCTTTGCTCCGCATATATCATGTTTACACTAGCTGTCTGTTTAATGTAGGGTGCCATTAACTGCTCATGTTTGTTTAGAGAAGAGAATTCATGGCTATGGGTAGTTATCTTACTGATGCGGGGATTGATGATGTAATATTCTTATTTCAGCATTAGTCGTGGGCTTCATTCAACAAGACATGCAATTCTTATCATGGATAATTGTGTATATAATTTTGTCCTAATGTTGTTACTCGAGAATACATGTGTGCTTGTCAAAGAAGTTCTGGCCTTAAGATAGAGAGAGAGCACCTTAGAGTAAATTACTAGCTAAGATTTTAATACTTAATCTACTCCCCCTTTATCTTTATTCTTCCTTGTCAAACAACATTAAATATGATGAGACTTACATTTCATTTTCCTTTCCTTTTTTTTTTGTTTGAGGTCACATGTGCCCGCAACACCAGAACGATTCATTGCAAAAAAAATTTCAATCGTCTTTATAACTTCAGTGGAACTCAAGGGCCCAACCCCTCTATATATACTGAATTCTTCAAATTCTTGAAATCAACATGCAATATATGCCATACCTCATCATCACCACTGTCTATATCACCATCATTGTCACATTCACCCTTATCATTTGTCAAACGCTTTATCAATTGCCTTGTTTAAGGACCACGTAATGAAGATGGACTATGAGGGACCATGAATAGGTTTTGGTAAGGTATACTACTCTAATCTTCTTCAAGGCAAGGGATTACTTTGTTGATTAGAAGCCGACACTAGGGGAAAAAATCGAGACTTGGGACAAGTTCGACTCAATTGTCGAAAAGTCAACTGAAAAATCTGGCTGTAATGCACATCTTGTTCTGCATGTCTGAATTTGGATTTATGTTCTGATTGACATCTAAAATTACTGTTTTTGACATTTACTCGACTTTGCTATCAATTTCTTAACTTTACTACCTTGTGTTGACGATTTTTCATTAATGGAATATAAATAGTGATGATTTCTTTTTATCTTTATGAATATCCCTATTACTATAGTTACATTGCCAGATACAAAAGTTATACTAATTATGGCATTTATAATGTTCATAATAAAGTTAAGATATTTGATATCTCAATTCTTGCAAGAGTTACGAAGGAAATTTTGGATTGAATTCGGCTAGTTTAGGCACATGAGATAAAAAATAATAATCAACCCAAAATCTACAGACGAAAACAAGAATGGATAATGATGGACTTCGCGCGAAACAATTTCAAGGTACATCCTTT
This sequence comes from Forsythia suspensa, assembly GCA_023638005.1. Taxonomy (NCBI): domain Eukaryota; kingdom Viridiplantae; phylum Streptophyta; class Magnoliopsida; order Lamiales; family Oleaceae; genus Forsythia; species Forsythia suspensa. The sequence goes on from CM042663.1 coordinate 779,385, forward strand.
TGGGCAAAACAATTGTGTAGTACATGAAGTGAGATTTTTAGTTTACCAACAACACATACAAGAAATGGAAATTCTTATGTACAAAAAATGAATTATACTTCACTTGTACAACTTTAGAGATCCAAGACTCCTCGTTGAACTGTAAACATTGGCTGAGGGTGGTGGAAGATAATATTCCGCGTACATATCCATAAAAAATTTGTCGACAATGTCTTAATAAGCTGGGCAGGTAAGCCTAGCATAGTAATGGAACATCTCTTCTATATCAAGCACATGATCCGTATCATTCACATCCATCATGTCAATTTTTCTCATTTTTTTAAATAAAGCTTTTGTATTCTGAGAAATGGACTCTACTTATCATCTTTCGACTCCTTTAATTCGTTTTGATCCGCAATATTCACTGATTGATTTCTTATACAACATTCATCCATAATTCTAAATACTGATATTCATTCTATACTACTAAATACTTAATTATAACTCTACCACGTGCAACTTACGGACATTCACTAGTACCTAACTTAAAGAAAATATGGTGTCCTTTGAGAACCATGTTAATAAAGGGCACACTTCTTGACACTAGCTCTTTGAATTTCAAAATTACAAAATGGTCACTGAAGTTACAAAGTTTCAGCTCTAGTAACTGAAGTATACTATCGCGTTCATCGACAGTCACTCTATTAAATTCTTAACATGAATTGATGACATGTCACTATTAAGTATCTACGTGGCATACAATTGATCGAAATTTGGTAAAACTTGATGCCACGTGGACTTAATGTACTAATAAAAATAAATTCAAACTGGAAATGATACACCTAAAACATGAAGACCTAGCGGCAATTTCTGGACACTTAAGTTTATTGGAAGTGAGTTCACAAGCTTGCAATCTTACATAATAAAGATTATTAATTTGGGAAAAAATTAAGATTTTGGGAAGGATATGGGGTGAGAATCGGGTTTGAAGGGATGGGGAATTGGGGATCCTAAATTCATGTCCATAAATTATAGCTAAGTTCTTATGTTTTAGGTGCATCTTTTATGGTCCAAATTTATTGTTATTAGTAAATTAAGTTTACATGGCGTCAATTTTGCCAAATGTCGATCGATTGTGTGCCATGTGGACACTTAACGGTGATATGCCATCAATTCACTCTAGAAATTAATAGAGTGACTATCGGTGAACTAGTTAGTATACTTCAGTGACCGTTTTATAATTTTATTGAAACTTCAGTGACTTTCAGTAAATTAACCTTTTAAAGAATTATGAGTTGTGATTGAATGAATGGAAATAAATAGGTTACAACATTTTACATGATGAAAAAGGAGTTGAGATTTGCTGTCTCAATTCCATGGCACATTGACTGTTCCTCTAATGAAAACATTACACATCATCAATGTGAATGTATTAAATATTGTTCATAACGATCTTCTTACTTATTTAATTGATGATATGTAAGATTTTTATTGGAGGAACAGCCAATAGGACATGAATTTGAGACAGCAGATCTCAACTCATGAAAAAGTCACACAAAGTAATTGAGGCTTGTATCCAAAATTAGTTAAAACCCTTGGAAAAAATTCACAGTCATACCCTAATGATCATTGTACATTTTGCACGATGAAAAAGTCACACAAAAGAATTGAGGCTTGTATCCCAAATTAGTTAAAACCTGTGTAAAAAAAATTACACAATCAGACCCTAATTACTATTCAAGCCCTACTTAAGTTCAATTGTTAACTATAACGGCTCATCCTAAATACGACCACTTATATATAGTGAATTAGAAGAAGTCATTTACAAGACTAAACATTAAATTTTTTAAATCATAGGAAAAACTATGAGCTTGTTTGATATAGTTTTTAGTAGTTTTTGATTAAAAGTTGATGAAATTTATGTTTAAAAAGTTGATAAAAGTTGTAGGCGCATGAAATGTGTAGTTAAAATTAATTATTGATTTTGACTTTATTTTTTTAGTAGTTTTTAAACTCCACCAAACAAGCTCTAAATTAATGAGTCAAATAATTCAATAATTACTGAATTTTTAGTAGCGACTTCAATCACTTACTCGCTGAACTTTCAAATGATGATGTGTGCTCACTGAACTTTAGAAAGTTACGCTCCGTTAATCACTCTCTATGATTCAGTAACTGTCAATAGATGGAAGTACACATATGGCCGATGGAATGCCCACATGGCACATATTTCAGATTAAATTCTAGAATTAAATATTTCAATAATTACTGAACTTTTAGTCGAGTCTTCAATCACTAGCTTAACTTTCAAATGATGTTGCATGCCCACTGAACTTTAGAAAGTTATACTTCATTAATAACTCATCATGATTCAGTAACTACCAATAGACGGAAGCGCACACATGGTTGATGGAACGCCCACGTAGCACACATTTGAGGTTAATTCCGTCAACCAATTGAAGCTGCCCCTCCATATCATTAAATCATTTTTTCAAAATGTGATTTATACATGAGAAACGTATATTCTTTCTCCAAATTAAAATATCTCAAAGTATATTCATCCAAATTCAATTTCCTAACTCTAATCCATTTTCTTCTGTGACAAGACGATAGTGCTATCCTACAAACCAACTTAACCGAGAATCACCACTCTGTTTAAAAAATCAACTTCATCATCAGATACATAATCGATTAGTAATTCTTCAGAACATGGATACTCTAAGAGTATGTTTGCCAGTGCTTACAAGCACTTTATAAGTTGATCAAATATTTTTTTTATTCACACATTTCGTAAGACCAACAATTGTTACTCACTTTTTATCCACACATTCCTTAGGACCTACTGTTTATAATCTACAAAAATCTTTACCAAACATACTCAAGTCATCTACTTCATTGTCAACCTCTTCAGCCCCTTCATGTACTATATCTTCAACTCTCGTTTCAACGTCCCTGTGACATTTTTTTCATACAGTAGATCACCATTATAATCAAATTCATTTTCAGAATCAATGAAGTATAGATCCTCTTCCAAATTTGAAGCACAAACAAAAGAAAATGCATTTATTTGCTAAAAGAGATCCATTATGGTCAAAACACATAATTTTCGACGAGAAATGCAAGTTCTAACATATGACATACAACATGAAATTCATCATAAATAAATAAATAAACTATATATTTCACGTTAAGGGTTTTGTTTCCCAAAGAAGAACTGCATACATGCATATTTTTAGATACATAATACGACAAATAAAAACAAATACCAATAGATTTTGGCCTTATCTCCATGTGCGTTATTGTTGATTTTTAAATAGAGTAGTGGTTCTCGATTAGACTGGTTTGTGGGGGTAGCGCTGTTATTTTGTTGCAGATGATAAGGGGTTGGGGTTAGGAATTGAATTTGGAAGAATTGAATTTGAGAAATTTCAATTTGAAAAGAATGAACATTTTTTGTGTATAAATCGTATTTTGAAAAAGTGCATTGATAACAGGCAACTTCAATTTGTCGACGACATTTAACCCAAATGTGTGTCATGTAGGCATTTCGTCAGCCATGTGTGTACTTTTGTCTATTGATAATTACGAAAGAATGAAAAGCCCGGGTGGAAGCACAAAAGGAAAAAGGGGGGAAGAAGTCTAGTGCTAGTTCTTACTGACACTCATAATGAATGATTAACGAAGCGTAACTTTATAAAGTTGAATGATCACACAACAACATTTGAAAGTTTAGTGAGTAATCGAAGACGCGACTAAAAGTTCAGTAATTATAGAAACATTTAACTTCAAAATTTAACCTCAAATGTGTGTCACGTGGGCATTCTGTCAGCCACGTGTGCACTTTCGTCTATTAATAGTTACGAAATCTTGACGAGTGATAAGTGATTAACGGATCGTAACTTTTCAAAGTTTAGTGAACACGCAATAATATTTGAAAATTCAGTTAGGGTGATGGAAGACATGACTAAAAATTCAATAATTATTGAAATGTTTTAGTCCTAAATTAATATGCACTTAATCACGACTGTATGGAGTTTTCTCTGCTACTAAAAAAGTACTTAAACATCTGCGTATCACTAAGTCTTCAATTTCTCCATTCACAAAATGGACTTCCATTGGAGGTGGGCCTCTTCCATAAGATTGAAAATGAGTAAAAACTTTCAAATTCTCTTTTTCTACATTTGCTATGTCAAAGTTGGAAAGATCCTGAAATTGAAGTTACCTGAAATTGAAGTTACCTGAAATCTAGGTGGGGCAAGCTCTTCTATTCTGGTTCATGATTTCTCTTCATCTCCTTCAAAATTTGCTGACCGCTTCTATCTCCCTGATTCGACCGATTATCTCTAAAATCTGATCACCTCTTCAATCCATCTCCCTTCATCGACCATCTCCAAAATCTGTTCACCGCCTCAATCCATCATCATAATAGAGCCTACAGTCGGATCCTACTGCAGGAAACAAGGAAGAAAAAAAAAGACTATGTTCATGTGTTATTACGTCTTTAATTTCTCATTTCAAAAGAAACTCTCACTCAATCCTCTCCCTCAAACCGTCATCTCCAAACTCTACTCACCGCCTCAATTTATCATCCTAAAACTATAAATTGAGTTTTCTTTTTTCTTGTTTTTGTTTTGGATAGTTTCTTCGTTCTTTTTTTTTTCTAGATTTTTTATTGATATTATTTTTGTTATCAAATTTTTTATTTGAGAACAGATCATACGGTCGGATCCTACCAATAAGCAGTATATTATTCACGACCATATGGAGTTTTCTCCACTACGAAAAGAAAAAAGTACTTAAACATTCGTATGTCACAGCGTTTTCAATTTTTTCTTCACAAAATCATCTCCAAAATTTGTTGAGAGCTTCAATATTCGATCATCTCCCTTAACCAACCATCTCCAAAATCTGCTCACCTCCTCAATCCATCTTCCTCAATTGGTCATGTTCCTCCACCAATCATCTTTAAAATCTGTTCACTTCCTCAATCTATTATAATAATAGAGTCTACGGTCACATCTACTGCAAAGGAAACGGTTTACTAGTCACCGACCGTAGGGAGGTTTACTCCGCTACAAGACAAAAAAAAAAGACTTATTTGATCCGTCACTACACTTCATCTTTTCAAACCAAAACCCATATTTCTCTCTCAATTCTTCCATTTCTCTATTATTCTCCATATTCATTAAAATCAAACTTCTCTCAAACAAAACTCTCTCCTTCCCTCTCATTCTCATTCATATAAACTCCTCAATCCATTAAAATCCTCTAAAAATCGGGTTCCACCGTAAAAAGCTATACTTGTTTAAATTTTTTTTTTAAAGGAAGACACTTTATTTTGATGAAATAATCTCAGCCTCGAGAGCATGTGGTCCGTTGTCCTCTTGTAAAGCGTCAACTTCACATAGCAAAGCTTGAATTGTTTACTAAACACACCCCCCACCCCCAATCCCACACCCCAAACCCCAGCCACCGTCCACCCATTTCAACTTGACTACTTCGGATCATCATCATCACCTGATTCACGCAAGGTGATGAGGGACAGCTCGATGGGAGCGGTGGTGCCGGCGATGAAGAAGCCGGAGGAGGAAACAATAACGTCAACTACAATAACAACCAAAGGAGAGTTCGAGGCGGAGGCGGAGGCGGAGGTGGCGGACAACGAATTGCTTTGCCCAATTTGTATGCAGATAATAAAGGATGCTTTCTTAACGGCATGTGGGCATAGCTTCTGCTATATGTGCATTGTTACTCATCTCCGCAATAAGAGCGATTGCCCTTGCTGTTCTCACTCCCTTACCCCTGATCAACTCTTCCCTAATTTTCTCCTCGATAAGGTTCATATAATACTGAATATTTGAGACTGTTCTGTTTATTGGATGAATGCTGAATGATCAAGTTCTAATTTTTTTTTGACTTGTTTGGGTTTTTTTTTTTTTTTTTTGGGGGGGGGGGGAAGAGGACTAGAGGAGTGAGGGTTTATTCATTTTTTTTTAACATGTCTATTTTATTGCGGATTTGGTGGCAATATAATTTTGTTTCTTCTTAGTTTGCATACATTTCGTAATTTGCGTAATTCTTTTCATCCTGGTTTGTCTGGTTTGAATCTTGAAATAGTTTACTTCACAATGCAGCTTATTGTTATACGGTTTTCGTGTACCACATTTGTAGCTATTGAAGAAGACATCTGCCCATCAATTATCGAAAAATGCATCCCCTGTAGAACAATTTCGTCAGTCATTGGAACAGGTGAGTCATGATTTTGGAATACACTTGAAATTTCTATGGTATAATTTTTCATTTTCTCTCCATTTTTACTCCTAAGACAGTTCCTGACTATTCACTGATTAAATTACCAAGGAAAGAGAACCCATACGACCTGGTTGCTGCAGCATTCCTTCAATTATTTAAGCCGATACATACTACTGGTGTATGACCGTTGAAAGTTATTTCTAAATACTTACTTTTGAGAAAATGTTAAGTAATATGATAATGGTGAACAAAATTTTTAAAGTTACTTTTGCTAGTATATTAGTTATTATAGTTAGTATATTTTTCCTCATGCTTTACCTTATAACCCAATTTCTATCTCTTCTCCTTCACTTAATTTTATTTGAGTGAATGGTTGTAGTCGAACTTTATCTCTACATGTGAATTTTTACTTTTTGCATGACTGTTAACCTTGGGTTGTGTGGTCACACTATGCTTCCCCTAATTTGGTGTCTTATATGATGAAGGCTTGAGATGAGGCATTTCATGACTTGTGGGTGGGGTGAATTTGAACTGCATTTCATTCTTTACTGATTTGTGGCCTGCATGGTTGCGTTTTCAGACTGTTTTAAGGTTATGTTTTGCTTGATCCAGTTAGCTTGTATTGTACCATCTGTTGACTGTGAAGTTAGCTTGTACTGTACCGCTATTAAATGCAAAGTTAGCTTGTTCGGAAGGTTAAAGCAGTCGCGATGGGTTTTGGAGAAAGGGAATTTTTTGACTGCAAAAGTTCAGGATGGGTTTTACAACATGGAGGCTTTCTGCTGTTGAATTTTGGTGAATTTAAACAGGGATGGCCATCCACATAGCTTCTCTACATCTGCAGTTGAATTTATTTTCAAACACTTCGACCACAAAAGCCAACCAAACACACTTTTATTGTCTCCCATTAACTCTTTCATAATTTATTATTTAGTAATAAGCTAATCGGGTGTAAATCACTGATTTTCCAAATGAACATCTAAAAGTATTTCTTTTACTTGATCATTATAATATTCATATGGATATAAAGAATTCACTTAAGGTTAGTGGAGAGGTGAAGACTTTCAACTTCTGTTATCATCAAGGACAAAGCTCTGCAATCAGATGGTTATTTGTTGTTTCAAAATTGTTGAGAAATTGTCAAAGATGGTTTTATGAATGATACTCATAATCTATACTATGTTCTGGTGAAATTCATCCATGGTTGTTGTTCTTTGTTCCTGAAATAAGATCAATTAATTTTGATCGCTATGTTTAATAATTTTGGCAAAGTTCTTCTCAAAGGGTTAGAGAGATTATGTCTCATACTGTTCTTTTGTGTAAGTTAGATGGTTCTAGGACTTAAATAAGTTTTATGGAACAACTTGCATTCGTTCTTCTAGTATCTCATGTCCAGTCTAATGAACTAATCTGTTGCACATATGAGTGAAAATATCAAATCAGGAGAATCTGACTATATGAGGAGATCTTGAGGGTGTATAGTTGCAATTTTAAGCCCTTTGACCTATTTTTTCACTTTCGTAGAAATATGGGTGAATTTTCTCGCCATTCTCCTTTGTATATGGTCTCTCCTAATTAAGCAATATGTTTTTCTGACCATTATTGTGCGAATTTCCTGAGAAACGAAGTCATAGGCACTTAGGTTCAGGGAGGACACCCATGTGCTTCGTAATTTGCCTAAAAGAGTCAAGTCTGGCTGCAGAGTCTTGTGAAAGTGATGTAATGATATTTGGAACAAACATGCATTTAAGAACTACTGGATTACTGCCTAATGGAACCAACCAGAAAGTTCCATTGCAAATCCACTTTTGCTTACTGATTCTTTGAGGGTTGTATTCTGCAAATGCAGTGAAGTCACTCAACTCTAACACTTGTTTCATATCTATTGGTTGTGCAGAGGCTTGACATATTTTGTCCTTCAACAGGGTTGTGAAGTGTCAATAAAGGAGCTGGATACTCTGTTGTCTCTTCTGGCAGAGAAAAAGAGAAAAATGGAACAGGAAGAGTCAGAGCGAAACATGAAAATTCTGCTAGACTTCTTACACAGCTTGAGGACACAAAAAGTTAATGAGCTCAACGAGGTTTGTACATAATAAGAATCAACGAAAGAGATCACGACATCAAATTGTGAACACTTGATTATGACATAGCTGTTTGAGATTTGCATTTGGTAATGCTTCCATTTTTGTTTTTCTCTAAACCTATTTTTGGGTGGTTGCTTGAGTTAAACTTTCAGACCCTCCTGTCTCTGTGGAACCGCCATATTAGATGAGTAGGTCCTTCTATTAATTACATACATGATTTCAGGGCTAGGTCTTTACTAAATTTATGCTGAGGTTTATGTCAAAATTTTCCACTTTATCTGATTGACTAGAGCAACCTTGTTTGCATTAGGCGTGCCATGATTGTTCCACTCCTAAATAATTACTGTTGATTTTTAAATCTCAACGACCCTTTATTAGAGTAATTCATTGAATGCTTTTTTCATAAAGTTTGATTGGAAAATTAAGAAAAATTGTAAGATAGCAAAATATTTAATACTGTTTGGTTTAGTTTGGTTTGAAGCATAATTAGATCAAGGAATATTATGAAATTTGATGAGTGATTTTTGCGGATGAACAAAGTCGTAACATTGAGAGTTTTTTGGCTAACGAGGACTTTATCATCCAAATGTCATGGGAATTCAGGAATTACTTTGAGCTCTAAGGTGGGCTCCTTAATTATTATATCATCCCATGTTTTGTCTTCAGTTATTATTTCTTGTGTCTAGTTTCTGAGTATAGTCCTGCAGTTTCTGGAGTACTACTCTTTCTGAATTAGATCATGAATCATTTAGCTGGGTCAAATGCTTGTTCAGGTAGGACATTCTTAATTATTTGTTATCCTAGTAGAATTTGGATATTTTGCATCTTCTAATAGCGAGCACTCCATTGAAAATCTTCTAAGAGAGATTCTAGTTTTCCTGGTCTTGTCTACTCATCACCATTTTCTTATAATTTTTCTACGGTTATTCTTGTTTTTTGATAACCATAGTCCTCTTACTAAGAGGTTAACCAGCATCAGTTTTTGTATCAAGAGTTGGTTGGTCTTGGTGTCAGATTCTGTACACACCTAAGGAGTAGTAATGCAGGTAGTATCATGGGATCCAGGATGATTCCAGTTATCCCAATTCCCCAAGAAACATCGGGCCTTGGCAGTATTCTTTGTAGTGAAAAGCTTAAAGGCACCAAAAAAAGAGGATTTCAGTAATATCAATTGTTCACTTGATGAAGGATTCAAAATCTGCTGCGAGACATATTGTAAAAAGGGTATTTTGGGACAAGGACGGAAAAAGCTATAACAAAGGGCAAGCTACATCAATGTACAGGACACGATGGCTGACAGCATATTGTTAGAGGTTAAGTTGAAAACGGGAATTTTATGGTGATATGAGTAGAATTAACAACTTTGAGTTTCAAGATATTGTGAAGAAGAATGTATGTGTTGATCAAGAATTAGATCAGTATTTTGACAACAATTTCTTGGCTCCTTAGCATTATGTAAGGAACCGGTGAAAGAAACAACTTCTGGTGGTGTTTCTGCATTTCATTTGGAAGATGATGGTGTAAAAGCTAGAGGGTTGAAACAGTTGGCTATACCCTTTTTCCGGCCATAGAACAATAGAAAGATGAGTTTTAGCTCTCATCGCCAGATTCAGCTTCTTATTCTGCAAAAAATTGAAAAGTAAATGTAAAAGGATATTTCTGAATATTTTCATAATCCAACTTAGAAAAGATGAGGTGCGATTTACCTATAAGTTTTTTACATGTTAAAAATTGGCCCATGCTAAATTTAAAGACTTTTATACTTCAACACTAGAAAACTTAAGGTGTTTTCTCCAACCAGAGAAGAGTGATGCTGGCCATAGAGGGTTCAATGGTTAAAATATGACCATGGGATTGGAATTGCTTGAAATCCTTGGCAGATGCAGTGGAGATGTCTTACCTGTTAGTTTTGTCTTTAGTCAGTATTTATTTTTTTCTTCTGCAATCATATTATAGTTAGAATTTGGTCGTGAAGTAATTTTCTTATCAAATCCTTGTCTAAGTAGAACTCCCTTAATTATTATGCCTTCTAGCATTTCAGGGCATTGTCCTAGTAGAATTGGGGTGTCTAGGAGTCTATGCTTAAGATATGATTCTCTCAATTTGTAAGTGTAGCGAACAGTGTCCCTGCAGTTCTGCAATTTTGAATGGTGAAACTCCATTAATATTCTTCTCTTAGAGATTTCTTATAAGGTCTTAAAGAAATTCTAAGTTTTTTTTTTTTTTTTCTGTCTTCTTCTTCCTCTCATATTATTTCCTTCTTTATTCTTGTTGCTGGACAACCTATCATTCTTTTAGTGGCTGTCCTGCTTCACACGGCCTAAGAGTGACCTGAATTTCATTTTTTCTGCTTCTCTCTTAGGTACAAAATGACATTCAATATGTTAAAGAAGACATAAATGCTGTGGAAAGGCATAGGATAGAGCTATACCGTGCGAGAGACAGGTATTCAGTGAAACTGCGGTTGCTTGGTGATGATCCTATGGGATTGAAGTCTCCTGCTTCATCATTCAATAGAATTAGTACTGGCCATTTATCCTCTGGAAATGAACTAGGAGGAATACTTTCCGAGAACTTCCAGCACAAAAAGGTGGAGGGAAAGGCTCAACTTGGCTTCCTTGGACCCCAGAGAAAGGACACTTCTTCCAGTGGTCCAACTTCGCAGCATTTGAGCCAATCTGGCTTGGCTGTAAAACAGAAAAGGCGTGTCCATGCACAGGTTAGGGAAGATCTACTATGCAAGCTTTTAATTATATATGGTGCAACCCGTGGAATTTATTTGAAAATATTGGGATACAGTTTCTGGTGGGCTCACCATAAAGTTGACTATCTGACCAATTGTTGTGCATCACATTTAATCTAAAAATGGACTCTTGCTGTATTAACCACCTCAAAATCTTTCATCTAAGATTTATGGTTATCCTGGAGAACAATGATCTCGGCATTGATTATTTTCACGGCCCCAGGTTCCTTCCTTTTGATCTTGTCTTTGTATTTGAACTGAGAATGTTGAATTGTCTCTTTCTTTGCTTTAGGCTTTTTCTCCACGAGCTATTCCTGAACATCTGCAAAGTCGGGAGCCAGTAGAATTAAGCATAGTTTCATTGCTTTTGCCTGATAACAAGATTACTTTCTTTTAACAACATTGTTTGTGAATCAGTTTTTTCTCCTCGTGATAGATTATTATAATCCTTTTCTACAGTTTAATGATTTACAAGAGTTTTACTTGCAAAAGAGACGTCAGTCGACCAACCATTTACCCTCCCAAGAAAAGAATGATATAAGTATTACTCACAGAGAAGGTTATAATGCTGGTCTAGCAGATGTTCAATCTGTTCTAAGCACATTCACACGATACAGGTAGAGTCATCGATTTCTGTTCTACAGAGATTTTCTTCCACTTGCATGCTTTTGATTTCTTTGTCTTCTATTTACGTTCTCTTAATCTTATTCTGGAACAGCCGATTAAGAGTAATTGCTGAACTTAGGCATGGGGATCTCTTTCATTCGACCAACATTGTTTCAAGGTAAATTGGATCTTTGAATGGAATAATGGATACTGGATGGAAGTATAATCATATCTAGTAATCTTGGCAGCCTGTTTGGAAACTCCAATAACATGATCAGATCAGATCTGACTTGGCTATAATTTCAAGAATTCAAGCCTTTATATATCTCTAGTTTGGCTAATTTAGTTTTTCTAAACTAATGGAAGAGAGAGAGTGGAAAAACTTGGCGAGAGATCTAGAGAGGAGACATATTTGCGGGAGTCATCTGCATTTTGGCAGAAGTGAATTTATATCTCCTCCATTCTACTCCTACTCAGAATGAACTTGCTCCCGCTTTTCATAGAAATCAGGTGGGACAAAATCTGGAAAAGATTGAAATTTTTTCTGCACTAAACTATGATCACCATATTGGCCTACGTATGTATTCTCACTAAATCTAAAGTTAGTGATTACAAAACACTACATAAGGATGTAAAAGTTTGCCGAGGGAAAATGGACAAGAATCAGAACCATCACAGAAAATTAAATGGGAAAACACCTGTCCATCGAAATAACACAATCTGGAGGAAAGAAGAAAAGAACTCAAGAAAGAAAAGCGGAAAGAGAAAGCGTACTCATAGAATGCATTTGACTGGAAATTCAGTGATGTAATATATATACAGTTTTTCATGGAAAAGAAATTTGGATTTTATTATTTTCTTTTCATCCAAGAAAGAAAATATTTTTTTAAGGATACTCAAAATGAACTTGCTCTCACTTTTCCTAGAAATCAGGTGGGTCTAAATCTGGAAACGATTGAAATTTTGCTGCACTAAACTATGATCACCAGATTGGCCTACGAATGTATTCCGACAAATCTAAATTTAGTGATTACCAAACACTACATAAGGATGTAAAAGTTTGCGGATGGAAAATGGACAAGAATCACAACCATCCCAGAAATGTAAATGGGAAAACACCTGTCCACCGAAACAACAGAATATGGAGGAAAGAAGAAAAGAACTCTAGAAAGAAAAGAGGAAAAAGAAAGCTTACTCATAGAATACATATGACAGGAAATTCAGTTATGTAATATATAGTGTCCATGGAAAAAAAATTGGATTATGATATTTTCTTTTCGTCCAAGAAAGAATTTTTTTTTTAGCAATAAATGAATTAAGTCATTTAATTTCCTGCACGTTGGCTGTGCCAAAATTCATCAATACCTATTAACCTACCTAAATCCATCGAGTGTAATTATTTTGCGAGTTCTCAACTAAATTAGTGGGTTGTAGAGGGGGGGGGGGGATTAGGGGTGTTGAGGGAAGATGAAGAAAGGATAGTCAGAGGAATGCAGAGGAGAGTGTCTGCAGTGGGGGCCCTGATGGAGACAGTGCTTCTGCTCCTTGATAATAAAATGAAAAAATATAGTGAATGGTTCCACTCAACCCATTTATGACTGAACTTGTTGAAACCTGTCTATAAATAGGTGGGACACTCCCACCACCTGATTAGACCCACCCAATTACCCCTATATCCACCTGATTGTCTACTCTACTGTTGGTTGATCAGCGATATAGATACGTCTGGAGGAGTTTTGATTTGGAATTGTAATAATGATTTTGATGTCACTTTGATGTGATACTAGCCTAAAGTGTAAATACTTTTTGTATGGAGAAACAAATGCCTTGTTTACGTGGTGGAAGTCAAGAGCAATGTGGACACTCCATTGAAATATTTTTATTGTCCATGTAATTTAATTGATATTTTACATCTTTTGCATTTCAATTTTTAATTTGTATGATGTTTCTACTTAAATGTTTACATACCCAATTCTTATTGCAGCATAGAGTTTGATCGTGACGATGAGCTGTTTGCTACTGCTGGAGTTTCACGATGCATAAAAGTTTTTGACTTCTCCTCGGTAGGTTTTTACTTTTTTACCAGTTTCCTCTTCTCCGTGGTGGTCCTATCCTTTGTTTTGATTGCTTCAGTTTGGATTTTGGAATGAGATTATATATTGTAAGAACCTGTTTTTCCCTCACCTTTTCATGCTTGATGGGATTATGTGCAATATTGATGACAGCTTTATTGCTACCATAGAGCTTCACGTGGTCTTAGTAGCCATCATAAATTATGAAGAAAGAGACCTTGCCATATCAACTCATGTCTTTTTACTTTTACACAACATCTAATCGCTGATTGCTTCATGCAACCAACGATGAAAGTGCACCAACCCAAAGTTGACCTTCTGCCTATGATGGAGCCATCCTAGGACTAGTCTGCATCACAATATGCTTTTGTGCTTGGCTAATTATTCATGAAAAATGAAAAGCCTTAACCTAGAGAGTCTTTTAAGTATCTACGAACCTTCATTATTGTCTCCAGATGCTCTTCACGAGTTGAATGCATAAACTGATTGACTACACTTACTACAAAGGATTGCCTTGTCTCGTGTGAGATAAATATATCAGCTCGCCCACAAACTTTTTATATAGTTACTTGTCAACTGTCTCTTTTCTAATGCTGCCCCAAGCTTTTAGTTCATATCCAGAGTTTCGGTTGGCTTGCCACCTAACATATCTACACCATTTGAAAGATCCAATTTAGCAACTTCAATACCTAAGAATTACCTTAGGTGCCCGAGATCTTTAATTTAAGAAGACATTTCAGATTTTCAATTTCCTTCACATCATACCAGTCACAAATAACATAAATGATAAGAATAGTAGTTTTACCAATGTTGGCATGTAAGTGATATCCTTGCCTGTGGGGTATTCATACTTACGAACAGATTCTTTAAATGTTTAATGTTGGAGATTGCTTCAAACTATGGAGAGTACACTTCAACTCCATGTAGTTCTCATTCTATCATAGGAGACCAAAACAGGTTAGTTATTTTCAGTAGGAGGGAGTAACGCTGGGATACGAAGGGAGGACTGGTATGACATGCCAAAACTGATCAGCAGAGACAAACATTGTTCACTATTTTTAGTAGAAAGAATGGGAGGAAGAACAAATGGATCAATAGGACATTCCAAAACTCGCCTTCAACTATAAAATTCTATGCCTGAAGTGAAGTTTTTGGTGATATGGGACAATACTCGGAAAAAGTTACATCTATGACCTAGAAGACTGTTATGGTAGGCAGATGAAAACATTTTAGTCTTTTTTGTATAGGAGAGTACTCAAGAAATCCACGTCCACCATTATTTTGAAGATACGTTTCCTCCTACAAGTCGATGTAGTAACAAGAATATATCTAGTGGAAGATCTTTAACAGATGATTCACTTGTGGTTCATTCTTTCCCTAGTTTTAAATTGATGAGCTTTGGGTTGAGCGAGAAGGGTGTCCCCTGAATGTCAAGAAGCACTTTTCACACAGTGAACAAGAAGAATTAAGTGCTTCCTAAACCCTAGGATGGAACAAGTCAAAGGGCACCTAGCCCGTGGCTTTGATACCATGTAAGAAGCTGGTTTCCCCTCATATTTTGTTTTAAATTTTTATTTTTCTTTCATATGAAAGCATCACATTACAATGAATATTTATACAAGATAAATATGGCAACCATACTAATTTACAACTAATCACATTCCATAGATTTGGGAATCAAATCCCAGAATAAGAAAAGGAAATTCTGTTCTCTGGGCAGTGGGCATTGACTTTCTCCACAATATAATGTTCTATTACGCATTTACTACATGATTGGAACTGCCAATTTCTTTTTGTTTTGAATGTCTAGGCAGGGATTATGAACTTCCCCACCTTTATGACATCCATACATAATGAGGAATAAGAAAGCAGGACAATAAATTTGGGATGTGCAAGTTAAAATCACCCACTGTGAATGAGATACTTATTCATTGTGAAAGTTCAAATATTGGAAGAACTGAATTCTGGGCATTGATAGTGCAAACTAAACATAAAATTGATGGGAATAGTCATTGAGATTCCTATCCTCCCATCTATCTCAGCCTTAGAGGAATAAGAGCTTGGCAAGATTACACCTACACCTTATCCCAATATTTTCTAGCATGATCATATGCAGGAATAAAATGTTTTAAAATAACCTATTATTTACTGAGCATGATCTGTATGGCCTTCATATCTGAATCTTTAACATGGTTTTCAGTGATGTAAAAACTAACTGCATTCGTGGAGATCGTCCCCCACTATATGCAGCTGATCAGAGTGCCCCACTGATACATGTTCTACAGCTCAACTGAGCAAAAAGGTGTTTTGATCATTGTTGCTGTGGGCTGTTGTTGTTCGCGTATAATTCTTATATGATGATATCTGAAGTTAGCACGTGATGATTGTGATTTCCTCGAGACTAAAATTGAACCCTAATTTTATCAAGGAAATTACCTGTTGGTCTGCTGACCTTGATATACACTTTTGCATTTCAGGTTGTAAATGAACCTGCAGATGTGCACTGCCCTGTTGTGGAAATGTCAACAAGGTCTAAGCTGAGCTGCTTGAGCTGGAACAAATATAGCAAAAACCTTATCGCTAGCAGTGATTATGAAGGAATAGTAACTATTTGGGATGCAACTACACGACAGGTAAATCTGGAACAACCATCAATGGTAATTTTTGTTATCGTAATATGAAAACTACAAACACTTAAATGTTAATGATAGTTGTTGTATTTTGAGAATTTTGTATTTTTTTTTTAAACTTCTTTTACTGATGCTAAAAATCTTTTGGTGCATTCAGAGTCTTATGGAATATGAAGAGCACGAGAAGCGTGCTTGGAGTGTAGATTTTTCACGAACTGAACCGTCAATGCTAGTTTCTGGTAGTGACGATTGTAAGGTACAAAGAGAACACTTTTGAATTTCCCAACTTGAAATTCAACCTGTAATTTTGCCTAATTCTTGCTTAAATTTTTAGTGAAAGGAAATGCATGTTTGCATGAGTAGTTAGATCCACACCAATCAAAACTTGATGATTTCTCGCATAGTTTAGAAAAGCTTAATCTGGTACCGAGACGTTATAACTTTGTGAGGTGAGGCGTAAGCCCCAAGACAAAAAATAAATAATTTAAATAATATAAAAGTACAAAAATATGCTTATAATAAATCATAAACCATCTTTAAAAATCCATAATAAAACAACAAAATTAGAAGTCCATGGAAAAACAATACAAATAAATTAATAATAAATATCAAATTATCATGAAGATAATCATCAACATTCTCTTCCTCATCACTATTGGTTTCTTCTCATTCATTGTCATCATCCACCTCTAGCAATTGTGTATTTTCCTTTCCCTTTTCCTTCCATGTAAAGACAGAAAAAAGAAAATATCATAACTCGTAAAACATTCTAGATTATAAAGAAATAGCCCAAAAAGCGAGAACCAATAACAAAATGTCCGGAAAATGCAAGACAGATGTGCAAACTTTGTAGTCCTCTTGAGGAGTAAGTCTCACAAATGTGCAAGGTGTAAGCTTTGAGGTGTTTTATAAATGCCTCATGTGAGGTGGGATTCTAGACGTAAGCCTCAAATAGCTTTTTCAATAAGTCTCACAAATGTGCAAGGTGTAAGCTTTGAGGTGTTTTATAAATGCCTCATGTGAGGTGGGATTCTAGACGTAAGCCTCAAATAGCTTTTTCAAACAATGGTTTCTCGTACCATACAAAGGTGTAAACTGTAAAGGTTTAGAGTTTGCAACTTTTACAATATGTAATCTTTCTTAACAAAATTGATGTCCATTTTTCTCTAATTTAGTTTTATACTTCAGGAAGTTCACAGATTATCATTAGTTCTCGGATTGATGTAATTACAAATTTCATGTTTTGATAATATTTTCTTTAAAACATTGTTTAATATATATATATATATATATATAAACAATGTAAACTTTATTTCATAGTTACAGTGAAGTTCTACAAAAGACTGAAAGAAGCCTAAGAGTAACAGTGAAGTTCTTCTACAAAATGCTGAAAGAAGCCTAAATATCAACAATATAGCTTTACATACAGTAGCTCTGGATGCTTGCCTGCTCCGGCAAAATGTTCTAGTTACTGAATGTTATCTTCAAGTAATTATTTTTGGCATCGCATATACAAACTTCTTCCCACTTAATTCATGTCTCTTAATAGGTTATAAATGTAAGACTATGATTATCAAATGTCTTTTAATAGGTTATAAATGTAAGACTACGATTATCAGGTCCCATGCATGCATCTACATGAATATTTGTTGCTACTCTATCTGATTTGTAACTAATCAAATGAAACATCCAATTAAATCAAATCTTTTGTAGCCACGTCAGGTCTTGCCACGTCAGGTCATGTTAATTTTTGTTTACCTCATTCTCTAATCTGTTAGGGTGGTATTGCAGTAAAACTGACATAAACATTTGTCTTCCTTGACTTTCTGTCACTATTAAGCACAAATTATTTTCATGCTTTTTATTTGGTAATTTGACTTGTATGATACACGGGTAGGGACTGGACAATATGGATATGATTGGATATGGAAATGAGATATGGACATTCATTGAAAAAATAGGATATAACAACAAAAAATAAAGCCTAGTTTAATAAATTTGTCGTCAACTACATCAATCCGGAAAAATAGGATACAAAAAAAAAAAAAAAAAAAAAGAATAGGCTAGTAGGTTCGGTTGTGGCCTAAATTCTTTCATTCTGGTCCATCATGTCTTCTAGGTGTATGGCGTTAAATTAGACGTCAAGAAACTTTAGTTTATATTTATGTCATGCAATTTTGATGTTGGAATTGTCAGCAATAAACCGACCAGCTTCAGAAACAAGTAAATCTTCCATTCATGGTACTGCATGAACAAAATTTGGTTGACCATAATTTAACTTGTTTGGATACCCACCCTCAAGTTCAGTCTTGGAGTTGGAGTAATATAACTTGATCTTCAACCAGTTTTGTTGAATCTACTGAAGATCCCATTTCAAGATGGCTGTGGAGACCCAAGCCTGCCAGAAAAACTTTTATAGATTATGTTAGGTTGTCTTGGTCAGTTCCCTTTGCTTGGTTTCATGGATCTTTGTGTTTGATTCAAACTTTTTGGCAACATTTCCCTTCATTGACTAGGTTTGACACACTTACCGCTCAAGAAACACACCTAAATGGTTTTCTGATTTCTAGTTGCATAGAATGTAACAATTATGATATACTTTTTCAGTGTTCCAGGATGCTAAAGAGGGATCTAAGGCATC
This sequence comes from Forsythia suspensa, assembly GCA_023638005.1. Lineage (NCBI taxonomy): Eukaryota > Viridiplantae > Streptophyta > Magnoliopsida > Lamiales > Oleaceae > Forsythia > Forsythia suspensa. The sequence goes on from CM042663.1 coordinate 798,392, forward strand.
TGGACATTTGACAGTACCCAAAATATATTTCATTTTCCTCTCCTTTGAAGGAAAAGTATACTAATGTGATTACTCAAGTAAATTCTCACCATTCAGTTTTTATGTTTTAATTTGTAAGGTCAAATTATTTGGGAGAGAATCGGGGAGGTGAAGCCTTAATACCAAAAATATTCTAACAAATGCAGGAGAGAATCTTGGAGGAGGTGAAGCGTCAAGATTCAAAATATTCCACCAAAATTGTACGCGTTGCCTTATTGTTGGGATGAAAAGTGGTTTGAGAACTAACAATGGATCCCAAATGGATGCACTGTTCTTGCCCACCCAAATTGCGAGGAAACAAGACGTAAAGCACTAGAAAGACTAAAGTAACCTTAGCAAACATGAGACTGGGAAAATAATGGCATGGCAGTGAATTACAAATCTTATACCAAACAAGGGTAGAGTGAAAAGATATATTTTACCGGGGGAAGGGTACCTTATCCCTTTCTCTTGCCATCCACAATCATACATAGCCTTAACATGAACAAAAAGATTGTGAGGTAAATTTAGTACAAGTTGAAGCTGGAGCCTTGATAAAGCGAGTCATCTGTGATTTGGTAGTTCCATTTCACGGTAATGCAAGTGTTATTCTTGCTTTTCAATTTGGTTCTGCAGTCTGCACTGTGTTCTGTACAATCAACTTTATTTTTGTGTTCTCTCATCCTTGTAACAGTGATTGCTATATACATACAATTGCAGGTCAAAATATGGTGCACAAATCAAGAAGCTAGTGTCCTCAACATTGATATGAAGGCCAATATATGCTGTGTAAAATATAATCCTGAATCTAGCCTATATGTTGCGGTAAAAATCCATTTCTTGCTCCCTGTTTCAATAGCTGTTTTTTATTTTTCTTTCCTTCTTTCGGCTTTTTTTTTTTTTTTTTTTTTGTGTGTGTGGGAGCGGAATTGGAAAGGAGTTAAGATAGACATAGTGCCTGTTCAACAATATGGAATAATTTTTTAATTTTCTTGTGAAGGCATATAAGTAGGTGATCGACATTATCCACAGTAGTGATCTGTATATGTGCATGCTCATGAATCTTGTTGCATCCATTTCTTAGCTATGTCCGTTGTTTGTCCAATACTGTGGATAAATTTGTGTTAGAGGTCTATGAGACTCGCAGTGGATTCTTGAAGTTTATTTGAAGAGCAATTACTATGTTATCAAAATGATGATTCGCCTTCATTATCTAATTTGGATGCATTTTTGTAAGATAGTAGCAATGATGATAGCGTAGCGTAACTCTGATTAAAATATTCTATAGTAAATAGATTGAAAACTACTGCCAAGGTTTTATTCATTCCTGGACAAAAGAAAAACACATGGCAAAAGAAAGAACATAGAAAAGCAAAAGCAGTAGACTAATATAGACCTGAGGTATCATCCTCGAATGGATACTAATATAGACCTGAGGTATCATCCTCGAAGTATCCATTCGAAACTACTGCTTCAGGAATTTCACATCTTGAATTTTCTGTCATTTTCATTTTCTTTGAAATAAGATGTTTAAGAGCATACCTTGTAATATTATGCAGGTTGGCTCTGCAGACCATCACATCCACTATTATGATTTAAGAAACACCTCCCATCCAATTCATGTGTTCAGTGGCCATAAAAAAACCGTTTCGTATGTAAAATTTTTGTCCAACAATGAGCTTGCTTCTGCATCAACAGACAGCACCCTACGATTATGGGATGTCAAAGAAAATTCGCTTGTAAGATTCACGACCATAGATATATGGCAGCATATTTCCGTTGCCAATTACATTCCTTTTAGTTGTTTACTATTTTTGGTAATATATTGGTGGTCGATGTTTTCAGGTGCGTACATTCAGAGGGCATACAAACGAGAAGAATTTTGTTGGTCTCACAGTAAATAATGATTTCCTTGCTTGTGGCAGTGAAACAAATGAAGTGTGCGTCTACCATAAGGTTAGTGGATCCTGCATAAAACATCTTGGACACATTTAACACACAGTACTAAACAGTACAATGAACAATATCTAAGTTTCTTGTACTTTGTCCAATATTGTACAATTCACCTTACCAAACAAATTATTTATGTATAGTTGAGATTTGATTTCTTTCTTATTTTTGTCACATTTTGGGCAACTCAGGCTCTTGCTAGACCTTTGACATCGCATAGATTTGGCTCTCCCGATTTGGATGACACTGACGAAGAGGCAGGATCTTACTTTATCAGTGCAGTATGCTGGAAAAGTGGAAGTCCCACCATGTTGGCTGCCAATAGTCAAGGTACAATTAAAGTTTTGGTACTTGCAGCTTGATATTTACAGTTATTGGTGAAAATAATAGTAAAAGTGACTAAATTTTGTAACTAAGAATATTCTCACAATAAATTTGATCGTAATTCTTTAGAATTTATTGTGATTGTACATAATGCATTTGAATGAAAGCAGGCGTGGATGTTTGTGTACTTAAGAGAAATGATAAACTTGTGTCAGATTCTTCGTCTAAAAAAGTTGTTAAACGTGCGAAAATTTTATTTTATTTGATTGTGGATTTCGATCATTTTGTTATGTCTTTTGAGTTGTCTACGGAGATTTATATAGTCTCTTAAAAAAAATCATTACTTGATCACCCAATGGTGGCAGTAAATGAGAAGCTCGTAAACTGAAACAATGGTTATACACTCAAGTCGATTTCATTATGCATTGTGTTAGAAACAAAGTTTGCATTCAACTTTTTTATCAATTTAATTATTAAAATGGATTTATTTTTATTTTTTTTCAAAAAATTTCATTCAATCTGCTCTTTGTCATCTTGAATCAAAACAAACGAGCCAAGGAAAATTATGCCTATTGGAAATTGCACATAGATAATGTGCTTACAGTCGAGAACATTTACTTGTCTTAATGTGTCTAGATAAAGGAGGCATATGAACCGTGGTGTCATTTTTACCAGAAACCATTTCTTGGTTCAAGTTGAATTACAATATGAAAAAGATGAAGTTCGAGATTTCAATCCTGAATATTTACCAACTAACATACATTTAGATGTTCATATGATTGCCACCAAAATTTCAAATTTAAGAACTTGACGTGAAAACCTCATATGTAAAATAAAAAATATAGATAGATTTGACATTTTGTCGTGATAATATTGCTAAAAATCCATAAACACGACTGAATTTTAAACGTTGAATATATGTTATTTATATAGTGAATCAAGATGATCGCGACATCTACTATTCAATAAAATAGTGTTGCAACTTGAAATAGTCATTCAAAACAGGATTTTGAATACTACAATGTCTTCATGTTGTGAAATACCTAATAAGACACAAGCTCAATTTTTTCCGTTAATATCAAGTAAAATAATATCATGAAGAACAAATAATGATTATCACAATCTCCATATCGTTTCAATCTCAAATTTAGATAGTTATTCTAAGTAATACTACATAATAGTCTAGATTCATCTCCATTTCAAAATTTGAACCTTTGACTCGATCTAAATTCATATTTAAAGTCGTGAAATCATATAACTCGATACTTGAACATTACATGTTCAAAATCAAACAAGTAGAGCTTGTAAAATATGTCTTACCTTGAATTTTATTTTTATGTTGATTGCTTGACTTGTCAGTTTGTAAAAAGGGTGGGTGGCCGTGGTATCTATTTATAGGGCAGCAATATAACTCTTTGCCATTATGAATGGAAGCTGTAACTTTTTTTAGTGTGTCCGTTTAATTTAAAAAAATGACCATTTGGTCATCTTTTCGTAATTGAAAAATCACGAAATTAGTAGTACGTGAATTCTTATATTTTTTACATCATAATTTATAATTTAATGCTTGAAAAATAATGTGTTGACTTGAACTCGTTCGAACATGGTCTAAAATCTTGAAAAAAGTCAAACCGATTGCGAAATTCTCCAACCGGACCAAATCTTATGCTTAATTTCAAATTCAGAAACATTAATGTTGACTAGAAAATCCTCAAATCATCATATTTTCTTTCAATTGCATTTTAGTCCCTGAAGTTTCCAAAATTTGTTAATTATTTGATTATTATTTAGTTAAGGTCGTAGTCTTTTGACGTCAGATGTTTTATTTTCAGTGATAGAGTACTGAAACTTCGATAATAACTTTGTCGTTTTGTTTGGGTGAATGATTAATAAAAATCTCGAAGAAGTTTTCTTCAAACTTTGATCGCAACCTGGTACTTGCATGCGTTATTGGAGTGTTGATCACGTGTTCATCTTTGTTCGCTCTGCTGCCTACATCATACTGGTATTAGACTTCAGAGCTCAATTACGTTCTTGATGTTTGTCAAACCTGATGGCAGAAGTGATATTACGTCGACAAATGTTTCTGTTGACGCAGTTGGCAAAAATGAAACAACTACGTACATTGACAGATGAAAGTGTTGAAGCAAGACACTGATTGGTTCTTATGGCGCCCGAGGGCACGGTGGTTGTGCAGTCGGCATCGAGGCCAGGGCAAGGGTTTGGGTTTGAAGAAGAAGAAGATCTAGCTGCAATCTTCAAAGTTCGTGCTACGAGTTGCAACATTCAAACTTCATATTTCTTTCTTTTATTTCAACACCCGGTGATATATTCTAAATTTGTTATGTGTTCTTGCATTTTGACGATGAACTAATTTTTTAGTTAGGATGAATGATGTAGCATAGTTTAATTTCGGTTTTGACAACTATGCTTTCATGCTGTGTTTCATCATGTTTGTTAGTGTTTATAAGCACTTATAAACTGATCAAACATCATTTTTATCTACACATTTTAGTAAAATCTACAACTTTTGTCCACTTTTATCTACATATTTCGTAGGACACACTATTTATAATTTATAAAAATCTTTACCATACATACTTTAAATGCTTCCAATTATTTAGATCAATAATTGAATGATTTGTAAATTGTATTGAGTCCGAGATGTGATAACATGTTTTAGCTCGAATAACAATACCATAAATTTATATAGGAGAAATTGCACTGAATCAAAACTTGAGAAGCGAAATTCAACTAGATTAACTATGGTCCAATAGTTGAATCATAACACTTTAACCTCGCTAATTTTTTCTCAAATCAAGATTGTTAGTTTAAATTTAGCTTCAGTTTAAATAAACTTACAATTCAACCTTTTAGATAAAGTTAGAATTGATAAATTCTGGTAGTTGTTAATGCAGTTCTGTGGGAACAATATTTACTTCATCACTTTATTACTTGTCACGATAAGGTACTTACTGATTTCCAACAAACATTCTTCACAAGATTTGTCTCAATTTCCTGTCATACATTCGATACTCTATAGTGAATCCAAGCCCTATACAATGTAAATTCATGTTTTTATAAATTATAGAATCTCCAACAATATAAAATATCCAAGTGAAGCTACAAATTTATCTCTTCTTGCTTCATACATATTATTGCAACTTCAATTTCTAAAATAAACTGAGAGCTGGTACATCTAAAAATAATAATTGTAAATAAAATACTGCAGATGTTGGCAGTAAAGATCCCGATGGAGGAGATGGAGATGGAGCCGAATAGATAGAGAGTGCTGTTATTTATCACGAATGTCCTTTAATCGTTCGACTAATTTTGACTAGAATCTAGAAATAAAAAAGAAACTTAAACATGTCTTGTACTTGGTAAACACAGATAATTAAGAAACTGCTTAGGAAAGCACAGGCAACCGCGAAGGTTGTGAACCTCCATTGCAACAAAAACTATATATACTGGGATCCTTCGTGCTCGTATTTCTTGAAGATTATTTGTGAGTAACAAAATGCATTTCTAGGAACAATCACTTCTCCACGAATTTAATCCACACTCAAGCAGCAAAGCATTGGTACTAGACATCTACGGATTATTTGTAGCGACCTTTTTGAACTTGAAAATGATATTGGTAGGTCTTGAAGCTTGACACATCAAACAACTCCATAAACCTCTGGTCTGAAACTCTTGTTTTGGCTGCTGCATAGCGCTGGTACTCGTCAAAAACTGAAGTCAGACACCATCTTTGTAATTTTCTCAAGCATCCCACGAGGCAACCAGTTCGATGCTGAACAATTAAGCAACAGAATACATCCATTATCAAGATAGTAATTGATCTGCAATTAAGAAGATAAAAGCAATATCATACCTTCCCTCGTTTGCAATGGATCAATAGAGGGTGATTCTTCACATCTGAATTGCAGGAGAAATAGAGAATAGTATATTAGCAAAAATGTTTTAAGACTCGCATATAATTCATGTTAAATAGAAGTGGAAGTATTGTAAAGAAGGTACCAAGGACAACTTTTAATGCTTCACGGATTTTATCCTCGGGTATGTTAACAAATGGCTCCTGTTCACAACTTTGAAATCAAATGCAGGAAGAAAATAATTAAAGCACGAGAAATGTAAGTTCCTCTCAAGTGCTTATAGAGCACCACCATTGTAACAAGTGAAAGAATCTCAAAACAATGTGGAGAAACCCCATATATGGACTCATAGGCTCAAGTGAAATTATTTTGAAGATTATTAGTTTGCATCAGAATTATGTAAACCAAATGCAAATTAAAAACACTAGCTAATGCTGTTGGAAATTGGTTTAAAATGTCGAGAAATTAACTAAGTGACTCCGTGTCAACTTGGCCAAATATACAAGACCCGACCCAATCCGTTTAGGCAAATTTGTTTGCCACTTGACCTTAACGCTTGAGAACAACGCTCCGAGCGAGATCGACTGCCGGTCGGTCGCGGGGGTCGAGGGGCGCCCTCATCAGAAGCTCGGGGCAACGCCCGACAAAAATTCAGATTTATCTGCATGTTTAAAGGGTATATTTGGCTTCTCGAAACCAATATCGAATGAATGAGAAATTACGAAAAATGACAAAATCGGGTCAAATATTTGACCATGAGATCGCACGTGTATAAAACCTCGATCACAATATGGCTAAAATTTTAGCGAAATGTATTTTGGTCCTTCCATGCGATCGCGGAGGCAAAGCCTTGCGATCGCATGGTTATCGAGACGAAGTCTTGTTCTATTTTTTGTGCTATGCGATCGCGGCTTGGTTAAACCATGCGATCGCGCCAGGTTCTGCGTGAAACAGACATGTCCTTTTGAAGGATTGCACGCTTTTGGTTCATTCCTTTTCGTTTTCAACCGATCTTGATGTTAAATAGGACCTGTGGACGTCCATTTTGACAGAGAATTGATACAGAAAACAATTGCAAACATAAAGCATTCATCCTTTTCATCTTTGAACCAAATTTATTGCATTTAAGTTGCACAAAAATCTGGTTTTCCATTTTCATTTCATCCGTTGGAGTACAAAGCCATCCTTGGTTCGCTGTACTTGAGTTTTTGTAGTGCTACCAAACTCAAGCGAAACCGTTGTATCTTGGGAGTCGTTTGCCAAAGACCGAAAGCACATTTGCGGGGCAATTTTGACTTAAGGACAAAGAGTTCAACTCTTGCCTCGGTTTATATTCTTCATTTCCACATTTTCGGTTCTTGGTTTTTTATTGCCTTGGGTCACTTACACAGAATTCCGCCAACAAATGCAAAATAAATTTTTATACGTTATTTGAAACATATCAGGTTCATTTTTGATAAATTAGTTAATGAATTGTTTTCGCATTATAAGGAATTGTTGAAAGCGACAACTAGTGCTGCTCTATCATGTTAGAGTATTTAGTTATAGTATTTGTATTTATTTTATGTTTATATTGCTAGGAGGCTATTACTGTCATTTTACTTGTTTGGTTAGGATAGATTAGACTTTTTGCTTATTAGATTATTTAAAATCTTGTATTCTCATTTTGTAAGATTATCTTTTGTTCTTGGAAACCCTAGCATATTTCCCACTCTCTCTTCGCTTTATTTTGTTAAAGATTCGCTAGTACCAGAAATTCAATTAATATAAATATTGTAGACATCACATATTGGTGTTTGGTATTCTTCTTGTTGTTTGCCTTAATCTCGGATTTGACATTTTATTTAGGTTTCATATATGCTTGAAAAGTGCTTGTTTCATTTGGATTTGATTTCTTTTTGGGCTTTTAGTAATTGTTTGAGATATTGATGTGTTGGTTATATTTGTTGGCTAAATTTTTATGATGATGGGTGCAAAAGATGATTTTCTTCAATGTTACTATATTCTTGCTCTTACTATGAATCTTGTCTCTATTGGTCAATTACTAATTTCAGTTTTCTTTTACTGCGCTTGTCATATACAACATCGTTGATCTCAGAAGCTGATTGAGATAAGCCATAGATAAAGAAGGATTATATGTTTTGGACAATCTCAGAGGACATAATGTTGCGACCAGTGTTGATTTGTCATCTTTTTGTTTGAGTCCTTCTTCTTCTAGTTTTCATTTGTGGTATTCTCGCTTTTGTCATATTTTTTGTTAGTCGTGTGAGATATTTAGTTTCTAAAGGCGCTTTCAAAAATTTACAGACTAATGATATTCTGATTGTAGTGGTTGCATATCTTATTTATTCTGATGTGTAGGAACTGCTTTTATTGCTACAAATAGGGGTCTAGACATTATGTTTCTTTTATTGATGATTGCAGTTGTTATTGTTGGGTTTATCTTATGAAAAATCATTTCGATTTTTGGTCTATTTACAATTCTCTTAGATCACTTGTCAAAACTCTTAATGTAATTAAGTGCATTAGATGTGATTTAGGTTGGAAATATACTTCTATTGAATTGTTTGCTTCTATGGAACTATACGCAAAAGCTCTTGTATCGACATCCCACAGTAGAATAGTGTTGCTGAAAGGAGACATAAGCGTATTGTTGAAACTGCTTGTTCTCTCCTATTGTGTGGAAAAGGTCCTAGTGAATATTGGGGAGAAGCAAGCCTCATTGTTGTTCATTTAATCAATAAAATTCCATCATCAGATTTGTCACCCAACAAACCCTTTGAAACATTGTATGGGCATCCTCCTAATTATCCTTTCTTGAGAGTTTTTTTTGTACTTGTTTTGTTCTTTGTCCTAAAGTAGAGCGTAACAATTTTACTTCACGCTCTGCCATTTGTGTATTTTTAGATTATGGTGAGGGACAAAAAGGTTAGCGTTGTTTTGATCCTGTTAGTCTATGTTTCTAGTAATGTTGTGTTTTTTTAGCATAATTTGTTCTTTTATACTTATAATATGACTACGTCTGAACTAATTTGCATTGACCTTTTCTCTAATACTACAGATAATCAACCCTCCATATCCTATGTATTATCGATACTCCACGCACTAAAGGTACAAATGCACCGGCTAATGATGTCTCTAATGCTCCATCTTCTACTGTGGTCTCCCAAACACCTTCTCTGATTGTAGATCCTCCTCTTCGATATTATTAGTGTTCTCGTAAGGGTACTAAGTTACCAAAGTTTATTTATTCTTGTTATTTAGATTCTTTTTGATGTTTCTTAACCTCTATTCACAACTTTTTGAGCTCTCTTTGTATAAAGATGCAGTTCTTGATCCTCTTTAGCAGGCTATAGCTGAGGAACTCTCTACGTAGCATAAGACTAATATTTGGGATTTGATTCCATTACCACCCGATAAACGTGTTATTGGTTGTCGTTGGGTCTATAAGATCATTATCAAATCATCGATGTAATATCTATCAGATGGATGTTAAGAATGAATTTTTGAATGAGAATATTCAAGATGACGTTTATATGGTGCCCCCACCTAGTATTTCCCAACCATGGAGATATTTGAAAACTTAAAGAGGCACTTTATGGTCTCAAATAGGAAGCCCGTGCCCTAGTTTTGAGAAGTTATCTACGCTTATTGCATCTTACTTTTTTCCTCCGGTTATTAAGATTCTGCTCTATTTGTTCGGTGCACCTCGGCATGTCACCTTATTCTTTTTTTGTATGTTGATGACGTGATTATTATTGGTGATGACGATGATATTTATAGGATTGTTATTCTGAAGTCAAAATTAGCTCGTCAATTAGAAATGAAGATCTTGGTCCCCTTATGCTACTTCCTGGACATAGATATTGCTTATTCTTCCAAATGTTATCTTCTATCTCAGCCTAAGTATGACATAGACGTCATTGAGCGTGCTCGTCTTACTAATACTCGGACAGATTATACTCTTCTTGAGACCAATGTTCGATATTTTTCATTTGATGGTACACCTTTGACAGTATATCGTACTATTGTTGGTTGTTTGGTATATCTCACTATTATTCGTCCACATATTGCCTATGATGTTCATATTGTTAGTCAATTTGTTGCATCTCCTACTATAGTTCATTGGGATGTTCGTATTTTGCTCTATTTTGTAACACTTGCTTTTAGAGTCTTTTACTACCATCAACCTCATCTTTAGAGATGTGTCACTCTGATGCTGATTGAGTTAGTGACACCACTGACCATAAATCCACCACTAATTTCTGTGTTTTGTGGGTAAGTCTCTTATCACTTGGAAAACTAAGAAATAGACTATTGTTTTTCGATCTTCTATTGAAGTTAGTATTGTGCTATAATGTCCACTATCACTGAAAATTGTACGGTTGAGTTGGTTACTTGCAGATATGGGTGTTACTCTTCCCACTCCCATTCCTTTATATTGTGATATTAAGATTGGTATTCAGATCTCTTATGACTCTGTGTTCTATTAGTAGACGAAGCATATTGAAATTGACTGTCTTTTCATTCGCCACCACCTTCTGCAGGACACTAGCTATTACTTTACCTTTTGTTTCTTTCTCGATGCAACTTGCCAATCTTTTAATAAAGTAGCACCCCATTCAGCACTTCATTTTTTGATGACAAACTCTCGCTACTTCTTGCTATCGCATCAAGTTTGAGGAGTGATGTTAAAGTATTTAGCTATAGTATTTGTTTATTTTGTACTTATGTTATGTTTATATTGTTAGAAGAGTGTGGTAATATCATTTTACTTGTTTAATTAAAATAGATTATTTAAAAGGACAATGATAATTATATTCACACCACATTATCTGTTAATTACAATATATTTTAATTGTTATAAAGGTCCTCAATTATTGCTCTCAATTATGTCTCCAACTATTTTTTATCATATTCTTATCATCAGCTTATTAATTGAACGTCTTATCTTTGTCATGGTTTCTATGCAAAAAGTAAATTAAAAGGGCGTAAAAAGATTTTTTTTCTCTCGTATTTTTAAATAAGAAAAATAAATAACAAATACAAAAGTTTGACAAAATATTTACCCCCGGAATATTTGGATAAAAATATTATGAAAAAAATATTATGAAAATTAATTGAAAGTTAATGATATAATATGACATAAAAAAAAAAGCTGAGAACATAAATGACAAAATGTCAAAGGATGGGGGACATTTAATGCAATTGAAACGTGGTGCAAATAATAAAAACTGTTGTGCGAATATAATTACCTTTATTTAAACTTTTATATTTTCATTTTGTGAGATTATCTTTTGTTGTTGAAAACCCTAGCATATTTCCTATTTTCTCTCTTGCTTCATTTTGTTAAAGATTCACATGTCACACCGACCCTACCTCTATAATTCAGGTCATCATACATTGGGTATGACTTAAATAAATGCATCACACAATCCTTCAATTCTTATAATATTTGTTATTTAGTTAACATAGAGGAGAAAAATATCAACTTTGTGACAACTTACATCACTAGAGACTTGTATGTATAATCAAGTTGTGAATCCTATAAATATGTACATAAAAATTTATGTTTGATCAGTTTGAGTAGCTGAAGTAAACAAACACACAAGCTGTAGAAAATTATTGATAAAACTGAATTGGAAAAATGAAAAGATTACTTACTTTGTATCCTTCAATCCCGAACTGAAACAACTGAATCCCATTCGACTTTGAGAAACTCCATGTTGGGCACCGGGTAAGGCTCGGGACACAAATATCTACACACAAAAAAACCAATCCCACAACCTTAAAATCGTCAATTAACACTTGTGTTCATCATACGCATGCATCAAAAAAAGAGGGAAAAAACTAATAGAGAGAGAGAGAGATACAGATATAAATATATAGATATATGCTGTTGAGTGACTTACACGATGGAGCAAAGATTGAGTGATTCAAGAAAGGAGAAATTAGCCGAGTCTGGAAAACCAGACCTGAAAATGCCACTGTCAACCATAGCGAAGTTGAGTGGTGGAAGAAACAGCTCATCTACTTCAAAATTATCACTGGAATATGACAGCTTCAGCGGCGGAGGCGGTGGTGGAGGTGGCCGGGACTCAACCACCTCCACTTCTATGGTTCTGCACATGTCACTGCCATTAATTTCTCCTTCTCTATCAAATTTCGTCATCACTCATGGAAAGGGTTTCTTCCTTTTGCCTTTTTCTATGTGGGAATTCAAATTCAGGGACTCCTGTATATATAGAATCGGATTTTTTTTTATGATGGCGAATTCAAGAACTTTTTGCTGTGTTGGCCGTTATTGATAGAAGAGTTTTGAGGTGGTTAAAGTGGGAATTGGATTTGATAAAAATTGTGTATGCGTGTACGGTTAAAACTAATTATATATTTATCATATTATTCTAAATATCGTTACTGTTATATTTCAAAAAAATTAATTAAATAAAAATTGACTTAAGTATAAGATAAAATCAAACTCAATAAAGACGAGTGTTTTAAAAGAAAATGCAAGACGTGAAGGAATGACAAGATTTATGGTTCATATTGAATACGACTGCTAAGTTTTGAGCGATATTTTGAAACTTGACACTTATCAAATAGAAGACTTGTGAATGTTGTCTTGAAAATAAATTATGCTGAATCTATTTTTCTATTAAAAGAGACTGATATAATTAAGAATCCAAATATTATCATTCCTTGAAGATTGTCGTTTTCTAATGCAGAAACTCAATGTCAATATAATGTACACTAGGGAGCGTTTTTCTTTTTATTTTCTTCCTGATGTACCAAAAAACACTTTGTGACACGATCGGTGTAATCTCTTCGAGAATGTTTTATGAAACTTATTTTTAAATATATTTAAATGTATTATAACTAATAAATATAATTTTTTGCATGTACGTGATTTAAGTGAAATCGTCCTCGATTATTTAAAATTAATTAGTACACTAACTTGATTATAACAATCTATTATCAACTCTATTCAATTTCGAAAATCTTGTCAATAATCTAAAATTGAATATAGTGCTTTTTAAAGAAGCAAATCTTTAATTACAAGAATTTGTTTCACACTTGTACCTTAAACTTGAAAGTTGTGTTGGTTCTCCATTCTTGTCCTAAATCTTGGTTGTAATAATTGGAAGTAGTTGGTCAAATAAATTAGTGACAGCACAAAATTGGCATAAAAACAAAAAAATAAATAGTATTTTAATTTGAGAGTAGATTCTATGGAATATGCGGTATGCAACATGGGATGTGCGTTTCTTTTACATAAGTGAGAGAGTTGTGCGCCGCGTAGTTTAAATTTGTCGTTTCATGTGTCTAAGTCACGAGACAAAGTGGACTAAAAATAATAAGAAAAGGAAAAAACTAGAAAGTGATTACAAAACAAGACATGGGACTGTACCAATTCTGACGGCTATGTTTTCTTCATTATATGTGACCATTAGCCGGCTCGCGGACGGGGATGCAAGAGCTCAGTTTATAGGTGGTTCGAACCTGTATAAAATCGAGCTCAAAGTTAAGTCGAGCTTGGTTTTCGACCAGGTGATTCCAGCCAAGCCTGACTCTTGGGTTAGTGGGCTTTGCGAACTGGTCGATTCCGCCACGAGCCAGTATTTAAATTCTGTAAATACTTTTAAGAGGAAATTACACTATTTATTGTTTTTATTTCTCAAACTCTACAATTATTGTTCATATATTTTATATTTTCAAAATATTATTTGATATAAAGTATAAACACAAAAATATATATCTCGTCTCTCTAAAATATTCGTCGATTTATCTCTCTAAAATATTCATCACTCTCTCTTTCTCTCTCAATATATATGTACAACTATGTGTATGTGTATATATATTTGGTGAATATACGTGTGTGATTTATGTTAGGGGTAAAAAACTGGCCGAGCGACCATGGGCCTATGATTGGCTCGGCTCGGGCTCGTCTAGGGTCAAACCCTATATTTAATTTACTAGAGTGATCATTTGAGCCCAAACAGTCACAAAAGTGACTATTTTGGTCCCCTTACATTTTTTTTAAAACAGTCATAAAACAAGTAAATAAAATAAAAAACGAGTTTGATTCGTGGGCGGCTCGGCTCAATCCACGAAACCCACGAGCCATGTGCCAAACCGAGCAGCCTAGTAGGACATGAGTCGAGCTCAGGCTTGGCTCGGCTCTCGGTTCGGGTGGCAACCATCCCTAATTTATGTTATGTGGTATTTTATTTTTTAAATATTTTATTTGGTGGAGATTTAGTGCTTGTGAAGGTGAATATGGTGGTACTTTGGAGTGAAGTGGTGGTGGTGGTGGTGGTGGTGGTGAGATGGAGTTTGGGGTATTGATATTTATGACGATGACGCGCAATTTTCCATGGTGGTGGTGGCGACAATAGTGGTGCGAGGTGATAGTGACGGCGGTGGTGGTGGCGGTGGTGGTGAGATAGAGTTTGGGGTATTGATTTTTATGATGATGATGTGAAATTTTTCATGGTGGTGGCGATGATAGTGAAATAGGGTGGCAATGTTGATCGACGTTGTTGGTGGGATGTGCTAGAGTTTTGCATAGCTTGTAGAGGCAAGTGGTGGCAGTCTGGTGGTGGTGGTGGTGATTGTGGCACAAATGGTGGTGATGGTGACATGTGCAGATTGTGGTGGAGGTGATTATGAAAACAACAAATGGAATGTGTGTAACACATGTTTACACATAAGATGTGTGTAACACAAGTATAATACATTCGCTACATAAAAGTGGAACATTAGAAAGAGGGGGACAAAATTTTTATCCGGATAATGATTTACTTATTTTTTTGAAAAACGAACTTACCTTTATAGTATATATAAAAAAAATATTTGTTTTTTAACATCTATAACTTAGGATAATCACTGGCACCTGCCCATTACTTATGGATGACAAAATACCCTGATCCTACGTTGTTAGTAATCAGGACGGGGACGGGGATCATGGTCCCCGCTTCAAATTCTCTGAACTCGTCCCGAATTTTTTTAGTTTTATTTTATATTCATATTTTAAAATTTAAATCATATTTAAAAATAAATAATAATATTAAAAATAATTAATTAATTAATTAAACAGTAGTAAATGAGGATTTTTAAATCCCCTTCCTACATTCAAAAAATCTCCAACTGGGCGGGGATGGTAATGACACCCGCCCCGGCATGTTGTCACCCCTACTACAACTAACACTATCACTACCACCACCCTCTGTCGCTCCACCCATTTTTTTTCTCTTTTTAGGTTTTTATTTACTTTTTTTTTTTTTGTTTGAATTAAGAATAATACTATAATTGTCTTTTTTTAAAATCAAAATTGACGTTTTAAAAGTGACTTTTTTTTTTTCTTATACTTAGTTGAACCAAACAAGATAATAATAAATATGTTATCGAGATAACTCTTATCTATATAACTTTTATCCACAAACCAAACGGGTTCATAGTATCATTTTTTTGGGCTTCAGTATTTGTTTGTGATATTAATGTGTTGATTATATTTGTTGGTTGTTGGTTATTGGTTGAATTTTTATGATAGCTGGTGCAAAGATGATTCACTTATTGTCTACTGCTCTCAATATGAATCTTATCCGTGGTGGTCAATTACTTAATTCAATTTTTTCTACTGCTTATCATATACAACATCATTGATCTCTGAAGTTGATTGGGATAAGCTACAGATAAGAAAGATTATATGTTTTGGATAATTTGAGAGGGCATGATGTTGTAGCCACTGATGTTGACATGTCATCTTTTTGTTTGAGTCTTTCTTCTTCTAGTTTTCATTTGTTGCATTTTTATTTTTGTCGTGTTTTTGTTAGTCATATGAGATATTTAGTTTCTAAAGGCGTTTTGAAAAATTTACTGACTCGTGAAATTTTTAATTGTAGTGGTTGCTGATCTTTTTCATTTTGATGCGTGGGGACTTGTTTGTATTGCTACAAATGGAGGTTCAGATATTATGTTTGTTTGATTGATGATTACAATCATTATTGTTGAATTTATCTTATGAAATATCATTTTAAATTTTGGTTTATTTATAATTCTATTTGATTATTTATCAAAATTCAACACTCTACTGTAATCTATTGTTGTGTTTCTTCCTTTTGCCTTTTTCTATGTGGGAATTCAAATTCAGGGAATGTATATATAGAATCGGAGATTTTTTTATGATGGCAAATTCAAGAACTTTTTGCTGCGTTGGCAGCTATTTATAGAAGAGTTTTGAGGTTTAAAGTGGGAATTGGAAAAATGGTGTTTGAGTGTACGGTTAAACTAATTATATATTTGTTATATTATTCTAAATATCGTTAGTGTTATATTTAACAAAACTAATCTATACTACATCTAAAAGATCTTTAAAAAAAAAAATTTTTTAGACTATTTTATCCTTACAAAAAATTTAAAATTTCATATTCATCTTTATTGTTCATTATTGTACAATTATCTTATAATATTTTATTTATTATAATTACATTTTAAGTTTATCTATTTAAATTAATATTGTATTCATTCATGAAACGTCTCTTGCCCTCCCAAAACCACCTTCAGTGATTCAACATTAAATTTTTAACAATTTATTAAATATGCAATTAAAATTTTTAAATATTTAAAATTGTGGTTTATTCCTTTTCATTGCTAATTTTATGGGCTTTTTTTTTTTTTTTTAATTACTAAATGAGAACCTAATTGTTATTTTTAGGAGAGATTTGAGACTATTGTTGAAATATTTATAATGTTTGACAATTCAGTATTTTTATTTATACTATATCTAAAAGGCCATAAAATGGAAAAATATTTTTTGACTATTATATTCTTACAATAATTTTAAAATTCTAATTTCACTCTTAGTGTTCAACAATGTACAATTATCTTATAATATTTTATTTATTATATTACATTTTAAGTTTATGTAATTAAATTAAAATTGTATTCATTAATGAAACATCTCTTGCTCTTCCAAAACCACGTTCAATGATCTTACATTAAATTTTTAATAATTTATTAAATGTACAATTAAAATTTTTAAACATTTAAACTTGTGGTTTATTCCTTTTTATTGATAATTTTATGTTTTTTTTTTTTTTTTTTTTAAATGAGAACGTAATAAATATTTTTAGGAGAGATTTTGGACTATAGTTGAAATATTTACAATTTTCAACTATTAAGTATTTTTAAAAATCATGAATAGCAACCAAAAGTTCTTTGTGTTTATTGTTCTCTCTATTGATAATAAAATATTATGAGATTCTTACTTCATATTTTGTCTAAATTATCGGTATTTTGTATGAATCAAAAATTTTTGGAATGTTAGTCATATTTCGTATTTATTTAGCTACATCACTACTGGTAGACGTATATGAAATATCGCAATATTACATTAATGCTCTTCTTTATAGAAATTTTGTACTCAAAATTTACATGTACTTAAAAGATTATACATTTGTTATCAGTATATAAATTTCTTCTTATTTTTTTAATTAATAACTCAACAAAGAAGTACTAACTATCAACTAAATTAATCATGTCCAAATGGAATAAAAATAAATACACTACTAATCTCAGAATCCAGTAATCCAAATATTATATAGCAATAAGACTAGGGACAGAGGTTAGTGAAGCCCAGTGCATGGACTTTTGGAGCCCAATAAAAATAATGGGCTGCCTCCACCGCAGTCTACACTTAAAAAAAGAAAAAAAGAAAAAATTATCCACTTCAAATGGGCCATTAAAATGGCCCAAAAAAGAAAAGAAATTGGCCATTAAGGCTCGTCCAGTGATACACATAATACACCAATATCCATCACTTAATCCATTCACGTTTGCTATCCTGTGCTGCTGTCTAATTTCTCTGTTGCTGTGAAAGTGGAGTAAAAAAGAGAGCAAAACCTTTAATCGCGAAACGCTAATCATTGGAGTGTGGAAAATCAATTATTTCTTGAAAATAAAAAACAAGAAGGTACGATTCATGATTGTATGAAGAATGGATTTAGCATAATTTCTTTATTTTAAGATTCGGCAAGCGTGTCTATGAAGAATCGACAATGGATTTTTTTGGTTATGGTATTATGCTATGACATTTCAAGTGCTCTGTACCTTGACGATTTAATTACCGGACCAATTTTGTGCACCATGGTAGATTGGTAGTACCCTGCCCTTTGTATGGAAGTTCTTCTGGAAATTTGGAATCATTATGCAAATATGTTTTCAGAGTGAATTAAAATTATGGTTGTGGTTTAGGGTGCAATATCAGCATTTTTTGGTTTCTCATATTCTCTAAATTTGCATTTTTACTTTGCAATTGTGAGCTGTGATATGCTAATTGGGCTTAGGCTGTCTAATTGGGCTTAGCAGGTGCAACCTGTTGAAAAAAGGGAAAATTACACATATAACCTACTTTGAAATAGAAAATTGAAATTTATTGGTTACTATTAATTTTTTCACATATACCATCAAATGATAACATAAATTGAATTTTGATGGGAAGTAAAGAGTCCTTCTATTCTACATTGTTATCTTAATTAATAACAGAATTATATCATTATCATATAAAGATTTTATCCCATAAATTTCTCCTTTTCAAATTTCAAATACAGAGTTTATCAATGCTAATTCTTTGTCTATCGCTTTCTCATGAAGTCACATTCATCTGTAATATTTATTGGTGGCACGTTTAAAGACTTTTCCGTCGCATATTTGATGATGAAGATGTCACAATCATTGCTACAAAATAATGAGTATCATTTGAGTTAGAGACTTCACAATGGAGTTCAATAAACTGCAACAAAAAAAGTGGAGTACACAAGTTTGCGTGAATGTATGTGTTAATATTAAATAATCTCAAATGGGCACAATTGTATCGGATTTTTTATCATAGCGTGGTAACCAACATAAGTTGATAATGTAACAAAACTTGTTAACAAACACTAAAAAGTTATCATACATTGGAAAATATATATTAACATTGTGTTGTAATAAGTATGTATATGTTAACAACGTGAGGTAACTAAAGGTATTATACGTAACAGTTATTGTTTGCATATGTTGAAACTAATGTAATAATTTCAGTTAACATACGACGGTTTCACAATTTGTCTTAACATCAATTAATGAAAGATATTTTTCACAATAACAAAATTTGCTATAGTGAAAAACAGAATTTTAGAAATATGATCTAATAAAACAAAATAATGTCTAGGAATAAAAAAGGTAAATGACAAACAAGAACTTACATTGGTTTGTTCAAGAACGGGAACATTGTATTTCTTCTTTATCGACTTTGTTCTGGCTTTGTTACCAGACCGTTTCTTCATGTTCCCTGAGAATATTTTTTAGATTACGTTGTTGCAAACTCCAAGAATGCAAATGAAAATGACCTTGATTTTTTTTTTTGGTAATGGAATGGTGATTAGAGAATGCTAAGGTTTCAAATTGATGGATAATAGGGGAAACGTGCGTGATTTTCTCAATGAAGATTTTCATATGCGAACAAATCCCTTGATAATGGAAAATTTCAATTATAATAGATAGATTTAAGAAAATCAATTATTATTTAAAATATTGCAACAAAATGTATTTATATAAATTTAAGTGTAAATATAAAAAAAATTAATATTTACATGTATATTTCAAATTTTGAAATGACAAGAGGTACATAACCTAATATTCTCTTGAGAAAAACTTCAAGTTCCATGTGTGTACTACATTCGTTCTTATTTTCATCATTTCATGCATCTATTGAATTGGTGCTTTCATTTATTTAGTTCAGAAATTTTGATTTGGTTTAGGTCTTGCGAGATAAAACTACCTTAAGCGAGAAATAGTATGAAAACCGCAAAGAACTCATTGTACAACTATATTAAAGTATGAAAAATCACAAAGAACAATTGTAATGTATGTCATTTTTTGTATTATTGTGTTCTTACATTGTTTTATATTATTACATTTATTAATTTCCACCTGCACTGAGATAAATTCCTAGCTCCGTCCCTAAATAAGACCATAAAAAATGTAATTATCATACAAAAAAATTTCAATATTTGATATTTAATTCCTGTTATACAGTGTCAAATCTCAAAAATTAAAATAAAATAAACTTTTTATATTAGATTCATATAATAAATCAAATTTAACTACTAAAAGCATTTGAAAAAGCAAAAGTTTTACGGGTTGAACAACATTAATTCGTAATTATCTTGATAATGAGCATTAAAAGATGATATCTTGCATATCTATCAAAATGTCAATGAAAAATAATTTACGGACTCATTTTTAGGTTTGTCTGTGGCATATTTATCCGATAGGCAATCTGCAAATGCTCAACAATTTGGTATACTCAGTCATATTAATAAGAGTTGTACTAGCTTGCACGAACTATTTACCATTGTATCTCTTGACCTTATTTTAATATGCTGCTTGAAGGAGAAATTCAATGTAAATTTACTCTTTTATTTCAATTTTTATCCATTGGGATTCATATCAATAATAAAAATCCTACTTTAGCAAATAGTGAATCGAATTATCAAGTACCTATATTAAGTTCCTATTTTTTGAAAAATGGTGGAATGCATAGATTATTCTCTGCTTTGCCATGTATAAAAGTTTTTAATGTATATTGGAGATTATGAGATAATTTATCATATATTTAAATAGAACATGTACATAACCGGAGAAGCATCCCTTGTCACAAGATAGAACAATTACTTGAATTGTCTTATACACATCAGTGACTACAAAAAAGTCATATGTTGTTTTCACCATTTGTTTAAAGCAATATCACCTAAAATTGCAACAAACAAGGACACACCCTCACATAACTATTTCTTCTAACTATAAATAACTAAAGTTTCATAATATTACTGAATAAATTAGAATGTTTATGTATTTAAACAGAGAATACTAATACCTTTAAGCCTTCTTCCAAGCTCGAGCCACGAAACGACTTAGAGGATGTCATATTATCTTTATCAAAGCTCGATTTAAAAACCAATGGCAATACAAGTCCAGAAGTAGCAAAAAATTTAAAACGTCATTAATTCAAACAATTTTATTTCCAGTTTAAGTTGAATCATAGTAGGCCAAAAATAACATGCCCACCTATTTAATTTAAGTTTAACATAATCTTCTATTTAATTTCTCTATTTTTTCTCTTTAATAAGGGGTCTATAGTACACACCCATGTTAAATGATTTTTCTTAATATATTCAAAGAATTAACTCATTTACTTTCAAATACTAATGTAACTTTTTTGTTGATGGGTTGAGGACTTAAGATCAAAACTGATTAGAGAAACTTGGATCAATATCTCACATTTGAATTTTTTTCAAGAATAGTGAAGTGGACTACAAGTTCCGCAAGCCTAGAGGTAGGCAAATCCAAAAATATACTTTTTCCTCAGTCTTTAAGATATATGTTGCAAATTTTTTTAATTTAGTAGAAATAAAATTTATCTAAAGAAGGGTAAAATTAAAAGAAAGTATAAGATACATGTCAACTATGACATGTATATCTACCATTCTATCATACTAAAATTAGTAATTATTAATTTTATTCTTCGTAAAATACAGTCATGAAGACATCATCAATTCCATAAGATTTAATATCAAGGGTTCGTCAATCATTAAAGCTCAAATCACCAAAAAGTATTAATTGGTACTGTTGGTATTACCACAATATAAAACTCATCTCGATTGAAATTGTACTTATATAAATGTAAATAAAATATCAACATTATTCATTTTAACATCGAATGATACAATACATCATGTTATCAAGAATCGTGTTCTTCTATTTTTATTGCAATTACTACTTTAACACTTTAACTATTATAAATTAAAAAATAGAAATATTAAAAATATTAAAAATTAACAAAATTATTACAAAATCACGTGCAACGCATGTGTTTCTAACTAGTTAAATCAAAAGTGACTTAAAATATCCAATAAAATCAAACTCAATAAAGATGAGTGCTTTAAAAAGAAATTCAAGACGTGCAGGAATTAATGGAATTATTAGAGATGATAAAAAAAAAAAAAACAAGATTTATGAGCAATATGGAATATGCATCGAGTTTAAGTACTGAGCTTTCGGCGATATTTTGAGACTTGATACTTATCAAAAGATAGAAGACTTGTAAATGTTATCTTAAAATTAGATTTTACGGAAACCATCTTTTCACTAAAAAAACCGACCATAAGTGAGAATCCAAGCATAGCATTGCTTGAGAATTGTCGTTTTCTAGTGGGGAGACTCAGTGTCAAGATGATGTACACATCTAGACAAGAAAATAGTTGTGTAGACCATTTTGCAAATTTGAGAGAGATGCAAAGAGAAAATATAGTCGTTCTAGACATTGGAATCTATGAATCTCTTTTGCCTTTTGAAAATATGACCGGAGTTGCTTTTGTTAAAAGTTAGCGAGTGTTTTTCTTTGCATTTTCTTTTCGATGCACCAAAAAACAATCTGTGACACGACCGGTGTAATCTCTTGGAGATTTTTTTTAATATGTAAAATCTATTTTTAAATATATTATACTAATAAAATTACTTATTTTAACATTAAACCAAATATTATACTTATTTTTTCTTTTAAAACTTCCTTATTTACTTAATAATTTAAACTTTTTAAGCTTAGTCTAGCCTGCACTCAATTGATTGGCTCCATGGTCACGGATTTTCTCATTTTGGAAGTCTTTTGATCAAGGCTTCTTTGCTAATGGACTATGGCATCAAATCGTTAACAATTTGTTTCAATTCGGGATTTAATTTGGCTTCTCCTTCTCAATTGCGTGGCACCCTCGCAGTTTTGTCAAGTTTAATCTTTTCGTAGTGACAAACATTTTGACAAACAAGATGTCTGTATACGTGGAGAATGATGAATCCTCGTTTCAATTTTATAAACGAATAAAAAACGTTCTAGTATAGTGGTCTAACAATTTTACCTATGTCTATTCAATCACATAATTTTGGAGAAAAAATAACGTGCAATGCACTTAAGCTATTTAACGGAGAAACTAGAGGAATTCTGTGATTAGGGACCTACTCTATCTATTTTTTCAAATGTTGGAGATGTTTGTTGCTATTTTTAAAGATTAGAAATATATCCCAACGTTTTTGAAACGTTAGAGGATGAAAAAAGCTATCTTTCCTATACAAAGTCTATATATACATGTTCTGGGTCTACTATTTATACTAATATTTAGTGTTTCGTGCTCATTATTTATAGGATATTTAGCACAAAACGTCCCTACCTATTGTAGTCATTATACAAAACATCCATACCTTCTAAATTTTGACATTTTCACCCCACCTACTGTATTTCTTGCCCAAAACATCATTCCGTCCAAAAGCAATTTAACTAACCCACCATGCCAAAACAACTCGTAATGTATGTATTTTAAGGTAAAATTAGTCCAAGCCACATTTTTCTCTCTCTCTATATATATATAGAGAGAGAGGGAGGGGGGGTTGAAAATGAGATTTTAGTTTTTTTTTTTTTTTGAATGAAAAGAAAAATTACGAACACTTCTTCTTCGAGAAGAAGATGGATATAGAAAAAAATGGATTCAAATTCTTCTTTATTTGATATTATTTACTTGTGAAGAAGAAGAAAAATATGGAGAAGTTGACAAAAAAGAAGAAGAAGAAAGTGAAATCATTTTGAACAAAAATAATCATTTTAATACCAAATCTTTTTCTGCTTTTCTGAGTGCTATTAATGGAATAAGATTTGTTATGGGATGATGAAGAACATCAATTTCTTTGCGGAGAGGAGATTTCTTCAATGATTTTGACAAAAATGAAGAAAATTGAAGTTGACAAAAATTGATTGGGTTTCTTATTGTCTGTGTGTCTGCATGCAACAATACAGACTATTTCACTATTAAAATCTATTATGGAGGCAAATTTTATGATAAGCTAAACAATATGGCATATGAAGGAGGAACTATGCTATTTTTTGATTTATTGGTCTGTTGTAGTGAGTAAGGACCTTGACAATCGATAATATAATTAGACGAGGATGTTCATCACAAATTTTAAAATAAGTATGGCCGTTATGCACATTAAGAAATGAAAAATAGGGACGATTTATACAAATTAATCCAAAAGGTATGAACGTTATGCACATTTATATATAAAGGTAGAATGTTTTTCGCAACTTCAATTACACATCAAAATGAACGATGCACAGCAGTACATCAATCCCACAACTGGTTCTACACTTCTAAGTACCCACATCACTACAAGAGGTGCATAATTTTCTTTCCACATTTGTTCAAAATGATTTCACTTTCTTTTTCTTTTCTTTTCAACTTTCTCCCCACATTTGTGCATAATGATATATATATATATATATATATATATATATATATAAATATATGGCTAGACTAATTTACCCTTTAAATGCATTACAAGTCGTGGTATGGTGAGTTAATGGTTGCTTTTTGAACAGAATAACGTTTTGCGCAAGTAATATAGTAGGTGAAGGTGAAAATGTCAAAATTTAGAAGATATGGATGTTTTGTATAATGATTGCAGTAGGTATAGACGTTTTGTGCTAATTACCCTTATTTTTTCTAATAATTTTGTGTTCTAGAATTAAAACTTTGGATTATGGGGTTCTTGATTTTTGGATGCATACATATTTGTGCGATCTGAACTTTGGAAAATATTAAAGAAGAGTGAATGGTTGAAGATGCATTGGAGATTTCAAAATTAGAGATCAATGATTCAATGCTCAAAGTTAAGTTTTTATTCAAGAATCATCGGTCAAATTTAAACATTAATTAGATATTCCGTTTGAAACACCTATATGATTAATTAAGAGAAATTACAAAGTGTAGTAATTATTCAGTAAAAATCTAATTCATAATTTATTTTAAAATATTATTTTTAACAATTTCTACTAACTACTTTCCATCACTACGCTCTATTTTCCATAGAGGCGTAGAGGAGAACTTGTCATATCTCAAAATGGGATCGTGTTGCTTAAATAGTCGGATTCATGGCATATGCAAACCTTCAAAAAAATGTAGAATTATACAAAGAATTCTTAGTGTTTAGTTAAAAAAAAAAATGCATAGTCAAAATGCTCTCTTTTCTTGGAAACACGCCATAAGTTTTGGAATAATACTATTGATAGTCACTCACCATCGATAGTGATACATGGCATTATTCAATTGAGTAAAAAATGCTCTCTTTCTTGGAAACATGAATTAATGGCATTTATCGATTTTGAGTAAATAGTTATGGCGTTACTTTCGATTGGAGTAATTATTTATTTCAATTGACTAATGTATTTATAATCAATAGCTATGAATGAAATAAATAATTACTCCAAGTAAGTAATGCTACATGAGTCTCACTAGCTCAGTAGTGAAAGTATAAATAGTATTATTCTAAGTTTTTAGTTCAAAAAATGAATCAAAAAAATTAAAAAGTGTTTGATCTTGTGACTAGTCTATTATAGGCATGAAGAGCTGGCAAACTGGAAATGGGTCGAACTAGGCCAACCGTTGCTATCAGGGCTTAGCTCAACCCTTGTTGAGCTTGGCTTGTCTTCCACAAGGTTGCTTGGTTCGGTTCAGGCCTCGTGGATGGAGTCGAGCCATACACTAGCTCGACTTGATTTTTTTTTAAATACAAATTTTTTTCGAGAATTAAAAATTCAAAATGAAATAATGTATTAGAAATTTGACAATTCAAACTTTTTGTAAATGCAAATTTTTTCTATCTGTTTTTCTTTTCTTAAAAAATAATAATTATGGGGTTCAAAATGGTTTGTTTTGTAACTGTTGGTTATTCAAATGGTCACTTTGATGACCATTTGAACCCCCAACGGTCACTTTTAC
Organism: Forsythia suspensa; assembly: GCA_023638005.1. Classification (NCBI taxonomy): domain Eukaryota; kingdom Viridiplantae; phylum Streptophyta; class Magnoliopsida; order Lamiales; family Oleaceae; genus Forsythia; species Forsythia suspensa. The sequence continues at coordinate 824,424 of CM042663.1, forward strand.
AAAAGTGACCTTTTGGCCCATGAGCCATAAAATGAGCTGGCTCGCAGGCTGATCCACGATCCGGGTAAGCTTGACTTGTAATTATCTTTTTGAACTTTGCCCGATCTCAAGTCCTCCATGGATGAGTCAGCTAGCCCATGGGCCGCTAGGCTCGTTTGACACCCCTATAGGCATGTTTGACATTTGGTCGAGCATGCTAGATCGGATGAGCTCAATGCACAACTTAATTCTGAATTTGACATATATCATATTCTAACAAATCCTTTCTTATAATGTGATTTTTCTATATACTTTCTTGATAATAGTTTAACTAATATGCACAAACACTAAAATTAAAGTACTCAACATAAAACAATAAATTCATTAAAAGCAATCATAAACTTGGAAAGCAATTCAAAAAATAAAAAATAATATGTAGAATCATAAAAAAAGATATAAAATTATAGATTGTGGTAATGGTTGTGCGACGATATCAACGTCATGATTGAGATAGAGTAGTATTGGGATTTGGGTCATGATGGTGGTGCAAGGAGGGGGCCGTGGTCGGAACATGTGTGTGTGTGTGTGTGATGTGAAGAATAATGTACAGTAGTAGTTTGAAATTAAAATGAATTATTTTGAAATTTTGAAATATATTAAGGTGCATTGTGTAATTTCCACAAAATTTATCTCTAAGATCTACGAAGGACCCAGCCCAACAAAAAAATAAATCCAAGATCTACTCTTAACTAGAAGGGCCCAGCCCAACAAAAACTTTAACTCCAAGATCTACCCTAAACTAGAAGGGCCAGTCCAACAGACAATCAGAGGAGGTCATTTGATGGGGGATAGCACATCAAATTTGATCATGAGACTTTAGCTTAATTATTATAATTGAGCTTGTGTAATTGTTTTCTTAAATAGCATCAATAAAATAAAGGTGGTACTTTTTATTTTACTAAATAAAATTGAAGTGGATGGGCCTATTAGTACAAGGTTAAGAGTAGTCGTCATAAACACTTTTATGTTTTTGAGTGATTGAATGTGTTTTAGGAGAACGTTCAATAAGATTTGATAACGAGATCATGTTAATTGAATAAATAAATAAATTAGAGCTCACTTATATATATTCGATAGAGATATACACTATTGATATAAAGTGGTTTCCATCTCAAAAGGACGAGTCAAAAGATAAAGTTAACTTTTTAACCTTTGGAGAGGGATCAAATTGCACATGCAAGAAGTACATTGATATGCTTTCTCACATTCTACATAATTATGTGAAGAAGAATGTTATCAATATGGTTCATTGGAGTGCACTCTAAATTAAGTACAATTTTAAATTTTATGTTTATCTAATTTAGATACAATTTAATCTATTAATATTGCTGTTTTTAGATTAGATTTTACCTCTTGCTTATATTTATCATATTGCAAATTTTAACTCGTGATCTTCTCAATTACATGTGAGTTGAGTTATTGTGCTTGATTTGACGATGGTACTCGATCAAATTTGGTAACTACTAGAGTCTAAGTCATTAAGAACGTGTTTAGCTATGTTTAAAAAGTTTTGTATAAAATCGTTTAGCTACTCTTTTTAAGAGACAAGAATGTAAACAAAAAACTTCTCTTGAAAAAGCCACACAACATGGTGGTCGGCGTACTTTTTTTTACAAAACCTCCTTAAGAGCGTAGATGAAAAAAGAAGACAAAGTTTCGATAAAAAAAATGTTAAAATCCATATCATGCATCTATAAAGTACGAGTTCGAACCGAACTCGTGACAAAACGTGAATTATGTGAAAGTCACATAAAATTTTAAGAGTAAAATGAATAGATATCGTGGGCTAGAAACTCAAAGTGCTATAATTCCAAAGGTTGTGAACTTAGATGTCAGCATAAAAGTTGGAAACCTTTTTTTTTTATTCATTTTCTTTGTTTAAAGTTTACTGTTCACTGATGAAGAAAGGAGAAGATAATTAATATTTAATGAAATGGTTGAACAACCATATCACTGCCAGGTGCCAAGTTAGTTGCTCCCACCATATTTCCACACCTTTCTGGAAAGACACATTGTCACATTTACATTATCCCTTGCTAAATTACAACAATACAAAAAATAAATAAATAAATAAAATTACATAACACAAAAGATATAAAGTAATTAATTCACATTAATACTGTTAGAATATAGCTTACACAAACTCTTTAGTATTTGAACAATTCTAAATTAAAAGTTTCACGTCGTCGATCTGGAGCAAGAGGTAAGGCAAGGTGTAGTGCAGTCTTGTCACTTGTCAGTGTATCTATTTAGGTTCGAATCATGCCTTGGTCTAATAAGTTTGAGATGCATTTTTGGTATTGATGGTACTAGACAAGTTTAGAAGAAATAAAAGTTTCATCTATGAATTTCTTACCAAATTCCGAGAAAAAAGAACCTTAAATTACTTACATAAATTTGCACAAAACAAGAAACATCATAACTACTCAAAATCCGTACGAGAATTGCTGCCACTGTTCCTAATAAGTGCAAAGTAGCCAAGAACAGCACAAAGTGCAGCAACAACATTTCCTTCCTTAATCAGAATCTTAATCACAAAACTTGTGATTTCAGCAGTCAATTTCTTGCCCTCCTGCACCAGAGCCTTTCTGGGCTTCCCACAGAAAGTCAAGAGAACAAGCACGGTAATCCATGTCACCAGGGTGGCTGGCACCGCCACGACCAGGGCCGCTACCACTGACAGAATCCCAAACGCAATTCCCAAGAGCCCAGATGCATAAAGGGCTTGAAACCCAGTTAAAATTGAAGAAGATGATGAAGGGTATTTGAACATGGTGGATTCGTACCTTGAAAGGACTGATTTTAGGAGGTTCCAAGAAAGGGCAAGTAATAATGTGTAAACAGATACAAATAGGAATACCCATGTTCTTCTTTTGCCCATCAGTTTTATGAGGAGTGTGGAGGAATAGGATGATTGGGGTGGTGGTTCTTGGAGGGGCGTCGGAGATGGCGGTGCTGGTGGGGTTGAGAGTTTTTCATCTAAGGTGGATTCTGCCATGGATGTTGGGGTTTTAGTGTGCCGGGTGTGGGTTGTTGAATTCAATCTCGATGGCTTTGCCTTTGATTTTTCGGGGTTCGGGTTGGGTAGTGCGCTGAGGGGTCTTGGAATTATAATATTGAAAAGAAGGGACGCGCTGTACGGCGCGTGCAAGTTTATAGAAATATCTGTCACTGACTAAATATTCTTTTCCCAACTTTCAAGTTTCCACTTGTAATAAATAACTTTAGTCATATATGATAATCTAGTTTTTTTTTTTTTTTATTTTTGAAAAAATCGACTTACATTCGTTCATTTTTTAATGTTAAATTTATCATTTCTCTAACCGACTTTTACATTATTATGAAACAACTACTAACAATTTGTATCTATCACATGGTGAGTACTCGAAATATTAAAGAGATCACATCTATTACATATTTTTATATCGTTATAGACAACAATATTATCTTCACGCACTCTTAACACATGACCATAATACTATGTGTTAAAAGCAATACATCAATATATTCTTAAAAGATATTACAAGATCTTATAAAGTGAAGCCATTTCTTTACTTTTACAAAATGACAGTTGGATTATTGAATATTTTAAAATTGTAAAAGATGCAGTGAGGGTGTGATGGTGCCTTAAATTGTAAGAGAGGAAGAGACATTGAATGATCAAAAGAGAACATCAATTTGGACTGCCTTTTTGCACTGCAGATTCCTTAGTGAAGAAAAAGGAAAATTGGTCCAACTCATTCAGTTGTATCAAACGTGTCAAAACGGGTTGAGTCGGATTGGAACAATCTGTTTTAGATTGGGTGGACTATCGAGCCAATTTCGCTTCACATTGCATCAATCATACTTCTCCCTCCACGAATAAACAAGAAACAAAACCCATGAAAGTGCAAGGGCAAAATCACCAACAAGCTGCCTCGGCCAATCGTATGCCAAATCCTCAATCCTTCTCTCAAAATAAACCCTCCAGAGGGCCATCGAGATATGAAGAAGAATGCATCCCTTTGCAAAGAAGCCTTGGAACTCCTTGTCCCTAACAAAAGCAACCATGAACAAAAAACACCCGATCACAAACAAAAGCAGTCCAGCAAATGAATCGGAAATCTGAATCAACAATTGATCATGCGGAGTCGACCCCAACAGCTTTCTTGCTGTCTCAGTGCCGTGCCCGAAAACAGAGATTTCTTTGAGGTAAAACATTATGAAAGCTCCACAAGTTACAGATATCAGTGAATGTAGAACGCAGATTATAAAGAATGCAGATGATGCCATTAATCAATTCACAAGCTTCAAAACTCTGAATTTTTTGACTTTCTAAGAAAATATTGGGACTCCTACAGAAATTGACAAATTAAAGTTCAAAATTTTATAGAAAATGAGCTCAATTTAACGAAATCTTGATTTAAAATTGGGAATCGGACTTCCAAAACCCCATATCATGGAATTGATGTTTAATCTCGATCCACACCTAAAAATTGTAAAATGTTATTGGGATACCCATTTGGAGGGGAATGATAATTGATAAAGCCCCATACGTATTGGGAATCTCAATACAGAAATAGAGATATAAAATGATGGATTGGGAATTCCGAATTGTGGAAACCCTAACCATAAGTTCACGAGGCTGAAGGTTGGTGACAGTTGGCGATGTTTTATTGGTAAGTGTGAGTTGAACAGACTGCAGTCATGGTCTTTCTCTCGTCGAATTATTAATTTATTATAGGACCAATTTTAAGTATTTATCGATTATTGGAAAATCAAAATTAAATCCAAGTTTGAGACTAATTCAAACATAAACCAAATAATTTCATTTCATTTTATTTTAACCCATGGTTTTATCCTATATTTTTTTCTTCTTATTCAGGGCCCGTTTGACAGAGATTATAAATTAAAAGTGCGTTTGATAGAGATTATAAACAGTTTATAAATTAAAAGTGGTTTATTTGAGTTGAAATTGTTAACTTTTCATGTTAAAAATGGGTTGAAAAGTAAAAAATGGTAGATCGAAAAAAAAAGAAAAAATGCAGTTTTAATCCCTACCAAACGCAATGTAATTTATAAACTAATATTGGTTTATTTAATTGTTGACTTTTCATGTTAAAAGTGGATTGAAAAGTCAAAATTACTACCGAAAAAAAAAACCAAAATGGGTTTTAATCCCAATCAAACAAGCTCTCATTTTAATATGTTCATTAATTATAAATATATTTATAAAATAAACTATATATATCAAATTATAATTTAAATATCAATAAAACCATAACAAAATCACAATAAAACCACGATAAAGTGTGAATTGACAATATTTTCTAACTTTCGACTTTTGCGTCGTGAAAATTAAGATTGTAATTTAGAAGTTTTTCCATTGTCCAATTTAGACCAATTTTTTTTTTTTTTTTTTTAAATTCTTGAACCATCTCATCTGATTTCAAACGTAAATCATATCGTCAGTTTGGTTCAAACCGTTTTATTGACGGGTTCACATGACACCAAACTAATTTCGAAAAGAAAGTTTGATTTTCCAGTTTGAACCAACATTTCTTATGAAATTGTCATCCAAAATCCACAAGAACTCAGATGAAATTAACAAGCCCAAAAAATTTGCACATGTTTATATTTCAATGATTTAATTCAAATTTTCCAAAACTCTTGTCCAAGATTGCAATCACCAGCAAGAATTACACCCCAATAAGTTCAAAATGGTGATGTACATTAGATGCCATTTCAATAAATAAAATGTGAAGCGTGAAGCAAAACAATACGAACACTCAAGATCTGTTGATTCTGCAAATAGACAGATGTTTGGAGATCAAATTTTTCTCAATTGCATCAAAATGGAAGGAAATGAAGATTTGGCCAGGCAAATTACTGACTAACAGAGTATTACAGTTCACAGGACTAAACTAATTTTATTCATTCCTAATCAAGAAATTTACAATCAAAGTTAGAGAGGATTCTGCATCCTAACCCTCGTCAAATTCGAAGAAAAAGAAACAAATAAAATTAGTATTTCAAAGAAAATCCATGGATTTATGGCTACATTCAATTCAACAATCATCCTACACCTCTAAGCAGAGCCTCCGTGCTTTACCAGCCGCGGCGAACTTCTAATCCCAGCAACAGCAGCCACTGCAGCACCAACGTTTTTTCCACCCTTGACCGAATTCTTCTTCCATTTCTTACCCTTCCCCTTATCCACAACTTCCTCCATCTGTTTTCGTTTACTCCTGGTCCTCGACACCGACTCCTCACCGCCACCGCCACCGCCACCGCCACCATTCTTCGCCGGACTTCCGGTTTTCCGTCCCATCCCACTCTCGCGCGCCACCCTCTCGAAATCATCCCCCAACTTCCTGACTGCCCTTCTCCTGATTTCCCTCTCAGATTCGTTTTCCTCCTCTTCCTCGTCGTCCAACTCCACAACCCGCCTTCTCTTATTCGCCACTGGCGCCGGAGGCGGCGACGGAGAAACAGCATAATTTTTCACCGGGTTTTGTTTTTGGGATTCCTTGGGGGACTCCTCGTGCTGGGCACGGAGCTTCTTGACATTGCCCTCAATCCGGCCCTGGAGGCGGTGGCGCTGGAAACTTAGGCCACCCATGGACCAGTGCGCCTCCTGGGCCCACGACATCAGCGGATCCATGACTGGAGCTGGTGGGTCCACCCTTTCATCATTCAGCTTCACGTCAGTGTAGAACTGCGGTCTTGGCAGGCTACTGCCGTAGAATTTTCCCGGACCCAAGGCCACAACCATGGCGGCAGCGTATGTATATGAGGTTTATGTGTGTGAATAAATTTGATTTAGGGCGTGCTGTGCATTGCCATGGAGAAGATCCATATGATTTTATAGTAAGTTTTGGGCGGGAAAATTGCCGCCAAAAGGAAAACAGCAAGCAGAATTGTGAACTCAAGGTGGAAATCGGAAAATTGCAGAGTCGTAATGTTACAATTCACTTATGGGTATGGTCCCTAATCTTTTTCTTCAGTACAAATGGTTCCTAACGTTTGTTTCTTGACATTAATGACTCTAACTTATATATTTTAGTACGTAATCGATCTTTTATAACGAAAAAAATCAATTCGTCCTTAATTTTAATTAGCAAAAATTATAGTTCATTTTTTAATCTTTGCAAAAGATATAAATAGGTCATATACTTTAATTTTTTACTTTTTATAAAAAATTAAATGAAATTAACGATTTATTTTAATTTAGACTTTATTGACCAAACTGATAATATAATTACCAAATTGATAAAGACCTTGTGTCAAAAACTTAATCTTCAAATACTTTTATTTAATTTTTAACTATTTTTTATTAACTACAATTATTAGAATTGCAATTGTATTATTCATATTTTAATTTATTATTTTTTATTATTTAATAAAGAAAATAAAGAACATATAATTCGTAAATTAATTTATATTAGTATTTTTATATTAAATACAAATACGATAAGATTGGTTGAATGTAATAAAATTATATATTTTTATTATTTATTTTTCTTAATTTGTATTCAAGTTTTTTATATCACAATAATTTCACTTTTTTTCTCTTTTTAAAAATTTAATTGATTCCACGATAATAATATATTTAGTACGTTAAATTAAATATTTTTACGTTTTCAAAAGTTATAGACCAATGATTCTAACATATAATTATAAAACAAATAATTTAAGGACGTCTTTCTACAAAAACAAATATTAATGACCATTTCTACATTAAAAATAAAGATTAAAGTCCATGCGTGCCAAATTTTCTTCTTCTTGTTACTACAAATCAAACAAGAACGAGATATTTTGTCATTCCTGATTTTCTTCCTCCTTCCTTGATTCTCTCCTGGGTGCTTTCAACTCCTTCTTCTATTTATAGACAGCTAAAACTTGGACTATCTACCCCTTCATCATTAGCATCAAATTTGAGAAATATAATTAAATTTAGATTTAAGAGAAAATTTTGGAAATGTCTTTTTTTGCTACGGTTGAAGATTACTTTTAAGAAGATGTCCCAACATATAAATAAGTAAATTTTCACTATTGGTCCTCACTCTATTATATTTGTAGTAAGTTGGTAATTAAAGTTCAAAAAAGAGTAAATTGGCCATAGTCCTTTGTTTTATTTTCACAATCAATCCTTAATAATAGAAACTATCCAAACTTTCATTATATTATTACGTGATTCTCGTGAAAACATGCCGTACTTTAAATGTTCAAGCACCAACCAATGTTAGAAAGCAAAATTCAATTTCACAAAGTTGGACATGTAAGAGTAATAAAAAATTTTTATAAAAATTTGATATATTTTGTCATAGTTAGTACGACATAATATATATTAAAATATTATCTTAATTTATTCAATATACTCTGGATATAAACATACCAAACATCTCATTCAATTCAATTCATAAAATTGGATTGACTAATTATATTTCAAACACATTTTTATGTTGGTTGCATCACATTTGAATTGCTGTGAACGTCCCCAATCTTTGTTCAATATCACATTTATCAAACTACTTCTTCTTCTTCTTCTTTGCATTCTCAACCTTAATTTTAAATTAATTAGTACAACTTGTCTCTGGTGATGATTCCTATTCAAATATTTTGTTTGCATGTTTGAAATTAGGGACAAATATTTTGGATGTAAACCATCGTCAAAGACAAGACTTACTAAAAAAAATTAGGAGCATATGTGAAACAATAAAAATAATTAAATAACTTGATTATAATTAAAATATAATGCAAAAAACAAAAAATGATTATCTTAAATTTGCACCTAAAATACCTTCAATGCCCTCGCTCAAAACTAGAGAGCGAGTCGCATGCAGAACTTTCATAACTTAGCAGCATTTTACATATCAGCAACAGATTAATTGTGAAAGCGCACATTTCTCCAAGTGGCTATCACCCAGACTCTTTTTCACGTGATAAATATGGAATGTGTCTTTACTTCCTACTATAAATACAGTGTAATAGAGAAAATACCAAAGAAATAGCAGGTTTTTAGTGTTCTTTTTGTTTTTATTTTCTTTAATTCTGAGTATTTTTTCTATTATATTTTTATTTGATCCCACTAAATTGAGTGAAATCTTGAGCTTTTCTTGTGTTAGAATTGGTGGGATCGGCTCCATTTCATGAGATAATGTTGCAGGTATGAATCATTTTCCATTTCTATTGAATTACTGTTATAATAATGGCCATATTGTAGAATTTACAGTTTCTTGATTAAAACTCCACCCCCACCCCCTAATAAAATAAAATAAAAAGAATAAGTGGTAATTAAGTAGGCAATTATGGAGCCTCTTTGTGAGTTTTGTGGGATGGCGACGGCGGTGGTTTACTGTAAAACGGATTCGGCCCGGCTTTGTTTGCAGTGTGATGGTGGCGTTCATTCTGAAAACTCCTTGTCCCAGCGGCATCCTCGTTCTCTCATTTGTGACAAGTGCCATTCTCAGGCGGCCGTGGTTCGGTGCATTGATTGTAAATTGTCTCTTTGTCCGGCCTGTGATTGGAATGGTAATGGTTGTTTGGGGTTAGGCCATCGGAGACTGAAATTGAATTTCTACAGTGGATGCCCTTTGCTCGCTGACTTCTGCAAAATTTGGTCTTTGGTTCTTGACGAGCCTAAGTCCAGCAGTTTTGATACGTCTTGGAGCACAACAGGTACGACGAATGAGAATTCACTGAATGATCAAGGACCTGGTGGGATGGTAGCCAACAGACTAAATGAGTTAGCATCCTGTGTCAAGTTCAGACAATGGAATGCTCCATCTCCTGTGGTTCAGTCAAATATTCCCAACTACGTATTGTCATGCAACACGGATCAAAAACCTCTATTCTACAACGATCAAATGCCTTTCTTCTCAGAAGGATCAAGCTTCCGAAAGGTGATCTACATCTTTTCCTAATCAATTCTTGTTATGCACCACTATTTGGTTCTTAACTGAGACATAATTCGATTACTATCAATTCTTACGATAGACATTAATCTTAAATAAATGCTTGCATAGTGATCTGTTTCTACTGCAAAATGAACCAGGGATTTCCTAATAGTATTAAGGATCTTGGGCTTCATGACAGTGTTGACATGGACGATATGGCCTTGAGCTTCGACAGTGGTTATGAGATGTTTGAGAATTTGCAAAATCAGCCAAGTTACTACTACGACGATGGAGGAATGAGTAGCCTTGTCACAGAGAAAAACTTTTCTGTCACTGAATCTAATAGCACACATATTGAAAGTGCTTTAGAGGTTGTCTTCCACCCCATAACTCTTCTTAATAATTCATCCAAATTTATTTTTTGTCCTTACCAAACTTTTAGACCAACCTTGTCATATTTAGACATCGTTCGCGTTAGCTTTCAAAATTATTACTTTTTTTTTTCCAATTACAAGTAGTGATTCAAAAGATACATATATGAGTACACTGTCCTTGTACATCTACACATTTGGGGAAATCAGTACTAAACATGTAAAAGAATTGCTTATAGATTTAAAGTACTTGTAATCTTACATAAGCATTAATTCCGATCATCGTTTCATTTTGTTCATTTATTCATTTCCATGTGAACATTTGTCTACATATAAGAAGATATCTGTAATTTCTTGAAAGACATTTTTACTAACAAAGGCTAATATTTGTTAATCTACTTGAGAGAAATAAACTTTTTCCCCTTTTATATGTTATTAGGCATCATCATCATCAGGACATCAGGAGTGCATTGGTTTTCAATCTTCACAAGTTGGTATCGGTTCGACTAATTTGGTGCAGCCTATTATTAATAATGCCACTGCTAAATGCATGCTTATGCAACCAAGTTGCAACAGCAATAATATTGGTTTAGGGTATCCCTGTGGACAACTTCCTTCAACCATTTCACCTCCAGGTAGTGTGACTGATTTTCAAGATTGTGAATTATCGCCTGTATTTCTTGCTGGCGATGCACCATGGGAGTCGAACTTTGAAGGTAGTTGTCAACAGGCAAGAAATAAAGCTAAGATGAGATACAATGAAAAGAAGAAAACAAGAATGTATGTGATTCTTCTAATTTAGGATTGCAGTTTTGCCTCTACAAACGTCGTCTTGTCTTTAACAAGAGTCATGATTTATATGGTTGCTGATGTTCAAAAATTTATACTTGCTGATTGTAGGTTTGGTAAACAAATAAGATACGCTTCTCGTAAAGCCAGAGCTGATACGAGAAAGCGTGTGAAAGGTAGATTCGTGAAGGCTGGTGAAGCTTATGACTATGACCCTCTTGTAATAAGGGATTTCTGATCTAGAGATAATCGGATTTTCCCCCGGCTTTGATAATTCATGCCCTTGATATAAAGGTATACAATGTAATGGACTTCCTTTGAATCAAATCAATCTTATATTTCGAGTCTGAAATACTTAAAAATGAATATAATTTGTATGATTTTTCTGTCTTCGAATTATAAAGAGTATGACCTTGTTTAAAAGCTTAATCATGTGTCTATCTCGTAGCAGTGAGCAATATATGTCCTAATTTTTCGAGCATTATGTGCAACGATAATCGTACCTTGTTTGGAGTCGTCGTTAAAATGCTTGAATTTGATTCACTTGATGATTCTTCTCTCTATTCTATAGAATCTTCATTTGAAAGGCAGATGGTGCTCCTAAACCTTGAAGTGGGCTATTAGGCTAGCAACCAAAGGATGGCCTTATGATTTGTCTCCTATGTATTGTTGTTCCCACAGGTAATATATAAGCATTATTCTTAAAAAGATATATTTGGTATGCAATATATATCGAGCATCACTATATCCTATAAAACTGTCTACTAGTATTCAGTCCACTTAATCATTTTCATTTTGATCTTGAATCTTGAAGGATGTACTGGTCAGAAGACACACCACCAGAAGGAGATTTCATGCTGTTGTGACTAGAAATTACATCCATATTTCCATCTGCTCAAAAAATCTTGCCACAATAATTCACCATTGTTGCAAGACAATTTGATTATGTTGTTGTCAACATAGTGGAAAATAATTTTTGTAATAAGCTTCAACAGATTTTTATCATTATGAAATTTGAACTCACAAAAGTTGTTGCATATGAGAAAGATGGTCCTCGTTGTTTGATAATTTTGCAATTTAGTTCATCTATATATCGGTGTTATCTTTGATGCTTGTTTAGATTATAGTATACTCGTCGAAGTCTAGTGCTATTTACACTATCAAAGGACAATAGTTCGAGGTGGTACTACTAATATGGCCTATTTGATGGTAGACCCTAGTCACCAACAATCCCAACTCGAACGAATCCTAGAAATTGTTGGTAATTTTGGTGCATTATTTATATTCTGATAATTTAATCACGTGCATGCAAACGAGCAAAATAAAGACTTACAAAAATATCGAGAAATGAAGAATTAAATTCGGTCAAAGCAAGATGCTTACGTTTTCTCGGCACACATCTCTTAAAATACAACGACCACTTCTCGTAATAGGAGCACTCCAAATGACGAGAACAACGAATCGAACAGTATTTTGTTCTCCCTTTAAATGAAAAATGAAGTTGAACTTTATACAGAAATTATTTTTATAATAAAATAATTTATACAAAGCGTGTAGAGACATTTGGTTGAATGTTGAAGTGATTTTATTTTCAATCATAAGGGACCTATTTATAATATCTGAAAAGTTTTGTATCAAAAGACACAACTTTATAAAAAGGCACATGCTGTTGCAAGCCGCCGATCAACGCAACCAATATCTGACACGAGGCCTTTATATGATTACAATAAAGATCGAGTCGATTAGTCAGCTTTGCCTTGTTGATAGGCTAAAGCATAGTAGCTCGAGAACTCACGAACTAAAGAGCTCATGTCACGAACTAAAGATACTACGTGACACTTCCTTCGTATGTGGATACAAGGGCCCAGTTATTAGTTATTAGTTATTAGTTATTAGAAGCTCTACTAGGTAGATACAAGACTCTTACCTTTCTAACTCACTTTTAAGGGATCGTTTTTTATTTGACAAGCACCGCGTACCATATTTGATTGACAGCCTTCTTACTTCGTTTATTGCCCGTACTGATGGAAAGTAGTCTTGCTTTGTTATTGATTCGCCTAACATGTCCAAAAGACATGTCCAAAAGACGTGTTTAAAGTTAACGTGTATTTGTTAATAAATTACATGTCAAAAAAGATACGATTTTTCATTCAAACGGTTCTAGAATATTTTGCAATATTCTAATCCTATTTTTTAAAAATATTCGTGTATTTAAGAGATTCATTTTGAACCTTAATTTCTCATTCACCCGAAATTTATTCGAGCAACTAAATATACTATATTAATCTACTCGTGTAGTAGAACACATTTGACCTTACAATTCTCGTATTCAACTATCGCTTAAATAATTGGTCAAAAACCAACATTACTAAATAAATTTCCAACAGGCAAGCTCTTTTTTATCTGAGGTGGCTTGGAATTCATGCCCGGTCACCCTTTGCCCGACTTGGAAAACATGGGGAATTGCGAGAGAGGACCCGTGCTACCATACATAGAGATTTGTATGCAATATAAAAGAAATGGAATTTCCATGGGTAGAAATTTTCATAGTTCAGCTTCGTTTTGACAAATTGTTCCTACTTTGTCTTGGCATCAAGTCAATAGTTTAAAAGTTTTCTTAATCCATAGTACTTAATGTTAATAGGATTCCAACATTTTGTTCTTTTCTTCTTTTATCTACAGAAAAAACAAGTCTTGGTAGAAAAGTTTAGAGTTGGACATGTTCTCGACCCAAAAGGCACGATTCCAACCAATGTTGAACAATATTTATTTTCAATATAGTTAGTGACGTGAACACATTCTTCATTCTTGACCCTTTTGTAAGCATGGATTAGTCAAATAGGATAAAGAAAAATTACGATCTCTTTTGTTTGTGTGATGTTGCCCATCGTTGACACAAACATAGAAGAATTAGTTGTATGTGACTCAAAATTGTACTTGTGGGGATTGAAAATTCTTCCATTTCTTCAAAAATATTAAAAACTAGTGTTAAAAGTAAAAATCTATAAAAGAAGGTCAAAAAATGTTTTTTTTTTCCTAGCTAGTTCTTCTTAAAAAAGCATGTGACAGGCTATTCAATAAATAAATTAAATTAAATTAACTAATTATAGAGTAGAAAAATTTGGGCCCACATCAAGTTGTTCAATAATCGAAGCATCTATATATTTTGCATATTATAATAAATAAAATATTGATAGAGACATGTCCCCGAATTGAATGGATCACATATATTTTTTTTTTGCAAATTGCAACCTTCAAATTCTGTAATTGATTTGCAAAATTAAATTGCATTGGATTCCACTTCAGTTGACTGGAAAGTCAAAATTAATGTCCAAGAACATTAATTTAAATGTTCATTAATGAAACTCATATATATATATATATATATATATATATATATATATATATATATATATAGACTTCTTTTTTTATTTTTGCCAAATTATTATTATTAAGACGATGCAAAGAGATTTGGACACAAAGTTATTACTTGTCGTGAAGAATTGTATTACACGTGGCCATCATTCTCAAGAACATCGTGGTCACAACAAATAGAATTCCACTTGCGTCTTGCTTCATATATAATCGGTAGATAAACTTTATTTTCAATTCTTTATAAGTTATTCATCAAAGACGAAACACATGAGTACAAAAATTGGCATGTCAATTAAGCAACTAAGAATGTTGACAAAAGAAAGATACTCGAGAATTCCATTAAGAAATCATTTCGTCCGTCTCTTTCTTTAGTTACTTATGTCTATATAAATTGTTTTCCACCAATTGATGATAAATTAATCATAGTGTCTTTTAAAGCTAGTTAAAATAAAGTGGTGTGGGTTGAGGTTATTTTTTTTAATTTAATTTTTTTTCAGTATTTTTTTTGTTAAAGGGGGTTTTTGTTTTTATATTAAGTTTTTTTAAAAGATTTGTCACTATTCAAGGATAATTATATATACATTATTTTTGGTATTTGTTACACCACATTTTAATTTCACTTAACGTCTTCAATCATTTTTTATTATAACACTCATGTCCCCAACTTTTATATCGCATTCTTATCCTCAAATTTTTTATAATTAGCACATCTTGTATTTGATAAATAGTTTTCGTCCAAAAAAATATACTGAGAAGACGTAAAACGACTTATTTGTCCATCATATTTTTTAAAAACACAATAAATACAATTTTTTTCTCATTTCAAAGTACGCAACATAATATCTTGACAAAAACTATTATCAAGGATGAGATGTCCTTATTAATAGAAGTTCAAGATATGAATTTGACGAAAAAAAGTTAAAAACATAAGTGATATAATGAAAAAAAGTTGAGAACCTTAAGTATAATTAAAATGTGGTGTACTTTAAAAAATTGCAGTGACAATATAACCACCATTTGAACTCTTTTAATGGTTAGTTGCTTTTTCACTGTTTTTTTATTAAAATAAATAAAACTACAGAGTTTTTCCCAATTCAATAAATTCATCTTAGTATTGAGATTGAATTTGTGTTTCTTGTTTATCACATTTTTTCCAGCTTTAAATTAGTATCAAAGTCAATCTACACTCCATAGCTATCAAGTAGGTCATTGTACGTATTGACACAACAAATGTCCATGATAATAGGAGGATGTTCTCCTACCCTTCCTACTCACCATGGGTAGGAGAACATCCCCCCCATAATAAACCCAAAAACAAGATTTGATGTGCGTGATAGGGAAAGAGAAATGTGACGTGCAACCTTCAGTGGGGGTAGGTGATGGCAAAGTAGCCGCTAACCGCGGTTGCACGGATGAGGTGCCACGAACGAAATGAAACTAAGTATACGTCTATCTTAATCTGGGACACTTGATAATAGACCGATAGGTCCAGACATGATACATAGAAATGAACCATGTCGATCGACACAACTACCTTTAACTAGATACACAATCAAATCTCATGATTTTTAAACCTTTCAAATGACTTCAACTTAATAAATGGTGGACCATAATTCAATCAGTTGAGTAGATATTAGTTGGGCATGCATGCCAAATACAAATTCTAAAATTGGACCATGTTTGGATGCACTAATAGATAAAAATTTTACTTCTTTTTTTCTTTAATCCTATTTGGTATAGTCCAGCCGAATGTACCAAACATGTCATTAGAGTCCGAATAAACCCTTGAAAGAAAACTTCCATAAGCATTTCTTGTCCAAAATGGCCAGAGTTTGGTCGAAATTTAGACTCATTTGACTAAAGTAATCTCCATAGAAGCTCTAGCCGGCGTCTATAGATTCACTCGTAACAAAAATTGGAAGTTAGAGATACGTTTATCAAAGAAAATGAAAGACAACCCAAGTGCACATTTTACTAATAAATTGGGAACCTTATGGATTGAAATGAAAGACTGATCTTCATATCAAGGGTATGTGATAAATTTACAGCTTCTATAATTGTAAAAAAAGTTGAATGAAAAAAATGAAGAGAACTCTTACAAATTATAAATCAACAGCATCAACTGGTAAGGATGTTGTCCTTTGAAGTTTTTGTGGAAGCAATGAACTAGAGAACAAACTCTTTCCAGTATCCATGTCCTTGTCCTCACATTTTTCGGCCCTTACGGGGTCCAAACTTGGACAGCTTTCCAAACTCGTGTTCTCATCGTAATTGGAAAGTCCGAGAGTTTTGTATGACACAATCCCAACTTCAACTTTCCTGTTACTATTATCCAAAGTTGAGCAGTGTTTTGAAGATCTTGGAAGAAATTCTAACCGTTGATCTCTAAGTTTCCGCACTTCTATCTGATACTTTGCTCTAAGCCATCTCAATTCCTGCTGAATTTTGTGGTCGTAGTCGACAGGGATATTTTGGGGCAATGTGTGAATCCCGGCAAATGAAAGGGAGTAAGATAAGGATTTCGTAAACTTTCTTGTTCTGGAAGTGATTTTCTTCTCCACCGCCTCTGTCGTGTCCTCTAAGCTACTTTCCTTATCCTGCTTTTCTTCTTGACAATGACTTTCACCAGAGGCTATCGAGCTGCATTCGAGACTTTCATTCTGATTCCAAATTTCGTCACAATGGAAACCATTAGTACCGTTCGTCAAAGCTGGTTTATTGGCACCAATGGATACAGTTTGATGGGGACTATCAACTCGGTAAGTGAACTCTTCAAACCGACCATGTGTAGCACTACATCTATTTGAACACTGTAAAAACTGTAAAGTTTTTGCACCTGGATTATTTGACATAAAATTCACGAATGAACCCGTAGAGGTATGATTAGAAGCACAATTAAGACAGAAGTTGGAATCTGGAAACCAGGGAGTCTCTTCATATCCAGGCCCTGGTCTCCATTCAGGAACCAGTAAAGCAATTTCTTCATCAATCATGTCGGCTATTTTAGTCACATCTTGATCAGTTATATCCAACTCCGCAACCATTTCAGTCGCAACACTTAAAGCTGTATCGGTTTCAATGTCAAATGAGAAATATATGTTTCTGATCCTACCTGCAAATGGAGAAATCACAATGCCGATGATCAGCGCCCTTTTATAGTAAAAATGAATAATTAATTAAATTAAATACACTCGAATAGTTGTATTATGTTGCTAACCTTCTTTATCTGATATTCTGAGTCTCAAAAAGATGTTATCATCTTCTTTTCTCTTACCCTTAATAGTAATATCAACCTCGGGAAAATCCTCATCATGTTCATCATCATTATGCTCAAACAGTTCAATTCCACTATGCCCGATTTCGTTCAGATTATAAGCCCATCCATTGGATTCTTCATAAGTACGGCCATTGGAGAATCCTCCAAAGGAATGATCCGTAAACGAATTTCCTTCATAATCTAGTTCAAGATAAGGCTGTCTCAATAAAGGATCCACATGATTTAAGTGGTTCTCTATTTGCCTTAACTCCAAGTTGCAATCATCGATTTGAAGAAAAGGGTCGTCGAGAAGCTCCTTAGCCGAGAGCCTCTGAGACACAGTGGCTAAGCATTTCTCCACAAACTGGCGTACCTCAGAATCTTTCACTTTGTATAAAGCATCCGGTTTTTCTCCCTAAACATTTAAAAATGTCACTAGAGAAGACTGATAGAAACGTTAAAAGAAGCTCTGCTCAAGAGGACGAAGACTTACAGATATAACTTTCTTGTATATCTGAGCAGGATGAGTGCATTCACTATATGGATATTCAAAGGTAACCATCTCCAATAAGCACATCCCAAAAGAATATATGTCAACTAATTCGTTGTATTCCTCTTCATACACTTCCGGCGCCATAAACTCAGGTGTCCCTAATCAAACAAAATTCCCAAGATTAAAATCTTTATCAAACACCAAAATACTAGTTAGTTCAATAATTTTATGGCGACAGAGCATAGAAAACTAGGACTGACTCCCCAAAACAAGGAAGGAAACTAATATTTCATCTATGGAAGTAAATATTGGTAAAAATACAATGATTGGAATGGAAAATACCAACACAATGAGCTGCGTGCGATTTTTGCAGGATAGCGGCCAAACCAAGATCTCCGATTTTCACCTCCCCTTGGTTCCCATTGACAAAGATATTATCACATTTGAGATCTCTATGGATCACAGGTGGATCATGGCTGTGAAGATAAAGCAGCCCTTTCAAGATCTGCCTACACCAATGCTTCACTGCTCTAATGTTTACTCTTTTGTGCTTCAGTCTATACCTATGAAACTCAAATGAAAACGAAAAAATCAGATTCTTAAGAAGAAAAATAAGATCTAATAGCACTACAAGAACATCATAACATAAAACGGATCCAGAAATCACTAAATCTTACATATACTTACTGTCTCAGAGTCCCAGAAGTAAACATTTCAGTCACAAAATTGATGTTCCTATTGGCAATATCAACCCAAGATGTGTAGAATTTCATTATATTTTTATGTTTCAAGGTCTTAAGCAGATGAATTTCACAGTAAAGCCTCTCAAGATCCTCAGGGCTCTGCAGGAAATCATATAGCTTAACCTGATTCCAAGCAACCTCAATCCCTTCATACTCATCAAATGCTCTATATCTGCAAAAATCAACCAAAATAAAAGAAGATAACAAATCAGGACCACAAATTTGCTGCACACTCATCTGAAAAATCCCACAAGAACTAAGTTTTGATCTGCAAAATGGGCATTTATGAATCCATCAGCTAACACACACACACACACACACACACAAAAAACCTTCGAATTACAAGAAATCAAAAAGGCCCATATAGAGAAATTTCATACACTGTCTTTGAAGCTCCTTTTCCAAGAATCTCATTGTACTGCAGCAAAAACAAAAACAGATGAAACCCTAAAATCCAAATCCAAATCCAAATTCAAAACTGATAATTTGGCAAAAGGGAAGTGTGAGAGGAAAAAATCAAGTTACCCTGCCATATCTTCCAATTGGATCAACCTCCACAAAGTCTGCTGATTCAAGATTCATTTTTTCTTAAAAGTTTGATCACTTTTGTCTCCTCAACTTTTGTGGGTACAATTTATTGATCTTTCTGGCTAGATTCAGACACTCAAAGATGAAATTATTAAAAAGTAGATTAAGACATCACCCCAAAAAACCCACTTCTGTCTGAACTTTTTCAAGAACAGAGAAAGATAATCATCATCATCATTATTCACTTCTCCATAGAATATAAATTAGAGAGAGAGAGAGAGAGTATTTGGACAAAGTTAGAACAGCTCAGCCACATTTCTCTGTGACACCCACCTCCAGAAAGAGCTTATTTCTGGGATAATTTACTTTTTTAAACAAATAAGTTTATACTTACTTTTTGAAAAAAGAAATTATTACTTTAACAATTTTTTTTTTTTTTTTTTTTTTTGAGAAGGAGTAAATTATCAAATGACCACTTAGAAATATTTATTATTAAACTTTAAAATATTTTTAAATAATATCCAAAGTAATTTTTTCATTTGTAATTCTATTATATTATTCATTATTTAAAAACGCGACAAACTGAAAATATAAGTAAATTTAACTTTATGAAAGCATGGCCCCCACATGAGAGTTGGTCTGCTTTGGACTGCAATAATTTGAATTGATTAAAACTGGGTTTCATAATTACATGGTGAAATAGAGATCGCAATCAATTGGAATGAGTACGGAATATGAGTACGGTTGAAAATTAATTTTCTTACTTTCTGTTTTTCTTGACTTTGATCTTTTGCTTACATGCAATTCCACTACTTTTCGTTTTTTAGATAATCTTTTTTATAAATATATGTTAACTTGCATGAATTTCAAATTATTTAAGTATTATCGATAAATTAAGTAAAATTGACGAAGATCTTTAATCCATTTATATACCCCGTCTTCTTCGCTAACATAGACGATAAAATTTTATATTGTCGAAAATGTAGTCAACTTTGCCCATTTACTTAGACTAGATTTTTTTTTTAAAAAATGAGATTGTAGTCATTTTACATGATTGAACGGTTATATTTAATATAATAGTTCGGATAACTTGTTTTTATGTTAGATTGATCTATGGAATATAATTAAATAACAAAAAAATTAATTTTAATCATTCTAATTTGCGCTATTGTCTAAGGAAGAGCGTTTAAATGTTGTAAAATACTATATAGTGTTTAAGGAAGAACGTTCAAGTCATTGATGTTGGACTTGATAAATCTGCTAACATAACCTAAAACTTGGCCAAGTACTAGTTGATTGTCGGAGCCGAGCGCAACTAACCTCTTGTTTTGTCTTAGTCGTTATCTAGATGAGAACAAAATTTATAAGAAAAATGATTATTTATAATGATAATTTTTTTTTTTTATGAATATACATGTGTCATAAAATAAAAATAAAATATTCATAAATAGCCAATATTAATCCCCAAATCAGCCATGCATGCAAGACAAACATACCGTGGTGATTATCAAAAATTTGTCATGATTCAATTTGTCTATCTGCAATAAATGCATATGATTCTTGAAATATATGCAAAATTAAGTCTAACTAAAGTTGTCAAGCATTGAAGTTCACATTCCATAAAAGGCAAATGGTCAATTTATAAGTGATGAAAACTTAGGAAGAAGTATTCAATTGAGAATTGATAAGACTTTTAAAGATTTTTATGGAGTTTAAAAGTCTAGGTATATTCAATTTAGACTTTTTAAATTCTATAAAAGTCTTGGAGTATTTAATATAGATTTATAAAGACTTTTAAAAAATCTTATAAAATCATGCGATATTCAATTCAGACATTTTAAAATCTTACGAAATTCAGGAATATTCAAAATGTCGATGACTTTTAATGACTTTATAAATTATTTTATATGTACAAACTTTAAAGCACAATGTATAAATAAATGATATTACAATTTCTCTCTCATTCACCCATAAGATTTTGAAAGGCTTTGAGAGGAAAAAAAAAATTCATTTTCTTATTTTTTTCTCGCATGTAACATTTCTATTTTCTTTTTCCTTCAACAAATTGTAGAATCAAGTTAATATTTTTTCGTCTTCAATATATTCTCCTAACTATTTTTTTTTTTTTTTTTTCCTTCTACAAATCCCATAACCATGATTAATTACCAATATTTTTTTTATGAAAAAGAATATTAATATTTTTATCTCTACTCGATTTGATTTTTCTTTTTCTTTTTAATATTTTCCTAACCAATTTTTCATTTTATTCTTTTTCCTTCTATGAACTTTTAATATTCCTATAACTATGTTTTTCTCTTTTTTTTCCATCGTTTTTCATTTTCATTAAAAACAAGATAAATTTATAATTAAATTCTTATATAATTGTTGAATATAGTTTATTAATGAATTTCATCGGGTTAAAAATTTGTTTTTTATTAATGTATTTTTTTCATTTTCATTTTTGTTTTTTCTATATAATGGTTGCATTTTTTTCTTCGTAAATTGGTACTTTGGTTATTTATTATGTAATTGTCGTGATTAATAATGATTTGTTATCTATATATTATTAAATATAAAAAGAAGATTATAAACTGGATACATATTTTTGTTTAAAAATATTTTTAAAAGAATTGCATGCTATTAATTTTTGAATTTATCCACAAGCCATTTAAAGTTTATAGTTTTACTCAAAAGAAAAAATGGAATGAGTTAATAATTTATATCATTAACTTTTGACGTAGTTGCTTGCAACAAATGAATAGAACAATTTTTATGAATTTAATAATATTAATACAATTAAATAAATTATTACTAGACTTTTCTCATGCGACATTTTTTTTAATTGTGGGATATTAAATTTTTATATTCAAATTTTTAATTAAAAAAAAGTCTATAGAAGTTCATAAAAGACTGTAAAAGTCTAGGAAAATCTTTCAAAATGAAATCTATACAAATCCATAAAAGTTTGTAGGAGTCTATTAAAATCTATAAAAGTCATTAAAAGTTAATGAAATCCATCAAAGTGAGTCACTTAATAAATGTTAATCAAAGTCTTTAAAAATCTAGATTAAATACCTCCCCTCCCCTCTTAGTCATAACATGTATGAGAGTGATAGACTTGGCAAATTTAGCCTAAACAAAATGTCTCGCCTCGTTTATGCAAGATGTTGTTATCTAGTTTTTAATGTATGTTTGGTAGTATTAAAATTATTTTTTAAGTATTTATAAGTTGTGAATCCTATAAAATGTATAAATAAAAAATATCTTTGACAAACTCAAATTATAATTTAAGTTTTACCAAACATGCACTTAGACAAACACATACAAGTCTTGAAGCAACATCATGAATTAAATCAAATCGCAGAAATGAAAAGTATCTTTACATTTCTATTTTTCATGAGATACACGAACATTAAAATTTTACCTTTATTTAGTGCTACTTGTCTAAATTCTCCAATAAATATTTGGTAAGGACTCGACCCTCGTGAGAAACAATATTAGTGAAAATTACACTCACTACTTACCATTATAATAATATTCCTATTTTTACAGACTTAACTTTTTTATTTTAAAATTATTGTTTTTATATTATTATATTAATAAATTAAATAATAGTTTAAAATCAAAAATATATAATGAATCACACAACTGTTTCTACTTTGGAATTCGCGTCCTCAAATGTATTCTCTCTCCAAATTGAGCACACCAAAATCTTCTAAAATCAACGCAAGTCCCTTCTAAAAATCTTCACGAAATATCTGTAACTCCAAATCTTTACAAAATCTCAGTACATTCTTCACCATTTTTGAATTGGGTTGAACAATGGAAAATCTGAATCATAGTCTCACTAGGTCGAAGACAACATCGCGGGAGAAGAAACTATGTCGGAGTTGAACACTTCAAGTCACCAGCGCATCACATTTTATACACCCAAAAATTCACCCAAAACAAAAAGACAACAAAAATATAGGCATGCAAATTAGATACTAGCAAGAAATCCAAGAAAAATCTGAAGAGGAAAAATATGTTTCACAAGTATTTAAAATTTGTGTTTTTGCCATTAAAGATCTCGTTTATTTATTTTCGTTCAAATGAGTTTTTTTGTTTTTTTTTTTTTTTTTTTTTTTTGCAAAATATTGGATATTATGTAATACTTTTTTTGCTAAAGAGGTTACAATACACTTTTATGTAATAGAATATTAATTATGTTATATCTCAATTTGTTATTATGTAACAAATGTTATACGATTAATTATTCCGTAATAAATGTTACATAATAAGTTATTATGTAACAATAAATGATAAAGATGTTATAATACATTGTTTTGTAACACTGATTTTTATGTGATATTATTATGTAACAAATATTATATTATTGGTTATTATGTAAGAATGAATGATACATATAATACTACTTGTTATCGGTACATTATTGTTTAATATGATGTTTGTAACTTTGATATTTATGACATATATGATACAATTGTATATATCACGAGTTTTTTAGTGTGAAAACTGGTATTATGCTTTATATCTCAATTTATAACACAGATTGTTACAAATGTTGAAATTGAAGAGATCATTAGTTCTTTTTGTGGTTGTTATAGCTATTTTTGATATAAATTATATATGTTTAACAGTTATGTTACACTTAAATTATGATATGTAGTCGATGATTGAATGTCTTAGAATGAAAATTTTTGTATAAATCTTACTGATAGGATAATGGTGTCAGCACAATATTCTTTTTTGTATAAATCCTATTGAGAACATATTCTTTTTTGTCGGATCTATACACAATATACTGATACTTGTTTTGAATGGCGTATAGTGAAATTTTTTTCTTTATTACTTTTTTATTCCCAAAAATCATCCCGCTATCAATACCGTCAAAGTCTAGATGGTCAATCACACAATTTTCAAAATCAAATTCAACTTCTGCCACATCTGGGATGGTTTGTTAAATACTACAAGCAAATGTATCACCACTGCACATACTATTATTAGAAATCTGTTCCAAATCGAGTCCACTACCAACATTATCATGCGAATTAATCAAACTTTCGATTGAGCTAATATTCTCCAATGGATTTGTAACAATAACTCGAAGCAGGTAAGTTGTTAGTACATGTTCCTTATTTTTTAACCGTAAATAGAACAATACCGCATTATCATTCGTTATTTTTATAGGAGTCAATCCAATACCTACATAATAATGTAATGCTATTACAATTTTATTTTGATTAAAATTCAATACGGACATTAATGTTAGATGTGACAAAATCGGCCCGGCCCGTGGGCCAGTCTATATAACCCAGATTTTGAGTTGGGCTGGCCCTGGTCCAAACAAAATCGAGCCAATATGGTCCGGCCAATTTTAGCTTGGTTGGGCTAGTCGGGTTATTTCATAACAATTTTTTTTTTTTTTTTTTTTATTGACACTAATTACTTATTTTGTGAATAGCCATAATACATAATCAAAATAATATCAATCCAAAATGGTCTAAGCCAAAGTCTCCAATTTAAATTGTCTTTTTTTTTTTAAACATTAGTCCAAGAATCCCAAGCTCCAACATAAAATTGTCTAGATTTAAATAAAAATTAGTTTAATTCAAATTATGTTTGGTGTGACAAGTAAATTATTTATTTTAAATTTACTTATAAGTAAATTTTTTAATTTAAGCCAAACATACTTATATCTCGAAGCAATAAGACTAACATGCTTTTATTAATTATGTTTTTAAAAAATGTGTCAAGAAATAGTTTACAATTAATAAAAAAAATATTATTTTGAAAGAAAATTGATATTTATCTATTGACTAATACGTGAAAGTCCCAATTTTATAAATTAATCTCTTTAAAAATTTCAAAATATATATTGTCTAAGTTTATCTAAGATTGTATTTAAAAAAATTTAAAAAATAAAATAAAAAAAATTAAAATAAAGTTAAGATGGAGGGGCAGACCGAAACCAAGATATTTTTGATAAAATTAGACTGGGCCAGTTTCAAGTGTGGCCCTGCTTTGGTGGGCTGGGCCGGTCTAACCCAGCCTATTTACCAGCTCTAATTACCATGTCAATGAGCTTGATGTAGCTACAATCATATGGTACCAAAATCTCTAATATTTCTCTATTGTTATCAATGAGAACGTTTATAGTCTACACCCCTACAAATAAACGTCAAATGCAAATAATCAGTTTAAATTATTACATACATCCTCATAGTTGAATCCATTAACAGGCAACATCAATCCGTTGCATTTAAGATATGTAATATCTAACAATACTAACGCAAAACATATTGACAAGTAACATCAACAAACGTAACTTTTCATTATCAAATACAACTAAAAGATTACATGTTACAACTTTTCAATGTAACATAACCAATTATACGTACTGTGACATTTTTAAACAAACTAATTGAATGTAACATAATTTTCCAAAGATCAATGAACAACATAAAACATGTAAAAATTCATTTCTTTGTAGCATAATACCTAAACTTGAACTCTTTAATCAAATCACATCAAATATGCACAAGAAAAATTGAGCACTAACATCCAATAAAATTAATTTTAACATGAATGTAACATGATTATTCAATTGAATGTAACATGATTATTCAATTGAATGTAACTAGAATATATATAAAGATTAATGGACAATATGTACCAAATAACAAATAACAATTTTTTTTTTTTTTTTTTGGGGTATTATACTAATCCAAACTTGAATTCTTTTACAAGATAACGTCAAATGTTATGTACGTTACATATTCAGATATATGGAATAACAAATGAATATGTAACTTTTAACAATACTATAGAAAAAAAATACAAAAAATATTAAGCAGTAACATCAGATTCTACTAATATTGTATTACATCAGAGTAATTAGTCACTACAACTTAACACTAACTCAAAATATAATATATTATGTTACAAATGAATGTAACATACTCATTCATCATCAACATGTACATTGAATGTTACATACTCAGTTTTTTACTTGTAACATATACATTCAAAATTATAACTCTTGATAGTTTATTGTATTATAATTATTCAAACTATAGTTCTTTTAACAGATAACATCAGATAATATCAAGTACAATAAATTATTGTCGAAATACATCCAACGCATTTTGTGAAAATTTCACCACAACAGTTATAACGATTGAATTAAATTAAAACAAATCATAAACGTCAAATACATCCATAAACGCATCTATTTTCTTTTTTGGCCAAAATTTCGACCACAAAACAATAAAAGATTATATAATATATAAATTCTCATCAAATTCGGTTAAATTAAAATAATAAATTTTGATTTAAAAAAAAAGTATTTTTAAAATAAATGTAACAAGAATGGGTATTTGAAAATCTTTTCAAAAAATAGCTTATTTATGAAAAAATTCCTATAGTGAAAAATTACACCCACTATAAATAAATTAACAAAATAAAAAATTAAATACATTTTTACTTCATCTTCTTTTTCAGGCAAACATTCCCCATCCCAACATAAAGCAACCACCACTTACCCACAAGCCGTGGCTACAACAAAAATCCACCACCCACAATCTCGCAAGCCATCAGTGGCGACAGTGGCTTGCGGGATCGACGATGGCTTGATGGATTGATGGTGGATTTCGACAACGAGTTGCAACTTGTGTGAGTAAGTGAATGTTGTTTTGGGTGGGGGTATGGGTGCTTGCCTAGAAAAATTAAAGTAAAAATATATCTAATTTTTTTTTTATTATTTATTTGTTTTGATAGTTTAAATGAGAGGGCAAGTATGTCTTTTCCATCTACCTAACAGGGTTTTAGACATATTTCATTTGTAGAAACGAAAGTCGCAAATAAACAAAATATTGAGAATAAGCACGTCAACAAATCAAAAACAAAAAGGAATTAAAGATATAAGTGTCAAAACTCCAAAGGTTGTGGACAATGCGCAAAATTTTTTTTTTATTTAATGCGAAAGGTAAATATGTCTTTTTATGCAAATTTAACGTCTATTTTAGACAAATTCTGCTAATAAGAACGTTGTTTTTCAATAAACAAAATGTTAGAGATATTCGTGTCTATAAAAAAAGATTAAGAATAAAAGTCTCAATACTCCAAAGAATAGAGACTGTGGCTGCAAGTTTCCCAATATCATAAGTAACAAATTCAAAACCAAAATCAAATGAATATACCTAAATTTCAAAGTTAATTAACAACAAAAATTTAAAAATTATTATTATTGAAGCTGAAATTACCTTGATTTTTGCCTATTATTCTGATCAATATTGCTGAGTGAAATGGTGATTTGAACAATCCATAAGCACTAAGTTTTGCCTATTATTCTGATCAATATTGCTGGGCCCTTCTAGTTAAGAGTAGACATTGGAGTTAATTTTTTATTGGGCTGGGCCCTTTAGTTTAGTATCAAGTCAATTTTTTGTGTATATTTAGATATTATATGTCTGAATTGATGAGGAGCCCATTTATGCTAAAATCTGTATTCATATGATGAAAAGCTGTATGATCTTTCTGACTGAATAATTACCTCAAAATATTTCTTGAAATCCAAATTAACTTATAATTGGATCCAGCTCACTATAGTTTAGCAAGAATTCAATTTTACAAAACCTAGTCATCTCTCCATTTGTAAATCGGGCTTTGTTGAATATAGTTTTCGACTATGTCATAAGATGGAATAAAAGATTAGTATGCTCGTTATCGTTCAAAAATATTTTGAGAATATATTAACTCTTGTCTAGTATGATGAGGCTCTAGCACCGTAAAGATTTATCAATATAAGCTTCACCATCTTTGTATCGTACATGCATTGTATGAGAAAGATGCTCGTAAGTATTCATATTTTGATCGAGCACGCAACTCATTTTCCACTTGAATAGAGAGCCCTTTCTCTGTTAACTTAGTTTAGCATTGTACCAACTTCCATGATTGAAAGTTCTAAATTTGCAAAATGAAAAGCTCGGTTAGTCTCATAAAGTGGTCGAGCTCCGATACTTAGGTTAGAAAGATATTTTAAGAAATATAGGAAGTGAGTGTGTGTAAAACCTTGAACACATGAACTCCTTAACAAATAAAAATAACTTCCTTTTATAATACAAATTACTAGATGACACAATAACAAATTAAAACTTTCGAGGCTATTCGATAAGGTTAGCACTGACTATCTTAGCAATTCAAAATTGTCCAATTGGTAAATTTGATTAACACGTTTTAAGACAAGCATAACCTCAATCAAATAAGATATTGTGTTGTTACACATACTTATTAAGACTTTGGATTCTATTTTAAAAGGCCATTTTTTAAGAGGATTAGCTCAAACCCTTATATGTTGGTTAATATTTTGATATTTAATTGATTTAAGATAAATCCCTTAACAAGCCCTCGCAAGATGGTGGCTCGTTCAAGAATACTAATCTTGAAATTTGCATGCTCATTTTTAGTCGAATCGAATTGTTTGTTGGAATTTAAGATTTAACGTTTCATCTTAAAAACTTTATCTATTGTTTATAAAATATTGTTTGGAATTAAACTTAAATATATTTATGTAATAGATTTACTTTAAATTAGCATGGAAGAAGCACAGAGAGGGACCTTTTGTCCCCAAATGGCTGGTGCATTAGCCGACCTCGAAAATACTAAGTATGACTTGTCAAAACATCTTCGCAAATCACGCATGAATTTCAGTTTGACTGCTCACTTGCTCCAAAAATAATCTTCAACAACTATTTGTATCCATCCGCAGAAAGAATCACTCATACAACAATGACAAAGACACTAGGCCCGACCACGACCACACTCACACCCACACCCACGCTATCTCGAGGACATGACTTGACATGAGCTTAATATAAGATTGCCTTAGGCCCAATATATTTATGGTCTCAGATTTTTCTATTCTCTCGGCCCTACAAAGATAGATTTATTCTCGTGTGATACATATTAAAAAAACTTAATTAATATAGTTGAAAAAATAAATTTTATTTACGTTTTTCCTAATATACATCTATGTTAATATCGTTATTCTATTGAATATAGTTCATTCTTTGTTGATAACAATACACATTAAATATGACATATTAGATAATTAAGAAATCAATTATACTTTCAACAAAAAAGTAGCTTATAAAGTTATAATTTGAGACGGATGGAAAAAAAGAAGTAAATCTATCTTTATAAAATATATAATAATACTTTTTTTAGTTTTTAAATAAATATAATTAAGACTAGAACGTTGTATAATTTTTTTTTTTTTAGTTTTGTCTATTAATTTTTTTGGTTTTTTAAGAAATTTGTAGAACCAGTCCGTAACCTTGAGCACCTATTGGAAATTCATTTCCATCCTTTAAAATCGACTTTTAGTTCTCAATTTTTAGTTCTATTTGCATATTTTTCACATAATTCTATCAACTTATTTTTATTTTTGCCCGCATTCAACTTTCATAGTCAACTATATATTCAACAACCCATAATGTCTACCACTCAAAATTTACATTCAATACCGCTTTAGATAGATCAAAGAAATAACCATCGAGTTTGATCTAGTAACAAAATTGCCAAAATTGCACCAGAAAATCAAGTATACACATCAAAGGAATAGATCACTTTTTTCTATAGGTTAAAACAACACTTCGAATTCTTTAATTCTCCATTTCTTGATTTTTTTTTTTTTTTTTTTTATTTTTTACTTTTTCAGGTATTATGTAAACAAAACTTGAATTTTTTAAAATAAAATGTTGATTCCAATTTTATGTTCTCTTCACTATTTTGTTTGTATTTTTGTGTATGATTTTAATTTTCTTAACAAAATTTTTGAATAAATAAGTAGTTATTTTTATCAAAATGCTACTTTTGACCTATCATTGTGTTGCCGACTGCTATAGCATTGTTGATCACAATAGTGCCCCTAAACAAAAAATTCAGGCTGTGCCGTTGATTGATTCTTAATTTGAAAATGATTAATGAATTACAAAACATTATAAAATTCCTAATTAGATTCAGTACATTCTTCTCTCTCTTTAAAATTTTATTTTTACTGCTCCATAATAATTGATTAAAACAAAAAATTTAGATCCTACTTTTTGTTTGTCGTTTTATTGTTGAATTTTGAATTTATAATTTTAGTAAGAAAGAAATTTAAATACATATAATAATTTGATAGTGTATCTTTTAGAGTTCGACCCAAGTTTAAAATATAAAGTCAGGGCCTTGATACGGACGACAGCGTAATCAATGAAACAAAGCTCAATTCGTTGATTCCTATGAATCTTAGAATGAAATTGATTAATTGTGAGAAAACTCCAAGAATAATATTCTTCTTCAAAAACAACTACCCGATCCAATAATAAAAGGAATCTTAAATACTAAACTTCTAGTTGAAATAAAACCCTAATTGATAAATAAAATGCAAAAAGACAAAAATAGACATGAAACTTAAAGAAAGCTATTTTAAACTATCTAAACGACTTGTAAGGCTAAAATCCACCATCGAAGAATTGCTTTAGCATTGGTCTTGTCCATTTCGTCGAGACGCTTTCAAAAACATATAATAATAAAAATTAAAACCGATCCTTTGCGTCCAGGATAAAAATTTAAAATTTAGGTCCCTCTACGCCATCACTATCACTCTTTGTTTATGACCGACCACCTACTTCTTTGTTTAATTTTGTGCAGTGTAAATACCTAAAACACTACAAAAAAATCGACTATTTTTTGAACTTATGAACCACACAATAACTTTTAGAGTTTGAAAACAACCAATTATTATTTTATAATGCAGAAGCCAGCTGGTGCCTCAACTCTATTTTTGTTTTTGTCCAATTGTGGGACACTCACTAATTAATCTCATTCTCCACATTTTTTATGTTCTAAAAAGAACCCTATATTTTACACAAAGTTGCATTTGATAACTCTAAAAATCATATTGTTATTGCAAAGATGATAATTATTGTTGTAATGATTTTCCATTCTAATTATAATGCTCTTTTTAAGGATTGGAGAAAGCAAAGAACTTATAGTAATGTACTTTAAACTTTGAGTTTACGAGGGTTGTCATTAATTCGATGTTAGTAAAATTGTCTATTATTTTTTTTGTAATAATTAATGTTTTCATGTTATTTTTCCACTTGTGTATGCATGGTTGTGATCGTGATTGTTTCAACTTTATCGGACGTTCGAAATGGATTGTTTTCATATTAAAATAAGATTAACTAATTAATTTTGAAAAATGGAAACTAACACTTTAAGAACATCTTCAATGCATTCCGTCTATTAAAATAAATAGACTTTCAGTCCATGTAACACTACATATTGAATAGACGGTTAAATTAAAAATTCATCTCCAATAAGTTACATGCCTAAAACTAATATAATATCATATATTATTTTTATTCATTTTATTTTCCTCGTCGACTTTTTTTTAATAAATAAAATATCGAGTTGGATTTAAATTTGTCGAATCACTCCATCTAAATTTAGACGGAGTCTATTTTTTAGTATGTCACATTAGCTAGACGGAATCTTTTGTTAGTATATATTGAAAATAAATTTTTTATAACTCCGTCTATCTATATTTATGTGACACGTCTAAAAAATAAAAGACGATGTGCATTGGATTTGGATATACTCTTATAAATTTTGAGGGCCCTCCATTAAATTAGTGTTTATTGTTCTTTGGCATCATAAATACAACAATTCACTATAATATAACTCATAATAATTAAGGAAATGGTTGACTAGTTACATTTAATATTTTATTTCAAAATCATCGTTTTGTGGCACTCATAACAAGTGGACAACTAATGTCAAGTGATTTTCCAACCAAGGAGATCACATTATCAAACAAAACTTATGATTTTCCATTTTTTTCCAACTCAATTAAAAAAATCAAGTTTATTTATGTTTGTTATTACTTATAAGTACTTATAAGTTAGTCAACATTCACACATTTTATAGGACCCACAACTTTTACCTACTTTTTATCTACACATTCCATAGGACCCACTACTTATAATCTATAAAAATATTTACCAAACATATAGATTATTCATGATAACATATAATATCAATTTTATGCTAAACATGTTATGATGGAAGAGCAATTTGAAAACTAGTTGACGATATAATTTAAATAAATAAACAATGATGTGTAGTATCACATGAACATGAGAGTTAGAGAGTAGGTCTATCTTGTAAGATCCAAATGAATAGTATTTGAAGTGGATTCTTAAGTATGATCTCGAGTGATATTATATTTAATTGCGCAATCTATTACCAACTACGAATTTTAGGAAAAATGATAGCATATTCTTACATCAATTGATCGATTCTCCTAATGATGGTACAATGATGTAGAGTAACACATGATCATGATGGTGAGCCTATCTCATAAGGAACTCATCAACATTAGGCACGAGCGAATAGTGCTTGTTGTGGATTCTCAAACCTGATCGTGTGTGATATAAAATTCAATGGTGCATCTTCTATCAACTATATCAACTATAACTATTGAGAAAAGTGGTTATATTTCCATACATCAAATAGTAATATAAGATGATATCAAATTCAAGCAAAGGATTTAACTTCTAGTATTGTCATCAACAAGATTCTAAAATGTGAAATGCGTGACGAGGCAGCAAGGTGGAGTATCAAAAATTAAATGCCTAAGCATGCCTATGCGAAGCTCAAAATGCGTTTTCGAATTTTAATTTTTTTTAATGCTCAAATTTTGAATTCCAATAACATAACATACAATTTATTGATTTAGATTACATAATTACACACATAGTTTTCAAAAAATAAAATAAAAATACACGAATTTTCAAAATTAGATGCACGCTGTACAATGAATAAAAATTATATTAATGTTAAGGCAAATATCATGGTTCAAAATATCACATTCAACTTGGTTTAAATTAAAATTGTATGTCTAATTTTAATAACATAGCCTACAATTACATTACAATATAATAGCTCAGCATTGCATTTTTTCAAAAGTTAGTAAATTATAAGTACCACAAACATAAACACAAATTACGTAATAATTTCATACAATTAGATTACATTCCAACATAGCCTAACTTTTGTCTAACTTTTTATTAGATTCTAAACCAAGTTCTTCTTCTTTACCTAACTCGTCTTCTGTGCTATCCGATATAAAATCATTTTCGTAGTCCCCTTATTTCACCTTGAGCATTTCTAATATTTCTTGTAGGTTATAAGATATCATTCACCACCTCATCCTCATCATCATCATCATCATCATCATCATCACAACCCTTAACAATCCAAGATTGTGCATTACTAGTATCACTTGCTAGTAGAGTTTCTAATTTATCCTTCCTCCTCTACTTTTTGTTCATCAATCTTGCATTAAATTGGACATAGTTTTATGATGTGCAAAGATGAAAATAATGAATGATTTCGCCTTGTTAATCACTCCCTTGAAGATAGGAAGTTTAGATTTCCTTCAAGCATAAAGTTCAAAGTGCGAGTCGCAAACGACGTTCAAAAGATGTTAGGCATTTGTAATGATAACAAATTTGCGGTAGCCATATTACTGGAGGCATTGTCAATTACAATTTGAACCACATTTTCCTCCACAATCTCTTTAACACATTCGTTGACATAGTCAAATATGTATTGAGCGGTGTGAGCATCATCGTTTGTTTCCTTTGAAGAAAGAAATGTGGTTCTCAATTTATTTTTCACACACAAATTCATGATGTTTCTTCTTTTTTATCACTCCAAACATACCCATTATTTTTCCACTATTAATCTTGCCTTTTAAGAGTTTCTTTTGTTGTCTCCACATCTCATTTCAAAAGTGGCTCCCTTAATTGATATTATGAATGAGAGGTGTAACCCGGGTCATATTGACTAAGAGTTTCAACAATTTTTTTAAAACTATCATTATCAATGACATTAAAAGAAATTTCGACTTCATATACCCATCTTGCCCAATTTGGAAATAAATTTAAAACAGTTGTTTGCTTTAATGCGTGTTATGCGCGATTATTCGCACATATTCTCGCTCAATCGCGTTTATTCTCGCATATTATCGTCTAGGTGGTCAACACAAAAAATTGACCGTATTTTTATGCACATACCTTCAATGCGATGTATCTTATAAACCTCCAAATTTAAAAATGTCTTTTAGAACACTCCTCATCACCCATTTATTAAAATTGGACACCTTTTAAGCTGTTAAAAGGAATAATGAACTCATTACGAACCCTAAAATGGAGGCGCACGGTGTACCTAATATTTTTTGGTCCTCACATGGGGAGAAGACTTTTGGGAAATCTTAGGAGATTTCTTTTCTCTGTCTGATGTTTTACTGACTCTGCACCAAATTGTATGCCAAAATTTCTTTAAAAAGTCATCTTAGTATAGCATACTTCTTTGATAAAATCAACAAATAGAGTATAAAAATGGGCATTAAGAATTGATTAATAATAATATCTTTTTACCAAAAATAAAGGAAAATGGTGAGATAAAGATACAAAGCCTATGTCAGAAAATGGCCCATGAATGAAGTATGCCTTGCACATTACTACAGTATTAAATCTCAAGAAAAAGCTGCCAAATTCATGAAGTTCGGATCCAAATTGGCATAATTTGATACCAACATCCCACCTTCATTGAAATTTTATACTGTATTTCTTTTGACAGTTTTCTTGAATTGGTATATATTAGGCGTGCTTTCTTTGATTCTCTTTACATTTGGTCTCACCCTCTTTTCCTCACTTTACGACTCCCACAAGAACAGGATACAAACAAACACTGAAGGTTTCCCCTTCTAATCTTTTCATAATTTTAAGTCACAGAGGCAGCCTCATTTATGATTCTTATACCATGGCTTGGGTGTCTTTCAAGAAATTGAATTTCCCTTTTGCAGAAGGGGATCTGGGGTGCCCTTAAAATTCTTGTTTGTTTTCGTGCTTCTGGAGTCCAAAGATTTTGGAAGCTCATTAGATTCCTAATGCCAAAAGCCCATATTAGAAATCACTTATTTTGATTTTTTATTTTTAGCTCAAAAGATTCCACCTTGGTGCTATATGGTTTGAAGAGTTTCTTGATTTACTGCTTTGAGGGTACTCAAGAATCACTTCCATTCACTCCTTATAACTTGTTTGGTAGAGTGTATTCTAGACGGGACAGTATTAAACAAGACAAGAAAGTTTTGTCTATTCTACTGTCTAGTCGACTCGAGTGCTCCATACCGTGCCCTTCATGTATAAATCACCTTTAAGCAGAATGCTAGGAGGGAATGGGAGGTTGTATGCAATCATTGGTTTTGCTTCGTGTTTAGTTTTTATATACATGTCTTTTGGGGATCTGTGGATCAATTTCCATGGAAGAACAAATTTGAGTTTTGTGAAGAGGAATGGAACTCAGTTCATAGTGGATGGTAGACCTTTTTATTTTAATGGATGGAATTCTTACTGGATGATGGACCAATGTGTGGAGGAATCCAGTAGACCCAGAATCAGGGAGATGCTGCAGACTGGTGCCAAGATGGGTCTCACCGTGTGTAGAACCTGGGCTTTCAATGATGGTACCTACAATGCCCTCCAAATTTCCCCTGGTAAATTCGACGAGAAAGTATTCAGAGTAAGAAAATTTTGTCCAGAGTATAATCATTCATTGTTTATGGTTCCTGATTTAGGTGTATTTTTGGTTTACGGGTATTAGGACCACCTAATTTTTTAGCAGGTGGTTTTTCAGTGAGACATACTGAGAGGCTTGATATTTTGATGTTTCTTAATAGTTAAAATCTGTCGAGCAGAAGTATTGAGGGTGAATGACTATAAATCAGTGTCTTTGGTTTTGTGTTTATGATGTTGTTTTGCTTACTATTGCTATCCTAATTGGAACTAGGGCTTAATCCCTAACAATTATTTTTTCTTACAATTACTGGTTAGATATTGTTTTAGTCAAGTTTGCAGCTAAGGAGAAATATTCCAAAGGTGTAGTTTGGATTAGTAACTGTACAAACCGATGCGAACATAAATCTAATTTGGTTCATTTTTGCCTGTTTTCCTGTTCGTGGTTTTAATTTTAGTACAGCAAGCTCCCTTCCAAGAGGAAAGTTTGAGAAAATATTCATATGCTCTACAATTGGTTGATATATGATTATGTGCGCTCGTATGCATGTATTATTTTTCTTTTTCCTCAATTACAATGTGTGTTTTGATTAATTAATAACAATAGCCAAGTTATGTAACTGTTAAAGACATTTGATGAGAGACATTATGCTCATGTTTGGTATATACCATATTAGCTCTACAAGAAAGTACAATGGACAATGTTTTCGCTCATTCTCTTAATTATTATTGTTTTGTGATGTCTAATCTAACTTACCAAACATGCCATGTATGCATCCAACATAGTTTCTTTACTATTGCTTTCCTTATTGGGCACTTCTCATTCATTGCTTATTTGTGTTATGGCAGGCGTTGGATTATGTAATCGCAGAAGCCAGGCAACAGGGAATAAGGCTGCTTCTAAGCTTGGTCAATAACTTGCAAGCATACGGTGGAAAGACCCAGTATGTTAAGTGGGCATGGGAAGAGGGTGTTGCTTTGAGCTCTTCTAATGATTCATTCTTCTACGACCCGGCAATTCGGCATTATTTCAAAAATTATGTTAAGGTGAACTTATTGATTTGCCCTTTCGTTTTGGGTAATCATCATTGCTGAAAAACTTAATGGTTGTGAGTTCAAATTTTATCACTAAAATGCAGACACAGATTTTACTTTGTCTTGTTTGGTGGCCTGTAAAGTAGCATATATCATGTTTGTAAGACTTTTTGGTTTCCTTTACGAATTTAGGATTATGAGAGTCCGTGTTATGTACATTATAAAGCTGCAACTTGTTGGATTCGAAGAAAAATACTCAAATTGGGATGGAATAATTGTTCATTTACTGCAAGGATAAAATTGCATTTCCATTGATAAGAATCTGGAGAAATAATAGAACAAAAGTGCCCACTTTTTGTTGTGTGTTTGCTTGCTGTCTGCTTAATGTTGTTAAACCGGAGACACTTTTAGCATGTTCAGTATAGAGGATTAGACGGGGCTAGACATTATTAATTTCACTGTCCAATCCTATCCAGGATTGCACAAAAAACATAGTTTCCAAGTATACTTGCGTTTTTTAAGAGATGACTAGTGTCGGTATTTCTTTGTGTAGCATTGCCGTCTCCTAACAGAAGTGATGTCTTCTGACTGTTTCTTTTCTCATTCCATTTTCCTTTCCTCGTCTTCTTTCTTTTAATTTTACTACATACAGCAATTTTTAGTACTCGTAATTTGTATAAATAAATAAGCCAAGTCATTACATTTCCATTCTTTTCCCTTATTCTGCATCCAGTACAAGATTCAGCAACCATACATTGATATTGTATCCTCTATTTCCAATCGCAATTTAATCATTTTTTGTATTATCTTATTTGGCAGAGAGTGCTAACAAGAAAAAATACTTTCACTGGGATTGAGTACAGGGATGACCCGACTATCTTTGCCTGGGAGTTAATAAATGAACCCCGCTGCTTGACTGATCCTTCTGGCGACACACTCCAAGTGAGTTGTAACTTCTTACACCATTTCAACTCCGAGGTTGTATGCATACAACATAGTCAACAATGAATAAACAGAAGTGGACTCAAAGTCATTTTTCGAAGTAGTTTATTTTGTCCAATAATTGACATTGGGCTGCCTGTGCTGAACTGTGCATTTGTGTTTACACTATAAATATCAACATCAACAGTAAGACAGTGAGCCATTGTTCCAATTATTAGCCACTTTTGGATGTTTTGGCAAGTTAACATTGCTGATATTGCCCGTTGTTAGTGACAGATTTATTTTTTGCGTTCTCTTTTTCATTTAAAATGGTGAATATGCGTTTTGTGACATCTAATCTTTGCCTGAGATACTTATAGTCAATTGTAAGACAGTGAGCCATTGTTCCAATTATTAGCCACTTTTGGATGTTTTGGCAAGTTAACATTGCTGATATTGCCCGTTGTTAGTGACAGATTTATTTTTTGCGTTCTCTTTTTCATTTAAAATGGTGAATATGCGTTTTGTGACATCTAATCTTTGCCTGAGATACTTATAGTCAATTATAGAGTTCGTCAAGTTACATCAATTCAAACCTTAATATAGGACATGTAACTCTGTCAAGCTCACATTTCTCAGATGGCACCTCTCTTTATGAACTTCTCAGGGTCCCATTTGGGTTCTTTTAAAGGAAAAAAGAGTGTTTATTTATATTTATATACATAATGCTTAGACCATAAAGATCGAGGTCTTTTGGTTTCTTTGTCTGTTCCGCTCATCACTATGTGCTTGCACGGAGAAGGTGATTCTTTTACTCTGGTTCATGTTTTGTCTGGATATGAACTGTATCTCATACACTTGCAGGATTGGATAGAAGAAATGTCAATGTTTGTGAAATCAATAGACCGAAACCATCTACTGACTGTGGGTCTTGAAGGATTCTATGGTCCTAAAAACTCGAAAAGGTTAAGCTTCAATCCAGAGTTCTGGGCAGCTGATGTTGGATCTGATTTTACACGAAACTCAATGATCTCAACTATTGATTTTGCATCAGTTCATATTTACCCTGACCATTGGTAAGCTATTTATCTATTTACATATATCCACTGATTCATTTAGTTATTCTGTAATCTGCCATTTTCTTCCAGCTTCATGATAGAAAATAATAATCCATTCGTTTCATAATAGGTTGATGAATGGCGAAATTGCATCTGAACTAGATGTAGACAGTTTCCCATATTAGGTTGAATAATCCAATCGTTTTCTTTTGGTAGGTCTCATATTCAGAATTTTGAATATAACCTAAGATTCGTCTCTAAGTGGATGATCTCTCACATCGATGATGGTGAGAAAGATCTTAAAAAGCCCGTAATGTTCACCGAATTTGGTTTGTCTAACGAAGACTTGGATTTTGACCCTGCTCAACGTGATAGATTCTACAAGGTCATTCTCGATATCTTATACAAGTCTGCTGCACGGAACAAGTCTGGAGCCGGGACTTTGGTATGGCAGTTTCTAGTCGAAGGGATGGAAGAGTTTAATGATGAGTTCGGGATTGTTCCATGGAAGAGGCCCTCGACATATCAGCTATTTACGGAACAATCTTGTAGGCTGGCAAGAATCCAAGGAGCTCTTCCTTCACAAGAAGAACACTTGAAAAAATTGTGCAAGCAAAGATAGGTAAAGATTTGTTTCCTTCGGACGAAATTCTAATTCTTGCAGGCAAAATAAGGTTGTACTTTTGCTAACTGCAGATTATTATTACTGTCACATATATACTTATAGGTGTATAATTTCATCATATGAAACATTTGTGCAGAGATTTTCTGTACAATTTGGATCTTGTCATAAGAATTAAGAAATCAATGTCTAAAAACAGCTCAATTTGAAGAGTTTCATAACTCATATTGCTACCATTGTCGACGAATATAAACTTTAGTAACTAACTTGAAAACTCGCCAGACTTTAATGGCCAATTGTGGATTAACCTTGTGTGTGAGGCAATCATGGGCAGAACTAGGTACAGGACTGGATTGTAGCCTGGTCTTGCTCCAAAAAAAAGCAATTTTTGAAGTGAATTTTTTTTCACTAGTAGTCCGATTTTAAAATACAATTTTTTTTTCCAAGTATTAGTCTCTCTTTCAAAAAATTCTAGATCCGTCTCTGGAGGCAATGGACTTAACGAACCATTTGTCCACCAGCTTACTACTTACACGTTGAATTCAAGTTAATTTATACTACATCTAAAAAGCCTTAAAAGAGATAAATATTTTTAGATTATTCTATTCTTACAAAATTTTTAAAATTCTATATTCACCTTTAGTATTTATCAATGTATAATTATTTTTTAATATTTTATTTATTACTTTTTTATTGTTCATTATTATTATACATTGAATTTTTAATAATTTATTAAATTAAGTATGAAAATGCCCTAAAAGGAAGATATTTTTTGGACTATTATACCTTTACAGATTTTTTAAAATTTCATATTCACATTAGTATTCATTAATATATAATTATTTTTTAATATTTTATTATTACTTTTTTTTATTCATCATTATTGTACATTAAATTTTTAACAATTTATTAAATGTACAATTAATTTTTTTAGTATGTAATCTATTAAATTAAATATAAAAAAGGTGGAGAAATATTTTTGGGCTATTCTACATATTTTTAAAATTTCATATTCATCCTTAATATTCATTAATGTATAATTATTTTTAATATTTTATTTATTACTCTTTTATTGTTCATCATTATTGTACATTAATTTTTTAGAAATTTATTAAATGTACAATTATTTTTTAAATATTTAATCTATTAAATTAATTATGAATATACAATATTATATAATCAATCATTATATTTTTCACAATAAAATTAATAATTAATAATTTTATTTTTCGTAAAATGCAGTCCTGAAGATTCATATTAAATTATTAATACATCATTAATTCTATAAAATTTGATATCAATGGTTTGTTAATCATCAAAACTCAAATTACCAAAAACTTTTCACCGAGATAAAGTTAATATTTCTATTATCGCTATATAAAACCCATCTCTAATTGCAATTGTACTTTTATAAATATAAATAAAATATCAATATCGAATAATACAATACAACATGTTATCAATAATCATGTCTTTTTTTTTTTTTTTTTTTTTTATCTTTATTGTAATTGCTACTTTAGTATTTTAATTATATTAAGAATTAAAAAATAAAAATCTTGAAAATATTAAAAATTGATAATATGATTGTAAAAATATGTACAACGTACGCGTGTCTAACTAATCTTACAAAAGAGTGATCATATTGGAACCCTTTGTTAACTTCAACCAACGGTAGAAAGTTACTTTTGGAAAAAAATTATATGCAAGATTTAAAATCAGATTAAATTTAAAAATAATTACTTTTGTTGTAAAACACTAAAGGGAAGAGTGTCCATTTGGCTGATAACAATAGCATTAGGACTTTTCAAAATTTTATGGTCAAATTCTTTAATGTGGCAGATATCCCACGTTTGCTTCTCTTAATTTTGACTAATTAAGGAAAAAATTAGATTAAGGAACAAATTCAACACACATTCAAACGCACTAATTAATTAAAAGCAACCAATCATATTTGTTTGTAAACAAACACAACATCATCAAACATAACAAACTACCCTTCACATATTTCTTCCCTTCCGCCAACCCTCTCTTTTTTAAACAACTTTGAACGATTTAGACTACGTTTGGTTGAGCTTAAAAATAAGTAAAAAATTTTATTTTAATTTTTTTTGGTCAACATAATTATAAAAGCTAAATTTTTACTAATTATTAAAATGACAATAGTGTTATTTTATTAAAATGTCCTATAGACAAAATTGACGAAGAAAGTTGGAGTATAAACTCTCGTACTTTTTCTAGTTTGACGAAAATGTCTTGATAGTTTGAAATTCGTGCAAAACTAAAGACAGAATGTGTCTAAATAGAAAATAAAGAGACGATTTGTCTAAATAGACTAAAAATTCTCGTCAATTTTGTTTAGTTTGCTTGACGATAATGTCTAACTTGGAATAAAACGATATCGTCTACGTCCTCAAAATCGAAAGAGAACTAAAAGCGAAATTAATTTTACTACAATCACGAATAATATAAAATTTTAAGGTTCTTTTATTATATGTTAGAAATGTAATTTTATTTTTTTTCCGAGAATGATTAAATAAAAAAAATGAAAGAAAAATTAGATTAAAACTTTTATAAGCGCCAATTAAAGAGTGTCCATTTGGCCGAAATCAATAGCATTAGACTTGTAATTTTTCTGGTCAAATTCTTTAATGTGGCAGATATCCCACGTTAACTTCTAGAAATTTTGACTAATCAAGAAATAATCCTAGATTAGAGAACAAAGTCAACACACAATTATACTCACTGATGAATCAAAAGCATCTAATCATCTTTGTTTGTGAACAAATTAATACAACATCATCAAACATAACAAACTACCCTTCACATATTTCTCACCCTCCCACCAACCCTCTGACCCTCTCCCTCTTCAACAACTTTTGTTACGAACGAGAATCGAGTGATAAAAATTTATTAAATATTTGTTATCGAGTATTGAGTATCAGTTTTATCTAATTGTTGGGTTCAAACATGCTATAAATGTATTAGTTTTGAATAATTTAGTTGCGGGCACACTAAGAAAATGAGAAAATTATATAACTTAAGAATTAATTTATTATTTTTGAAAGCTTATTACTCAAAATTAATACACTTTTAAATTTAGACAATTATCTCTTTTATGACATTTTGAAGTTAGATGAGATTTAGATTTTGTGTCATTTTCATGACATAAATGTTAACATTATCTTTTTTCGGAAGGAATAGATGAAAAAACATAAAAGAAAGAAAAAGTAGATTAAAATTTGGTGTCGATGGCACAAGCCGAACTAAAATACAACTATGTGACAATTCTCACATTCTTCATTTACTCTTGCAACGATTGAGAATTACGCAATCTTAACGATTGATAGTCGTGTGATAAAATTTATCAGTTATCATAATAAGAAAATGAAAAGATTTGTACAACTTACATGTTGCTTTAGAGTACTTTTGAAGCTTATAACCCGCAATTAATATAAACTTATATTCAGATGTTGATCTCTTTTGTGGCATTCTTAAGTTTGACGAGACTAGTTTTTGTGTCCTTTTCATGAAATAAATGTTATTTTTTTTTTTTGAAGAAATAGATTTTTAAAAAAAATAGATGAAATAAAAACTATATTAAAACTTGGTGACAATGGCGCAAGGTGGACTAGAAACAGTCATATGACAACTACTAGTGAATAATTTAAATGGAAATGATAGAGTAGGAAATTATATAGATTTTAATAGTGGAGGACTTTGGATTAATTTATAAAGGTGTCCTCAATTAGATTTTAAAATCTATGTAATTTTAAGTGTTTCTAATTCAAGATTTAAGATTTTATCGTAAAATGTTGATTTTATCGTAAAATGTTAATTTTATTAAGATGAGTAGTCAAAATCTTTATATGTTAGTTAATATTTTTATATTTAATCGATGTGAGATTTATAAATAGTGGCATTTGAGAACATCAATCTTGAAATTCGTGTGTTCATTTTGAAAGTTAATGTGTTCGGATCATATTAAAACTTAGTTTGAAGTTAATGTGTTCTGATATCATATAAAAACTTAGAATTTTATCTTAAAGGAATAGATATTTCATTAAAATCCATGTCTTCAAATTGAGTTATAATAGATTCTTTAGAATCCTAAATATCCCCAATATATAACTCGTGGATATGTAAGGATTTCATTAATTGGAAGGCTTTAATAGATTTTAGTAGATTTCGAATTCATAACTTGTTTTATTTTTATTTTC
Source organism: Forsythia suspensa (assembly GCA_023638005.1). NCBI lineage: Eukaryota > Viridiplantae > Streptophyta > Magnoliopsida > Lamiales > Oleaceae > Forsythia > Forsythia suspensa. The sequence continues at coordinate 868,380 of CM042663.1, forward strand.
AAAAATTCAATATGTGCACAATGAATGAACAAAGTAAAAAATAATAAAGTACTACTTCCTATGCTCCCTTCTCATGTATTTTTTTTTATGAATTATTTATTTATGGTTGGGGAATCCGAACCCCCATCCTTTCCTAGTGGAGGTCCTGACAACCACACTGGAGATGTGATGGTGCGTTGACTAAAAAAAAATGAACAAAATAAAAAAATTACAAATACATATTACGAACTCCACTAAAATAAGATAATTAGATTTATATTTATGATATAACAATATTTTCTAAAACAAAATTTATAACGTTAAACATTTCAAGATACAAACTCTTTTCTCCATGCAACATTCTTTTGTTTTCACTTTAACAAATACTATCTCATTTGCACAAATCCTATAAAAATTATGGTTTGGACACCAAATTCTAAAAATATAATTAAAAATTAAATGTTCTAATAGAATGCATATTAAATAACTTTTTAATTTTAAATAAAAACACATTATATTTTATAAATTATAAGTTAAGATGTCCTAAAAATTTTGGTTTTACTATTTCAAATCCATAAAAATCTATAATATAAATTAAAGTTAAAATCTTATGAATTTTTGAATGAAATTCTATTCAAATTCATAAATTTAATAGAAATCCATAAATTTTAAGAAATCTGAGTTGAGTACCTTTTTATTCTTAGGACATGAATTCAAAATCAAACATCCCTTCGATTCATTCGAAAATGTAGGACCAAAATCATAAGTACAATAGTAAAGTAATTTTATAGATGTTATCTAAATGTAGTCCAGTCATATAAATTGATTCATTCCAACTCATAATTTTCTATGTGCACTTTGAACATGTTTAGTGAGTCACACACAATAAGACACTGGATAAATGTTTCATACACCTCTTTCGTTTATCTTTAGTCATGGCAACGGAACGGATCGGGATAGATCGGCATGATCCAAATCCGCCCCGCAATAATTGTAGAAGATCCATTTTTCGAGGGTGGATCGGGCGGATCGAGACCGATCCGTATATGAACCGCTTATTTATTTATTTGTCATTCAAAAATTTAAAATATATTGAAACGAAACTTTCTTCTATACTTATAAAAGCGGTGGTGATCTCACGCCCCGAGGCGGATAATTTCACCCACTGGCGAGGGTGTCGGCGGTGGGTGGTTAATGTTAAAATAATATATATACATTAACCACCCACTTGTCGACACCTCGCCAGAAGTGGGTGATATTATCCCGCCTCTGAAGCGTGAGATCATTCCCCTACTATAAAGTTTAAACAATATTCTAAAATACATTAACTACTTAATTAAATGTCCAAAAGAAACAAACGACATCAATTACTTAATTAAAAATTGAATACTCCAAAAAGAATTTTTCTTGTTATAATTTAATCCTTTTTTTAAATATGGGTAGATAGGATCGGGCGATACCCGATCCGATCCGCCTCTCCGAGATCCGTCATGGATCACTTGATATCTGTCGATCCGTCTCTGTCAACCGTGATCGACGATATTTTTCGTTCCATTTAGATCAAGTGATCCATCGAATTCGGGGCAGATCGAATATTTTTGTCATCTCTATTTATCATCCTAAATCTTATCTCATTATTTTGATCTATATAACACACATGATTCATTACTGATCAACTCTATTTTTGTGACATAAATTATAAAGAAAAAGAAAAAGAAAATATCCCATTAATATATTATTGCTATTATCAATATTATTGTAAGAGCATGGCAAAACCACATGAAAAAAGTTGGAGATTGAGCAATGTGGTCTTGTATTATCCAAAGGGTGCACATGTACCCACCAAATAATTCAATCTTCAACCCTAAAAGGATCACAAACAAGCTCCATTTCTAGATTGAATTTTGTGCTGACGTGGCATATTGAAACATCAATCAATTAAATGTCCCACCATTTTGATTTTTTTGTCATGAACTTTGACAATTTTGGTTACAAAGTGTGACATTCCAAACATATCAATAAATATATTAAAGTTTTATACACATTTAGAGTCCACTTATAATTAAATTAATTCATTTGAACTTGTGCCCACAATATTAAGAGACAAGTTAGAGACTGTTGTTTAAGAATTTTAGAGATGAATATATTTTTTTATTTGAGATTATTTGACATCTTTAAAAATGATTTTGAGAGTCAAATATGTAGGCGGTAAAATTAAGAATTGAATTGTCAATAATAAGAATTAGGAAAAGAGAAGGAAAGATAGATATATCTTCGTTTTTACATATGTTATTTTAGATTTAGAAAAATTCAAAACAGGGATTCTCGACTTATGAAAAGCATAGTAAGTATGATCTAGGTTCTACCCTATTAATTTTGTAACATTTGATGGATGGTTTCTGTCTATTTCGACGTTAGATAATAATTTGAATTTTACACGATTTTGACCAAATTTTTAATCTTTTGGTGAATTGTAAACTCTTTAAGACAGATTTCGAGTAGACTGACAAAGTTTGTTTCCCGAGAGCAAAGAAATTGATGGAAGCTTACCAAACTCATGAGGAGAGATTGCTTGAAAATATGTAGTCAAATTGAATTTCAGTTGATTGTCCAATATCAAAATTACCCAATTGTACATAGTATCCATTTGGTCATATGTTAATCAAAAGTAATTACCAGACAAAGCAAATGGTTTTACGTGGGAAATCACCAATTAATGAAAGTAATTACCCGTTAGTCTTACGTTAATATATTCTTCAAATAAAATACGATAATGTATTCTTCAAATTAAAGTTTTAAAAATAAAAAACCGGCCTAGTTCAAATTAATCAACGCTAACAAGGACATTTAATTAAAATTAATTAGCTTTTGACAGAGTCAAATTCAGCAATATCAAAGTCAACGACATCTATTACGTTTTAATTCTTAATCTGAAAATAATCCCCAACTAAAAATGCAGATATAATTATTCCGGACTTATATCTTTCCATATTTGAATAGTTAAATTAAAAAATATATTTGATAAATTTTGCTACGAAACTATCGTTTTTAGACATATTCAATCCCGACTAATTCTATCTACTAAATAATTTTCTAGCTTTAGTTCAAACTTGAAATTAAAATTTAAAAATCGAACAACTTGGGATAAACTAATTAACTTGATAGGTAACATAAGACATAAAAATTAATATATTTCCAATTGTGAATATTTGTATTATTGAATCTGCAAATATTATTAGAAAAAGGACAGATCAAATAGAATATTTTATTAGAATATATATATATGGATATATATATATATATATATATAATTTAATAATCTGAATATGAACTCTAAGGCACGTAAACGTTATTTTTTAAGAAATGTTTCTCCCATATTCAACGAAGTCATAAATGGGTTGTAATGAAAATTTCTTTTCAGGATACAATGGAGGTATTTGATTCAAACTGTGACGGTTTGATCAAACCAAGAAAACACTCAAGAAAACTGATGATGTCAAGGAAACGAAAAAAGAAGAATGAAAATTGATTATTATTCTGCAAACGGCAACAATCACAATAAGCAAAGAGGAAGTGTCTATTGAGATGAATGGGTGTATCTGTTGGAAGAAAGCTGTTGATTTTCAACAGATACAACTCTTTAACACACACATTCACATATATGGAAATCAAAATTCCCTTTCGGGGGCGTTGCCCTAAAGCCCCCACTACCTGACTGGGCAGGTCGATCTCCGTTTTGAAGCGGCAAACCATTTGCAAAACAACAATAAATAAATTATGAAAAATATCTAACATATTTGTGTTTATAATGATGAAAAAGTTTTAAAAAGAAACAAGTTAATTTTCAACTTTTCTTTCGAGTTGCATAATCAGTCTCAACGATGGAAGTCGACTATCTTTTTCAAATTGTCATGTTACTATCATGAAAGTGTGTATCGCTTCAACTTTTAGGCACGGATCTGAGTTGAGAAACAAATCCTAACTTCATATAATTTGACAACTGAAGGTCATTCAAAGATTTAATAGGAATCTGAAAGGTCTTCGTTGTCATAGATTGACTATGTTATTGTGAAATGTTAAAAGTTAACTTGCTACTAGAACTATAAATTCTAGAATAATAGTGCAATTTTTCCAATGTTTTATGATGCGTATGCTTGTTTGTACAAGGCTGATCTCCCTCCCCCAACCCAGGGTGGGATATGATGCCTCTTGCCGACACCTCAAAGTGTGGGCACCATATCTGATGTGTCAGGTGGACACATATATCCCCCCCCCAAGGTGGCAGGAGATCAATGGTGTTTGTTTGTATACCCCACACATAAATTATAGTTTTGACTAAACATTTATCGAAGACTTGACATATTGAATTCTAATAGACCCACTCTACCATAACCTAGAGCACCATGGCACAAGCTATGCAAAAAGCTTAGAAGTGGACCAATATGATGATGGTGTTGACCTATGGTTAACTTTAAACCTTAATGTTTTGATTATAACAAATGAATTAGTATTATTTACTAACAATCTATCTTCAAGTAATATTCAAAGAGCTACAAATCGAACTCTCAAGCAATGTCAAAGATCAAAGTCAAATCAATACAAGAGTTCAAGTATCTCAAGATCCAAAATTCAAGATTCGAAGATCAAGATCGAAGAATAGATTTCTAGATAAAATTATAAAATTATTAACTCTTTGATTTTTAGCAATTAAATGAATGAAAGCTCAAAAACATTTTTATGCACAAAACTTATGTTGATATCACTTGCATAAAATACTTTTATCAAAGCCACAAAGTAATTTTTCAAACTGTAGAAACGGTCATCCGTTTATATGAAACGGTCAACCGTTTGGAGTAAACTGGTTGTTCATCTGGCTGTCATTTTTCAAAAAGTATCCGTTCTGATTTTTACTGTTCCAACGACTAATTTTGACCGTCTGACGGGTCGACCGACTGGTCATCCGTTTCAACAGAAACTTGTGAAAATTCATCTCTATAAATACATTTTCATTTATTATCATTCAACAACACTTACAAGAGCATTTATAGAGAGAATCATATTGAGAAAATTCATTCAAAACTTTATTGCATTTATATCTTCAATATCACTTATTGAAAAACTTTGTTTGATCAAATTAAACTTTTGATTCATCATTATCAACAAAGTTTTCTTCTAACACTTGAACTTTCTTATCTATTGCTATTTATTAAAGTGTTATTCTCTCTTAAAACCAAACTTGTATTTATCATTCGTCAAGAGAGAAATACATTCTCAAATCTATTTCTTTATATCTTTGGGTCGTATTAAAGTTCCTTGAAAGCAAAATATTGTATAAGGATCGGTACTCCTTATTTGTAAGTCACCGGATATATTGTAAGAGTTTGGATTACACCATAAGTCAATCAAAATAGTGGAAAGGCCGTGCTCGTGTTGGAGAGCTTGGTAATAGGAGACGTAGACTATTGGTTGGATCAAACCTCTATAAAAATATTGTTTGCACTCTCTCTACCTTTTTATTTATTTACATTGTGTTCATATTTTTGTGGATTAATCTTTATTTCTTAACTTTCTTATTGTGAGAATATTTTACGAAAAAGTTTGAAAAAACCAATTCATTACTCTCTTGGTTAGTTATTCTTGGACTATCAGATGGAACTTCATAAACAACATAAACTTAGAAGTTATTACATTTTTTAAAAAGTGAGATGACAAAATAATTAATCCTAACTTCAAGACTACCAAGTAACTGAACATGATATATCGTGACTCTTATCCTACATCGTTTCAATAATATGTTGTACAATCTACAGAGAATAACTAAGATTGTTTGACCACTCTCTTTACGCAAGTATGCATGTCTATTAATCTCTAAGGAAAATATGTTATTATTTTATCGAAGTTTATTCATTTAATTATTTTTAACCTCCTCGACATCTACGGACCTTTTACATTTTCTATTTAATGTTTGGACTAAGTTCAAAAACATTGTTGTTAGAGTATTTGTACCATCATATAACAAAGTTCTCCTAAATTTTGGGCATAAAATCTTACAAATATTTTGGAGATAATTGCATGAAACGTCTCTAACTTTTCAAAATCGTTAGGTATATACCCCTAACCTAAAATAATAGCACCACACATTCCCAACGTTTGAAGAAATAGGCATCGTAGGTCCCTCTTGACAGTTTCCGTCTGTTTTCTCCGTTAACCTTTAAAAATTGCACTGTACGCACTTTTCTCTCTCTCCCAAATTAAGTGATTGGAATTGCAGGGTAAACTAATTAGCTAAAATGAAGGCAACTCAGATTTGCAAGAGAAATTCCAAATTGATCAGATTTTGATTCTAGATAAATCAAGATTCAGATCAATACAATTCCCTCGCTCTTTCTATCAAACCATAAACCCCCAAAATCAAATTTCAATTCACTCACAATAAACTCCATCTTTATTCCATTTAATTCATTCTTTCTCAATTCAAATGGCTTTCACAGCTGCTTTTCGTCGAATTTTGAGCGGATTTTCAACACCTTCGCTGATTCTTCACTCCCAATTGGCTTTGGTCCCCCACAATTGTACTCTCACTACCCCAAGCTATTTTTTAGTGGCCTTTCAAGATCAACAAATGATGAATATCTTTTCAATGCATTTGCATCATTTGGCAGGCTTTTTGAAGCAAAGGTGATCGTTGATAGAGCGTCTGGAAGATCAAAGGGGTTTGGTTTTGTTACTTATGAACTGTACAAGATGCGGAGAAAGCAAGGGAGGGAATGAATGCAAAGTTCTTGGATGGTTGGACAATTTTAGTTGACCCAGTCAGGCCAAGAGAGCCTCTGCCTCGTCAACCTCCTAAACAAGACACATAGCAAAGTGAAACTGGCTTTACAACAAACAAGACCATTGGTTGGTGCGGCTGATGCTCTTACATACTCTAAATAAGCAATTAGATCATCAACTTGAAAACGTCCCAACTTAATTGACTCTTCCAATTATTCATAGACTAAATAAAAATACGTTCGCAAATCAAGGTACGATATTGAAGCACAAAGTACAAATCATATTTCATAATATACCTAGTGACACCACGATAAACGGAGTTGCGCTTGCCGACGGTGCAAGGGTCATTTTACTAATGCGCTCTTTTGCAGTACATCCTCTTTCTTTCTTCGCTTTCTTCAGGCCTTTGTAGAGTAAAAGTTGATCGGTGTCTAAGGAAAATGTTGCCGCTTCAGAGCTTTCTCCACCGCCACCGCCACCGCCACCACCGCCACCGCCACCAAAAAATCTTGAGTTTAGTAGGCTCAGATGAAGAAGAAGCCATGGCTAAAGCTTTTGAAACACTAAGAGAGAAAATCAAAGTGATTTGAGAGTGTGTTTGATGGATTTTTCAGCGTTGGGAAATCTACATAGGGAGGGAGAAATCGGAAATGACAAATGTGTCCTGAATTGTGGAGAAATATAGCACGTGTTTTAATGGAGAAAATTGACAGAAACTGTCAAGAGGGACTTACGATACCTATTTCTTCATATGATAGGGATGTGTGATGTTATTTTTTTAAATTAGGAGTATATCTCCAATAATTTTAAAAGATTAAAAACCTTTCATGCAATTATCCCAATATTTTGGACGTAGTTCAGGAAATAGACTTCATTGACTCAACGAAGGACTACCAAGACATCCTCAACTCCCGCAGCACCCGATTCCTCCCCCAAACCTCTTTCTTAATATTTCCAACAAGTACAAAACGACATTCCACAATCGTGTTGGCTTCATAGAAAAAAATAAAAATAAAATTAAAAGAAAGTACAATTCTGAAATGGAAATTAAAAAATATTTTCACATGCCAAAAACATTTCTGAAACCATTAATAGATTATTTTACCTCACTGTTCCAATGAGAGAGAGAGAGACACTGTTATACGTTTTGACCGTAGAGCTGTTTGCCGGCTATGATTGTGTATACAATATATAAACTACGTATATCTTTATGTTTTTTTTATATTTATTAGCGTGTTGAACAGTCAAAAGTAGTATCATATAAATTTTTCTTCAAGATTTTTTCTGGGTTTCAATGAAACAGCTGAAACAGTCATTTCTGAGTAAAGAATTCCTCCATATATTTGGGTTTTATTCTGTTTCATTGAAGATTTCAATTTGAAAATATTGGGTTCTGTTTTTTTTTATTATTGAATTGAGTGTAAGGTTGAGTTTTTATTTGACTGGGTTTCTTGGTTTCTGATTACGCTATGTGGGAAGTTAAATTTTGAAGCTTTGATTGCTTGTGAGTATTGAATAACTCTTTTAACAAATTGGGTTTTTGAGTCGTTTCTCCGTGGATTGAGTTTATATGATGTTTTATTTCAATGGATTGTGAAAAGTAGGGTGTTTTGATGAAATTGCTAGTGTAAAGGAAGGATTTGTATTTGTTTCTGTATATTTTATTAGTGAATTATGGGTTGTGTTTGTGGAAAACCCTCTTCAGCTATCAAAGATAGTGAGGGGAGCCCAAAGCAGAGGGAATTGATTAGAAAGGCATCCAAATTGGCTCAAAACATTTCGTCGAGGAGACAGGAGAGTTTTAGAGTGAATGAGAGATTGGAGAATGGTGTCGTAAGATTTGGGTTGAGTGATAAGAAGGGGGAGAGTTTTAGAGTGAAGGAGAAGTTAGAGAATGGTGTTGTAAGAATCGGGTCGATTGACAAGAAAGGGAACAGATCGAGAAGGGTGAGGGATGATCACTATGAGAAGAAAATAGAGAATTGTGAAGTTGTGAATGATTTTCCAGGCATGGGAAGTGTTCCCAAAGCTATACAAGGAGAACTGGTTGCAGCAGGATGGCCTTCTTGGCTCGCCATGGTGGCAGGTGAAGCTATCAGGGGATGGATTCCGCGCAAAGCTGATACTTTTGAAAAACTGGATAAGGTTTGATCTTGGTTTGACTCTTTGATTACTAGTAGTCTCTTGATCTATATCTGGATAGTGATTCTTTCTCATGGTTTTACTTTCTCTTATCTGCTATATGCATGGATTTGCATAATCAGCGTTACTGATATTGATGCTCATATAATTTTTAAAAAACCGTCATATTGGAATATAAGGAGTCTGAGGGTTTAAAGTTAAGCCTTTCGAGTTTTGAAGCAATGGTTTCTAAAGTAGGTCTGCTTTCTATTAGATGAAATTCTCAGAAGTGAAGATTGTCCCTATCATTTGAAGGGAAATACCATATACCAACTTTGCATAATCATTGAACTTGCAGTTCTGAAGAATGAAGGCTTAACAAGGGTGACAATTAGGTCATGCAATGGTTGCAATCATGCAAGTAGTGTTATAGGAACTTAGAATCATTAAAAATGGTTAAGCATTGGGGTGAATGGAGATTCTGAGTATTGAAATTCTTTGGTGCCATATATAAATGTTATATGTCGGAAAAAAAAGTGATAGACCTCTTAACAAATTTCAATAAATCTACTTCTCTTGTCGGAGGTTCTAAACATTGAGCTGGCATGCTTTATCTTGGATGCTGTTCTGTGGAAAACGATGCACAGGTGTCATTTGTGCCAAATCCCTGAACAAAGTTGTAACTTGTATCTCAGAGCTCGCCTGGTTTCTTACACACTTCCATGCTAAGGCATCCATAGCTATAACCACAGCTATAATCTGAATTGTAATAAAATTTTATCTTTCATGTGAATTGACTGCTTCCCCCTCCCCCTTATTCTGGGGGAAGGGGTTTGAATCGGATCTGCTAGTGTCAACCAAAGAGTGGAAAAATAGGGAGATGCCCTTGCATTGCATAAATGAGCCAGATGGAGGGAACTGATATTAATACTTGAAAATATTGCTAATAATGTGTTAATCAAAACTGTTGCAGAGAAGCAGGGCATCGCATGTCTCTGATGAGATTGTTCTATTTTACTTCTTTCATTGCTGCAACTATTATTCCTATAACTTGTTATAAGACTATCCACCATGCAAATGTTATTATTATATGATTGGTTTTGGCTCTTCTGTGATGCCAAATTGTTGTTTCAGATTGGTCAAGGAACTTACAGTAGCGTGTACAAAGGTCGTGATCTCCTGCATAACAAAGTTGTTGCTCTGAAAAAAGTGCGCTTCGACAATATGGATCCTGAAAGTGTCAAGTTTATGGCAAGGGAAATCCTCCTTTTGCGACGGCTTGACCATCCAAATATAATCAAACTAGAGGGCTTGGTCACCTCTAGAACATCGTCTAGTTTGTATCTCGTTTTTGAATATATGGAACATGATCTCACTGGACTTGCATCACTTCCTGGAGTGAAGTTTACAGAAGCTCAGGTTCTTTTACATCACTTCAATATTTTTTCTGTTATTTATTATCAATATGTTGTTCTTGGTTTATGTTTGCTTGGATTGAACATGACATGGACTTGGAGGATCCGTTACATCAATTATTCTCTTATTATAATTGATTTATGCACCCATACTGGAATATAAAAGCCAAAACCTCATAGACCTTTTATTTTTTCTTGTCATTTAGATGCACTAATTATAAATTTTTGAATATTAGGTGAAGTGTTACATGCAACAGCTGCTGAGTGGACTTGATTATTGCCATAGTAATGGTGTCCTGCATCGAGATATTAAGGGTTCAAATCTTTTAATTGATAATCGTGGCAACTTGAAGCTTGCAGATTTTGGCCTAGCAAGTTATTTTGATAGTCATCAAAGTGTTCCATTAACTAGCCGTGTTGTGACTTTATGGTATCGGCCACCAGAACTTTTATTTGGAGCAACTCAATATGGTGTTGCAGTGGATTTATGGAGTGCTGGTTGCATCCTTGGGGAATTATATGCTGGGAAGCCTATCATGCCTGGTAGAACCGAGGTATTATAGAAACCTGTCTTTCACTATCTCAAAAATATTAATGTCCTCATCTGGTTGTGTTTTTTTTCCTCTTTCCAATAAATATCACTCACTTATATATCCCCAAGTCGTTGACATGTCCTACTTTTCTTTTCTTTCCTGCAAGTGAGTATGCGAGTCTTTTTATTTATTTATTCTCGAAAGTATGACAGTCAGTAGCAGCATCAATTTTCTGGCAGTTGTGATTGTGGTTAAAAGATATAAAAAGTGGTGGTTGTCTTTGCTCATGGGCTGAATAGTGTTAGTGCTTAAAATGAACAGTTACATCTATCTCTAACAAATGGCAGTCATGGGTGCTTATGACATTGCAGCTGTATGAGTGTGATATTTTCTTAATGCGTCTGTTATCCACGCCTGATGTCTTAATGTCATCTGGAAGTGCCATCACTATATAGGCCTACAGCACAGCCATTGTTCATCATATGATCTTCAAAGTAGCACATTCATTAGCAGTGGAGTATTGTCAGTGATGATGTTTAAAAGAAATATAAAGAGTTGATTAATTTCGCTCATAGGTTGGATACTGCATTTAGTTCCAAAAGTGATCCGTGATTATATCCATACTAGCTATTATTGCATGTTGGTCTTGGGTGCTTATGACCTGTGGCAAAATTATGGGTGTGATATTTCCTTAGTCCATTATTTTCATAAATTTCTGTTTGTACCTTGTAGGTTGAGCAATTGCACAAGATTTTCAAGCTTTGTGGTTCTCCATCTGAGGATTATTGGAGAAAATCAAAATTACCTCATTCGACTGTATTTAAACCTATTCAACCTTACAGACGGCGAATTACTGAAATGTTTAAGGATATTTCTGATGCTGCTGTAGGCCTAATAGAGACTTTACTTTCTATTGACCCTGCAAGTCGAGGAACTGCAGCTGCTGCTCTCAACAGTGAGGTAAGTCTCTCTCTCTCTCTCTCCCCTTGAATTTCAGTGGAGTGACAATGATATAGTTACATTCTTACTCTCCCCTGTTACAAGGAAAAGGTTGTGCTATGTGACGTGTCATGTATTTTAATCAATGCATAGAAATTCTTGGATGGCCTTTTATTTAGACATACAGCTTTAGTGGCTCTATATTTTGCAATTATAGGTGGGTTTGGGGAGAAAAACTCAATGTGTAATGTATTTTTCACTCAGGATGACGGCCAAAATTTGATAGGGTGATAATGCCATAACCTGCATGATGGGTTTGCTGGTAATGGCGATTTAAAGAGTACGAAAATATAGATTATTGATACAGTTAATACTCTAGGAGAGCGTAAGGGCAATTCTTGAAGGGGTTTATTCATTTTCTTGGAAGGTTGAATTGCTTAGCATCAAAGTTTGTGGATCTTTTCCTTTTTCTCCAACCTGAAATAGGAAAACTAAGGACTCGTTCTCTTTGTGTTTTACTTTTCAGTTTTGAGTTTTGAATTCATTTTCAGATTTCTGTTTTGAGAGTTTGTTCTAAGATTGCTAAAAATGTGTTTAGTTTGTCATTGTGAAAAACTATTTCTCAAAACAGAAACTTAGAAAACACGTTTTGTTTATAATTTTGAAAAATTATTTGTTTTTGAGAATCTGTTTTAAGATTGCTGAAAATGTGTTTAGTTTGTCATTATGAAAAACTATTTCTCAAAATACAAAGCTAGAAAACACGTTTTGTTTAGAATTTTAAAAAATTATTTTATGACATTTTATTTTATGAATATGATTATTCAGTAAAATAGAACAATTTTATGTTAATATATTATCAAGTAATATATATATTTTAAAGTTGGTGAGTCTTACAATATTTTTGTTTGCTACAAAAATAAAATACAAGAAAATAATAAATTGACAAAATATGAAAATAAAAATAAAAATTAATGACATGGAATAAGAATTTTAATCTGTTTTTATTTATATAACCAATAATGGCTTCAATTATTTTTAATTTTTTAGAATATCTCTTGTTTTAGAATTTTTATTTTTTTAGCATTGTAGAATTTAATTTAGAATTTTAATTTTTTAAGAATTAAGAATTTTATTTTTTAGAATTTTTAGTAGAATTTTTATTTAAATAAATATTTATTTAAACGCTTATTTCTTCTATTTTGAGCGTTGACGTCAAAAACTTGTTTTTAGTTTTATGTTATAAGTTTAACATTGTTTTAAAAAATGTATTTTCAAAAACAGCATACCCAACAAGGTTTAGCATACCCAATAAGTTTTGGGTGTTTACAATAGTGGAAATTGAAAAGAGCTTGAAAACAGGCCCTAAATCTTTTAAATTTGTCTGAGAGGATGCCTTTTCTCCCAGAAGGTTTCCAGAAGTTTGGCAGCTCGAAGAAGATTTTGGGAAACCATTTACGTTGTTTTTCTAGTTTATAAGTTATATAAACTTGAAATTACTTTCAGATTCTGAAATCTGAGTAAAAGATTTTCATCCTTTTCTAGAATTTGAACTGATTCAAACACGTAAAAATTTAATTTTCTGTTTTTCCCAATTTCATTTGGAATCAAACAGGGCCACACTGAGTTATGCTTTGTAGTTTCTTGTCGGTGACAGTAGTTTTGGACATAAAACTATCACCATGTTTCTCATTATAACTGGTGCAAACTTCTGAATAATGATAAATCTCTTTGTTTGAAGTAGCTAAATCATTTAATTCTAAGGGACTTGGCCAAGGGAATTGACCAGGTGATAAGCAATAGCCTCTGCAAGTTATTTTGCAAAGTTTTGGTTTTACATCTCTTCACATTTGTCTTCGACTCATGAGCCTACTTTCAAGGTTGATAAGTCTCCAAGGAAATATAGATGTACGTTAAAATAGTACGTTTATTGATAAGAATATGAGAGATAAAACATTATTATGCTTTGGAGGCAAGTTTACTTGTTTAGATTAGAGATTTTCTGAATGGGTGATAATGTTATAACCATATAGATAGGAAACCATATGATCGGAGCAGTGTCAACTCAATGTTCAAAAAATATTACTTGAGACATTGCAAGAAAAGATCTATTGATGGTGAGGGGTTAGTTATAGCTCCTTATAACATTATGTGTATTTCTGTTTGCTTACATATGTTGAAATGGATTGAAACTCCTTTCTTCTTGCATGCTACTCCCTTGTTCTAATAAAAAAAGAAAAAGGTTTCTAATAACATAAATTTCTTCCCGATCTTAAGAACACCCTTTACTATTTGACGTCCTTGTTGAGCAATGTTTGTTATTGATACTATTTTTCTACAACAGTTTTTCACGACAAAACCACTGGCTTGTGATCCATCAAGTTTGCCCAAGTACCCTCCCAGCAAAGAGATTGATGCAAAATTACGCGAAGAGGAAGCTAGAAGGTACGTGCTTTTACAGTTATTAGCTTGAATGACCAATCTGGCCATATAATTTTGATTCTTCTGATATCTTTTCTAAAGGTAGAATACAATTTATTTACCTTAGTGTGGTGAACCATGATCATGCAGCTAGCTCGAAATTTATTGCAAATAAAGTTCAGTTACCTCTGTTTTATTTATAAAAAGGCCTGATTAGATTGCCGGGGCACTGTCAATTGACTAGCCTGCTGGCTGGCATCCAGCTTATGAATTTCTATTTCATCTTATTGTAAGCTTCTCTTTTAACTTGTCTAAATAAATAATATTTAACGGGCATGCCTAATGTTTGTTGAACCAACTTTTACAGGCAGGGAGCCCTCGGAGTTAGGGGCCATAGGGGTGACAATGATGCAAGAAGATCAAAAGAACTGCTGGCAGCTCCAGCACCTGATGCCAATTCTGAGTTTGCTAGGTCAATGCAGGTATATGGAAAAACTGATTAAAGTTTATAGCCATTTCTGTTTCTCTGTCTTCTTCCATCTCCCCCTCTCTTTCAGATATTCAATGATTGTGGTACAAATTCTAAGGCAACTAGAAAAGCAACTAGAAAATGCTTATGGTTCTTCAGATTTGCGCATAAGAAGTTGATATTATTATAAACTTTTATATGATAAACTATTGGGTCTTCACCCAGTACGAATAACATTCAAACTTTGATATATATTAACAAGTTATTTACCTCTAATCGAATTTAAATGTCTTACACTAATAGTCGGGGATTAAAGTCTTTTTCGAGTAACAGTATTTATTGTTGAAAGATGCGTTGTTTAGTTTTCTCTTTTCCATGTTGTCTTGAGGGAGAATCCAGAGATCCCTTCTGTCCTTTCTTAGCAACCTACTATTTCCATCAGAACTAACGAATGCTGACGCGTTTTTTCTTTGACCAAATCAGTTTTACTCACTCTTCACATTCTCACTTTCTGAGTGGTGAATATTATGGCTAGAAAATTTTTTCTAGGATGAAAATAATGCTTTTGAGCAAATCTTTATAAAAATAGAAGACAAATCTTAACTTATCAACACTAGTAAAAATAGCTAAGATGACTCATTATTGCGTTTATGAAAATAGAACATTGGTTGGTTCATTATGCTAACATAACATTACCATGATTTTCACCTCTTGCTCGGCCTGTTGCCTGTTAATTTTTTCATATATACACATAAATATATATAGAGTTAGAACCTAATACTTGTAAACAAAATATTGGAAAAATAGTTATTTATATCAAGACTGCTACACCAATTGCAATTTTCAAAATGGACCTTACACTTGTCCTAAATGACTTAATTAGGAGAGAGCATCCAAGGGAACGGTATATCCTGAGAGGCAAACTGGCAAAATAAGCATCTGTTCGTGTTGGTATTGAATTTGTTTGACATACGTGCCGGATATTTGGACCCAAATCTTATTATGGGATTTTTACTCATCTTCTGATGTGAGGCCTGCTTGTATAATAGATTTTCTAAGAAGGTATTGAACATAACTAATTTAAAGGAAATCTTTGAAATTTTCTGTCCCATGATAACAATACTAGAGCGGGTAACATTTATGGTTCATATACAAATTTTCATTGCTTTGAGATCTGTAAATGATGATGTGTTTCTCATTTAAAGAACCAACTTTTTCCCACTCTCTGTTTTTGCCTTCGTCTTCTCAGCATGAAACTAAGCATGGAAATAAGGAAAATAAAAATAAAAAAGTTAGTTTCTGAAACAGAATGGTGCTGGTTACTGGATGTCATTTTTTTCCCTTACTAATTCTTGGTTGTATTCCGTTACAGAGAAGACAAAACCATCCCAATCCAAAGAGTCGAAGTCATTTTTTTCCCTTACTAATTCTTGTTTGTATTCCGTTCCAGAGAAGACAAAACCATCCCAATCCAAAGAGTCGAAGCGAAGTGTTTAACCCTCCTATGGAAGAAGCCGCTTCTGGTTTTCCAATTGATCCACCTAGACGTACACGATATTCGAAAGAAACTAGCAAAGATATGTCAGAGGATCCTCTGCAGAAAGTCTCTCACTCTGGGCCTCTTGCACCGGGAATGGGGTGGACATTTTCCAGAAAGAAACACGATGATATTTCCACTGTTTCTTCCCGAGCTGATTTATCCACATTATCTGGTTTAGTGGCATCTAGAGCTCTGTCATCTATAGAATCTGGAGATAAATTAAATTCTTCGGAATCATTTGGAGATCCCACAAGACAGCATGATAGGAAACATCACAATTTCTTTGCTAGTTCTCGTCAAATTGAAAATGGAAGAGCTAGTACCAAAGAACCTGTTCCGGTGAGTGTCATTCCAATACTTCAATTGGACATATTCTTAGTAATTGCTTTCTGTCTTTATTCTATGAGATTCTCTTTCTTTGTTAAACATAAACAACTAAACTTCATAACTCTGATTAAATTAAGCTCTAATTTGTCTTCAAATTAAAATGTTTATTTGCAATAAACCATTCTGTGATTTTGTAGTCCATCAGAATCACATTTTTGAAACCTTCAAAATTAAGTAGTTAAAAATGTTCTCTAGCAACAGATCATTCTGGTTATATTGAAATTTGTTCTCTTTTTATATATACATATACATTTATGTTGGATGTGTGGATGCTAATTATCCTGAACACTTTTCCCTCAGCTGCGGATTGACCTAATGGGTAGTTCTTACATGTATTTGGGATATAATGTCGTAGTTCATAAATGTATTAGGTCGCCCTAAAATTTCCTTCCCAAATAAAGCTTATTCTTATTCGATATAGTGGATCCTGCAGCAGCAAGGGGTCGTAACTCTCGCATAGAGTGAAACACTATAAATCATTTGTTTTACTCGCTTTCAATTGTGTTCGTGTTGTTATATTTCTCTCGGTACTATAGGATTAATCATCCATTAATCCAGACATGTAAACAACAATTCTGTTTTCCAGGATGGACATGGTTCGAGAGGGAACAAGATACATTTCTCTGGTCCTATACTTGTCCCATCAAACAATATGGATCAAATGCTTAAAGAACATGATCGTCGGATACAAGAAGCTGCTCGACGACTGAGGCATGATAAGACTAAAGCAGGTAATGTCCGGCCACACTAGATGCGTTTGACATCCAATCATAAAATAGGTTAGGACCATTTAGAGCAAAGAGAGATTTGTCCCTGCAAACATTTACTCTTCTGTATAGTTGCCTTGTGAGGGATTAATCCTCTTGAATTTTAGCTTGAACCACTTTTTTTCTGTCAAAATGAAAGAAAAATAGAGCTAATTGCGAATTGATGTTGGTGCGGCAAGACACAGGATGCCGACTCTCTTGACACGAGCTCTTGCTAGAGTTCGAGGTAAATCAACAATCTAGAAACAACGGGCTCGACACGGGTTCGTGTTTAGGTTTGCGGAAAATCAACATATATATATATTTGTAAGAACTATATTTGATTTTGTAATTTATATATTAATTTTGAAATGTTCCAAAACGACCAAATGATGTGACCCATAGTTTTTATGGCCCAACGACGTTGAAAGTTGAACCGGTAAATGAGAATTAATTTTTTAAATCTCTATTGTATACATATATTTAATCTTCAACAGTTTCCACAATATTGACTTACTTATAAGTAGATTTTTGAGTTTAATCAAATAACAAGGTCGAAAATATTTCAAACTATTACTTAAATGTAACACACCTTGATGTTTTAGAAGTAAAAATATCAATCAAATTTGAATAATCTAATTGTTCAACAATTTCTTTCTCAATTGACAATCTATCCGATCCATTTTCTTTCTCAATTGACAATCTATCCAATCTATCAACAATTTCTTTCTCAATTGACTGGAAAGATGGCAATTTCTACTATTCAAAAGAAAATGAAAAGAGCCATCCCACCATTAAAGAAATTTGTGGATTACGTACACTATAGTACTAGCTAGTTAGCGGAGTTGAGGAAGATGAGATTTTTTACTGAGTCTAAAAATGACACTGGAGATAATGGGACCAGTTAAAAGCTAAAAAGAAGTCTGTAAGTGAGTAAATTCTTTTTAGGACTTTTTAAACTTTTCACATTTTAACATGAAAATAAGGGTAATTAGCACAAAACGTCCCTACCTATTGAAGTAATTGTGCAAAACGTCGTACTTTCTAAATTTTGGTATTGAACATCCTCACCTACTCAATTTCTTGTGCAAAACGTCATTCCGTCCAAAAAGTTGCTGTCATCTCACTTTCTCAACACGATTTGTGATACAATTGAGGGGTAATTTAGTCTACAAACATATTTTGGACGGAAAGAAGGAGACGATGATGGTACACGGATGAGGAGGAGCTACATCTCTTATCCTGATCTGAGGCAGGAGTCAGAACCAACAACCCTCAAAGAAAGCTCAATTCAATGGCTGCAGTGGTGGTTGTGAGGCGGTGATTCCCGCGGAGGTTAGGGAAATCCGATCAAGTGGTGAGGAGCAAACGGCGGCGGCATAGTAGCATTTGTTTATACAGGAGGATGAGATGGCATCTTGGCTTCAGTACCCACTTGACTCATCCTTTGATCGGGATTTGTATGCGGATCTTCTGTACTCCGCTTCTCCACCTCCTCCTCTTCCTTCTCCTCCTGTTACCAACATTGCTCCACTGTGAGCGATGGCGGAGATCCGCCCTCCGCATATGCCTCCTCAGCCGACTATACCAACACCGCAACAACAGCTGCAGACCTCCTCGCCGTTATAGAATTTTGTGCATTTGTTGAGGTTTTTGAGGGCGAGGAATGAGCCAATGTTGGGTCCATCAAGTTCAAGCAAGGTGGCAGTGAGGGAATCGACAGTGGTGGAGTTGAATGAGACGTCGATGGTTGGGTCGAAGTCCAGGTTTTCGCATGCGGCAGCGAAAAGTACGACGCAGGACTTCTGCGGGAACATATTGAAGGGCACTGCAACAGCGGTTACTTCTACAACAGCTAGAGAATCGGAGATTGGTACGTTTGAACTCACACTGACCTCATCACCAAATTACTCCGGCGCCAGTGTCGGCGCCAGTGTCAGCGCCATCCCCGAGCCACTTCTGCCGCATCAAAAGCCACGGCTGAGGAGCAGCAGCTACTTTCCGTCCTAAATATGTTTCTGGACTAATTTACCCATCAATTGTATCACGAATCGTGTTGAGAAAGTGAGATAACGGTAGCTTTTTCGATGGAAGGACGTTTTGCGCAAGAAATTGAGTAGGTGAGGATGTTAAATACTAAAATCTAGAAGGTAGGACGTTTTGCACAATTACTTCAATAGATATGGACGTTATGTATTAATTGCCCTGAAAATAATACAGATACAAGCACCGTTTCCCCATATTATTTTTAATTTATTGCATGTTAACTTTTGGAAACTTAAGCATCTAATATCTAATTTACTAGAATATAAACCATAATAGGCAAAAAAAAAAAAAAAAAAAATAGTTATGTAGCCTAGATATTACTCTTCATTAGAAAAAATTCACCATCCCAATTTCTTATATTTCCTCCTCTTAATAAATCTAGGTTTTTTTTTCCTCATCACACACAATAAACAAAAGGCGGAGCCAGGAATTTAATGTTGGGGGTCAAACACAAAATAAATCTAGGTTTTTCTTCCAGTCCACATTTGTAAATCTCAAATAATTAACATGTTTGCACTTAATGTCAATCATGCCCACCTTACAAAAAATTCATTCTTTATTTTGTAGACACAAGCCTCAAACCTCATAAAAGGTTAAAAAGAGAGAGACATGCGGCTTTTTTTTTTTTTTTTTTTTTTTAAAACTAATTCTCTGTTTCACAAAATGTACTTTACATAATTTGTTGGGATTTTTTTTAATAAATAAACCATTTTTTAAAAATAATTCCAATTCTATCAACTTAACAAATTTATTCTAAAAATACTACATTTTTAAAATTATATTAATTAATAAAATAATAAATTAAAATCAAATATATACCTCTCAAAAGATATTTTCACGTGAATTCACTCAAATTTATTTTTTGAATCCTTGATTATTTTTATGATAAGTCCTTCATTTTTATAATATTTTTACTTTAATCCATATACTTCTTTTTCATTTTAATTTCGTCCTCTTTTATTTGCAACCTAAGTCCTTCAACTTTTAAATTTTTGCAACTTGCTTTCCATATTTATACTTTTATATCAATTTAATCCTATATAGTATCAATTTCATCTTTATTGACCTCCACACTTAGGACCAAGGCGAAGCCTAGGCGATGATAAATAAGGATAATGCGATGGTGAGGCGTGAAGCGTGACTAAGTGTCGATGCTGAACTCCAAGTCTAGACGATGCCTAGACACTGCCGATACGAACTTTTTAAAATAGTAGTTATATATAGATAAAACTACATTTTAATTGTAATAAAAGTCTTCAATTTTTTTCATTGTTGCATTTATGTTCTCAAATTTTTTTTCTTGGTCCCAACTAATACATCTAGTCCGATGGTTTTCGTACAAAAATTCTGTTATCAAACTCTCATAGCCATTAGATGACTTTGATTGCCTTAGGATACAGTCCTGGCAAGTTATCAAACAAATCAAATGTAAGCATAGAAGCCCTTGGCTTTGGCAGCCGCTGTAGGTCATGCTCCACCGCGAGGGTTGGTGGCGCAGCCTCGGCCTCGGCTTCAACCTGAGGCGTGCCGAGCCACTTAGCTTGCATGTATTTTTGCTTCCTCCACGGTGCCATATGCATCTTTCTCTCCTTCATGCATTTCTTGGATGCTGAACACAATATTTTTATTAGACTTCGAAGTCTTTCGATTTTTCCGATGAATATCTCCGGCAATCTTTCGATTAGCCGATTGTATTCTTCGCTGGATCGAATTATCTCGAATTCTGCGTGAAAGTTCAACTCAATAATCACTTTCACCTCTCCTTTCTTGGAAACATTTTGCACTTCCAGATAGGTGTGTTCCCCTGGAAAATTAACTCGGATTCTTAGAGCATGTTTAATGTGCAGTACTAGACTCAACCTGACAATACAATGGACAAGAATTTAGGTACCTGCTGGGATTTCCGGTGAACTTCTCCACTTGGACTTGCATATAACACAATTAAACCCTGCAATTTGAAGGCGATCACAGATTTGTTTCTGTGTACAGCTCCGGCAACTATCGGCCACCTTTTTCCGGCAAGAACAGTTTACACCAACTGAATCTAACTCCCTCAATGCATCCTTTGTGGCCTGCCTAATTTTTGACTCCAGGGATGTAGTTCTGCATAAAGTGGCCTGGCAACAAAAACAATTACAAATAAATCAAAATCATGTACGTATAATACGAATGGACAAGATTAAAGAAGAAAAATAAATGACAAAATGTCAGCTGCTTACGAAACCTTTATTTGAAAAATTTACCTGTAGAAGCTCCTCTTTTGATTCCCAAAAAGCCTTACTTTCCCGGGAACTGCTATCATTCTGCTCTGCCTCCTCCTCCTCCTCCTTATCCAGAATAAACCCTTCATTACTTTCAACTTTGGACTCAAAAGAACTCACAGAAAATTCATAGTCTTCCTCCAAGAATCCGAAAATCATGTCGGAAACTTCATCGGAGTACGTAAATTTTTTATCTAAGTTGGGACTTTCCATGGAAGCTTCACCCATTAATCTACCAAACTAGTATAGTCTATATATAGATTAGAACTTCCCTACAACTTGATTATAAGTTCCCAATTTAGGGTCTTTATATACTGGTGTGTAGTGGCATCATATGGGGCATAGCTGTCCAAGGTGGACGAACCGGGCCCCGTGGACATGACCATCCTTTTCAGCTTATCTAGCAAGTTATCATTAGAATTTAGAGGATTGATCAAATTAGGAAACGTGTTTGACATGTTGAAGATGTGATTACATGTACACTCAGCTTGTCCAATTGTTAAAGATGAGATTAAACTCTTGTTCATTCAATTTGCGAATTATATTGCATTCGAACGACTACATGACTTTCAGAAAGAAGAGGGATGTGGGGATCGAAGGCGAAGGCCGCGAGTGATGGTAACATGTCATATAGGGTTCATAGGCTTTGTAAAGTGTTCGACTACCAATTGTTATCTGATTGAGAGTCGAGGAGTGACCGACTTCGCCGATTTGAAAAATTAGCTTACTCAGCTGATCAGGAAAAATGTGGTTATGACTGGGACACGCGGCTGGGTCACACCATATGTCTAGCGTCATCTAGGTAGGGCAATGATAGTATATATGGGGATAACCGATAAGGTTATAATCTTATGCGACATGAGTCAATATTTTGTCAAAATATTAATCATGTTCATGCCCCGTTCGCAACTTCTATTACAAGTTTTTTAGTGCGAAGGATCGTTCCACGAATATTCGAAGGATTAGATCAAATTATTCATATATCCACGTTCAATTCATGGTACAACAATAATCATTCATTAACCTTTATTTCTTATACATTATTAGAGTTAATTAAATATACGAGTGTCACTCCATTTTCAATACGAACATTTGGAACGCCACTCGTCCGAGGACATCGAAGCTATTGCACTACGATCTGTCTTCTCTTTGTCAAGGTCCCACTCACTCCAAAATGATTTAGGAGAATGTCCCACGATTGTTCACCCTCCCTAAAATGAAAATAGGAGAATGTAAATAAACTATTTCTTAAAATACTATCATGTTTTTTATTTTAAAAATCTCGTTTTTTATTTTGTAACATCGTTACATTTGATTGTTCAATTGTATGTTACTTTGCATAACAAATTTTATTCCTTTTTAAAAAAAAAGTTAAATAAAAAATTATTTTATATTTTGTAGTATAGGATAAAATTATCACTAAAAATAAAGTATAACCTATACAATTTAACTAAAGTTTCGAGTATAATTAATTTCTCACAACCATGGGCGGTCCAGAAATTTTTTAGAGACCGTGCTGTTACTAATTTTTTTTTATACCACAAAAAATAAATTTTTTTAGGGCGGGACAGGACTATAGTCTGGTCCCCCTAAATCCGCCCCTGCTCGTAACACAATATATATAATTATGTGGTAGGTATGATTATCATTATTGGATAATGGACATTCCATTTTTTTATGCGAATATTGCAATAATTGCCGATGAAGCATCTGGATATTCTTAATCTGATCAATATTGAAAATCCTGGTTATGTTTCTGGCCATATATTTTATAATGATTCATACATTGCAAGTGGATATTTATATATATATATTTTTAATATTTAAGAGATTTTAAATTCTGTAAGCGGTTTCGGATTTCTTCTAATTATTTTGTTCTTAGTACAAACAACAATATTATATGTCCCTGTCTAGTCATTGTTTGTTTGTGTGTATATATTTGGAGTGAATGTTACTTCCCTCGGACTTGTATTTTATATAGGGTTTCTTGTTTACTTATAATTGGTCCAAGGTTTGTCTAGATAAGTTTGATGATTTTTTTTTTAATCCTTGTCAATTGTGCTGCAACTTGTTAATTTGATGTAAACATCAAAAGTAAAAAAAAAAAAAAAAAAAATCAAATAAAACATTAAATTTAATATGTTTACGTATTATTAATATTTTTATATGTGAAACATTTAGGCGTTTAAGTTGTTTTATTTATAAGAGGTGAAATAGAATATCTCTTTTGAGGTGTAATGATCATATACGTCTCATTTGACAAAAATATTATTGAAATGTATGTCTTGACACCAAAGTCTTCTCTGCTTATTATATATTTATGTCTCAGCAGTTTACGAATATCTCTATTAAAACTCGACTTAAATATTTAGAAAACCCAAAAGAATAACTCATCTCATTTTTGTTAGTGACAATTGAAATTGACATTTTATTAATATATTTTTGTTGCAACAATTATAACCATCCGTAAAGGTTAAGAATATATATACTCGTAAAACACTGTAAGTCCATAAAAACATTGACGCTTGCCTATTCGAACTTTAGAGAAGGCAACTTCTAAAGTTTGAAGATATCAAATCTTACAAAGTTGTCCATATGCTATAAACTATAGTAATAGGTTTCTCTCCTCGAACAACTTGTACATTAGTAACCACTTCAAATTTCACATAAAAATATTTAATTATAATATTTTATAAGATATAGACTTAAAGGGACATTAATTAATTAATTAAAAGCATCATGTTATAATAAACATATTAAAGCATAGTTTATGAGCAAGTTGCATGGACGTGACATCATACTCGACTTGCAATTCCATTTCTTTTTATACTTTATGTACAATTGTACATCTTCAATACATCACTAGAATATGGAAAAAAAAAAAAAAAAATTGTGTTTGTTTCAAACATTTGTTTGAACTCCAATAATTTATGTCCACTAAAACTTGTTACAATGGATTCTCTGTGGAGCTAGTTTATACATATATGAATCATGAATGGTCCTCTTCCAAAACCATCTCCGAAGGTTAATCAAATTAGAAGATTTTGAACTTTTGAAGATAAAATTCAAACTTCACAAAATTGCAACAACTCTTCATGGGAGAACTCTCATCAAAACGACAAACAAGCTTTAAAGTCATTAATTAAGAAAAAGTGAAGGATTTGCAAGAAGAAAGAGAAGAAGAGAGGAGTTTCTTCTAAGATGAGGGCTAGTCGAGGTGATTATGAAAATAATTTTTGGACATCAGAAGCAAATATGATTTACGGGAGGCGTTGTTAGATGAAAAAAAACCAAATTAGCTTTGTGTTCAAATATTTTGGAATTGTAGGAGTTATTCATGTCTTGAAATAATGTGATCGATACAAATATTTTAAATATTTAGTGTTTGTTTGGTTCAAATTAAAATCTGCTAAAAAATTGTGTCAAAAATAAAAATTAATTTTAAGCACGTCACCTATAACTTTTATCAATTTTTCAAATCATATATTTCATCAATTATTTAGCAAAATTTGCTAAAAAACTCTCTTAAACAAGCTCTAGATACTTATCTATATAAAGTTATTTTTGTACTAGAAACATACATTAATGATCCTAGGTAGAAGAGTGTTTTAATTGTATGCACGAATTAAAAATATATGTTTTAGTACTGGAGAGAGAAAATTAAGGAGGATCATATTGTTAGCTTGAAATCGCAAGTGCATGGTGTCAAAGACAAGCAATAAAGTGGATTTGAGTTCAAAGTCGATTCTATGAAAATTGCGTACTTATTATCTAAATTACTTATTCTAGCTTTAATTGAAGAAAAGTAAATTGCATGAATTTGGTTGATGTTGGTTTTTTTACTAAAAAGTAAAAACTACTTACAAGTAATTATAGTGTATCAAGAGACTTTTTGACAAAATTTGAATATGAAAAGAGAGTAAGACTCCTACTTCACCTATTTTTCTATTTTAATTCACATAATCACGTAATTAACAATATTACTATAGTAATCAAGTAAATTGCATGAATTTAAGTCATATTGATAATTGATATCCCTAAATTATCCATCCATCCCTCTCAAGTAAAGTCAAATCTATTTTTACTTATGAACTTTCTATATCTGTATGAAAGTTGTGGCTAAAAATACATTTTGAACAATCAAACATTACGATCACATAGATAATAATGGTATATTTCCATCCGCCATTGAAATCTATGTTAGTTTTTAAAGAGCTAAACACGTATTTTACTTCTCAGTATCAATATAGTTCACGAATCAATCCTAAAATTGACCAAATAATAGGAAAGCGATATTATGAAGGGTAATTAGCACATTTCATCCATATCTTTTGAGTCTATTGTGCAAATCGTCTATGTTGTTTGAATTTTAACATTTGAGTCCTTAAATCTATAATTCTTTGTGCAAAATGTCCCTACCGTCCAAATTTGTCAATTTTTACCGATAAGTCATACAATCTCTGATTTTATGAAGTGTATTTTCGTCAAGTCCGTTTCATCTGTACTTGATTGTGCCATGTGTCCAGCGAAAAATATTAAAAACTAAAAACCCCTCTCAAACTCTCTCTCCCCCATTTGATTCTCAGTCATCTCCAAAAAATTAAAGACTAGGTTTTACCGGGGATTTTTCATTCGCCGCGGCATCAGGGAAGTTGACTAGGAGCTCAATAGCTTGTGGCGCCGGAAGTTCGAGTAGTGCCGTGAAGGAGTTGTTGGTCTCAGTGCGCGGCAGTGCACGGAGACTAGGCCCGAAAAGTCCTCAAGAACGAATCCCATTTCCCTAAGTTTTAAAGACAAATACATTATATATTAACCTAGGAAGAAAGGAGAATGCCTCTTTAAGATCTTAAATCACGAAGGTATGACAAGCAATGGGCCCATAAAAAGATACGTGCAGTGACAACCATAAAATATTGACAACCTAGTAATAGTATCATAAAAAATGCCAAAAAGCAAAACCAAAGATGTTATTCCACGTGAATACTATCCAAACTTGAGATGGTTATCCGTAAGACCAGTACTTACCTCTCAGAACCAGCCAGATCTACTAAGAGCATGTTTGATTCCCATTAAAATGGATTTTTTCTTTCCCATTTTTTGACTTTTGGGTCAAAATGACCAAAATGTCCTTTTACTTTTCAAAGTAGCCGTAATATTTGACTTGAAAAAAGGGGTATTTTGGTCAATTTTTCTCAAAAGTCAAAAAATGGAAAAAAATAAACCCATTTTAATGGGAATCAAACAACCCCTAAATTTAACCTTCTAAACCTAAAGTGGGTCATAGAATCTTTCTCCCAACAGCTCTCAATGATGCATGTGAAGACACTATGGGAACTCAATGATGCATGTGAAGACACTATGGGAACGACTGATCTCGCTGTTCAAAGGGGATAGAGAGTTTGGGAGGAGTTTTTAATTTTTTTAATATTTTTTTCTGGACACGTGGCACAATCAAGTACATGTGGAATGGACTTGACGAAAATACCTTTCATAACATCAGAGATTGTATAATTTAACGGTAAAAATTGACAAATTTGGACGGTAGAGACCTTTTGCGCAAAGAATGATGGATTTAAGGGCCCAAATGCCAAAATTCAAACGATAAGAACGATTTGCACAATAGATTCAAAAGATAGGGACAAAACGTGCTAAATACCTATTTTGAATAATAAGTAATCAATAATGAATGAATTTAGTGTAAAAAAAAATGAAATTATAGAATTAAAGCTTTAAAAATAAGTTTACATCCCCATCCTAGCTACAAAAAATTTAACCACACGTATTCGCTATATACAAATATATATTAACGAAGAACCACATAACTGGATTTGAGAAAAAATATTGCAATTTGAGGGTCTTCAATCATCACTTTGAATGATCTCCAATTGTCTTTTTCTTCTTTTTGCTTGAATCCCAATAAAACCTAGAAAGCATGTTGAATAATATGTTTGAATCTTGTTTCTCTCCGTAAGAATGTCCCCTTAATATCTATGAGAGCCCCATATGTATAGACGTTGATTTTAGGTCTAAAAACTCTTGAATATAGTAGAAAAATATACCCCCAAGCCACCTAAATATCAAAACTCCTGTGGACTTCAGCAGTTGGTCCACTCGAGCAAGCTTTCTAACTTCCCGAGCGGACAGAACATTCAATTTTTTCAGCTTATGGTCTGCTCGGTATAGATAAGTCTTGCACGAGCAAGAAGATTTCTCCTCCAAACAATCATCAATAAATTGCGCATAATTTATTCTAGGAAATCCAAATTGAGATCCATAAAATGTGTTAAAGTCTTAACTTGATAAGCTTTCTATTAATATATCATGTGCATCTTGGAGATCGTTATTTCAAACTTGATATTCTCATTTCTCCACACGTTGAGAACTTTGGTTATTCCTTTTTCCTTTGCATTTCAAAGCACTTTAAGATTTTTTTTCTCATATATTTTCATCAATTTTACCGACAATGTCATCAAAGCTTGGGGTACATCCCAAAGAAGAAGAAGAAATGAGCTAAAATCAATAGATATTGGAGAAAAATACTAACAAAAATTTCATTTTAACGGTCTAGATAAGTACAATTTTTACACTCACACATCTATCAAATGTCCCACATCAAGTTGTCATACGTTAAAGAATTTTGTTTAGTTAAAACTCACAGTTTGCTAAATTAAATACACACCCCTTTAAAAATTTAACATTTGGTGATATGAAAAAAATATATCGAAAAAAATATATCATCGTAACTTACTAAGTTATTAGATATTTCCATAATAATAATTGTCACAAATGCTCAATGAATCTTGAACCGGTCACTAATTTAAGGGCAAAAATACATGGTCGCTGTTGGCATTTACTTGGTGGCAGTTTTCATGGTTTGCAAATAATAATAAAATAGATATAGAATCAACATCCTCGTCAGCCTAGCCAAACATGAATAAAAGTAGCATCATTCTGGATATACTCGAATATCCAGATGACGATGTCAAACATTATTATAATTTCGATTTAGACTAAAAGGCTAAAAGCTGTAATAAAATAAAGGGAAATTGGTGTAAATAGTCCTTAATATTTGCTCTTAATATAAAAATGGTCCCTAACGCTTGTTTTTAACACAAAAATCTGTAATCTATGTATTTTGGTGTGTAATTGGTCCTTATTTAATGAAAAAGACAAACATGCCATTTCTTTTAATTAGAGAAAATTGTAATCGAATTCTTAACTTTAGTAAAAAGTGCAAATACGTCCAGTGCATTTATTAAAAAATATTTGATTTAGCATATTGAATATATCACTATAGTCATGTCAATTAAATTTTTCATAATAGAAAATGTAAAATTATTGTGCTTTAAGTATATGTAATTGCTAGTAATGTGAAAAACTTGAATAACAATTAAATTAAATAAATAATAAAATGTTATATATAATTTTATGACATTGAACTCATGTTATTATGTTTTTTTTTTAAAATAAAAATATTAATAAAAATTAATTTACACATTATGTGTTCTTTATTTTTGAATGATAATAAAACGATAAATTAAAATATGAAGAATACAGTTTGAGCTCTAATATTTGTAGTTAATAAACGAATAACTCAATTAAATAAAAGTATTTGAGTATCAAGTTTGTGACAAATTTATTTTTCTTTTTATATTGTAATGATAAAATAAAAGTTTAAATTTTAAATAATGTAATTACTTAAAAATATAAAAAATAATTTTATCTAACATGTTTGTTAATAATTATGAGCTTAAATTTTAGTTATTTTATAATAGTTCGTGAACTATACCAAAAAACAAAAATTAGTACATGATACAATTTGGTCAATAAAGTATTAATTCAAAAAAAAAAAATCTTTAATTTCCTGTAATTTTTTATAAAAAAATAAAAATATGGGATTCATTTGCACTTTTTACTAAAGTTGGCAATCCAATTGCAATTTTAACTTATTAAAATTAAGGATATATCAGTATTTTTTATCAAATAATGATCAATTGTGTAT
Source organism: Forsythia suspensa (assembly GCA_023638005.1). NCBI lineage: Eukaryota > Viridiplantae > Streptophyta > Magnoliopsida > Lamiales > Oleaceae > Forsythia > Forsythia suspensa. Next base: position 898,013 of record CM042663.1, read on the forward strand.
TAAAACACATATGTTAGAGACATTTGTGTAAAAAAAATCTTTGAAGGACTATTTTGCACTAAGAACAAAGGTTAAGAACTATTTGCACCAATTTTTCTAAAATAAACATTAAGCTTTTCTCCATTACATCAAGTTTGAGATTTAAGTCTCGTTATCACATATTTATATGAAATGATTCGAGATATTGTAGAACGGTCAAAAGTCTTAGGTTTAAGTTTCGTTATCATCTATTTATGAAAGACTTAAAAAATTGAATTTGGTATAGGCATGAGACGGCAATATTAAATAATTTGTACAAACAATTTAATTAACTTTGTCTTGCATTGATGGAAAGTTGGAGAATTTATTTGTTGAATAAGTAACCCTGCCAGCTTTTGAACAAAATAAATTATATATTTCACTAACATGCAATAAATTATGTAATTATATATATATATATATATATATATATATAATATTTTTTTGAAAACAAAGTTATAATTTATACCTTTTAGGAATTATGTCTATCACAGAAATGTTAGAAACCTAATTCCTTATATTATTTTTGGAGAGTCTTGATCTGATGTCTTTGGTGGACATTGTTATAATACCCACCGAAAACATCGTCACTTTCATTGAATGAGTGTAAATGTCCAGTTGTCCACTTTACACTCATCTAATGAGTGCAGGACACTTGTCTTGGTGGGCATTATAACAATGCCCACCGAGAACATTAGATCAAAATCGTATTTTTGGATTCAATGACATTTTAACAGTAGCTCACTTAATAATGAAATTCGATTATTATATTAAGTACTGTTGTAATATGGTGATCCAAATAGTGGTGTAAGCCCACTGTGATGAATTGCACAACTTGCTTGTTACCCACAATGAAGAAAAGCCCAAGTTAAATGTGCCCGATGTGATGGCCCATGTCTGATGAAACACGCCTATGCTAAATGTTGAAAGTGCGAGACTAATGTTGAAGTCGCTGGTTGCTTGTCATCCGCTGATATTGTGCCGTTGATCTCGGCCGTTGGTCCGCCATTTAAATAGGCCAATCCATCGATTCTAGGCAACTCTCGTGCGCACCTCTCTCTTTCGTTTTCTCCGATTCTCTTCTAAGAGTGTGTAATGGGAAGAATTTAGGGCTGCTCTCTGGTCTGCGAGTTTGTAAACTTCAATCTTGAACATTTGTGGTTCTTAGTAATGCAAAGAGAGGCCGTATCTACTTTGGTAGAGCCTCAAAGGCGCACGTTTAGGCATCTCCGCGTGCTGAATCGCCTCGCCCCCAAGACGGACAATCATATCTCGTGTTATTTCTTATTTGCTTTACATATATTTCTTATTTCTTGTTTCTGTGATAAAGGCAAAGTATGGTAGATATGAAATCTTGAAACCCCAACAAGTGGTATCAAAGCGTAAAGGGAAAACTGGTTCATATTGCTAATATTATCTTTCGCCTCTGTTACTGAGACAAATCTCAGGGCTGTAAGTATAATCCTCTTTGTGAGTCTCTTTTCTTGAGTATGTATAATCCTCGTTGAGAGTATTTTCTCTTCTTGGCATGAACTCTGTGTTTTATAGTTAATACAAGAAAATATTGTGAACTCTACTTGCTTCTTGATTTGTTCTCAGTAACTACTGTGAAATATTGTGAAATATCTAATATCTCAGAACTGCTCATTTGTACATCCTTGTTGTCTTAAGTGTAAGTCCCTCCCTTGAGGTTTTCTTGATCTCCCCTTGACCTGAGAATTTGATTCTCACGGAATCCTGGGGTGGTCTTGATTATAGGCCTCTCCCAAACACTGTGTGAAAAGATCTTGCTTGTGCTTGTATCTCGGAATCTTATTTTTTACAGAACCTTTGTGGTAAAATTGTCCTAAATGGCCACCTCAAGTTTTCGCTTAGATCAATTTAATGGAAAAGGAGATTTTGCTATTTGGCAACAAAAATGAAGGGCATTTTAGTTCAAAAAAAGTGTCCAAGGCCATAAATAAAACTTTTCACGATTCTATGTCCGATGATCAAAGGGTGGAGGTCGATGAGTTAGCCTATACCTCTATCATACTTCATTTGTCTCGATTACGTGCTTAGAAAAATTGGTACCCTTGATGATGCTCAATCTTTATGGGAAACCTTGAATCAACTTATCTTGAAAAATTCCTTCCAAATAAATTGTTTTTGCTTTGGAAAATTTTTTAGTTTTAAAATAGATCCCTTAAAGGATCTTGATGAAAATTTTGACATTTTCAATAAGTTGATCCAAGATATTAAGAATCGTGGTGATAAAGGTATTGATGAGTATAAAGCCATTATCTTCTTGAACTCAATACACGAAGCCTATAAAGATGTTAAAAGTGCCATCAAATATGGTAGGATGATCCGACCGTTGATATGATCATTAATGCTCTAAGAAGTAAAAGTCATGAGTTAAAACCGATAAGGAAACCGAAGTAATGGTGAAGGGTTGTATGTTAGAGCGCGATCTCTCAACATAGACAAATCCAATAATCGTGAAAGTAATAATTCCAATGGCCAAGGTCACAAAAAGAAAGGCAAGGTAAGTCTAGATCTAAATCAAAGGTAAAAGGGAGAAAATGTTACAATCAGGTAAGTTGGGGCATTATATTAAAGATTGTTATAAATTAAATAACAATTCTCGTAAATATAAAACCCCGAACAAAGTAATGTGGCTACCACAAGTTCGACACCCTTGGTGAGTCAGATGTTGTCTTTGATAAAGAAGAGCCCGATATCTATGTGAATTACATGTCTCCAACTTGTCAATTTGATGAATGGTCGCTTGATTACGGATGTACCTTTCATATGACACCCAAACTTGATATGTTCTGTACCTACACTAAAGTGAACTCGGTAGTGTTGTTATGGGTAATGATGTTGCATGTAAAGTCCATGGAATAGGAAATATTAGAGTCAAATTTGATACTGGTTTTGTTTATTTCCTTGAAAATGTGAGACACATTCCTGACTTGTCCAAAAATCTGATTTCTATTGGCACCTTAGAAGATTCTAATTTTGTTGGAAAATTTGGTGATGGGTGTTTTAAAATATCTAAAGGTGCTCTTCTTGCTATCAAAGGATATAAAAGAAATGGCTTGTATTTTACTCAAACCGAAAAATCTTCTTCTTGTTCTCACGCGACTAATTACATCGATATTGATTCAATCGATCTTTGGCATAAAAGACTAGCTCACTTAAGTAATAAGGGGCTAAGTATTTTACAAAATCAAGGTTGTTTTGGAAAAGATAAAATCTCTAATATTCATTTCTGTGAAACTTGCATCATGGGAAAACAACATAGAGTTCAATTTTCTGATGGCTTACATAAATCTTCCTCCATACTTGATTATGTGCACTTTGATTTATGGGGTCCATCTAGCACACCTACACATGGAGGGAACAAATATTTTCTGTCTATAATTGATGATTTTTCAAGAAAAGTGTGGATCTATCTGTTGAAAAATAAATCTGATGTGTTTGATTAGTTCAAAACACGAAATCTCTTCTTGAAAATCAAACCGCAAATCATGAGGTGTTTAAGGACGAGATAATGGCCTTGAATTTTGTAATAAGGCTTTTGATGATTTTTGTAATCAATGTGGTATTAAAAGGCACAAAACTGTCCCCTACTCCCCTCAGCAAAATGGTGTTGCTGAGAGGATGAATAGAACCCTTCTTGAAAGAGTTAGATGCATGTTAACTAGTTCTCGGTCTAACTAAACCTTTACGGGGTGAGGTCATTTATTCTTGCATGTTATCTTGTAAATAGGTCACCTTCTGCTGCCTTAAATGGTAAGACTCCTGAAGAGGTTTGGCATGGTAAGCCCACTGACTATTCCAATCTTAGAACTTTTGGATGTACAACATACTCTCATCTAAAAGATGATAAGCTTGAACCCAGATCTCAAAAGTGTGTGTTCTTAGGTTATCCTGAAGGAACAAAAGGGTATAGATTATGGGTTAGGAGTCTGGGAGGTTTTAAAACCACTGTCAGTAGAGATGTTATTTTTAAAGAAAATGAAATGCCTTGTTTAAAACATTCTGCTGAGAGTAGTGATGCAAGTAACCCCACTAATACAGATGTTGAGGTGGAGCCTGATAATGTAGTTATCACTCCTACTGATCAAAATCCCACAGATGACCCTCAACCTGTAGCCTCTGGTGATGACTCTAACCTTAATCAGATTAGAGATGAAAACCAAGATCAGAATCAAAATTTGGCTTCTGATGATTACCTTCTAACTAGAGATAGAAATAAAAGAACTATTAGAGTCCCTACTAGATTTTCTGATTATGATCTTGCTGCGCTTTAGGTGAAATTCTTTTGATGATTTGAGTAGTCATGAACCTAAAACTTTTGATGATGCTATGAATGGAAGTGAATCTGAAAATTGGTGGAATGCAATGAAGGAAGAAATGACTTCTTTGTATAAAAACCAAACCTGGGAATTGGTTCCCAAACCTCCTCATAAATCCATTGTGGATTGCAGATGGCTGTATAAGGTAAAAGAAGGTAATAATTCTTCTGACCCACCTAAGTTTAAAGCTAGACTTGTTGCTAAGGGGTTTACTCAAAAGCATGGTGTTGATTATAATGAAATTTTCTCTCCTGTGGTAAAGTACACTACTTTAAGAGTTATGTTTGCTTTAGTTGCTCATTCTAATTTAGAAATGGAACAACTTGATGTTAAAACTGCTTTCTTACATGGTGAATTGGATGAAAATATTTACATGAATCAACCTATTGGCTTTGTTGATAAACACAAGTCCGATTATGTGTGTTCTTTCAAGAAATCCTATATGGTTTGAAACAATCCCTAGACAATGGAATAAGAGATTTGATACTTTCATGTTATCTTTAGGTTTTCATAGAAGTGATTTTGATCATTGCCTCTACTTTAAATCGAACTTCCCAAAGAATACTCCTGCTTTTTTCTTCTTTGTATGTGGATGATATGCTAATTATTAGTTCATGTATTGACTTAATTAGTAATATTAAATCGCCTTTAAGTTCGAATTTGATATGAAAGATCTTGGCAATGCCAAGAAAATTCTTGGAATGGATATCATAAGAGATGATCGAATTCTATTTTATTGCTAAAGCAACGCCTTATATCTTGAAAATTACAAGAAGTTTTCTATGTCGATAGTAAAGGTGTTTACGCACCTTTAGCTAACCATTTCATTCTTAGTAAAGACCAATGTCCCCAATCTGTTGAAGAGTTAGAATATATGAATAAAGTGCCTTATTCTAATGTGATTGGTTCTGTAATGTATGCCATGGTTTGTACAAGACCTGATATTGCTTATACTGTCAGTGTGTTAAGTAGATATATGTCTAATCCTGGGGAACAACATTGGGAGGCTTTAAAATGGTTACTGAAGTATCCGAAAAGTAATCTTGCAAATGTTGGTTTAGTTTTTAAGCATTGTAGTGAAGGATAAAACTCAAAGGGTATGTTGATGCTAATTATGCTAATGATAGGGATAGTAGGAAGTCTACTACTTCATATATGTTTACTCTTTGTGATTCTTGTATAAGCTGGAAATCTCAGTTACAACATATAGTGGCTTTGTCCACTACTGAGTCAGAATATGTTGCTATCACTGAAGCTGTGAAAGAAGCTTTGTGGCTGAAAGGTTTGTTATCTGAATTAGACTTACTCCATAATCCTGTAGTTGTTTTTTCTGATAGCCAATCTGCTATACAGCTTTGCAAGAATCCTGTGTTTCATGATAGAACAAAACATATGGATGTAAGATTGCATTTCATTAGGGACATAGTGGCAAAGCAATTGATTAGTCTTGATAAGATTCCTACTCGGCATAATCCATCTGATATGGGAACTAAACCATTACCCTTAAACAAGTTTAAATCATGTTTGAGTCTGCTTAATATTGATTCAGGATAAATTTGTTAAAGATATCTAATCAGTAGTATAGGTAGTATATATATTAGTTTAGATTATCTTGTTTTAAATTGTGTGTTTTCACTAACTTGTTTAAATTTTTGCAGTACTTGAGGTTGTGATATTGAAGAGATTGAGTCCTTTCTTTTTGCACCAAGGAGTTACATTTGGTTCAAGGTGGAGATTGTTGTAATATGGTGATAAAGCTATTAATCATATTTGCAAAACTCATATTTGTTATTTCTTATTTGCTTTACATTATTTCTTATTTCTTGTCTCGATCAATTGTGTATGAAAAACACTTAATTTATGTGCAAATAAAAATGATCAATTGTGTATGAAAAAAACTTAATTTATGTGCATATAAAAATGCGTTTGGATATGTCATGAAAGAGTTTTTGGATAACACGACGATCTCCATTAAAAAAATATATATATTAGTTAAAATTAGAAAGAGAAAGACACTTTTGAAGTATAATATTCTCTAATTGTTACCTTTTAGAATCATTTTATAGTAAAAGAATGAACAAGTCATCATCTTTTTCACTTTTCTTTACCCTTTTGTAAACCATATCCATTTTCTATTATTTTCATTTGAAAAATTAGTTATGCTCTTTTTACCTTTTCACCTTTTCACCTTTTCACCTTTTTATCTGTTTGGTATAATGAGCTTAAGTGCTTAACTAATCTAAATTAAGTGTTTTTTGACGTGCAAATTTTTTTTCTTTAGTAGTAGTCTAGTTTTGAAGTACAATTTTATTTTATTTTTTATTTTTATATTGTACTCTCATTTCCAAAAATTCTAACTCCACTCCTAATTATTTGAGATCAAGGTGTTAAGTGTGAGTAAAATGTTTTAGAATAATGAACACGTATATATTTTAAATAAATTTTAATTTGTCTCAATTACATCATTAAACTTTTATGTCACAACTTTGTCACATATCCTTCTTTCCTTAACCCATATCGATGAAAATTGCTTAATTAATAGCCAAACAATAATGAATCTTCTTTGTAATCACTATGTGGCATTTCATCTCATCTAATATCATGTTTGGTGATGTTAAAATTATTTTTTAAGTGTTTATAAGTCGTAGATCTTATGAAATGTGTGAATAAAATGTGAGTCATATGAAATGTGTGATAAAAAGTAGATAAAATATATGGGTCATAAGAAATATGTAGATAAAAATGATGTTTGATATGCTTATAAGTGCTTATAAACACACAAATACATACTTTTAATTAGGTCATTACTTAGCCACGTCAAAAATAGTGTAATACCTCGTGGCATGCCAACTCATTACTTAGCGAAGTCAAAAAAATATTAAAACGAAACACATACCTAGACATACAACATTTCTGACATGATTTAAATTAATCTATTTTTAGACTCTAAATATTGTGTTCTAATGTATATATAGACACATAGTCTGACTAGGGAGTAGGGACCGGACATCTTATAATAGCACATAATAATATATTAATAGGAAATGAAAATCGTCCCACATAATAGTAGGTAAGGGTAAAATTGTCAAAATTTAGAAAGTAGAGACGTTTTGCACAATTACTTCAATAGACAGGGACGTTTTATACTAATTACCCCATAATAAAACATCAACTTGCTCTAAAGAATATTAAGATGCTTCATAAGCAATTAATTATTGCAATATTCGCATAAACAAATTGAATGTCCTTTATCCATTCAACTAATATGTTGTATTTTAATAATAATCCCTACCACGTAGTTTTCCTTTATTTTACAATGTCAATTTTATTAAGAGTGATAGTCGAAATTCCTATATATTAATTATCATTTTCCATATTTAAGTGATGTGAAATTTTATATATTCTTATCATGCTCGATAAAATATTTGGCAAGTGATCACTTGATAACACCAATATTGAAATTTAACTATTTATTTAAATTTTAGATGAATTGAATTGTTCGTTTGAACTTTTGGGTCTTATAACATATTTTTCTTAAGTTACTATTTTTCTTTATACTACTTGAGGGTTTGGGTGACTAAGAGATTGCATATGATTGTAACAATTTTAGTATAATGGAATATTTTTATCTTTGACCGTCCGTGTGATTTAATTTTCTCCATTTTAGAGTGTTCCACACAAATTTTTGTATTGTTTTTCTCCATCTTTTATATTTTTCTAGCTTCTTAATATTTATATGAACAAGTATCTTGTGCACAAATTGAAGAATTAGTTTCAATTCCTAATAAATTATTTCTTTCTTATATATATGTTTGATTTGGTATAGCTATAGATTCTAAGAGAAGAATATTTAGACTTGTCGTCATATTGCCTTTTATAGAAAAATTAAATAGAATACGTATAAAAGTACTAAAAATGAACATTGATTATAATGTAATAATTTAAAAAGCTAAAAGCACAATTTTAGAATCCACTATTTTATTGGTTCTCAAAAATTTATTGCATGGTATAAAATCAATTTTGTCAAATATTTCTACCTATTTAGCAATGAAATAAAATATCTTAAAAAGATAATGTACTTGCAATTTAAGTTCAAACAAGGCATGAACATCATTAATAATAATATATTGACCAAATGTTTCCTATTATTAGAGACTTAACCAAAATGTTTTATCAATACTCTACCTGGGTGACACGAGGCATGTGGTGGGACCCAACCATATGTGACTGGGCAGTTTCCTTAATCAATCGAGAGTGGAGATAATTATGACTGAACTATAAACTATTTTGATAAGATATATCGCCGATCTTATGTTATATCTATCTTAAACTTATGACAATTTACAAATCGGCACATCTTATAACTCAAGACCTACCATCCCAACATGATTATTACTTTGATTATACAAAAATATGACAGGTTAGAGTCACTCGCACGAGCATGGCCTCCTTCCCTCCCTCACCCCGTTCTCACTTCATAGATATAATAAGGTCATGTAATAAAAAAATGTAATAAAATTTCATTAAATTATATATTAAAATAAAATATTAATATCTGACTTTAGTATTGGAGTGTTTTCATCATGCCATCTTCTTTTTGTAGGCCAAGTAGATGTACAGTTAATGTCAAGACTCGGGCACAATCTACAGCAAAAGATTAACAATTTGGACAGGCTGAGCTGTACATATAATCTCATCTCTTGCTACATGGTAAACACGTTTTTTAATTTGATTAATCTCTAATGATAATTTTCCAGATAAGCTGAAAAGGATGGCCATGTCCGCAGCGCCAGGTTCGTCCACTTTGGACAGCAGCTAGGCCCCATAAGGTGCCACTACACACCAGTATATAAAGACCCTAAAATTGGGAACTTATAATCAAGTTGAAGGCAAGGCCTAATCAATACATAGTAGTTTAGTAGAGTAATGGGTGAAGCTTCCATGGAAACTCCCAATTTAGATAATAAAATTACATACTCCGATGAAGTTTCCGATATGATTTTCGGGTTCTTGGAGGAAGACGAGATTTCACTAAGTTCGTTTGAGTCCAAAGTCGAAACTATTGAGGACGAAGAGGAGGAGGAGAACGAGGAGAATAGCAATTCCGAGGATAGTAAGGCTTTCTGGGAATTGCAAGAGGAGCTTCTACAGGTAAATTTTTTACATAAACTCGATAGAGATTTCATTTTGTAATCTTTCAACATGTTTGGTACGTTGACAGCTGACATATTTTGTCACGTGTTTCTCTTTATTAAACATATCCTTAATATCTAGGGGGTTATCTAGCATGATTCTGATTTATTTATGATTGTTTTTGTTGCCAGGCCACTTTATATAGAACTACAGCCCTTGAGTCAAAAATTAGGCAGGCCACAAAGGATGCATTAAGGGAGTTAGATTCTGTTGGTGTAAACTGTTCTTGCCGGAAAATGGTATCCTACGGTTGCCGGAGCTGTAGACAGAAAGAAATCTGTGATCGCCTTCAAACTGCAGGGTTTAATTGTGTTATATGCAAGTCCAAGTGGAGAAGTTCACTGGAAATCCCAGCAGGTAACTAAAATCTTATCCATTATATTGTCAGGTCGAGTCCAGTACTGCACATTAAACATGCTCTAAGAATCTGAGTTAATTTTCCAGGGGAACACACCTATCTGGAAGTGCAAAATGTTACCAAGAAAGGAGAGGTGAAAGTGATTATTGAGTTGAACTTTCACGCAGAATTTAAGATAATTCGATCCAGCGAAGAATACAATCGACTAATCAAAAGATTGCCAGAGATATTCGTCGGAAAAATTGAAAGGCTTCGAAGTCTAATAAAAATATTGTGTTCAGCGTCCAAGAAATGCATGAAGGAGAGAAAGATGTATATGGCACCATGGAGGAAGCATAAATACATGCAAGCTAAGTGGCTTGGTACACCTCAGGTTGAGGCGACACCACCAACCCTGACGGCGGATCATGGCCTACAGCAGCTGCCAAAGCCGAGGGCTTCCATGCTTACCTTTGATTTGTTTGATAACTTTGCAGGCCTGCATTCTAAGGCAATCAAAGTCATCTGATATTGGCAGGGCAAGTTTTGGCCTGGGAATCGCCTCGAGCCCAAAACCGAAAGGAGTTTCATTTCCAGAAAAAATAAAAAATAAAAATAAAAATTAATTTTGATTACTGAAGTTGCCTAAAACAAATATTTGTACAAAAATTTGAAGCTTAGCAAAGCAAAGCAAAACAAAGCAATTCAATCGCGTTCTATAAATCTGTGTAACTAATTATTAAGTAGAGGCCTACAATCGAAGTGGCCTATTTTAAAAAACACAAATCATTGAAGTCCAATTCACCAATAGTCCTGGCTATGACTTATCAGACTTTGTCTTGGGACCTTAATTTTTGGACATCGCCTAGAACCTGAAAATGTTAGAACTAACCCTGGATATTGGGAATTAACGTGAGCGGTAACCATAGGCATATCTATGTAGTATTGAGGGTGTCAAGTTTTGCAAAATATTATGCACTTGTATATATAGTTTTTAATTATAATTGTGAAAGCTACTTGGAAGGGTTTTTTTTTTTTTTTTTTTTTTTTTTTTTTTAATGTAAGATTGTTAAAGATAGTGATCCGTCTTCCGTATGTGTACCCAGATGTCCTAATTTATAAGTCGACAACTCTTTACTACCTTCATCATTTACCTGTTTCAACATTTTATTATTAAACAAACATCTTCTATACGAATTAATATAAATTTGAAAAAGGACATTCACATCAATAATCCTACATTACTTATAACGGCTATGACAATTTAGCCATCATTATATATCTTCGACAGTTTGTACTCTCCTCGTCGCTGTATACATTACAAAACACTCATTTTTTTGTTCTACTAGACGCCTTTTTTTTTTTTTTTGTAAATTAACTAGTCAAACCTTATTTGATGCTAGAGATTTTACCACAACATATAAAATCATGCAAAGAATCATGAATTGATTAAAAACATTAATGCTCAAGATTTCGAACAATTGTCTCTTGAGAAAGAATGATTTTTTATTTTAGGAAAGGAGCATATCAAGAACCAATTCACACACTCATCATACCAAACAGATAAAAAGATAAGAGAGATGAAGTTTTTCAAAGGAAAATTATAGAGAATGGGTATGGAGTTGAAAAGGGTAAAGAAAAGTGATAAAGATGTACTTTTTTGTAATTTTTTACTATAAAATTATAATAAAAATTAATGATTAGAGCATATTATACTTCAAAAGTCTCTCTCTATAAATTTATTGTGATTTTTTTTTAATAAATTTATTGTGATTTTTTTTAATGGAGATCTTCGTGTCATCCAAAAACTTTATAAGTAGGTAAATTAGGTCACAAGATTGAGACGTTAAAGAAATATAGTTCAAAATTTCTTGAATTTGGAATTGAAAATAAAATTATTAGACTTAAGTTTAAGTTTTATAAAATATTTTAATAGTTTAACTGTATACGTATTGAATATTGTTGGTCCTAGATCCAATAACAATAATAATAATAAAAAATATATATATATTTTCACTTAGAAAGAATTAATTAATTAAATATTCTTTTAGTCTTCAATTTCAATCTCATGTCTCCCTTAACTCATATAGTTCACACCACCTCACATTTTTCACTCAAACTCGTAGGTGGCATAATGTTTCATAGAGTTTTAAATAAACTTTTATTTTTCTCAAACTCATTTTCAATAACATATTTAATAAGATTACAATTTTTCGACCACACATTTCATCAACTTTTATCAAAATTTCCTAATTTTTTTTTTAAAAAAAACCAAACAAACACTCAATTAGAAAAAAGTTATTCTCTCAACTTCTTATCACTTAAGTCGGGGACAATTGAATTGCAACAATGAGCATTTAAATAGGTAATCACGTTCTTATTAAGAGCATCTTCAATGCATTATGTCTATTGCAATCTACGTGACAGGTAAAATAGACGGACTCTAGTTCATGTGGCACTACGTCTAAAGAATAGACGGTCAAATTAAAATTCATCTCCAATTGGTTCCGTCTAAAACTAATACTATCACTTATGTGGCTTTAATTTTTTTATAAAATAATAATAAAAAAAAACCACATAACAGTGGAGATTTAAATTTGCTGACTCATTCATTCTAAATTTAGACAGACTTCTAGACAGAGGTTATTTTTTGGTATGTCTCATCAGTTAGACGAAGTCTTCGTTAGCATACATTAGAGAGAATTTTCTATAACTCCTTCTCCATATGTTTATGTGACACGTCTAAAAAATTATAGACAGAGTACATTGAAGATGTTCTAAGTAAGTCAAACTAACTACTCATCTACTACATGGGCATATAGTCGTCAAATTAACTACTCATATATTAGAAATTTATATATATATCATATAGAAAAGGAAAAATAGTTGGATGAAACAGAAATTTAGGTATATATCGATTCCCGTGTGGGGCAGATTTTCATTGAAATATTGTGGGGGTCTGTCCTGGACGTTGGCCTGTTGGCTCTCTTCCTCAGGTCCCTGCCACTCGTACACATCTTTCGATTTACAACCCGCCTGGTCAAGGGGCTTCTGACACAGGTGAGGAATTTCGCCTTCGGGACTTTCTCCTTAACAAAGATATGAAAATTGAAGAAGAGTCCATGACAACGAAGATTAGTGCTATGGATTGTGAAAGTGTGAAAAATGAGGAGTGTTTACACTAAAAGGATGTTTACCTTAATTTGTTAAAACTTAAAAGACATAAATGGTTGGTTAATAAGTGTTAATTTAAAACAATTGTTGTTTATTTAGGTAACTATGAATTACATCAATAAGTAATTGGTAGAAGTCAAAGAGTGTGGAGTCATGAACTACCAACTAGAGGTGGCAAATGGGCCAGACAGCCCAGCCCAACCTAAAATTGGATTGAATTGGACTGGCCCTGGCCCGATTTTATACAGTCATGTATTTACTGGGCCAACCCAGCCCGCTTTTAGTCCACAGGGCTACTGGCAACCCAATTTTAAACTTTAATTTATTTTTCTTTAAAAAAAAAAACGACTTCCCCACCACCCTGCGTAAGTCAACTAAATCAGGGGGGATTTCTACCCTCTAGTCGTCGATTTTGAGGGATTCCTGGCGACCGGAGGGGATAAATCCCCCCCGATCTGGTCGAAACCATGAAGAAGAATCTCCCTGGTTTTGCTCGCAGAAATAGGAAGGGGTGGGTTGGGGGGAAATTCCTCCCGTTTCCAAGCAGGGGGTGGGGATAAATGGATTGGGTGATTTGGGTCCAAAATTTTTTTATTGAGCCAACTCAAAATAATTGGGCTAGCCCGGCTTCAGTCCAATTGGCCCAGTGAGTTAGTTATACCGAGCCAAATAGACCCAATTTTTACTTAATTTTTTTTATTGAGCTAGCCCAGAGTAAGGGATATCTGGGCTCGCCCATGGGCCAGCCCTTTTTTGCCACCTCTCTTACTAACTATGTGATGCAACTTCAGGGTGGGCATTGTAAGTGGGTAAGATAATTAGGTAGGAGATCAAGACCCTAATTCTCAATATATTTTAAAGGAATGTAACATCTACAAGTATATTTTAATTTTTTAAATAAAAATAGATAGAGACCTTAATTTTATCTATTTTAATTTCAAGTTACAAGGATCCATTAAAAATATACTGGTAAAAAGCTGAAGTCCATAAAAGACAATGACTTCAAAACCGGAACCCACTATTTCTTTATCCAATTAATTTATATTTCTTTTTAGAATATTTTTTTACAATTAGAAGATTTACCTCCTACACGAGATCAAATTTTGATTGTTGTGATTTTAATTCGATCTACCATATCGAATCTTAGAGACTCACGGTTCTACCGTACGTGTTTCCACATATACCACATCCTTGGCTATTTGAACTCACGTAAGACAACTTCTATAATTTGAAGATATCAAAACCTACAAAGTTGTTAATATATGATAAAATATAGTCATAGTATCATCTCCTCGTACAACTTTTACATTAATAAATGGACAAAGATTGTATGAGGACACATTAATTAATTAAAATCAACATGTTATTATATATAATAAACAAATTAAAGAATTATATACCAGCAAACTCTGACTTCAGCTGGCTCCACTGGCAATTTTATTTCTTTGTATCTTTATGATAATATTTAATTATCGTTTAAATATAAAAAGAAATAATTAGTATGGATAAGATAAAATACAAAAGGGTGCATAATATATTTTAATTGTTATGATAATTAATTATTACTAAGATGGAAATAATTAGCCTTTTTTCCACTCAAAGCAAGTTGGCATTATTACATGCAAGTTGATCAACTTGGTAAAAAACAATAATTTATAGGGTAAATTCCACCAAGTTTTCCTACTTTTAATAAGTTATTGTCATTCATATCTCCAACTTATCAAGTGTTGTAATCACATTCTTAATATTTTAAAATGGTGACACTCATATCCTCAGCTAATAGAAAATATTTATTTGAATATTAAATGACTACGTGACAATCATGTAATGTTAGATTAAATAAGTAAAATTGTCTTTAAAATTTTTATTTATTCCAAAAAAACCTAAATCGTGACTTCGACTTTCTTTTAAAAATTCAAATAGAGTAAAATTTCCTAGTCTTCGTGAAACCTATCTCCAAATAAGGTAAAATTAATTATATTTTGCACTTATAACCTAGGATTTCGATATTTTTATAATGTATTGTTATATATGTTTACGAATTATAAATAACTAAAAAAGGAATATGATTTTCATTGAAAAATACCACAATTTTCTTCGTAATTATGATTTTTATGACCTTGTTTAAGCGTTTAATAAATGAATAAATAAATTTTCTTTTGAGTATTTTCACATATTAGATAACAAATGAGTTTATTTATTTATATTTATATATTTCTAAGTATTTTCTAATTAAATAGATTGTGCATCTATTCATACATGTGACGAACTCAAAAGATACAAACTAAGTGCATCTCCATTGCATTTCATAGATTGCTATATAAATTGCACGAATGTTGAAAAACTTCATATCTATATAGCATCAATATCTAATGAATGGACACTTAAGTTCAAAATTAGTTTTCCATGTATTCTATAAATTGTTATTTAACTGTCTTATATTTTCTTAAAATAAAAACAAAATTACATTTAAATCTTTATAGAAAATTTAAATTATACTGAATCGACATGTCTAATAGAACTCTTGGATCTAGACAAAGTTCTAGACTAATTTTTCCCCCCCCCATCATCTATAAGAGTGTTTAGCAACTTGTATTTAAAATAAATTTTTTTAAACACCCTCTATGTGGCACAATTTTTTATGTACTCCACATTTGCAATGGAAATGCTACAAAGTATAGCTAACAAAAATATTTAAATCCCTTCATGTCTTCACTTTACATATACAAGTGCCAAATCTTCAAAAGGCAGATCTCAAGTATTTACCGAATATACTTTAAGGTGTGTTTGGTTAAACTTAAAAGTGAATCAATCTTACTTTTTATTTTATCTTCAAAGATAGATAAATTCTCTTATAAGTAAAATTACATGTTTAATTGTAATTAAAATTACTTGTTAAGTCTTTAGCTCAAGAACTCAGAGAAGAGAGTAAAGGTCCAGCCCTTATTCTCTTCATTCATCGAATTCAGGAAGAGCAAAGCTCCAGCTAGGGAAAGAAAGCGACCTTACGCATCACTTTGATTGCTTCTGCTTCCCTATTTGTTATTTATATAAGAGCTCTTTGTAGCGAGAAAGGGAAGAGGGAGATCAAACTAGAAAAAAAAGTATAAAATCAGATTTGATAAATAACTTTTTTAATCTTAGCCAAACATGCACTTTTTTTTTTTCTTTTGGTAAATTCCATTCGAGATTAGAGATTAGAAGAGTTGAACCCACCGCATAGGAGTGGCAACACATCTCTGAACGATCGAAGAAACCAATTCTCTGAGCTAAAACTAAAGCATCGAATTTGAAAAAATGTTCTACTTCAATAACAAGTACACATGGATTACATGACTTTGAAGCCTATTATGGTTTCTCCAAAAACTCAAACGGAGGGTTTTGCATTATCTCCAACCCTTATATATTGATTGAAAAAAGTGTTACAATTGGAGAGGGGCGTGACCACTTTACCTCCTATTATTACAAAGAGGAATTGTGACGTAGGTTTTATAATGCTCAATCTTACAAAGATTTTAAAATACAATGTAAAGAAACCTATCATCTAACTCTTACATTCCGTAATCCCCATTTATCCAAATTGATGAGCACCTATGACAAACATGCACTTAACGGTAAACAAGCACATTTACCAAAAACAAAACAAAACAAACTCAGCTTTGAATCTAGACTTATTTGAATGGAGTACAACTAGTGTTACTTTTAGGCATAACATTACAATTCCATACAATTTTAACATGAATAAAACAGAATGTCAAAAACTTTAAGCAGGAGATGGTAGCCACTCAAGGGTCTCACCTGCAAACATAGGAATAATGTCACCCCATGAATAAGAATATGATGCCGGTACCTTCCATGGGGTCTTGGTCAGTTTAATTTTTGATGTATTTCTCGGAAGACCATAGAAATCTGGTCCATTAAAGCTTGTAAAAGCCTCTAGCTTATCGAGTGCACCGGCCTAGAACATACAAAAATGCACCTTGGTCAATGACATATTGAAATAACAGAACATGGATTCAAGCATTATGTCAAAGTCATTCACAATCATCTCAAATTGCATTAATAGCGGAATATTGTAATATATTGTTATCCTAAATAGCATTATGATCCATTAATTCGCAGCCACACAAACTTGGAAGATATCAACCTCAGCTAAGACCCAAGCAGAATTTACAAGGAAAGGGCAGCGAAAAATGATCATGCAAAGTGTGGATATGTGAATTATATTAAACCTCCAGCAAAAATTTTGGATAAAAAATACCAGGTCATATAACAGCCAAAGACTAAATATGAAGATAACCAAGAAACTGGTAACTTGATAGCGTAGCAGCATGTGCATTCAACCTATGCCATTGGCTGAAACTAAACGAAGTAGTTTCTATCAGAATCAGATATCATGTGTTTAGCATATAATGTAGAGTTTAGCTTAAGAATTCCACCATTATCTAACTGTGTTTACTCCAGCTGATTAACCTTATAGTCTGGATCTTGAAGTAAAAAACAAGTTAACCAATTACACATCTCCATGCTCAATTTTAAGATGACTATAAGAGAAAACAGGAGATATCCACAGAAATTACCTCTTCAAAAACCTTTGCATATGCTGACAAAGCTACAGGTGCATTATAAATACCAGCACATCCGCAAGGGCGCTCCTTGTTTCTTTTCTCGTGAGGAGCACTATCAGTTCCAATAAAGAATCTTTTACTTCCACTCGTCACAGCTGATACAAGTGCCTGTCCTGGAATGAAAACAAATGGATAAGCTTAGACGAAAAGTATATTTCCTCTCTTTTTTAAAACTGAATTTTTATGGGAAGTGGTTCCTGGAATTGGATAGAAGTAATAATGATAACAAAAGGATTATCAATTTTCGAGTATGTTTTGTGTGTGCTTATAGGGGCGGGTCCAGGAAATGACATAAGGGTGGGCTGGGGAGGGGAACCCTTTACGGGAGTTCGGGGGCAACGCCCCCGAAATATATATATTTTTTAAAGCACAATTACTTAAACCCATTTTTATAAAAATCTATTCACAAATTAAAGTCATAAATCTCAATTCACAAATTCGACCCAATAACTAACAATATACAAATTAAAATTTCCAATTCAAAATTTTGATTCACAAATAACAATATACAAATTCAAATTTTCAATTCACAAATTAAATCACAAACTCTCAATTCACGAATAACAAATACAATTACAAAAGTATAAGTTAGCCATCTTGTACATTCAAACAATTGTGGGGAGCCTAACAAACAATTACGAAAGCGGGGGAAAGAGGGAGATTCCAAATTGAAAGAGTAAACAAATGTACGAACAATCTGTCATACAAAATGAAAATAATTCATTTAGTCATTCAGAAAATTAGATTGGATTTAGTCACTTAAAAGATAATTGGATAATAAATCATTATCATATTTAATATATTCATAATAGTGTTATCGGTACAAAAAGGGAAAAAAAGTTCAACAGCAAGTCAGGCAGCATCAGCAAAGTTGAATGAAAAATTGGAAATGTTTACAAAAGCAATTTATTTTCTTATACAAAATCATTAATCATTAATCATTGATTCAATAAAAATTGCAAAGTGCAAAAGCAATTTATTTTTATATCTTATTCATTAGCAATCTGAATTTATTAATCATTAATAATTGATTTATTATCATATTCATCATTAACAATTTATATTCTAAAAAATTAATAAAATGGCAAATTGTAAACATCAATGCAAAGATCATAAACTACAAACCCGAGGAGCAAATCCGTGATCGAACATCTCGAAACAATAGGTGTCAAGACCGCACTTTGCTAATAAGCGGGACAAACGACCGAGGATTACAATGTGAACAACAAGGGTTTAGGACTTTAGGGTAGGGGCGGCCACAAATTTTGAAGGCTAGAGAGACAGACGTGAAAAACTAAAAATGAAATGGGATTTCAAATGGTTTTTGGGCTGGGTTAAAATAATCTTTGCTTAATTTTTTTTTTTTTTTTTTTTTTTTTTTGATGGGCTCATATAATTTCCTTCAACTAATTTTTTTGGGCGGGGCTGGATCCACCCTTGCTCATAAGCAACTTATAAGTCAAACATTATTTTTATCTACACATTTCATAGGACCCACAACTTTTATCTACTTTTTATCCACACATTCCATAAAACTCACTGCTTATAATCTATAAAAATCTTCAGCACACATACACGAAATATACTGAGTGTAAATTATGGAAAATTATTTTGTTAAAAAGCCTAACTGAAATTAAGGATAACCAACTCAATAATAAATAACATGTTTCAGTCATATTTAATAAAATTTCACCTCATTTAAATATGAAAGGTCTGCATTTTTTTTGGGTCCACTGTTCAACCAAAAGATATTAAAATCCTAATCTTTTTCAAACTTTTCAAATTGTTTGAGCTACGCGAATGCTTTTGTTGAAGAGCAGAAGAACAGGTTGACTAGAAATGTATGCAATAATTTTGAAATAATTTTCTGTGAGTCAAATAGTTAACTCAACATTAAGGCATCCATTTATATGATGCAGTTAAAATGTGCAACTAAGTTTGACAAGTTAAATGTAGATGATTGTAGAATTTGTTCCTCGTGCAATGAAATCACCTCATCACAGTTTGTCAATGTAGTAACCATGAAGCCACAAGCACCAAAGGACAGTCTATTCACAGACAACAGTATGCTTAGCAATAACAAATTCCTAGAGCAAACAGCAAACTACTAAAATGATAAACCCGAATCAAGTCATAGATCCTAAAAAGCCAAACTGCCTAAAGGAAATTAATATGCAGCCATAGCAATTACACGTGCTTCACTAAGGATACTCGTGTATATTCTAAATTATATGGTTGGAATTGAACTATAGTAGTAAAGTATTATACATTAGCATCCTTGATCAAAAGAAATAAGCAAAAGTTAAAAATGACTCAAGAGTAAATGGAAGGATTGAAAGGCATACTGTGAGTCTCTCTCTTAAGAATAGGAAGGCAGTAACTGTGAGGTTGCAATCCTCCTTGGAAAAGGGAATTTCGATTAAGAGCAAGATGCTGCGGTGTGACTGTTGCTGCGACAAATCCTAAAAAATATGATTGAAAACAGAATAAAGATTTACATCAGTAAGAAGAGGAAAATATATTAATTTCCTTGCACCGAAAATACTGAAAGTTCTAGAGTAGAATAAAGCATTATATTTTAAGTATTAGAGTTCAATAGTCATCAAGTATTATACTTGCCATCATTGCAAGACTCGACAAATTTCACAGCATCGGTAGTAGTAATATGCTCCATTACAACCTTCAATCGTGGAAACTTTCGTATTAAGGGACTGAGAACTTCATCGATAAAAACCTTTTCTCGATCAAATACATCAACCTCAGGACTTGTAACCTCTCCATGGACCTGCAGATACAAGTTCATATGTATAAGAAGTTGCCTGTGACTGATGATGACTTCCCGCAATATATATTGACGTAGACTCTACAGATGGACACAGCTCATGCACAATAGATTGGGCAATTTCTCTATCTCCAGATCACACAAGAGCCTTTTTCATCAAAATGATCATATGTTATACGTCACAGACAACGGTATACTGTTCCTAGAACATACAACATTATATAAAATCTTTGATGGTTAGATTATGAAATCAATATTAGTATTTTGGTTATAACCCACTGTAAGGGGACAGTGTTTACATTTCCAATTCCAAACTCCCAATCCTGCAGCACACCCAAGAAAAGGGAAAAAACAAGAAGGAATGCAATGCTTCTTTGCTTTTGAGATTTGAAACCAATACAGCAATACATACCTCGTATGCATATTGAATACCATATATGTAATATTTTCTACAACCATAAGCTTAGGGTTTTAGCAAAACCCGATCAGGGGATTTACTTTAGCATGAGAATCAGAAACATGTCAACACTTTCACCACATTTTGATGTTATATGGATATCATTTTCCAAAGAAATGCAATATTATGGTGTAACACAATATCCACCCCGCAAAAATATCACATAAAATGCAGGATTAAGCACTACACTTGCTCAGATGGGCACCCCAAAAGTAAATAGATGCCTGAAAGGAAAACAGATAACTAGAAAACGAATAAGAAATCAGGTTTGCACTTTGCTCGCCTGCCTGCAGAAATTAGCTTTTCTTTTTTTGTTATTTTTAGATAAAAAGGGTTGTTACATAAACTATGTGGAAATGTGAAGAATATGAAGCTAAATGATTCTTAATCCATTAAATAAAACATAACAATACACCCTCTTATACAAGAATAGGGTAGCATATAATCTGGAAATCAAAAAAATACATACCAAAAATATGTACCACTAAATCAGCACCTAATCAAATCAGAGAATCATTTCCTTAAATCACTCCTATCAAATCAGGTAAGAAGCTACCCAAATCTCTTTATTTCAACACACAAATCAGCAAATAAATTAGTTGATTTATTTGCTGTAATCTCCTAGAAATTAGGCTACCCGAATTCCTTTATTTAAGCAGAAATATCAGCAATAAATCAATTGATTTATTTGTTGTAATCTTCTAAAAATCAAACTGAATATTTTTACAAACTATGATACTTGTTAACCTAAATGAGACCCTTCTAGGATTGATTAATTGATTTAAGTCTTCAAAATATGTATTAACATAAATGACAATCTACTTGACAACGGACGCTTTTAACAAGAACTAGAATTGTAGAAGGAGAAAGGGAAGAGAGAAAGGAGAGAAGAGGAGAAGAGGAGAAGAAGAGAGGAGATAGAAGAAATTGGAGAGAGAAATTCTGTTTTAATTAATAAAGCCTAAGTATTACAATGCACGGACCCTCTTTATATAGAGTTACAAATAGTCAAAAAGTAGTGTCCTCAACTCAGAATTAAAAGATTTTTTTAATATTTATTAATTTGAATAGAATTTCACATAATTCATAAGATTTTAACAAAATCTATATTATAGATTTTAATTAATTCTAACTGATTTGTTTTTTTTTTTTTTTTTTTTAGAAATAGTAATTTTATCTCCACAATTACTCAAATTTATCAACTTGGAGTGGAGTAAATTTTAAAATTTCATATAAAATATTCACATAAATTTGAACAATTAAATGTCAACGTTAATTATTCCCATGTTATAAAGTTGTAAGCAATATTAAATCAAAGTTAATTATTTTTATATGATGAAGTTGTAAGCAGTATTAAATCAAATTCTGGAATGCACATGCATTTATGTCTTCATGGATTTTTATATATTTTCATATTTTAATAAAACTTTAGGGTCTGCTTGGAAGTTTTGGATTATCGCTTATAAGGGTTTTTAAAGTATAGATTTTGGACGTTTATTAATGGTCCAATTTTGAGTGATTTTAGTAGTGGTTTCTTAACCGTCAAAGCCATGCTTGAGAGTTTATTATCCAGCAGACCAGCGATTATGAAATTTTTTAAAAAAAATAAAATTACATATATAACTATATATTAAAAAATGTAGGTATATGTAAATAATATGAAATGTGTAAAAATTTAAATTTAAATGTAAATATATATTTGACTACAAAAATTTTAAAAATAATTCAATAGCATATAAAATAATTATTATTTGGAGAGAAGAGACAAAATGTGCATTTGAGAGGAAGAAGAAGAATGTAGTGTGTATTTTAGCTTTAGGACGAATTTAGTAAAATTGGAAGATAATTTGAAAAACAGCCAAAAACCAAATCGGAGTTGAGAAATACACCCTAAATTATAACACCGGTTTTGGGTGATTCTTAAACTACTCAAAACCAGTACCCAAAAAACTAACAAGTACTAGTTTTTCTAACCTCTCATAAATGGTATATAGATACCACCCAAATCCGATGGAATTTTTTTTTTCGAGCAGACCTTTAATTAGACCAAATCATGTGTACTTTAATGATCAAAATAGAAGACATTATATGGATTTTGATTTCACACCTAAAATATGATATTAGACTAATTATAGATAATTAGTCATACCTAAAATATAGTATTAAACTAATTATCTAATTAGTGTTTATCCAATGAATAGTTATGGAGCATCAAGAATAAAATTACAAAGACGATGTTTAACAATTGTAAAAAAAAAAAAAATTATTAAAATAAGAAATCAAACAATTTTGTCACACTGAAATTTGGTAGTGGGGGCAACATGGACAACAACTATATATTTATTTACAATTATTGTATTCCACATTATTAAAAGTTCAAAATGAACAATAAATTTATTTACTTTATTTTTATTTAAACACCCTTCTTGACATGCACATTGAAATTTATTTTTTTTTGGGAGGGGGCGAGGAGGGGAGTCATAGCACATCCACAATTTTAGCTGGTGAAATTTGTGTATTTCGAGATCCAAAAGGCTACGAGTATGGACTCGAATAATTTTATTACTTTATTTTTAATTATGTCATTTTTATTTAATGGACTTCTATTTTATTTTTTTAAGAGTTTAAGGATTCGGGGGTGCAATTTCTTGTAGTAGGCTTGTTTTGATTAAACAATTAGTAAAAAGACATTGAAGTGTTTTCAACGTGATGATAACTTGTTTGTGTTTTTCGAAATTAATCAGATTGTTGATTTCGTGAGGGCGAGAGGCGTGAGAGAAGAGGTCGATTGAAATTTTGAGAGGTAGGGCTAGAATAAGAAAGAAATTGGTATTTATATTTATGGGCTCGAAATCCATTAAAATCTGTTAAAATTTTCTAATTAATGAAATATTGAGAACCCCTAGATTTCTAAAGAATCTATTTAAATATGAGTTGAGCACACCTAAATTTCAATCGAATATTAATATCTAAATTGGGGATACCTAAATTTATATCAATTCTTAAAATTCATTCAAATATGAGTTGAGGACACCCCTTTATTTTAAGTAGGAAAATAACTATAGTAATACTTTAAATACTATTACATCTTTAAAACTAAACCCTAATTAATTTTCTTAAAATGAGAATTCAAAAGTCAGCTATCACAAGAATACTACAAAAGAATAGCAATGGAGAATAACAATTATGATAATAGAGTGGTAGCATGTAATTCCAGGAAAAACAAATATCAGAATTCTTATGGCACAAATATTCACTTAGAGTGGGCTAACTCACAAGCAAAGGCATGTTTTGCTGGACCATTTCTTCGAGTACGGGTAAACACTTTCCAAATAGATCTGTTACACCATGTTGAGAATTTGTAGTAGCACCAGCAGGATACAACTTCACAGCAAATACAACGCCGCTCTCCCCTGCGACAGCAGTCCTCTATATTATGCATAAAGTTCGAATGACACAAAAAGGAAAGAATTGAGATTTATCTATTAAGTCTTCCATGCAATGCTGCCCCACAAAAACTTTAATCGTGCAGCTTCTACCTCTAAAGGGGCTAGTGACTGAAACTTGTAGGCAGTTTCAGAAAAGCATACAAGCAACAAAGTTGTGCACATTTGTACTTTTTTCCACAATTTTTTTATCCATTACTTCAGAAACAGTATTTTAATAGAGGAAACATCGGCATATCATCAATCTAGAAATAAATGTCACATAGAACGCTTAAATAGGATTTCATTTATGGTTGTCATGAAGGATAAGAAGTACATGTATATCCGGGAAATGACCTATCATTTTCACAAAGAAAAACAAAAACCAGATAGGTCCACTATTATAAGGTCTAAAACCAGTTGTATATTATTAAAGACAACAAAATCAACCCGAACTTTGAGATACCCACTAAATTGTTTTCAAGTATAAAAAAGTATTCAGGTCAAACCACACTCTTCTCTTTTTCCTAAGTCATGCAAATGCAAACAATGTTCTCAGCACAGTAAACTTTACCATATTAAGACATAGTCCTACATTATAAATACAGTAAGCAATAACGTATGTCTAGCATGTTCTGATAAGCTGAAAAAACAAAAGATAAAAAAATAAACCCTTATAAGAAGCAAGTTTTTGTGTATGTTTTGTGCATTTTTTATGCCATTATGTGAACAAGCCAAAACCTATTGCATTGTGATCACCAAGTATGTCTCATTAAATACATATTACAATGTCAATACAGTTTGAATGGGATATAAGCTAAGCCTCTATGCATTCGACTCACTTGCCAGTTTGATCTCGTGAGGAGTTGTTGTGTCTGTCAAATAAAGAGTCATCAGAGGAGTGAAGCTACTGGTTTCTGGCAATGCTTTCAAAATAGACTCCCGATATGCCATGGCTTCAACTGTTTTGGTAACTGGAGGTTTCAGATTTGGCATGATTATGGCCCTTCCAAAGTGATTTGAACTGTATGCATAATCATTTACAGAGAATTTGGTAAGAAGAATTTGAAAAAGGAAATGAATTCAGTGAAATAAAGACAAAAGGAAATGAGCATAACTACTATCAATTATAGTGACAGTGCCACAAAGAGAACATAACTTTCAAGGCAAGTGCCCTAGTGATACCAACCTGTGAGAGACAACTGCTTCAAGGAGTTCACCATCACGAAGATGAAGGTGCCAATCATCAGGTTGTGTGATTGAAAACTCCATTTTTGTTATGGCTGCTTTTAAATGATTTTGTCGTCTGTTGGTAACAAATCGTAAAGATGTTACCTGTGTAAGAACAAATTTATGAAAGCTTGAATAAATGATCATCAAATTCCTAATGTCAAGAAGGCGATGAAAGGAGCTGAAATTGAAAAGATCTTCC
The DNA here is from genome assembly GCA_023638005.1 of Forsythia suspensa. Taxonomy (NCBI): domain Eukaryota; kingdom Viridiplantae; phylum Streptophyta; class Magnoliopsida; order Lamiales; family Oleaceae; genus Forsythia; species Forsythia suspensa. The sequence goes on from CM042663.1 coordinate 923,805, forward strand.
ATGATGGAATATAGGTTTTATGATCCTCAAATAAAGGCTTCTTGAAATATGGGATTCTGAACCGACGATATTTGTCTGTAGAAGTACTACAATAACAATGGTCTGAACTAACATATGATGAATCATTATCTCATATGTATTGAAAGACCAGTTAAGCATGAAAACATAGTGAGGCTCATCGAGAGAACTTCATCATGATTGGGTCAAACAAATATGGTAAAGCTAGCACTGTTATTTTATTCATAGTTTTTACTCTCTTGTCCATCTCAATCAGTTTTTTAATCAGAAACAATAATTTATATATCGTTACTATAAAGCTTACATCCGTCAAGAGGACAAGGTATCTTCTAACAACACAAAGGATAAAGAGAAAAATCAACAACAAAATTACCCAAATAATATCGAAACCGCTACTTTCCACATAACATCCCCCATATTACACAAAACAACCCAGTTGGTCTTTTGACAAGTAATCCACTACACCTAGACACGAAAACCCAATCAAAACGAGCTATAGAAGAAGCCTGCACCATAACCATCTTGCAGCATCACAATGTTAAAATACATTATGCATTCTGATAGTGAGGTCATCAAGGACATGAAACCTTGGATTTGCCTTATGCTGAATTTTGGCTTGTCAATAATTTTGGTTCATCATGTTGATATTTGCATCTCTAAAAATGATAATGTGCTAGATTGGCTAAAATGCAATAGAGGTTTCAAAACTTTGGATTTTGGAAATAATCGATCCTTATTAACAAGGAAGCTAGCTAGAACCGCACTTTGGCTGCTTATCCTCGTGAGGCTTTGGGCCTCGGTGCACTTGTACACAGGGGCAGACCTATGTTATTCCCAAGTGGAACATGGCCCCATCCCAAACTTTTGAGAAAACCTCACTTTGTGCTATATGTAACACACGATCTCCTACTATTTTAATTCAATGGTCCCTTTCAGCCTGCAAGTGTTCTTCCACGGGACAATTTTTTTCACCATGTTTCATACATATATATCTAGCACTCCCTGTAGCCAATTTCAGTGAGCATAAAAATGGTAACGCATACTCTACAAGGAATATGAAGTTAGGAATATGAAAACCTGAAAACAGTGAGCATAAAAATAGACAGACCTTATTAGTTCAGACAATTCTTCAGATAAGAATTAGTTCACAAATTACAATCAAGGAAATTAGAAGTTCTTCAAATGATAATGCTCACTTTGCAAGGAAAGAATGAAGCCTTCAGCATTATACAAACCAGAGAACAACTAAAAGGTTCTTTTAGACACAGGTTGTTAGTCTGCAAATGAGAAAAGCATGTAATTAAAATATTGTAAATTCAGACTGAAATTATTTAGTTAACAACAATGAACGACACCAGAGTATATATGAAAAGATTCATAAGGCACGAAACCCATAAATTAAGGCAAAGAAAAAACTCCAAGCAAGAATGAAATGCCTCCATAACTTATGACTGTAAGCCCTCAAACAGATATTCTGGCTCAAAATAAGGTAGATTGCAGTTTCACAAATTTCAAGAACACGCAGAAACCCAATTGGAACCAAACTGCCTGAGCACACCTGCAGACCTCAAATTATTTCATATACATCCTTATAATATTCAATTCAGTTCCGTTCAAATCCTTGCATTGAAATGCTTATTCTTACCGTCAATTTTCAGGTTTGAATTTAAAATAATTACTTCTTTATTATACCAATTTACTTGTAATATTACTAATAACGTTCCACTAATGCTTGTAGATTGATAATTAAAACTGAGTGTGCATTGTCAGCTTTAAAAAGCTTACAATAGCATCTAATCCTCAATTAATTGACTTAAAATATAAATCGGGTCTTCTTGGCTAGTTGAGCAGAAAAACCATCGCAAATCTCAGTCATATTCGACAAATTCGGGTTGGGGGTGGGGGGGGGGGGGAAACCATATTGAAAAACAGTGCATTATTCAGAATTAAGCAGAGATAAAAACAATTAACAGGCTATAAAAATTACTCCATAGAACACAATTCGGGGATGGATCCTCAAAATGATCTTGGACTTCAAAGGGGCTTGAATGGTTGTGCCCTAATTGGCAATGATTTGGGTTTAGGCCAAATTTCTAGTGGACCGATCCAAACAAGGCCTTTTTTTAGCAACATAAAATTCTGGTGGAAGATATGCAACAGCATTCAGGGACCAATCTACAGTTTCCAGAATATTCAGGGACCAAATTGCAGAATTCAAAGGATTTAGGGACCAATGTGAAGAATGAAAGTTCAGGGGCTGAATTGAACAAAATATATAGTTAAAAGATCGATTTGCAGTTACTAGAAAGTCCGGAAACCAATTTCAGTAAACTGATACGCCGGGGACCAATGTGCACAATATATAAATTTCAGTGACCTCTTTGGAGAATGTTGAAACCTCAGGGACCAATTTGACCATTCCGAAAACTTCAGAGGCATATTTGCATAAATCAGAAACTGGAGGGACCGAAATGCAGAATCCCGATCACTCAAGGATTGATTTGCAAAATGTGGATGAATGTTTATTTGTCAAAGTTTCTATTAAGCGGGGAATCATCAACCACTTCAAGAGCCACTGGGTCAAAGTAAGACCAAACTTGAAGATGCAATGGAGGACCTGGTGACCAGTTTTTAGGGAGTTCCAAAAATCATCGACGAAGGCAGACAAATCTTCATCAGTTAACCAAGACAGTGGGACTAAAAGCAAGGACAATGTCAGAGATAGAAGTCAAATATGGACTCATGGACTTGAGGAACTGTATGCTGAATGTAGAAGTTCATCCACCATCTGCGTCGAGTCGATCGAGCACAGAAGCAACACGTGCAGCAATTGTAGCTTATGAGTTCTTCCATTCACATTATGAGGTCAGGGCAAAAGCGGCACCTAACTACTTGAGATTTAACCACGACGATATTGGGGATCAAGTGGATTGGGATAGTAACTCTGCACGATCACCCTCGAGCAGTCATTTCGAACTTGATAATGAGTATGCTAGATACTCACGACAAGCATATGGAGTAGAAGCTACATGTACCATCAGAGATTTAGACCCTTTACCTTTTTATTTGTTGCACGATGCTTGCACTTTGCACAATGCATGCACAAATAGTGGTTTAGTGGCACAAGTCAACTTGTAAGGCTTAATAAACTAATAATATCATCATATCCGAATTATTCAATTGTGAAAAGAAATTTTTCAAAAAATTTAAATTATAAATGCAAGTAGCAGTTAATTTTTCAAATAAGAGGTTCAGACAGAAATATCATCATTACCTTTTAATATTCATAAAAATGAAACATGACAAATAAGCAATGTAATAAGATGGTTGAAAAGATTTTCACATGGTTTAGTCAAGAAGTAAACTACATATTTGAATCTTAAAACCCTTCAATCATGTATGCCAAAAACCTAGATAAAAGGGACGTACATTGCTCATCTTTAGTGTGAGTTGTCAATTTGTATTGAGATGCTTTAGATTATTATATAGATGACACGTTTAGTAAACTAACAAATTTCTTCATATATTTCTTTTCTTTTCTTTTTTACTATGTTTGTATGTTATGGGTGGCAATGAGTCGAGTCGAGTCGGTCATGGGCTCAAACTCTAGACTTGGCTCGGCTCATGTCTTGTATGGGCTCAAACTCTAATACTTTTTTTGAGAATAATTCAATCCATTTAACTACCTCTTTGCATGTAGAGTTCTAGAGAAAGCACGGGAAAGGAGAAGGCATTTGTTGAAATTTCCTCTTCACAAGTGGGAGTTTATTAGAACTTTTTCTTTTCATATCTTATTTCCATATAGAATAGGAATTGGATTTGTATCATTCCAACTTTTGAAATTGTCATGTACTACCTAAGGATGAGACTCGAGGATTCTTACCAGTGTCACCTTGTAAACATACTCTTTAAGCAATTTTCGCTTTTTGTAGTATCCCAGTTATATTTTGTAGTATTATTTTGTCGGGGATTCTAAACATTCCTTTAAAACACCTATCACGATCAATGAATCCTCGACAATAAACTCCAAAATTTTCTATATTCGTTAAATAAAAAATCATTCACTCAAAGCTAAAGTTTCAGATTGTTTCAGCCTAGTAAATCAAAACAAATTCCTCCCAATTCTGCACTTCTTTTCGCTTTTTCTATGTTTTAATAGATTTCAAAAATTTTAAAGAAACTGTTAAGAAACTTTAGACAAAAATATTCAAAAACTTTACTACGACTTGCAGTTCTTTGTGGGTCTTAACTAAAAACTGAATTAAAATTTTCAACAAAAAATTAAATTAATTGTGGGTTTAATTCTTAGAAAAAATTAATAGGGTAGAATTCCACCACAACTAAACACAGTGTTAAGGATGATTCTCACTTCTGTTAAATACTAAAATATTAACGTGTATATAAGGACATGGATTACTCTTCTTAATAATGTTCATCTTTTGAGATGTAACCCAAGTCTTAATATAGAATCAGAGCTCATTAAGCTCGAATAAGCAATTCAATCCGTCTAAAGTTCAAACGAGCATTCGAATTTCAAGATTAATGTACTCAAACGAAACAACATCTTGAGAAAGCATGTTAAAAGATGAGTCCCACCAGGGGCGGAACTAGAAATTTATTTGGGGGGGACTTAAATTTTGAGAAAGTAAATGTACAAAAGAAATTTATTAATAAAAAAAATTACATTAGCTATTAATGTGGTGTCCGACGATATCCTATATCATAAAATTCTTCTACGATAGATTCTACATATATATTCACAGCAAAATCTCTTTCAATATAGATCGTCATACAATCAGCAAGAAAATTATCATCCATTTTGTTACGAAATTCCATCTTCATAATTTTCATCACCGAAAAATGCTCGTCAATGAGTTATAATAAAACAGTAAAAGTCAATATCATATATATCAATCTAGTCAATTGTTGATAATTCAAGCACCTCCTAGTTACAATCAATTGCTGGCATAACTCAGAAAGTATAGGTACTTGAAATTGAGGATTAGATATCACATCGTGCTTTTAATGCTGTAACTCTACGCTCAAAGCAAAAACTTCATCCGATTTAAAATCTTTAGGATAAAACTTCTTCGCAAACTCTAAAATATGATCATTGTTAAATAATTCAAATAAATTTCTAGGATCTAAAGCCACACTGAGAGAAAAGAAGTTTAACTGATTGTTCATTAAATCTTGTATTTAACTCCATCAAAAGAGAATCTATTACTTCTTTAAAAATATCAAAATGGTAATGATGCTCAACCTCAGAGTATGCTTATGGGAACGATTAACCTTATATGAATTATCAAGAACGGGTATATCAATACCTTTGTTTAAACAAAAAGTGTTGACTTCATGAAGGAAGTCTTCCCACCCACCGTCTCTCAATTCTTGAAGGACTTTTCTTGTACTACAAACATATCTAATTGCATTCACGATGTCTTGAATTTTTTGTTGAAGAACTTGACAAAGAATATCCGTGATTGCTAAAATTTTACGCATTAAATAAAAGACAAACACAAATTTAAAGCTTGTAAATTTGCTATATGCACCAAGAGCTTCACGCCTACTTCTTGTGTTTGGAGAATGATCCTTTAGACCCTCAAGTACTTTACATGATGCAATATACATATCTATCAAAATTTTTATCAACTTATAATGAGAATTCCAACGAGTAGCTCCAACTCGTTACAAGTTACCGATCTGATTAGCCCCACTTACCAATCTGATAACCTAATAACTATAATCAATATTCAATATAATTAATAATCAATAATCAATAATCATAATCAATAATCAATATCAATGTCATTAATAAATTCATAAATTATAATCAATAATCAATATCACTAATCATTATAATAAGTCAAATAGTCAATAAAACAATAACCTAATAACTAATAAGCACATGCGCATTATCTAATAAATAATAAGCACTGCACAGGCACAACCGCACAAGTCTCAACCATTGTATTTGTCGGCAGCAAGAGTTCAAGAAGAAGATGGCAATATCTTATTCCAAGATGAAAAATCGGGAGAGAGAAAAAAAAACCTTTCTTACTGCTTCAGCCTTCAGTTCGGGCGTTCTTCAGCTATGACCGTCTGGTTCAGTCCGGCTCGTTCAACACTTCAGTCAAGCGCCAGCAGTTCCCGTTCGTCGGCTCGGATTTGTCGTTCAATGGTTCGTCACTTCAGACTTCAACGGTAGCCGTTTAGTTTTGCTTTGTTCTCAAATCTGATTAATGGAGACTGCTTAGATTTGTCAATTTGGGCAATCCCTCCCCTGGATTAATGGAAATTGGAATTAATTGGATAAAAATTGATTTTTTTTTCATTTATATATATTGATTTTTATACTATAAACAATCCCTTTAAATTTGATTTCAATTAATTATTGACCTGCTTTCTTTATTTCAATCTCACGTTGGGATTTTTTTTTTTTTTTTTGAATACCCATTTTACGTAGAATGGCATCATCACGTAGTGCTTCGAAATCGAAGCATAAATGCAGAAAAAGAAATAACACCTCGACCGCAAGGAGAAATCGCCACAATAAAGCTAGAACTAAACCGGTCAAAGATAAGCACAATATTTCGGTACTGGAAGAAGAAAATGTAAGTTTCTGGGATGTTATACTTTGTCTATCATTGCATGCAACCGATTATGTTCAAATTTTTTTTTATATATATTTTATAAAAAAAAAAATTGATCAAAATGTTATTCTACTATTAGAGGATAATAAGTCTTGATTTTGTATTTTTCATAATGATGCTTTTCATAATGATGCTTTTGTTTTTATTTATTTTTTTATATATTATCTAAAAAAAATTGATCAAAATGTTATTCTGCTATTAGAGGATAATAAGTCTGGTTGTTGTATTTTTCATAATGATGCTTTCATTTTTATTTATTTATTTTGTATTTCATATCAACAAAGAAATAAGATTTATGCTGCGTTCATATATATCATCTCTATTCATTGTTACTTTAATGTAAGCGTGTTATATGTTACATTGAAATGTATCTCATTCATATCTAGTAACGATGCTCAGTAATTGAATAATTTATATAATAGCCTATGCAATTCTGACTCATTTGTGTCCTATAATTGTATAAATACATTTATTGTTACGTGAATTTATATATATGAAATGTTGAGCTTGATTGTTAACATAATATATAACTATTTACCACATTGTGATAACATAGTTTATTAATTGATTTGTTTGATTTGTTTACTTTTGATGTTACTTGAATATCTTATATTAATTTATCTTATACCATTTCATGCATTTAAATTGTATACACTCATTGTTACGTGACTCATGCAACATATATATGTCAACATGTTACTAATATGTATTGTTGCGTGTTTCTTGAACCTCAACTAATATGAGTATTAATGATAAATTAATGTGACACTAAGGTCAATACCATAAAAAACGTGTCTTTTTATTTCCATTGAGTTGAGCACTCATAAATTTGGAAAATAATTTCAATTTATTATATACTATGTTTTGCAATGTATTTGATTATTATTACGTGAATGTTTGAATGTGAAATGTTTACTTTGATCGTTCACATATTATGTAACTGTTATCAAACTGTGTTAATTGAATTTATTTATTGATGCGTGTTATTTGTTTACTTTTCATTATTATGTGAATATCTTATATTAACTTATTTTATACATTTTCATGTGTTTAACGAGGTTGTTACGTGACTTATGCAACTTATATATGTTACCATCTTATTGTACTATATTTTATACCATGTATATATTGTACTTATATGTTGCAACGATTTTGTTTTCAATCCAAATTAAATATTATTTTAACTTTGTATTAATTTAAGCATTGCATGGGTAAATGCCTTTGTTCACAACACAAATTAATATGTACATACCACGTGTTTCTTTCACCTCAACTAATATGGGTATACATGATGAATCAATGCGACACTAATGTGAATATCACAAAAGATGTGTCATTTTATATTTGGGAGTTGACCATTGATAAATTTGAAAATTAAATTAAATTTTATTATATATTATACTTTGCGATGCATTTGATTATTCACAAGTCACAGATACTAATTTTCGTTTTTTTAGGATTGGGAATATTTCATTCATCCGGATATGTGGTCTCTCGGTAAAGTGAACGCATTTTCAAATCCTAATACATTCAGCTCACTGGTGGGAAGGTTATCTAGCGTGCGAGAAGAACCTCTTTGCGGACACGTGTTTCGGACACTTTCTTGAGGCTAGGGATATTGCAATAAATTACCAACTAATACACCAGGTGCTTCTCAGAGAAGTGAAGCAGCCGAAATCTGATGAGATGTGGTTTAACCTTGGTGGCAGCCTTGTAAGATTCAATATGGAAGACTTCTGCTTGATATCTCGGTCTCTGTTTGCTTGGGGAAGAGACGCTTTGAAATATGATGCAAGTTATTGCAGAATTAAGCACGAACTCCTTAGTAAACTTAGCAACATTTCGACAACAGAAATTTCTGATTTTTTCCTGAAAAATTATCAACTGAGTGACAGTGATGTTGTAAAACTAGGTTGCCCTTTTTTGTTGACGAATTTGATGTTTACAACAGCATACAAGAGGTCTGTTAAGGATTCACTTATGGTGTTAGTTGACTTGGATGAGATGAATGCATATGCATGGGGAAAAGAGTTGTTTAAATTAACTATGTCATCTCTTAAATCCAGTCTTCGGAATAAGTCTTTAATAGTGGAGGGGGACGGTAGACCATACATCGCGTATATGATCGGTGGATTTGTGATTGCATTTCAAGTATGGATGTATGAGATTCTCACCGATCATCGAAAGAAAAGTATGCACCCATATTGGTTCACGCAGCCCACGAATTCAGAATCGGACATCAAATGTACACGGAACCACTCATCTAAGTTGAATTTGGGTAAAGACATATTCGGTCATCCAGGGGTAAGTGATTTTGTTTATTGTTGTTTTCATTTCTCATCGCGGTGTATTAATAAGATCTCTTATCCAACATTTGTTAATTATTTTGTCCCAAAATTTTTACTATTTTTATTTCTTCCAGTAGTTACAAATAACTCAATTAGGGCTACCACTCACGAGAAACAATAGCTTTTTACATCCGGTTATTCTAGAATTGTTTGATCAACTTGTAGAGGACAGTGAAGATGATTTCATGTATCCAATGTTACATCAATCTATGTGTGGTAAAACAATCAACCACCGGTTGCATCAACCAGTAACTCTGCTCAGAGGGTAGATATCCCGGCAAAGGTAAATGCAACTTGAATTATTTCATCTTTATGAATTTAATCTGTAACATTCCAACGTTGCTGATTTGTCTTCCATCGTCATGATGTGTTAGTTGAATGCGACCATCCTTAGAAATCAAACAAATCATGTTACTGTTTCATCTTCAAATCTTGTACCAATCAATGAAGCAGTTGACCTGTCATCTTGCAAACCATCCAATCATGTTGTGGTATGTAATTCAAGTGTGTCCAAACAAGCACAAGCACACATCCCAGTGGAGCGCATTGACCATTCAAGGGAAGCAAAGGGAAAAGACAAACTAGTTGACAATACTTTAGAGATTAAGGTATATATGTTGTTGGTCTGATTTAAATGTTAATCTGCTATGGGGTATTTGTATTTACTACATGACACATTTTCAGAAATCATAGGAATGATGTAACTCGAATGACGTACTCAAAAGATGTTTCAGTGAGATACATAGAAAGCACGATATACTAGTGGCCGATCATTTCTGACTCAAATTCCATTTTCAGTATTTGTGCAATGAGTTTGTGAAATCCATTGCGAACGGGTTGAATGAAGTAAATATATTATGCACAGCCAAACAGTCTCCGCGTTCCAGAATGGCTAGCTCTTGAAGAAGTCTTACGCTGCAAACATGAAGGTTTATGCGAGAAATTTTATCGCATATTAATCATTTCTATTTTTATTTTGCACACACGCCTGGTGACATATTTGATTGTTGGTCCAGGTAGCTGCAATGAAAACTGATAGTCAACATCCAAGATTATCTTTCGAGAGGCGGTGGGATGAGACCATGTGAGACAAAAAAAGAATCGATGAGGTCAATGTCCCATTTTGATCTAGGGATAGATTCACAATCTAATCTCCCTTATATTGAACTAGACGATGGGATACTACGAACACAAGACGAAATTATGATAATTGACGACACTGTTGCTGGAAAGATCCCTGAGTCTCATCAAAGAGACGATAGTGTTGAGAGTAGCAAGAAAAGGAAGTATACCAACCCCGTTGTGGAATGCAGTGATGCTGGACGCAATCTCTCTATTTCAAAGTCATCCTTAGAATTGTTGGATGATGATCTGGTTTTCTTCAAGAGGACTTGAGAAACATGGACCAGTCGGTTGAAAAACACGCTGTGGGTAGTCACAAAGTAACTTATCAGGTCACCAATACACAGTCCCAAAGTCTGATTTTTTCTTTTGAGATCGTCTTCATTATATTTTCATACTAATATCATAATATCTTTATTTATCATGTAGGCTCTTACAAGTCCCTTTTGTGATGGATGATAGTAATACGCATGAACTTAATAAGAGGATAAGAAAACCCGCAAGCATGCATTCAATAACCATTTATCCTGGAGTTTTCAACACACTGGTTGTCCATCTAATGACTTGCCTACGTCGTTTGAATATAAGATGTTCCTTGATCCTCCCGATTCATCTCATATCAAACCTTCGACAAGTGGTATCACATAGGATTGCATTGGATAATTGATTTTTGATTTATGATTTGGTTGGAAAGATAAGTATGGGTTATTGCTATAAAATTGGGCACCAGACTATAAAATTATTGGGCAGGACTACGTCTTAAGAAAAACAAAATTTATTCTGCCTAATGGAACTGGGCTCAGTCCAGCCCCCGGTCCCGCTACGGTTAAATATTGAAATATTAACACGTATATACTCGTTTTAAGATGAACCCAAGTTTCAATACACATATCATAGTTTTTGGGTCCAAAATGGGCTGATAGATCAAAACCATAAAAACCAATCTCAAGTTTTTGGTGATGGACTTAATCAGAAAAACAATAAAAAAATCCCACAAGAATCTGTACTGCAGATATTTGAGAAAACCCGATGCTTGTCTAATTATTGCTGCCTTTTACATTCTTCTTGATTTTGTGAGAATGTTTTACTTTCTTTATTTGGAACAAGAATCTGTACTGCAGATAAGAAGAAAAATAATTAAATCAACAGTGAAATTAAGTGCTGCTTCTAACCTTGATTTTCTGACGGTACCAGATAATGTAGGGCGGAGAGGGGGATGGGTGGTGGAGGTCTGGCGTGGTGGTGGGCACTTGGGAAGGAGAGACGGGAGCAATGGAATTAGGGAGAGGAAATGAAAGCTCAGATTTGGAGTTGCTTAAGTGGAAGTTGTGACGTGGCATTTAATTTGACTTGGACATGCCACGTACCCACTGAATAGTGACTTATAGATCTATCTAATATCTATAAAGTAAAGGCGTGTAATGCACCGTTGGGCTCGATACAACCCAACTCATACCCACGCTAGCCAACTTGGGCCTCAAAAGTTTTTTGGGCCGTAAAAATGTGATCTTCTAATAAGAATAAAATCTCGGCGAAGTCTCCTGTGTTGTGGAGGCTCTTTAATCAAGCGGGTTATGAATCGAGGGATATGTATGAGTGACAGGGACCTGAAGTAGAGAGCTAACATGCCAACTCCCATGATAGACTCCTATAATATTTCAATAAAAATCTGTTCCACATAAGAATCGAACTTGCGTGGCCGGATAATTTCTTCTCATGTCACCTCAAGTCTTACCAACTCGCTTATGTCCTTGGGAGTGCATAAATGTGATCTTTATACCCCTAATAATGTGGAGAGAAGAATTTATGTAGTAGCTCAGAATTTAAATGTATCCTTACAAAATCTTGGTTTTTTCCTAATTCCACCCAAAAAAATAAAAATAAAAAAGCATATTACATTTATTTCTTATGAAAAGTTACAATCATAGTATTACAACCCCAATGCAGACAAAGAATTTCTCATTAACAACAGTCCTTGTAAAGTACTATAATTTTCATCATATGAAATGCGTAAAGGGAGGGGAAAAAAAAAGTGCCATCACAAAAGAGAAACCATAAAATAAAATGAGATTAATATGAATTAATGGTAAAATAAAAAAAAAATCTTATATATTTTTTGGCGACGGAGTTGCGACAACGGAGGTGGAGGTGGCAGCTTTGAACATTAAATCAAAGGCATTTTCAACACAAGACTTGTACTTGTAAGAATCTATTAACCCATTTTCTGTTCCCACTGCTACCCTCAGCTGTCCCATGTAGCTCACCATTGTTATTGTAAGATTCTGCAAAACCAACAGCATTTTTATGTTTAGAAGAGAGTAAAAATATATATATAGAATTTTGTATCAATTCTTTATACATAAAAATATTGAGTTGAGATATGTTGCTTCTTTAGTTGTCATCTCATTAAATGTTTGACACATCGACACATCAACTCTTGTTAGTAAATAAAAGACAGTCAAAGAAACAACTAAACGGAAAAAGTATATTCTTAGCAAATGAAAACACGTCATTTCAAAGACAATCAATGAAACAACTAAATGGACAGCATATCTCAATTCAAAAATATTAGGCCGATACGTTTTCTTAGCTTTACACAACATAGCTATAGGTTCGAGGAAGAACATGACACACACATATCAACAACATAGCTATGGGTTTGAGGAAGAACATGATACACACATATCAAATTAACGACCTATTTAATGAAGCAAAAACACAATAAAAGTGAACACTTTGTTAGATTTGACCTCTATTGGTATGTTAGGTTGGCCATGAGACTAGATACGAAAAAGACATACATGTAATATATTTGTCTATTAGTTAATTTTTAATAAATGTACTATTTCTCTCCCTAGTGATTAATTAAATCTTTCTTTGGCAAAGAAATATTTTGTACTAATTTCCTTATTTTCAGAAAAAAGGAAAAGTACTCATTTGAAAACCCAATTGTTCGAAGAGTTTGTGACAATAAAAATAGGGATGACAATAATCTCGGGTTGCCTCAAATCCATATTAATCGGGAATCCGGATGGGGATTGGGATTTCAATAAAAAAAATTATAATTATATTTATAAAAATATAAATATAAAAAAAAAACTACTAATGAGCTAAACATTTGTTTAAAAGACTACAATCCACTTCATGGTCTATCCAAATATAAAATTTAATATTTATTTAATGATAAGTTGGTCCACCACTCCCTCCTTCAACACATTTACCTAACAATTCGAGGTGGAATCCCATCCATGCATTTAGTGTTTAAGTGTTGAGACTCACATGGAAAGATTATCATATTAGAGAAGAAAAATGATGTAGTTTGTTTTAATTTCTTTTAGTGTGTTAGTAACTCAAGTGTTTCTTTATTAATGATTTTTTTAAAAAAAATTATATATTTTTCATTTAATATTTAAAATGTAATAATTAAAAATTAAAAAGAAAAAAAAACTTAAACCCCCTGCCCGTCCCTCTTTAAGCGGGGATAGAGACAGGGTCGGAGGCAAAAAAAAAAAAAAATCTCTAGTGGGGTAGGGGGACGGGACGGGGGATGGGAGGGTCTTCTTAGCCCCACCTCACTCTATTGTCATCCATAATAAAAACATCAAAATATCACTAAAATTGTACTTTTTATTTTTGAAACAAGAAAAATGTGTAATTTGTGAAATATTTAAGTACCTGAGGAACACCAACAACCATGAAGTACATGCCGTTAATAGGTTGATTTGCCAAAGCCACTCTTTCCACTGGCCCAATCACATTTGAGACTGTCATGCTTGTGTTCTTCAGCGTGCTATGAATGCATTTAGCAGTCGCCTAAAAATAATTCAACTAATTTTTATCTAGTCAAACGTACTAAATATATAAAATCGTGTGCAGGATAAATTATTATACGTACCTCGGGTCCTCTATACCTCCTAACGGCGTCGAGTAATTTTCCCGTGAGAATTACCGCGGACGAATTTTTCTTCCTCCTTATAATTTCTTGTGCTTTGTGTGCAAAATTTAGTGGGTTTGATGAATCTTTTCCAGTCAAATGTGGGAGAGAAACATGAATGAAGGCAAATTGGTTCCCCCATTGGGATTCTGCATCTGTTTTCACCATTTCTTGCACTGATTTGTAGCCACCAATGTTTCTGGTGTTGAGCAACACCAATGCAGTAGTGGAATTTGCATTCTTCTCATCATTATTCACTTCTTGCATGTATAATCTAGTCCCCAAGAAGATCACTCCACATATCACACCATTTATAGTCTGTTGAAATATGTATAAAAACTTCAATATTTGGACACACATATATGGAAATAAAAATTTTACAATGTCTTTTTAATCTGAATTTAAAATAAAATAAGCCCTTTTTGTGTAATTAAAGAGACATTATGTTAAAATTTAAAAAAAAAAATTGAGTACATAAATGTGGGGGTGGAGTGGAGGTCATTGAGTGGGAAAATGGAAGAGTTAAATTTTAAAATAATGTTATCTATTATTAGTGGAGATCATTACAGTCTAGATGGTAGTGAGGTCTTTGATTTATTGTCCAATACAGTAAAATACATCACAACTTTAATGGACAATGAATCAAGAAACCAATTACATTACCACAGACGGGTGATCATCTCTACTAATGATAGATAGTATTCTCTAAATTGGAACGATCATCTCAGACCAAATATAATTTTAAAAATACTGAAATTGTACAATAGCTAAAAAATATTGTACATTCTTTTTTTCTTTTTCACTAAAAAGTCACATAATATCTTCATGTCATAAACTATTTAAAACGTTACATGTTTTCATATTATAAACTTATCTAAAAATGTTACATTCTTTATTGTTTTTTCATTAAAAAGTCACATATTGAAAAATACAGTATATATTGTCAATATTTTAAAAATCAGTCAATTTTACTTTGGTTAAAATGTCACATACTGAAAATTACAATATATATCTCCAATATATAAAAAATCATGCAAATTGCAATTTAGTGAAAAATAATAAGTATGTGACCTAGTTTTCACAAATCTAAATAGTGCATTGAATGAGAAAAATATTACTATTAAAGTAAATATTTACGAATGTTCGATTCTTTTTATACTTCTAGTTTCAATATTTTTTTTTCTTAACATTTATTTCTTCGACCTTTCAATTTAAGTGCACTTCATCATTAGTCTTCCATTTCCTAAGCTAGCAAATAATTTCTCATTAATTAATTATTATTAAATTTAAGTCAAATGAAAATGCATTTTAACAATCCATTATTGCATTTCTTGGGCTCATGTTACAAATGTGACCCTTTGAATAAATGAGCACCCATAAAGTTTCAGACAAGTGAGTAAGGAACAATTGAGATGTTTTCATGCTTCTTCTGCTCCCTCTTGATTTAAAAATAAATTAATAAAATGATGACATTTAATTGGATGGCAGTTGGCATTAAATATTTTATTTTTTTGGTAGGTTTTCAGTTGTTGGTACATGTTAAATAAAATAAAACTACTATCCAAAATTTACTATAGCATGTTTGGTTATGCTTAACAATAAATTAACTTATTAAGTTACTTATTTTGTCTAACATGATTTTAAAAAGAGATAAAAAAAAAGTGTAGTCTTTACCATTTGAAGATTTGCCTTGATTTTCTTGATTTGATCAAGAGAGAAAGTCATGGTAGTGATGGTGATTGGCCGGAACTCGACTCCGTCCTCACCGGACCTTATCGGGGACTTGTCGTCTTCAATAACACTGCTCTTCAACAGACTCCATCCAAAATCTGATACAGTGTTAACAATACCAGTCACATTCTTGAAAATGCCCTTATGATCATCATCAGTATTCATATTCTGATTCATCAGTGCAGGAAATGTTAAGGGCAGTTTTGGATTATCTGCCCTTTGCAAGCAAGAAAGAAGGGCTCCCATTAGAGAAAAGCCATCCCCCAATGCATGGTGCAGCTTAAAAACAACATTTCCAGCTGCATTTTTTGAAGGGTATTTGATTACGTGAATTTCCCATAATGGCCTGCTTTGTGGAAGCTGATCCATTGCTAACTTTGATAAATACTGTGTAAAACAATCATCATAGAATTCTACAGATTTCCCTTCTGGAAAAATAGGTTTATATGTATGGTCTTTGATCTTCACTTCTACCTTCTTCCAGTGTTTCACTCCTTTTTTGTCTTTCACCTGTTCATCAAAAATCAATTAGTGCCACAATTTATTTCTCAATTTAATTCGTTTAGAGCATGTATGGTCGGACTCAAGAGGATTAGACAGTATTAAACAATATATGATCTAATAATATATACTAATCATGCACATAGAAAGTGTTTGATACACCAAATTAGATAGGATTTAGTTTAATTTTAATTCAATTCGAGTGTGTAGTTCAAATAATACCCGAGTTAAATTAATCACACCCGATTAAAAATCCATCCAATGAATGGCCGTTTAAATCGAGTTATTCATTCTAATAGGACAAAGAAATTAATAGAATTGATCAACATGTAAATTTATTTATACGTAATTAAGGAAGTTTAGAATAAATAATTATTGTTAATCAAAGTTAAGAGAGAATTAACCCAAAAATATTGTTATAATTTTTTTTTACTCCGCTCTAATTTATCTTACCCTTAAAATTATGCCAGATCGAATAGAATTGGATAGAAAAATAGATAAATATTTCACGTGCTTTTTTTTCTTAATTACGTCGAATTTTATATATTCTAGCAAACACGGTGCATTAAATATGCGAAGGGTTTCACCTGCCTAAGTTCCTATCTACTAGTTGGATACTTGGATGCTTTAAAACGTCTTCAATACTCGTCCAAATTTTATAAATAAATAAAGCAAAAAATAAAAAGACCAATAATTAATAATTAACAAAAAATTAAAAGAAGTCATTGCATTTTACTAGTCTAAAATTGGAGACATTAGTGTACAAATATAAGTAAGTATCCAACTAATCATTTATCAATTTAAGAAGTTAAAATATACAACTCAAAATCATACGACAACGATTGATTAAACATTTGATCAACTTATATATCTACGTCGAATCGAGAGAGAGAGAGAGAGAGAGAGAGAGAGAGAGAGAGAGAGAGAGAGAGAGAGAGAGAGTACCATAATAGAGGAAAACCTTGGATTGATAGGGAGAAAGACATGTTTAATCAATGTCTCAGTTTGAGAATCGTCGATCGGAACTTGTGATTCCAACACACCAATAACAGCAACTGATATTACAGAGCTGGTGAAGTATTGTCCAGTAGGGCTGACTGGCTCTTCTTCTTCTTTTTGATTAATGAAGTTGAACTCCTCCATTGGTGTTTAGTTTTGTTTTTCTTCAAAGCTTAGCAACTGCAGTCCTTTGATGCATTCATGTTTTATTTCTTCTTTTATTGGTGGTCAGAGTGGGTGCAAATATTTATTAACACCGCTACAAGCCTACAATTGTCATAAATTCCACTTGGCATAACAAATTCAATAAAAATTGGAAAATATTGGGAATATAAGGAAATTACATAAAAAAGAATTAAGATATATATATTGTTAAATTCAATAGGTGGGACAAAATTTCCTAACTAAAATTCTTGCCTAATAAATGATGGTTAAAGACAGATCATAACTAGTTGAAATGTAGAAAGGGAGGTAACTTAGGCATAGGTGGGACCAATTATCACTACTGGTCGAGTCTAATTTTGGTGACCCTTATCTAACGAGAGTTAGCGTAACCTACATTATTTAAAAATATGTATATTTTTTTTAATATTCTTTAAAAAGTAGGCAAGTTGTTATTACGGTAAACCAAAAGTTTTTTTTTTTTTTTTTTTCATTTTGTTAAGTAAAAGAAAACCAAAAAAAATAAAAAATAAAGAGATCAAAGAAATTGAAGAAAGAAAAAACACAAAAATTCTGAACCTTTTTTTTTTGATAAATTGCGATTTCACTTGGTTTGGGGTATTTCATTCACAAAATATTAGAAACACATCAAATTAAACTTTAAATTAGAATTTCTAATTTACATTTCTTTAATTTTGGAGATAAGAAAGAAGATTTTATCAAATTTACAATCAAACTCTTAGCGTCTTAAGTTTTTATTTTTTCTTTGTCGTGTTTTTTCTTTTCTTCAATTTCTTTGGTCTCTTTATTTTTTATTTTTCTTGATTTTCTTTTACCCAACAAAAGGAAAAAGAATTTTGGTTTACTATAATAACAACTCTTAATGAGTTGTCCCACTTTTTAAAAAATATTAGAGATCATATATTTTTGGTTTAAACTTCCATAACGTGCATTTGCTGACCCCGATAAATGAGGGTCACCAAAATCAGACTAAATCATGAGTTTTTTAAGTAATTTTTCTTGTTGTATATTGTTATTTTAATTAAAAAATGAATAACATATAATAAAAATATGAAGTTAAGATTTGTTGTTTCCATTTGACTATTCTCATTTAACAAATAGTAAGAAATCAACAAAATATATTACAAGTGAAGACATATTTGAAGTGACATCTTTGTGTTTGCTAACGATATTTGTATAGTAAAGTGTCAAATTTTAATAGATGACTATAAAAGAAAAAAAACATATATATCTTAATTGGCCTTAATGGCACAATTTGATCTCGAATTACTTCAACTTATACAAAAATTGAGTTTTCACTTGGAGATTTAATAGAAACTTGGAAAAAAAGAAAAGTGAGTCTAAAAATAAAGAAATCCCATAATAGATTGAATAAATCAGCAAGACAAAGGTACATCTGATTTGGTTGATTTATGATAGGGTAAAGGTGATTTTGCATAAATTGTATGTGCATTTTGCACGCTATTAAAGGCAATAATATATCGTACAATCATTAAAAAAAACACTTTTAAATTTGACAATTTTCCTACACATTTGAAAACGTTCAAGTGTATAGTGCATGATGGCACATTAAAAATAAAATAAAAAAAATGTTAAAAGTTAATTTCGTTTATCAAAAGATATACATAAAATGATGAAGTTGTTGTTAGGTTGTATGCTCAAATAGTATAATTTTGTTGTGATAAAATAACAATTTTATATTGAATAAAACGTTGGTTTGTATTCATTTATTATTATTGCATTTGTTTAATATTGAGTATGTAAATAAAGTGTCAATGATCACTTGTGATAATATAAGTTAAATGCTTGCGTTGAGAAGTATAGTGTAACACAATAGATCATCAATAAAATTGTTCACAACTAATGTATAAGAGTTGACACCTTGTACCGGAAGGTTGTAGTGTTGACTATTTAATCATTCAGGTTTGTGATTTGTCCTTATCGCAGAAATGGATTAATGGTGACACTAGTACACTTGGAGTGTATTGAATGGACCACGTGTCGAATTTAATTATATAGCATGACCGTGCGAATAATTAAATTACACTTGATCACCGGATATTTCATCTAAATCCTCGACGAGATTGTGTATATCTTTTCGTTAGTTTGATGGTTCTTTGATTTATCAATGGGTGAGATCAATTTAATTGATCAAATATCTCGGTGAGTTGGGAGTTTGAGAATGAGCGAAGTAGAGAAACACGAATTGTGTTCGGGAACTGCGTCGCCTTAAAAATGGTTCGAATGACAACTTAAGAGCCCGCTTTGTGAGATTATAAACTAGTTTATAAACCAATTTTAGTTTATTTGACCAATATCGATTTATTTGAGTTGAAATTGTTGACTTTTCATGTTAAAAATGAGTTGAAAAGTCAAAAATTACTACCAAATAAACCAAAATGGGTTTATAATCCTTGTCAAACAAGCTCAAAGTATTTTCTCGTTGAACGGTTATAAATCGAGCTCGGTGTTTAGCGACGGCTAAACTTCGACATCTGTGATTAGTTCACAGGGACCGTTGGAAAAAATGTAACTTAAAGTTAGTGAAAATAATTAGAAGGGCAAAAGGGTTATTTATGCTCATACCTAATTATCGGATCTCAGATAGAGATGAATTATATATACTGGTGGGTCGGAGGAAAGTATTACGAACTTCAGTAATTTTATATATTCCGAGTGCGGTCTCTTGCCTTTTAGTGGAAAAACAAAAAGACTAATAATTAGATTGAGGGGTCTAAGGTCGACTAGACGGAATCTAATTATTGGAGCTTGGAAAATATATATCCGATCAGGTCCCTGTGGTAGCTCTATAAAGTTTTGAGCTTAATCACATTTACTATAAAAGTTTTGGACTTAATTGTAATTGTGATATAAGTTCAGGGATTATATGTGTAATTAAATCAATCCTAAACTAATTGGACTTGGATGCAATCAGGACTCTTGTCGTTGTTTACAATCAGAACACTTGCCTTATTTATATCACATTGCTTGTGACATAAATTAATTCGAACAATTCGATCAGTTAGAAAAGAGAAGAAATTTAGCTTCTTGGTTTTCTAGATCTGACCAGTCCAGAAATTAGTTTTTGATTTAATTAAAAGGTGCCCACACGCCGGTGTAATTCAGACTTGTGAGAATATCATAGAAGGCTTGAACGTTTGGAGCACTAAGTTCGTGAATCAAAAGCGAAAGAAATTCGTGAATCACATTTAGACCAATATCATTTATCGATTCAGGTATAATACTAATCTATTAGTATTTAATTATAATAAATACGTGAACACCTAGCAAAGATCCTGGTTTTATGAATTAAAGAAATTTTTTTGTTTTCTGTCTCGTGCCAGTTTCCAACAGTTGTATGAAATCAATTGACTCGGTGAAATAAAGATTTGTTATATTATCTTTCTATCATATTCCATCCGACCTAACTCAGATTGATCGCGAGACATTCTAATTTCAATAGGATAATCTCCCCAAAGTACCATATATAGACCCCCCCTCACCTGGCCCGGCCCGGCCCGGCCCCAACCCAACCCAACCCAATCCAAATAATTCATTATGAAGGTCGTTTTTTGTTTTAGAATTTTACTCTTGTTTGTTGACTTATGCATTAGAGAGTCGACGGATCCATCCTTGTTGCCTTTATTTTTGATACTCAAAAGCCATACGATCAATATTCAATTAATATATCTCATTAGGTTGATGTGGAGCCTATGTCATCACATCAAAGTCAAATCTATCTAACTATTTCAATGTCGAGCCTTCCTAGTCTGGCCCATCTATTCAAGGCCTTGCCCAAAAGAAAAGGCTGGAGCAAATATCTGAACCTATTAAATTTGTTCAAACACTCAACCTTATTTCTTGACATTTAGATTCACAAATTTTCAAGTTTATTTCACATTGGTCCTTTGTGGATGGTTTCTATACATTTTGTCATATAAAGGTATATAACTCTCACGTATCTCACTTTTGGGATAGGTAAAATAAGTAAATACTTAATTTTGACAAAAAAGATAGAGAATGAAAAGGAAGGAAAAGGAAAAAAAAAAATGGAAAAAGGTACCGCTTGCTTGCCCCGTTCTGTCGTCCATCCCTTGTTGCACCCCCATCTCTTAATGCCTGATGTCGAATGTTATTGGAAATTGGTTTAAGAATTCAAGAAATTAACAACTAAAGTGACTTCGTGTCAACTTGACCAAAATATATAGACCCGACCTAATCCGTTTAGGCAAAATAGTTTGCCACTTTGTCGCTTCGGAGAAACGGGGTTGGACCAAGTGGGGTCAGGTTGCGGGGGTCAATGGGGGCAGCGCTCTTCGTGGGGGCTCGGGGGCGAGAATTCAAATTTCTCTGCATGTATTGAAGGATATATTTGGCATCTCGAAACCAATATCGAATGAATGAGAAATTACGAAAATGACAAAATCGGTAACGTTTGACCATGCGATCGCATGGGTATTTCAACTTGTGATCGCAACTTGCCTAAATTTTAAGCGAATGATTTTTGTCCTTCCATGCGATTGCAGGAGACAAAGTCATGCGATCTCATGGTTAAACTGGATTAAGTTCTGCTTTCAAAATGTACTTTATGAACGCGCTTTAGTAAAACCATGCGATTGCATAGGTTTACGCGAACAAACATGTCCTTTTGAAGTGTTGCACGCAATTGGCTCCAAACCATTTCGTTTTCAACCGACCATCTTCTATATTTAGGACATCCGGACGTCCTTTTGACAGAGAACCGATATGCAAAACAATCCATTCATATATTTCATCATTTGAACCAAGTTTATTGCATTTAATTGCACAAAAATTCTGGTTTTCATTTCACTTTCATCCTTTGGAGTACAAAATCATTTTTGGTTCGTTGTACTTGTGTTTGAAAGTGCTACAAACATAAGTAGAAGTAGTTGTATCTTGGGAGTCGATTGTCATAAACCGTAGGCACCATTGCGGGGCAAATTTGACTTAAGAACAAAGTGTTCAACACTTGTCTTGACTTGATTATCATCCTTTTTCATTCGGGTTTATTGTTTCTGCAACTTTTGAGTCATTTACACAAAAATCCGCCAACAAATATCTCTAGGGAGACCAAAATGGCTTCTTTGGCATCGAAAATACTAGGCTAGGGGCATGATTGTCTTGTATTAATGGACTTTCTACCATCTTGGCACCATACAACGATGGGTTCAAATAATGAATCAATAATTCTTCTTTTGGTGACAAAAATTGTTCAACTTGCACATGTTGCATTCGATGTGTCTAATTTTGAAAGTTCTAGTCAATGTGAAAGAATGGAGAATTTTATATTTTATTATGTAAAATTCTAATTTTTATCATGACCAATTCACTCGGAGATGCTATAATGTTCAAAAAGGATTCAGATTTCCTAACAATAGAAGCTAGTGGTTGAGTTGTTTCAATAGAGGGGTTGTTTTTTATATTGAATAAAATTCATGGAGTCTGATCGGTAATATGCGACTTCAACTATCTTGATTGACATGTTATTGAAATTCATACATTTCATTGTTCAAATTGGTATCAACGTTAGTTTACACTAGATCATGCTAATGAGGAGGTCACTGTCTTTGGTGATTTTTGTGTGGAGGATGTACAGCGTAGAGAAGAGATTACACAGGTCTTTCAAGTGATCGACTTGCTAATACAACAAATGCTCGAGATAATAACTCAATTACAAGATCTGATAGGTTTTTTCATAGGTAGAGAGCGCGAAGTGTACGACAAGAGAAAGGCACCGCAATGAGCTTTCTTCAGTGCTGCAGACAACAAAGCAACTGTTGACCTCATCGGTTGCACATAAAAGGAAGGAATTCACATATAGTTAGAATTGAGAATAGGTGGGACAAAATTTTCTAACTAAAGATTCATGCCTAATAAATTGTGGTTTAGACAGTTCATGACCATTTGCAAGGGGGCCGAGAATTGGGCATAGTTGGGACCAAAATGATAACTCAATTAGGAAGTTCTTTAATAAATTATTTATTGTATATGGTCACTTTAATATAAAAAATAATGATCATTTGATATTTGTCCTATTCGTATGTTTTTATTTAGTAAACAGTAAGACAACAATACAATACACTACAATAGTTGATATGTGTAAAAAATTTAGCAAGGGACTTAGAGAGTCTTCACTATGGTTTATAGACTTACTAAATTTTTTTTTATTATGATTTAATAAATTTACGATAAATTGTTGTTTACTACTCATCCGGTCTATTTCTCCATTAGAATTTCATTGACTTTTGTAAAATGTTGATCAAAGACTTTTAATCTGATTAAGTCGCATTACGGTTTTCACGCCTTTTATACTTAGAGTGAGCTCCTTTCATCTGGGCCCTTGATTACTGTGGTTTCAATCGAACTGCGTTCACCCCGGAGTATAAAGGCCAATATTCGCAATCTTGTTGACGATAAGAGTCTCTAAGCCCTTTCTTCTTCTCTCTCTCTCTCCGTGTCTCCGAGTTCGAATACTCCTACCCTTTGTTCCTCTCGATTTCTCTGTGAAATCACAATCGTAGATATATAGATGATACTTCCTATGTTAACGATAAACTCATCTCGTGTGTATATTTGAGGTCAATCGATTGATACTCGATGCAAGAAAACTAGGGTTAGAGTATTTCTTGGTGTTGAACTCTTGTAACCTCTGAGACTTTGTTTTCTTGAAAGATCTTGAAATGCATGAAGCCGTATCCACGTTGTGGAGCTTCAACGGGAAGTAGCCGACGGTTGGACGAACCCGGGTCCTTCGGGACACAAAAACTTGGTGTTTTTACTTTCTCTTCTTATTCTTGTTTTATGTTCTTCGCTCAAAAATCAAAGCTAAAACCGTAACAACTTTAATAGCACAATTTGATCTCGAATTAATTGAACTTATACAAATATTGCATTTTGACATGATGATTTAGGATAGAAATTTAAAGTTGTTAGAAAAAGAAAAGTGTGTCTAGAAATAAAGAAATCCCACAAGACAAAGGTACATTTGATTTGATTGATTTATGATAAAGTAAAGGCAAGCGCATGTTTGATAGTGCTGAAATTATTTTTTAAGTGTTTATATTATAAGTTGTTGGTAAATATGTAGATAAAAAATGGGTTGTAAGTTGTGGGTCCTATGAAATATGTAAATAAAAATTATATTTGACTAGTTTGACCAGCTAAAATTTTAATTTAAGCATGAGACACTAGGAAAAAAAACCTATTAAAGTTTAATTTTGTCTATTAAAAGACATACATAAGATGATCAAGCTTTATGAAATTAGTTGACTTGACAAAGTAGAGATTTGTTATAGAAGCTCGTTAACCTCTTTGTGAAAGTGCCGCATCAGTTAAATTAAGAATGATAATTCTCTTGGCTATCGTTAGACGACGTAGAAAACAACTATTGAATTTCGTAAATTTTTTAGGGTTCTCTCTTTATTATATATTTAGTGTTATGCTCTACTTTCAACCTATAATACAACAATAATTTGTCGAAATTTTCACTATAATCAATTCATCGATGCTTTCTACAATAGAGAGATTAAAATTATTTCAAAAAAGTCTAATTAACTAAAACTACAAAGTCTATTAGCAATCAGAGAAGTAGAACTTGATCATTGACCCCACTTGTTGAAATTTTTACCAATGAAATTGACCGTTAATGAATGATTATCGTTTTGTTGGCAGGCATTTTCAGAGTTCAAATAAGAAGAGAATGAGGGGCTTCATTCGAAGAAGGTAGGTTATTTAAACTACCAAATTTGTAGTTGTTGTTCGTTCCTATTTTGACTAAGACACTGTAACTGGTCATCAAACATGAATTATTACGGCTTGTATCGAATTATATTTCACTATTATATGATTTTTTTTTTTTGCTTTATAAGTTACGTATTTATTAAAAATATTTTCACATTATTTTTTCATAAGCATCGTCCATTGACTGGTAAACGGTCAATGTTTAACCGTTGACCAGTTAATGTCCACTCTAACTGAACTTCAACCCTTGATCCGCCACTAAGTCAACTACACATGTAATGCCGTGTTGGCCCTGGGTCTTCTCATTCATTGCACTCATAAGAGCCATGCTTGAGTCAAAATTATTAGGTCCACATTAAATATGATCCATATAGAATAATCAAATTGAATCTAGTTTTCATATGACATGTATTTAGTATGAAAATTATCATATTTGTTGACTCATTCACAAAAAACTACATTTATTGGGTTTTCCCTTCATAAAATTATTTGTTTGACGAAAAAATTTCAATTGAAACCTTTTCTTCGACGTCCTTGCTCGCCATCTCAGGCAACGGGAGTACATTTGGTCCAGGAAGTTCCGACTTAGCTTCCCACAAGCCGCAAGACTTCAATATTGTGTCGACTCAACAATTGTGTAAAAATTGTCAATATATGCAAATTCTAGTAATTTTGATATTTCCTGAGTATCATTTCCTGAAATATTTTGAACAATTCTAGTAATTTTGATATTTTCATTCATAATTCATAACTAAATTTCACCTATCATTTTCTACTCAATTAAAGAAAATATCAAATAAAAACTACTTATAAAAGATCACTCCACTAAAGAAATTGTAGTTATTCAATTAGCTAAACTTGCCTAAAAATTACCTTAACAAACTAGATCGAGTCCATATCTGATCTCTCCATTTAGCTGTCATATTAACTATTTCGACCGATTAAAAATTTGATACATACCAAATCAATCAGGTGACTATTTTTTCCAAATAAGTCGTGTTTTTTAAACTACTTTTTTTTTTCAAATTAACCTGATAAATTCGTTTTCAAGAATAAACAATATGACGTAACAAAAATAACAAGCAACACTCGTAATTAGAATTTTCACAAAATATAAAAAATTTGAAATAACAAAAAAAAAAACTTCTAAATTAGAAATATCTCACTAAATAGAAGTATGAAATAGGAGTCTTCTTAAACGATTATACAATATGAAAATATTAAACTACGACATAAACACTAACTAATAATACAATTGATTTTTATATAAATTAAATATAATATGTTTATGGAGACAATAAATTTAAACTCGATTGAGCATATAATAAACAGAAGCACGAGATCCGAAGAAGAATGCAATGTGAATTATTGTCAAAGCAAATAAATGTTCCCAACCATCTATTTTGGTTGATGACCGACGTTAATTAATTAGTTTTTCAAAAATTAATGCAGGTGGGGTCCACCCAATCAATAATTTCATTAAAAAGCCACTCTATTTTAATAATATTATTAGCGAGATTATACACAAAAATTAATTAAAATATAATATGATGAGATAAATATATGTTTAGTTCGATCTCAACAAATCAAGCGGGTCACATTATAACGTGATAGCAAAGATATTAAGGATGGATTTTGACCTTGCATCAAGCATTTCTCCATCACGAGACAACGCCTCATACCACTCTCGAGTTTTAGGGGCCACTGACAAACGTCATTTTATAAAGCACGGTATCATATCGTCAAGAGCTCACTCTAATGGCAAACTTTTAATACAACATTACTATTCTAATAAAACTCTTTATTCTACAAGAAATGTCTTCCTATCAAATTGCATCCAACCTAACTTGGATTGATCACGAAGCATTCAAATCTCAATACATAGGATAATCTCCCCAAAGTACTATATAGATTCCCTTAATTCATTATTCATGTAAACTTTTTTCTTATAATTTATTACTCTACATGTATATTTTTTTTTTTTTACCCTTGCCGACTTTAGTATATGAGAGGGCAAAGAGCTACCTCTCATTGACTTTGTTTCAAGTACTCGAAAGTCATGAGATTGAGATTGAGCATATCTTATTAGGTCAAGGTCGAGCCTATGTCATCACATTGAGGTTGCACAAATCTCATTAGTTCGATGTTGAGCCTACCTAGTCTAGCTAGCCCATCCATTCGGGACCTGCTATTTTCCTCCTCAATTCACGCTGTGCATTATCAAGTACGACTTTTGGTAGCAACATAATCTTATATAATAAAAATTTGAATCACTTTTGTTCATAATTCTCAAAAGAAAAAGCGGGCCAAATATCCAAACCTATTAAATTTGTTCAAACAATCCACGACCTTGTTTCTTGGCATTTACATTCACAATATTTTTAAGTTTGTTTCACATTGGTTCAAGGTGGACGATCTCTATCCATGTCGTCGTTATAAATGTATATAACTCTCACACGTTTCATTTTTTTTAGAGGAAAAGTAAGTAAATACTTAATTTTGACCCCAAAAAAAAAAAATAGAGAGAGAGAGAATGAAAAGAAAAACAAAAAGTGCAAAAATCTCACATCAATCTACCGAGCCTGAAAACTTATCTATTCATAAAAATAAAATAATAGACAAAGAAAAGGAAAAATGTATTACTATTACATCCTCCAACCACTCGCTTGATTGCACACCCATCCCTAGCTAGTTGCACCCCTATCTCTTTATATACTTTAATGCTATTGAGTTTTACTAATAGTTAAATAATTTCGTAATTGTTTTGGAATTAAAAATTTTAATTATTTTAGTATTTAGTATTGAACCGTGTAATAAAAATGATTTTAACTTTGTTTCCTTATTTCACATTCAAGTCTCAAGATATCAAATATACATATGAACCAATGTTCTTCTATTTTAAAAATATTCTTTAGTTTATCGATATTAATTTTAAATTGTTCGATTAATAGAGTTTTAAATAAACTCAAAAACATAGAAAATTATATAAAATGAATAAATAATTAACAAATTATAAGACACGATTATAATAAACTACCTAGGTGAAAACACTATTTTATCACTAAAGTCGCAGTGATATTTTATTTTCATCACTCAACTTTATTTTTTTAAAAAAGAGTCGCTCAAGGGGGTTTCCTAATCGGCAATGGTAGCGGTAGTGACGCTCGAAATTTGGGGAAGGTTAGGTCGGGGTGCGTGCAAATGTCCTTTTTTTTTCCATCTTATTTTAGAGGCATATGAGTTGGTTTGATAAAATACATATCTTAAGATATGGCTTGTCATGTCGTAATTTGACGGTAATACTAATAATTTCCTTCCGACTTATGTGCATATTTCTGAATAGTTGGAGATTTATGTAAATAAAAAAATTGAATGGGGGATCAAAGCAGTATTTTTCAAAGAAGGGGACCCCAGCTACAAATTTTCCTTGTGAATTATAGTCCTGCCTTTGCTTGAACTTTTCTTTTGCTATTTTTCTAATAATACACACTTATTTTTCTAATTTAATTAAATAAAACATGATTTATGTAATAATAAAGATTATTTAATCAGTAAATATTGATAAAATCAATCACCCTTTTCAAATCACAATTGATAAATTTGGCAAGACACCACTACAAAAAATAATAGATAAAATTTTAATTTCTTTTTTTCTTAATCTTGTTTAATATATTTGTGACATTTTAGTAAAGTTGATTGAATATTACTCAAAATTATTAAAGAAAAAAGTTAGAAATTTATTTATTGTATCTTTTAATTATGTTTAGTACTACGTCTTTAACATATAATAATATACAATTGACAACGTAATATAATTCATTTTTATTTATGTCCAATTCGATCGTATCTAAAATATATATCTAAACATGGTACATATAATTTACCTGCAAATCCTTAAATCACTGAGCACACAACTCCAATTTGTTCGAATCCTTTCCTCTTTTCTATAGCATGAATTTCCAACTATATAAAATAATTTTTTGTTTTCCCTACTGTTGTGCCTTTTTTTTGTTTGGAAGTACGACGAGACCCGCCTCACCAATGGAAAATTCCGTGGGTGATCCCGTAATCTTCAATCAGCATTTTTTGTCAATAACATCATCGGTAATCGAATTTTTACTTTAAAATGAAGTTCGAAGTGTTATAAGCTAAGTAGCAGACTAGTATATATTTTTCTTTTACCTCTCATCAAGGAAATAAAACATATTGACGTGCCTTAATGAGTCTAGGAGTAAAAATACGTTTT
The DNA here is from genome assembly GCA_023638005.1 of Forsythia suspensa. Lineage (NCBI taxonomy): Eukaryota > Viridiplantae > Streptophyta > Magnoliopsida > Lamiales > Oleaceae > Forsythia > Forsythia suspensa. Next base: position 953,301 of record CM042663.1, read on the forward strand.
ATTATTTATTATTACTATTAAATAAATAAAATAATACATACCAAACAATTAAAATTATAAATGCTATAACTAATTCATAATTTCTACTGCTAGAAAATTTCTAATTTTCTAAAAACTAGACAATTGAAAATTACCCTTTTTGAGGTAAATAGGCCAAGAAATGGTACACATGAATTTAGGGCTATGCCCACATTATCTATTAGGTTCAAGAAATGGCTCCAAAATAAAAAATAAAATACGTACTCCTTTAATGCTTAGGCCCGTATTAGACGACTAAAAAAAAAGTTGACTATCTTTTACCATGCCTTGCTTATACGAGGAGTGATTTGAAAACGCCTCACACACACCTAGGTGTGCCTTTTCACGCATTTTAAAACACTGAAGAAAATTGAGGAAAATATATGTATATTGTACATTTATAACTTTTTCTATATAAAATGTACAAATAGGAATGAAAAGGATGCAAAGGGGTGGAGAGTTTCTCTTTCAATTAAAATTAATAAGTGTGTGACGTGCCCATATGAGGAAAAAAAGTATATTTAGTTCTAAACTTTCAAAATTATAAAGGACATACTCATAACTTTTAAAAATATAAGAAAGAAAGATCTCCAACGTTTGAAGAAATAAGAATGATAGGTCTTGACGAAATTTACCTCCCTTTTAAAATAAAAACCCAAAAAACAGGAAAAAAAATAGCAAAATAATTAAATGTACCTTCCAAAAATAAAGAATAACAAAAATGCCTTCTTCTTCCACCCAATCCCAAAATCCAAAATTCACCGTCACCCCAAAACCCAAGTATGGCTTCTTGGCTAAATTGAAAAATCTTTTCACACAAAGGTTAGTCGCCAAAAAAAGTCACCGAAGTTTCCGATCATACGATGGCTACACGCCTTTTCTCCAGTCAATTTTACTTATAAATATTATACGAAAATGTTCTATTTTTCAATCTAAAATTCTTCTTTTAATTTTTTATTTTTCCTCTAATTTTCTTCTGATTTATTGCTTTTAGAAAATCCAACCAACAAATCAATTGTAGAATTTGAATCAAAATCAAAATGGTTATACAGAAATCAGCAACTATGGAAGAAGATGTTGTACCAGTCGGCAACGATGAATCATAAGTCGAATAAGGCTTGTACAAGAATTTTGAAATTGAAGAGAAAACAGGTTAAGTGTACACATACAACGAGTGTGATTAAAAGGGCACAATTGAAGAATAGCATATTATTCCGGCTTGAACGCCACCCTGCCCTATCCATTGGCACGAACAACACAATCCCTACTGCCATATATCCAAATTGGACAGTCCCAAACATTCCTAAACTTTTTGGTTTCAAATCAAAATGAAACAGGAGTGGGTTGCATTGGAAAAAATAGAAATTGATGCAAGATTTCAGTGCAAGAGTAAAGTTTGTTGGGTATGGGAAGTTTGGAGGGTGATAGCGATGGTTTAACAGACAAATTGAGGCTATCATGTGAAAGTATAATTGTTTTTTCTTGGGTTGAAGTAGAGAACCTCTTTGTTATTCTTTATTTTTTATGGGTACATTTAATTATTTTTTATTCTTTTTATTATTTAAAGAGAAAGACAATTTCGTCATAAAGGACCTACCGTACTTATTTTGTCAAACGTTGTGGATGTTCAATGCTATTTTTAAATATTAGGAAAGATTATGGGTATATTCCTTACGTTTTTGAAAGATTGAAGACAAAATATACCATTTTTCTATATATAAAATAAAAATTACACTAGAGTCAATGAAATTGTAAGGCCTTTGAAAATTGACATGCAAAATAAATTACATTAACTTCAACTGAATCCAATGTTGGGAATTAACTATAGATGTAAGCCAAAAATTTAAAAATTATTTATTCATCGAATCAACTTTGATATTTAACGTGATTCAGGTGGAGAATTATTACATGAAAGAAGAAACAGTTATTTTGAACGTGAACTATTCAAACATCCAATCTCTAATAATCTACACAGATGGCGATGGAGTTGAAGATTAAAAATTTCCGTATTTACGGGGAGGAGGGGAGGGAGGGAGGGAGGAAGGGGACTATTATGATGTATTAGGGTTCGGAGTCTAAATTTTGGTGATGGAAATTTGACTTCTGATTCTCAACCCCATAACATATGTATATATATACTATTAGTTATAAAAACATGTTAATTTTAAGTTAAGTCTAATAAACTCAACCAAATAAGGAAAAATTAGACATTATACCTTCTATTTTTATGGGATTTGAAATATACTGACATATTAATTTTTTTCTTAAATACCTAATTATTTGCACAAATACCATTATTTTATATTTTTTAATTTCAAATTATTTGCTTAATCACATCTACTTGTAACAGAATTTTTCAGTTTTCAAGGAAGTAAAATAAATATTTCGTTAATAGAAAGAGAAAATCATGCTATCATTAAACTCATCTTTTGAGTTCTCCACTCTCTCCACACTTGAACTCTTTTTTTCTCTTTCATCCTACAAATTCTTTTTAAAAAATTCAATTCGATCATATCAGAAATTTTTTCATGATCCATCTAACTTTATATTTCTCCACATTAAAATCAGTATGCTACTAATGCCAATCTCTTCTTTATTCTTATTCTTATTTTCGATAATCCGTTTTATTCAATCTTTCAACTTTTGATTGGTTTTATGTTTTAAATCGATTTTTTTAGATATTTGAAGATGGCTAAAATACGTAGCAATAACAAATCTAAATCCAAAATCAGAATCGGGCACCCTTTTCTATAGCGAAGAAGAATGCTAGTGGTAGTAAAGTGCGCTATTGAAGAAGAAACACACTATTCTTGTACCGAACAAATAAATGTACAATTTTTTGGTTTTTTTTAAGCAATTATGGATTATATCTTTTTCGATTTACATTTTTACTGGTTTTTGATTTTTGGGAGTTTTTTTACTTTTTATGTTGTATTCATATTGTTAATATTTAAATCTTCAAAACATAAATTTCTTATCTCGTTCTTTCTTACTGATTTTTTTTCATATTTATGGCCACTTCTATTATACATTTCTAATTATATGTTTAATTCAAATAAATTATTAATTGTTATTTTTCATGAAACATATATGTTAAGTAACTTTTATTAAGATTGGTATGTAATGGTTCCATAAAGAGCAATCAAATTTTATGATTATTTGAAGGTATTTAACAAATGTATTCAAGTGCTTGTTACGTTATCGTATTACGAATTTAATATTATTACTCTTATAATTTGTTAAATTTGGTTGGTACTGTTGGGAATTGAGACCAATTCCTTTATTGCCCACAAGATCTTTGTTAAGAAAAAAATAACGAGACAAAAATATAATAGATAGAAAAAATTTTATAGACTGTCAAAATTTTTACTGTATGAAAAATCGTTACAATCATATAGATTTTACTCACCTAATTCTCCAAGTATTTTAAGAAAAATTATATCATGAACTTTACCATACCCACTCATTTCTAATTTTTGTACAACCCAAAAAAAAAAAATAAGAAAAACAATTAAGATCATATACTTACAATTTTTTTTTCAAAAAATTTTTCAAGTCACGTATACTAAAGGGAAAAAAAAAAACTCAATTTATAGAATAAAAAATTGCTTAGTACGACCTAAATTTCTCCCAAAGAAATTCGACTGACACGTCTTTTGGAAAGTTTTCGTTCACTTTACCAAATTTAGGTCACTTATAATCTTTTTGCTGCCAAATAATTAGCAAAGGACGAAACAATATCTCAGATCACCTTATTTCTTCCAATTTGTCATTGATGTCCTCCCCTTTTCTTTATTATTTTATTTTGGTAGCTTTTTGAAGAAAAATGCCAACAATCTCCATATTGACAAAAAGGAGTCAAAACTCAATCATCTCTTTTATAGCTTTTCATCTCGATATTTGAGAAAATATAATAAGTTTTGACAATCTCAATTCTCAAAATAGAAAAGTAACATATTCTACCATATAAGTATAATCACTTAGAAATAATGAATCCTAAGAATTTCATCGACTCATGTCGAACAAATTTATTGAAATATTATGGTGCAACTCATTTGTTTGACTTATCTGGAAGTTCATCAGTCATCGATATCAATTTTACCACATATCTTATATTAATGTTAAGTCAATACCCATGTGCAAACATGTGGACCCGCTAGTAGTAACACATCATCTATCATGATAACTAGCACATGTCACGATGATGTAAATATTTACTCAAACGACATCATCGTCTCTTATAAAGAGAAGCATATTGTCTGTATTTGATATCGAATAGTTAGTCGAACTTGCTCCACCTTTTAGACATTATTCCTCACGTGATCAGATTATCCACAATTTCAACAACCGTAATTGAAAATTTGTCTATTGACACTATAATAGTTATTCATGTGGATTTTCTATACAATAGGTCATTCGATGAACTTGTTCTAATAATAAACATACACACATTCACTACAAGTATCATCACATTTTAATTTGCAAGATGAATTACTTTCTTTAAAAGAAACTCTTTGTGATTAATATATCGCTAGCTAGTACTTATTTTTGGTACTACATTATTTAGTCAATTAAAGTAATAAGTAAATAACATAAATATCAATAAATAATAATAAGTAAATACATTGATAATAACAATAATATAGAAATTGTTACCTTACAAAAATGGGATATTGGACATAATACTAACAAAAAATGTTTAATTGATCAAAAGATTATGTCGGTGGTTGCATTCATGAAAGGTCCGGTTATTCCATCTATATTTTTGTGCTTTACTAGTATGTGCACGTGATTTAATGATGATGTTGTGAAATATATTTATATTCAAATATTTAAATAATTATATTTCAATTTAATACTACATTAAAATACAAAAATTTGACATTAAAAAATACGGTACAATATATTGTTTGTTGTCATATTCAATCGTCACAATATCTACTTCATATTCAATCGTCACAATATCTACTTCATATGTAATAATGATTAATATTTATTTTAACTACTAATCAATACATTCGTTTTAATTTATATGCATAACACAACAAATAAAATACTTTTACAATTATGTAACTGCACAACATACTTTATGCTACTACTAAGAAATTATCCTTACCTTTCATCTAGATATTAATACTGCTTATCCTAAGATTAAAAAAGAACAAGGAAGTGTTTAGAAACTCATGAAAGAACACACGAGAAATTTTTTCAAAGAACTTCTGATGATTTACAAGAGAGAGTGGTGCTTCTTTTTATAGGAGAAAGAAAGCGAGAGTGTTGAAGGTAAATTGTTTAAGGTGTGTAATATAATTAAATGTCAATTAAAGAATGCAAACAAAAAAAAAAAAAAGAATCAAAGATAGTGTACTCAAGTTCTTAAATATATCGAACACTCGAACTCATTGAATTTTCTTCTTTATTAGATGACAAATGACTTATAACAAATCTTTGTAATTTAATATAGCTCTCTAACTATAAAGATGTTTTAACCCAAAATAATATCACATGCAATTTGAGCCCGTAAACTCAAGTTAACAATTTTAGATAGATTTATCATTCAGTATATAAAAAGAAACAATTACATCAGCAATTGACAAAATTAAACATTCTCATTTGTACAATTCAGTGCCCAGATGTCTTCACGTGAACTATTCCAAATGATAATGGAGAAATAAAGTAATATTACCAAAAACTAAATATTCTAGCAATTTAAGTGTATTACATGAGAGATAAATAGTTGATAAAAATAAGTTTAAGCAATAAATAATAATTCAATTCAACAGCATAAAAAAGAATAATAGAAATAAGATCCATATCAATAGTAGATTGAAATCATTATTGAAGTTAACTCACGAAGTTCTCCGTGCCGCAAGTCAATTAGATATATAAATAATATACAAACACGCACGAGCATGTACAATAATTAAAAAATACACTGCAACATTTATGAAGTAACAAAAATCATAATTACAAACATAAATCTTCAAATGAAATCTTTATAGAATTCACAAACTATATAATTACTTTTGTTACCACCCGATTTTGATAGGGCCTCCACGTCGCAAAGGCCCAATGAAAGAACCATATAGGCCCAGCGAGGGCCTCGTAAATCCTAAGAAGGCCCCGGAGGCCCATCAGACATCTTAGCATTCTTGAACTAAAATACCGCGAGGCCCATGGAGGACCTCGACACTCACGGTCGATCCATAGGACCTCGCCGGGCTTCGTATTTACTATAACCCACAGGTAGCACGATAATCTAGAATGACCAGAGAGTGAATGGAAGACAGATTGCGTTGGATTGGCACACGGATCCTTATAAGGAAACCGAATCATAATCTCCTAAAAATTAGGCAACGTGATAAACTCAAATAAGGTAGATAATCTTAGAAATTGCCTTGTCAATGAATGATCCCTATCACATAAGGAAGGAGGATCCGATCAGGTATCTGATTGATTTGTTTCCTAAATTAATTAGGACTCTTGCGCTATAAATACAACGTCTCCGGTTGTTCCAAGGTACACTCTTTTTTGCACCCATAATTCCACCCTAAAGTCTGCTCAAATCTTTGCCTGCTTGTCCCTCTCACACCCCATTATTATCGCTCCCCGTGTATTATTTTATATACCGGCAATGACTTGATCGTCGAGTACCAACGATCTCCTGGACTCTTTTTCTCCGTAGATCTTGGTGCCTAATGATTATCCGAGTGTGCGGGTAACATACAAGTTGGCAGAGGAGTGACTGGAGATCTGTTGACGCGTGGATATTGCAGGTTCTGACGTCAACAACTTTCAAATGAAGTAACTTTAAACTTCAAATTAGGACTGAATTTGAAATAAGTTGAATACATTGTTGGTGGCAGGTAAATGACTTTTCATCTTGTAACTGATCAAATTCGTTGTCACAATTCAACAGAAATATTTTTAAAATCTAGTATTAAATGTAATAAATGTTGATTTAGTCATTTCAACTTCTAAGGATTAAATGTGGTTACAAATATTAAATGAAGGACAATTTATGAATAACTAAATATTAATGAAGACGTATTTGTCCAAAAATATTTTTTTATTTTCTAGGCTTTTAGAAATAGTATAGATTACTAGCATCTTTACTAATTGTGTAAATTTTACTTTAATAAAGAAATGATCCAAGAAACTTCACATGCCGTACCGCCTATGCATGCATATACTAGTCAAATATTCTTTTTAATATTTTTATTTTGGGATAATTGCATCAAAGGTCTCTAACGTTTCAATATCATTAGGGATATGCCCTTAACCTAAAATAATAGCACCAAACGTCCCCCAACATATGAAGAAATAGGCATCATAGGTCCCTATTCACACTTTCCATCTATTTTCTCCGTTAAAACCAAAAATTGGAATGCACGCGCTCTATTTATCCCAAAAAAGCGTCCGATCTCTCTCTCTCTCTCTCTCTCTCTCTCTCTCTCTCTCACACACACACACACACACACACACACACACACCATGTGTACTGTATATGCAAATACAGACACCATTATTCTGCTAGATTCAATTCCAATGCCCACAAAAGTGTAGCTCTAGTTAGAAAGAAAGTCAACGAGGGAGGACGGGACATAAGGGGAATGAATGAGTTGATAGATAAGACAATGAAGGCCGACGCAGAGTTGGAGGGTGGCAACTGGGTTCTTATAGTACCAGTTGTATGGGTGCCACTCTAAGCCAAGGCCAACGACCAGGCGGCTGTCGCTGTGATTGTTGAGGGACTTAATATCGGACAACCATTGTGAAACTATGTTGGGGTCGTGAGTTACTAGTGTGTGGATGATGTCTTCGAAAAAGTTCACTTCGTAGAGGTTGTGGGTATCGCGTTGTGATTGGTAATTCTGAATGGTGATCGCCATTGCTCCGCCGGTGTGTGTATGTTGTGTGTGTGTGAGAGAAATGAATGAAAAGGCCACGTGGGGTCTCCCAAATTTACCACAGCCAACCGGGTCCTATTACCACCCACATCTAACCCCTAATATGCCCACCAAATTCATCAATCTTTTGTAAATCCATGTCGATATAGAGTTCCCCGTTGGGAAATAAAACCCCTCATTGCGCCAAAGTTGATGCCAAGATAGTCTCTCGTCCTTGTTGCAAAGAATTATCAATGGCTCGCTTAGTATAACAACTCATCAGATAGTTTCTCCATAAGATCTGTGTCCCAATTCTCTCGTTAATCGAAAAATTCTTCCAAAGACAAAGGGCGGCATCCTTATCCTCCTCCTTCTACCTTCAACTTTCTCTGGTTAACCGAAAAATTCTTGCAGCACAAAGGGCGAGCTTCTCTTGGGTGCCAGTGCTTGTTTCTTCCTTTCTTTTCTATATGCAACCATCGTGGTTTTCACCGGAAAATAGGGAGAAAAATCGTGTTCTCTATCTGCAACATTATCAGACGCTTTTTGGGAGAAATAGAGCGCGTGCATTTCAAATTTTAGTTTTAACAGAGAAAATAGATGGAAACTGTCAATAGGGACCTATGATGCCTATTTTTTCATACGTTGAGGACGTTTGGTGCTATTATTTTAGGTTATGGGCATATCCCTAACGATTTTGAAACGTTGGGGACCTTTGATGCAATTATCCCTTTTATTTTTAGGCCTTATTTGACAAAGCTTTCGATAAAAAAAATTAATTTTTATTTTATAAATATTGATGAATGTGTGATTGAAAAATTGATAAAAGTTATAGGTCATATAAAATGCGTAGTTAAAATTAATTGTTGACTTTGACTTCAACTTTTTAACACCATTTTAAATTAAACCAAACAAATGCTTAATTTCTTTGTAGGGTAAATAGCACTAGAGGTCCTGAACCTTTGAACCTAGTGACGATGAGGTCTCAAACATTTGATGTCTAACAACCAAGATCCCAAACTTGTTAAACTTTTGTGCTTGAGGTCTTTTGTGACAAAAAAAAATTTGACCGTTAAATGGTCTTTTTTTTTTTTTTATTGAAACGACAATTTTACCTTTAATTTAATTTAGGGTAAATAGCATTGTGAGTCTTTAACCTTTAAAATTTGTGACAATGAGGTCCTGAAACTTTAATTTCTAGCACCCGAGATTCCAAACCTTTTAAATGTCTGCGCTTGAGGTCTTTTTGTGATGAAAAAAATCAGTTGACCGTTAAAATGTCAAATTTTGAATAAAATAATTAGTGTACTCATATTTAATTTTGAATTAAACAAAAATAAAATGAAGAAACCAAAGCAATACAAAAAACAAAAAATAAATAATCATCTTCCTCAATTCCAAACTACTCGTACCCAAACTCTTGTAGAAGCGGTATATTATTATAATTGTTTTGTATTTTCAAATTGCTGATGAAATTATTGTTTGGAATTGGTGAGGGTTATGGTTTCATTTTTTTTTTTTTTTTTGTTTTAACAGTCAAATTGATGTTTTACATCACAAAAAAACCTCAAGTGCAGACGTTTGAATTATTTGGGATCCCATGTGCTAAAAATCAAAGATTTGGAGACTCCATTGTCACAAAGTTTAAAGGTTAAGGACCCTCAGTGCTATTTGCCATAAATTAATTAAAGGGTAAAACTGTCATTTCAATAAAAAATTAATCATTTAATAGTCAACTAACATTTTCCGTTACAAAATAACCTCAAGCGCAGACATTTGAAAGGTTTGGGATCCTAATGCTAGAAATCAAAGGTTTGAGACCCCATTATCGCAAAGTTCAAAGGTTCGAGACTTCTAGTGCTATTTACCCTTTTTTATAAGCGAGCGAACTACAAAATTATGTGGTTGCGGTTTTGCTCTCTTAAGCGAGCAGAATGACTCTCTTGAGCGAGCTCTTCGTTTCAAAATCTGATCCTCTCTGTTTTTCTCCCTCAAACGAGCCAACTTAGCCAAAATTTATCCCATTTTCATCGTTGGTCACTTCTAGCATCGTTCTTCTTGTCAAGTTCCATTCTATTAAGTCCAAAATACGCGTCCTTCATCTCTTTTTGTCAATTTAGTACATGTTCGGTTGGCGTTTTTTTCTTTCAAAATCATTTGCATTTAATGTGGTGGCCACTTTTTGACAAAAAATCCACTTTTGACAAAACTGTCCTCAATCAATAAAATGGTATTTGAAAGTTAAAAGGACATTTTGGTCATTTCATTAAAAATGCTTTTGAAAAGTCAAAAATCTCATACTTGAAAATGGATTCTTTTGGTTGAAAAAGGCAACCGAACATGCACTTAATCACTAATGTTATCCATATCCAATGCGCTTTTTAAAATGTCAAAAACAACACAACATCATCGCTAAATCAACTCAATTACACTAACAATTTTATATAAATTAAGCACAAAACAAGTCTGAAATGCACACTTATCATGAAGGCCAACTAATTCTAACACTTTGAAATGTAACCAACAAAGACATAGATAGTGCACATACATGTATGTAATATAAGAAGAAATATAACTTTTAGAGTTATGTACAACCCTCAAAAAGATGTTGCACAAGATGAATTATCTAGTAGTAAAATATGAGGTAAGGCGAATTGGCTAGTATTTTATGTAATTTTTGTGTAGTGAGTTAACTCGATTTGTTTCAATAAGCACTTATATTGTTTGAAGGAGCGATGCAGCAGAATTATGCAGAATATGATTAGCACTCCAAAGCATTCATTGATTCATTAGAATACCAAGAATTAAACATTAAATATTCTTTGATTTGCTAGAAATACCAAATAATTGGAAGAAATTTTAAATTTTAACTCATAAACAACCAAGTCTACATTCAAACCATAAACTCTATTTATTAATCAAAATAAACCTATTTAAACAAGATAAACCTAGAAACATAAAAAATAAACGTATTTTTTATAAACATTAAATTTGACAAAACAACTCTTACTTTCTAAGAGTATCTCCAATATTGGTTCTAATTTGAATGTCCAGTTCATGTAGTGGTGGAGGGAACAAAACTCACACGCTGAAGATTTATCAGAAAAGACCATTCCAATTTTAGACATTTTATTAGACGCGCCCACCAATTTTTTTCATTAAATCAGTATCTATCACTCTATCTTTTTCACTTCTTTTCCTCATTCCTCTCTCTCTCTCTCTCTCTCTCTCTCTCTCTCTCTCTCATGCTCTCATGCCACATAAATGCTCTAAGCGGTCTCTCTCTCTCTCTCTCTCATGCTCTCATGCCACATAAACGCTCTAAGCGGTGTTTAAGGTTTACGGGTCAATAATGAATAGTTATATTTAGAATCTCTATTGATTCCTCTCCTATCATTTAGCAAACGTGTATTTTCTTCTCTCTCTATATCGGAGACTTTTCTCAGGTTCTAATCTTCTCTTATGTTTTATGATCAAAATAATAATGATTCATTCGTTTATGTTGATTCTTATTTGATGTGATCGGCCTCTTGTTTTTCATTTCTAGCTGATTTTTCTGTACTTGTGATTTGATGTTTAGTTTTCTCGATTAGTTGATTACTTGCTTCGTTGTGTTTGTGTTTTCAATTTTCACAGTGTTCATTTGAGGATGTTTGGCTGTGCTTAAAACCGTTTCTCTCCGATTGTACGTAGATTGCATTTAAGCACAACCAACATACTGCAAAGAGAAGCAGCTAAACATGCTGTAAGCTAAAAAAAAGCTACTTTTAAGCACAAGCCACGAAGTATTGACCTTTTGTAGTTGCACGAGTGCTCTCTAAGCTACTAAAGAAGAAGAAAAAATCTAAGAGTTGTGGGTTCAGGAGCTTTGCACTTGTATATATGTTTTCTCCATGAGTCTGAACTATTTTAATTTGAAGTGCACGTGTAGATGTATTGAAATTGGCATCGTCAGCAGAACGTCGCCTTACTTGGGGCTTGGAATTGTGTGACTTGATCTGGATTGGACATGATAAAGGGAACGAGACGTGATAAAATTTAATTGTGCTGTCCAATACTAATCTAGTATACGTATTGTTGGGAAAAATAGTTCATCGGATCTTTGTTTACTTACAAGAACAATTGACAGGGCTCAGATTAATACTATCCAACTCCACAAAGGTAATATCAATTAATAAGGACAAACTAAGAAGGACCAATTTCACCAAAGGAAATAAAGGAGGGAAGTGGGCTGCAATTTTCACAAAGAAAAACAATTTGGCTTTTGCTTAACAATGGCTGCTGCTTTGCCTTTTGGTTTTGGCTGCTGAAGACCATTCACGTGTGGTAATGGTTGGCAGTGGTTTTCTGGCTGCCCAACCAAGGAATATATATATGTATAATATATGTGTATATATGGTAATATATATTAGTGTAAATGGTATAATATAATAACCCATAATATATTATACCCTAATATATTATATCCCAAATATATATATTATACCTTAAATCCAGCCGTCCCACTTTAAACCGGATCAAACACACTGGGTCATTGAGCAACGAAACCCACACACATCCTTCATTAATTTGGACTGACACATTGCGGAGTGGACTATACGATTATCATTCAATCCTGAGCTCAAAACCTATAAAGATATAAAGGGTTTATTAATTGTCAATTTGTCACTGCCCGAGTTTATTTGAGATCACAAAAATTCCAACACGTGTCATTATTGTAATTGTGAAAGTCTGGTGCATTTAGCATACTAGATATATTTTCTCTTAATTTTCTTTGCAGGTTTTAGCATTGATATGCAAAGATGACTGGCGGTACACATGATCCGATGCACTTACAGTCTTTCCTCTATCCCCGGATTTCTCGTCACATGCATTCCAGGAGTGCCGGTTTACACAATTTGAATGGTGGACATGTCAATGGAGGTGTGCAGAGTCTTTCCATTGTTTCACCAATGTTTCCACTACTTATACAGGCTCCACAAGAAAAGGATAAAGGATTTGCCAGATTTATGGTAGATTTTCTCATGGGAGGGGTATCTGCTGCTGTCTCCAAAACAGCTGCTGCACCAATTGAGAGAGTCAAACTCTTGATTCAGAACCAGGATGAGATGATCAAAGCTGGTCGATTGTCTGAACCGTACAAAGGAATTACCGACTGTTTCACCAGAACGATCAAGGACGAAGGTGCCCTTTCTCTGTGGAGAAGCAATGGTGTAAATGTTATCAGATATTTCCCTACACAGGTTAAAATATACATTCAAAGCATCTGTCATCTGCCCTCTAATATTTATCATTTTCTTTTCATTTGAATTCTTGGGTACGTCTAGACTCATTAAGAAATTCAAAAATCAACCATGCCAACAATGAATCAAGCAATCACTTTGTTGATCAATTTAATCACACAAGGTATGCGCGTTTTCACAATATAATAGAAATTTTTGTTCTGATTTAAAATGCTGTTTCCAGATAAGCTTTAATGAAATTAAAGCATGTACTTGAAAGCTAACGAAGAGTGACATAATTGTCCTTCTCGTTTATTGATGTTCTATGAAATACTGATGCCTGTAGTTCTGAGTGTTTTCAGGCCTTCAACTTTGCGTTTAAAGATTACTTTAAGAGGATGTTTAACTTCAACAAAGATAGGGATGGATACTGGAAGTGGTTTGCAGGAAATTTGGCATCTGGTGCTGCTGCTGGTGCTTCATCTCTTCTGCTTGTCTACTCACTAGATTATGCCCGAACACGGATAGCAAATGATGCTAAGGCCGCTGCAAAGGGTGGTGAAAGGCAGTTTAATGGCTTGATTGATGTTTACAAGAAAACGCTCAAATCTGATGGTATTGCTGGGCTTTACCGTGGATTTAACATATCAGCTGTTGGAATTATTATCTATCGTGGGCTTTACTTTGGAATGTATGATTCTTTTAAGCCTGTACTTCTGGTTGGTTCATTGCAGGCAAGTAACATTCTGCCTAGTAATACTTCTGTTCCTCTTCCTCTTTTATCTTTTTAATAATTTCTGTCTATGGAACTTTGGGTACATAATCAGGTGATGTGTTATCAGTAGTGTTGTACTGAGCCCGATTAGCATTCTGATTAAAATCTAGAAATATTATTCTTGATTTTGGGCAAAATTTACATGCCTTCAAAAATCTTAATAAGTTAGTGATCGAGTAGAATTTCCACTTTTCGGTTATTAACATAATGCTACTACATTTGATATCTGCAGGATAGTTTCTTGGCTAGCTTCTTATTGGGATGGGGAGTATCCATTGGAGCCGGATTGGCTTCTTATCCTATTGATACTGTGCGCAGAAGAATGATGATGACATCCGGAGAGGCCGTCAAATATAAGAGCTCAATGGATGCATTTTCACAAATCATTAAGAATGAAGGTGCCAAGTCACTTTTCAAGGGAGCTGGAGCCAACATTATGCGCAATATTGCAAGTGCAGGTGTTCTAGCTGGCTATGACAAAATGCAGGTCATCTTCTTTGGCAAGAAATACGGATCTGGTGGTGGTGGTTAATAGTATCAAAATGGGGATGATGATGAAGATGAGATCAGTCTTTGCCTTTGCTGTGTGTTGGAATAATTTTGAAGAAACGAAATTTACGTGTGCTTTTGGCATTGGATTTCTAGCTGGAAATCCCATATTCATAGTTTACAGTACCAATAATCTGGTAGTGTCTTACTTGAGTCTTTTTGATGTAGTTGGTGTAATATTGAGATATATTTACAGCATGAAATGCCATTACAGAAGCAGATTTGTTATAACGGAAACTGGAGAAAACCATTTTAAGTTGATATTTCTATTGTGTGAATTGCATTCTAGGCTGCACATCTTCAAGAAAAAATTGTTTTAATGAAAATTTGTTTAAAAGGGGTAACTTAAGAGCTTCCATGAAAATATCCAGATGCAGATGGCAGAGGTTCGGAGAGCCAAATGGGAAACATCAGATAAAGCTCAAATCGAGCAAAATCTAAAGCCATTTCTCTTTCAGATAGTTTGTTGGAGCGAATATGACCTAAACCTAATACTAGGTTTGATTCGAGTATTTACAGGGAATGACCTGACTACTTAGGATCAAAATGATCCCAACTAATGCAAGGAGTGACTCAGTGTTTTCACCAGGAACATCTGCTTTCAAGATCTGGTAACGCGACACTCCATATAAAGATCTTCAAAATCACGTAAGGTCAAGTACTAACACTCAACACCTCGAAAGTGAGGATAAAATTCCATTCTCATTTGAGGAGTCTCCACAAACATAATAAATTTAAAAGTTCTCACATTTAGGTGCAACTACTTCAGGTTAATTATCTTCTGAATCTATTTTCACAGGACCTTAAAAGCTGAAAATCCCAAAACTTGATTACTTTATGACCTCACTCTAAATGTTGACATTAGCACTCTTTATCCCTTCAAATTCAAGAAAGTTCTTTTTTTCAACTCCTGAAGCTGTCTTTCTCTGTTTCCACTTCAAACTTCTGAGAAAACTACCCGGAAGGAGACGGGTCATTTTCCTGTCTACACAGTTATTCTCACTAAAACACCAACACATTCATCAAATCCATTGTATATTTATATAGATATGGGGGCGCGCGTGTGTATATGTATATATCATATAAACATGAGACATTCCAACAGAAGCCTGGAAAATTACAGAGACATAATCATGTTGGCAGCCATTAGTGATGGTTAGAGGTCACTATAATTGGTTGTTGTAACAAGCACTGTACACCCTCTAGTCCATATAAGAATCAGGCATTATTCAAAACAACATTGTAACATTTCATTAGTTACATGCATTGCTAGGAAATCATAAAGCTAGCTAGAAATGAACTTATACTCATCCATCTCGCCCGGTGCCTTAGTTCTCTTGCTACTGATATTTCCCACCTTAATCAACAATTTAGCTGCCAAACATGGTTATAAAACCACCATCCACCACCACCACCACCACCACAACCACCTCCCGGTCCCGGAGAAGGCCATGTCAAACCACAGGCTTCAACGAGCTTATATCGCGCTTCAAGCCTGGAAGCGCGTGATCTACTCTGATCCAAACAACTTCACTTCCAACTGGGATGGTCCTATGGTGTGCAACTACTCAGGAGTTTACTGTGCTCCATATCCTAACAACACAAAAATTCAAGTTGTTTCTGGTATTGACCTAAACCACTGTGACCTAGCCGGGTTCCTGCCTGAAGAACTCGGCCTCCTAACTGAACTCGCCTTGCTTCATCTAAACAGTAATCGTTTTTGTGGAATCCTCCCACAAAGTTTATCAAACTTAACTTTACTCTACGAGCTCGATCTCAGTAACAACAGATTTGTTGGCCCTTTTCCATCTGTCGTGCTATCCCTTCCTACATTAAAGTACCTTGACCTACGTTACAATGAGTTCGAAGGGAAACTGCCCCCTGAACTCTTCAGCAAAAACCTCGATGCTATATTTGTCAATAGCAATCGCTTCACTGATGTGATCCCACGAAACTTAGGCACTGGTTCAGCATCTGTTGTAGTATTCGCTAACAACAAATTCGGAGGATGCATCCCTCCAAGTATAGCCAATCTCGCGAATAATTTGGAAGAATTGCTACTAATCAATACTAGCATAAAAGGTTGTTTACCACCTGAAGTGGGATTTCTATACAAATTAAGAGTACTTGATGTTAGCTACAACAAAATTGTTGGTCCAATCCCATATAGCATTGCAGGTTTGGCTCATTTGGAGTTACTGAATTTAGGCCACAATATGATGACTGGAGATGTGCCGGATGGGGTTTGTTGTTTGCCTAATTTGTCAAATTTTACGCTATCTTACAACTTCTTCTGTGAAGAAGGAGGCATTTGTAGTAATCTAACTTCAAAAGGGATTATGTTTGATGATCGTCGAAACTGTTTGCCAAACAAGCCTCAGCAAAGGAGCAAGAAGGAATGTGATGTAGTGGACCAACATCCAGTTGATTGCACCCAAATCTGTGGTAATTCCCTCTATTAAGTCTCTGAGGTACTTGGCCAAATAGCCCCATAACTTAAAGAGAAGGGGTGCCTCACAAAGGGGTCTCAGTGACCAAACCCGTCCTAGGTTGTATATATATACCATCCTAGGTTGTATATACATACTGTTATAATCATTCCAGCATGTTAGGAAATGGCAAAATAATGAGTTGTAATATGAGTCTGTGTTGTGTATTTATATATCCCTCCAAGTTTTAATTCAAGTCTTGTCACATAAATGGCATCCATTGCCACTTATGTTTCTTGTACATTATTAAGGATTTAAAGTCCTGCTAATAGTGTTTTGATAATAGTAAAATATTTGATCGTTTGATAGAAAATTCTTGAGATTTCAAAAGATAAGACGTCTAGTATATTTTCATGTACAGTGCCATTCAATTCTACGTCGTGTTCTTCGATAAATCATTTTGTAAAGAGGGATATAAATTTGGTTCTTTGCTTGTGTATTTGTATGCATGAAGAAAACTGAAAAAAGGATGTACATTTAAGTACAATTCCATAACCTATCAGAATGCACATTGATGAGCTTTCCAGAACAAAGATGTGGTCTACTTTCAAGTAAATCTATAATTGGCATGTAAAAGCAGTACATAACGGCAAAAATTGTCGAATTTCTACAACAGCACTGCAATATACATCACGAATACTATGCCATTCTTGTGTCAACTCTTGCCTATGCATGCTCCGGCAGCCTTTGGGGTTATTGCCGAATGAGAAAAACCCTTAACTAGAAGTTCTTGAAGACTCAGAAATGAAAGACAGGGGGATCTGTGTTTAAGTCTGTAAATGTACATTCCTTGAAGCAACTATACGACTATTAACAGGTTGGTGTCAATTGATCCACAATGCTAATCTGAATAAGAATCGAACGATCTCTAGGACGGTGGAAGAGGACGCCGGCAAGTTGGGCACTCCATTTTTATGTCCATCCATCTTTGTAAACAACTGGAGTGAAAGAAATGATCGCATGGCGTCACCTGGACAAATTTGGAGTCAAAATAACAATTTAAGAGAAAACATCCTTCTGAAAACAAGGAAAAAGAAGAAATACTACGATACCATGCAATCATTTGAGCGATGGCTTAGCTCAATAGCAGTCATGCAAATTACACAGTCTGTGGCATGATTTGCAGCCGAATCAAACCTTCTATAGTAGCTATATTTCTCAGGTAAAATCTGCAATCAAATTGTAAGAGGACATAGATCAATATTTATGAGCGATAACTATACTATAGTGAGATATGCATATGACAATGTAGAAATATTTGTCTTCAATAGACAACAAGAAAAACAGGGCACAAAAGCCAATATATTCGAGGATTTCTAATGAGAGAATGATGATATGATTAATTTTCTTACACTCTAAAACGCGCATAAAACAATCATGACCAGTGATAAGAAGAGAGTCCCAACTTTATGACAAATTTATGCCACTTTATAGGTTCTCTTTGGTTGACTTGTAAAATCAGATCAAGTCATTTTTAAAGTCTATTCTCTTGAATGCCTCTCTCTCTATTGTTGTGGATCTCATCAAACTTAACATTTGATAAAGTTAAAGTACATTAGCATCTGAATATACTTGCAGTACTGACAGCTGTAGAGATTCTCGGAGCTAAAATTATTAGAAAAAAGATGTTAAGTGTCACAAGAGACATTCAAAACTCCTCACTTGAGCACGAAAAGTTTCACATATTGATAATAGGTAAATTCCACAAGAATATTCAGCTATAACTCACTCAGGTATGCGTAATTCTAATATATTTATTCGTTTCAGAAAGGACCATTAGGTGTGCATACAGATAATCACAGCACGTACAGGACACAAGTCCGTTATCAGCTTTTTTAAGTGTACTAGAAAAAATAATCCAGGTATACGAGAAAAATTAATCTGATCAAGAAACTCACAAAAACAAATATCAAGGGGCATCCAGCTATACATGTATTGATGATCTGTTGATGCCATTGTAGCCATAAACAAATATTTTATGATGTGTAGATTTTTTACTCGTGCTTCACCTTATTGCACTGAATGAGTATGGCAGTTCATGTGAGGCTATGCAAGCATTAACTACTTAAGTTGACCAATCCGGGATAAGGAGGGCCAAAAATGAATTATAGTACAGGCAATCTGAAAACTAAGATGGAAGTAACTATGCATATTGATCCTGATAAACATTTCGACAAACCTGGCGGGGAATGAACCACCGAGATCCAAGATAATGCTGTAGGAGAAGAAGAGATGCTTGGAGTCCCATAAAAACACCCAAGCACACACACAACTTCTTGTCTGGCTCTATTCGCATGAAGTTATGTGGACAACCAAATGCATATAATGGAACAGCGAGCCGAGTGATCGTTATTCCTAAAATGTAATGAGGATGCAATGGTTTCCTTGAGTCACGAATTACATTGATGATTATTTGCGGTATCCAAAAGGAGTGTAGAAGGAGAAGAATGAAGCGGAAATATTTATGAAACTCATACATGACCAAAATGCCCCCCAAAAGGATCCCATCTGCAAAATAATCAATATTTAAGTACATCAAACATTCAGAAAGTTCAGAGATCATCAATATATAAGGTCCAAAACAATGGGTCATCGGGTGACTGGTCGGATCGATGGGCCATTGCTTTGAAAATTATGTGAAAGTTTTCGAAGTATAAAAATTTATTTTTGAGACAAAATTAAAATTTTTAATTGTTTGTCATTAATTACATTTTTTTATGTAGAATTGATATTGTAAATTATATTTGTTACTATAATGTTTAAATTATAATTTTGTACACTATAGAATTTCTAATAAAATTTATATTTTTCCTGTTTTCTTATGTACAAACATTTTATCTATTATCAACTAAAAACTTGTGTCAAAAAATTAGATTTATCTTAGATAAAGATTATATCTGTATACATAAACAAATTCATAAAATATTTATTTGATAATTAGAAAACTAGTAACTTGTGTTTTTAAGTTTTTTAGTTGATTATTTCATTTGTCTCAGCTGGCTGCCTTGCTAGCTTTTCAAAGGTGAGTTCAGGGGATTGATCCACTCATCCCCTCACAAACTTTGCAAAATAATTTGAAACCAGTCAAAACCGGACAACAGGGTCAGCGGTTTCCAATAAAACTGCAGGTTTACCCGGTTCAATTGCACTCTCGTCCACTTATCTCACCTGGACCAGTTAATGGGCCGGTCCGCCGGTTTTCCGTTGGGCCGCCGGCCCAGTCCGGGTTTTATAACAATGGCGTGAATGAATCTATTGCTAGATCAATCATTCAGAGCAACTACACCATGTAAATTACAGCAAACAGCACACCATATTATCATCAACAGCTTCCAGGAACTGAAAGTTCATTATTATTATTTTTTTGGGCGGCTGGTTTGAGGAGTTGTATTTTTACCCATATGAACCCTATGAAAGAGAGAAAAATCTAAATTTTGCAATTTTTCTGAATTACAGGGAGTGACCTAATGTGGAATATTCACGATCAAGTTTCATTGCGCAGTAGTTTTCATTATTAGGCTGGACTTTTATTGCTAGCTTAAGTGCCACTTCTATATTGTTGTAAGTTGGATCAGTGTACACACACACATGAAGTATATTGACAAGGTGTCAACGTTTAGGAAAAATGCCATTTCTGTTTTGACAACAGAAGTATTACTGAGGATTAAAAGAGTAATTAGAAATGATAGCATCTTCCCTTCTTCATCCTCTTTCACAATATGCCACAGCATTTATCTTATTCTTTTCAGTGCACGTGCGACATACATATGTTCCTGTCTCATTAGTTATTACTATTCCTTGCTAATTCTAATTATTTACTTCAAAATCCAGTTGCTGTGGCTCAATAATTAATTCATAAATGGCAACAGTTACATGCAATCAACTAATTGCAATATGGCTTGGAGTGTTTCTCTGGTGTAAGTTAACGGTACACTTCTAATTCATTAGATAATAGGAGAAATACTTACAGAAACGGCTATAAAGAGCTGAAAGTTCACGCCTCATTGCTTCCCAATTCTCTCCATTATTCATAGGCCTGTTCGCCTTCCATATAGCGAGAAGGTATCTCATTTCAAATATTGAGAAGACCACAAACTTGAAAAATGCCGCAGTAGCAAAAGCATTAAATAGTGACTCTGTAAGCAAGCAAGTACAATCTTTTACTTCATAGATATGAATGGATAACTAACAATGAGAAAGAATGGCAAAATAAACAAAAGAAAACCATACGGGGGTAACAAATGCGAAACAAAATCATAGTATTGTTTTGAGTAGTGTTTGTGAAGTAACCCACAACTACTGCTTACATTTATGAGAAGTTAAGAGTAAAGAGAGGTGCTAACAGCACCAGCAGAAGGAATATTTAACAAGTAATTCTATGTAAAGGTCATTCTGACTCAGCAAGGTAATAACTAGATTCCATGTAATATGTGAAATAACATGATATCAAATTTCTCCGCACAATTTTCAGCTTTTGAAATTACCACACACACGTATCTCAAATCCATGCAACTAGTCATATAAATTGTGAAACATATAAGACAGAGTAACGAGCATTAAATAAAGGGAATTGTGACTCATTTATAAATAAGTCTCATTTTGGATAGCCTAAAATCAGACCCATTTGGATAAATTCTCACTCTTCTTGAATAACGCCACCGAAAATGACTTGCAGCACCCACCTGCATTTATCTTAGACCTACACCACTTCAAGAAGGTAAAAATAGTTTTATTTGCCACTATTTCTTTTAATCACTAATGAGTTCTGTGTTCTAAAAAGGAAATTGAGACAAATAATAGACAGAGATACAATTTTACACTGGACAAAAAAAATAAATAAATAAATAAAAATGAAACTGGCATCAAACGTTCACTAGCAAGCTGCTGCAACACACTGTTTATTTACCTTTTTACCTCCTATGCTGTCATCTGTCTATTTATTTACCCTTTTCTTCCCTATATACTTTTTGTACATCTTGCTTTACTTTCTAACCATTATTAATATAGATAAAATTAATTGAATTCCTTGCATATACGAGACACCCAACCTGACACGTAACTTGCAATGCATAATATGCAGATGCACAGTTACTAACGTATGTAACACAGTGGATGACACAATCTATTCAATAATCAAGAAAATACAAATTTAAAGAATGTTCAAAATTTGGGAGTCAGCCCCATCATGGCATGTCTCATAGGATGTATTTCCTGTTATCCTAGACCAATTTAAGTACTCGTCTCAATAGATTACAGGTTCGTTACATGCTATGCATGGCATAAGGTAAAATGTGGAACCTCACCATTAAAAACAGGTAAGTGGAGGATAAGATGGGGCCATAGTAAACAATTGTCTCAATTCTATATCACGTACCTCTAAACAACACAACGACAATAACAGGACCATAAAAAGTAGAAATTTCCTAAATCGTCATTTAGGGGTGGATCACATTGTGGACCAAGAAGTCCATATCTAAATTATATACTCCTCTGCATATAAATTCTAATCATGTTGAAGTTCTAAATGCATGCATGTGATGACAAAAGAAAAGTAAAAGGTCAAATTATTCTAAAGAGGACATTGATGCACAGCATTATCGAGAGAGAGAGAGAGAGAGAGAGAGAGAGAGAGAGAGAGAGAGCAACTGATGGAAACCTACTTTCCACAGAAACTATGACTCTAAACATGGAGACTTCTCTAATACAGCAGTTATGTTCACATGACTAACCAACTGTTTAAAACTGAGACTTATCCAACACTAAAAAGGATTGGCAACAAAACACAATCACGTAAAGCAAATTAGAACTATATATACAAATATAATGGTTCCTACATAAGCATACCAACTAGAATCCCTGCAGTCAGATGTAGAAGACAAATATAAGCATCCATGATAGCCTGGTGCCCAATCATCAGAATTGAAACTTTGGCAGCTCCCTGGGAAAAAAATTGAAATAAGTGGTCGATATCTCACTTAAAAGAATAAAGGAAAAGGTATCGATTAACATTTGTGAGTAACAAGCGTAATGAGAATGTTGCTGTCAAGTATGCAGCACAATTAAGAAAAAGAAATCTTACAGAATGAGTGTTGCTGTGTTCCATTTGCGGATCAACAAAAGAACTTGAAGAAAAGAGATCTATCACATCAAAAGTCAAAGAACCCAACCAAAAAGGGTCGATAGCAATATGAAGGTTTCCTTTTCTGTTTTAGAGAATAGTATGAAGTACTTATAGTATAAGAAGAGGTAAAGGATACAAAGGTGACCATCAATGTGTAGTTAACTGCTTTATTGTAATAAACCTCAACATTGACCGAAGTTGCATTTAAAAGCATCGGTGAGAAGCAATCTCCATCATCATCCACTGAAGGAGTTTCCATTAATCCTTCTAGATGATACTGATCATGATCTCCATCTAGAAAAAGTACAGCACAACATAAATTAAAATATTTGTAAAGATAATCAGAAACCGGTAGATGATTTTAATGCAGATTAATGCAATAAACACTACAATACATCATGGAACTGTATATAACAAGTTTTGGAAGGTCGTATCAGAATGAAATACATAAAGTTTCAGCAGAACATATGTAGAGTAACTTAAGGTATTGGACAACATATTATCGGTGTAACTTAATATGATTTCTTATGTGAACCAATATCCTCATAACCCAAAATGTTAGTATGACAGGCTTTTAGAAAGCTGATTGGGGTACACATGCAGCAACGTACAACACACACACACACACAGAGAGAACAACAGCTACAAAAGTTACAAAAGAATATCATAGACACCATTCCAGAATCAACATAAAACTGACATACCAAGATCCCATAGACAGAAAAAGATAGGCCATGAGCAATGACAGGGCAAAGTGGAGCTCTTTCGAGCATGATAAGAAACTACATACTTCTTGGGGTTTGATGAGACAAATGTTCACATTACAAAGGAAGTTAGATATCTCACCATGATTTACAGTACCTATTTTCCAGTTCAACGCTCTATGAATTAAACTTGCTTAAACTTTCTGAAGGCAAAAGGAACAAAGCAAGGATAACATGAAACAATCAGAAAATCTTTATCAGATCCACTAACTCCATAGGTTCCTATAGTTTGTCCCTAAGATTACATAAATTTGAAGAGATTCAAATATGTGCGCACATGTGTAACAATGTATTTGTATAGCTTCAATATTTAACAAGCATAAAAAACAACCTTACACAAACATATTGCCATTGTATCATTCGTTTTAAAATTTCAAACTATCAGAAACTGAGAATCAAGGTGAAAGGTACTCTTTCTCGCGTTTCATAAAGTAAAAACACTTCCACAGGAGTAAGAGTTGCAGGAACAATTAGGCATGTAGAACCAAGAACTTACTTTCTGAATTCTCAAGTGTATTTATACCAGTTTCTATGAGAAACATTAATCTAAATGAGTGAAGACATTTTAAAGGCAGGCTACATGCCTAACAAGGAAGTTTCTTAATGTTTGATATGCTAACGAGAATACCCTCCGACAAACTTGGGGTGCAAACAAAGTCTCTGGGTCTTGACCTAATTAAGCTAAAATCAATGAATGGGTTGGCTCAACATTTGCCAAGATCGAGCTACTAAACTGCTTGCCAAGCTTCTTATATCCCAATCAAATATATGTATCAAATCGCAATTTAATGCATTTATTCTTCATATATATAGCATAGTTTTGCATGGCAAGCTGAGCAGGGAATTGTACTTTTTTCTATCAAGAAGAGCTTGAGACAGAGAGACTTAAGCTGAAATAGAGCCCAAGCAAACTGTGTCAAGCTCAAGTTCGTGACGACCAGTATATATGCTCAGGTAGGCTTGGATGCTAATCACAATACACGTCAAACAAAACATATTATTGCACAAAATAGAAGAGCTGCAAGGCAACCAAACTTTTGTTATTACCACTTATTTATTTAATTTTGGGCAGATACCCCAAGTTTCTACAAGCACAAGATGACGCAAATCCCTCAAAAAAGCCTCATTGGCTTTAGTAGATGTGAAAAATTAACAGCCGTAGAAGACAATGCTACTCCTTAAAGATATAAACATCATAAACTTTCCAGCAGATCAAGCCAACAAGTATTCGTGAAAAATGAAAATAGACAAACAAGTAAGAAGTGGGGAAGATGATTTTAAGACATGCTAACTCCTCTCGTTGAGGATAGAAACAGCAGAGAAAGGGAGTATTTTATATGCTTTATAAAGCTTAAGTACCATTTTGCGAGGAGGAGACACGAGAGATTTGTGCGGCAATTTCAATATTGCAATGTTTCTCCATTTCATAAATTGGAGCTGCAATAGAATAATTATTAGCAACTTTAAACAAGATTCTAACAAATTTCAACTCATTTTGTACACAAAATTACAGTGTTTCCTCTTCCAGATCTTCTCCCGAGGAGACTCCTGAAACACCTGGGAGGAGAAAACTCCAAGCTGCACAAAAACGAAATACTTTAGACACATTAAAGTGAACTCCAAAATCTTTAGAAACTCACTTGTTGACCAGTGTCTTAAATGTCCATTTAAGAGTGACATACCAACTTGGAGACAAAATTTAACCTGGTATAAACTTGATCCAACACACATAAAATCGTGTAGGGAAGACATACTTAGGACTAGTGTAACGACCAAGATCCCTCTAATCTGGATCTTACCCTACCCGTACTCAGACATACTATCCGCTTTAGGAGAGCCTGAATTCATCTTACCCCATCACGGATTTCTTTCGTGTCCCTAGCTAGTCGAACCCAAAACCTCTACCTTATGAGGCATTTAAGTTGAATACTAGTACCAATTGGGCAAGTTATCCAACTAGTATGAGCATTTAACTTAAGTTACTCAATTAGTACCAATATTCAACTTATGTGCCTTATAAGGTAGAGATCTTGGGTTCAAATTGTTGGGGACGTGAAAGAAATCCATGAGAGAGTACGATGGGCTCAGACTCTCCCAAAGTGGACAGTGTGGATGAATACGACTGGGGTAAGATCCCGATTAAAGGATCCCGGTTGTTACAACTAGAACTATACTGCCTAAAGTACAAACCTTTTTCCAAGTAAGGCTTGTAGGATTTAAGTTTTGGACATAGATAAGAAAGTCAGATCAACTTTCATCGTTGTTATTTTTATATCTACATGCTCCACTACTAAACCCGATGACACCAAAGCAAGAGCATGCACATTTGTTTCTACAAGTCTTTGTGTTGTATTTCAAGTCCATATTTATCATAACTTGAATTTTTAATGACTATATTATTCACGACATATTTCAACAATGGAAATAAAAATTTTGATACTAAAATAATTAACATGACAGAGATATTTCTCTTTATATTTCTCTTGCCCAAAAGTCTAGTTTAATTTTAAAAAAGTAAGTTTTTATGCATAGTGTTGATACATTGACATTTGAATTGTATATTTACCTATTTGCCCTTATTTTAGAAAAATATTTCAAACTTGAAACTGAATGATGACTTCTTTGATTTTAAATTTGTCTTTTGTGTGAACATCATTACAGTAAGATAAAAACAGCTGACCTTTGAAATGAAGCCAATTTATGGGACATTTAAGCATGTTAAGAGTAGTAATAAATACGGGATGGAGGCAGTTTTTAAGATGCAAGAACCATTTCAAAATGACAAAATTAGAAAGTAGCTCACTAATTATGGTTGGAATAACTTTACGACTCAGAAGAGATAAATGAGCTTTCCAAATTCAATTAGCATAAAACTCAATCTTAGTGACACGTGTAATCAATCGAAATGTGGTAAAACTCACAAAATAGGCAAGGCAACTTAAAAAGGTGGAATTGCTTCACTGATCCAACAATTCCCAAACTAGTACAAGATGGGATAAAAGATCGTGCATGGATTTAGATGCGTAATAGCATGTGCCCATAGATAATCCTAGTGTAACTGGGTGCCACTTGAATGAAGAAAAAAACAGAGATGAATTAAACGTTGAAATATCCATGGACATCCTCAAGCATCAGACGTGTATTGATGTTATACCAAAATACTTGCACACAAAATAATCATGCTATCATCATAAACTTGTAAAAGGCAAAAAATAATCACAAAGTAAAAGCAGTTACCAAGTGATATGGGTTGGATAACATGTAATCATCTTCCTGCCCAAACTCACTCTCTTTTCCACTGCAAAAATAGCATATATATATCAGATGATAATGCTCCCGAATAGCATCTATAGAGATGGATCTTCCTAAAAAGAACAAAAGAACGAAACAAAGCAAAACAAAGTGGAGAGAAAATGAGTCTATATTTCCTATTGGTGGAGGCAATCTTTCCCCCATTTGTGGTAATAAAATTCAGACTGACAGAAAATAGATTTCATTACAGAGTTAAAAGTTTCCATCTGTTAATCAGTAAAAGCAAATATCTTTACCATGTTAGAAAGTAATGCTACAATGATGACACATTTATGGAACGTTCATGAACGGATAGCAGGCATTACCTTCTACCTACATCAGAGTGTGTCCACAGATAAAATCCTCTTGAGAAAAGTGTATCAATTTCTATATCAGAATATTCACAGAATATGATGCCAGCGATTACACAAACATAAAGTCTCGTATTACAGCACAACTGTAAATTTATATTTTCTGATGTTTGATCTGAATATAGAATGGGAAATTTTTAAATGTACCCAAAATTAAAGAGTGGATTGGAAATATGACAAATTTTTATAACATTTGTAAATATGTCATTTTTTAGATGTAAGTCTAGAGCTAATCTATCATGTAACTCTAATTTGTTTTGTACTTAATTTAATTATGACGTGTATGATCAAGGCATGAGAAGAGACTATATAAAATCAAGTGCCACGTACATCTTTTTAGATAAATTTGTTGTACTTTTTCAGGCACATTTCTAAAGAAGACCTTTAATTCAATTAAGTTAATCCTAGCCACAGATCATTTCGCACATCGTGCTCCAAATGACCATTTAAATCCTAGAATGCCTATTACCCTATTACAGAGAGAGAATTAAAACTAAATTATATGGATATAAGGAGAAAGTACCTGTTACCAACCATCCGAAGTTGTCTGAAAGGCCAAATGTATACACCCTCTATTCTAATTTGAGCACTGCCAACATCATGTTCATCGTCAAACACGCCATGGAAAATTATTACCCCCTGTTGTAAAGTGACAATTATATTAAGAAAGCACATTCAGTGAAGATAGATGACATGTTCAATCGACAAATTTATGCCCATGATGGAAATATCAGATTTTTAAGTTGATTTTTATAATGAATTGACGGTCTCAAATGAACACACTAAACAAATAACAGACTCGTGTGATGATGCAAAGAACTGCCACCAGGATCAAAGTTTGTTCACATGATATTGGGGGGTGCCAATGAAACGAAAGAAAAGAAATGCTGTAAGTAGCAGTAAATTTCATTTATTACTGTGACCACAAGATGCCAGTTATGGTGGCTTCCAATATCTATTAGAAGCATATTAGCATTCATATTCTTGGAACTGAATAAGGGTCCCATCCAGCATAAGAGTGGTGCTTATAAAGTATCAACATGGATGATGCAGGCATGCAAGTGTGTGAGCTGTTTGTTTTAATTTCCCTATCATCTAACAGAGTTTGTATAGATATCATACTTGAGAGCATGTGTAAGCTTAAAATGTTCACTTATAAGTCAATAAGTACTAAAATAAAATATATTTTATTGATTAAAGTTGGAAACAAGTTATTTATTTTGTCAATAAGGTAAGAGTTGCTATCAAAATAACTTTTACTTCTTATAAGCTTAGACAAGCATGCTCTGATTCCTTCCAACACAACTCCTCACTTCTCAGATGATTCTTATTCAGCCCTAAGCTTCCGTTACTAATGGTTCAAACTTCAAAGATAGATGATCAACATAAGCAGAGTTGCATTTATACTCAAGACAAAAGGTTAATGCATCAACATGTGCTGCTAACAATTCTCTCCAAGAAAAATCTCTCAGTATTTGCATTCAGTGCAGTGCATATAGACTCTATTGAGTAACTCTTAGTGGTAGCATATTTTTATCATTAAGGAGTGGTATATCCAATTCTACTTGTATGGATGACTGAATGAACATTTTTAATAGATTCAGTTAGATGCTTTGCTTGTAGATCTCTTGCATACTTACTTTCTCTTGATAAAAGTTGCATGGATTCATAAACAAAGAAAGAAAAAATCAGTGGTAGCAATATCAAATTGAGTTTTCTGGAGCATCCGTTAGCAAAAACACAACATATTATGTTTATTTCTGAACGATCAAATGATTTTCATCTCTCATTATATCATTAGTAAGTGGAAATAACTCTTTCATTTTTTTCTTGAATGAGAATAATATTGAACACTTCAAACTCTTTCAAATATGAAATGAATGAATGAAACAATTTGCCATTTAAAAAATGACTGATGGAAGACAATCCTGCAGATATTCCAGTTTTATATAACAATTATTTTTTTATGGCTTTGCTAATCTCCACTTTATCACTATACTACTCTATCATGCTGCAGAAATTTCTCCCTTCCCATTCATAAACTACTGGCTGATTTCGTGAGTTTATGTATATATATAAATGGATCGCAGGGCCAGAGTGCAAAAAGACATCAGTAGAAAGAACAAACATCAAAGAATAATACATGTGCACCTATCAAGAGAACAAAGAATAAAACTAATGTCTTGGTATATTCTTGAATGTCTCCAGAAAGAAATTTTTAGAATATTCCTGAATGTCTCCAGAATGAAAAATAATCAAAGAATACTACAACATTAAATAAGCTTGGAAAACAATAGTAGTTTGAAATCTGCTTAATAGAGAGAAAATGCAACAGTGGAATGATTGTGTTTGGTCTCTCCACTTCATCGAAAATCTAGCAATTAACAATCACGCAATAAGAGAGTTATAAGAATGTTCATTTTAATATCAGCGCCATCGCCAAGGGATAGAATGAAAAATGATCATATTACCTGAACATAATGTACACCAGTTATTTTTGTTGGTGTACTAATCAATTCTAATACAGAATTGCCTTTTGATTTCTTAAAATCAGGAAACTTGGAAGAACTATTTGCAGAATCTAGAAACCCCCAATCTCCTGTACCTCGCAAATTCCAAAAAATAGATATATTAATCCAAAAAACAGATGCAAACCAATCGATACAATCCTTCAAGAATTTCAAGTTACATATGAGTTCAGAATATTGAAATAAACAATGTTGTCAAAACTGGACCTGATTTGCCAGTTCAACAGGAAAAACCGGGAACCAGTCCGGTTTTAGGTTAAAAGAACAGAAAGTTGGAAACCATTTTCACCTCAGTTCTTGTTTTATAACCCTCAATTTGACCCTTTCCCTTTTCCGGGTGGATGATAGGTCGGATTTTAAAGCATTGGAAAATATTGCAAACTTCTTGAAGCCAAAAACATAAAAGAAACTTACCAGACAGAATAAATCATATTATCAAAAAGTGCAGTACCTACTTCCGAATTATCAAAACCAGTAACTAGGTCATTCCATGATGTCAAGCAATATCTAGACTAACATTAATTAGATCTGAGATCCATTCACACAAAAACAGAAAGACAAGAAGAATCCATGAGGTTAATGCAACAAGGTGACGGAATACTCAGTTTTTAGCCATTTTACTAAAGTATCAATAATACATTCTGTCATTCTGAGAAAGAAAACTTCATTAGTTCATTAATAGTACACATGCTGCTTAAATAGGTGCAACTTTGGGCTAGTTTTTGAATTTATACAAGTCCGTAGTTTAGCTCAGACAATGGGTAAAATCAGTTTATTGAAATATCAGAACTTAAATGATTACCAAAGATGGAAACTATTAACTTTTTGACACCCAGGCCATCAAAATATCCATTCACTACTATAAGACTATCAAAAATTCGAATGTGCCAAGAAAGACCTCAAGAATTTGGCTATTGTTTAAACAAGTGTAGTGTACTTCCTGATATCACATTGAAACTATTTTCTGTTTTTTTACAAGTAATGATTTACTCAGCTGGTATCATGTAGTTTTTTCGTTTGATAACTAAACATTAATCACCTGGTATCATGTATTTTTATTCTTTCAATGCGTAATATTTACCTAAAAGGCATTTTGTACTCGAGCAGTCAAGCTATCTTACAATTACTCCAGAACAAAACCATCTACAGCTCTGAGGAAAACAAAATCAAGAAAAAGCAGCAATTGCCAAAAACCATGGTAACTTTCAAATACCTTGTGTCACAAAATCCGCCCACCCTCCTGCCAAACCAAAACCAGCAGGGACAGTTTCCTGTCACAACTCAATCCTTCATGTTTCTACAAAGTTTTACTAAAACCACCACTCTTGCCACCTTTATTCTTATTGAGATCTCCCTTGTATACCATTAGCGCATGAAGATACTTTACAATCTCAATTTCAGTTTTTTAATGTCCTGACCCATCATATGAACGCATGTGTCCCGCTTGCCTAACCTACTGCCACCCATCCCCAACTTCCTTCACTCAACTAACTCCTATCGAGCGAACATCACACATTCCTTTCTCTTTAAACAAAAACCCTAGCATCGAGATGCAAGTCGACTTTAAATTGCTTCCACCCAATCCAGATTAATAAAACTAAGATCCTAATCATCTCCTTGTACCAACAAACACCTATTACTGTATCTTCTCTGATCTGGTCTACTAAATTTAACAAGGATTTCTTTCCTGATAGAACTTATAACAGCTAATGATAGCATTTGACACATGCTTTGAGACGAAAGGCCGATCTTGCACCCATCTCCCTCCATATATGACCAGTTCTGTGACACCAACATCAAATGCCTTTCCACGATGCTGCGAGACGCATAGAGTGATTTGTGTTTTTGCTGTCCTTCCATTCAATAACATCCTTCTCTTATCCTGTATATCCCATAGTGCTTCCCCTAGTTATAATGTTGAATCCAATAATCATAAAAAATCTGAATTCCTCCTCCTCTGGATCCATTTCTATTACAATCCCTCGCCTGCTCTTAACAAATTTGAGTAGGGGCATATAAAGTTTATACTATACGCGACCATCAAGGTATTTTACTACAGTAGGATGTTTTCTCCCATACATGTAGTAGCAAATAAAGAGACTTTCAGAAACAATAGCACAAAGAGAAACTTTTTTTTTTTTTTTTGGAAGTATTGTTTCACGGAAATCTCAAGCTGGCAAACGTGCATATGCAAAAGAACCAGGGGTCAATTAAATGGGTATTCTTGATTTGGAAAGGAGTTATGGTTCTTGGACCCAGTTACCCACGGATATCAAAATTTGATTCATGCCACTATGTTCAATGGTTTATAAATTTATTGTTAATGAGGGCGTACATGGTAAAATATTTCTGAAGTAGCACTCCCAATAATTATAATCATTTTAAGCCACCTTGTGGAACATAAGATAATTATAAATGACAGAAGCATTCCTCCAATATTAAGAATATCCTTATGTCATGCTTAGGAACAAGGCAATCAATCAGAAGGTGCATCAAGTGCACACAATTCTCTTCTTGTCACAAGAGGTTTTCAAAAGGAGAAGTTCAGACAGTGCTCACACAATCAATAGGAAAGTAAGATAAGCATTACCATTTGAAGTTATGTCAAGGTATTGTCCTTCCCATTTTCAGGTACAATGGAGACCCAAAACCAAATGTTCAGTAATAAGCCTAAGCCTGCATGCTGGGGCTAGGCGTAGCTCTACCTGACTAGTTAGCATTACAAGAGCGTCAAGCTCGCTAACTTCCCAGAACATTTGTTTCCATTCCTTGGCATATAAATCAACTTGCAATCCCCAATATAAGCAGAATTTAACTCAAACACAAACATTACACACTAAGAATATGCCGAAAATGGAAAGTGATTTATTCAACAGAAATATGTAAGTGATACATGTGCTTCTGCAGCTATAGACAATACATAGAAACACGTATGCTGAAGCTAAAAGATGCACGCATAAAGAAATGGGAAAACAAAAAAAATTATTCTTGAAATTATAAGCAAAAATCAATGTACTGCCACCAGACAACTTACCTTTATATGTCCCTGTTATATTCCAAGAAGAAAATGGGCCCAACTCATGCTCGTCCTTGCTTACAAGAAGCCACTGCAAGAAGCAAAGGGACAGAAAAATTAAGAAGAATTAGGACGAAAGAGAGGTCCAGAGTCGGGGGTATTTCAATGAACCAATAATCAATTCAATTAACTACTTGCCTTCTACAGATAATGTGCAAATCAAACCCTCTAAACCCTATAGATAAATGTCTCTTTTTTTCCCTTAATTAATTTGTATAAAGCAATGCCACCAGTATCTACTCATGCATCGGTCATAGGTTCTTTAAAGAGCTCAAAAGTCAGAAAGTTGATATGAATCTTTTTATCCTTAATATTTCTTAAAAATATTTGTCGTTAGTGCCGAGCTCAATCATATGCTTAACCAATTAGAGGCCACGCTGTCAATAAAACCAATCATATAATGCCAAATTGTTTCGAGAAGACAGGAATGAACAGAAATTATCCCTTTAGAGGGAATGATGTTGAAAATTAATTCATTAACATTCTAATTTGAAGACCTATTCAACAGAAAATAAAATTGAACTTAACATTGAATGAAGCAAGTAAAGATTTTTATCAAAGTCAGATACGCTTCCTTACAAAAAATCAACTCAAAAATAATCAGAAAAGCTTTTTTGTTTCCAGTTGAAAACCAAATTCAGTAACGAACCAAAATTTACCATAAATGCGGAAAATACAGAATTTACATACATTCCCCATACATTACATTTACAATATGAGGTAGCAGTATCACAATTAAGAAACTTAAACATAATTGACCATAAAAAGGCTACCAAAAAACCAACACTGACCTCATCGCCCCATGACCTAGGCCTCTCCCTTAATGGCCTCAACCCATTTACCGGCAACAGTACCCCAGATATCAACCATGACCCAAATATAATTCGAAACAAAACCCTCAAAAAGTTGCAACTTTTCATCGAATTCATTCCCAAGATCAAGTCAAATTCTTCTCTTTCAAGTGATTTTGGAGACGCCCAGATACAGAAATGAAGCCCCTAAACTTCAAAAGAATGAAAATTTGTGCTTTGAAGAGAAATGATAGGTGGGTTTTTGCTTAAAATGGAGTCAAACAATTTTTAACTAACTCAACAATAGAAGATGAAACACACTGATCAAGTATACAGAGAAAATGAGAGCTTAACAACCCAAAAAATATCGAAATCCATTTCTTTTTCTGGTTTCAACTACAGGACCTTCACCGGTCAATTCCGTGCCAGAAACACAATTTTTATTCATTCTTTATTCAAAGACGGTTACAAACAAAATTCATACAATCTGATATACATAGACATAATGCATATATGTATTTATATATCTATATATCTATATGTACATGTACTCTGTGAAATTCTGTGAAGAGTTTTTGTGTCTTTGAGCTTAGAAACGGTGGTGGTGTAATGGGTGGTATTTTTGTCACAGTGAGTAAAATGGAAGTCAAGACTAAAAACAAAAGGCTGTTTTGGTGTTGAGGACTGATAGTGTCACAGTTGGGCATGAAATTGAGCGTCACTGTCCAATTAACCCGTATTACTTTTCGGCCCAAACTTGTTTAGGTGCAGTTACATTTGGGAAACGTTTGACACACACTTAAATTATAATTTCAACTTGTCAAACATAATTTTCATTCACACATTTTATGAAATTCATAACTTATAATTATTTTTTATCTATATTCATTCACTAACTACTTATAATATAAACATTTAAATTATAATTTCAAAGACTCTCCAAATATATGCGTATTTAATTTTGAAAGAACTTATTTTTAACCTCTATCAGTTTCAACAAAATTTGTTTAACTAAAGATGACACATTACTATTGTTTAATGGTAATATGAGATAAATTATAGATATTTATTTATTTTAAATATGTTTGGCTATTTCAAATAATTGCTTTTTCTTAAAAAAAAAATAAGTACAAAAGTTTGCTATTTTAGAAGTATGTTTCACTTCTTAAAAAGTAAATTTACTTCTTTTATAAGCTTCATTTCGAATCATTTCCAAATGTGTCCATTAGAGGTTTGGCTCAACATCCTCTATGCGTTGTCTATGTAGAGTACATATTAAATTTGTTGTCAAAATGATCTTTGTCTCATCAGATACTGGTCCATTAATAATATTATACATTCCCACCAATGAGTTAATTTGGGCCCACATAAGTATGGCTAGCAGATATCGATCAAGATAAGAAGACTACTTGATGGAAAATCGACCAAGATGGGACACATGAATGCTCAATGCGTATTTAACCATGGTATACTCTCGAGTTCATTAGATAGATTATGGAGCTCTCCTCTAAAAAACTCAAGGTCCTCGACTTTAAGGTACAACGATCACTACTCAATATAAGCTCAACACTTGAACGTTGTCTCTAAAAGAAACAATTGATAATCAACTTGTTAGGAATTATAGTCATGGCATGATTTATTCCACGGAATCAAGAACAAGATCAATCACGTGTCCACCTTCCTCAACAAATTTCTTTGTCGTCTTATGAATTATTGATGCAATCATGGCAAGCCTTCCCACTCTTTTCAAATGTCATTGTCCAATAAAACCCAGCTTCTTAAGCAAAGATAAAAGTACTTACGCAATACTGAAAGAACTTAAAGAGAATGTAAAATTAGTTATCAAAGAGAAGACTCCAAAAAGACTGTCAAACAAACAATAAATGATAGAAGAAAATGGCTAATAGATTACCTACCCCACGCAGGTCCATATGAGAACAACAATAAAGCCTTTGAACATATATAGAACTAACATCCTTTGAACATATATAGAACTAACATACTCATGGAGATTAGGGACCCCAAATTCCACATCATGATGTGAGTTGGTAAAAGAGTTGTTATGCGAAGCTGGGCATCCATTTTTCTTAATGAAGAACTCTACTAGAAAGTGCCTTATCATAGGACTAGTTTTGCTTAAGAAGTTAAATTATCAATCTCAAAAGAGAAAAAGATAAACATTGATATTTCCATCAAGATCATAACAGGCAAGACTTTGATTCATTGTAGAAAGAGATCTAATTCATAAGCAGCTATATTTAGCAAGGTTCGTGAAAAAGGGAGGACAAGAGCAAGATCCAACAAGCGTCATCTTGACTTTTTCCAAAATCTAGAGTGATCAATGTTATAGTCGAGAGAATCACCATAGGAGAAGAAAGTACACTTGATCCAATAGCAAGATTCTAGTCCAAAAAAGTAACAACTTGATTGGCAATCTCTTTGATTACAATTATCTATTGGGTGTGGTTGTCTCTCCCCAATGAAAATGCCTTGAATTTTTTGCGAATATAACTAACTTCAACGTTAACAAAGTACTTGTGGATAATGTGAGTGTGATAAATGTATTAAATTAGAACGCAACTCTCAAAACGTGGTTTTAAACCAATATTTCCATACTTAAAGATAATATTTAATATTTTATCAAGTACGAACTTTGAGTATCGAGAGGCACACGGGTTAATTTCAACAATAGTCACTAAAGTTTATAAAAAACTTTAAAATTGTCACTAGAGTTGTTTTATTATATTACTAGTCACTGAAGTTTGATATCCTCATGACCCATTTGGTATATGGATAAATGTTAAAGATAATTGATAAATTTTGTCTTATTTTGTTTGAACGAAAGTGATGTGTGGATAAACTTTTATCCTGATAACAATTTTACTAAAAATAAGAATAAATTTGTCCTCAAAAGAAGAGGACAAAATTTTTATTCGGATAATAATTCACTCATTTTTTTAAAAAGACAAACATACCTATTATAATATTTAAAAAAAATTTATTTTTGAATATTTATAATATAGGATAATCACTACCACTTGCCTGCCGCCTAATGGCAAATTACCCCCGCCCTCGCCCCACCCCTGTTAGTAATCGGGGCGGGGACATGGTCCTCGTTCCAAATTTCTCGAAATCCGTCTCGATTTTTTATTATTTTATTTTTATTTTTATTTACCAATTTAAATCGTATTTAAAAAATAAAAATTAATTAATTAAACGTCAGTAAATGATAATTTTTAATCCTTGTCCCGTCCCAATTCGTGCCCCGCATTCCAAAAATCTCTAACGTGGGCAGAGATGGTAATGGCCACCCTGGCCAGTTGCCATCCCCACCGTCGCCACCTCCACCATTGTCTTCCGACCATCGTCCTCTATCACTGCCACCGTTTTCTGCCAACATCCTTTAGCTATCGCTACTGTCCTACGCCACCACTTATATGCCACCGCCCGCCTACTATTCTTTGCCGCTCCATTCATTTTTTTTTTTTTTAATTAAGAATAATGATATAATTATTATTATTAATTTTTTTTTTATATCAAAATTGACTTTTTAAAAGTGATTTTTTCATTTATAATAATAAACATGTTATTCAGATAATTGTTATCCTTATAATTCTAATAAATAATTTTATCTACAAATCAAACAAATTCTTAAAATAAATTAAATGTTATTCTTTTAATACCGTCAATTTTAGTTGTTTACTTAACACCAATAACTAGGTGACATTGTTAAAAAATCGAATGATGTTTTAAGTGCTATGGACTAAATTTTCCTTTTCCGTGCCATGATGTGAGCGAGGCCCAATTCCGCATTATATATTTGAAGGAGCCCAACTTGATCAAATATAGTAAAACGAAGAACACCGTTTGCAAGATTGCCGTGTTCTCCAAAATTAACACAAAATTCAAGCAGCTCTTTTGGTAATTTTACGCCCTATCTTTGTATCTAATTTCATTTGTGTAAATGTTAGCCAAAAAGGATTTTGTTGAGTACAGGTTATATGTAAAATATCCGAATCTCACGAGAAAATTCCTTTCTTTATGGAATGAATGGAGTCGTAATTAAAAAAATTTGTTTCAGTTCGATCAGAAGCTAGCATAGTCGGATTTTGTGTGGTTCACTGATCTTCCATGTGTGTACAGAAAGTATTGTCCAATTTTATTCTTGTTAGCTTTGGTTTGAATTTAATTATGTTATGTTGATTGGAAGTATTTATTGTTGTGGATCATTTTGCTATTTTCTTCCTGGGATGTGGTAAAGGGCTTGAAAAGATGGATTATTGTAGGATTTTTTCCGTGGTTATTTCAAAAACCTCGTGTTGGACATAAGTTCTAGTGAATTTTGAATCATATGGTGAAACGAATGAAAATTGCCTGAACGTTGCATTTGAACATTTTGTAATCACTGTATTCTCTGTAATTGAGGAAAGTCTAATAGGCAACTTGTTATATTCCAGGGTCTATCGAGTTAAGCAGTTGTATCTCTAGTACCACTATGGATCAGAAACTGAACGTTTACATTTGGGACATGGATGAGACTCTCATATTGCTCAAGTCTTTACTAAATGGGACATATGCTGGGGCTTATAATGGTTTAAAGAATGTACAGAATGGTGTAGAGATTGGCAAGATGTGGGAGAATCATATTCTTCAAGCATGTGATGCCTATTTCTTTTACGAGCAAGTGAGTTTTCCTTTTTATGACGATCCCATCCTTTTTTGCTTTCCTTATCTTTTAGCTGATATAATATTGTGATGTATTGATTCAGATTGAAAATTTCAATCAACCGTATCTAGATGTCTTGAGCCACTGTGATGACGGTCAGGACCTTTCTGGTTATAACTTCAACCAGGATGGCTTCGGTCCCCCATTAGATACCATCAACAAACAAAAACTAGCATATCGTCACCGGGTTATTGCTCAAAAGTACAAAAAGGTACAATAATATCCTCTCAAATGTGAATGTCATATTTGTTTGCATTTTTCATGTTCTATCATCTTTATTTTTTGCTCGCGATTGGTATGACTTCTGACCACCTAATCCATGGATATTGCTGAGTTCTCTATTGATTAAACGGTCAAATAAACTATTTTGGTTAAACTGATAATCATACCAAACGGAGGCTCAGTTTTCGATCATATTGCCCATCGATAGGGTATTAGTATAATGAATACTCATATATTTGGTCCTGATGGTGCATGCTCTTTGTAATATGAAAGTTAGTCTTAGTGTAAAGACCACAGATCCCCTCATGGAAATTGAAAATGTGAATATAAATTGAAAGAGATGATTTACTGTCCGTAATCACACTATATATCTGATGCTAACAGGCTGCAGGCATGCCATAAAGAGGAAACTCGTGTATTAGTTAGCAATGTAAGTACTTATTATGAACTAGTAGTTTCAACCATAAAATGTCATCAAAGAAAGTAACTTTATAATTTACATGATAGGTTTAAGCATATCTTTTACTGAAATGCTATACCTAGACTTGCATAACATGAGAGAATAGTCAACTTGGCCCATTGAAATCTGTTATATCCATCTGTTAGATTGCAATGATGTGAAAACAGAATTTCTATTGCATGGTTTTGATCAGGCTCCAGGTTTGCTGGGTTAACTATAATGGTGCTGTGTGATTTGTACCCTCCCCCACTCCAATAAAATAAGCATCTATCCGCAACACGTGCCAACAAGAGCAAATAAAGATTCATGGGAGAGAGACAGATGTTATTTTTCATCCTCTGGATTCTGGAACCAACGTATTCTTGTTGCCTTTTTTGGAGTGTGCTAGATTAAAGAATATTAGTTCCTGCTGTTAGCTTGTACTTTGAATCCTGAAAATAATTGGCACCAGTTCGATTAAAGAATTTCTGTATTCTTTGACTAAACCCTTGGACTTGCAAAAAAGATGTTATGATGTCCAATACAATTTACTATAATGATTGTGCATTTTTACTTGTGCAGGGGTTATATAGTTTTCTCAATCAAGATGTGATAGAAGCCTGGGATAATCTCTATGCTTTATCCGACAATTATACAGATAGATGGTTTTCTTCAGGTAAATTACTTTGTGATAAGTTTTCCCTTTATTTTGAAAACTAAAAGAAATCTCAGTAGTTAGATTTTGTGCTTTGTAGGAAAAATATCACCTGAAAACATCATAATTGGCATTTGATTGCTCATGATATCTGAATTTTATGATATCCAGCTGCTGCAGGTGATATAAGATGGGCAAATATCTGCATTCAGTTTTTCTATTAGGTTTTTGTGTGCACGATCTTTTCATGTATGAATTACCCTTTCAAACATGTACCAATTCCTATTTTGTTATTGCAAATTTGCTATGAGGACCCGGTTTGCATGCTTGAGTGATGTCTACTTGCTGTTGGATTTCCTTCCATGGAACCCAAGAATGTGACAACTTCATGCTACTTTCTGCTTGTTTGCAAGTCTGACGGGACTTTTATGAGAGTATTCGTATACATATGCAATTTGTGGCAACTTTACCTGTTTCTGAAGGTTGAATTGGCAAGAATTGAACATTGTGTTGCATCTAAATGTTCTCTCCTACATTTTTATGCTGATCTGAATCCATTGGATGGGAGAACAAAATATGATATCATTGTTAGTGCTTGCCTATTTTTGTAAGATGAATGATGTGCTCTTTTCTTTTTTTTTGGTTATTGCCCAAATGGCTCGATCTTTATACTAACCTTATTTCCCACACAATGCAGCACGAGCCTGCTTGGAACAGTGTGTGGGTCGGAAAAGAGATATGACCCCCTGTTTGGAATCAGCTGATGCTAGAGATACCAATTCTCAGCATGTGAATGTCTTAGTTACATCTGGACCATTGATACCCAGCTTGGTCAAATGCTTATTCTTTCGACTTGATGATCTGATTACTTGTGATAATGGTTAGTTTATTCTTACATTTCTAGTGTTTGTATATAATATTGTTGTTTTGTGTCTCCTTCTCATTGCTTATTTTTTGTTTTGAGTTGAACATCTTGTTTCAAATCGTATTATTATTTTGATTGTCTTTGCAACTGTTTTCCTTTTTCCAATGGATATCATCAGCAACTCAGCAAGGTTATGATGGACTCAAAAAGTTAATTTCACATATTTTGTTTAATCTGCATCAACACATCCTGCATTCTTCTTGACAGCCACATTGATTTATGTGCACTAAATTGGTTTTGGTTTTGGTTTTATGCTTGTGAATATACGATTTCAGGAAAAAACTAACAAAGTTGCCAAACTTTTCAGTCTACAGTTCATGGGAAGTGGGGAAGCTCCAGTGCTTTTCATGGATCCGGGAGCGTTTCAACGGGCCAAATGTCCAATTTTGTGTCATTGGGGATGGTTGGGAGGAATGTGAAGCAGCAGAAACCATGATATGGCCATTTGTCAAAATTGATCCACAGCCAACCAGTATTCATCGGTTTCCAGGTCTCACACCAAGAGATCTAAGCCACTATTTGTCTGTGGTGTATGGAACTACTGATGAAGAAAATGACAAAACCGCATAAATGACAACACGCAAATTGCAGCTCGCCAAATTAAATCTTGTCGAAGAGATTTCAAGATTCGGGTTCATGGATTGATGATCTGAGGTGTGACCCACGCTATTTGATCACTGGGATACCAGTCTGACCTGCTATTACCCAAAAACTATTGAAATGAAGCGTATTCCCGACCTACTGAAATGCCATTCATATAAACAGATCTCTCATTTGGCTATTACTTTCAGGAAAAAATGACAATGCATGATAGTTGTAAATATTGTATTGTACAGTGATCTCTTTGATTTTTCAGAGAATGAATGCATGTATCTTTTGTTGCAAATTACTTTAGTAATGTTGAGTTTGACCATTTTGTTGGAAATTAGTTTAGTAATGTTGGGTTTGACCAAATTTGATAATTATTTAAGCGGGACATGTTAGTTGAGTATGAGAATTATAAGGCTCTACGTGTTTTACTAGTGGAGTAGATTAAGTATATTTAGTTGTTCGAATTAATTTCGAGTAAATGAGAAATTAATGTCCAAAATGAATTGTTTAAATATACGAATATTGTTGAAAAATAGGATTAGAATATTGCAGACTATTTTTGAATATGTTTGGCTGAAAAGTCGTGTCTTTTTTTATATGTCATTTTTTATCCGTCACATCTTTTCACATATTTTCATCTTACAAACACGTCTTTTGGACATGTGTTTTCTAACAATACGTGTCTTTTGGACGTATTTTTTATTAAAGTTGTGTCTTTTGATACACAACTTTTCGGGTATTATAAATAGGCTCCTTATGATAGCAAATTAAATTACTTCACTTTAAACAAAATCTCCTTGCACTTTTTGTACAAATCATTTTAGTTTAAAAATAATTTTTGCATAAAGTCCAAGTTCGGTTTGCATTTAAAAGAGTGAACAAAATGTTGTTCAGTTCGTTCTTCTCGAAATGTGGAGTGCTCTTATTACGAGAAGTGGTCGTTGTATTTTGGGAGACGTGTGCCAAAAAATCGTAAACACCTGTGCGGGAGAATTTCGTCTTAAGGAGAAAGAGTCAAAACTCTTATTCCGATCGAATCTAATTCTCAATTTTTCGATATTTTTGTAAATCGTCATTTTGCTTATTTTGCATGCATGTGATTAAATTGTCAAAATATAAATAGTGCACTAAAATTTTCCCAACATCTTTGATGCCATGTAAGAACCTTAAACTCTTTGTACCAATGAACTGCCATAATCAATCCTGCTTGTCCAAATCTAAGATTTGAAGCACTTGTATGATCATAGTTCATTAAATTCCCTACGGGAATATTTGCTACGACCCAGTACTATACACGATCGAACATAATAATTAATAAAGTTTTAAATTCTTGTTCTTTTTAAATACTGTCCAATGTTATATAATTTATTTTATCAAATAAAAAAGTGGCAGAAAAAAAAAAAAAAAAAAACCGATTGAAAAAATACTTCAAAAGGTTCACTTCGAACGAGCGATCTCTCTCTCCAAAACAAGAACAAAACTAGGATTGATTCTCATATAAAAAAAGAAGGTTAATAGCTTGTACATTTAATTGAATGGATTAATGTGTGGAAAAGATAAAATGAACAAAACTAGGATTGATTCTCATATATATGTGATCGTTGACGAAACGAACATATAAGATGCACCATTTTTAACTAGTTGCAACTGATATGGGTATCGGAGTATCTCCATATACGAGTCTCTTTAGAATTATTCAATTGTGCAAAGAAGCCTAGTTGTCCTAAGAGCTTATTCGAGAACTGCTTCAACTCCACGAAGAGCGCTTATTTTTTTAGCTCTCATTTTACTTTTTTCGGTAACATTTATTGTTTTTCCTTAATCTTATTTAATATATATTATTTGTAGATGTTAATAGTTAAAATATTTAAATATAATTTAAATAAGCATTGAAACTTACAACTTATTGAATGAAACCAATATAAAATACAAATAGATTGTAAAGTTAAACTCTTTAAAATAAGAGGCATTTTATTTTAAAACGAGTCTATGTTCTTATAACCAAAATTATAGAAATACACTGTTAAGGCTGGTTAGGTAAGTTATTATTATTAAATCTTAATTCATAATTGCGAAAGCAACCACAAACAGAAGAGATTTAAAAAAATTTATTTCTTAACTACAACGAAGAAGAATAATACAAATTGTTTTCCTCAAACCACTCTTTACACCCAAAAAAAAAAAAGGATTGGTCGTGCCAGGTCTGGCATTTTAATCCTCTAGTACGATTCATGGTATCTTTTGGATATATAAATCACAATTGGGGTTAGTTTTTTCATATTAGTTACTTGTGCAAGACAGCTTCAATTGATTCAATGATTTGCAGTACACACACATACAGAGTTTACAACATCAGATTACTCTACAAAAACATGGGATTTAGACCCATGGGGTTCAA
Source organism: Forsythia suspensa (assembly GCA_023638005.1). Classification (NCBI taxonomy): domain Eukaryota; kingdom Viridiplantae; phylum Streptophyta; class Magnoliopsida; order Lamiales; family Oleaceae; genus Forsythia; species Forsythia suspensa. The sequence goes on from CM042663.1 coordinate 997,141, forward strand.
GAGTTCTTGAACGTGTCCCCCTCATCATCATGTGGCATGACAATCACCTCACCTCACCTCATATGAGAGGCAGTGCTGGAAGTGGGTGCCACTGGACACACTACTCTTCGCTTCTCGATTCTTCTTCGATCAACACGTAATTTTGGGGACTTCGCTTTCGTAACTTCTTTACAAGATCTGTTCATTTTATAGGGTGGGTTTGGGGGGAGGACAAAAGTGCATGTAATTAGAAAACAATCAAAAATAACAATAATACAACTTTGAGTAACAAATGACTTGTTTATTTTTCGTACTTCTGTGGTAAGAAAGGATTATCAAATTTAGGCACCGGTCTTGCATGGGGAACCAGCGTCCTTCGCAACTGTTTCAAGGCCTTTTCTTCCTCCATCTGTAAAAAAAAAAGGGAGTCAAATCATATTTGCATACACTATTGTACTAAAATTATAAATAAATGGTGTAGTAGTAGTATGCATCATACATACCATCCTTGCAGATTCTGCCTCCTCTCTGTATCTTTTATATACCATTTCTTTCTCCTTAATCTGTGCAACAAGTCTTTGTGTAAGTATCCAAACCAACAAGTTCAAAGTTACAATTTCAATTATGCAAGAAAATGAGAAAGAAAAAAAAACCTTCTTATCGAATTCTGCTCTATCTACAGCTCTGTGATCTATGTGAAGATTGAACTCCTGAACTTCTGTCAGGGGCTTCCGAGCTTTATCAGGAACGGGAATGGGGTCTCTGCAATAGGAAGTGTTAAGTTCGACCAACTCAAGGAGGAACAAACATATGAATGAAAAAAGAATGTGCGATCAGATTCTTACTCTTTCAAAATAGGTTGAGCCTTAAATATTCTCATCTGAGCTTCTTCCATCTCCATCCTACTCCTTTCTTCTATTTCTCTCTGGATCTCCTCTTCGTGTCTTAACAGACTTTCTAGCTGAAAAGGTTCTGGTTTTGTGCACGGCTTTGGCTCTGGTTTTGGTGGAATCTGCAAAATGGAGATAGTAATGAGCTAAAAATTTGAGTCGAATCCCAACAAATTTAGCGCAAGAGAGGAGGATATTTGTACCACAGGGTAATCAGTTGTATAAGGATATGGATGAGCTTTTGGAATTCGGGCCCTCTCATCTTCCAGCTGTTTCTGCATGAGTTCCATGACCATTCTTTTCTCTTTCTCGGCCCCTCTTTCCTGATAAGACAGAAAAAACATAAATCAAAACAGAATTTTTTTTTTTTTTAATTTATTAAAGACGATAAACTATAGTAATTTTATAAAACTATAATGTTCATACCTCTGTGTGCAGATGAAATGGATTAGGTGCAGTGTTTCTTGGAAGAGGCTTGTCATGGTGAGGTTCGGAATTTATGGAAAGCTGAATGTAGAAGAAGAATTCATATTTAGCAAGAGAAAACAAGAAAATGGGAAAAATCAGTATAATAAGAGAAAACTGTATATCTTTTCTGTTACCTTGTCGAATAGATCGACAACAGCAGCTGGTGGTGGCATCCGTTTATCTATTGCAAAGTGAAATTCCTGAGGTACAGTAACCTGCTTCTTCATATTGCTGAATATCCCCATTTCCCCTTTACTTTCAAATATCTGGAAAGTATAAAATGACAGTAAATTACAGTAATTGAGGAATAATCTTTTTTCTGAATTTTCATGAAAAGGTGAAGATGCAGCTACCTTTCTATTCAGAGGCTTTGCCTTGAACTGGGGAACTTTTTCAAGTTCCTCCTTTTCTAGTTCCTCAGAACTTTTTATCTTGGGAGGACGTGCTCGCATAGATGTTTGAAGAACTGGTGATTTTGGTGCTGTAAGGTGAGGTTTCCATTGATGATTCTGCAAGAAACAATTGCCTTGAGTTCTATTTGGTACGTAAAAGTGAGGAATTTACAAACAATGGGGCACTTCAATAGAGGCCAGAGAAAGAGTACCTGTGCAGATTCTGTTGAAGCCACAGTAGATGTTTCTGCATTCTGAATGGCTCTCGACATTGTTTCCAAATGGAATTCCTGTGAAAATGACAATCTGTTTAATAATCCGGATGTCACAATTAGTTTTTCTGACTGTTTTTAGCAAACTAGCAAATTACCTTAAATTCTGGAGGCTGGGGTGTACTTCTCTGCAATGCTGGTACAGTTAGAGCTTCCATGATCTGTCATAGAGAAAATAATCATATGAATGAATTTGAACATGTCTTGCATTTAATTAAAAAAGGGCTCTTATGTAGAAACATATACCTTTTTGTTTAATGGACGAGCCTTAAATTTGGGCATTTTAGCCATCATTTCTTCCTCGAGCTCAGCTGAACTCTTAATTTTCACTGATCGTGCCCTCTGGGATGTTTCAAATTCAGGTGTCTTGGGCCTTGTCAGTGTAAGTTTAGGCTTCCTCTGCATCGTTCCAGCAGCATCACCCTGAAAATATTAATCAACAATGTTAGAGATAAGAGTAAACTCGCCTATACGGATTTCTGAAGTGATGCAATTTTTCTCAAACACAAGATTGAATTACCACTGAATGTGAACTGCTCATGTGAGTCAGAGAAACCTCCCTTGTACTCGATTGGAATTTTTTCATCATTTCTGCCATTGAAACAAACGGGGCTGCTGGATCTCGAACGTACATCTACACATTTTAAAATAACGAGTCAGCATTTTAAATGTGTCCCGAGAAAGTTTAGCATTTGTACAGTAGATGTTAAACTAACCTTTCTGTTTTCTTTATGAGTTTTAACAGTTGAGGAGGGTAAGAAGTTGGAAGGATTGCTGGCAAGGCCAGGTTTTGATTTGTGTTGTAGATTTGGAGGTTTGCTGATGGTAAGAATCTGTATGTGAGAGGTAAAAACAAACATTTCAGAGGAAATTATTTTTAAAAAAATGTGATACTTACTATGAGAAAAAAGATAAATTAACATTATAGTATCTACCTGTCGAGATTTTCCTCCTTCCAGCTTTTGCCTCTTTATTGCTTGGTTTTCTTGAGCAAAACTAGGAGTTCCAATATTGTTCTTCACTTTTGTGTCCCTGTGGATATATGAATCACGGAGTTAAATTACCATTCACAACATTTGATGAGTCATCTAGAAAGTGGAGAAAAGAAAAGGAACAGAGAGAAAACGAGGGGAAGTGAAAGAAATTAACATATATGTACCTTGTAGCAGTAGCCGGTTTACTGCCTTTGACTTGTGATTTCGGCAAACGATTCTTCGCATTTAGGGATGAAGGATTTCTAAGAATGCTGGCTATCTTTTTGGCTGTCTGATGATTCTTGGAATCAGTTTGATTTGCTGGTGCTGGGGTGCAAACTTCTTTTCCTACTATTTAGCAAAATTCGATTGTTAGAAACTATCAGTTGAAAGACCAAATGCACAAGAGTCGAGACATATAAGAATGAGAGTAAACTGACCTTGGGAAGCTTTTGCCGGGGAAGAGGGATTTTCAACTGCTAAAATGCTGAAATGAACAGAAACAAGAACAAATGCAATCAGGCTCAATATTTGTTTGTTTAATTTTTATCTTTATTCATTCGGCAACAATCACAAGTTGTACGAACTTCATAAAGAAAAAGAAAAGCACATGCACCTTTCGTTTTTCTCTGCACGTACTCCTTCGACATCTAATGTCTTCTTAACTTCTGGATTCTGAAATTTGGTCAAGTATATTGAGAAACGGATCCTAAAAAAAACCACTCTAATATGTTGAACAGGTAATAGCCACTTACCACATTGACAAGTTCATCCTTTGTTTCTGTCACGAGTTCATCTTGAGACCTGATAAACAGTGGTAAAAGTATGAGTACATCTTTCTCAAAGAAATACCAAGAACGAGGGAAAAAATGAATGGAAATCGTATAGGATAACTCGAGTATTGAAAAGTATAGAGAAGCTGACTTTGTTAAAGTTTGTTGCTCTGAAACTACTTCCTCTGCATTATTTGATGTGGTTGCTGTTTCTAATGTCTCAGTTGCCTGTGACAAGTGGTCAAAACTTTAATCATTTGTCATAACGTCGTCTAAACCTCGACAAAGATTGAAAAAGAAATGAGGATATGGAGATAACACAACTTCACCTTCTGCAGTTGCTCATCTTCACCAAAATTGCAGAGACTTTCAAGTTGAACTGATCTACTTGACTTGATTCTTGGCATAAATGCTGCATCAGTTTAAACCAGGGACCAAACACGAGTTTTCATATCAAGCCATATGAAACATGAAAATGGCACAGTTAAAAGGTACAAAGGACATGAAAATGGCACTATAAAAAGGTACTAATGACAATTATTAGTGATTTAGCATTCTTAATTTTAATTTCAACTTTGATTTCACTTGAAACTACAGTCTTTCCACTCATAAGAGCAAACCCTAGAAACCCGAAATTACTAAAATTGCACAGTTTTATCCACATTCACTATCCATTTCGGACCTCAAGAGCCAAAAGTGGAAAAATGAAAACTTAAATCAAGAAATTCCAGAGAAACTCAATAGACACGTTTAAAATTCCGAATAAAAGTTAAAATAAAAACTAGAATTAGATGATCAAGAAAAGAAAAAAACGAAGAATTACGTACGAGAAGGGGCATGAGGTAAGGTAATCTCGAACCAGAGCTCGGCCTTGCGAAGATCCTCATCAGTCTCCCCGTGTATGAAATCGTAAAATTGCGGTGCCGAGAACTCGTATGCCTCGTCTACCATGAACAAATTGCTTGAGATCTCTTCCACCGCCATGGACAATTGATGCAAAAACAACACTCGATTCTGTAGCCAAAACAAAACGCGAAAGAAAATTGCAGAGAGAGGAATGATAGTCTAAATTTGATCTTCCGAGAATGTAGTGTTACGAGAGAGAAAATTGGGGAGAGAGAGGGGTATTAACGTTCAGATTCTAACGGTCCAATTTCAAAAAAGACACGAAGACTGTGTAACGGCTAGAATCAGTAGTGGGTTTCCGTAGTACGTCGCCGTTTCATGGCAACAAAATTATAGAAGTGACTGTTCATATTTAAAGAGGAATTTATTGATTTTGGGGTTTGATTTTGTAGATATTTTAATTTTTCATTAAAATCTGATTTCGAAACAGTCTAAACATTTTAATTATAAACTTGATCTCAAATTCAATTACGATATGAAATAGTTTCTTTTATTTATGTATATATTTTGATAAGTAAAATAAAATATTTTGTAGTTTATGTAAGAACTATACTAAGAAATAAACCATACATATATAATATATTATATGATTTTTGTTAAATCAATTTTTTCTAATAAAAAATAGAGTTTTTGGTTAGTCGATTGTCTTTATGAAAAACGAGTCATGTTTAAGTCTCAAAGTGTTAAAAGATAGTTGGCAAAGTTAGAAACGAACTTGAGAGTACACTTCGTCAAACACGTATGTCATGCGTGATAAGACTCTAATCTTCTTTAACCAATTTTCGGTAATCATCATGTAGCATCTAATCGTCTTTCTCCAACTTTTAGTAATCATCCTTGTAGTCTAAGAACCCTACAGTGTTCTTTGCTCCATTTATTTTTCTTGAAATCGTCAGAAGGTGCAAGATGCAATATATATTTAGATTGTTGTCCATAAAATATGATATTGATTGATTAGCCGATACATACCATATGATATGAAATGGAGGACTTGGACGAGTTTGAATTTCTTTTGACTTTATTTAGTGTAAAATAATAAAATTGGATGGAACTAAACAAAATTAAAGAAACAATACATGTCCATATTAATAAATGATCATCATCTAGTCTTAATATGAAAAATCCTCAAATTATGGGTGGTCCAGGACATAGTCTGGTGTAACTGGGATACCTGGATATTAAAAAAAAAAAATCCTCAAATTAATTTTTAATAATATCTTTGAGCTTGTAATAATTTAGTTGACTTTGTTTGACTATATCTCTCCAGTAATGTCCATTAAGCAATGAATGACGTGAAAATGTACCTATAAAACTCCGGTACATTATTACGCATCTACTAATATGGTCCCTAGGTCATATCAATTTATTTGATTCAACCACCTTCAACGGGACCAATTTTACTTATCCAACATGCGTATATGATATATTGTGTCTATTATAGGAGTTTAGACTACACTTTGGATTTCGAAATTTTATTATTGATCATGATAAATACCACATTTATATTTTTTACATATCTAAATATACGAGTTTGTATACAAACACTTCTATGATTATTAGTGTTGTGGACTGGCCACTTCAATAATATGCTTATCTAGTCTGCGTTAGTTGTTGAAGCGTCTTGAGAATTGACGTCCTCTACTTAGTGAGTGAGATTATTTTGTCTACTGAATAAGTGTCTAATGAGCATTGACCAATTAAAAAGTGTTTGACCAATATCTAATGAACATTTGTTCAGTAGACAAAATAATCTCCCCTACTAAATAGACGAGATCATTTCCCCTCTTCTAAATATTAATGTGTAGTCAATAGTTCAAGTATGATTTGATAGATCAAGTTGTGTTTACTTTAGACAGTTGAGCTATTTACTCTTGTGTAATCTAGACACACTATTGTGATATGTTTGTACTTGTACACATGTATTAGGTGACTTGTCTTTACACTTGTGATCACATTTACACAACTATACTTCTTACCACTCAAAATGCTTAATGTTGTAATCTAAAATTAAAGATTTAAACATTCATATAAATTTGATTTATTCTTAGCTTTTTAGTTTTAATTTTCAGATTTAAACCAATTCAATTCCATGATTAAAACTATTTTAAATGACATAAATATTCATAAAAGTGGGGGTTGAATTTCTACTATAAAATGAGGGGTAGTTTCATATTTTAGATGCAACATATGAAAACATACTATACACTATACTTATTTTCTTGTTTTGACAACTAGTTAAAAGTCTCATTCTTATCTCCATGTGTTCGTGATCATAAAAAAGAATCGACTGTGAATTATAAAAGCTTTATCTTGGAGTAGTGCAGTACTGACAATACCTGCACAAAAGAGATGCCACACGACTTTAGGACATCAATTTTTGCGACTCTCTGAAACTAGTCCTTTCTAACTCTAAATTAAAATAATTTTGTGTTAGTTGTAATTTAATTGCTTTATGACAAAAAAAATTACTTATTTTTCACAATAATCTAAAGTCGTGTGGTAATGTGTGTAATAAAAATCCAATTTAGCTATGTATCAATTTCTAGGATGTTGGAGAATTTTAATTATTTCATTGCATGAACTTTTACATTCTGGAAAACTTAAATAAACTTTCTTTCCATTGACAATGTTATACTCCCGTCAATTTCTTAATATTGAACACGTATAACTATTTTAATAACTAGGTGCACAAAGTTTGCACTCATCTTTAATTTAACTTTGAATTAATTGTGCCATTAGTTTTAATTTCAAATTCCACGCACAATATTTGAAAAGAAGGAAAAGATTGTTATTAAGTTTGTTTGTATTTATAACTTAGTGCAGGTACTTTTTGAATTTGCAATAAATATAATACAACACCAACAAATTGGTTTAGATTATCAGGTTCTCATTATTGATAAGACACATAAATCTATATAATAGGAATTTGGTAATATATATTTAAGGAAAATGTAGTTTTTCCTACTAAACGTTTGTTGTACATTATTTTATTATACATTAATTTACTGTTAATATATACAATATAATAATTTTAATTTATTGCACTATTTTTTGTTACTTGATCGGATTTTAAGTTATTAGCTCTTTTTTTTAAAAAATAAAAAAAATCCTTATCCTTAAAAACCAAAAACAAAATTTGCAATCTAGTTTAAAGACATTTGTATGATAGTAGGTTAATAAAAGTTCTATTTGCACTTATTTTACATTTTGGAAATGTTCTTTAATTTCCTAGTAGATAATGATAATAATCAACGTTATTGTTTTGTTTAAAATTTGAAGGCTTGTTTGATATAGATTATAAATCAGTTTTTTAACAAAAAATAGTTTATTTGACCAAGAATGATCAACAATGTCATACTGTGAAGGCAAAATTTTTAGTCAAATAAATTATTTTTGATCAAATAAACAATTGTGATCAAATAAACTAGTCTATAAACTACACCAAACGAGTACTGAGTTTCGATTTAACTAAGTTTCAATTTAATAATAATAAGAGTATGTTTGTGTGTACTTATAAACACTTATAAGACAATCAAACATCATTTTCATCCACAAATTTTGTATGACCTGCAACTTTTATCCACTTTTTATCCACACATTTTATAGGAACAAATGCTTATAATCTACAAAAATCTTTACCAAACATACTCTAAATATATCATTGGCTAAAATTTTTTGTTTCTTGAGACTTAGTACAATCAAATTTTAATCTTTGGTAAAAGATCAGGAGAAACAAAACCATGTTTTGTGTGCGGAAGGACCAATCACGTGGCGCAAGACTGTTAATTCAGAAAAACTAAGGAGTACAAGCCTAAGTTTAAATACCAAAAAGATCAAGTGAATATGTTGGAAGACGGTGAACATTCTATTATATGTGATTGAATCATTAACTCCTTTAGTCAATTTTACTTATAAAAGTAATGATTGATTGTTAGATTCTGGAGCAAATATCCATATTTGTTTTGATAAAAGTTTGTTTAAATCTTATCAGACTTCAAGTGGAGGAAGCGTAACTTTGGAAAATGATACTATTGTCGTGTATTGAAAATCAGAAGAGTTGAGCTCAAAATGACTTATGGAAATACTTTGTTTTTAGATCAAGTTCGAAATGTTTCTGAAGTTAGAAGAAATTTAGTTAGTGGATCTTATTTTTTTTAACAATGTTTTAAGATCGTAATGAAGTCAAATAATGTTGTAATAACCAAGAATAGTGTATTAATTAGAAAAATCTATATTAGTGATAGATTGTTTAAATTGAATGTTGTTGATGGAAATTATCAAAATTCTTCTGTTGTTCTTAATGATGAATCTAGTTTTTTATGTCATGAAAGATTAAGACATGTTAATCATAAGAAGATCAAGAGATTAATGAATCTAAACTTGATTCCAAAAGTTCAAGTTGATAATAGTAAGTGTAAAGTTTGTGTACAAGTTAAACAAACTAAGAAACCTAATAAATCGGTTCAAGAGGATACAAATCTCTTAGAGTTGATTCACAGTGTTGTTTGTGATTCGAATAGGTCTCTAACTAGAGTTGAGAATAAGTATTTTGTAACTTTTATAGATGATCACTCTAAGTATTGCTATGTTTATCTATTAAAGACTAATGATGAAATCTTTGATAAGTTCAAGATCTATAAAGTTGAGGTTGAAAATCAATTAGAAAGTAAGATAAAAGTAATAAGGTATGATAGAGGAGGAGAGTTTCTCTCTCTAACACAAGTAAAAAATATTGATGGACTAATTTACCCATCAATTGTATCACGAATCGTGTTGAAAAAGTGAGATAACGGCAGTTTTTTGGACGGAATGACATTTTGCACAAAAAATTGAGTAGGTGAGGATGTTAAATATCAAAATTTAGAAGGTATGACGTTTTGCACAATAACTCCAATAGGTAAAGACGTTTTGTGCTAATTACCGAATTTTTTAATATAAAAGGGAGTGTTGTTTCATGTTTTATATACAACACAAAACAACAAGATTTGAAAACACGCTATACACTATACTTATTTTCTTGTTTTGACAACTAGTTAAAATGCTCGTTCTTATCTCTCTGTGGTCGTGCCCATAGAAGGAGAATCAGTTGTGAGCTATAAGAATTTTATCTTGGAGTCATGTAGTGCTGACAATACCTGCACGAAGGAGAGGCCACATAATTTTAGGGCAACAATTTTCACGACTCTCTAAACCAACCCTTTCTAACTTTATATTAAAATAATTTTGTGTTAGTTATAATTTAATTACTTTGTTATATAAATCACTTATTTTTCACAACACTTACTGGAAAATGAATTTTTTTATTGGGAAATTAATGCAAATGGTCCATAACCTTTGTCCTCAGTGCAGAAATAGTGACTAATATTTGTTTTTTGGCACATAAATCTATAACCTATGTGTTTTAGTGTGCAATTAGTCCTTATTTAATAAAAAGATAATATGTCCTTAATTCTAATTAGATTAAATTACAATTGGATTCATAACCTTTACAAAAAGGTACAAATAAATTTAGTACATTTATTAAATAATATTTAATTTAGTGTATTATATATATCACTATAGTCGTATTAATTAAATTTTTCATAAGAGAAAAATATAAAATTATTGTACTTTATATATATGTAATTCCTATGTGATATGAAAACTTGAATAATTATTAAGTTAAATTAATAACAAAATGACGTGTATAATTTTATGACATTGAATCAATTTTATTATGTTTTTTTTTTAAAACATAAAAATACTAATGAAAATTAATGTGTTCTTTATTTTTGAACAATAATAAAACGATAAATTAAAATATGAAAAATACAGTTGGAGTTCTAATATTTGTAGTTAATAAGCGATAACTCAATTAAATAAAAGTATTTGAACATCAATTTTATGACAAAATTATTTTTATTTTTCTTATGTTGTAACGATAAAATAAAAGTTTAAGTTTAAAATAATATAATTACTTAATAATAATAATAAATTATTTTATTTAACATGTTTGTTATTAGTAATTATGAGCTTAAATTTTAGTTATTTTATAATAGTTCGTAAAATATATATAAAAATTTAATATATTATCAATTTGGTCAATAAAGTGTTAATTCAAAAAAAAAATCGTTAGTTTTCTTTAATTTTTTTTATAAAAAATAAAAGTTTCAGACTCATTTACACTTTTTACAAAGGTTAAAAATTCAATTGCAATTGTTTCTAATTAATACTAAGGGCATATTTGTCTTTTTTAATCAAAATACATAGGTTAGAGATTTTTGTGCCAAAAAATAAATATTATGAACAATTTTTGCACTGAAAACAAATATTAAAAATCATTTGCGCCAATTCCCTTTCTCATTTGATTGATATTCCATTTTTTGACCTTTTCCATTACTTTTTATTTTTTTTCATTTAATTATGTTAAATCTTATCTAGAGCTCGCTAAGCTCAAATCTTTACATCATGTCAAATATTTTTCAACGATTTGTTTGAAAACATGGACGATCTAGCGCTAAACAATACTATAAAATAAGCAAGAAAATAATTAATTCAAACTCAAAATAAAGTGATAAAAACGTGTTTCCAATTACTAACAAAACAAAAACATATTGCAGCCAACCATTTAAAGAACCAGCCGCTTCACATTATTTATTTGACTTTTTTATATCTTTAATGTGAGTTAAACTTTTTAGATCTTGTTTGATAGTTTTGAAGTACCGATTGTTAAGATTTTTAAAAGTATCAATTTTAAACGTTTATAAGGGGTTCGATTTTGGGTTGTTTTTGTATAGGTTTTTAAAACAATCAAACTCATGCTTGTGAGTTCATTATCCAGTGGTTAAAAAAATTTTTAAAAAAAAATAAAAGTACATATACAGCCAATATTAAATGTAAAAAAATTATTGTTTGAAGAGAATGGAGAAAATGTGCATGTGGAGAGAAGATGAAGAATGAAGTACGTATTTTTGATTTTTGGTAGATTTAAAAATAATTATTTTATAGAAAATAATATTGGAAGATAATTTGAAAAACGAAAAAAAAAAATATCGATTAAAATTATATTACACCAGTTAAAATTAAATCAGCACCCAAAAAATAAAAAGTAGCATAAATAACATTACTCAAAATCGGTCAAAATCGACGAGAGAAATCTCCCAAGCAGATCCTTATCTTTAACTTTTTAATTTTTTGGGTCGATTTCGAGCCTATTTTCAAAACAAAACCGAGATGGGCAAAGTTGTCAGCTCATAACCCTAAATTGGGAAAAGTAGCTGGCCAACGAAAAAAGAACATAAAGATGGAAAAATAAAAAGAAAAAGAAAAACGCGTCTTGATATAGAAAAGTCAGCGACAAGTTGCATCAGAGTAGCTCAAGGTCAAAATTGCCCATTAATTCATAGATAGATCTTCCTCATCCTATATACTTTTTTTTTTTTTTTTTTTATTTTACTAGTTATTTGAAGGTGCCATCTTTTTCTGGGGTTTGAGCCTTTGCAAAGCCAAAGAAGATATTTTATTTTGGAAGTGGAGGAAAAGAAGTCTTCAGTCATGATAGGAAGAGAAATTCTTAACAAGATGAAGGTCAATTCTTGTCTTGACTTCGATTTTTGCTTAATTATTTTGCATGCATATGTAATAAGATGGATTATTAGGTATATCCAATTTGTTTATTAATGTTTGATTTTAAACCATGATATGCAGTACTGTGTGTGTGTGTTGGGGGTGGGGGTGGGGGTGGGGGTGGATTCGGAGGTACATCTTTGAAACCTCGGACGGAGAGAATAAACGGACTCCTCGAGGGCTACTTAAGCCACTTTAGTGTTGGGATATTGCAGTAGATCGTATTCAGATTGGGTTCAACAGTGGTGGAGCTAAAGAACGAATTGAATAAAATGCTTTTGCCTTGTCGGAGTTTTAATTCAATTATTTACCGGTCAAAGGGGCTGAATTTTGTATACATCATCAGTTGGACTTAGGCAAGCGTTTAATGTAAGGGCTGCAAGTGCGAAGTATAAATAGATGTATATGGATCAAGGTCTGTTTAACCTGTTATATGTATTCAATTTCTAGTCCAAATTGTACAATTTAATTGTAGTAATATGGTAATATGCTAATGTAGAAGATATATTTAGAAAATAAGTGATATGGCTAAAAAGTCTCTGATAATGTACATCTTGAGTTTTAATAATGAGTCTCCAGAACTGTTCAATTGGAGGTCCTCAACCACTTTGAATTTATAGCAGAAATGATGTACTAAGTTCCTCGATTTAGTATTTTCTGAGAGAAGCATATTCTCGGTGTGCAATTCCGAGATACGGGGTTGAAGAAATAAACAGAAAAAATGGGAATTGAAATCAAGACAATGGAATAGCATGGTTCTTTAGTTGAGCAGGACATCGTGTCTTTTCCCACGATAAAAGGATCAATGGATCCATAACAGATTAAAAGTTGTATGGAAATCACTTATAAGAGGATGAGACAAGAGTTTGGCTTCGAAGGGATGAAAAGTGGTGCCCGCCAGAAGTTTCTTTTGTTCAGTGACTTCACAGTCTGATATCTCTTATCAACAAGCTTCTATTATATAAAGCAGTTATAAACCTTAAGTTTTGATTTTGTACAAATGCATAATAATTTCATGCTCCTGCTTGATAACTCTTTAGGTTTACATAAGCTTTACCACATATTCCCCTGTTTTCATCACCCGTCCTTCTCTTTCAGCAATCTCCAAGTACCACCTTTTTCAATTGAAAGGTTCTGTAACTTGAAATCTTGATATCTGGGATGTGTGCTAGAATCAACTATTCCTTAAACTCATCCGGAAATTATAGTTTTTGGCTGAAGTTTCTAAGTTTTCGATACATTCAAATTTTAATTTCATTATGGTAATCAAAGTTTAGGTGCATTTCCTCTTGAAGAATAACGTTGCATTCTGGTTGGCCATCTGTCAATCAACACTGTTGTGTGTCTACTTGTTTTGAACTTTAATGGCATTGTCTAGGAATTATAGTCTCTCTGCTATTATTTTCTTCATTCCTTTGAGTATTTGGCACACAGTTGTGATTGGAATTACTTGCAGGCTAGCTCTGTTGTTTAATAGTCATCCCACATGTAGTACATATTTTTCATTAAATCCTATTTGGTACAACGCCAATGTGATCGCATGTATTAAACCACAACAAATTCTAAACTCGATGTTACTGCTAAAGATCTGAGTATTATATGCTGGGTCTTACTATGATGGTTGTTTATGGATGACAAGATTCATCTTCTGGATTTACTTCATTTTCTATTATTGTTCAGGAAAAAGCATGCTTTTCCACTCCAGTCACACCTGAAGCAGGAAAAGGCAAAAGTAAATTCTCAAAGCACATTACTCATGGCTTCTATCTTGAGAAAGGAAAATCAAATCATGCTATGGAAGATTGTTTAGTTTCTGAATTCAAGAAATTTGGTGACAATGAGTTGGGTCTATTCGCTATCTTTGATGGGCATATGGGGCGCGATGTTGCAAAATACTTGCAAGTGCACCTGTTCGAAAAAATTCTGAAGCAGGTAATCATATTATTTCTTCTGTTTCATTTCCTTGAATATCCCAAAATAATGGCTATTTCAATGTTCTTCTCTAATTTGATCTTCCTTTTCACTCTTTATCCATTTCTATGAATAAATTGTTCTTTTTATTTCTAATCTTGATTTACTTCCTGAGTAACATTTCTTTATTTAAGCAGCATGACTTTTGGACCGACACAGAGAGTGCGCTAAGGAGAGCTTATAAGACAACAGATAACGAAATATTAGAGCAGTCGTTTCACTTGGGGAAAGGAGGATCGACTGCAGTTACCGCAATATTGATGGAAGGGCACAAGCTAGCAGTTGCAAACGTGGGGGACTCTCGGGCCGTCATATGTAAGAAGGGTGTTGCGAAACAAATATCAGTTGACCATGAACCAAACAAGGAAAAGCCAATAATTGAGAAAAAGGGTGGCTTTGTATCAAACATTCCAGGTATTCTAATTACTGGTTGTGAAAGTTGGATGGGATTGACTTGACATGAATTGATGGTGATATGTGGGTTGATCATAGTCATTATAAACTGGCATATTTTAATTGATTTGATGTTTATGTTGACTACTTTTCTCGAGGGCCTCAAAGGATTATGCTGAACCCCTCATCTAAAAGTTTCAACTGTTGGAGATGATAAGAGCTTATTTATTTAAAAATTGTCTTCAATATGCTTCCTCACATGCAGACATGATTCTTTTTTATTTATTTATTTATTATTATTATTATTCAAAGCCCCGACACATGCACGAGGTGGCAACGAGACTTTAACACCGTCTTTTGCCTACACATATAATATGTTGAACCACCTCATCTAAAAATTTAAATTGATAGAGTGGGAAAAACTTATTTAGTGCATGTTTGGTTTTGTTAAAAATTAGTTTTTAGCAGATTTTGATAAAAGTAGATGAAATGTATGATTGAAAAGTCGATAAAAGTTGTGGGTCCCATGAAATGTATGGTTAAAATTATTGTTGATTTTCACTCAAATTTTAATCAACTTTTTAAGCATAACCAAACAAAGGCTTATTTAAATTGTCTTCAACAACAGACTAATTTGCCTGCCTGGATGGCCTTTCTACTTGAAAGAACTTATAATTTTCAACCTCTTTGCTCTTGAATTCATAGAACTGCAAGTATTTTTCCTCAGAAAATTATTTGTCCCCTCAGATGCAACTCAAAGTACTTTATCAAATGCCATTCTATTATTAAATTAGACCGATTTATTCATCTAAGCTGAGATTGTGTGATTCACACAGGTGATGTTCCTCGAGTTGATGGTCAGCTGGCTGTGGCCAGGGCATTTGGCGACAAGAGCTTAAAGAGACATCTTAGTTCAGAACCAGATGTTGCAGTCGAGATAGTAGATGACGACGTAGAGTTTGTCATTCTAGCTAGCGATGGATTATGGAAGGTGGGATATCTCAGAAACCTATGGTTGCACTTTGTACAGTTGTAATTCTCGTCTTCTTACTTTTGTACAAACATTTTTCTAGGTGATGTCGAATCAAGAAGCTGTTGAATCCATCAGAAACAAGAGTGCTCAATCGGCTGCAAAGCACTTGGTCGAGGAGGCTGTTTCTAGGAAAAGCAAGGATGATATCTCTTGCATTGTTGTCAGGTTTCAGTAATCTGTATAATTTCTTTAGGTCGACATTATGCTTTATGAAAGGATATTCAACTGAGTGAAAAATGTGATCAGCCCAATCGTGCTGTTGTGTGTATTGGCCATAAGTTGTTTCTCTTGTTTAAGGACAGGATTTGCATCCGAGATTACACTTTGTATATCTATATATGTATATGAAGTTATTGATGATGATGTTTGATAAGTGTTTTTATTGGATAATCACTTGTGTCTGTGAGATCAATAATAAGGTGAAACTGAGCAAGAAACAATTTATTCAATTAGGCCTTAGCTTATAATGTGAGTTAAAAGCTGATTTAAATTCTCATTATTCTTGTGGTGTTAAACAATTCTTAATCAAAAAATGATTTCAACACAATGATTCCAACTTATAAATATTTTGAAGAACTTTGAAAAGTTAAATATACCGATTTTTTTTTCTATATTTTAATAAAATATAAAAAATTAAAATTAATTTTAGGAAAATTGGTTGGTAATCAAATAAAAATTTAAAAAATAATTTAAGAATACTAATAGATTTTTAGTTAATAATATTAAAGTCATAAATAGTTTAATAATTTAATTTACAGTCTGTCGATAAATAAAATGAACAAAATATTTTATTTAAATACTAAAAAAAATTATATTTAAAATAAAATAATAATTAAAAAAATAACTTATGCATCAGTAATACTATAAAAAAATAAAATGATATTGTAACTTACTAAAAAATATAGAAAAATAAAATTTAAAATTTCGTCGGTAATACCGACAACTTTATGTCGGCAATTAGTGATCAAAATACCGTTAGTGATTGTCAACAACATAATCGTCCGTAATAGGTGACAAAAGTGTATCAATGATGACCAACGGTTTGCAGTCGGTAATTCTATCTCAATCACTAACATATATTAATTTCTGTCATGGTCTATAACAATTATATCGTCGGTGATCACTGTCGAAATTTCTGTTAGTAACGATGTATTTTTGTTATTATGCTTGAGAAGGCACTCTCAACGTGTTTGTCTAAGACTTCTAAGTTGATTGAGTCACCTCTATTGAAACTCAATATAATTTCATTTAAACTTTAATTGGGTCACTATACTTCAATTGATGTCAATTGGGTCAAGCGTGTTATATTTTAACAGCAACGTAGGAAGGTTAGTAGTAGTTAACGTTCATGTAAACGTTCATGTAAGCATGGCAGTTAGTCAATGCGACCAAATAGGACAAAGTGATATAATTTGAAACAAAATTAAAGTATAATAACCAAATTAATCACATTATTCTATATTAACAAGAAATGTGCCAAAATGAAAAGGAATATGACGAATCCACAACTTCAACAACTCAGACCAATCCATCCTTATCTCACGCACATTCTCCCTTTCCCAAAGCCAAAGGATTATTTTGAAATTGAATCCAGAAAGAGACTTTCGAAAAATCTTTGGCCAATATATGACATAGTCCGTCGGGTTTCACCAATGCTACAAGATGTTTGTTAAAAGTTCAGGGTTTCCGGTGTAAACCCTACGCCGATTAGAATTTTTGCTAAAGACGAAGATGAATGTGTCAAAACCATTATTCGCCTCCATCGAAACCCTACTTTGAATCATTCAAATCAAACGTAAAAACCCTCCAATCATTCATGATTAACAACCCTCCCTCCAAACACCCTTCCAAAAAACAAAATGATAGCAGCCACCTTCAATGATAAGTACAAATTTGTACTTATCTAAGCTCATAAAAAGATACGATTATGAGTTTTCTTTTTTGTTTTCCGTTTAATTGCGCGTTATTTTTTTATTATTTTAGAAAATAATAAAATTCAAGTGTTAATCTGACGAAAATCCGAAAAGAGAGCAAATAGAACAAAAATATATTCAATTGAACAAACAAAAAGACTTGAGGGACTTAACATGTAAATACCAAAGGAATAAACACAAGAAATCATAAAAACTAACCATGCGATCGCATGGTTAGTAATATCTGTGATCACAAGATGCCAAAATGAACTGCAGAACGTAAATTGATTGAACCATGCGATCGCATGGGCAAAACGCGCAGTTAATGGTAGTTTTCTGATGAGAATAAAACTATACCAAGTCTAGGATAAAACAACTATTTAATCCACGTCTTGGAGAGTTCGAAGGGGTAGTATAAAAGCAAGAGAATAGACATATCACGGGAGGCGAATTTTGGAGAACAAGATACAAATGAAGAATCAAAGATTGAAGAACAAGATTGAAGATTCTTGAGCCGAGATCACGGGTTTTATTTATTTTTTCTTCTTCTTTCTTCGTAACATGATGAATTCGATAATTTTAATAATTAATGAAATCATGTCCGGCTAATTTACTTGTTGCTAGGATGAACAATAAAACCTCATACTTTTAATTAATTAGAAGTTTTTTTCGTTTTAGTAATTAATTGTAATTAATTGCTTTTGGGTTGATTATTATTTATTCATTATTTCTATTATTTTAATGCTTGATCATCGTTAGAATATATTGTGATCTATATTGAAGTCGAGAGATTCAATATAAATTAAGCACATGGTATTGAATAACATCGGGTCCAATAATAGATAGATATTACTGTTATGCTTTATGAAATCCGATTAGGTGTTCTTGATATTTTAATGCATATGTTTATGTTCGAAGCTTAATTAGAGATAATTAGGTTCAAATATCGATATAGAATTGATTGACCATCGAGGGAAGCTTTTGATTATATTAGGATCACCAATTTTCAATCCAAGGTAATTATAAGCTAAAGTGATTAAACGGATAATTGATTAAGGAACGTGTAGGTGGATTCGTGAATCCTAGTGTTGGTAAAACTCGAATTCTTTCTCACAAATTTACTTTGATTTCTTGATAATTTAGATTTAATTAAACAATTAGAATAGTTAGGAATTAAAACCATAAACAAATATATGTTCTTACATTGTTAAAATTCGAGCTATAAATTAATTGATTTATTGATAACTAGTCATCGTGGGTTCGACACTTTACTTCTCACTTTATTACTTGTTAACGATCTGTCCACTTGCGGATTGAAATCACACAACACACAACACCCAACACCCAACACGAAAACACGGCACCTCTAAATCGTCTAGTCTTAGATCAACTCAAAGCAGTGAAAGATCAGAGAAATTCAACCTACTTGTTAAATTATAAATGAGTTAAAATCAAGTCATTTCGACGTTAGTCAAAGTGGTAAAATTAGACGCAGTGACCCAATTGGTTCTTGTTTGGCTAAGTTTAAATTATAAGCTGGTCAAACATAATTTTTATTCACACATTTCGTATGATCTACAACTTACTACATACTTATTATCCACATATTCTATAAAACTTACAACTTATAAGTACATAAAAAATAATTTCAACACTAACAAAGATGCTGTAAATCAAGAATTGCTATTAGTCAAAGTGGTGGAATTAGACTAGTGATGGCAACGGGGATTCGGATTGGATCGGCCTGATCTATATCCGTCCCAGATCAATTTTAGAAGATTCAAATCCGCGGATTAATTCGCCATTTTTCGAGGCGGATCGGAGCGGATCACTGCTTTGATTCGCTGATCCGCAGATTGATCCGTGTATACTTTTTTTTTTGTCAATTGTTATTCAAAAAATTAAGCAAATATTGAAACAAACTTTACTACTTTACTACTTTTTTCTATTTTTTTCTTTTTTTATTTTTCAAATTGGACGGATCGAATCGGATCTCCGCTTATCCGCGGATCAAGAATTTTTGGCACCATTCGGACCGAAATCCATCGAATTTAGGAAGAATCAAATATTTTTGCCATCTCTAAGTTTGACCCGATGACCCATTTAAATCACAATCACTTTATTCTATATTCTAGGGATTGGTGCTCATGGTTTATCATTGAAACCATTCTACCCTATGTGAGAATATCAAAATCTCATAAAAATACAAATTGTTTTCCCCGGAATCGAAACATGGAGTCTTGCATGCGATGTGTAATGTCGAGCTGCCACATATACCATTTTGCATGTAAAACCCTTTGTACTGTGAAGCCACGCATCTCTCTGCCCATACCTCACACCATCCTCGTCACTCACACCTCTCTCTCTCTCTCTCTCTCTCTCTCTCTCTCTCTCTCTCTCTCTCTATATATCTATCTGTTTATATACCCCTTCTGTATCTCTTGCATTTCATTCATCAACTCATTTCTTTCACGAAATTTGTAAGAGTTTTTAGTCAGATGGGTAGTGTTTGTGCTGAGATACAACACAAGTTTCATCACTCTCACCAACTTTATTTCAATAAGAAGATTGATATTCCGCCCAGGAAACTCCTCAGCCGCCGGTCCACGGTGCCGGTGGACTTTTTCATGGAGTCCCCAAAAGCCGAGGCTGCCATTTTCCGAAAATTCTTGCCCTACAATGACGATGACGACGACGAGGATCCGTACTCCTCGGACCATTTCAGGATGTTTGAATTTAAGGTCCGGAAGTGCAGTAGGAGCCGGAGCCATGATTGGACGGATTGTCCGTTTGCTCATCCAGGAGAAAAGGCCCGGCGAAGGGATCCGAGGAAGTATAATTATACAGGAACTGTTTGTTCTGAGTTTCGCAAGGGCTATTGCAAAAAGGGCGATCACTGTGAGTTTGCTCATGGGGTTTTCGAGTGTTGGCTCCACCCAACTCGCTATCGAACCGAGGCGTGTAAAGACGGCAAAAATTGCAAGCGAAAGGTCTGTTTTTTCGCACATTCGCCGCGCCAGCTTCGCATTCTTCCTGATAATTCTCCAGTTTGTGTTGAGAATTTGAACCATTGCTGTGTTCATTGCCATTCAATTACTAATTCTCCAACTTCTACTATACTTGGCATGTCCAATTTGTCTCCACCGGTTTCTCCCGGGTTTTCAACGGTTTCAAGGTATACCGATCGATTTAATTCCGGTAGAATGAGTTATAAAGATGCAATGACTGAATTGATGAGCTCTTTTGAAGCCATGAATGTGAGTACTGATACTTCAAATTGTTCTAAAAATGGCAATTTCCCTTGGATTGATGTGAATTTTTCTATTGATGAACCAACCCAGTTCAATTTATCCCCTTCAACACCAAGTCCCTCCACCAAATTCTTGAATGGACATAGCAAATTCTTTAGGGATGCAGATTTGATGGAAGACAACAAGTACAATAATGAAGATTGCTTGGCTGGACCTGATCTTGGGTGGGTCAATGATCTCTTGACCTAAATAATGAATATTTTTGTATATATGGGTGTGATTATTTTGAGATATTTGTGTAGTATTTTTAAATATTGTTGCTTTTAATCTATTGTAATGTGTTTGTTATAATCTTGTAATAATATCTCTCTTTTGCATTCAATCGAAATTTATTTTTTTTTCATAATTTTTAGTGATCATCAACCCGAGTTCTTCGATTTGAATTACAATTTCATTCAATAATGAATCATTACACTTATTCCTTAAGTTAATTGAAATTAATTAGTAATTGATATTCTTTTAGAGGAATTATAAATATGAAATTTGACAAGAGTGTGAGGTGCAAAAATCAAATGTACTATAATTTGTTTGGAGATATGAATAATTAGAGTGATGTGTTTCCTAGGAGGGGAACTTATGTGTTGGACAGCAAGATGGTAGGGAAGAGACCATTTACACACTTCTTAAAATAATCGAATCCGATGATAGGATTGTAGGGTTCCATGCTATTAGGGCTGCTGGGTTAGGTGGGTTCTTGTCACAAATTCACAAGCAATGCAATGTGAACATTAATTGGGTGGGGGTGGGGGTGGGGGTGGGGGTGGGGGTGGGGGTGCCCCATACTATTGTGACTTTAATCTTTAGCTCCACAACAAGCCCATATGCCTTTTGTAATGGCTGAATGACCCACACAAGTTTTCACATTTGTTTGTTTGTTTCTTTTTGGAAGTGCATGAATCTAGTCACTCAACTTTGCATTATGGTGGATCTACTTTTGTGCTGAACATTGCTCCAAGTTCAGTTAGACAGATATATTGAAATTTTACAAGACTATTATGGTCCGTTTGAGACGGCCAATGCAAGTTTGAAGAGTCTCTAAATATGCTAGCCTATATTTAGTGGCGGAGCCACATATTTTAAGTTAGGAGGTCTCAAATAAGGGTGGGCCAGGGAGAACCCCTCTCACGGGAGTAGCGCCCCTGATTTTTTTTTTTTCCTCAAACCATAATTACTGAATCCATTTTTATGAGAATCTAATATTTTTTTTATAAATCATTATCTTTAAAAAACTTACAAGAAGTCATTGCACAAAAATATTCAACATCTAAAACTAGTCAAACTGTTGTTATTCATATTGCTTTCTACAAAATTATCCTCCAAAATAGGAAGATTCGGTGCACAAATAAAATTAAATATCCTCAAACTCTAAAGAAAAAAGAAAAAAATCAATCGAACACGATATGTATTAACAAGCAAAGTACACTTATTAATTTTGTATTATCATATTGGGAATGAGCCAATCATTTGTAATTTTGCATTATTAATTAAACCAATAGGTTTAATTGTCTCATAACATTAAATTAATATTGGGTTAATAAATCTAATTATTATCTATTAAATTGATATTGAGTCAAAGTTAAATTGCATATTAAAAAATTAAAAAATAAAAATCTCAAAAGTTGGGGTGTAGGTCTCCCCCAGGACCCCCTTGGCTCCGTGCCTACCCACATTACGATCCATCTCTCTAAATAAGTCAACTCATTACACGACATACATGGTTAAAAGCCATGTCAGGCCAAACAAGAGCGGTCCAACCCTTTCTACTAACAATTTATTTTAAGAAAATTGAAATATAATTTTGTTTGAAATAGTTTGATAAATAGTACCCACCACTAAATAATTGATTTCTAGTTTAATCTAATATTTAATTGATTTTTACATATCAATTCCTCATTATAAGGAAAATACCCGTAAATTATGGGACCAAAACCCTCAATTCTTCATATTGTCACAATTAGAGCATCTTCAATATATTATATTGATTGCAGTATACGTGACATACAAATAGAAAAACGTACAGTCTACATGTATTGATGTCTAATTAATAGACGATCAAATTCAAAATTGATGTCCAATAAATTTTATCTATAACTTAATACTGTGCCTAGGTTTTTAAAATGTAAAATAAATTAAAATCAAATCAAATAACATATTATTTTTATGGAAAGGACCAAATCAAAGTATGTGAAACACAACTTTGTTCTATATTCTAGATTAATTGATTTTGAAGAAAATCCAAAGTCCCATGTATTAATTGTTAGAAATATCTAGTAATTGTCTAAAAACTTATGAGGTATTTTTATTTGATTAAATATTTTTTGTTCCTAAATTTTTCATCGTGGTCTTAAATTTATGATTGTTCGGATTAATTATGAAAATATTTTTTATGCATCAAACTCGAAGAGAGCATTATGAATTGTTAAATAGTAGCATATAACATATTCCAAATGCATTAGAATTCAACGAATGAGACTCCATTGATAGATTTCTTCAAATTCTGTTTAAAATTCAGTAAAACCATTTTAAACCTAATCAATATCACAGAATGTTGTGAATATAAAGAACTCGAGAATAATCCACGTTGAAATTATGTTTTTCCATAATCATTTGAAGTTCATATGATGTTTTAGCATAAGCTTTTTTGAGTTCTTTTCAACTCAAGCTAGCCATACTTCTCGAGAACAAGTATTTCCTTAGAGATCAAAGAAACAAGGAGTGCAAGCATTCAAATGTCATAACCAACATTAATGCAGACAACCTTAAAAGCTATATATCACCAGCCACTGGTTTTTAAGATTCATTACCAGATTATAGCATTTACATAGGCGCAAAAGCAAAACTCAACAAACTATTCAATCCACGCTCAAATATACGTCAGAAAGTTTAGAAAAACTAAAAGATATTCTTGATCAATGAATCATTTCAGGAATTAGGATAAACAATGTAGAAAATAGCTTTTGTATTTGTGTAATAAACGAATGCACATACGTTTGTGATTGATCCTCACTGCATCAGGGTCTTCAAAATACAAGTCTTGTTCTGTTTGTAAGGTAGAACTCGTAGCTCACAGTATGACTTTATTGCTTTTGCAAGGCACTGCTTCTCAACGTCCTCAGATTTCTGTACAAAACTCCGCAAATTATCCCTGTGGGAAACTCTTTCGACCTGAAACAACAAAGAAATTATTAAATCTTCCCTAAAGGAATAGCACTTATCACCACATAATTCTACAGCAACTCAGAAACCCAAGTGAGGTGTTTTGAGGTCATTCCTTTCATGTTTAATAGATAATCACACTGGCATTCTCGACAAATATCTAGCTCAAACAATTTTTTTTCAAGGTTCTATATACTTTATCAAACTTTATTATAACACATTCCGTCGTCTTTGAAACCTGCCAAAATTAAGTTCGAAACACAAGTTTTCTAATTCTAAACCATATTTTTTATGAAACAAATTTTAGATCAGTGAAATTTCGGAGTGTTTCTGTCTACATGAACAAGAAATGCTGGGTACATGACCTCTATAGATCATACATTATAATGGAGAAGATGAGATGCTGACTGATATAAATCTAAATATCTATATAAATCAAATGTTATGAATCTAAAGAACTCAAGAATAATCCACAATGGAAGTATGTTCTTTCTCGTCATGTTTTTCATAATTATGTTGTTTTTCAAAAGAAATAAAGTCAATGAACGTAATCTATTGAGCCCATTAATTCTGAGAACCAATATTTGTTGCTACTCGGTATACGCAAAAGCCAATGAGCATGAAAATAGAAAGCATCGCTTAACATTAGATCAACTACCATTTGCTCGATAATTGGCCCACCATCAAGTTCTTCAGTGACAAAGTGACTTGTTGCACCAATCAATTTCACACCATAATCAAAGGCCTGTCAATAATGTATGATAGATAAAATTAGAATTTTCTAAACTTCTGAACACTAGGAGAGAGAAAGATGTAACAAGTAATATAAAGAACACTAAAAAATTGGACCTGCTTAGATGGATTCCCACCCTTGAAAGAGGGCAACAGGCCGTGGTGAATATTTATTATATCCTTCCCATAACTACTTAAGAAATTTCCAGAGAGTATCTGCAGCAACCAACTGAATATTATGTTGTCTTGATTTTCTAGATGTTGAGTGTCCATGTTGAACACCTGACAATTGGACATGGGCCTGATATTCTACATGATCATGTTCAGAAAGAAAAACAAAGATGTCTAGAGTGTTATATAACCAACTCAATTTTCCAATGCACATTTCAAAAGAGTTGTATTACATTTTCGGAACCATTTTCCACAGAAAGAAAAAAGAAAAAATCAATGCTGCACAGCAGTTTACACAATTCTCACATTTGGCCACATGTCCACACCAACATCTATATGAGCCCAAGTGACACCGAATCCAAATTTTATTGGTAATAAGGCTTAGTTTGTTTTTGTTGAGACCAAGTAACAATGAAATAAACAAAATATCTAAGAATCGGGTTACCTGCATGTATCTAGCAAGTACTAGAAAATCTGTATCCTGAACCAAATTCAAGATCTCTCCTTCTCTTTTGTTTTCATTAGTTGTGTGCAGAAAATGGTAAGGAATTCTATGCCTTTCAAGAAATCGCATCACGTGAGTGTTTGGAACTCTGTCGTGATTGCTGTTAGACAGGCAGTTAATACCGTGAAGAGCTGTCTCTAAAGCTAAATAAAATTAAACAAAGGTCTGGTCAGCCAGTGTTTACCTTATTACAGCTGTAATATGAACTGGAAGTCTTCCATCCTGCCACCCATGCAACAAATCAACAAGGCAGTGGTCCTGCACCAAACAATGACAGCTTCAGTAAATGTCAAAACAAATCCATTTTGCACCGTTCTGCAAAATTTAGCTAATTTACCTGCTTTGAAGCAAGGACTGCAATCTTATATTTGGGATCTAAGCTGGGCACCCGAACAACAGATGTCATGGCATTGAACATATTTGATAGCTTTTAAAAAATCCTCATCCATTTGCATCCTTGTCCATTTAACAGGATCAAAGACAAATTCACTGTAAATTGCAGGGCTTTTTGCATGTTACAAGGTAAACTGGATACATGTAAATCACATCAAACTGACAGCACTATGAAACACCTATGAATCTAGCAGACAGTAGAGAATGTTTCCCATTTTCTGTTTGGGGGAATGGTGATATTTTATGATTCGATATATATCTGAAAGAAGAACTTATCAACTAAAATCTACAGCAGCATTCTCCCCATTTTCAGAGTAAAAAAATTCGCATACCCAAGCCAAACTATGTGAAACCTTATGACCATTACTCCTAGTTACTTGGACTTGGCCATCTGCAAGCATCATCATACTTTTCTTGACTTCTTTGACTATCTTGCCCTTTGCTGAGGTACCTACCTCTTCTGTTTGAAGTGGCTAAATTGTGTACAGAACTGCACACATGCAAAAGGCCACATCACACTGGATGTGCTAACTGGCATATAGTTGGAAGATTCTACGCTAGTCCCAAACCCCAGTGCAATGGACCAGGACACCAGATGAGTGCATGTTCATGTAAACGAGACCGAACACGTGCCAAGTGCACTATACACAAGTATAGCCTAGAAATTCTTGTTATACTCCATGAGAGACTCATGTTTGGCCCTTATTATCACAGAAGAATAATAATAACATGTTTCAGATTAAACTACATAGTACATTAATCTTTAACATGTTCCAACAACAATAAAACTAGCTAAACACTGAACCTCTAAAATGTTCTAATCCTCTCACATGATCTGTTTTAAAGATCCACGGTGGAAACAATCACAAGCCAAAATGAAATATGTTATCCTAATTCTTGTCGCTAGTAGCATCATAATTTTTTCACTACATAGATAGCTCAGATCCATGTCACAAGCAAAGCATAGTGATATTTATATCTTTGGTTACCTTTTACATGCAGAGTAATATTTCAATTTATTAACTAGCTAACTACTTCCTCGTGAATGAATCTTGTAATGGATGATTTACAGTGTGAGCTGCATCAAATCATGTTTGTTGTTGCACACTAGACAAGAAGAGCAGAGCACGTAAACCCAAAGAAATTTTCTAAATCTGCTGTTGCAAAATAACAATTCTTCAGAACAGGTACCTGATAAATGATAATACCAGTGGTTGAATATATTGAGCACACCAGTGACATGCAAAAGACAAGCACATACAACACTGCACATATAAGATCCCATATAGAAGAAGTTTGCGTATTTGTTTAATCTTTGAGTGCATAGAACGCATGTTCAATAAGTTGGGATTTCCTTTTGGCAATAGATTTAGCCCAACTCGCTTGATTTGTTGG
This sequence comes from Forsythia suspensa, assembly GCA_023638005.1. Classification (NCBI taxonomy): domain Eukaryota; kingdom Viridiplantae; phylum Streptophyta; class Magnoliopsida; order Lamiales; family Oleaceae; genus Forsythia; species Forsythia suspensa. The sequence goes on from CM042663.1 coordinate 1,024,373, forward strand.
ATTGGAAAAGTGCCCAGATAAAAACTGAAACAATAATAAGAAATAGTGTTAATTCGCTTATTATTACCATCACTAGCTGTTTGATCAGTGCAGTGGAGATTGTTAAGTTCTGTTCTTCTAGAAAAATGATGCATTACAGCAAAAGTTAATATAGCAACTCAAGAACCAATTGTTTTAAAATTTGAAAAACCCTCCATGACCTTCTCAAAGAAAACTTGGATTTAGTCAATCGACATCCTCATCTTCTTCGTAAGGATCCACAGTTGAGAAGTTCTGTATCCATATCAGGTTCTACTCTTAATCATGACATTATGTATATTAATTATGTCCACGTATCATCAAATATCATGAAACATTTACTACACAAATCGTTATTTGTTTGATTTTCTAACAGTAATGACCCCTCCGGATCAATTATACCTGAACCAAAGACACAATTATGGATGAAACCAAACTCTCTGCTATGTTACAACTTCAGAAGTAGATTAATTAGCACGGATTCGTGTCAAACTAGAAAGTTAAAACCAAGTCAAGTTAACATAAACCCCAGAATATCAACAGAACATGTGAATATCTTAGATTAAAAATAGCAAAGACAAAAAAGAGAGAAAACCTTCTTGAGTAAAAGACATCCTTTTTTTCCGGCACGAAAGCATCAGCGTAGAGAATATTGCCACCTCTTGAAGCTATGCATTCCGACAACTTTGCCACAATTCCCACCTCATCCTATTTTTTGACAAAAGCATAAATTCAAATTCCCATCTCCCTATTTCATTAAAAACATATATGCTTATATAATGTTGACTCCAAAAATTCATCAACTGTCAAAACGTGCAAGAGCTATTTGAGCAATGAGAATAGGAGGGCATCCGCTGGGCAACCCAACACAGCCTTAAAACTGTGTTCTTTTACAGGTCGGTCCCAAAAAATGACATTTGGAGCTTTTTGCACATTGCTGATAGATTTTGACATCAACACATAACATTTGACTATACCCATATATATTATTGTATGAAAGAAAAGGGGGTGGAGGACTTACCGGACAATGGAAAACGTGAATGCCATGGATGAGAGAAGGAGAGGTGATCTCATCGAGGGACTCCCCAGGAAATTTCAGGGATTTAAACGACCTTTTTGTAAATAATTGAACTTGAGGGGAAAATCTTCGGAGGACGCTCATGTCCGAAAAGAACAAATAGAACACGCGCGCACGGCTCACACACCCACCCACAATCTCTGTGTATGTCTGTCCGCATGGACGAGAGCCCACCAAGAATTCAGCAGCTTAATAACATTATTCATATTCTTAAAGGTTGAACCCAAGCACTCACCACCTCGGCCATGACTTGGTGAAAGACGCAAATTGCAGAAGAAGCAAAGTTCAGATTGCTTTTTCACTGCGCTTGCTAGTAGCCTCCTCCATACCGAAGATAGTAGCGAAGCCTCACTCTTACTTTTCAACCAACTGAGGTAAACATATTGTTCATATTCTTAATAACAGCGGTAAAAATTTCTTGTTTATTGGTGAAAAAATACATATACGTTTATGTTCATCTTTATTTTCAAAATTCTTTTTTTTTTTTCATCATATCTCCTATGTTCTTCAAATCCAAACTCCTCAAATCCACATTCTTCTTCTTCATCTGCTACATCATTCTCAAAATTAATCTTTTTTCGTCATTTTTCATCTGCTATTCAAATTCCTTCTCTCAAATCAAATTCTCAAATCCACCATCTTCTTTATCTGCTACGTATTTAAATTGCTATTGAATTTGAATCGTAAACTACAGTTGAATCCATCGTGGAAAAGCAGTATATACTGGTACTAGTATATGTTAACAAGGAAGGTAACATCTTTTGGAGGTGGAGGTGGAGGTGGAGGTGGAGGTGGAGGTGGAGGTGGAGGGATTACATGTTTGATTGCTACACGGATTCTCACAATAAAATCAAATCTCAATCTCCTATAAATTAGGTAAAGCGATAATGTGAATCAGCTCAAATAAGGACTAAAATCTAGAAGAATTGCCACCCGATTGTCTTTATCCCATAAGAAATGATGATCCAATCAGATATCTAATTGATTGTTTCCGAAATCAATTAGAACTCTAAGGCCATAAATAAGACATATCCGGTTGTTTTAAGGTATGTATTATTCTCACCCTTAAACTCTGCTCAATTTTCTGCCTACTTGTCCCTCCCATACCCAAATACTTTCCATCATATATACGTATTACTCTATATACCAACAGTTGACTTGATCGTCAAAGTACCAATGATCGCGGATCCTTTTTCCCTGATGATCTTGGTGCTCTAATGGTTGTCCTAGTGTATAGATAACATATATACTGGTAGATGATTGACTGAAATCTGTTGATACGTGGATAATGCACATTCCGACGTCAACAGATACAATATCAAATGACATACATGAATGTGTGATAGTAAGATCCTGAAACACATAAAAATGTTGATGTATATGAAACAAATGTTGTTTTCTTTTTATTCGACCAAAAAATGATTACAAAACAATTGTACTCCTATATATCGAAAAATAATATCTCCTACAAAAACAATCTAATTCAAGAAAAATAAGAAAAAAAATTATTTATAAAAACTGAATCCACCTACAAAATAATATTCAAGAATCAATTATTTCTAGAATTTTCCAATCCAGGAACTGTCAAACACTTTTCAAAATCACCTTCATTATCTAATAACAATAGCAGATTGTTAAAGTTTAAATTTTTATCGTTTACATGATTGGAAAAAAAAAAAAAGAACGAAAAAAATTGTGAATCAACTATTATCACTTACAAAAAATAGTGGAAAATGTTTGAGTGGCTGGTGGCAAGACGTGAAACGCTTGCGATGAAGTGCAATAGTCGGCGGAGAGGTATAAGAGAAAATGGTGGTCATGTGCGTTGCTAATATGGAGTTTAAATATAAATGACAAAGGTAATATCAAGATTAATATGAAATATAACTAAAGAATATGACTTCATGTGTGTATAATGAAAATCCCATCAATTAACAAATGAATTGAGTCTAATAACAAAATGTTAATTGAACTCTAGTCATATGGGCTAACTGTAAGATGTGATATTTTACTGGGCCCTGCTCCTCCAGACTATGGTTGGATTAGGGATAGCAATGGGGTGGGTCCAGGGCGGGTCGGTCCCGCCCACCCGCAGGGTTTTAGCCCCCGCCCGCCCCATGACCAATTTGCGGGCGGGCGGGCGGTCTCTTTGACCATCCAATCGCCTTCACAAATTTTTTTTTTTTTAAACTGAAAAATAATTAAAAAAAATATACAAATTTTTTAAATATTTGTACCAAACAAAACAAAAAAATTATAAGATTTGAGTTGTAGTGTAGTGGTTAAGGTTGGTAGTTTATAAGTTTCAACTTGGGGTTCAATTCTTCTTTAGTCCATTTTTAGTGAAAATCATAATTTTTACTATATTTTATGATTTTTCAAAAAAAATAAAAAAAATTAGGGACGGGCAGCCCGGACCCACCCCGGAGAGAGAAATCGCCTTCAAACCCGCCTATATTACTTGGTCAATGGGGGCGGGCGGGGCGGGGTGGTCCGGGGTTTTTTGCCATCTCTAGGTTGGACTCTACAACCTTTCAATGAGTATGATTTTAAGTCTCCAACGTTTGAAAGTAGGGTTCTGAGTACCAATATTGAATATGTGAATGATTAAATCTAGATTTTATGTGATAAAAATCGTCGATTTTAAATGATTTTGAGTCTCCAACGTTTGAAAGTAGGGTTTTGAGTACCAATATTGAATATGTGAATGATTAAATCTAGATTCTATGTGATAAAAATCGTTGATTTTAACGTTAAAATTGTATGCTATTTTGTGACTTAAATTTGGAGAAAAAATCGTTAAATCATTTAAAGTCAAAATTTTTAACATCGCGTAATTTAGGTCATGCAGTTAAAGTTAACAAGGAATTGCTTCGCATATTTTGACACTGGAAATAAAAGTAAATTATCTCTATTAAATTAAATTCAAATGAAGTGGTTGAAAATATAAATAAAATAATTCATTATTATTTAAAGTTATGTTGGCAAGTGGTAAATGATTATGCATCTAATTACATTAGAACTTATGCCACAATTAAAACAAAAAAGAATAATTCACTTTGCTGCAAATTCATTCACGTGAACGTGCATGCCGTACCTTTTTGGTAGCCGCCACGAGTGGGTGGCGGTCCCCACGTGACGCTATCAAAAGAAAATTTTCTTCCCTAAAATATTTTGAAAATTTTAAGTTGCAAGTTCTAAATAATGCGTAGATAATAGACGAGTGTTTTATAAAAATTATAAATAAAAATAATATTTGTCTAATTTATAAAATGTTAAAAGCACAACCAAATTGAGTGTGCCGTCCCAAGCAACACCTGTTTTTTGTCTCACTCTAAGGTTCAAATGGAATCATATTTTTATAATGTATCGTATTATATTATTGTAATAAACGTTTTATATTAAAGATGTTTCACATGGATTGTAATCTACGTAATATGGAAAGCCGGATGCTTGCGACTATTTTAGAAGTATAACAAGTTTTAAGCAGAAAATGAAGGGTTGCTCCAAAAGTTGAGCAATTACTCTTTGATTAGTTGTTGTGGATCAGATAATCTCGTGTACTTTGATCTTATTTATTTAATTTGATTTTTTTAAAATTTAAATTTAAATTTTTTTGCCTCTCACAATGATCTACGTTTTCAATGTCATGAAATAAAACTGAATTGTTTGTGACGTAATTAGTTAGTCCACTGTGTTTGTTTAAATTTTTAGAGTGCGTTGAGAAATGTTTAGGATTATTTATGAATTGATTAAAAATTATTTTTATTTATATATTTCGTAAAATTTACAATTTTTATCTATATATTATATAAAGAGGAGTGATTTTCTACTTATCACATCAATAATCCATCAATGTCATTCATATTTAATGATAGACACGTTGGATGAATTATCGCATAAACAAATATCACATCAACAATTTTATCTAATGTATAATGTGATATATTAAATGTAAATGTGTTAAATTTTCTTTTCTTAATAATACATTGTCAACTTAAAATAAAATAATAAGTTCACATATTTAGACAATAAATTCACTCATAAAATCTATTATTTATAATTTATTAAAAAAAATTTACTGAACAAACAACTATTTGTCAAAAACTTATTCGCAAATGCCAAATGTTGAAACACAAGATGCCGGCATGGGGCGGCTCAGTCAAAATAAATATATGAAAAAAAAAAAAAAAAATCTAAATCCAAAGTCTACACCCACATATTCCGCCGCAGCTGTAAATGACCCTACCGAAAGCGGCTGAAGGTGGCGCGACACCCGAAGTCTCCACCGTGGGCCCACCGCCGTGTCGCCCCCGCATCTCCTACACGCTATTAAATAAAAAATAAATATATTTGGTGGATTTATTGGGCGGCAAAGTATTAATAAAGTAACACGTGCCGTCCACCTTAGACACGACATGTACCGAAAAAACACGGAGTTTTGAGCCGTGGGACCCACGTTTGGATGCTGTCGGTGCATTGAGTGCACTTGATTTTCTTTGCTTTTACTCTTTGACGGTTGACCACTTTGATTTCTACTTAGCCTCTTTTGATATAGATTATAAACTGGTTTATTTGATTAAAATAATTTATTTGACTATTTTTAGTCAAAAATATCATGCTACAAAACAAAAATATTGGTCAAATAAATCATTTTTAATCAAATAAACTATTTTGGTCAAATAAATCAATTTATAATCTATAAATTTATTTTCATTGCTTGATTAATTATTTTTTCTTCTCGATTGGAGCCGAGTTCCTTTTGTTCCTATTCAAAATTAATTATACATTTGCCACGTCACTTTTTATTAATAAATTAGAAGACTTTTTCAATTTTTCTTATTTGCTATTAAGAATTGATTTTGTTGGGTACTCGAACTTCATATAATTGTATTCTTCGTTGATTGTAATTCTCGACTATATATTATTTAATAAATTTTGATTATTTAGTGATTAAAGAAAAAGTAAATCTTTTTATTTTTGTAATTAATTATTTTATGTTTCATGTATGGAGACTTGACCGGATGATTAATGACATTTTTTTAATTATATTAATTAATTATGGTGCACAAAAATAAATGGAGAAAATTATGTAGCTAAAAATATAACAAAAAATAAGTTAATTTCAACATTTTCAGTGAATTGAAAGAACCAAAATAGCCGATTATAATTGTGATAAACAATCATAGAAATTACATTTAATTTCCCTGATAATCAAAAACACAATACTTCTAATTTGATGTATTTACAATCAAATGTTAGTCTCTCTCATAGTCATCGTCAAGATTCAAGCTTCTTCCATGGCGGGTGGCAGATTAAGATCAAAATCCAATACTCTCTTTGTATCAATATGATTCTCATCAACAACAGAAGAAGAATCGGAATCACTCTGCAGACCTCCGCCTTTGGGAAACTGAACAGCCGCGGTATTCAGCCTGTATGCTGGTGGCTCAAAGTACAGAACTGGATGTCCAGTGGACAGTACCGCCATGGCTGGCTGGTGATTGAAAACCTGATACCCGTTAACCGGAGCTAGCCCAACAAACCCACCAATGTTATTCTTTCCGCCGACGCCGGAAGTTGCTCCGAGGCAGCGCGTGAGATCAAGCTCAACTGGATGATGAGTGTTGATCATTCCAGCGCTTGATGACTCCACGGTGCTGCTTTGGCTGGAGCTATGGACCTCCGAAGGTAAAGTGAAGTTAGTTTTCGCTTTGGAACCACGAAACTCCCGGGCGGCAGTATCGTAAGCACGCGCCGCCTCCTCCGCCGTGTCGAACGTCCCCAACCAGACCCGACTCTTCTTCCCGGGATCACGTATCTCCGCCGCGTAACGGCCCCATGGCCTCTTCCTCACGCCTCTATAGTGCACCTCCTTAAGGCCATTAACAGCTTTTCCTCCATTCCCTCCCTTATTAGCCTTCTCCTTCACAGCCATGAAAATTTCTCAAAATCGAAAAATTTAGTTAGAAAGGGTTACAGATTGAGAGGAAAGGGGCGGTCTTTTATAGGAGAGAGAAAGTGGCGTCAACGAGAGGTTTGACTGGGAGAAAGGGCGCCGCCCAAGTGCGTGGAGGCGCGTTGTTTATTGATAATTGTGAGTGTGGGGCTAACAGAGAGTACGTGGCAAGCTTAGGACGTTGATGCGCCGGCAATTTCATTGTAGACTGCGGTTGTTTCTGCTCATATTCCTCGCACACTGCACCTCGTAATCTTTATGTTAGGTTCGATACCACAAATTAATTATTTGCATTCTTTATTGTAGAGATATTATTTTTTGGGTAATTTGCAGTCTTGATTTTGGAATTTTGACACTTCTATTCTCATTTTTCATTTTTTTTTGCAACCATAACCTCAATTTTTCTTAATTTGGTGACTGAAGTCCCTATTGACGGATTTACTTTTTGCAGTCTTGATTTTGGAATTTTGACACTTTTATCCTCATTTTTCATTTTTTTTTGCAACCATAACCTTTCTTAATTTGGTGGCTGAAGTCCCTGTTGACGGATTTACTTTTTGGTAATTTGCGGTCTCTATTCCTAACTTTTGAAATTTTGGCACTTTTATCCTCATTCTTCATTTTTTTACACCTATATCTCTAATATTTCTTAATTTGGTGGCTGAAGTCCATGTTGACGGATTTACCTTTTAATATATTATCAATTTATTAATTTCTTTTAATTTTTCATATAAAATGAAAGTATTCGGACTCATTTGTACTTACAAAAGTTAGGAATCCAATTGAAAATTTATCTAATCAAAATAAGGACATATTTGTCTTTTCATCCAATAATGACCAATTGTGCACCAGAACACATCAGTTAGAGACTTTTGTACAAAAAAATAAATGATAGGGACCATTTGCACAAATTTTCCGTTTCTTTTAATTTTTTCATATATAATTTATTATTGATAAAACTATTCATTTTCAATAATGAGAAAAGTATTTATTAAGTATTATTATTTAAATAGATAAATAGTTTTATCACTATTATTCAGATAAATAGTTTTATTCAAATAACTATATTATGATTCTCACTTTTCACAAAAATAAATAAAATATAATAATTATCTTAAGGATCCGTTTGGTTTGTAGATAAAACTATTTATTTGAATAATAGTTATCAGGATAACAAGTTTATCATTATCATGCTTGGTTTAGCCATGTATAAGAATGAGAAAAGTCAATGTTAAAAAATCAACTTTTTGTTCTACCCTTATTATTAATTAAATGAAAAAAACAAATAAATAACGAAAACTTTGTGCAAATAGTCCCTTTATTTTTTTTATACAAAAGTCTCTAACTGATGTGTTTTGATGCGCAATTGGTATTTATTTGATGAAAAAGACAAAATATCCTTATTTTGATTAGATAAATTTTCAATTAGATTCCTAATATTTGCAAGTACAAATAAGTCCGAATACTCTTATTTTATATGAAAAATTAAAAGAAACTAATAAATTGATAATATATAAAAGGTAAATCCGTCAACAGGGACTTCAACCACCAAATTAAAAAAGGTTGAAGATATGAGTTCAAAAAATGAAGAGTGAGGATAAATCTGTCAAAATTTCAAAGGTTGGGGATGGAGGCTGCAAATTACCAAAGGGTAAATCCGTCAACAGAGACTTCAGCCACCAAATTAAGAAAGGTTGAAGATATGGGTGCAAAAAATGACGAATGAAGATAAAAATGCCAAAATTCTAAAGATTGGAGACCGCGGCTACAAATTACCCTTTTTTTTATGCGTATAATTTGTGAGTTTTGTAGAATATATAGGTAACAAATAGATAATAAATTATAAGTTTTATAAAATATGTAGATAAAAAATATATTTGATCAATTTAACTAATTTAAATTTAGTCAAACAAACTACATACATGATCGAAACAAAATTAACAATTAACAAAATTCTTTCAAATTTCTGTTAAATCTCACGTGATTTTCAAGAAAATGCGTGACGCTACAAATTACGCCACAAATTACGCCACAAGCAGACGGTTTTTTTTTCCAAAAGTGATTGTAATATTACAATGAAGCTAATATTTAGCTAAGTTTAAATTATAATTTAAGTTAGTCGAACATATTTTTTATTCAGATTTCATAAAATTTACTACTCATTACTCATTTATTATTTACATTTTTTTTATGATCTATAATTTATAAGTATTTAAAAAATAATTTAAACACAGCCAAATGTAATAGAAATGTTAAAAATTAATTATTGGGCTTAAAAGGTAGTGTGCTAATTTTCAAAAGCAAATTTTAAGTTTTTTGCCTATTTAAAAGTATGTTTGTTAGTGTTTATAAGTTTTATAAACATTATTTATTTTTATCCACACATTTTATAGGACACGCAACTTTTATGTACTTTTTATCTACATATTCTGATCCATTACTTATAATCTAAAAAAAAAAAAAAAAAAAAAAACCTTTACAAAAATACTCTAAATATGTGAATCTGAATCCACATATGACAAAAACTGTTAACATGGATGTTAAATTGTATGTGATTTTTAGTAACTTAAAACTAGATATTAAGTGATTTGATGGTTTTTCACGTTGAAAGGTTCCATCGGACTAAATTTATATATTTAAATAAGTTGAAGACCTAGAATATTAATTTTGAAAGTTTGAATTCTAAACCTTCACTAGTTGATAAGTTAAAACGTCCAATCCTAACTTTTGTAGAATAATATGGCTAGGCACATGAACTTTAAAGACGTATTATGTTATCTCCTTTCATTAAAATTGAACCACACTTTGACGAACAATGTAGTTAATAAACTTCGTACAAATTGTTATATTTTAAATACTAGTTAAGATTAATTAAAATATGGGACACAACTAGTTCAAATAAATATTAATGGCACTGCATCGTGTCCTCGATTATTTGGTAAAAAATTGTCAATAAATTGTTATAACGAGGGTATTTGTCTCTTCCTTGCTTTCTTCAACAATTATTGTATAAGCATATGCTTAACAAGTCGTGTCATGTGTCATTTTCTTTTCTTTTCCTTTTATTTCTATTTTTTCTTCTTTCCTTTTTTATCCTATGGTGAGCCAATAGAATAGAGTGTGTTTGGTAGAGGAATAAAGGATGAAAATGATGGACCAAAATAAAATATAATATTTTTTGTGGTGTATAAATTTTATATGATTCAAAATATATTACGTATCGATAGTGCTAAGAAAATTTGAAACGATCTTGAACCGTAACTTGAAGGGACATTTACAAAATAAAGGTAGAAAAATGAAATGAATTATAATTAATACCACTTTTCTTCTTACCATAAGTCTTGGTCTTTAATGATTTAAAGCAGTGTTAATGATGATTCAATAACTCCATAAATATGAAAGCTTTTGTATTAATCCCATCATTTCACAAATATTGGATAAAACTTGAATGTAAGGAAAATTGCAGCAGAGCCCAAACCTTCTATTTTAGGCAATGTCATCCTAAACGTTTGTAAAGATGTGCAGCGAAATGACAGAAATCGTCCAAACATTTGTTATGATCTTCAACTTCTATTAACTAAGGTCTTGTCATTAATGATAGTTTATCAAGATATTCTATTACGTGTTTTGAAAAAAGGAAAACAAAAATTGTTGTACTTTTGTATTTACTCCCTCCATCCCAAATATATATGCCACATTTCATTTTTCTCTTGTCCCAAATATATAGGCTTGTTTTTATTTGGAGGTATTTTTTTTTGTTCATGTACTAAAATATCCTTATTTAATTTGCTTATTTATAACTATTTTTCCCAACTTAATCTTGAAATTGTATATTCATAATTTACCTATATTTATTATTCAATGCTTGAAAATTTCAAATATTTAATAGTTTCTACATATTAGGAGCTTTGATTTTGGTATAGGCATGGAGTCAATGGGGAGTTAATTAATGTGTTTACTCAATTCATAGATATTTGGGAATTGAAGGTGAATTAGGAATAATCATTATTTTTAAATAATACTCATTAAATAAGGGTAAATTAGAAAAACTATTAGTAAAATTTACTTTTTCAATAACATTCTTAATTCGTGTGAAAAACTCAATCAGCCTATATATTTGGGATGGATGGAGTATTGTTTTTAAAAAATATGATAGTCAAATAAATCATTTTACGTCATTCCAATGTATTTTTTTGGATGTAAACAGTTTATCGAACACAAGATGTGCTAATTAATAAAAAATTTAATATAAGAATGTTATATAAAAAAAGTCGGAGACATGAGTACATATTGAACAAAGATTAAAAACGTTAAGTGCAATTAAAATATGGTGCAACAAATAAAAAAATATTGTGTGAAATGTAATTACTCTTAATTTTATTAAGAAGCCTTCTCTTTTTTGGGTTGGGTTGGAAGATGAAGCGTTTTCTTTTTTAATTTTTTTTTTTTTTTATCTCTCTCTCATAATTATTTTAACTTTTTAAGTGAGAAATGTTGAGAGAATATTTTGCAATTCTTAAAAATAGTTGAATGAAGGTCAATCGCTAAATTTTTTGTCAATTGACAGATTTTTAAACGATTCATATTTTGTAAACGTTTGAGACAACGGTGCGAAAAATAGAAGATTTGGAATGTATTTAAACTAAGTTAATTTAAATAATTATAAAAGAACTCATTTTTTCTTCTTTTAAGAACTCGGGAATTGGCCCAACGGCCCAAATCCAATCCAACCCATTTCCAGGCTAAAGTATTTATTGTATTAAAATTTAACTTTTGAGTCTGCATTTTACACATTTAGAGCATCTGCACTCCAGCTATTGAAATTTAGTAAAAGGTAAAATAAACAAATTTTCAGTTCATGTGACACTACGTCTTTTGAATAAATAATTAAATTAAAAATTTATTCCAATAAATTCTATCTAAAACTAATATTATCGCTTATATGTCATTAATTTTTTAAATAATAATAATAATAAAAAATCCACATAACCGTCGCTTTCACTGTTATCGACATTTAGACTCAACCCATAAAATTTTATTCTCTTCAAATTATCTTCAATGCCAAAAAATTTCTCCTAAGAAGACACGAGATCGGATCTTATTATTTGTCGCGAATCTCTTTGTCCAATCTCTCCAAAAATTCAAATTATAGAATTGAAGCAAAGATTGTACTTTTTACCAATGTTCAAAAATCGGACCGGCAATCGATTCGAAAAGGCAACGGGTCAAGGGTCAAAAGGTCGAACCAATTTCAATTAAAAAATGAAAAATTCATCTAAAAATCTCATAAAATAAGTTATTTTTAAATAAATTAACATTTATAGACAAAATTACTCACAAAATTTGGCGTTAAATAGACTTTTCATAACTTTCAATTAAAAAATTAAAAATTAATCCAAAAAAAAATCCCGATTTTCATTAAAATCGAACCGGTTCAACCGGTTTTTCTGGTTTAACTGTTAAAAATCTTGATTTCCGGTCCGATTTGTTGAAGCACGGTTAAATTGGTAAATCGAGACCGATTTTGTGGCTAGTTCCCGATTTTTTCGGTTGAACCGGACGGTCCGATCCGATTTTCTAAACACTTCTTTTTACACACTCCACAATCCACTCCCACAATGATCAACTGAGGCAGAGATAGTGATTTGACATGAGCTGATTTGGGGAGGCAGACGTGGTGGTTCTGTGGATTGGACCCGAGTTTGAGAAGGAGAGACATTAATTGGTAGATTGAGAGGGTTCATTTTGGGGGTTTCTTCAAATTTTTCATCTTTTTGTCAGACTTTGGAGATGAAATTGGCGGATTTTCAATTTTTATTTTCCTCGTCCGACATTTTTTTAGTAAAATGTTGAGTTGGATTTAAATTTGATGAATCACTCCGTCAAAAACTTTGTCTAAATTTAGACGAACTTCTAGAAATAGTCTATTTTTTAGTGTACCACATCAGCTAGACGGAATCTTCGTCAACATGCATTGGAGAGAGTTTTTTTAATAACTCCGTCTATCTGTACTTATGTGACACATCTAAAAAAAATAGACAAAATATATTAGAAATGCTCTTAGCAACAAAAATGTGCATTCTTCAGTAACAATCTACTTGCACAGTACTCTTCAACATAACTTTTATTATCAAAGATACAACAACTTCAACCAAAATATCAAGGCAGAGTAACAAACTGCATCGTCGTGCATTGTTCATCACACGTCACATTCATGAAGTTATATCTTTCAGTCACAAAAAATATAAACAAAAAGGATGGGAAATACAGCCACGCCAAATGTTTCTAAAGCTTAGAAATGATGGATGAAAAAATTCATGGAAAGGTTATGGCCTAAGAGACGATTACTAGCATAACCTTTCCATAAATGGCACAAATTCCTTAAGAAACAACATAACTGTCATCATTACATTATATACAATAACTTCAAAGCGGCTATGCTTATGGAAAAAAAAACTCGATTAATAAAGTTAACTAGTATACCGTTTCTTTGTGGTTAAATTCGACCGTAGGTTTTATTATGATGATGGATTGATGTGGTGAATAAATTTTGGAGATGATTGGTGGAGAGAGATGATCGATCAAAGAGATAGATAGAAGAGATTGACATATTTTGGAGATGATAGATTGAGGGAGATGGATTGAAGCAATCAGCAAATTTTGGAGGAAATGAAGACGTAGTGACACACGGATGTCGAAGTACTTTTTTGTGGAGAAAATTTCCTATGATCGTGATTAGCTACAAAATTCAAAACATTCATACAATATCTAGATTATCCACGATGTTCGCTTCAAATAGGAGAATAATACAAGAAATGGATATATATGTCAAAGTAAAATATCAAATATGAAAATAAAAACTACTATATATTTCGAAACATAATATTTAGATAATCCACAAGTTTCATCCACAAAAATGATGGGAATTTACAAAAGACATTCAAATAAAAATTCAATTTATCGCCGTTTCTTCCAAGACATTTTATTGTGTATTTCGTTTTCTTCAACCTTTTTACACCATCACGTTTACTCCAATTCTTCCTAGATGTGGAAAAGGGACGCCAAATTGCACTTTTTGATTGAGACTTAGGGCATCTCCAATCCATCGCCAAATTGAAGTAAAAACGTCAAGATGGAGCAAATTTCTCCTCAAACCGGACGCCAAAGAGTTGCGCCATTATAGGAAGATGAACAGTGCTGCGCGGTAGCAACGAATATGAATTTGGCGTGAATAATTATTCCACATTTATCTCTGATTGGCTGAAGTGAACATTTATGTTTCCTTTTGTGTCCTTTGTCCTTTGGAGTTTAATTGTTTTGTGATATAAAGTGATTTATAATTATTTTAATTTGATTATAATTATTTTTATTGTTTTGTAATCTGTCCAATTTTTTTATTTTATTATGTTAATTGTTTTTGAAATTGAGATATTTAGTATCATGCATTTTCTTTTTTTTTTTTTAATGAATGCAGTAATTACGTAAATTAAATTTAATAAAAAATTTATATATTTAATATAAAATTATAAATACACTATATGATTAACTAATTTTTGAATTAAATTATTGTTCAAAATTACAAATATAAATATATGATAATACATTGTTCATTTGGTGCAATATTTGAAGTAATGGGTTGGAGATGACATTTAGATTTAGTGCAAAAGTTGCACCATTTTAGTCAAAAAGTTGCACCAACTTAAAAATATGGGTTGGAGATGGCCTTAATGACACTAAAAATTTTCTTCAGATAACAGAAGTATAAATTAGGGGACCTAAAATTGTGAGATTTTTTTACTGCATCCTTAATTTACGAGATTAACATAGATTGTAAAATGATTAATAAAATATATTAAATACAATGTATTTTATTAATTACAATTCCATATGTGTCAATTAAATTTCACACGCCAGTAAAAGTAGAAATTACACTCCCTATTTACACTTAAAATAATTTTATTTTTACAAACTTAATCTTTTTATTTTAAAAATACTATCTATAATTTATTTATTTTACTAAATAAAATAAAAACAAAATACATATTTTTACATAATTGTTTATACATAACTATCTTTAAAAATTGCACTTCCCTAAATTGCAAGTGAGATATTTGATTTCCAAATTTACCGGCACCTTCTATTTTCAAATTCTTACCCAACAATCTCAACCATTCCTTGAAATCGAAAACGCTAATTATTTAAACCAATCATACTTCTATGTAATCTTCATCATTTTGGAAGAGGTTGAAGAATTTAATAATGGACCATCCAAACCGAACCCTATGTAGTTCGAACCATTCAAAATACGTGATTTTTGCAATTAATATTTTCAATTATATAATTCAAATAAATGGAGACTATATGTCATATTTTCCTTTGCATTTAGTTTACTCATAAAGATTTTGTAAATATTGGTGAATTGTTTGTAACATTAACTATTGATACGCTGTTTGTAACATTTGTGTTAATATGAATATTTTTTATTGAATTGTTATTGTCATTTAATAAATAAGCATGAAAATGAGTTATATCCATCGTAATAATGCTTTGTAATTGTTCCAATCTAATTTGTACCACATATTGTTACAAATGTTACAATTGAACTTATCATGAGTAGAATTTATACTTATGGATTGTTACAATTTTTTTTTTATATAAATTATATATATTTGACAGTTTTGTCAACTAATTGTTACATGTGATTTTTACAAATTTTTTGACACAAATAATATATATTTGACACTTCTGTCAAATTAAATGTTACATTTGATTAATTACACGAAGTGTTACTACAATATTTGATATTGAAGGTACTCCCTCCGTCCCAAATATATAGGCCACATTTCCTTTTTTTTCTTGTCCCAAATATATAGGCTTGTTTCTATTTGGAGGTATTTTTTTTTGTTCCTGTACTAAAATACCTTTATTTAATTTGCTTATTTATAACCATTTTTTCCAACTTAATCTTGAAATTGTATATTCATAATTTACCCATATTTATTATTCAATGCTTGAAAATTTCAAATATTTAATGGTTTCTACATATTAGGAGCTTTGGTTTTGGTATAGGCATGGAGTCAATGGGGACTTAATTAATGTGTTCACTCAATTCATAGATATTTGGGAATTGAAGGTGAATTAGGAATAATCATTATTTTTAAATAATACTCATTAAATAAGGATAAATTAGGAAAACTATTAGTAAAAATTACTTTTTCAATAACATTCTTAATCCGTGTGAAAAACTCAATCAACATATATATTTGGGATGGAGGGAGTACATGTTATTAATTGACTTGTTAACATCATGTAACATATAATGAAGCGTATGAGAATGTATACGGGTAATACATTTTGAAATAATGTTTTGATTTTGTTCTCATGTCATGTGTATCACAGATTGTTACTAATGTCGCATTTCATTATATCATGAGTTTTATGTGTAAAATTTGTACTATATGTTATATTTATGGTCATATTTTGTTTTAAGGAGATATATTATTTTTGGGACAACAGATTAATTAGAAATCAATCAAATGCATTTTTTTGCCAACAGATTACAATTAGAGATTCCGTAATATATTGATTACAACCAACTGCGGAATTTAAGGAATCAGTTACTCTATTTCAGATAATTAAATATTAACATTAATAAATAAAATAAAATTGAACTAAGTCTACCGGTGGATTATTAGGAGAGGTTATAAGGTTTTTTTTCCCCTATAAAATCGACGGGTTTAAGTGCACGAGGATTCTATTTTTTTTTACAAAACCAAAATTGGCTAGTTTGGACAATTCTTGATTCAGTTGCTTTCTTGTCTAATCGATATGATTTGATTTTAATAACCATGATGTAATACTTCGCTAACAAAACTTGCATATTAGATGATGTCAAGGTTTTATATATGTCTCACGTGTTACGTGGATTATTACAATATTTAATTGTTTGTTAAACTTGAAGAACAAGCATATCAAGAAGCCGTATCTGATTTTTCCTTGGCAAGTTTCATGAACCACAAGTTCTTTCACAAGTCGTGTGTTCTTCAAGAAATAAATCTTTAGGTCCTGTTTGGCTCATTTTCAGTATTAACAATTGATTAGTGATATAAATTATAGCATGTTTGGAGTAGTTTAATTTAAACTCAGTTTTAACCACATATTTTATAGGATCCACAATTTTTATCAATTTTTCAACCACATATTTCATTAACTTTTTTCAAAATCTACTAAAAATCTACTTTTAAACTCTACCAAACGTGTTGGACTAGTAGCACTAGTGACTCTGTTTTATTTTGTTTTTTTGTTTTTGAAATAGTACATGCCAGGCATGTAGAATACTATTTTGAAGACATAATAAAGCATTGATATAACAAACCCAATTTTTAGATATGACTTAAGAGAGGGAAGATATATTGTCTGAATTGGACAACGTATATGTATATATTTGTGCTTGATCGTCACGTGTTGACATTGGGCACATATACTCTGAGAGGGTGGTGTGGGTCGAACAAAAGGAGGACATGCGTGTCGTCCTACTATCGACACGTGACAATCAAGCACAAGATATATTGTCCGATTTGAGCAACCTATCTTTTTCATGCCTTAAGGTTATGTGTCATATTTTTTTGGATGAACTGAGTGCTTGTTTGGTACAGATTTTAATTGGTTTTTGATTTTTGATTTTTGGACTTTTGGAAGAAAATGACCAAAATAATTATTTAATTTTCAAAGTAGCCGCAATATTTGACTAGAAAATAAGGTTATTTTGGTAATTTTTTTCCAAAAGTCCAAAAATTAAAAAACAAAAATTCATTAGGGTGTGTTTGATTCACCAATTTTCCATGGAAAATGTCATTTCCATGGAAAATCTTGTCAAATCAATGTGTTTTATTTTCCCACTTTTGTGTTTGATTGGTACATGGAAAATGGAAAATATTTTCAAGGTACAATTGTCTAAAGCACACATTTGGCCATTTCTTTGGAAAATTTTTTCTTACACATTTGGTGGAATTTCTTTTCCAACTTACATGGAAAATATTTGCATTTTCTATGGAAAGCTATCAAACACACCCTAAAATTTGTACCAATCAAGCATTGATTAGTTGCATGGTCTTGTTTTTCTTGGAGGCTCGACTAGTCAATGTCAAGATAATATTGGTAGTGTCAGTTTGATTTTTTTTTTTTAATGAAAGACTAAATCAGATGAGACGTAAAGCTCCAGCCCACCAATTTATTGGGGTTAATTTCATTTAAGGTCACTGAACATTCAATGAAATTTCAATTAGGCCACTCAACTTTTAGTTTTAAAAAAGCTTCATAATTATATGTATAAAAATTATATATATATATATATTGTTTGGAGATCAAGACATAAACATTTCATTATTGAATCATCCGAGAGATCAAGAGTAAAATTGGGAAAGCAGTTGCAATATGCGGGACCACTTTCGAGATTAGAGTCAATTATTGATAATAAGGATTTCTCAAATCTTCCCCATCTCTTATCTCTAAGAGTTAAACAAATAGGGATGTCTAAACCAAGTCTAAAAGGGTTTGATGACAATTTGAACAAGTCCAACATGCAAGTATTTGTACTTTTGTCTATGACGAAGAATTGCATCTCTTGAAAATAATCTAATTGTGTTGGAGTTTGGTGAGCGAAATAGATTGTTCATGTTTTGATAGCATAATCGATTTGAAATCAAACGTGCCATTTGATAGATTGTCTTCTCATCAAGCTGTAGGAATAGACCAATTGTGTAACCTTTGTTCGATTTCAATGTTTATTAAATTTATCCAACAGAGCAAAGTTTTAGGGCGAATAATAGTAACCCTAGAGCACGAAAAAATTTCACACGTGATTTTGCAAAACAAATTTATCACAACAAAGTTGTAAATTGTAACTATAAAAGGTCAAAAAAATATTTGTTGATTTTTAATTCACATGTGATTTTGAATATTGTCAATTTTATGATTTTGTACTTTATAAATTACTTAAAACACTTATTATTATCTTATTTTCTTCAAGTTAGTTTCTCTTTGCATAAAAAATCACAAGGTGATTATTTGATAATTAATTAGCAAAATATTTCCTTTTGCTACTTAACAATAAAATGTTAGATTTTTTTTCCTTCCCAAAAAAAAAAAAAATTTGTTAGATTTTTACATAATATGTTCCAAAATAAACTTAACAACGAATACTTGACCTTTGTCTTTGTAATCGTAGTTAGAAGTCCAACTTATTATACGTGCATTATAATAGTGAAAATAAAATTGAACTAAGTCTACCGGTGGATTATTAGGAGAGGTTATAAGGTTTTTTTTTCCCCCTATAAAATCGACGGGTTTAAGTGCACGAGGATTCTATTTTTTTTTTTTTTTACAAAAACCAAAAATTGGCTAGTTTGGACAATTCTTGATTCAGTTGCTTTCTTGTCTAATCGATATGATTTGATTTTAATAACCATGATGTAATACTTCGCTAACAAAACTTGCATATTAGATGATGTCAAGGTTTTATATATGTCTCACGTGTTACGTGGAATATTACAATATTTAATTGTTTGTTAAACTTGAAGAACAAGCATATCAAGAAGCCGTATCTGATTTTTCCTTGGCAAGTTTCATGAACCACAACTTCTTTCACAAGTCGTGTGTTCTTCAAGAAATAAATCTTTAGGTCCTGTTTGGCTCATTTTCAGTATTAACAATTGATTAGTGATATAAATTATAGCATGTTTGGAGTAGTTTAATTTAAACTCATTTTTAACCACATATTTTATAGGATCCACAATTTTTATCAATTTTTCAACCACATATTTCATTAACTTTTTTCAAAATCTACTAAAATCTACTTTTAAAACTCTCTACCAAACGTGTTGGACTAGTAGCACTAGTGACTCTGTTTATTTTGTTTTTGTTTTTTACATGCCAGGCATGTAGAATACTATTTTGAAGACATAATAAAGCATTGATATAACAAACCCAATTTTTAGATATGACTTAAGAGAGGGAAGATATATTGTCTGAATTGGACAACGTATATGTATATATCTGTGCTTGACTGTCACGTGTTGACAGTTGGGCACATATACAGGAGGGTGGTGTGGGCCGAACAAAAGGAGGACATGTGTATGCGTCCTACTATCGACACGTGACAATCGAGCACAAGATATATTGTCCGATTTGAGCAACCTATCTTTTTCATGCCTTAAGGTTATGTGTCATATTTTTTTGGATGAACTGAGTCTTGTTTGAGTCAGATTTTAATTGGTTTTGATTTTTGACTTTGGAAGAAACGACTAAAATAATTATTTACTTTCAAAGAAAGTATTATGATATTTGACTAGAAAATAAGGTTATTTTGGTAATTTTTTTCCGCAAGTCAAAAATTAAAAACAAAATTCATTAAAATTTGTACCAATCAAGCATTGATTAGTTGCATGGTCTTGTTTTTCTTGGAGGCTCGACTAGTCAATGTCAAAATAATATTCTTAGTGTCAGTTTGATTTTTTTTTTTTTAATGAAAGACTAAATCAGATGAGACGTAAAGCTCCAGCCCACCAATTTATTGGGGTTAATTTCATTTAAGGTCACTGAACATTCAATGAAATTTCAATTAGGCCACTCAACTTTTAGTTTTAAAAAGCTTCATAATTATATGTATAAAATTATATATATATATATATATATATATATATATATATATATATATATATATATGAGATTTAGATTCATTCATTCATTGAGATTTCTACTTCATTCATTCACAATAAAGTCAAATAGATTTAGATAATTAATGAGATTGATTGACACGAACAATTATGTTGTACTGATGGACGATTTTTATTTCAAAAAAAATCGTAAGTTGAGAGTGTGTTGTAAAAAATAAATTAATACAAGTAAATCAAATTTGAATTCAAACTACTAGTTGCCAAGTGAATTCTAACATATTCGACCAAATTTGAACTCACATCCATTGAACTTTTATAATTTATTTAATAAAAACTTGATGTCAAATTTTAATTAACTCGCAAGTGTCACGAATCTATTGGAATATAGATAGGTAAAAAGCGAGTCGATCCTGGCGAGATCAAGCTATGAGGAAGGTGTAATTTAATCCGAATTAACTGTTATTCTGCGCTTAGTTGAGTTGAGAAGATTTGTTGTTGAAATTATTTAACTAAAAGACTAAAGAAATAAGCTAATAAATGAATTGAGAATTCAAGTTGTGTAAAACACACCAAGGTTTCAGAATCCACCATTGTCTAATTTAGCAATTATCCAATCATTCATTAATTCCCAAGAAAACACATCGACAACCCGAAATCAATCTGTTGTCGTCCCTAAAGATTATCAATCAAGTCCGGAAGAAGAATATCAAATATAGGCTCCCCTTATGCTTCAAACATAAATCACTTAAGCGTTTTTAAGATCAAGCTCAATTGAAAGAAAACAAAGAATCAAAGAAGTTCTAAGCGTTCTATGTATCCCAATTCGAATAGAAGATAACGAAAAATCAAAAGCAATTAATAGATCATATTATATCACCAAGCATGAATTAATTAAATCAACATCTAACTATCAAAAATACATGATATTTAAGATGAAAGAAGTCATATTTAATTAATTTAGTCAAGAACAAGCCATAAAAACGTTAAAGCTCTTAAAAAGGAATTAACCGAGTAATTAAATAGTCACTAAATCAAGACAAGGTTTCATCATCTACCTTGGCTAAAGAAAACTAGAAGAACATGATTAAACTAGAAAAATAAATAAATGATAAAACCCGGCATGGATTCAAGGAGAAGAAATCTTGAAGAAGTCTTGATAGTCGAGGAGTCTTGTTCTCTTGATCTCTTCATTCTTCTCTTCCGTCTTCTCTTGATTTGCTCTCCAAAAATCCAACCTTTTGTTATGAGAATATATCTCATATTTATATTGCCTCTAATGTGCCACAAAAAATCCCAAGAAAACCTAAAAAATCGTCCCAAAACGTTTCCTAGTCGAATTGGGACTTAAAAAGGAAAGAAAATAAAATCGAATCCATGAGGCAAAAATGGCACAGGCGATCGCCCAGCTATTCTCGAAGCGATCGCCCGAGCACGCAGATTAACCGCTTCGGCCTCGATTCTTTGAAGTTCGCCCGAAGATTAAGCTTCAAGCGATCGCCCGACTTGTTTTCTTTGAAGAGTTGCACTTTGGTCTTTTTTTGTTTCAACGGTCACCACTTTGGTCCTTCAACTTTGGATCTTGGTCATTTCAGGTCCTCCAACTTTTATAACATCAACTTTGGTCCTTCAACTTTGCATTATCTCCAGTTCGGTCCCTCAGCTTTGGGTTGAGCGCAATTGAGTCCTCGAACTTATGAGATATCTTCTAAATCATTGCTCTTTCTACCCAATCTTCTCCAATTGTTCACCAACAAGTCCAAAACTGAAATAAAACAATAATAAACTAGATTAAGTAGAAAAGCAACTATTTGACGACATAAATGATTAATTAAAAGGCCAAAATAAGTGCATAAAACGCACTTATCAAAACACACTTACAAACAAAACATTGATTATTAAATAGACAATTATATCATATACGTCTCTTTTAACCATATTCTAAAAATATATCAAAGAAACAACTCTCATCAAATTCCCTCAAAACATAATGATATATTTGTATTAAATCTAAATCCAAATAATTTTGAATGTTTCCAATTAAATTGGAGATGAATATAGCTCTGAAGATGTTTCGACAAATAAACATGATTATGTTACATATTTATTTAAAAAACATAAGACACGTTAGATTATTGTCAATTTTTAATGTTTACGTAAAATTGTGATGTTATGTTTAGTAGTAGAATTGTGATGTTATGTTTAGTAATGAACGCTAGCAAAGAGTGACTAACATTAAAAAAAATTAAAATTGAGTACTCTAATTGAAAATAAATTAAAAGTCGAGTGATGGAAAATGAAATTAACTCAATCTATTGCCATCTATAGTTAAAAACAACTCTCCCTAGTCCCTTCCCTCTCTATCTTTTGTCTTCTGTGGCTTGTGGCTTCTCCAATTTCACCTTTGAAATCCCTGGAAGAGGTTAAGGGGGAGTGAGAGAGAGGGGAAAAATCAATGGAGAACGGTGGCGCAAAAGAATGGCATTTCAGGGGTAACGAGGAGCTGACCAAGGCCTCTGCAATCACTATTAGAGGTGTGTTGAACAAGTTGATGGAAAATCTTAACCCAGATGACTCCCGACCCGTTATTCCGCTAGGCCACGGAGACCCTTCAGCGTTCCCGTGCTTCCGAACGACGCTTTTGGCCGTGGACGCCATCTGCGACGCCGTACGCTCCGCCAAGTACAACGGTTATGGCTCCACCGTCGGTATTCCTCCTGCTCGATGGTAAAAAGACTACACATTTCTACATTTCTACTTAGTGCATGTTTGGTAGTGTGCTGAAATAATTATTTAAGTGCTTATAAATTCTAACTCCAATGAATTATATGGATAATAATTTTTGGATAAAAATTAAGTTTCACTAGCTTACTTATAATTTGCTTAGCCAAATTTGTTGGGTTTTTCCATCTTTAGTATTTTAGAGCAATTGAGTGATCATTTTAGGTGTTTTTTATACATGCATGCGTGCATATTTTCAATTTCCAAGTCCCATTTTTTACCTCAGTGTGATTGGAGTCTCCGGAGTCCAGAGTAGTGCTGCCTGATCATGATCATCTCGCATAATTCACACAATTCATCAAGTCCCAGTTTGTTTTCCCCTTTTTGTGTGGGGTGGGCTGTCCATTAAATCAAAGGTAGTATATAATCAGTAACAATCTTGGGGCTCGACCCCCTTTTGAACATGTTTGAGTAACTTGTGTTTTAAATATTTACTATCTTCTTTGTTGCCTAACATGGTGAGGACACTGGAATTCAACTTGTACTTTGAGCTTTAACAATTTCACTCGAGAATTCAGGCACATGTATATATATACATGTACAGAGGTTTGTGTTGGGTGAAACTTTTGTGAATTTTTAGGATAGTTGATTTTTTACTTCTTTACTCCCTATAGTTGAATGCTATGAATAGTTAGGTGGATGCTGAAAAGTTATCTATTTTCGTCGTGAATTCATCTCTTCACAGCTCAAGTTTGCTGTCTTTTAGTTTTCAGAGTATTGCTTTGAAGTGTGGCACAAAGTAATGCTGTGTGTAATTTTGAAAGAGCACATATGGTGGGACTATTTTACTAAGGGTGAGTTTGATTGGTATTTATTTTCCATGGAAAATGTCTTTTTTCTGTCTATTTTTCAATTTGTTTGTTTGATTGCCAAAAATTTTTCATGGAAAAGGCATTTTCCCACCTATTTTCCTTATTTTGTTTGGTTGCAACCTTTTTTTTCCACGGAATTTTTTTTCAAAGTTTTCCACTTTTGGCCACATCTTCCTTGTTTTCAAGGAAAATATTTTCTTTGTGTGATACGAGAATTTATTTTCTATGGAAAATTTGTTAACCTTTTTCAACCCATAATTTTTGGTAATTCATTTCTATGGAAAGTATTTTCTTTTCACCCAAATTTTTCACTTGTAATCAAACACAGCCTAAGAGTTGTATTAAGATGATCCAAAATAACAATCCAAATCTCCCTCCCTTTAGGTTGTTTTTACAACATACATAGGTAGGTGATAAATTAATAAATTGAATATAATTAAGACACAGTGAAAAGAATATGAGAAATTATATAATTCTTCTGTTTGATTATTAGAATGTAGAAGACCTTATTTATAAGATTAGAATAGTTCTAAAAGGAAAGATTATATAATAATCAAACAATCAATTATTAAGAAAAATAATCTCATACAATCGAAAAAATACCAAAGACAATAATAATATCAAGATCTTTTCATATATTCAATATCCCCTATTAAACTCAATATGGTGTTGTAGAAACCAAATTGAGTTTGAAATCATCCTCTTCAAATGGTCAAATGATGCTTCAGAAATGCATTTACAATGCATGCCGAACAAACCAAACAAAGATATAGAAGCTAGTGCGAAATAAAAGTTACCATCCACCAATCTAATCGAAACCACCACCAAGACTTGTGGGCACATCCCATAAGTAGAAATAACAAGATCAAAATCAAATTCTTAAACAATTTTTCACAACTAAATTTGCTGATAATTGACCATGTTAACAATAGTACTCTGAACATCCATATGTTGCACCTAACAAGAACACGCGTACAAGGAGGTTAAGACAATATGATGGAAATAAAAGTGGTGGAAGAAAAGCATCGACATATTTCTAGTCAAATTACTAAATCAATAGCAATTATTACTGCTACTAGCAAATAGAGGCTTGAAAGCCATAGAAATTCCAGTATATTACACAACCATTAATAGATTCCCCCAAAAATGAAGACACCCACTACCAGACGACAAAACAGTGACAATAAATATATAAGGACAACCACAAAAAGAAAAAAGCAGAACAAAAAAAAAAATTAATATTGGATGGATAAGAATATCTAATCCAAACAAGAAAACTTGGCGGGAGGAGCGATACTTTGTCGCTCGTTGAAGAACGGAAGCTTGCAAGTTTAATCCAAAATCAGATTAAACCTACTCTGATACCATGATAAATTAATAAACTAAGAGCTTGTTTGACAAAGATTATAAACTCATTTTGATTTTTTTCAGCTGTAATTTTTGACTTTTCAACCCATTTTTAACATGAAAAGTCAACAATTTCAACTCAAATAAACCAATATTGGTCAAATAAACCAAAAATTGGTTTATAAACTAGTTTATAATCTCTGTCAAACGGACTCTAAATATAATTGAGACAGAGTAATGAAAAAAATATGAAAATGTTTGATTATTACGAGGTAGAAGACCTTATTTATAAGGTTACAATAGTCTTAAAATGAATGATTGTGTAATAATCACACAATCAATTATAAAGAAAAATAATCTCATACAATCAAAAAAATATAAAAAAAAATAATATCACGATCTTTTCATATCTTCGTAGTACGCACACCCAACAATAGGCACACCCTGTTGGTTCTGTAGTAAACTCTTCACGTTAAAGATTTCAACTTGCTAGTTTGGGTCAAAGTGTCCCATGGCCTTGATACTTGTGCAAATATGTTTGTGATACTGGTGCAATTATGTTTAATTTTCCAACTCTACCATTGTACAGAACATATCAACGGAAGATCTGATTCCGTTTCAAATGTCCTCAAATGAGAATATTTCTCATAGAACTTGCTATATTCATAAGTTAATTCGAACGTATGTGAAAAATTAACGCGTTTTGAGTTTATTCTTTAGAGGTCACTGTTATTACAACTGTTAGTTTAATATAAAGCATTAAAGTCTCCTCCTCTTCCTCAGAAATTTAACAAACAGTATTCTCTAAGCTCGAAGATGCCAACTATTTTACAAGTCTTAATGTAGTTGGTAGACGAATGTTAGATGTAGAATGGGACCAATACTTGAAATAATAGCATCTGTAAACCTACTCTTATATGAAGTGCATTCAATCAATTTATATCATGATCTTTGCCAGTTAGTGAGCATAAAGTTGTAGTATTTGTGCTTTCCTTGATGATGTGAGCTGGTGTTGGAGTAGTCGGTTACCAGTGTTTTGATGTTGTAAATTGCGAGGTATTATACCATAGTGGCAGATTGACTCAACTTTTGCAGCCAGTATGGATAATTAGCCTGTTGTATTTCATTTCTTTTCATTAGAAAATTGACTTGGCAACTCTTTTGGATCAGGCAAAATATTTTTTGTATAAATTCAGTAACCTTCAATAGGAAAATGTTGTTAATTAAGGAAATTCCAATATTTTGAATTTTTCGGAAACCAAGAGAGGGTTTGCTTGTAGATGTCAGAAACTCAAAGATGCTGCATGTAATAATAATACATTCCAAGGGAAGGTACCAATGGTTCTAATTTTACCTGTCCAAAGATTAACGTTGGAGAATCATGGAACTATCTATGGTACTGTTCTAAAAAGTTCACCTAAACTTCGCTTAGGCTCCGCTCAGACGTGAAACACGGTCTGTACACCTAATTTCACCTCACGTTTCGCCATCTCCTTACATTTGTTTTACTCTAGTCTAGGTCTCGCTTAGGTTCAAAAAGTTTGAAACTCGGAACCTCGGCCTCCATGCCTAATAACGCTTTTACGCTTTTTAGAACATTAATCTATAGTGCTTGTATGTCTAGAAGAGTAAGTATGAATTTGGCCTAAATCCTAATTGATTATAAGAGATAATGAGATACTCAATGGAACTTCTTATGCACACTGTTTGAAATGACTTGTGCTTTTTAGCCAAAAGAAAATTAATTTCACCTTACTGATTACTTGATAAAATAAAAAATTTAGAGGAAAAGAAATTACATAAATTTTTGCATATTTCAAATTAAATAAGCTCATATTTATTGAAAAATTCACTAGACATGTACTGTGTGTTGAGTATGTTCCTGTTCATAATGGTCTATCTGGAACTATCATTTTCTGAACAGTGCAATTGCAGAATATCTTTCAAAAGATCTTCCATACAAGTTATCACCGGACGATGTTTATCTGACAATTGGATGTACTCAAGCACTAGAAGTCATATTACAAGTTCTTGCTCGCCCCAATGCTAACATTCTCCTCCCGAGACCAGGCTTCCCTTATTATGAATCTAGGGCTGGATTTTGTCATCTCGAAGTCCGACATTTTGATCTTATTCCAGATAAAGGTTGGGAAGTTGATCTTGATGCAGTTGAAGCTCTTGCAGATGAAAATACTGCAGCTATGGTCATTATCAATCCAGGCAATCCCTGTGGGAATGTTTTTTCATATGAACACTTGAAGAAGGTACCAAATTGCATAGTTCTAGCGGGATTCAAATGCTATTTAACTGACTTCTTAGCTTATAGTTACTGTATTAATGATTGTTCATGTGATCTCTTAGGTTGCCGAGACTGCAAGAAAGCTTGGGATCTTAGTAATTGCTGATGAAGTTTATGATCATCTCACTTTTGGGAGTAACCCTTTTGTTGCAATGGGAGTCTTTGGATCAATTGCTCCTATTGTTACAGTTGGATCTATATCAAAGAGATGGATTGTTCCTGGTTGGAGACTTGGTTGGCTTGTTACTAATGATCCAAATGGCATCCTTATGAACCATGGGGTAATTTCTCCATTTCCAAATTCCCCCTCCTCCATGACTATTGGTTTTGCTAGTTTTGTATATCAAGCATAACATAATCTGCACGACTGAAATTTAGCAATGCATCTAAAAGTAGTTTTTTGTGACATTAAATATTTTTATTCAATAAATCCCGATAAGATGTTTCTATCAGTAAATGATTAAAAGTTTGAAAGTCAAATTACTTATCAGTCAGTTTTGATGGAAAAGCTGTGGTTTTTCATTGCTCGCCAAAATGACTTGGATCTTGTTTTACAAGTTAGTACTTACTATTTTCCCAAGTTTGTAATCTGAGAAGCATGGAGACACTATTGTAGCCGGCATGTCAGTGTTCGACAAGTATAGGACGCCAACACGTGTTTGACATGCTCCAACACGGGTCGGACACTCCACATGGCTTGTCCCCTGTTTTTAAATTCAGGAACGTCGCCAAGTTGGCGATGACAGGGTATCACACTAGCAATCACTTTTTAAAATAATCAAAACGAAAGAAAAATGAAAGAAACAAACTTGAAAATTAATCCACGGAAGTTTCCACCAAAACTTTTTGGTCATTCAGTAAAAGAGGATTATCTAGCTGAGCAAGGGCAGAATGGGTGAGTATCTGGTCC
The DNA here is from genome assembly GCA_023638005.1 of Forsythia suspensa. Taxonomy (NCBI): domain Eukaryota; kingdom Viridiplantae; phylum Streptophyta; class Magnoliopsida; order Lamiales; family Oleaceae; genus Forsythia; species Forsythia suspensa. Next base: position 1,053,247 of record CM042663.1, read on the forward strand.
TCTGATGGGAAAATTGCAAGTGAATGAGGAAGACAAATGGCTGTGGTTGGAGAGGTGAAGAGATATGTAGGAGTCTGGAGAAGACAAGGAGGGAGACCTGTGGACTGCAGAATAGGAAGAGACATGTGAAAGCGGAAAGAGAAAAGAAGGAAGAGGGAGAGATGGGATGGGAAATGTGAAATGGGAGGGAAGCTTCTGGACTAATCGATCTGAGTCAGAAAGCTTCTCTAAAGAGCCAAAAAGTTTTCTTTTTAGTTTAAAAGAGCTTCTTTTCGTCTGACTTTCTATTTTTTGAAGACCGGTACAGCCAAATAAAAATGAAATATTATATAATTGTATTGAAATGAATAAAAGAATCAAATAATTTAGTGAAATTATTTTAATCGACATGACCATGTCCTACTTTTTTGATAAATCAAATGTCACCGTGTTCGTGTTGTGTCTCCTCCGTGTTTTTGTTCTTCTTTTTTTCTCTCTGTCAGATATTTTTCCAGTGGTGCTTTGAAACAATTATTTATTCCAAAGATACTTGCACAATGCTTACATATTCAGTATCTGAAACATTTTGTGGCTTTATTGCTTGAATGAGATTTAGTGGGAGGTATTGTCTTAATGTCCTCTTAAAGTTTCTAATTTCTGGAATTGAAGGAGAAATATAAGCCTGACATGTTACTAGCAATTCCAGATCAATTGAGACTCTTCCTTACCAGATATGCATATTGTGCCTCGAATAAGGATTTGGAAACATGCCTGTTGTATTGTGTTGCAGGCTGACAGATACTTTACCTTGTATCCATACTAGTGCTGAATTACAAGATTTATGCATCTCGGTTAGCAGAAAAAGCTTTTAACATTTGCTTATCAATGAAGATGAAATATAAACCGATGAATCAGTATTAACCTTGGATAACCTTTCCTGAGATTGGTGTTTCATAAGTTTGGGATTTCTCTTTCATTGAAGGAAAAAGATCGTGCTCTTTTTTAGCCTAAGGATACGATAGACTTTCCAATGATGTCAAACTGTTCACATACACACAATTAATAGTGTGCTGCCTGTTTAGTAAATGAAATATTTTACTAGGTAAAACAAGTGCTTGGAACATTTCAATCTGCTGCATCAGAGGTCTGCTAAGCACGAGCTGTAATAATGAGTACAACTATGAGGGGCCGTTTGCATGTTTTTAACTTGTAAATTTAAGTGGTGTAGTTTCTGTATACCGTCTTATCCGTATAGATCTCATGATTATTTGGCATATAAAGATAATAGAATCTAATGACGTCGCATGAAATTTACTTATGTTTTTCATATGTGCAGATTGTTGATAGCATCAAGGGTTTTCTGAATATTTCCTCTGATCCAGCAACCTTTGTTCAGGTTCACTTTTTACGCCTTCTAGTTTTTTTTCTTCTTAAAACAGTATGCTCAATGTTCCTTTTGTTCTTTCAAATGCTTTTTCGCATTCATGGAATTCCATAGTATATATGATGTGATAATAAGTTGGTGTTATACCTTTTAAGTTTTACCCAAAATCATATGTAAGGGGGTATTAGGATGATTTACACCCAATAACGAACAGCCATAGCTTTACTTGGGAGTAACTGAACAGAACAACCAATAGATTCAGATGAAGTAGTGCAAAAGGTATGTTGCTGCATGATGATCAGGAAAGAGGTTGCTGACAGATATCAGGGTTGGAGAGTATCCTGCTCCATCAAAGTGTCCGCAGATCAGAAGTCTTTTTAGTTGAGTTGCAACTGACTAAGGATAATTTGGAATGTCTTTTTAGTAGTTTTATGAGCTCATTGCTTTTGCATATGAAGGATATGTCATAAAATGAAATGTGAAATCACACTGGACAGGACAGTTTTGATCCGGTTCTCAATTTTAAGTGAAGAATCGAATTTTAATTCGGATTTCCTAAAACTTTTTTTTTTTTCTCTAAACTTTGGTCCGGCTTTGTCACTTCAATTATAAGTAGAAACCTGGAATCGAACTCTTCAGTCTTCAGAATCACATTTCATTTCAGTCTCTCTCTAACCTCTGGTCTCTTCCTTCTATTGATTTCTGGATCTTTTCTCTGCATCACACAGCCAAATTGTAGACTGCCATCTCTTTTTGTCTTCATTGTTTCTCTTATACTGTCCTATATACGAAACCTAACCAAGGCCGAACCAATTTTGAACTGAATAGCGATTAATAATATTCTTGTATATCCTTTGAGCTAAACCTGCAGTTGGTTATTTTTGGAACAAGGACAGAGCCAGTCCACAGAGGTATTGATTTTTTTTTCCTTCTCTGGTTCGTTTTGCTATTTGCTATTTTCTGTTTTTATTTTTTGGCATTCTGTTTGGGTTGCGAATTCTCAAGGGAAAAGTATGAAAGTAGTGAAGTGCTGCTGTTTTCTGCCTGTACATTGCGTTTTTGGCTATTCTGTTTTAATTTTGGTTATTTGTTAGTTTCCGTTTTGGAAATACTCTCAGTTTTTGCAGGTTCTTTTTGTACAATGCGCTTTTCAGTTCTGTTTTGGCATTTACTTAATTACTACAAAGTTGCAAATTGATCGAGTTCCAGTCTTTACATGTGGAACCATGTAAAATTCCCGATTATCAATGGTCCAGTCTGGTTTATCCAAAGAAAACCAGTTTGACCGGATCCTGCCCACCTCTAGCACTAGACGAAAGTAAATTGCAGCTTTTATAAAAAAAAAAAAAAAAGCTGTAGATTACTTGTAACATTGGGAGTGACACTTTCTGGAAAAATAAGTTTTATTTTATGTCAACAGGGGGCAATTCCTCAAATCCTTAAAAATACTACAAACGAGTTCTTCTCAAAAATTGTTAATATACTTGGGGAAGCTGCGGACCTATGCTATGATCGAATACAGGATATCCATTGCATTACTTGCCCAAGCAAGCCCGAAGGATCCATGTTTGTAATGGTAAGATGGGAGAATTTGATATTCTTATGATCTAGAATTTTATGGGGAATCACCTGCAAAGAGTTTTTGCATGTCAGGTAAAGCTTAATCTGTCCCTCCTGGAAGGCATTAAGGATGATGTGGACTTCTGTTGCAAGCTAGCAGAGGAGGAATCTGTGATAGTTCTCCCAGGTAAAAAAAATAAATTCAGGATTCTGCAATTAGCTTAATTATAGACAACTGCAAATATGTATATTTGATTCAGTAGTTCTCTTGTGTTTCTCTTCCAATAGTATTCCACTAATTGACTTCATTTTATGTAAGATGTAAAGAAGCCGCATCACTTAGCTCAACAAATGAATAGCTTACCCATGCTATAACCAATTCTGTGTATTTTCCAATCTGTCAATTTTTCCAATGTGAATGTTGTTGGATCAAAAATCATACACTAACTTGTAGTACTATGAAATGCTATATGCATCTTCATTTCCTCCTACCATTGGAAAGAGCATTATATTGACTTCTTGCAAGTTAGGGTCTATTTCATCACTTTATTAGTTTCTTCTGCAATTTTGCTAGGGTCACCTCCATCTCATTCATCAGCTTTTCAATCTTACTAAATTTGCAATTTTTTTTTTTTAAACCATGGATGTTGGAATCCTGGATCTTGAATCTACTAAAACTGAAATAGGACATAAGGATATCCAAGTCCAGGTGACCTTGTCCGAACAATGCGAGGTCCAATATGTCGTGAATAGAATAACCCTCTCATTACTGCAGCTGGACCTTGCCCAATCAACAAAATTTTGGTATCCTGATAAAGTTAGTCGCCCCTGATGGTCAACTACAATACACTGCTTGCTAAGTTTGAAATAGCCACATAAAAAAATGAACTTTCTTGTTTTCAGCATTTTTCGGTAATTTATTAAATTGCTGTGGTTAGCTCATTTGAGCTTTAAGGAAAAGCTCACCTGGCTGCTACCTCGGTTGTACTGCCTAGTTTCTCCATTCTCCAAATCAATGCTACTATTTTTGTCCTCAATCACAAGTATAGCTTGTTTCTTGGTAGAGACTAGAAGCATTCAAGAGTTCTGAATTTCTTTGAAGGCATGCAAGTAGAATTTCAGATAGTTAGCTAATGCTGCAACTAAACTTGATTTAGCTGTGCGCCTGTGCCAAGAGGTCCATAAGTATCCATGTTTCAACTTTCAACGTCTTCCCCAACTCTTTTATAGAAATGTATCTTCTCACTCCTGCTTCAATGTTGGATCCATTTCTACAGCATCAAAAGCTGATGAATATTCAAGCTTGACGAACAACCAGGTTGTCCATCTCTGTCCACGTAGTAATTCCAACTGCATAGATTTTATATGAACTCTCTCTTCTAAAATGGACCTTTGATGGAGTAGGTAATAGCTCAATACCTTTTCCCTGACTTGTCAAACTGAAGCTCGAACGACCTTTGTTACACAAACTGTAATCAATCATAAGTGTAAGACTTCCTCCCGTTTGTTGATGGTGACAGAGAGCTTCCCATGTGTCCCCTCGACACAATAACCTCTGCTTAAATGAAGATTTTTTTTTTCCAAGTAAATTTTTGCGGCTTAAATGCCATTATATTCGTGGGTTATGATTCACATGTTAATGACTGTGTTTGTTTAAGTTGGCTCAGTTCTAGCCTTCTAGGAAGTTGAATTTTAATACCAACCAAATGGCAACTATCAGAAACTTCAAAAACCTCAAGTCATGCTGTTGGTATGCACGGGACAGTTTTTGTTTGGAATTCTAATGTCAAATTCATCATTTCAATCTTCATAAAATGGATTGACTGGGATTATCAGATATCATAAGGAAAATTCTCCTTGCAGGGGTTGCCGTAGGACTCAAGAATTGGCTCCGAGTAACTTTTGCCATTGAGCCATCATCACTCGATGATGGCCTTGGAAGGATAAAAGCTTTCTATGAGAGACACACAAAGAAACAATGAAAAGTTGTTTCTATCCCAGTATGGAATAGCCGATGCCCCTAATATTCAGCTAGTATCTGTGTTCCGAGATATTTGGTGGCGATCTGCAACCACTCGTTGGATCCCATCCTTCAATAACGGTTGGTCAATAAATGTTTGTTTTTCATGGAAGAAGTAGGATTCTTCTTCATTTCTATGTGCTTCAACACTTGAAAACATGTTGCAAATAATTGTGGGGAAGATTCACAGCTCTCCACTGGGTTGTGTGGTCTTGTCTGTATGCACAAGAACTGCCTCTGTCAAATGTTGTGAAGTTTGCCGAATCTTAATTTCATTTTAAACCTTACTTTCTGCATGTCATTTATCATTTAATTTGGATCAAATCCAGTATTACTATTTAGCTCGATAAAGATGAAACATAGACGGCACAATCTGTTCAAAATAACAAGCTACGAAGCGTAAGTAATTAAAAACAGATCTTTTGTGGCCTAATCAAGACATCTTTCATGTTGATCTTCTCCTCAGGTAACGATTTCCTGATAGATACAGTTTGCTCGTGCTCTTTACACTGCCAATTTCTTGAGCCAAGAAACCACTGAGATTGTATTAGACAAATCCACCATTTCAATGTCCTCGTTATTCCATAATGCTGGTGGTATAGTCGAATTGAATCCATTGTAAGCCAGGTGTATTTCTCGCATTGCAGTAAGGTCTCCTAGACAACTTGGTACATCTCCGAAGAGCATATTTTCCCCCAAATCTAAATGATATAGTTTGTAGAATTGAAAAAGTTTTCCTCGCAGTTTATAAAAATTACATACGTGTCAACTTGTTTGAATCCATATAGAGATGTTGCAATCGATGCGACTGCCCAATTTCATTTGGGATGTGACCATGGAAACTATTGTTTCCAATGTCCAAATGAACAAGAAATGAGAGATGGCCTAATTCTTTTGCCCGTTGTACCTTCAAGACCCATGTTGAAAAGATTCAGGCGCGTAACTCTTTGGTGCCTTTTCCCACGCGTGTCACAAATGGAAGTTCCTTGTGACCAGTTTTTTGCCGGGTCGAAAGTTATACATCATCTTTGTATGTGTAGCTCTTGAAAGATGAAACCAAGCAACTAGTCAAGAAGTGCAATGCCAACCATAACAAAATCATATGCTTTCCTATGATTGATTTGGTTGAAATAGTATTATCTTTGAGGGCTTGGCCTAAGTTATACATACATATTGTAAGTATCTGTATCATGAAATAGGGAGATTAAAACATGAAACTCTTAAACTTCAATACGAAACACATCTAGACATTATTAGTACTTTTATATAATACTATAATCAACAATATTTAAACTTTTGTTTAACACTTTCATGTACCTCCAATCTTTTTCTAAAAGCTCGTCTAGACGGCGTGTCGGGACCCGCATGACTATACTTAGCCTCCTCGACACCTTGCAAAACCGCAGCTGCCCAACCGGGCCGCACATTGTAAATATTACTTTCCGTTGTTATTTCCGTTAGTTTGTAATAGGTTATTTTCCGATATGATTCTTCGCTTTTTGATGTCTACTCATGTAAACTTAGGTTTTGTTACTTAAGCTATTATAGGGGGTAGTTGGTATTCAAGTCTTGTCAAGCTTCTTGGTGTTGACCCCTGCACCATCAATTGTAATTTCTTTGCTTTAGTCAATCAATGATCAAGCTATTTTCAAATAGCATTCAAATCTTCCGCTGCTAAGCTTTCTTTAAATTGTTGAATCGATCGAGAAAAGGCGGAAGGTAGTCGAGAGGAGTCGACTATCGCCGACGCCCCTTTTGTGCTAGAAAGAAGGGCGCCCGTGAAAGTTGGTATCGAGCTACTACTCAAGACACACGAGTAGAAAGCAATGGAACCGATGCATCACACACCACCGAGGTGGTGGATCACAAAAGAGTACTAAGCGGCGCTTGGATGCGCTCGATGGGCAAAGTACTAGGTTATGTGACGTTGTCGAGACCCTTGAGGAAAAGGTCGAGACAGCAGAGGCAGACATCCGCGAACTGAACGTCCAGCTGGATGAGAGTCGGATGATGTGCGCAGCGATGGTGATCTTTGTTGCAATGCTTCTCGATCTGCGGGAAGAAATGGAAGCCATGAGACTTCAGTTGCGAATACTTCAACGTGTAGTTGGCAATGGGCAAGCCCCAGCACATGAGTATGCACCTAGGCTCAGAATTCCAGAACCGCGTACCTATGGTGGGGCGCGCGACGCGAAAGAAGTTGAGAACTTCTTGTTTGACATGGAACAATACTTTCTTCTTTGCCAATATTGAAGACGGGGCAAGAAGGGTGACGACAACTACCATGTATCTGGGTGGAGATGCAAAACTATGGTGGCGAACAAAATATGCTGATATTCAGGCCAACAGGCCCAGATAGACACATGGGAACTTCTTAAGGAAGCGATCAGGACACAGTTTTTTCCAGAGAATGTGGAATATCAGGCCCGACGGGCACTACGAGAACTGAAACATACTGGTTCCATTCGGGACTATGTGAAAACCTTTTCAGGGCATATGCTGGACATCCGAGACATGTCTGAAAAGGACAAGCTCTTCACTTTCATGGAAGGGCCAAAACCATGGGCGGAACCGAACTCCAAAGATGCGGTGGGCGATGTGAGCACGGCTATGGGAGCTGCCGAGTGCTTGATGGACTATCAATCAGAACCCAAAAGGGAGCGGCTGCAAGTTAATAGCCAATCCCGAGGGGGAGGAAATAGATCCTTCAAGCCCACATCAAACTCAAATGGGGAGAACGCTATTCTCACCATAAAGGGGCCATCGTGGTGGCTATCAAGGTAACCATCGTGGTAGCTATCGGGGTAACCATCGGGGCAACAAGCCGAACAAAGGAAAGGCTCGAGAGCAAATCTAGTACGGCCCTAGAAAGGATGGATGTTTCTTATGCGGTGGGCCTCACAGGGTGAAGGATTGCCCGCAGAAACAATTTGTGAATGCATTGAGCCAACTGACAAGTGGAGCATCAGGTTCGAAGCAACACGTTCCGCAGGCTAGCAGTCATTGCGAAGCCGATTCTGAAGATGATGAGGATGTCGTTGGGGCATTTTCACACCGATGCAGTACAATATCGCACCGAGTGATTGAAAAGGGCAATGTATCTCAGAAAATAGTGGAAAAAGAAGCGCCGAAACCTCGTGTTTGTAAGGCTAAAGGCTTGATGTACATTGATGTGAAGATCAATGGAAAACCAATCAAGGCCATGGTAGATACCGGAGCTACTCATAACTACCTTGCAAGTCCCGAAGTAGAGCGCCTCGGGCTTGTGCTGGAGAAAGGTAGTGGAAAGGTCAAGGCAATCAACTCAGTTGCTCAACCGATTGCTGGAGTAGCCAAATCCGTGCTTATTAAAGTTGGTCCTTTTGAAGGGAGGACTAATTTGTCTGCAGCTTCGGATGGATGACTTCAAGTCGATTTTAGGGTTGGAGTTCCTTCCGGGATACTGAAGACGCGGTGTTACCATTTTCTCGATTCTTTGATGATGATGGGGAGCAAGCCCTGTGTCATCCCCACGCTAGTTGGGAAAATGGGTGAGAAGAGCATCTCAGCCATGCAGTTCAGTAAGGGCTTCAAGCGAAATGAACCTTCGTTTCTGTGTACTCTTCATCTGGAAGAGATTGAGGAAGCAATCGGCCCTATCCCAAAACCTGTTAGAAGACTTTTACAGGAATTCGAGGATGTTATGCCGGAAGAATTGCCAAGGAGGTTACCGCCAAGGAGGGCTATTGATCATGAAATTGAGCTTATCCGGGTGCCAAGCCTCCCGCCAGAGCGCCCTATCGCATGGCTCAACCCGAGCTAGAAGAGCTTAGGAAACAATTGGTTTGAAATCTTTGGATAGTGGGATTATCGTGCTGCGAAATCGCCGTATGGAGCTCCATGCTATTTCGTAAAAAGTCCGGCCGGTTCTCTTCGGATGTGTTGTGACTATCGTGCACTTGAACAAAATTACGGTGAAAATAGTTATCCAATTCCGCTGTGGCGGTTGCTTCGACCGCTTGAGCGGGCGGTACTACACAAAATTGATCTAAGGTCCGGATACCGCAAGTACGGATCAAAGAAGGAGATGAAGCGAAGACTACGGTGGTAACTAGATATGGGGCATTGAATTCAAAGTTATGCCTTTTGGATTGACAAATGCTCCCGCAACCTTCTCGCACGATGATGAATCGGTACTTCACGGGTTTCTAGATGATTTCGTGGTGGTGTACTTGGATGACATCGTAATCTATAGCGAGACTACGGAGGAGCATGTTCAAATGTGAGGAAAGTTCTTATTCGACTACGGAGAATGAACTTTATGCGAAACCATCAAAATGTTCATTTGCCCAAACCTCGATCGACTTTTGGGGCCACATTATTGAACAAGGAAAAGTCCGCATGGATAGTAAAAGGTTAAGGCTATCAAAGATTGGCAACCGCCAAGCATGTACATGATGTACGTTCGTTCCTTGGGTTGGCCAACTACTATCGAAGATTTGTGAAAGGGTATTCGAAATCGCCTGACCGCCGCTAACCGAATTAACCAAGAAGGAGAAAGCTTGGGAGTGGTCGGCACCAGATTTTTATTTCAAAAGTGTAATCGTAAGTTGAGAGTGCGTGTTGTAAAAATAAATTAATACAAGTAAATCAAATTTGAATTCAAACTACTAGAATTGCCAAGTCAATTCCCAACATATTCGACCAAATTTGAACTCACATCCATTGAACTTTTTTATAATTTATTTAATAAAACACACTTACAAACAAAACATTGATTATTAAACAGACAATTATATCATATATGTCTCTTTAACCATATTCTAAAATATATCAAAGAAACAACTCTCACTCAAATTCTCAAACATAATGATATATTTGTATTAAATCTAACCAAATAATTTTGAATGTTTCCAATTAAATTGGAGATGAATATAGTTTCCTAAGATGTTTCGATAAATAAACATGATTATGTTACATATTTATTTAAAAAAAAACATAAGACATCGTTAGATTATTGTCAATTTTAATGTTTACGTAAATTGTGATGTTATGTTTAGTAGTAGAATTGTGATGTTATGTGTGGCTTCTCCAATTTTCACCTTTGAAATCCTTGAAGAGGTTAAGGGGAGGAGAGAGGGGGAAAAATCAATGGAGAACGGTGGCGCAAAAGAATGGCATTTCAGGGTAACGAGGAGCTGACCAAGGCCTCTGCAATCACAATTAGAGGTGTGTTGAAACAAGTTGATGGAAAATCTTAACCCAGATGACTCCCGGACCCGTTATTCCGCTAGGCACGGAGACCCCTTCAGCGTTCCCGTAAGCTTCTGAACGACGTTATGGCGGTGGACGCCATCTGCGACGCCGTAATGCTCCGCCAAGCACAATGTTATGGCTCCACCGTCGGTATTCCTCCTGCTCGATGGTAAAAGACACACATTTCTACACATTTCTACTTAGTGCATGTTTGTAGGTGTGCTGAAATAATTATTTAAGTGCTTATAAATTCTAACTCAATGAATTATATGGATAATAATTTTGGATAAAATTAAGTTTCACTAGCTTACTTATAATTTGCTTAGCCAAATTTGTTGGGTTTTCCATCTTTTAGTATTTTAGAGCAATTGAGTGATCATTTTAGGTGTTTTTTATACATGCATGTGTACATATTTTCAATTTCAAGTCCCATTTTTTACCTCAGTGTGATTGGAGCCTCCGAGTCAGAGTAGTGCATGCCTGATCATGATCATCCGCATAATTCACATACAATTCATCAAGTCCCAGTTTGTTTTCCCCTTTTGTGTGGGGTGGGCTGTCCATTAAATCAAAGGTAGTATATAACACTTCAACAATCTTGAGGCTCGAATTCTTTGAACATGTTTGAGTAACTTGTGTTTTAAATATTTACTATCTTCTTTGTTACTTCACATGGTGAGGACACTGGAATTCAACTTGTACTTTGAGCTTAAATAATTTCACTCGAGAATTGCAGTACATGTATATATACATGTCACGGTGAGGTTTCGTGGTTGGTGAAACTTTTGTGAATTTTAGATAGTTGATTTTTTACTTTTTACTCCCTATAGTTGAATGCTATGAATAGTTAGAATGGATGCCGAAAAGTTATCTATTTCGCCGCTGACCCCATCTTTCACAAAACCAGTTTCATTGTCTTTTAGTTTTCGTAGTATTGCTTTCAAGTGTGGCGCAAAGTAATCGTCGCTGTGTAATTTGAAAGAGCACATATGGTGGGACTATTTTACCAAGGGTGAGTTTGATCGAGATTATTTTCCATGGAAAATGTCTTTTCGTCGCCTATTTTTCAACTCGTTTGCTTGATTGCCAAAAATTTTTCATGGAAAGACATTTTCCTACCTATTTTCCTCATTTTGCTTGATTGCAAACCTTTTTTTCCACGGAGATTTTTTCAAAGTTTTCCACTTTTGGCCACATCTTCCTTGTTTCGCCGTAGTAAATATTTTCTTCATGTGATACGATCACTATTTTCTTATGGAAAATTTGTTAACTTTTTCATAACCTATATTTCTTGGTAATTCATTTCTATGGAAAGTATTTTCTTTCCACCCAAATTTTTCACTTGTAATCAAACACGTACCCAAGAGTCAGATTAAGACGATCCAAAATAACAATCCAAATCTCCTCCCTTAAGGTTGTTTTACAACATACACAGGTAGTTGATAAATTAATAAATTAGAATATATCATTAAGACCATGCAAAGGAAAAGAATATGAGAAATTATATAATTCTTCTATTTTAATTCTTCCTGCTTGATTATTAGAATGTAAAGAAGACTTATTATAAGATTAGAATAGTTCTAAAAGGAAAGATTATATAATAATCAAGCAATTAATTATTAAGAAAAATAATCTCGTACAATCAAAAAAATACTAAAGACAATAAATATGTCAAGATCTTTTCATATATTCAATATCTTCATTAAACCCAATATGGTGTTGTAGAAACCAAATCGAGTTTGAAATCATCCTCTTCAAGTTTGTCAAATGATTGCTCTTAAATGCATTTACAACGACGTCACTAAAACCAAACAAAGATATAGAAGGCTAGGCGAAATAAAAAGTTACCATCCACCAATCTAATCGAAACCACCACCGCACTTCTGCGGCACATCCCATAAGAAATAACAAGATCAAAATCAAATTCTAAACAATTTTTCACAACTAAATTTATTTGACATAATTGACCATGTTAACAATAGTACTACGAACATCCATATAACAAGAATCTAACAAGAACAGCTGCTACAAGGAGAGGTTAAGACAGTACGATGGAAATAAAGTGGCGGAAGAAAAGCATCCATATATTTCTAGTTAAATTACTAAATCAATAGCAATTATAATCACACTAGCAATTAAGTTTGAAACCATAGAAATTGCGGAAGCTTGAAAGTTTAATCCAAAATCGATTAAACCTACCTCGACGACCATGATAAATTAATAAACCAAGAGCTTGTTCGACAAAGATTATAAACTCATTTTGATTTTTTTTCAACAATTTTTGACTTTTCAACCTATTTTAACATGAAAAGTCAACAATTTCAACTCAAATAAAACCACCGATATCGTCAAATAAACCAAAATTTGCTTATAAACTAGTTTATAATCTCACGCCAAGCCGCCTCTAAATATATAATGAAGACAGAGGTAATGAATGTTTGATTATTACGTTGTGTAGAAGACCTTTATTTATAAGTGTTACAATAGTCTTAGAAATGAATGATTGTGTAATAATCACACAATCAATTATAAAGAAAAATAATCTCATACAATCAAAAATATAAAAAAAAATAATATCACGATCTTTTCATAACTTTCAATGAAGTCGCACACCAGCAATAGGCACACCCTGTTGGTTCTGTAGTAAACTCTTCACGTTAAAGATGATTTCAACTTGTTAGTTTGGGTCAAAGTGTCCCATGGCCTTGATATTTGTGCAAATATGTTTGTGATACTGGTGCAATTATGTTTAATTTTCCAACTCTACCATTGTACAGAACATATCAACGGAAGATCTGATTCCGTTTCAAATGTCCTCAAATGAGAATATTTCTCATAGAACTTGCTATATTCATAAGTTAATTCGAACGTATGTGAAAAATTAACGCGATTTTGAGTTTATTCTTTAGAGGTCACTATTATTACAACTGTTAGTTTAATAAAGCATTAAAGTTCCACCTCTTCCTCAGAAATTTAACAAACAGTATTCTCTAAGCTCAAAGATGCTACAACTATTTTACAAGTCTTAATGTAGTTGGTGTGACGAATGTTAGATGTAGAATGGGACCAATACTTGAAATATTAGCATCTGTAAACCTACCTTATATGAAGTGTATTCAATCAATTTATATCATGATCTTTTGCCAGTTAGTGACATAAAGTTGTAGTATTTGTGCTTTCCTTGATGATGTGAGCTGGTGTTGGAGTAGTCGGTTACCAGTGTTTTGATGTTAAATTGCGAGGTATTATACCATAGTGGCAGATTGATCAACTTTTGCAGCCAGTATGGATAATTAGCCTGTTGTATTTCATTTCTTTTCATTAGAAAATTGACTTGGCAACTCTTTTGGATCAGGCAAATATTTTTTGTATAAATTCAGTAACCTTCAATAGGAAAATGTTGAAGATTAAGGAAATTCCAATATTTTGAATTTTTCCGGAAACCAAGAGAGGGTTTGCTTGTAGATGTCAGAAACTCAAAGATGCTGCATGTAATAATAATACATTCCAAGGAAGGTACCAAAGGTTCTAATTTTACCTGTCCAAAGATTAAAGTTGGAGAACTCATGGAACTATCTATAGGCTAACGTTTCAAAAGTTTACCTAAACTTCGCTAGGGCTCCCGCCTCGCACGCGTGAAACACAGTGCAGCCACACCTGCACTTCACCTCACGCCGCCATCTCCTCACATTTGTTTTACTCTTAGTCTAGGGTCTCGCTTTAGGTTCAAAAAGTTTGAACTCTGGAACCTCGACCTCCATGCCTAGTAACGCTTTTACGCTCTTTAGAACTTTAATCTATAGTGCTTGTATGTCTAGAAGAGTACGTATGAATTTGGCCTAAATCTAATTGATTATAAGAGATAATGAGATACTCAATGGAACTTCTTATGCACACTGTTTGAAATGACTTGTGCTTTTAGACAAAAGAAAATTAATTTCACCATACTGATTACTTGATAAAATAAAAATTTAGAGGAAAAGAAATTACATATATTTTTGCATATTTCAAATTAAATAAGCTCATATTTATTGAAAAATTCACTAGACATGTACTGTATGTGTTGAGTATGTTCCTGTTCATAATGGTCTATCTGGAACTATCATTTTCTGAACAGTGCAATTGCAGAATATTCTTTCAAAAGATCTTCCATACAAGTTATCACCGGACGATGTTTTATCTACAGTAATTGGATGTACTCAAGCACTAGAAGTCATATTACAAGTTCTTGCTCAGTCTCCAATGTTGAAATTCTCACTCCGAGACCAGGCTTCCTTTATTATATGAATCTAGGGCTGGATTTTTGTCATCTCGAGGGAATCGACTTTTTGTGATCTTTCATTCCAGATAAAGGTTGGGAAGTTGATCTTGATGCAGTTGAAGCCTTTTGCAGATAAGAAAATACTGCAGCTATGGTCATTATCAATCCAGGCAATCCCTGAGGGAATGTTTTTTCATATGAACACTTGAAGAACCAAATTGTATAGTTCTCATGAGATTCAAATGCTGTTTAACCGACTTTCTTAACTTATAGTTACTGTATTAATGATTGTTCATGTGTGATCTCTTGGGTCGTTTATATCTGCAAGAAAGCTCAGGATCTTAGTAATTGCTGATAGAGTTTATGATCATCTCACTTTTGGGAGTAACCCTTTTGTTCCAATGGGAGTTCTTGAGATCAATTGCTCTTTATTGTTACAGTTGGATCTATATCAAAGAGATGGATTGTTCCTGGTTGGAGACTTGGTTGACATGTTACTAATGATCCAACAGGCATCCTTATGAACCATGGGGTACTTCTCCATTTCCAAATTCCCCCCTCCTCCATGACTATTGGTTTTTGCTAGTTTTGTATATCAAGCATACCACATAATCTGCACGACTGAAATTTAAAGCAACGCATCTAAAAGTAGTTTTTGTAACCATTAAATATTTTTTACCAGCAAACACGTTTTCTTTCAAAGTCAAATTACTTATCAGTCAGTTTTGATGGAAAAGTTGTGCGTTTTTCATTGCTCGCCAAAATGACTTGGATCTTTGTTCATGTTGGTACTTACTATTTTCCCAAGTTTGTAATCTGAGAAGCATGGAGACACTATTGTAGCCGGGCATGTCAGTGTTCGATAAGCATAGACGCCAACGTGTTTGACATGCTCCAACATCGGTCGGACTCCACATGGCTTGTCCCCCGTTTTTAAATTAGGAACGTCAGCCGTTGGCTTATGACAGGGTATCACACTAGCAATCACTTTTAAAAATAAGCCGCCGAAAAAATTGAAGGAATTATCTAGCTGAAATTGAAGGAGTCTATGTGGACGATCCGGTTTGGCCTTACCAGCTACACTGCCTTATCTCAGAGCAGATCTCATGATTATTTGGCATATAAAGATAATAGAATCTAATGACGCTTTACAAAATTTACTTATGTTTTTCTTTATATGTGCAGATTGTTGGATAGCATCAAGGGTTTTCGAATATTTCTCTGATCCAGCAACCTTGTTCAGTTCACTTTTTACGCTTTTCTAGTTTTTTTCTTCTCAAAACAGTATGCTCAATGTCTTTTTGTTCTTTCAAATGCTTTTCTATTCGAAGTGAATTCCATAGTATATAAGGATGTGATAATGTTGGTGTTATACTTTTTAAGTTTTACCCAAAATCATATGTGGGTAAGAGTTAGGATGATTTACACCCAATAAATCTAACAGCCATTACAGCTTTACTTGGGGAGTAACTGAACAGAACAACCAAATAGATTCAGATGAAGTAGTGCAAAGGGTATGTTGCTGCATGATGATTGTGAAAGGCGCCTTGGTGACAGATATCCGGGTTGAGCGAGCACGTATATGGCTAAAGCTTTTGAAGTGCGATCGATGCTTGATTTTGCTCTAGGAGGAGTCCTTATGCAAGAAGGGCATCCGGTGGCATATGAGAGTCGAAAATTCGAATAATGCGAGCGCCGTTACTCGGCGCATGAAAAGGAGTTATTAGCGGTCCACCACTGCCTCGAGGTATGGCGTCATTATCTCGCTTGGATCTCCTTTCATTGTGAAGACAGACAATCTGCTGTGAGTCACTTCATGTCTCAACCGAAACTTTCAAGCAAGCGAGCTCGTTGGCAAGAACTTCTTTCGTAGTTCAACTTTGTATTGAGTATCGGGTGGATCTAGCAATCATGTAGCGGATGCACTCGATCGGCGGTGACTTAGCTTCTATCTGCTCAATGGCGGCTCTTTCAGGGAGCAATGTTACTACAACCACAAGGACCAAATACGGGCACTTCGGAGAAGGACCTCGCAACAATTTATTTGGTCGACCTCATCAAGAAGGGAAAACTTCGACGATTGGTTGGATGAGGGCTTATTGAAAACGAAGGAAACCGCCTCTATGTTCCAAAGGTGGAGATTTGAGGAGATCCTTAATCAAAGAATGCCACGACACGCTTTGGGCTTTATTATCGTGGAGAGGAACGCATCGCTTCTCGCTGCGGAGGGCTTATTATTGGCCTCAAATGAGGGATGACATTGCGACTTATGTGAAAACTTGTTTGGTTTGTCAACGGATAAGCGGATCATCGAAGAAGAAGCGGGCTTCTCGAGCCCCTTCCCGTCCCAACTAGACCATTCGAGAGTGTATCGATGGACTACATTGTTAGCTTGCCAAAGGTTGGAGATCTTGGCACTATCATCGCCGTGGTGGACCGCTTATCAAAATATGTAACATTTATCGCAAAGACACCTAAGTATGTATCCGCCGAAGAGACCGCCGCCTCTTCTTCAAGCACATTGTCAAATCTTGGGGTTGCTTAAAGATATAGTTAGTGATCGAGACCTCCGATTCACCGCACACATTTTCGATGAGTTGTTCAAACTCCTCGGTTCAACTTTGAGCATGAGTTCTTGTTTTCACCCACAACTGACTTGACGAGATTTTGAGCGGTTCAATTCTATCTTTGGAAGAATATCTTCGGCACTTTATCTCTACTTCGTGAAAAAAGCGGGTGAAACTTTTGGATGCGGCTCAGTTGCTTCAATGCCCAAAAGAGCTCTTCCACCAATAAGAGCCCTTTTGAGATTGTTCTTGGCCGACAACTGCTACTCCCTCATCTTGTGGATATTGATCAAAGTACCAAGTCTCCTCAAGCAAAGGGCTTCTCTCAAGAGTGGAAACGAAATATCGAAATTGCTCGGGTTATCTTGAGAAAGCACGAAACCAGATGAAAAAGTGTCGCCGATCGTAAACGCCGCTTCACGGAATTCAATGTGGGAGATCTGGTGATGGTGAAACTCCCTGACAAACGCCAGTATAAGGTAATAAGAGGGACGGATTCTCGATTAATGCCGAAATATATCGGGCCATTACCCATCATGAAGCGGATTGGAAGAGTCGCTTACAGAATTGAACTTCCTTCATGGTGCAAAACCCACAATGTCCTTCATGTTAGTGCACTCAAACCATATTTTGCAGATAAGGAGGATGCATCCAGAAATAAGCCAAAGCGACCTACATTTGAAGTGAAGAAAACAGTAAAAGGATTGCTTATTATTGATCACCGAGTTACTCGAGCTTCTAAGAAAGATCATCGAGTACTTGATTAAATGGAGCGGATGCGATGAGCGAGGAGAATACTTGGGAAAGAGTTAAAGACCTTGGAGCCTTCAAACCTCTACTTGAAGAATATCTAGCAAAGATGGCACCGAGGACGCCGCCAAATCAAATGGGGAGAATGTCGGGACCCGCACTATACTTAGCCTCCTCGACAGCCTTGCGGTACCGAGCTTGCCCAACCGCCGCACATTGTAAATATTACTTTCCGTTGTTATTTCCGTTAGTTTGTAATAGGTTATTTTCCGTTATGATTCTTCGGCTTTTTGATGTCTACTCATGTAACTTGGGTTTTTGTTACTTAAGCCTATTATAGGGGTAGTTGGTGCAGATTCAAGCCTGTATGTTTTAGCTTGCGGGTGTTGACCCCATGCACCATCAATTGTAATTTCATCGCTTTCGTCAATCAATGATCAAGCTATTTTCAACAGCATTCAAATCTTCATTGCTAAGCTTTCTTTAAATTGTTGAATCGATCGAGAAAGGCGGAAGGTAGTCGAGAGGAGTCGACTACTTGCCGCACGTGCCCCTTTGTGCTAGAAAGAAGGGCGCCCGTGAAACGGCGCCTAAGCTCCACCTAAACATAAGGCTCGACTTCCACGTTTAGCCACGCTTTACACCTCACCTTCACCTCGCCCTTACCTCGTCATCGCCTAGACCTCGCTTAGGTCCGAAAAACTTAAAACTCGACCTCCATACCTAATTACGCTTTATGCTTTTTAGAACACGAACACCTCCCCCATGTTATCAAACAAGTCAACTGCTGGCACCCCAATTCCTCATTCACACTGCACATTCTTTTCAAGTAGCTTCTGGGAAGTTTCACACTGGGAAGTTGATTCACACATTCATGTCAATGGGAGAGGAGACCGAGGAGTCTTGAACAAGACAACAAGTGGTTTATAGCATGGGGGCACCCGCTTTGGTTTTCCATGGTGAGGATTCCATCCATGTATGTCAACCATCAAAGCTTTAGAACAAGCATATAGCGCGCCGGGTTTTGTTGCGTTTTAGGAAAAACGAAGAAATTCTATTTCATTTCAATTTCAATTTTTTTTTTTTTTTTTTTTTAAACTTCAAACACGCTTTGTAAACAGGCTTTTGTTGTTAAAAATCCAATTTTACCAAGTGGCATCTCAACGCAACTTAATCCCATACGTGCAAAGGGTTGTGAAATACAAAAATAAACCTCGCTATGACGCTGAACAGATGGAGAAACAGTCAGTACTTAAAGAAGAAATATATAAAAGCCTGGTGCTTTCTTTTTGGTGTCGAGTCACAAATTTACACAGCAGTAATTGACGAGGCATACAATGAAGAAACGCAGAACTGCAGAAGACTAGACATAGAATCTGCTAATAATACAGAACATAAAATTAACAGTTACATGCATGTATCCTATTTAAAATTTGAGCTCAGCGGTAAAATAGATCAAACTTGGAAAAAGGAAAAATTGGGAAAAGGAAAAGGTCGGTCAGCTTCCGTGATCATTCATGCCAAAGAAATATATTTCACAGCGAAATGTTCGAGTGCATGATTCTGTACCAGATTGGATTCAAAATTCGACCAAATTCGACCTAATTCAGCATCAATGATCCTCTCTGTACTCTGGATTCTCTTTTAGGATGACAAAACCCTCAAGAATGGGAGACAGGGGAACATATCTGCACAGCCAATAGATATTAGCATGTGATTCGTATGTTTAAAGCACAAATAGAAATTTTCCGTAAGGAATATATCTTACTTCTCTGTTGCAAGCTCTGCCCTATCACCAGCAGACAAAAGAACAGGAGTCGAGTGCGTTTGGAAACCTGTGATAGTCTTGGGGCGACCTGCTTGACCCACAACATCAACAGCTTGGCCCACGCGAACAGGCACAGAGAGAGGTTTCAGGTTTTCATCCACAGTCATCAGCATCCTTGGCTGTAGACAATATACATGCAAAGTAAGCAGAATCGACAAAAAAACAGAAAGGGTGGAAGGGAAAAAGGAAAACAAAAAGGGGACATAACAGCCACCGAGCAAGAAAAACAGCAAACCTGCATTGCAAGAACAAGGAAGTATAGAACGTAATGGTACTTCCCCAAGATGATAGCCTTCATATCAAGACATGCATGCAGCAAAGTCACAAGTCCAGCCAGTGCAGTCCTTCAAAGAAGGTAAGGGAACGGGGTCATGAACGCACACAATGTAGTAGAAAGTGTAAAGATATTGTCAACAGCACTGAGCTATATCTCGAGGAAATATTTCTTTTCAAGATCAAATTTTTAACATAAAAATGTATGGATTAAGGTCTATCTGTTCAATCCATCAATTCTGAATAGATTAAGAAAATTATAAATCAGTGACTAACAAACTTGATGCTTTCCATTAGCCAAAATTATGGGGATTAACATTTGCTCAGCCATGTGAGATCTATCCCACCATCCAACATCACGTACAAATCCAAAAACTCCTTATTCTCGTGACGTGGGTGATTCAAGACTTCTTCCAAGCCTAGTTACCCCATCGGATGTATTCAAACCAAGTAAAAGATAATCACAGCCTTCACTATACTCAGCAAGCACCTGACCACCATAAATACCTCCATCTATGATGACATTCTTTCATGCAGATGCAACACAAAGATCATTTTATTTTCTGATGAGCAAGTCAAGTATGGATCATTCATGGAATCAAGGTAAAAATAAACATTAAAATTGCAACATGGGGCAAGCTGCCACTCTGTCAAAACAAGATTAACTTACGGGGATAATAAAAATCTTTCAGAATGATATGGGGCGAGGGTCAACAAGCCTTTGCCAAGATGGACGAGACCTTGAGCAATCCGTACCTGCACAGGTGGCCGTGCAAATTCGTCAGAAATATTTGACCATCTGGATGTGAATAAAGAATGTATAGTTGTGAGCCAAGGTTAAAAATGGAAACTTTACACAAAAGAGAAGGCTGGCATCTTTGTAGTAATAACTCGACAGATTCCGAAGCATTCCAGCTATTCTTGCGTTGTTGGTTCCAGCTCCTATCAAACCCAAAGAGACAATGGCTGCCTGCATGATTCAGAAAATATTAAGTTTTTTGAGTCTCGCAGTACTTGTATGAAGAACAATTTCAAAACCAAGCTAGCCTGGGATCACATTACCATTGCAACTTCCGTGTCTGCATCATGACTAAGCCTGCTTAATGTGTCCATGACGTTGACCTGTACACATCACCAAAACAATGTTTAGAAGCCTAAATTGGGTATCGAGACAGTTTTTCGCAGTAACGGAAGGCGCAAGACAATAAAATTATATAATATAACATTATACTCGTAGTAATTCATAAACCATCTGGAGAAACTATAATAAAACATCTCTACAAAATTAAAAGTCTACTTTGCAACTAGAAAGACGAAATAGATGAACAAGTAGCAAAATTAAATCAACAAAGTAGTAATCGCATTACAAGAACACTAATCACAACACCGTCACTCCAAATCAATGGTAACAAGACTTGCACATATCAAAGGATAGATTACCTTTGGGTTTGATATGCAGAGGAGACCTAGTGCCAGAGGAACTGCCCTTCTAATGTTCTGCTCTCCATACTGCAAAAGATGTTCCAATGAGCGAATAGCCATCTCAACCCCCAGTTCCTCAGCCATTGCTACCATAGCAATTCCAAGCACAGCTGGTCCCTGGTATGTTTCTCCCTTCTCAAGATGCTGTGCACACTGGCCAAGGAAGTGTTGTACCTGCAATACAAAAAGCAGTTAGTAACTCAATAAAATAGCAGCACTGCCCTCTGAGTCCAACAGCACAAGTTCATAACCTTGAGTACATTTCCAGTGCCGGCATAGGCACATGAAAGCAGGGTCATGTCACAATATTTTCTAATTTTCTCATCAAATGTCTTTGAAACCTCAGCTGTTGCCTCCACACTTTCCTGTCAGAGATGAAAAACAGTGGATTAATACAATATACATACAGAAGTCTACCTATTGCAATGTTTTTGCTTCTCTCTGGTGGCTGGCAAGTAAATATTACATGCCTGCTATTGTACACCGGAATAATTTCTAAAAACAACCACAAAAAAAAAAATTAATTTTTATCCAGAATATGATTTTTGGTTTGATTAAATGCCACAGCAGAAGCAACCATGATTACCTGCTTCCCAAGATACAAAAGACCAAGACCCAGAGGCAAGAGTCGGGTGAGGGGCTCCCCCAACTCTGACTCGCTTCTGTCCATCAATGCAAATATAATTGCTTGGGCTACATCTTCATTACATGAACCTACATATACCAAGCCTAGAGAGATTGCAGTAAATGCAATCACATCAAGAGATGCCTTTGCATCTCCAAGTATGGGAGTTAATTTACTTCGAATCTGGAAAGAAGAAATAACAGAGATAGTCAGATTTAGGCAAATGTGAGTGCATCACAAGCAGACATGAAAATGGAAATGCGCTGCGAGAGCTGGCTATGGGCTACTTAAATATTGTTTCATACTTTTCACAAATATGTTTATAATATTTAGAACAATCAACAATTCTGATGGTTTGATCAAAGGGAAACTCGCCTGTTCATCTTGAGACCCGGCATATGCAAGTCCTAGGCCCATTATTGCACCTATTCTAATAGAAGAATCTTCTTTGTCTACATATTCGGACAAAAGAGCCAATGCCTGAGTAACAAATTAATAAGATGCCAGGAAAAATTTGGTCAATTATTTGTTAATATTGACAATCAATCCATAACAAAAGAGAAATTTTCCGGGCATGTGTTTGTATGCGTGCCCTCAGTCAGGTTTAGAAATTTGGACTTACCGGATCACATTCATTCTTAACACCACAATTAACAATCCCAACTCCTAGTAATGCGCCCGCAACGACATGCATGTCAGGACTGTGGAAATATTTGTCGAGTTGCGTAAGTCCAGAATCAACATCCCAAAGCAGAATCATACCCTATAGTGGGGTGACATAGCATGATCATCTAGCCTTCACATTACAATATGGAAAAGATAAAATGACCTAAAGGCACATACCAGACTTGCTGCAGCACTGGCCTTTCCATGTTCCTTATTTTTGAAAAGCCAGCTATTGGAAGAACCACCGCTTGATGCCTCTGATGGAACTGTCATTAACTTATCCTGAACAAATAAAAATTAGGCAGTGTGAGAATACTGATATAAAGAAGAGCACCTTACTCGGTTCTGCAATGAACCCAATACTCTTCATAAAATTTGTTTTTACCTGACCGAAGCCAGCGTTTACAAATGCATTGACAAATGTTGCTGCCAAGTTCTGTCTGGCAGAATCAACACTCCCCCCACCACTAGCTCGGCCATCAAGTAAATGTGCCTGAGAAGTCCGGTCAAAATATTATGAAAAAGAACTTTTTGTTCAAGTTAACCTCGAAGACGCCAAAAAAGCCATTTATCTCCAAAATCCTAACAGAAAAGGTCAGGAGAAAATCAACTAGATCCAGACCTTGTAAATATCCTCAGGAGATTTGGGCTCCATGACCTCTATATCACGGGCAAGTGTAAGATACCCTTCATTCACTTTGATGTTATTGATGATTTCTTGCAGACCCTCCCTTTCTTCATCTTCTGAACACATGTCCTCATCTAGCTCAAAAGTAATTCCCTGTAAAAGACCATGCAGTTTGGTGACCTTCTTGAAGGATACAGCTTAATTAAGACAGATGGATTTATATTTCTAGCCACACCACCACCCCCAGTGGATCGGTCTCCAAGTAGAAACCCTCCAGCCCCCCAAAACAAATTTGTGCTCATTTGTAGTACTACTCATCAGTATCTGGGTGCGCAATGAGAATCTGTACAAAGACACTCTAACGACAAGGGATAGATTGGGACAGGTTAGACCAGAGTTCACTACAATAACAAACAATTTGGTGGTCCCTGCTTTTTTTTTTTCTCAATTCAACATCAAATTGTAAAATCACGAGTTGTAAATAAAATACAAGCCAACGGTAAAACACAACTAATATTAGCAGGTTTAACACCTGATCCGTCCAAATTATAGCACGGCATAAAACATGGGTGAGGTATCCATTCTACATTATCTCGCACCTGCATTCTGGTCAGACTTAGTCCCACACCCTATCCCTAAAAAAAGGCACCTAGGTCAAGAACAGAAGATATAGCTGACTGCGGAAGTAAAATTCAAGAGGACTTACATGGCGAGCAAGGATAAAGCAAAATTGCCGCTTCTTTTGAGGGTCATTACAAGATGTGAAAACCTGCTTCACATACTGCAAATGAATACCCAGATATAAGAGTCAAATCCCAAAATCCCATTTTTGTGTAGAAATAAGACATGCATTGTATACTTGGGATCCAGATCTTTATATAGAAATTATGCTTTATACATGTCATACAAGAGAATTTGATCAAAATTACTCCATAGTTTTAAAACCATAGAAGTAGGCATTTCTTAGTCCTCGTGAGTACAAACCTGCATGTTGTCGAGGTACAAAGCAATCTGCAGTGCTCTAGGAAATTCTTCAAATTTCATATAAATTGTGTATGCAATATCCAGAACTAACATATCATCTGGTCCAGGAAGGTATCTGAAAAGATAAAATAGTACACATTGGTTAGAACGTTACTCATACAACCACCAGGGTAGTCCTTACTATTTAATGAGTTGTGAATGGGAAATTTTGTTGAGGAAGAGTTTCTCAAATTCCAAGGCCTAGATCCACTATAAACGTTTCAAGTTGAACGATTGATAACAAGAAAAATTCACTATAACAAAGGCACAGATTTTTAGAAGCTCTACTTCTTAGCATCCCAGATGATATGGTTACTGCAGATGAATGTCGTACAGAATGCACTCTCCTCATATTTACCAGTTTAGGAGGGATGGGGGAATGACAAACATTCCAATAGTACTATTCTCTAAGTCACCGGATTCCTGATGAAGGCAATGCTATGACAAGAGTAGTTGATTTTACTGACTACTGGTGACCAGTTTTCTTCGAATTATCAGTAGGATGCTCTAACATAGCATACAAGACCGAAGGTTTGCTTAACCAGATCCATCAATTCTATCACACAGAATACTATGAAGGCAATGCTATGACAAGAATAGTTGATTTTACTGATTACGGGTGACCAGTGTTCTTCGAATTATGAGTAGGATGCTCTAACATAGCACACAAGACCAAAGGTTTTGCTTAACAAGTTCCACCAATTCTATCATGCAGGATACTATCAAATACCTTGCCACTAAGATTAGATCTAAGACAACAGCAACAGCTGGTGTTAGCTCAGTACAGCAATGCTTGCTTATAAGTACGTGCTAATGTGCACAATACATACACTTGGCAGTCAACGGATTTGTATTCTACAGAACATCTCTACCAATACAATGTTTAAATCATGAAATATTGGAAAAAATTAGTAACAAGTTACCTCTACAAGGTGATACATTCTAGATCAAATAAAAAATCATAGCTTAAATTAAAATGGTATCAGGAAGAATAACAAAGTTCAAGTGACAAACATTTTTGTACACATCACATCCACTGGATGATGATGCATCATATATTTCAGTGTGGTCTGGGTGAGGAGGGCTGACTTTTAAATACATTTCACAAAAGGATAAAAGACTCCAGGCAAATCAAACAGAAACTTCCAATGACTGTTTATAGAATATACTTACTTCGCCGAACTAGTAAGGTATAGGCATGTCCTCTTATAGTTCGCATTGTCTACATGCTCCACTAACAGATCAAGGTCTTCAACCTGGACAATGAATATGCCTACATCACACATATATTCTTTTTTCTTACAAGCATTTTGTGATTTTTGAGATCCAGTTATGAAGGAATAAAAGTACCTCCATTAGAAGATCTACCGCCTCGGGTTCAGCATTGTGCTGCAAATAAATGGGGAAAAAAGAAAAGCTATTTCATAATTTTGTTCCAGGAAAAAGACTTCCATACATGCATTGACAATGATTGAAAACTCATTGATGAGATTGCTAGTGGTCAAAAATCAAAGCTTCTATCCAGCTCAACAGCACAACTAACCAGGTCATGCACTGTTATGCATCGGTTTAAAGAAAAATATCTTTATCCAAATAAAACACCTGGAAAACAATTTTACCTTCATATGGAAGGCAACAATCTGCCCCACCAGCTCCATTAGATCATCAATTATGGCTTCCTCAGTCTGAAAAGATTTAAGCAGAAAGAAACATGCTTATCAATTCTTCTCAATTCAGCTCTTATACATGCAGCACCATTTATTAATTCTACCGTGCGAAAATACATGATTCTCAAATTAACAAAGGTGGAACAAGTGTCTTCTTTGAAAGAGTTCCACAAAACAGCCGATTCATCAGTAATACTAAGAACAGAATCAAGCAAATTTTTTAACTGTTTACCTTCGTGGTACTGTTAGCCAGATGTGTGAAAGTTTAACGTGTCATATAAGAATCGATAAATAAACCATTCAAGACTGTATTTCAATCTTTGGAACATAAACTCAAACACAAGCATCCATCAAAGAAGTTCGCTACAGATACTGTTAAACAAGTCAAATCTGTGATTGTATCCAACATGGATAGAAGTTCCAACCTGCCGTTTTGCATACTCTTGGGCGATTTCCCCAGCCAAGTTCCTGCACAAATTTTCAACATTAAAATAAATAACAATAGCTTGGAATAAATTTCCATTACAACACTCTCCAACAAATGAACAAATACACCCCCTAAATCATACAGAATAAAAATCAATTCATCCAGTGCAAAAAGGATGTCAGAAATAAACAAGATAATTTCTGGTGTGATAAAGTTGTGTTGCACAGGATCCTTTTAATAACTAATAACGACCAAGTACTCATGTCAGACACTCCATACTCCGACAAGGGCGCAGGATAGTAACATGACAATAAACTAAAGTAACATGTTATATTCGTACTCAATTTACACATTGACAGCAATAATGTGTGATGAAGAAAAGAATGAAACACAAAGGTTAGACAGTACTGGTAAAATCACACACTTGTGTGAACATTATTTGACCCTAAAATAGCTGAAATAATTGGGCAGAAATCCTCACCTGACATACTCATGACCCCATGAACCGATATCACCTTCTGAACCTAGCAGTCTATACTTCAAGCTCGCCTGCAATAATTGCATAAATGATCATATATATCATACACCAGGAGTTTTCAAGATAAACAAACATAACATTCAATCTCAAGCAAAAAGAATACATAACTAGTAAGAAATATAGGCCCATCATAAATGTGAAACCTTCCATTTTAGGTAAGTTGGCCTAAAACCATTATCAAAACTCAGAATGACTGCTATTGCAAAAAAAAAATGTAGATGTTCTACTGACTTCAGAAAGAAGTCTTATGACCACCTGTGTAATGACTTGCAAATGACGTGAAGTGTCATCTTTGGACATCATTAATTCACACATGATGAACTTATTTTACCCTAGGTAGCTTGCAAGCTCCTTTTATGGGACCCAGTTGTTTTATGTACCTGGCAGTGAGCTTGAGGGGGAACCGGGAAAGACTATTTTAAACTTTAATTAACTTAATGCAATCTCTATAGGTGCTCTATATACTGATAAATTCCTCCATTCATCAGGATTAAAAAAGAAAAAGAAAAAGGAGCAGCGAGGTGAAGGATGTACTATAACCAATCATTCAGCCAACACAAAATCTCAACTCCAATACGATGGCTTAAAGTTTAAAGAAAGTATCTTAGAAACATTCTATATTGGAATTTTTGAACTTAAAATCTGTCTTCACAGCCCAAGCGGCAACTAGGTTTAGTCAATTTTGTTTAGCAAAGATGCTCTAATTCGTCACAGTATCCATTTTCGTGCCTACTTCCAGTTGCTATGTGTATTTACTTACTCTCAGTTAAAATTCAACAGTAGATGTATTTATGATATATCCAATTGAACTCAAAATTTTTCGAAGAAAAAGAACTGTTATTATTTATCCTTTTGTACCTTGTGTACAATGAACATTACTTATAGCTGAAAGAAACAACTAAATAACATGCAAACACATAACAAACGATATTGGTTGACCCACTTCCAGGTAATAATTTTCTTTTGCCCGCCAGAATGCTAATTATCGTACCAAAACTCCATGAGATGGTTTCAGATGCTTTCTAAACAGAGGGCACAAAAATTAAAAACTGCAATAACACTACTACAGAACTACTGCAATCATCTTCTATCCTGCTTAATCAAATTCACAAATCAATCCACGGGGAAAACTTAACTTCTTCCTAATTATATTTGGATTATGGACCATAAGGTCCATAGCTACTTATTCTGAACTTATTAGCACAATTAAAAACACTGGTGTTGTAAGATACCAACAAGTTTGTAAATCTTAGTTTCATTTCAGTTTCTTACCCAATTTGCAATAAGTTTTAGTAAAAATGAAATGTACATCTGAGTATTAATATAAATAGCATATAGAATTAGTCATATTTATCATTTTACTTATTTTTGTTCACACAATTTCATTCAAGACTAGACATACATTCCATGAATATAAATAGTGAGATACCAAGATGTAAGAAACTGAATAAAAATAATACAGCATACCCTTTCTCCTTCAGGGGACATCGTCAAGGCCAAAACAGAGAGTATATCGGCTAGGAGTTTCTGCATAAAAGAAAATGTTTATCAGAGAGATTTGCGTGAAAGATCGGCTTATATGAGCACAAATATTTAACTCAACATTTTTAACCTTTAAATCAGAATCAGACATTGTCTCATAATGTGCTTGCAGAGTTCCATAATGAGGACGCAAGAACTTCAGTGGCTTTGGAACCGAAGTCATAGAGCTGGTCGCAGTACGAATTTCCTGCCTAAAGAAGCGAAAGGACACGGATCGTTAAACAAATATATACATTAAATTTATAGCTCATGCCAATCATTTGAAGGTGGAGTCCTTCATAATAGATCATGAAGCAGATCAGATAGATCTTCATCACGTAACCAGTAAACTATATAAAGACTTGACTAGTTTAGTTTTACATTCCCTGACCAGGAAATACTTAATCCTCTATGTTACCACAGTACTAAGAGTTATCAAAATGCTGCTAGATTGGCTCATTCCTTCCCCCTTTTCAATATGATGATAGTGAGACATTCCAATCAAATAATGGGTCCCAGACCACAAACAAATGCAACAGCTACAACTACTTCTCCTTCTTTAGACTTGCATTACGTTTTGTATTGTACTAAAAATAATGTAGATGTAACTTGCTAAGAGTACTGTAGCATTTATCCAATATTTCACCATGTAATTTCAGTCACAATAAAATCCACAACTATCATAACATTGAAAGCAGATTTGAAACTATAAACTCTTAGAGCCAAAGTCCCAAGTATCCAGCAACTGGCCTTGGTAAACTAGCTGGAAGTGCCCCCAGAAACAAAACCAATACATAAACTAGTTCAAAAATGTCAAGGGGATTAAAATTTCATCTCAAACCCAAACTAACCCACAAAAAACGTTAACATTTAAAAAGCTGACCATGTGTTTTCTTGTCCAACACACCGATAAACAATCAGATAATTTTATTTCCAGAGATTCTAAAACTATAAACATCTCATTCTCTGAACAGCAGTGAATTGAAACTACGAACCTCATGCTCTCGAGCGCAGCTTTCTGCAATCCAGGGTCGGAATCCTGAACCCTCTCTACATACAACTCCAACTGCTGTTTTAATGCCAAATCCTCCTCAGACTAGGACACAAAGTAACAGCAAAAAAACCATTAAACCCATCAATTATCCACCAAGTTAAAAGAACAAAATATTCAATTTATTTCTTAAGCTAAAAATAAAAATTTATTAATTATCTATAGAAAATGAATTCATCGAGCTGAGTTAACAAATTTTAGGTTTTTCCCCTATTTACTAGATACATAACATTATTTTCTTTGGAAACTTACAAGATCTTCGTCTTTCTTCTCGTCCTTTTTTTTCGGGTCTTTGGAAGGGACCTTGACTGACGCCTGGTCTCTGGTGGCTCCGCCACCGGTGCTTCCAGTGCTGTTCGGATCCGCTGGCGCCATGATGATTGAAAGCAACTAAAAACTTAGAATTGAGTAGCTGTGAACTGAGTTTTCGAATCAAAAAGAAAAAGATCCAAATTAAAATTTATGAAGAGATTATTGGGTAAAAAGAAAGAACCCTAAAAGAAGACGAAGAGTAAAGAGGGAGTATATGCTAAAGTGCGCTGGATGTATAAAGTAAGAGTTTTCGTGTTGCCCAATATTGTGATGGAATGGGCTTCTATAGACGGCCCAAACTTTTTCCTGGGCTTGTAATCAATAAAGAGAAAGAGAAATGCTCGTCGGACAACAAGGTGACCGAAAGTTTGACAACCATCTCGTGAGAAATTGGATATTGAAAATATCGCGATATTTTGGCCTCCATAAAAGAAAATCTCCCACTGAAAACCAAATTTTTCTAAAAATGAAAACTCCTTTCAAAAAACCTAGAGCTCTAATCTCCAAGTTCTCTGTCGGCAGATTAGCACCCACCGACCGTCAACCATCCATCCACCGTTCGGCCACCGTCGATTTCAAAAAAGCGAAGCAAAATCCAACTAAGAAAACTCCGCCGACTTTCAAACTCTAAGCACTTGCATTTTCGTTGATTTCACACAGAATATAGTTCGCGATTGGGCAAAGTTGCAGATCATTGTACTTCGACAATGTCTACTAGTAAGTGGTTCTTCCATTGATGAAGCTCTTGGACTGCTATTATGGAACAATAATTTCATTGCTGTAGTTCGAATTTTTCCAATTTGTGTTTCCACTGGTTTTGGGAGTCTTATATATTGATGTAAACTTTGGCTGTTTTGTATAGGATCGGATTATAACTGTTGTGGTGATGAGAATGAAGTTATTGATGGTGGTGACAATTTCGAATATAATGAGATGGTGCCAACAGTTGGAATGAAGTTTCATAGTGACGAAGAGGTTTTTGAATTTTACAGAGCATATTCTTATAAGGTTGGTTTCTCAGTGAAAAGAAGGAATTCCAAAAAGGGTGACGATGGTGAGTTGCGGTATGTGTCGTTTGCTTGTTGTCGAGAAGGCAAACGAAGTTGCGCTGCAAGCAGTTCGATAAAGCAGAAACCAACTATCCGATTAGGTTGTAAAACAAAGCTTACAGCTTCTGCAGATATGTTAGGAATGTGGCGTATAACTGGAGTTCATTTGGAGCATAACCACAAAATAAGTCCATCAAAATCCAGGCTTTATAGATGTAATCGACAAATGAATGAACATGTGAAACGAAAACTTGAATGAACGATGTAGCTGGTATTCCGTTACACAAAAGCTACAACTCAGTCGTTGTTGAAGATGGTGGTTATGAGAACCTTACATTTGTCGAAAAAAATTGTAGGAATTACACTGATAAAGTCAGGAGATTAAGACTTGGGAAGGGGGATGCAAATGCAATAATGGCCTACTTCTCCAAAACGCAGACACAAAGTGTCCCGGATTCTACTTCAATGTTGATTTAGACGATGACTTTCGATTGAAAACGATTTTGGGCGATAATAAGTGCGAGAAGCATATAAGGAGTTCGGCGATGTTGTCACATTTGATACCACGTACCTAACAAACAAGTATGACATGCCGTTTGCTCCTTTCGTTGGTGTCAACCATCATGGACAGTCGACGTTGCTTGGTTGTGGTTTACTATCCAATGAGGACACTGACACTTTTGTGTGGTTGTTTCGGACATGACTTTAGTGTATGGAGGAAAAAGCTCCAATCGGTATAATAACTAATCAGGATAGGGCTATGAAAAATACTATTCAGATTGTGTTTCCTCATACGAAACATAGATGGTGCATTTGGCATATTCTGAAGAAGTTACCAGAGAAATTTGGGTACTATTCTCTTAAGGGGTCCATACTTTTAGCCGTGCACGACGTAGTCTACGAATCGCAATGTCCTGCCGAGTTTGAACATGGATGGAATGTAATGATCGATACTTATGCCTTGCAAGACAATGCTTGGTTGTCAGGACTTTATACAGAAAGACATCGATGGGTCCCATGTTATTTGCAAACAAGTTTTTGGTCGGGGATGTCGACAACGCAGCGAAGTGAGAGTATGAATGCATTCTTCGACGGGTATGTAAACTCGAAAAATTCGTTGAGGCAATTCGTCGAACAGTACGAGCGGGCTTTAAGGAGTAAAGTGGATAAGAAGTTCCAAGCAGATTTCAGATCGTATTCGGTGATGATTCCATGCCTAACTAATTACGGGTTCGAGAAACAAATATAACAGTTGTACACAATTGCAAAATTCAAGGAAGTGCAATCTGAGCTAATTGAAATGATGTTTTGTGATGTTCTCTCTTCGGAGGATGACTTTACTGGAACAAGGTACGTAGTTCGGGAGGATGTTGTTGTCAATGATTCCACAAAGAGGAAAAAATTTACAGTTCGTTATGTTAAATGTGAATGTCAATTAGTTTGTAGTTGTAACTTATTCGAATTTAGAGAGATTCTTTGCAAACATGCGTTTTCAATCTTGATAAGAGAGGATGTGAAATTGCTACCAGATAGGTATATCTTGAGGCGGTGGAGGAGAGATGTACAAAGAGCATACACGCGGGTTAAGATTAATTACTTTGTAATTGAGTTAACATTCGTTCCTCATCAGGTTATTTCAAAGTTAATCAAAGGCAAGAGGCCTTTACAATTGGTTAGTGGAATCGATTTACAGGGTTCGCAATTACAACCTTGGGAAGGAGCATTTGGGATCCCAACACATGGTACGCAACGTCAAACCGAAGATGAGGTACCTGGAGGACTGATCTGCGTTTCCAAAGCCATGCCGTTATAGCACTTTTTTGTTCAGTTTTGTGATCACATATGGTAGGTCCCTGAATTCATCTTCTTCTTATAAATTACAAATTTTCAATTAACAGCTTGTAACTATTTGTTCTTCAACAGACAGTGGATGATGGCAGGACCAGTTGTATTGAGAGTTTGAGTTTCAAGGTTTGAAGAATGGACGCTTGGGAGGCTGAAGAACTTTCGGGATTTCTCCAAGTCAGTTGCCACTGCCGCTTGCCTACCTTTTTAGTCTATAGTTTTATGTAATTCCTACTATATAGATGTAGTTAGTATAATTCTGTCTCATAGAATTGGTGGTCTTTTTGGCCCTTTGCGATAGAGACAAACATGCAGGGTGAAATGTTGATGAAAATTTATGAATTGGTGGTCTTTTTGCCCTTTGCGATGCTACTGCCATGTCCATTCTCACCTGCTGTTCATAATTGATGTACTTTCTATGTGCTATTGATTTTTTGGGATTCTTAGGTGTTGAATTCGGGCAAAGTGGAAATTGATTACCCGGAAAGATTCTCGAATTTGCATTGGTCACTTTGCGAAGCTCTCCGCTCCTCGCTTATGAGGATGAATTGAAGGAAAACACCGAAAATTTTTGAAAGAGCTAGTTGAAATGTGTTGGGCCGTTGATGGGTCGAGGGATTCACATGTCATTGCATTGATTAAGGGCTTGCATTTTGTTTTAGAAACGAGATACAGTGTGTTTTATATTTGCTTTCTTTCTTGTGGATTTTCATTCGATTGCATGTACAAATATCACTTTGCAAATCGCTTTCGATTCCATTGCTTTCTAGGGTCATATGGTAGTTTATCTCAATTCATACAGGGATAGTACTAGAGATAATCTCTCATTAAAGAGTTGCCTTATTCATTCTGATATTCATGTCTGTTATAGGAATGCTTATGCACCTCAATTTAGTTGGCACTTGTGGGTGCTTAAAATGATGATGATAAAAGAGCTGATTTGTCTATGAAAGCTTCACAAGGTGTGGTTTTAGTTAAAACTGTCTTATCGGACTAAACATTGGAGCGCATGCCTCAATCATCCACATGCCCATGACAAGGCAAAAGTTCACTGAAGTTAGTCAATCTCCAATGGAGGGGCAACACTTACAATTCGAATAATACAAGAAGGTTGAATATCAGAGACAAACTATATAGACAAACTATACAAGAAGGTTCAAGATCAGAGATAAGAAGGTGCAACATTCACAATTGTCCAAACGAACTACAATAAACGACAACACATTGCGTTCCACACATATTGTCCACCTACACAGCTGCTATCCGACATTCAGTCACTATTTTGGGGCTTTGTTTTTGCGAATGGTGGTACGTGCCACTGAGAGGTCGACATTTTCTTTGTCTGATATGCGTGCACAAGCTCTCAGAATGCGAGAAAGCTCGTCATCTTCATCTTCTATTGTTCTTGATCGAACCGTGCTTGATTCACCCTCGTCCCACTTGAAGTAACGACACGACGCTATGCTACAGTTGAAGAATAACTTCCATCTAGTGGGTTTTTTGTCACCCACTTGCAGCCATTGTATGAAACCTAGTCTACATTTAGGGCAACGCTGCTTCTTTGGACAAGATTTGTGCCAGTGCAAAAGATCTCTACAGCTAAAACAAACTCCGTCGTTTGTCCTTCCATTTTAACGCTGTCGGGAGATCAATCCATAAGCATATTAGGCTAGGCAAGGCAAGGCAAGTGATAAAAGTTTACGTTCAAATTAAAATTGATACATTATAGAACAAAGCTAAAATACTGAAATAAAGAACACAAATGCAAGTTAATAAAGCTAACATGCTTTTCTACTGTTCAAGTGTGTATTGCAGCCTCAATCAAACAACTTCATGGACAACAAATACATACTGCTTATTGAACATAAGTTAATAATATCATCTGAATAGCAAATAGTCTTGTTTGTCTATCGTAATGTGACATTACTAATTCAGTATCTACTGATGAATTGGGCGGGACAATGGCTGTGATTGCAGAGCATATAGATAAAATTTCGAAGGCTTGGGAAAAGGAGAAGATAAGACCACCTAAAATGCAAGTCTATATGGTCTTATGTGAATGTAGTCTGGATCTTTCTGTCACCGAGGTATAGCAAAATCTAGGTCATACAACAACAAGTAGTAGCGATGAAGAAGGGGCACATAAAATAGAACACATCAAAAAATAACTAAGTCATACAACAACAAGTCATTCTCTTATCCATCTTTAGTTATTTTTTAACTGGGCTGGATTGGCTCTGACCAAACAAAATCGAGACTAAATGGCACAGCTCGTCTAGCCCTGGGCTAGTCAGGCTGCCCGCACTTTTTTTTTGCTCCTTAACACTAATCACTCATTTTGTGAATAACCTAAATACATAATAAAAATAATATCAATCTAAAATGGCCTAACCCCAAATCTCCAACTTAAATGGTCTTTTTTGAAACATTAGTCCAATAATCACAAGCTACAACATAAAATTGTTTAGATTTAATTAAAATTTAGTTTAATTCAAGTTTCAATTCAAATTATATTTAGTGTGATAAGTAAATTATTTATTTTAAATTTACTTATAAGTAAATTTTTTAATTTATGTCAAATATGCTTATATTTCAAAGCAATAAGACTAGCATGCTTTTACTATTTATATTTAAGAAAAAATGTGTTAAGAAATAATTTACAATTAACTAAAAAATAGGGTAAATTCAAGGTCGGTCACTGTTTTAGCATTTATGGACTCTAAAGTCATATGGTCAAAACTTAATTCAATTAAAGTCACATTTTAGAGCTAAAAGACCAACATACCCTTAATTGTAAAAAAAAACGCTAATTGTGATACTGTTTTGTCGTGATACTCTTTTGTTGTGCTACTGTTTTGTTCTGATACAGTTTTGTCTATGATACTGTTTTATATAGATAATGTGCTATGGTACACTAACACCATACTTTTATTTTTTATATTGATTTATTATGATAATGTTTTAACCTATGATTGTAAAATATTTGATACTCTTTCGATCTATGATACTGTTTCTATTTGTTGAATTTTTTCATTGTTTCTAATGATACTAAAATTTTATGACAAAATTTCAACCTATGATACTGTTTTAATTTCTTAGTTTTATCTTTGATACTGTTTAATTATGACAATGTTGACTAAGAGTATAGTGCAAAATACTTGATACTCTTTCGATCTATAATACTGTTTCTATTTGTCGAATTTTTTCCTTGTTTCTTCTAATGATAGTTAAATATTATGACAAAATTTCAACATATGATACTTTTTCAATCTCTTAGTTTTATCTTTGATACTGTTTAATTATGACAATGTTTCAATCTCTTAGTTTTGTCTATGATATTGTTTTAATTCATGATACTGTTTTATTTAAGTAATGTGCATTAGTATACTTTGATATTGTTTAATCCATGATACTGTTTTATTTAAGTAATGTATATTAGTATACTTTGATACTGTTTAATCCATGATACTATTTTATTTAAGTAATGTACATTAATATACTTTGATACTATTTAATCCATGATATTGTTTTATTTAAGTAATATGCATTAGTATATTTTGTTACTGTTTATTCCATGATACTGTTTTATTTAAGTATCATGTTGGACCAAGTTTTACAATTAGAGATTTTACAAAATGCAACAATATCAACTTGCAACAATCCTGACTTCAACTAGTAAAATAAATCTATGATACTATTTTAATTAGATAAAGTGATATGGTATACTTATACCATATTTTTATCTTTGATACTGTTTTATTATGATAATGTTTCAACTTATGATACTGTTATTTTATTGGTTGTAATTTGTGTATGTGATATCATTTTATTAAGATATTTTCATGTATGATATTAATATATTAAAATACATTTATTTGTGATATTGTTTTAGAAGATATATGATACTATATTGACAAGAAAAATTAAAGATTGTCATTTTAAATTAAAGAGACGATTTCAAACAGGTAAAATTCATCGTACGCAGTGGCAAAGTGACTGATCTTGACCGTCTTGTTGAGACCATTCCGAAAATATATTATAATAAAAATTCTGATTACGTATGCGAATTCTATGCCCATTTCTATTGTGATACTATTTTCTGTGATACTGTTTTTTATAATACAGTATCAAACAACACACATGACTAATTAACAACACAAAGAAATAATCTAATGGCTAACTTAATACAATATAAAGCTGCTATTCTATAATACAGTATCAAACTGTTTTCTATAATACAATATCAAGCGGCAA
The DNA here is from genome assembly GCA_023638005.1 of Forsythia suspensa. Classification (NCBI taxonomy): domain Eukaryota; kingdom Viridiplantae; phylum Streptophyta; class Magnoliopsida; order Lamiales; family Oleaceae; genus Forsythia; species Forsythia suspensa. Next base: position 1,090,192 of record CM042663.1, read on the forward strand.
ATCATGGTTACAACTAATATAATGATATTATATTCTATGATACTGTTTTCTATAATACAATATCATCCCTATAGAAATTCATCAAACAAATCATTCATATAAGACACTCCAGCACTGAGACAACTCTAGTTCAACATTTGATCTACAGATTATTGCACTTAATTGTGGAACAAGATTGGCCTTCACCCAATATTCTTGTCCTAAGAAACAGATGTACAACAATCCTACAAAGAAATTTAATTGCCGCACTTGAGCCAACAAGTGAAACAGAGTGCAAATAAGCATAACAACGGATTCTTCCTTAGAATTCATATCCCTTGAACACATAGCCAACTCAATCCCAGCAAACAACAAAAGAACTTCTAAAACTCCAACTAGAAATTGATCCAAAATCTTCACCAAATAACTGCCCAATCCCAAAACCAGTTTAGCTACACTAAGAAGTGCCACACACCCTCTACTCCTCCCACTTAAATTTGTACCGCCTTTTAGCTAGCCTCCAAATACCCGGGCAAAGACGTCGTCACTGTCGAACCAACACCCGATTAAATTCATTATTCCAAACACAGACGTTGCTGAAACATCCTTTTCTGGGAAAAGATCTGTTGACAATTTACATACAGCAATGACTGAATTTAGGATTGATAAAGGAAGTTGTGGAATAGTCTCTTTCACAAATCCTTCATTCCATAAATGTTTAGATATCTTCACAATTTCAACAGCAGATGGCCCAGATTTTACTATAGGAAATTAAAAAGTGACACTGAGCCGTAAAAACACTCGTCGGAGGTGGAAGAAGTTGTCGCCGAAGGTGAAGGAGGAGGTTGTCGTCAGAGGTGGAAGATTGTGCCGATGGAAAATTTGGTTAAAAAGTGTGATTTTGGAATTAATTTAAAATATTGCTGTAAAGTATGACTTAATCACAATTTTGAAAAAAGTTTTGACATAATTTGAAACAAGTCATATGGAGACGACTTATTGGTAATTTTTCCAAAAAAATATTATTATTTTGAAAAAAAATTGATGTTAATTTATTCACTAATACATAAGAGTCTCAATTTTATAAATTAATCTATTTAAAAATTTCAATATATATATTGTCTAATTTTATCTAAGATTGTATTTGATGCAATATATTAGATTGTATAAAAAAATTAAAACTGGGTTGGCCCAACATATTTCTGGCCCGCACAAAACTGGGCCGGGCCAGCCCAGTCTAGTTTCAAGTGTGGCTCAGCTCTGACGGGCCGGATTGGCCCAGCCTATTTTCCAGTTTTAATTGCCAGCATTGTATCATCTAAAGGGTATAAAACCTCTCCCACGAGAGTAAAAACACATCCTTATCGACCATTTTGTCCACGACCTCTTCGGCTAAAAATGGCCTTAGCATGTTGGATATACGTCTATTCCTCTCCACGGTATGAGGCAAGGTTTGTTCATGGCCTTGAAGAGCCGAGACAAATTGACCGAAGGAAGGATACGGGGCTTTTACGAGCATGGATGTACGAAAATCCATATTCTCGTTTCCTAAACTTTTGGAAAATTGAAAGACCTTATCGAGGTATGTGATTGGCTTTTTTATCGCTTCAAGTTTATTGCGAATTAAAGGTGAGTATTTTAACCAGAATCGAACCAGAACTGGAGGTTTCAGTCTGGTAAAAAAAAATTATGAATCGAAACTGAGAAACAACTGAGTCCAAGTCGGCTATTGGTTCTTAAACAAAAACTGTGGGTACCCAGCTTGGAATTGAATTTGTTATTTTTTATTTTTTACAATATATTCACCATGATTTACCATGACTCAATGACATGGCTCAATATCATGGTACCAAAGACAAAAGTCTAACTATCTAAGACCCAAATTAAAATCCAAAACCTACCACCCTAGACCCAAACTCAATCGACTCAATTTCAAATATCCAAATCTCAAATTCACAATCGCTATTCACTCAGATACACAACACAAACACTATAATCTCTTTCCCACTCTCACACTTTGTTGACAGGTTAGTGAATGAGATGTAAAGGAAACAATGGGATTGAAAGAAAAGTCGACAATGTTTTATTGTTATGATATTTTCAGATGAATGAATTTATGTTGTTTTTAATATTTGTAGAATCTATAGTACTTCATTATCATTGGTTTCTAGTTTTTGATTTGTTCTTTAGGTATGTAATTTGGTATTTATGCTCTGCTAGATATTGCATGCTATTTAGTGGAATATTTTGTTAAATATTGGATGCTATTTGATGCCATATTTGTTGTGGGTTAAAAAAGTGTTGAAATAGGTATTTGGTGGCATATTTTATTTCTTCAATTTTTGCTAGTTATTGAGAAGATAATTTGTATTGACAGCTCAAAGTTTTTTTATTTTTAAATGTTATGGTAGAACTAAAGTCGAACCAAAATGAATAGTTGGTCATCCAATTCTCATATTGTTTATTCAAGATTTTCTCTCATTTTCCATTCACAATTTCTTCAGCAGATTTTTCATTCACAATGATGTCATGATAAATACTAAGGCACTGTGGATTAGAGAGATTATTTGGAGCGCCATAAGAGAAATTGGTAGAGCTGAGATTGACGGAAGCTTGATTGTGCACATGCTGTTGTTGCTTGTAGGGGCAGATTAGGGGGAACTCTCTTTGTTAGAGTCTTCTTTAGCCCAAAAATTATTATTTTCTCAGTATAGGAAATAAAATTGAAAAAATAAATATTTTGTATGATTTTTTTTTCATATATTAACTCGTCTAAAAATCTTTTTAACCCTCATCTCGATTTGCTCCTTGCTTGATTTATTATTTGATCTTCTCCTAAAAAAATAAAAGAGGCTTAGGAAGAGTACTGTTCATGTGGTCATTGAAAACGACAGCGTTTTGTTCATTTTTTTTTGGGTAAGTTATGATATCAGATTCAATACACACTATGCACACAGTAAGTATCTTGAGCCTAGGTTGCTATCTCCGTCTTCTCCTATGCACAAAGTGGCCGTTGTTTGCTCTCTTCGTGTTCTTCGACTCCGACCATGTCCGACCATGTTCTCTGACTCCGACCATGTCCGACCATGTTCTCTGACTCCAACCGTGTTCTCCTAAACACACAGTGGCCGTGTAAGTGTCTTACCCCTAGGTTTTGGTCTCTTCGTCTTCTCCGATTCTTCTTCCATGTTATTTTCTATTTTGCTTCATTAATAGCTGAAATACAGTAAAGAAATAGAAAAAAATACAGTAACTGAAGAATTAAATATATGTAGCACTTTTGGGATTTGTTTACATGTTAATGTGAAAATGGTCATTTTGATTCATGGTATAAAAATATAGGGTAGAAAGGAAAGGGGAAGTGGTGGTGCTGATTCTAAAGGGATAGATGAGACTGTGGGAACATTCTGGGCTTGGCCTTTTGTGAATACATGGTGTTTCTGTGGTGGCCGGCAAAGATTAGAGACAACTCATTCTTTTTATGGTTTGATTTTTCGTGTTTTTTTCCTTTTCCGATTGTATACTGGTGGTGGGGTTTTCTTCTTATTTTTGTTTCTTAAAGTTTTAGTTTAATAGTGCTTTTACAATCGTATTTGCAATCGCCTTCCCCCATTGTATTGATTCTTTGTACGAATGTAGGTTTTTGTTGATCTGATTGCCATGAATTACAGGGAAGTTTAGCACCTTCCTATTTTAGGTGAGTTCTGGAGAACTCTGAAGTTTTCTTTATTTTCTCATTAGTACGTATGCAATTTGGTCTCTTAATCTTCTCCAATTCTTCTTCCATGTTATTTCCTCTTTTGCTTTATTAACATCAGATTTAATACATAAGCTAGCGGTGAATACGTCTTACATCTGGGGTTTTTTGCTGTTGTCATCCACCTGTTTGTGGTATTCGATTTGGGTTGTGGTTGCTATGTTATTTAATATATCGATTTTGTGGAAATGAAATGGGTTTGTGATGCACATTATAAGTTTAAAGGATAAATATTATCATTAATTTCTACATTAGCTAAACCCTTTTAAACCGAGTGGTTTGACTCTTGTTTCGAAATCACCTTCCCACCGGAAGACATCCGAGACCTACGATAACTCCAGTGACCCTAAACCTCCTATCCACCACTATTCCTATATTCCACTGTCTCTCATTTAGTACACAAGTTGGAGAAAATATTTTGCATTAGAAGTCAGACCTATATCTTCTTTTGCATTAGTACTGGAATCTTATAATCCTCATTTCTGAACTGTTGCCTTCGTTCTTTTACCTGGTAATATGCTTGAATGTAAATATGACAATTCAGGTATGATTTAGTTTCAAATTTTTACCTTTGGCTCGCTTTTTTTTTTCCTCCCCTTTTCAGATTGCTTACGTTTTATTCTTAATTTATTTTAAATGCAGCTTTCAAGTAAAAGATTATTGTTTTCGTGAAGAAGTGATTACACAAGGTAGGCTTTTGAATTAGAGGTAAATAATTATATGGCATGGCAGTCGTTATTGAACCGACAAGGACTGTCTCTACTTTTCTTAATTTGATTGCAGTAACTCTGGATATTTGTTTTTCATTTCTTTCTATAATTTCTTGTCTCGCAGTCTTTTTTATAGGCTTTGAGATTTCCTATTCGAATTTGATCAACTATGCAGCGGATTCTTGAGTTTGGATAAAAAAAAATTTGTCTTTTGTATTTTTTGGTTTAAATAATGTTTTGCTTAGTATATAATAGTATCTAAGTAATGAGAAATTATTGATTAATTGTTCTTTCAAAATAATTTTGTGGTTGTAAAAAAGAAAGTGAAAAAAAATCTATATTAGTAAATACATTTGATGAAGCTCAAAAAAGGAGAACTCGAATCAGACTAATTTATGCTCTCGTTTGGAAGCTTTTTCTTGTATACTTGATTTTTGATTTTTTTTTTCCAAGTAGTTATGTTATGCAGATGAACTCTTTTTGTGGTAAAAATCTCATGATTTTAGCCTTATATAGGAATTATGGAAGGTAAAATAAAAACAGAGGCAATGAGCTTTTAATCACCTCTGACAAGGGTTCTAAACATTTTTTATAGTCCAAGAGCAATCATGTGGAAATCTAAACTTTTAAATCCTTGGTTTCTTTTTGGAACTGGAGCCATGAATCTCATTAAATTGAGACCAATCAATGCTTTTTTTTTTCTTGCAGTTGAATATTTGTCTAACAATCACAAATATTGAATTTCTTGATTTTATTGTATTTCAATTTCTAGAATACAATTAGGAATGGAAATCTTGAGAAATAATTGAACTTTTTCTTTGGATTCAACTATTTTGTAGATAGTTGATAATTATCATTCACCATAATTGTATAATTATCATGTTGATGAGCTGTGTATTCACGTTGTGAGACATCTACATGTAATTCTTGCTATGGTCACTGGTGTGCATTAATTAAATGTAGCTTCATTTGGCAATTAATGGCTAATTTGCTGAGGATGCAATAATTGCGCTTTATGCTGTTATGTAAATGCTTCTCAGGTGTAGAAACACTGAAAGAGTGAGGGACATGATGGTTGTGGGCTTCTTGTGAGTGAGAAGGCAAGGAAACATGCCATTTGAAAAGAAACTTGATGAACCTATTGACCTCAAGGATGAAACTATTGTCCTTCAATATGAGGTTCGCCTCCAGAATGGTCTTGAATGTGGTGGTGCCTATCTCAAGTACCTTCTTCCATAGTGGGATCATTTTAAAGAACTCAATGACACCAAGTAGCTGATTTGTTCATTCATTTTGGACAAAAGTCTTCAACCCTAACATCAATAGCAATGGAAGCATTTACCTTGATATGCTGAAAGAACATTGGAGCCCAGCATTGACCATATCTATGGTATTAAGTTGTTTGCTCAATTATAATTAACTAGATAACATCATGTCATGAATACTTCTATATTTTTAAAGAATTTTTCCTCTCTTTTAGGCTATATTTAAGGAGTTGTGCAAGATTTTGGGCTCTACAATTATTTTGGTCACTGGACCATGTCAAGTTCAGCAACCAGATATTTTGGGACATTGAGTGTCTTTGTAAATTACGTAGGGAGAGAGTGGGGGAAGAAGAGTTGTGGGGGGAGGGATCCGTGATGGTTGTAGCGATGAAATAAAAATAGTTGAGTGTCTTTGTTTCAATCATCTAATTTTTTTTTCTCTTTTATTTTTGAAAAAAAATATTATTTTTATTTATTTATTGAAGTGAAATTTGAAAAATTCGTCTTTCACAACCTAAACCAAGATTTATTTGTTCTTAATTTTGCTTGTTGATCATGCAATTATTGGATATTTTCTTGAACATTTTCTTGTTGATTTTGTTGTTTTCTACTAAACTTTTTTCTTTATTAGGACTTGGATATGTGACTATCAATTCTACTTTTATGAACTAAATAGTAATTGTTGGTTAGTGATTGAGTTATTTTTGGGATGGTGGTAGTATTGTGTCTGATCTACTTTATTTTTTTTCTTTGGCATTGGTAGTGACCAGAATATTGCCAAGGTGTTGAACGTCATACCAGGTGGATCAATTAATGTAATTTTCTCTATGATTTAAATATGCGACATTTATGAGTTTGGATTTCCTGGCATTACGTTTGTTGGTAAATTCCAATGATATCTGAATTTTTCATAGGCCAATAAATGGTGTTGTGCAATAATTTCTTAATATGTGTTTGTTTATACAAAAGGTGATTCTATTGTGTGCTCATTGATGCGGAGAGTATAATTTAGTTGGTTGTCTTAAAGTTGAAGCTGTTATCTTGCTCATGAGCTATTTGGAATTTTGAGTGGATTTAAAATTGTCTTATTGCAATATAGGTGTTACCACTTACCTAATATGGATATGGGTGATGGACCAGAGAAAAGAGAAGCCAAATGTCAGATTGCAATAATTATTCTATGACCATACATAAATTTTTCATTTCTTGGTTTTTTGTATTGATTCTCTTTTTGATTTGAAAATCAACATCTTCAGCTAATATTCTGGTTCTCTATGCGCTCAGGTTATGACTAAGTTGCAAGCTTCTGGTAAATCTAAAAGAGATAGTTGGAGGACTGAGTTGCCCAGGCCACGACTATAAGGTATTGAAAGTTATAAAACCTAGATTAATTAAATTAAAAAAGAATTTTAATCTTAATTAAATAAGCAGTTGACAGAACGTAGTCAGAAATGACAAGTTATAGAGATAACAGTTCTGACTCGCACACCCGTGTTCGTTTACCTAATCTTGTCAAGTGTAGAAATTAAAAGATTAAATACGAACACAATATATAACATGGTAAACCCCTAAGGAAAATATCCACAGGCCCCCATGCCATGGATAAAAACAATCCACTAATAATCTTGTTAAAAAATACAATAATATCGGTTTTTGTAATTTCGTAAAATTAACAAAATAACAATCAAAAGAAAACAGATCAACTCCCTGTGATACTTCTTCTTTTGACTTGTTGATGAAGTGGAATCAAACCCATCGGTATTTACTTTATCGCCACTTCCCTATTGTACTTGACCGCAACCACCAATTGGATTAAGAACCCCTGTTCTTAACTTCACACCAAGTAGCTTGAACAAGATATGGAATTGTTCGTTGAGTACCAATAAGTTCTTGATTTTCAATGAGTTTGAAGAAAACATTTTTGCTTTGAAAGTTGAATCAATGAAGCATCGAGTCTTGTTTTTCATCAATAAATTCGGCCAGTTTTGCTTAGAGAATCCAAGACCAAAAATTATAATTCAAAGCCCTGATTCCTTATTGATTTCCACTCTTACTTATAGTTAAAGTAGAAATCAATTTAGAAATTATTTCTTACCTAAAAATATGCAACAAGAATGGTAAGAAAATTAGTAGGAAATAATATAAAAAGATATTTTTAGATTTGTAAAAAGAAAAAATTTAGGAAACTAAATATTTCATTCCTAACAAATCTAAAAGGATAAGAAAAGATTCTTTAACCTACAAAAACAGCTGTCAATAATATTCATGAGGTCAAAATATATCAAATATAGAAATATAATAAAATCGCAGCTTTTACTGATCTGGAAAAAATAATCCGCTTATCAACCAAGTCAGTCAGAACTGGCGTTAACCAAACCAGTCAAAAACGCAAACGTTGACCTGCTCTTTTATCATTAAAAATCAGTTATATTAATTAAGTTAGTCAAGATATAAAAAGTGAAAAATATGACACATATTTTTTCAACAATCTCCTCCTTTGGCGTTGCTTAATTACAAACACATAACTATCGGATTTTTAATGTAAGTGTGATGTGTGTGAAAAGTAAAGAACCTATGAGCATCAACATGTAAGGGTTATGGCTTCCCCTTAGTATGTAAACCAAGAACTCCTAAAAAGAAGTTAACACAATATGCAAGAACCACACACATTAGCCATAACTTTAAAATTGCTCTCCCTTAGCAAGATATCATCTAAGTGTAACGATCAAACTATCATAAACCCAAAGATACTACTATTAAAGTTTAACCAACAAAGTACCATAAGCAAAGTATAAAAAGCAAGAAAAAAACTAACAACCACAAAACTTAAAAATTAGCTACCCTACTACTCCCCCTTTTGTAAGAGGAACGCCAAAGGAAGAGAGAAAACAAAAGTAAAGCAGTGTTTGAAGGAAAATAAAGCAAAATTTAAGAGTTAATACAATCATCCATAGCCAAATAGTTAGAAAGTTAAAAGTTAGAATTGAGAATAGCTAGTGCCGGGAGGATCTGGGCTTTTTTGTTCCGGATGTAGATGCATTTGCAACTCTCCTACGAGCATGGGTATCTGAAGGAGTATCAGCTGGAGGAGTATCAGCGAGAGGTGTAGTAGCCGGGCCAGCAGTTGTCTCAACAACTGGATCAGAAGTCGGAATCTCCATTGGATCTCCAGGATGTGCAGAGAATTCCAGAGTAACAATGCGGTATGCAGACTTTATATGCTCATCTCCTAGATATTCCAGTTTACCCAACACCCTACGCATGAATGTAAATTCATTAGAAAAACATTTGGTTAAGGCAAAAATTTGATCTACCTGTGTTCGAACCAGCCCCAACTGAATTTCCAGTGCATCCAGACATCCAGAATGGTCCAACGAGGATAGAAAGTGCCTGGGAACTCTGAGAGTGGGATTTGATGTTCCACTTAAGTTTGAAAATTCATGAACGCCCAGGACAGGTATAGCATCTGAGAACCTGTCTGAATCCATAGGAGGCACACCTTGATGAGCAAGAAAATGATGAATAAAAGTTGGATGTAGTAGTCTGTACCGCTTAGCCCGCCGTGGCCCTTCATACACAATTCTATCAAAAATCATTTTGACCCAATCAACACGCAAACACATTACCCAACTTATATAGGATAACTGCCCTATCACCCGAGATATCAGATCGATAAGTCAAAGGGTCAATGTTGTTGATTAAGATACGATGAAGAACTTTGTATTTTGGTAGAAGTCTAGAAGCAGTCAGTTCACTCGCCTCTGGCCAAGCTGAACGAGTCATCTCATAAGCAATGTTATCATTAGTTAACTCATCATCACTAGAGATAGTCAAATTCTTGGGAACATTTGCCATAAACTCCTTGATAAGAGTTTCATTAAAAGGTGCAGAAAAACTCAACAAATTATACAGTTTATGAAACCCAATAATCTTATCTAGATCAAACGCAACAAACTCAGGAATCGATGCCTTGCATTCAACTATGAACTTATGAAAAGAGGTAAATGAAAGAAATAGACCTTCAACAGTCTCAGATAGAAAACAATAGTTTAGAGGATTAAAAGAGTGTCTTCCTCTAGTATTGAGATAATTGTGGATTAATGGCTTGAACTCCTACATGAGTAATGGTGGATTGATTATTGGCTTCATTCTTTGGGTATTTTCTTTGACCCTACCCACTTGTTCCAAACTTGATCCTTTCAACTAAGGGTGTATTTAGTACACCGTATTGAACTAGGGATGGCATTAGAAAGGATAAGATTAGCAGGGATAAGATAGTGTAGGATTTTATGAAGGTAGATTGGGATGTATTCTTATAATATGGTATTTGATGTTACATCGTATTAGAAGAATGTATTACGTATAGGTATTGAAAACTAAAAGAATTATGACTATTGTTGTCTAAACTTAAAAAAAGTAAACTTTTTTTTTCGTCTACAAACATTTTAAAATAGCTATTTTTTTAACTTTTTAAGTAAGGATTTTTTTAAAAAAAAGTAGCTCTTACGTTACTATCAAAATAATTTTATAAGAAAAGTTATTTTTTAAAAAAGTAGTTTTTATGTTACTATTAAAATAAGTAACTTACTTATTTTAACTTAAATTAGAACTTATCTATTTACTTACAAATAAGTTTTACTTGTAAATAAATTAAATCACATTGTTGTGCAAGTAGGTTTATATTAGATCATAGTCATGTTATATGATAACTTGACAGGATTAATTTAATTTGAGTATCATCTACACTAAACATCGGATAAAATAAAAACTTACCATTATCTAATGTAATACGGCGTGTCAAAAGCACCCGAAGTTTACTAGAGCGAGTAAAATGTTCGTTAGAAAATTTCTCCATCAAGTTAAAGTAATGAAAATCAAAATGTATTTCACTTTGAATTAACATATAAAGTTTATTTGGCAAATAATGTCTTTTAAACGATTCAAACTAAAATTGATATGTTTTCACAAATCATATTGTTACAATGATTTCATTGTCAAACTATGTCACTTGCATTTACGAGTCACCTTATTTTCAAAATATCAATCAAAGTTTTTCATGGTTGGAATTCAATCACGCTTCAAATGTTTTTATAATATGCAAGACTCGTGAAGATTTCAAGAAAATATACGACATGTTTGTATAGTTTCTGCTAAGACTTAGACTTATTAAACTTGTAGATTTGTTATGATGGCATACATTTCGAAACTTAAGAGTAATGCTCATTGGACAACAGTTTAGATCGAAACTTAGACTATTATTGAAAAAATGTCAAATACGCCATTTGGGTAGGAGCATTATACAAATTTCTAATTGTGTCTTTGCAAAGGACGTATTTGACATTTTTTCAATAGTAGTCTAAGGATAGTGTATTCAAATTGAGACTTTTAAAGACTTTTAAGTATTTAAAAGTTTAGAGGTATTCAATGTAGACTTTTAAGAATTTCTAAAATTATTGGTGTATTCAATTGAGACTTTTAGAGACTTTTAAAAAGTCTTTAAAAAGTGGTATTCAATTAAAACTTTGTATGAGTCTCATAAGTTACGGGTATTCAAATTGAGAAATATTTCTAGAGATTTTCTATTTACTGCACTTCTAGAGACTTTTGAAGACTTTTTAAAAATATATATAGCAATCTAAAAAAGTCTCTCATCTACCGTGAGATTTGTGAAGACTTCAGAGCCCCAAATTAATCAACGTCCATTTTTTTTTCACTTCTAGGGTTTTTTCGTATCTCTTCCATTCAAGTAAGAATTTGTTGTAATCAATAATTTATATGCAATTGTATCTAGAATATGCAGTAATCAAAACTTTGTATCACTGTAGTCTTGTGTCAAAACTTGAGGATATTTTGCGTGATGAATTTACACTATTTTGATTAATGTTAGTGAGAGTCAAAATTTTCTCTTAATTATTAAAAAGTATTCCATGGTAATAGTTTGGTATTGTACTAGAAATCTTTTGTTTTACTTTGATTATTTTATTAATGTAATTTAGCCAAGAATTAATTTGGCTAATAGGTCAACAAAATAGGTGTGTCATTATTTGTCTGTTATTTATATTATTATAAATACTGTTAAAATAATTTTGTGCAAAAAAAAAAAAAATGAATCTAGAATACACAATCTTTTATGATTTCTCTTTATTTTAGAGAATTTTTTTTTATTGAAAATAAAGAATGAATCGATCATTATGTATATATACAATAACATAAGTTAACATACTTTATTAATTTCACAGCCAATAAGAATAACAGTCTAACAATGAGAAATATAATTTATTATTTTGAGTTCTTAATTACATGTGTTGTGGATGATTTGGACATATAAAATAATATTATTCAATTGAGACTATTAAAAACTTTTATGGACTTTTATAAGTTGGTGACTTTTGTGGAATTCGTGACTTTTAAGTGACTTTTATGGATTTCTTAGAATTAATAAAGTTTTTTCTTAAACTTCAGACTTTTATTAAAACACAGATGAAACTATAAACTTTCATTTTTTTAAAAAATGTCAAGCTAAATTTCTATATACTATAATATTATTTGAAGTAACTTCTCCTATGTGTAAAACACCTACAACACATATAATTAAGAACTATATTAGGAGTATCGTGAGAGGTGTAGTAGCGTCAATGAAATTGTCTCGACAAGCTGGATCAAGAAGTCGGAATCTCCATTGGATCTCCGGGATGTGCAGAAATTCCGGAGTAACAATAATCACAGACTTTATATAGATCCTAGATATTCCGGTTTACCCAACACCCTACGCATGAATGTAAATTCATTAGAAAACATTTGGTTAAGGCAAAATTTGATCTACACGTGTTCGAACCAGATTCAATGAATTTCCGGTTCATCCGGACATCCGAATGGTCCAACGAGAATAGAAAGTGCCAGGAACTCGAGAGAGTGGGATTTGATGTTCCACTTAAGTTTGAAAATTCATGAGCGCCGGGATGGTATAGCATCGAGAACACATGCGAATCCATAGGAGGCACACCTTGATGAGCAAGAAAATGATGAATAAAAGTTGGATGTAGTAGTCATTTGTCAACTTAGCCCGGCCAGTGGCCCTTCATACACAATTCTATCAAAAATCATTTTGACCCAATCAACACGCAAAACACATTACCCAACTTATATAGGATAACCGCCCTATCACCCGAGATATCGGATCGATAAGTCAAAGGGTCAATGTTGTTGATTAAGATACGATGAAGAACTTTGTATTTTGGTAGAAGTCTAAAGCGATCAGGTTCACTAAGCGCTGCAGCCGGTGAGCGAGTCATCTAAGTAATAATGTTATCATTAGTTAACTCATCATCACTAGAGATAGTCAAATTCTTGGGAACATTTGCCATAAACTCCTTGATAAGAGTTTCATTAAAAGGTGCGAAAAAACTCAACAAATTATACGATTTATGAAACCCAATAATCTTATCTAGATCAAACGCAACAAACTCGAGAATCGATGCCTTGCATTCAACTATGAACTTACGAAAAGAGGTAAATGAAAGAAATAGACCTTCAACAGTCTCGAGATAGAAAACAATAGTTCGAGAGGATTAAAGAGTGTCTTCCTCTAGTATTGAGATAATTGTGGATTAATGGCTTGAACTCCTACATGAGTAATGGTGGATTGATTATTGGCTTCATTCTTTGGGTATTTTCTTTGACCCTACCCACTTGTTCCAAACTTGATCCTTTCAACTAAGGGTGTATTTAGTACACCGTATTGAACTAGGGATGGCATTAGAAAGGATAAGATTAACAGGGATAAGATAGTGTAGGATTTTATGAAGGTAGATTGGGATGTATTCTTATAATATGGTATTTGATGTTACATCGTATTAGAAGAATGTATTACGTTATAGGTATTGAAAACTAAAAGAATTATGACTATTGTTGTCTAAACTTAAAAAAGTAAACTTTTTTTCGTCTACAAACATTTTAAAATAGCTATTTTTTTTAACTTTTTAAGTAAGACTTTTTTTAAAAAAAGTAGCTCTTACGTTACTATCAAAATAATTTTATAAGAAAAGTTATTTTTTAAAAAAGTAGTTTTTATGTTACTATTAAAATAAGTAACTTACTTATTTTAACTTAAATTAGAACTTATCTATTTACTTACAAATAAGTTTTACTTGTAAATAATTTAAATCACATTGTTGTGCAAGGTTTATATTAGATCATAGTCATGTTATATGATAACTTGACGAGATTAATTTAATTTGAGTATCATCTACACTAAACATCGGATAAAATAAAAACTTACCATTATCTAATGTAATACTATACGTGTCAAAAGCACCCGAAGTTTACTAGAGCGAGTAAAATGTTCGTTAGAAAATTTCTCCATCAAGTTAAAGTAATGAAAATCAAAATGTATTTCACTTTGAATTAACATATAAAGTTTATTTGGCAAATAATGTCTTTTAAACGATTCAAACTAAAATTGATATGTTTTCACAAATCATATTGTTACAATGATTTCATTGTCAAACTATGTCACTTGCGTTCTGAGTCACCTTATTTTCAAAATATCAATCAAAGTTTTCCATGGTTGGAATTCAATCACGCTTCAAATGTTTTATAATATGCAAGACTCGTGAAGATTTCAAGAAAATATACGACATGTTTGTATAGTTTAAAGACTTAGACTTATTAAACTTGTAGATTTGTTATGATGACATACATTTCGAAACTTAAGAGTAATGCTTATTGGACAATAGCTTAGATCGAAATTTAGACTACTATTGAAAAATGTCAAATCGTCATTTGAGTAGGAGCATTATACAAATTTCTAATTATGTCTTTGCAAAAGACGTATTTGATATTTTCTCAATAGTAGTCTCAAGTTTTGATTAAGTTGTGTATCCAATAAACATTACTTATTATATTTGAACCAAATCTAATATCTTAAATATGAAAATCCATTACTATTGGACTTAGATTATTTATTTCCCACATAAAAAGGACCTTGGTAATGGACTAAATCCATAAAGAAAAAGGGGTAAAGTTACATTGCCATTGATATATGTTTTCACTTTTGTCTGTAAAAAAGAGTATGTGTCCCTTCCATTTGATTTGCATTTGCTAAGCCAAAAAGTAAGCAAAAACAAATGGAATCCCAGTATACAATAAAACATTCATCACAAGTTTTCATTTCTGTTTTTCCTGCTTCAAGGAATGTATTGATCCCTTTGAGTATCTGGATATCCCTCCTTCCTCTCATATTCTTCCATTGAATCGAACTCGTATTTCGACTTCTTATTATAATATCCCTCCTCATTTCTGTTTTCCCTCACTGGTTCATCCCCAATATTTGTATTGTAATTCTCATTCTCAATGTCGTAATAGTACTTGCCATTCTCCAAAGATCTGGTGTCACTCATTCCCTGTGGTTCAATGGTATAACCTTCCAAATTCGACTTCGAGTAGCCATTGTTGTTGTTGTTGTAATTGTCGGAGTAAAGATTGTTGTTGTAATTGTTGGATTCTCCCGAATATAACTTGTTGAAATTTTCAGTGCTGAATTCGTCACTAGAAAATTCATCCTCGTCATCTTTGGCGGTGGTGGCGGCGGCGGTGGTTTTGAAAGGGAATTGATCACTAGAGCCACCCTTACCATAAAGGCCATAATAAGCATTTTCACTCTCAACTGGGGCCGGCGCCGGCATGGGCACTGGTGCTTCTCCGGTTCCGGCTCCAAGGGGTGCTGGGGTATCACTGATTTGGCTAGTGAGCGGGGCCGGGGCCGGGGCCGGAGTCGAAGCTGAATTTGGGACAGTACTAGGCACTGTCACATAGTTGTTGGTGTTGGTGTTACTGCTAACATGGACATACTTGGAAAAGAACTTGCTATCTCTAGCTTCAATTTGGGAACAAGTACTAAAAAGCACTATAAACAAGAAGCTAGAAAATTGTTTGAAAAATGTATCCATGTTTGGTTTGGTATATCAATAAATCTTGATATGGGGTCCTTTTATAGGGTATGAATTTTCAATCCTCCGGCGAAATGACATGCGGAGATTGAGGAATTACAAGGGTGTGGGGTATGAAATCATGACATTTTGAGAACTTTGCATGTGAGAATATTGAGAATGTCTCCCATGAGAGACATAAGTTTGCTAAATCATTAAAGGAATTGTGCCTTGTTTGGTAATTGGTATAGTCAGGGAAGAAAAAGAAAATAATTCTTTTTGTTGTTTCGTACGTACTTAATATGCTTTTTGTAATTTCAATATTATAAGAACTAAAATGAATTAGCTTATTCGACCGAAAAAAAAATTAGAAATCAATCCAAAATCTAGTCTAGTTACATTAAATAAATCAAAATTGAAGAATTGTTTTTTTTTTTTTTAAATATATGAAAGCTCAAAACATGTTGGTTTACCCGGAAATCAGGTGAATCATATATTGTTATTTTAACAGTTTATTTTTTTACCATCCTTTCGACATTTTGACTATCGACTCTTTGCTTTTTTAGAATCATGTTCAAGTTGATTTTTAAAATATTGGATGTATTGAGTCTTGATATTCTATCTTAAAATGTCTATCTTGTTAAGAGGAGTAGTCATCACTCTTATATATTATTTATTATTTCGACATTTAATTCTCATGAACTTTAATTTTTAACATGTCTCGTAAGACGACGACTCGTTTCAAAACACAAATTGTAAAATTTGATTGTTTATTTGATATTTAGATAGATTGAATTACTCGTTTGAGTTTGATGAATTCTGATATCGTGGTGAATCTCCACGTTTCATTTTAAAAAATCAATAAAGAATAACTCAAATTCTTATATATTGTTTATTATTCCGATACTTAATTCAAGTAAAATTTTACCAATTGACTATGGTGAGTCAAAAGGTGACATTTGCTTTACAACATGTGCTCAACAAGAGGCATTCTTTTGCTTTTAAGTAGGGTAGCATGAAATTAGGGGGGGCATGGTATTCAATGCGGTTTATTTAGTTAAGATTTGGTGTTGACTTCTTTTTCTCCCCAATTTAGGCGCGCTATTACCGTTTGAAATATAATTATATTGCCTTTTTGTTCTTCTCGATGTGTAAATCTATGTTGTTTAAATTTAGATGGCCTCGAATTTCTCTTTAATTTTCATCCATTTTACAAAAACACGTTGAAACACTTGCATTAATTCGATGACAAGTCGTGATTGAGATAAATAAAATAGTATGAACATATAAGAGCATCTTCAATGCACTATATTTATTATAGTCTATGTGACAGATAAAATAGACGAATTTTCAGTCTATATAGCACTATATCTATTGAATAGACGGTCAAATTATAAATTCGTCTCCAATGGGTTCTATTTAAAATTAATATTATCGCTTATGTGATATTAAACTTTTTTAAAATTGGAAGGTTTTCAATTTTTATTTTCCTTGTGTGGCTTTTTTCTTTTTCTTTTTTTTTTTTAATAAAATGCTTAGATTGATTTAAATTTCTTTGAAGTTACTTATCTGTCTAAGTCGCCTAAATTTAGACGGAATCTATTTTTGTGTTGCAAATCGCTTAGATTAATGTCTTCGTCAAAGATGCATTGGAGAGAGTTTTTTATAACTTCGTCTATATATGCTTATGTGACACGTCTAAAAAATAATAGACGAAGTATATTGAAGATACTCTGAGTATCACACGATTCTTGATTACGAACTTTGATATTGTGAAATCAAGAGAGATGAAATGATTCTTATCGTTCAATCTAGATATGCTTTGCTTCTCGCCTTCTCCTACAAAACAATTCCTAAGTAGTATCATGGTCTATTTATGATATTCGTCTTTATATGTTATTTTTCCCTTTGGTTCCTTGAGATAAAAGCAAAGAAATAGTCCCAAACTCCCTTTGTTGCCTAAAGTTTTTCGACTGCGTCCTTTATCTTTCTGGGTTATTTCTTGCACTTCGATTTCAAGTAAAATGATGAATTTTATTATGTAATGATTAAATAAAATAATTATAATTTTATTTTAATAGAAATGGTCAATTTACTTTTCACCTAAAAAACTAAAAAACCCTAAATACTGATGAAAATAAATTTTATTTCTCAAGTGCTTGGGGACATAGATTTTTCAAATTATTTACACGTTTTATAAGATTTATAACTTATAAGTACTTAAAAAATAATTTCAACGCACTGTTACATACTTCAATAAACAACTTACTAAATAATTTTATCTCTAATTAATTCGACTTTATTTTTCGTTAGTCAGTTGGTTAAATCTCCATGCAACATAGAAAAACTTGTATAAAATTCAAATAAAATACTGTAATTTTTTTTTGCGTATAGTTTGATAAAACACGAGTTACTGTATGTTCGACATTGAATTTATTAGTGGATAAAATGTAACTTGTTAGTGAGATGCTTAGTTAATAATTCTAAAAATGATCCACAAAGTTTAATAATCCTAAAGTGATGAAATAATTAAGAAAGAGGCAACGAGTTCCACTGCCATTACTCAAATTAATAGTTTGTTTGGTAGAGCTAAAAAACATACTAAAAAGCTGAAGTTAAAATTAACAATTAATTTTAACTATATATTTTATAGAATCCACAACTTTTCAACCACATATTTCATCAATTTTTTATTAAAATCTGTTAAAAATTATACCAAACAAGTGTTAAATAAATTGAAACAAAAATATAAGGAAAAATAGATACTGGGTTGTTCTTTTCTCGGAAAACTAAGGACCCGCACCCGCTCCTGAGGAATTCTATGAACATTTTCAATGCAGATTGTTGAACATGTGGCAAATAAAGTAAGAAATAGAGATAAAAGCATTTCGGTGGATTGAAGATATTGTAACCACATTTAAAATAATAAATTATAAAAAGTTAACTAGAAGATGTTTAATTCACATTACGATGGAGATAAATTATAAAATATTAAATAGATGATCGTTCAAATGTAGACGGTGTGCTAGACATCTTTTTAAAGAAGTACAACTTATAAGTATTTAAAAAATAATTTTAGCACTACCAAACATGCAATAAAAATAGCCAACTACCCACACTTTTTAATACTACTATGTAATACGTGCGTTACACGTAATTTAGTAACGATATTATAAGTTAAATTTCTATTCAAATATTCAACTAATTATACTCAATTTAATACTGCTTTAACATACAAAAATCTGACATTAAAAATACGGTGCAATATACCGTTTGTTACAGTATTCAAATGCCAAATTAGCCACATTCTTATGTAATAATGATTAATATTTATTTTAACTATCGATCAATACATTCATTTCAATTTAGATGCATAACAAAACAAACAAAATAGTTTTTACAATTATGTAACCAGTGAGAACGTGAAGTTCTATTGTTTAAGATTTGAAATATAGTCAAATATTATCAATTAAATAATGCAAACAGAAAGATTCAAAAATAGTATATGTTCTTAAATATATCAAGCACTCAAACCCATTGAATTTTATTGCTTTATAAAATGACTAATGACTTATAACAAATCTTTGTAATTTAGTATAACTCTTCAACTATGAAGAGACTTTAACCCAAAATATCAAATGTAATTTGGACTCGTATCACCTCAAGATATCAATTATAGGTAAATTTATCAATCAGTATATAAAATAAAATAAAATAAAATAATATTTACATCAGAAAATTGACAAAATTAAATAATCTCATTTGCATAATTCAGTGTCCACATGTCTTCGCGTGAACTTATCCAAATAGTAATGGAGAAGTAAAATAATATTACCAAAACTAAATATTCTAACGATTTAAACAACTTATGCAGGAGTATAAATAGTGAAAAAAAATTAGTTTAAGTAATAAATAACAATTCAATTCAAAAACATAAAAAGGCATAATAGAAATGAGATCTATATTGATTATTGAAGTTAAAAAGAAAAAGAAACTAAAAAATAGAGCATTGAGAAATTATTATTCACGTGAAGTAACAAAAACCATAATCACTACACACAAATCTTGAAATGAATTTTTTATGGACTTCACAAACTACATAATTACTTTCAAATGAAACAATCTTAAACTTCAAATTAAGCTTAAAATAAGTTGAATACATTGTTGGTGGAAGGTAAATAAATATTCATCTTGTAACTGACCAAATTCATTGTCACAATTCGATAGAAATATTTCAAAATCCAGTAATTAAATGTAATAAATGGTGATTTAGTTTTTTCAACTTCCAATGACTAAATGTGAGTACAAATATTATTTTGAGAATTTAATTATAATATTAATTGAAGGACAATTTAGGAAATATAAAATATTAATGATGACATATTCATCCAAAAATATTTCTCCATTTTCCAGACTTTTAGATGTACGAGGATAAAATAGTCCCAAATTGTTTCTTCCTTTTAGAGCATATCATTTGTATCCCGTAGTGGGAAAAAAATTGAATATAAATTGTCCAAAGGTCCCAAACAACTTATTTTGTTCAATAATGGTAGGAGATGAAAGAGTTTTGAATTTTTTAATTTAATGTAGGTGAGTAAAATAATTCGGGAGATGAAAGAGTTTTAAATTTTTTAATTTAATGTTGGAGATAATTTAATGTAGGAGGGTAAAATAATCCGGGAGATGAAAGAGTTTTGGATATTTTAATTTAATGTAGGAGGGTAAAATAGTCCAAAGTTGTAATATATGAGAGTAAAATTGTCCAAAATTGTTTCTCTTTTTTAAAGCATTTTAGAATTAGTATAGATTAGCCAACTCCTAGCCCAACTTCTTAAATGGACTAAATTTAAATCCAAATCTCTTATCCATTATCCATTAAAACCATCCTCCAATGGATTGGGCCATTGGAGGAAGAGGTTATAAGGGAAAATTATGTATGCACAATAATTTGTAGGGGTTTTTCAAGAATAACCACAATAAATAAACTAAATTTTTTTTTTTATTCTAAAAATACTGTTTTTTTAGTTTTGTAACACTTGTGTTACACAATAATTTGTAACTATTGAAATTTATTGGACTTCAAACAAAATAAAAAAATATCCATAATAAATCAAATTAATTGAAAAATAATTTGTAACTAGAAATTGAAATTTACTAGACTTTAAAAAAAAAAAGTGCTCAACAAATCGAACTAATTGAAAAATACTAAGTCTTTAATAAAACCTTAATTTTAGGAATGTTACCATTTAAATTAGAAAAATTGGCGCAAATGATCCTAACATTTGTCTTCAGTGCAGAAATGGTCATTAACTTTTATTTTTTGACACAGTAATATCTAACCTATGTGTTTTGGTTTGTAATTAGTTCTTATTTGATGAAAAAGATAAATACCCTTATTTTTAATTAGAAAAATTTTCAATTAGATTCCTAACCTTTACAAAAAGTGCAAATGGGTTCAATGCTTTTATTTTTTATTTTTTATAAAAAATTAAAAGAAACTAACAAATTGATAATATACTAAATTAATTTGTATATTTTACGAACTATTATAGAATTACTAAATTTAAGCTCGTGATTATTAACAAACATATTAATTAAAAATTATTTTGTTATTATTAAGTAATCATATTATTTAAATTTTAACTTTAATTTTATATTTACAACATGAAAAAAAAAATAACTTTGTTACAAACTTAATGTTCAAATATTTTTATTTAATTGAGTTATTCGCTTATTAACTACAAATATTAGAGCTCAAATTGTATGCTTCATGTTTTAATTTATTAATTTATTATAGTTCAAAAATAAAGAACACATAATATTTAAATTAATTTTTATTAGTAACTTTATGTTAAAAAAAAAAAAAAGTGGTTCAATATCATAAAATTATATACGTTATTTAATTATTTATTAAACTTAATTTTTATTCAATTTTTCACATCACATATCTAAAGCGCAATAATTTTAAATTTTTCTCTTATAAAAATTTAATTGACACAACTATAGTGATATACATAATATGCTAAATTAAATATTATTTTATAAATATATTAGACATATTTGCACATTTTGCAAAGATTAGAAATCCAATTACAATTTTCTTTAATTAAAATTAAGGGCATTTTTGTTATTTTTATCAAATAAGAACCAATTACGCACCAAAACACATATGTTAAAGTGCAATAATTTTAAATTTTTCTCTTATAAAAATTTAATTGACACAACTATAGTGATATATATAATATGCTAAATTAAATATTATTTCATAAATATATCAGACATATTTGCACATTTTGTAAAGATTAGAAATCCAATTACAATTTTCTTTAATTAAAATTAAGGGCATTTTTGTTATTTTTATCAAATAAGAACCAATTACGCACCAAAACACATATGTTAAAGACTACTATGCCAAAAAACAATGGTTATGACCATTTTTGCACTTAGGGTAAATATTATGGACTATTTGCGCCAATTGTCCTTCAAATTATCTAAGAATATCATCAAATTTGAAATTCAAATTTCAAATCTTGTTGAACAAAATCACAGTAAATATAAATTTATTTTGTTCAACAAATATGATAAAATTCACCCGAATGGTCAAAAAATTTCAATTCAAAGTCAGATATTGGAGATTGCTACTTAATTGAATTTAACAGCTTGTCCATCCTAGTATAACAATATTTTGGTAATATTAACACGACACAAGATGCAGTCCATGCGAATGCCATAACAATGTATAATAGCAAGAATTGGTATCGAGGCAAATTGTTAGTTTTTTTTCCTCCTAGTGTTTAGTGATTTATTTCTGGTCACATTTGGTTTGCTCTAGGGTGAAAAAAGAACGTTTAATCTTGCTTTTAGATGTTAAGTTGCTACCACTGTGAGTAACTTGTCACCATAAAGATTCATGAGAAAATGCAAAATGAAATCAAAAATTATAAAACACTAGAAAGATTATAACATAAAAATAAGCAAATTCAATAATTTGTACTAAAGGTAATATGGAGAAAAAGTAGAGTTTGATAGAATCCAAGAAATGAAGGACATTATTATAAGTTTATTCACTTAATATAAGTAGGAAGAAAAACTAAAATATATGATGAAATTTTTTGAAATTAAAGAAAAGCATAATGATTTTTGTACATTTCGAGTTTCAGAAAATATTGAAATTTTAAGGCACTTATAAAAACATTCAAAATATATATTCTTACACTGTACTTTTACGTCTTATTCTTATTTACAATTAATTAAACAAAAGTTAAAAAGAATTTATATAGCCAATGAGTTCTCACCATCGAGAATGAGATGTTCAAAGAAAAGATTCGTCATCTTTAATTTGAAGTAGTTCGACAAATCGACAGTAACTAATAATTGAGTGTTGATAATTTTTTATTTAAATTTCATTAGAAGATCGCCTTAAAATATTAGTAGATGTCATTGTTTTTCGTTTCTATAAAAATGGATAAAACATATTATGAACAATAAATTTCAAATAATGTTTCAAATTTATCAAGGAATATCCTTTTTACTTCATTGCTTGAAGTAATTAGTTAGATTTTCTTAATAAGTGGGGAAAGATTTTCTATGACTTACAATTGAGCTACGTTCCCATGTGCTGGTGCAGTGGGCCGGAATTCTGACGCTTCAAATGTTGGACTTTTCATTACTTCCAAAACATTCCAACTGGTCCATCTTTGCCCTATGTGGCTGTAATAATTTGTCCTTTATGAAAGTCCCTCGCTTTCCAAGTTGTACGTCATTCTGTGGGTCCAGCGTCAGTGAAAACGTGGCAGCACTATATTTGCTGCAGTTGCAGCCTTTTGTTGTACTGTGGAATTACTCTCTTGAATCACCGTAAGTTTACCTTTAATATGTCCTTTAATTTTATAAAATAAATTGGTCCTAAATAGATAAGTTCAGACCATTTGATCTCACATCTTTTGAAATTTTGTGATCACGATCTATCATGCGTCTCTGATAGAATTTTATAATATTTTAAAGGAAAAATTGTCAATAAGTCATCTCCACATGACTTGTTTCAAATTAGGTCAAAACTTTTTTTTAAATTGTGATTAAGTCATACTTCACATCAATATTTTATATTAATTCTAAAATCACCCCTTTTAACTATATTTTTCATTGACACAATCTTCCAATTCCACAAACCTCCTCCACCTCCGGCGACAATCTTCGGCGACCTCCGGCGACCTCCAACGACAACCGCTTCCACCTCCGGCGACCTCCTGCGAGTGCTTCTAAGGCACAATGTCACTTTTTAAGCACTTTTTTTGGTGAAGATTTTGGATCACTTTTTAGACAGTTTTTTTGGTGAAGATTTTGTTAGCTATGAAACTATCAAAATAAATGACAAGTTACTACAATAAGAGACTTTTTCAGACATGTGTATAGGGA
Organism: Forsythia suspensa; assembly: GCA_023638005.1. Taxonomy (NCBI): domain Eukaryota; kingdom Viridiplantae; phylum Streptophyta; class Magnoliopsida; order Lamiales; family Oleaceae; genus Forsythia; species Forsythia suspensa. The sequence continues at coordinate 1,114,244 of CM042663.1, forward strand.
GGTGGTACTGGTCAGCTTTCAGGTGGCCGGAAATCAATTTCTCGAACTTCACGTCATGGTGAAGCAGCTAGAGCTTCCGGTGGCTTGAAATATCCGTAGTGGATAACGTTTTATGAACTTTGGTCACAGTGTTTGAATCCTTATCTTTGGTTTGTATGCTTTTTATTTCTTCATCTTACGTGGTTGTACTTTATTCTTAATGTCTTAACAGCTAGCATTGATCTATCCGCCAGTGTTGCAAGAGAGGTGACCAATATGATTAACACCGGTTGAGTATTTGGGTTGAGTATTTTAGCATTTATGTAAACAATGAGCATTTTCCAGCTTATATAAACAATGATGTACCATCCATTGTTGATCTTGTATTATAGAATAGCAACTTGATATCGTATTATACAAAACAGTATCACAATAGAAATGGGCATAGAATGTTGTATATATGAGCTTGAATACTGTAAATATGAGCTTGAATACTCTATTATCTTATATAAATAGGAGCTTGAATGCTCCACCATCTAATTCTTTGAAATAGGAGATTGAATGTTCCATCATCTAATGTTTAGTCATGGTATGTTATTTGATACTATATTATATAAAACAAGAGTCTGTAAAAAAACAAAGATCACAATATAAATGGACATAGAATTGTTGTAAATAGGAACTTGAATGTTCCATCATCTAATGTTTGAATGTCTTAGTTTTAATCCATGATCTTGCTTTTAATGTCTTAGTTTTAGTATATAATCTTTGTTTAATTATGGGCAGGTTTAATAGATTAAAACTTTGTCATAATATTTCACTATCATTTGAAACATGTTTTAATCCATGATCTTGTTTTAATCCTGTGATCTTGTTTGAATATATGTGATATTTGATCTTTGTTTAATTATGGCGAGGTTTGAGCGTGTGATATTGTTTGAATGTCTTAGTTTTAATCTATATTCTTCGTTTCAATCTATGATCTTGTTTTGTTTAGGTAATTAGTATATTTTGATACCGTTTTAATCCATGATCTTTGTTTTTATCCCGTGATCTTTGTTTGAATCTATGTGATCTTTGATATTGTTTAATTATGGCAAGGTTTGAATAAATGATCTTTGTTTGAATGTCTTAGTTTTAATCCATGATAATATTTTGTTTAGGTAATGTGCATTAATATAAATTGATATTGTTTTAATCCATGTTTTCATCTATGATACTGTTTTGTATAATACAAAATCAATCAAAACATATGACTAATTAAACAGTATCAAAGATAAAAGCATGATATCATAGTCATGTGTGTTGTTTGATAATGTATTATTCAACAAGATCACAAAAAAAGCGATGATCACAATAAAAATGATCATAGAATTTGCACACGTGCTCAGAATTTTTATTATAATATGTTTTCGGAATGGTCTCGACGAGACGATCAAGACCAGTCGCTTTGTCACTGCCCATGATGGATTTTACCCGTTTGAAGTCGTCTCTTTAGCTTAAAATGACAATCTTTAAATTTTTTTTCAAACAATTACACAAATTCTTTAAAACAAGATCACGGATAAATGTACATCCTTTTGTCAAAATTAAAGCTCTTCCAAGGTATCTCGAGTCCCTTAAAAGCAAACACATACTTGAGAGCAATGCTAAAATGAAGAAAGAAGACACGCCAATCATTCTCACGTTAATGAGAAGTCATGCAAAGGGTTCTCATATAAAACTATGAACAATATTTCTAATTTTTCCTTGAATTTGAATATGTTTGAGATTCAATTAGGACATAGATTCTCATTGGATAGATAAGTATAAATTTATAAGGTGTTTAATGGTAGGTAGAAGAATAAATCAGTAGAGAATAAACAAGAGAATACTATTGTTTTTAAAATGTTTCATTAGTAGTACAAAATTATAGGTTTAACAATATCACGTGAAAACAAAGATCACTACTCACAATTGGCGTTTTTTTTACAATTAAGAGTATATTGGTCTTTTAGCTCTAAAATATGACTTTAATTGAATTAAGTTTTGAGCATATGACTTTAGAGTCCATAAGTACCCAAACAGTGACCGGCCCTGAATTTACCCTATTTTAAAAATCTTAAATCAAGTATCTTGTGACGGACCAACATGAATCAAGTTAGCATCTAATTCAACACTTTATAAACAACATCTAGCTTAACATTCTTTGATTGACATCACGTGGTCGCATGACGTCAATTGTCGGTATGATCTCTCATGTTGTGAGTTCTACATGTTGAACCATTTGATTTATACGTTAATTAAATTTGTCTTAAACACGCTCTTTTATATACAGTCGATGTTTATTATTTTCTGGCAATGTTTGACTTAGTCACAATATTCTGTGTTCGCCTAGTACCGAACAATATTCTATATTGCATGTTCATATTTCTATTAAAAGCAAATTTTCATTCATGTGAAGAATTATTGAAAAGAGGAAAATGTGTAAATAAATAATATATCTTTTCATCGTTGCACTTGATTGAAGGAGAAATCAGTGGAAAAAGTAGGGACTATGTTTGGAGTACAAAAGTAAATGGGTTCATATGTTCAAATTTTAAAACAGTTTTAGGCACTAAGGGCATCAAATTTGCATTAAATTAAAACTATTTTCACAAAAAATTTATATAGAAATTTATCCATTTTTTAAAAGTTAAAACATAACTTTTCCATTAAGATAGTACATCGCTAACAAGTAACGAAATAAAAATTAGAATACAATCGACTTAGTTCATATTACCTGAGGAGAGAGTAGCTGAGAATGCAAGAATGCATACTATTTTGTTCTTATTTGTATGTGTAAAGTGATACACACCAGGTTTCCAATGATTGTCATGTTATGTCAATCAACGTTTCAATGGTTTTTACAAAAAAAAAGCTACTATTTAAAAATAATTATGTAAAAACATATATGTATCATATATTACAAAAATATTGGTGCTGTCATTTTATTTATAATTAATAATGTTATTTTTTAATTACATTTAATACAATAACTGAAAGCTAAATAAACGGCAGTAATTGTAATCCAAGATTGCACGATATTTAATTATGTGATAACTCTTTCAATCATCAAAATATGACGTTGATATATCTATTTGAAATAATTTTTTTTTATCTCTATTCACAAAAACAAATTCACGCGGATATTAGTGAATTTTATTGAAAGAAGAAAAAAAATTATCCACTCCGAATTACAATAAGAACACATTTGTAATAATTTGTGGTATATATAGTAAAGCTCATGATAATAACAGTTGTAGTACTTTATGTTACATAACATTTTTGATAAAATGTCAATAAATCTACACAATCAGTTGACATAAATGACAATAATCAAAACTCACACATGAACACATTTGTTACAATTTGTGATACATATAATATTATCAATTGTAAGAGACAGTTGTAATAGATAAAACCACAATTGTGACAATTCATATTACAGAAATGTTACATAAATCACAATTGTGACACATCATAAAATATTAATATGGACAACTCAACACAAACACTATCACACATTTGACAACCCCATAACTATCACTTGAAGACCATTTGTAACAATAGCCGTTATAGATGGCATATGGGTAGCTACAAAAGACAAGGAATAATTGCAATTAAATTCACATCTACCAGACTTTTGATTTTTTGGGGACTCTTTTGAGGTTGAATATTGAAAGGAATTGAGGTATACATGTACAACGGAAATTAAATGTTCAATTCTTTTAATCCCGGATCAACCTTGTACTTAGAGAGAATTCGTGTTAGGATTTTACCTTGATGAACACCGTGGAATCTGATTCTTTGATTTGTTGGAGGTGAGATCTTCTATACCACACCGTATCAGGATGTCCAAATCCAATGGTGATCCACACAGCAAGAATAAATCTGGACTTCTACGATTAAAAACAAATGAAAGCGGAATTTTTGGGAGAAGTTGATTGAGTTGTCTTTTTGCTTGTGCTAGCAAGTAATGGAAAACAACACTTATTATTAATCTGTTGTGGCCTAGTATATATAGGTAGGGCTAGAACCCATCAACAAACGGGCCCAATTAATTAATCTAATTAATTAATTTGGTCCAATAAGTAATTAAGTTCGACCCAACTATTTGGACTTTGGACATTAATTCTTACAAATATTTCATGCTCCAAGGACTTGAAACTTTACAACCAGGTCGATTTTGTTCAGCCAGTGACTCATTTTTGACTTCGACTAAGATACATGAGCGTCGCTTGGTGTATTCAAACAAATAACATTCTCATTCGTAACAACTGGTGACTCAACTTTATTTATAGACCGAGTAACCCTGCAATTTTGGGTATCCATTATTGTAATTTTTGTTCTACATATTATGAGCTTCAAACTTCTGATAAAGATGATAATGGGAGTCCGAGAAGTTTTAGGGTTTTTACAATTAAAAAATAGAGAAGAAATCTTGGAATACTACTTCAAAATTGAAGACACCTACAATTTGGAGATTCTATTCAAAATGGAAAATGGCTGCAATTTAGGGATTCATCTTAGATTTTGTGTGCAATAATGTAGGAACGTGACAAAACCGTTTTCCATGTTTTTCAACCTATTTTTAATTAATATATTAAAAATATAAAATAATATACAATATTTTTAACAATAAATAACAATGTTTACAATATTAAAATTATTTCTAAAAAAACAAGTAAATGGCGAAACAATATGAGTTCATTGAGAAAAACGCTCAAACCTTATGTCTGTTTCAGAAACTTATGAACCATGGTCCGTGTCTGAAATGCCACGAACAAGCTTATAAATAGGACGTTCTAAAATCTAAATCACAATTATTACAACAATTTTTTCAATCACTCTCTCTTTCGTGCAAATGGTTCATTAAGTTTCTATACTAAAGTTCAATAGGCAACATAGTTTAGTTTACTAGTTTGTATGACATACGTGTTCTTTTGATTTGTTGGAAAAATATGTGTGACACAACTTGTGGAAGATGTCCGGGTACTCTCGTGGAGTGGCGTAATATCAAGACCGATTGATTTAATTGAACTCCATTGGTGGTTTGAAAACTAAAACATGAAAGGTATTTTCGTTTTATAGTTTATTGATCGACGTGGTCGATATTATTTGTATTTCCTAATCTTGAAACAATTTACCCATGGCATATGGGAGCCCGTGTATGTTACTTTTCAAGGCTTATCACGTTACATTGTATGTTGATCTTTTATTTGCTTTCTATTGTCACTTGCACGATTATAATAGTTTACATAATTCAAGAATACTGTTAAAATACGTGTAAGTGGTTTTGCATTAAAGTATTGTAATTTTGAATTTTTAGTTATTGCAAGTTGATTTCTAACGTATTCACTATTGCGTTCGAACATAATCGCGAACAACACTTGGAAAACAGAATTCTACTTTGTTTATTATGCAATTAATTGATTGAAATAGAAAATTTTAGTAATAGCTTATTCAATCCCCTTCTAAGTTGTTGACACCCTAGGTCTACGACTTTACAAGTGGTACAAGAGTGAGCTTGCTTTCTTAAAAGTGAGATCCACATATGTAGGTAATGGAGTTTATCAGAGCAATAGGTAGCTAGGCTACCCTTTATAATCGGATTTTCACTTTAGTTGCTATTACATTTTTGTGTAATTCCACGTTTATTTCTTTATCCCCATTCCTATTCCACCTCACCCTCACCCTCACCCTCTTGCCTTTGTTGCCAATAGATGTAGAAGGCTGGGGACAAGGGTTGAAGGTGGCAACGGTAGTGGCAGAGGCGATATAAAATTAATATAGTGAAATTGGGGATGTAGACGTAAAATATAAGTTCGATATAAATTAATACAAGGGTAGAAGGTAAAGTGGCAGAGGCGATATAAAATTAATATAGTTTGAAATATAAGTTTGATATTTTGTAAATAGGTTTTGTTGAAAAAAATGAAAATGACATTATCGAGTTTAGTGACTGAACAAAATTTTGGTGGGCACCCAAATTTGGAATGGAATTAGTTGGTCCCTCTCAATTAATATGTAAGCCAACTTATATATTTGAATTAAGGAAACTTGCGAGAATGACATTTATATTTTATGTGTTGGTCCATATATCTTCTGCCATTAATGTCCAAGATTATTTATGAGCTGTCGCGTGTCTTCCACAATAATTGGTCCCTATGCTTTTTGCAAGGCAATAAAAAATTAATACTTAATGGGCATATTTGAAATAATTAAATAATATAATAGACAATATTTTATTTTTTAAAATTCTTTAGTATTATACAATTTTTTTTTTTTTTTAGAGTAATACTATAAGCACCATGTGATAGTGAACTAGTTTATATTACATAGTATTATTCTTTATCCTATCAAACACATTTGATTTCTAGGCAAAATGTACGCGTGATACAACCCGTTCGTAATTTTTGTATGGATCCATTTTTTTCCAATTTTTTTCTTTTTACATTACTTGAGACATAACTATTACTCAGAGATATTATATTTGAAATTTTGATGCAGAGATTGTAAAAATTCATCTAGTTAACTAGTTTTAACCATTGAATGAAATAAGCATGTGATGAGTTTTGAGAATCTGAACCAACCTCGTGATTTACCTTAGGATCTTCATCCGAGAAAATATAAAAAAATAGAGAAATAAAATAGAGAATAATAACAATAACACGAACACAAGAGCTTATGTGGAAAATTTCAAAACTAGAAAAAAAAATACGGAGTGTAAAAGAAATTTCAATATGTGTAAAATTGTTACACACATTATTTCTCACTCACCCAAATCTCCCAAACACACCCAAGAATGTACATACTAGGAAAAATCATTATAGTATGTATCACACAATACTACAAAAGATCCCCAATTCTTATCTCCAAGATAGCTCATAACTAACAAATTAGGATAAATAAACACCAAGGGGAAGGCTCTATTTATAAACACAAAAGGAGGATATTTTAGTTTTGGGTAATTTATACTTTTGGTCTCTCAACTTTTGCAGTTTGTTATTAATCTATCTTCAACTAATTTTTATAGCACCAGACATTCTCAATATTTAATTAATTACAAATTACGTCCCCAATGACAAATTTGACGGATTTGCTAAACAAAAATTAAAAAGGCTAAAAACAACAAAAAATGAAAGAAAATTGTAAATGAAGTCCTGTGACTTTTAAAAAGTACAAAATAACTTCTTCCTCTACCAATCCCACCTCATCTCACCATAGCCACAACTTCTACACAATGACTGAAGGCCTTGAATAATCGACCTGTTTGCCAAGCAAAGTCTCACGAAATGTTTCCTCTTGGAGACAATGCATCCTTAGGTTCAAATCCTGACAAGTACTTCAGGTACTACCTGTCGATACTTAAGACCTCGCAGAAATGAAGGAGCTCTATACCTATCACCAACCAGCCTAGAGTTTAGCTTTTCGTTACCCTCAACAGCAAACCCGGACCGAGGATTAGGGCTATACCCTCCATCCAGAAAGGGAGACCCCCACGAAGGAGCAGAATCCAACCGCGCTCCTAAAGACAATAAAGCAACCCTAAATCAGTGACACACGAAAGCTCGATCCTCAACTTCGGAATATTCGAAGCAAAGACCAGAATTCTTCCAGCTCTCGTCTCAAATAGAGGTCTTACATGGAAGAGAGTTAGCAAGCTGGTAAGGTGACAAAGGCTGAGAAGGAGACATGAGACTTTGACGGGTTTGAAGGAATTAGCTAACCACCATCGCCACCACACCACAACCACCGCTACCTATCCATAAATTGCGTTGAACTCCAAATTTAGGATGTGTTTGATTTTGATTAAAATCAAATTTTTTGTAAAAATTAATAAAAGTTGAAGAAATACGTGGTTAAAAAATTGTGGGTCCATAAATGTGTGGTTAAAATTAATTGTTGACTTTAACTTCAATTTTTTATCAAAATTTTAAGTGAAAACAAACATGCTCTTAATAACCTTTACCATTATATATTTATGGCATATGAAAATTTATGAATCTTCACGTGGTGCTTTCAAAAGTGCGCTGCATCTCTGTTTGACACCCTCTTTCACCAATTTCTTTGCCAATGTATTATCTAAGCTCGGAGTTGTTCCTAATACATGAAAACATGGTAAAAATCAATAGATAATTGAGCAAATCACTAGCAATTGTATAATAAATGGTCACTAGATATAAACTTATTAGATAGCATTCTTGGCATGCTATAGATGAGTTAATATGTTTTAGTGTATGCGCGCGCGGGTGTATTAGTCTGTCAATATATACTATCTACAATTATACCCTCTAGAAAAACTAAAACATATATATGAAGTCTCCAAAACTAAGTAGTGACCAGTGATGGTATCGATTGTAGTGGGCAATGTAGATAATAGTACACTCACCCATCATCATATACTATGATCATCTTCATCAATTGTTCTCTAATGGTGGAATTAGTTATATGAGAGTAGTTAGCCGTGAAGTCAGCATGCCAGTGATCCTTGATTACCTCCTCCATAGTCTTGTCATCTACAATACAATGAATAATTGTACATAAATTAAAGTCCAGTAAATATATTGGTGCATGATTTGTAAATCCAAATTAAAGAATAGATGTATGAGCTTAAGATATAGAATGGCCGACCAGTGCATGCGTGTCGGTTTTGGTTTCAATCACGACCCTCGAGATTACTTTGGTAATAGTATACATGGCTAAGGTATACGGTGCTATGCGATCACCAAGGAACCGCTTGACAACGTCCCCATTGAGTGTCAAACCTGTAAATGCCCCATCATAGACTCTCTCAATAACCACGAGAGTCTTGCGTGGTCCATGCGTATGCTAAAGATGCAGTACAAACTTAAGGTGATTAACATAAATGAGCATTAGCAAATATTTAATACACACTTATGCACGTGAGAGATTTTCCTCGTACGGGTATAGTATGGTGTCACTTGTATCAATAAGGCATACCTATGTCAATTATACTTCTAAGTATACTATTTTACAGGTTTAGGTCAAAGTTGACGAACATACACTCAACATACACTCCAATATATACAACAACTCAACTAAAATATTATATTGCTCAAATCAATGCAGTGGGAATTTGAATATATAGTTGAGTCCAGTCTTATTACTATGAATGCAGTGGGAATTTGAATATGGTGAAGGAACATTGTGAGTAAAATGCGAATGTTACAAGTAGCGAGGACTCAGAGGTTCCTGCCGTGAAAACACTCTCATACATATGATTATTAACATTACAAAAATTAGTGTCCCATGTTTGATAATATGCATCGTTCTTGCATACAAGAAAACAAGAACTCTACACAAAAAAAGGAAAATAAAGGAGAAAAAAGACATGAAAATTAAACGATTAGTTTCATCGATCAGTGCTGGAAATGTCGTCGAATTGAGGGGTTTGATATATGTTCTTGCCTCGAAAAAAACTCCAAAACGAAGCCGATGGAGAATTCAAGCACAAGATGGTGGTATTTTTGATATTCCTTGATGTTGCAGTTCCACCATAACACTATCAATGGATGGGGGCTTCAATCCAAGTGGAAGTGGCTGCCATGGCTTTGATAAAGCATCTCCAATGGCTGCATCTATACTCTCCTTAGACTGTTGATTACAAAGTTCACATGATAAAAAGTTAATAAGAATACGTTTATAATATTTGTCAATGCACCTCACACTACATTTGACAACACAGAATTGGGGCCTTAAAATTGGAATTAGATATAGGGTTAAATGAACTGAGAGTCACCTAATTTATATCGAGTTGCATCCGAGTTACTCATCTTCCAATCAGATTACTCATCTTCGATTTGCTTGTTAATAGGTCACTTATCTTCAATTTGGTGCAATCAAATCACTCAACTTCGATTTTCTTGCAAATTTGATTATTTTGTCTACTACCCAATGAGTTTAACTAACATAACAAGTTGACTTTAACGTTAAAACTAGTAGATAACTAACGTGTATATCCACGTTAAACAACAAAACACATCACTTATATTAAAAAAGAACTTTTTAAAAAAACACGTGTAAACTAAAAGCACGTTTCGCACGTCACCTATCCGTTACTTTTAACGTTCATGTCTACATTACGTTAGTTAAACTGTGGACAATAGACACAGTGACCAAATTTACAAGCAAATCGAAGTTAAGTGGCCTGATTACATCAAATTCAAGATGAGCAACCCAGATGCAACTCAACTTAAAGTTAGATGATCCCGCAGTGTACTTAACCCATTAGATATATTAACCCAAAAACAAGTACAGTTAGCCTCCGTTTGGTATAGATTATAAACTGGTTTATTTGACCAAAATGGTTTATTTGATCAAAAACGGTTTATTTGACCAAAATTTTTGTATTGTAGTATGACATTTTTGACCAAAAATAGTCAAATAAACCATTTTAGTCAAATAAACCAGTTTATAATCTATACCAAACGGAGGCTTAATTACTTGCAGTAAAAATTGAATGGAAACAAAGGGGAAAAAGAAGCTTCACCGGGTGAAAATCCAATGGAGGCTGAGGTAGTGTTTGTCCAGGTGGTACTGCTACGGCCGGGACACCAACGCCGGGGTCTATTTTGTACATGGCAGTCGGTGGGATGCCCGGGAACGGTGGACTCGGAAATCTCTGCTTGTATTAATTCATTGGAGTTAGACATGCCCAATACCAAGTACATAAGAGTACTAAAGATTGAATTATTACCGCGGGTGGCATATGCGGTGGAAAACAAGGCGTTCCTGGTGTCGGAATCTACACGTAGAGACAAAAAGATAATGCCATTAGAGAGCGTGGATGAAGGTGTGTACCATGTACGTCCACTATTCTGTGGTTAGGATTGTAACGTTTCATAATTTCCATTATTTGTTACTCAACGGTACAAAATTTTTGGATACCGAATTCGAAATGTATGCTATAATTACTTAATATACTAATATTCATATAGAGAGAGAAAGAGAGAAAGATTTTGTGTGTGTTATGCACTTACACGTTGGTGGTGGGAATGCCAATAAGAAGGGTCAGCAGCCGCCATCGGCGGTGCATGAGGTGGTTGAGCGGGTACCCAAGCAGGTGGCGGAGACGACGAAGGGGCTAAATGTTTAGGCCACATGTTCATCATTGATTGGTCGATGGGAGGGTGACCCCATACATGCAAAGGTCTAAAATGAGGCATTGGTGTAATTGGAGGAAATCCGATGGTAGGTGCAAGCCAAGGGTTCACATCTCTCTTCCCGGCCCTGCCGGCCACGGTGCTGTACATTTGCCGCCTCTGACTCCAGCTTGCTGCCTCCGCTTCTCGAGCTAGCAAATGTTTCCGGTGTGATCGATATTTCTGCATAATTAAAAAAAAAATCTCTCATTAGAGTTAGTTTACTTAAACATGATATAGTCGAAAGTATCATTATGTACATCTTAAAATTTTCGGTGTAATATTTGAGAAATAATTTCATTTTAGATAAAGAAGATTCAAACAAATCCCAGAAAACTATACATCTTCAAAATTATTAAGTATAACATGAGAAGAAATTAAAAAAGTAGCAAAATCGAGTACTGAAAAAGTAAGATTCACATGAATACCTGAAGATGGCTGGCAATGTTATGGCGAGTGAGACAATCAATCCCCATAAGCTCCAAAATCCTTGAAGGCACTGCCTTATCCACACCCAGTTGCTCCACTGCTTGTACAAATCGCCTGTGCAGCTCTGGTGTCCAATCCACCTACACGCAGTTCAAGAAAACACTTCATCTTTTCTTGAAACATAAAAGCCCACAAAACTTTGTCTATCACTCACAACAAGGTACTTAACATGACATCGGAGTATAAAAATTGTGTACGTGTCATACATTAGACTGAAAAATGAATTCACCCAAAATGATTCTTGTGAGGGTTTCTTCACATGAAGTTTGTGAAAAACCATAAATATGAAAGAGATTGATATGGGTCTAATCTTATGGATATATAAATTCCTTTTAGCATTTGATACAAAAAGTGCCTTTCATAAAGGAACACATGAAACCTAACCCTAAAACTATTGGATATAGTATACTTTAATTACCTTCACCTTCCTCTTCCCCTGTTGATTTTTCGATTGGGCTGATGATTTTCTTCCTTTATCAGCTTCCTTTGTAAATTGATTAACTGCAGCAGATTCCTCCCTTTTACTCACCGTTTCCTTTCCAAGAATCAAGCTCGATTCCGAACCAATATCCGAGGCTGCTATTTCCACCCGACCCTCCTTTCTTGAATGCTCATCCACTTTTTCAACTGATATAGGAGTCGATAAGTTTATCTCCGATTCTTCACCGCTACTAATTGAGAACTCAGCAAGAATTTCAGGGTCCATCTCCAAATCAGGCAACACATCTCCGTTGTTGATCCCGACAAAAGATCATCGAAATCAATACTGTCAAGCAAATTCCCACTCGAAAAGTCAGGAAACTCATCCCCTCCCATCGAGAAAGTCTCCATCTCACTTTCCCTTTCATTGTTGGTGTTCCGCAACGGCGACACGGCGAGCATTAATCCAGAGATTGCTAAACTCACAACTATATATATAGTATTAGTGTATAAATACACTCACGCTATATACACTATAAATATATCAATTCTTTTGCATGCAGAATTGCAGATAGTGGATATCCGGCCGGGAATTTTTTTTTTCTCTTCTACCCGGTGAAAGGAGGGACAATAAGTGCAAAATGTGTTAAATGATTTTTGTCGTAGTTTTTCAGTGTAAAGAAAATGGATCTCCACCACAACTTGTGTTGAGATCTGTCAAGATGTTTTTATGTTCTTGTTTTGGCTTGTTCTATATATATATATATATATATTCAACATGCATAGGGTTTGTGGATACCCTTTTTTTGAACTTTTAAAAAAAAAATCTTAAAGTTCTTGCTCGTGAGTTGTTTAAATTTTTTTTCTTCATCAAGAGAGAGAAAGAGGAGAGAGAGAGAGATGGATCAACTTGACATTGTCAGATAGTAGGGTTGGAAGATTATTATGTATGTATTTAACTAATGTATATCTGTTGTACAGTGAAAAGAAAAGGATGTTGTCATGCTGTTGAACTATCAACTATGTACGAATGATTGATTTCTTGTTCATGTGTTTCTCTTAAGAGTTATACTACTTTTACGTTCACTTACATCCTTATTTATATTTATATTTATAATATTTTTGTGGTGGAATATTTGGTCAAATTATTATTTGTTATATAAGTAAGTGTAAGTAAGAATGTACAAATAGCATAAATCTTTTATTAATGGCAAAAGGATGCAAGTCGACCCATTGACTTGACTCGTTGACCTAGATGCTAGGTTCGATTGGCTCATAGAGTTTACTCTGTGACGAGTCGGGCTCAGCCTGACCATATTGACCATTGGGTATTTGTTTTTTCTAAGACTGATTTCAAAGAAAAATATACAAAAAAAATCAAGTACGGGATAAAAAAAAAATAGAAAAATGATGTTTGACGTACAAAATGATTTAGAGATATGTATAATATGTGATCAATATCCAGAGAAATGGTTAATCACTAATTATTTCTTGATATTGTTGTCCCACAAATGCGTAGGTGTTTATTTTCTAAAAAAACGATATTAATACATTAGTCAAACTTATAACACGGTACCACATACATATGAGGTATTTGGTGAAAGTTTCATTTTCCAATGGGAGAATGGATTCGTTTTGGTAAACTAATTCTAGAGGGAAAATGATGTTCGACCCACAAAATGATTTAGCGATATGTATAATATATGATCAATATTTAGAGAAATGGTTAATCAGTAATTATATCTTGATATTGTTGTACCACAAATACGTAGACGTTTATTTGCTAAAAAATGAGATTAATACATTAGTTAAACTTATAACACGGTATTTGGTGAATGTTTCCTTTTCCAATGGGAGAATGGATTCGTTTTGGTAAACTTATTCTATAGGAAAAATGATGTTCGACCCACAAAATGATTTAGGGATATGTATAATATATAATCAATATCTAGAGAAATGGTTAATCATTAATTATTTCCTAATATTGTCGTGTCCTACAAATAAATAGACGTTTATTTGCTAAATAATGAGATTAATACATTAGTTAAACTTATAACACGGTATTTGGTGAATGTTTCCTTTTCCAATTGGAGAATGGATTCGTTTTGGTAAACTTATTCTATAGGAAAAATGATGTTCGATCCACAAAATGATTTAGGGATATGTATAATATATAATCAATATCTAGAGAAATGGATAATCAGTAATTATTTCCTCATATTGTTGTGTCCTACAAACTTATAACATTAGTTATAAATAATGAAATTAATACATTAGTTAAACTTATAACACCACATGTGAGGTATTTGGCGAAAGTTTCCTTTTCCAATGGGAGAATGGATTCGTTTTGGTTAACTAATTCATGTTCGACTTACAAAAGATTTAGGGATGTGTATAATATATTATCAATATTTAGATAAATGTTTATCACTAATTATTTCTTGATATTGTTGTGTCTCACAAATAAATAGACGTTTATTTGCTAAAAAACGAGATTAATGCATTAGTTAAATTTATAACACCACATATGAAATATTTGGTAAAAGTTTCCTTTTCCAATTGGAGAATGGATTCATCTTGATAAACTAAATATAAAGGGAAAATGATGTTCGACCCACAAAATGATTTAGGGATATGAATAACATATGAATAATAACTAGAGAAATGGTTAATAAGTAATTATTTTTTGACGTTGTTGTATCCCACAAATAAATAGACGTTTATTATTTGCTAAAAAATGAGATTATAATACGTCAATTAAAATTATAACACCACATATGAGGTATTTGGTGAAAGTTTCATTTTCCTATGGGAGAATGGAATCGTTTGGTAAACTAATTCTATAGAGAAAATCATGTTCGACTTGTTAAAAAATGATTAAGTCGATATTATTTTTTATGTGAAAATAAAAATAAGTTAAAACTAATTAACTTTAATTAGTTACATAGTGAGATGCTTTGGACTAGTGAATATTCCCATTTTCAATGCTACATGATTTTATATTTAATTAAGAAATATGGAACATAAATAAAAATGTAAATCGCAAAATTAAGAAAATTACCAAGAAAAAATTAATATTTTTTACTGATTTTATGTACCTTGTATTTATAGTAGGTTATAAAATTCCACGGTCCACGATCAATTGAAAATGCAACAAGACTTGTCCCTTTCTAATAAGTCTGTTGTTCTTGTCTTTATCCTATTGTGCTATTAACATCCCTTTCCATTTTTTCTAAACCTTTTTATACACATCCAAATTAAGTAAGAAACTCCAATTTTAATCATTCAAAATCAACGCCTTTTTAGATTAACTTAAAAAGTTGCTAAAATTTAAATTTCAAGTTAACGGTTAATTTTAACAATATATTATATATGACTCACAATTTTTATAAATTTTTTGAATACATATTTTATCAGCTTTTATCAAATATATTAATTTTTTTAATTAAAATCTTTATCTAATAGCCTTCAGTATTGGTGTAAGTACCGAAAAAACAAAGTTAGTAAACTTCAAGAAATTTGGAGATTTGAAAATAACTTTATAATCTTGGTCATCTAAGAACATCTCTAATATATTTTATAGATTACGAACGATATTTAATCTAAATGGTACACGAAAGTTCAAAATTGATCTCAATGTGTTTTATCTACAACTTAATACTACTGTATAACTATTTTTTATTTTCTTAAAACGTAAATAAACACATGAAATATAAATATTGTTTGATCGAGTCACTCTATCTAACACAACTTTTGAATTTAGATAGAACTCTTCAGTCTTTGTTTTTTCCTTTGCTGCATTAGTTTGACAAAGTTCTCGTCATATTGCATTAGAGAAATTTTTGAACACCATTTATTTTGCTGACGTGATAAATTTTTTTAGCAATCAATGGAGATGCTCTAAGCTCTGTCAAGGGGAGGATGAGAAGTTATGCTTGGCGAACCTTAAAATAAAAAATAAGAAAAAAAAAACTTGCTTTTAAATATATTCGGATATATTACTTTTAAGTAAAAAACATTAATTGAATTGAAAAAAAACTTAACTTACCGTCAAAATAATTCTCTTATTTGTTTTCAAATTTAACTAATAAAAAATTTATTTATTTTAGAATTGACTTATTTACCTTTTGTAAACTTATTTATAAGATAAATGATTAAGATTAGCCAAACACTCTTAAATTTTACCTCTTAATATTGAGAAAATATAAGAACAAGTGCTCACACAATATTTAGAATTCATTAACATACCGAATTTATATATTAATTAATCAGATTTAACAAAAATATTGAGATAATATAAGAATAAGTGCTCACAATTAATTCAATTAATTAGAATTCATTGAAGGGTAGATATATTTACACCACATTTTTTTTTAAATACACTATTTTTTAATTGCAATAAAAGTCTTCAACTATTGCTTATTTTCTTATTGATGTCTCCACCTGTTTTTTATTACATTCTTATCATTAACTTATTAATTTACATATCTTATTTTTGCATTTGGTGATGATTTATATCTAAAATGTTAATTAGGAATGCATAAAAAGACTTTTTTAACTCTCGTGTTTTTGAATAAGTAAAATTATTTACAAATACAAAAATTTGATAAATATTTTTCTTTCATTTCAATGTCCATTAGTAGAATATTTGGACAAAAATCGTCATCAGAGACAAGATGTGAAAATCAATTGAAGTTAGTAATAAAAATGTGATGAATACAGTTAAGGACATAAATACCAAAATATTAAAAGTTAGAGAACTTTATTGCAATTAAAATGTAGTGTAGATAATAAAAACTGTAATGTGAATATAATTACCTTTATTAAAATATGACAAAACTTGTCTTGTAATGATTATTATGTCTCCATCTTCCGCAGTATTTTTTGAAACAAGGTTTTGAGGACTTTAATTTCATAAATAGTGACCTTTAATCTTATCTTATCCAATTAGTCATTACAAAGGACTAATTAGATAAGATTCGACAACTACTTAATCTTATCTTATCAAGTTTGCAAAGCTTTAAAAGTTTACTTAATTTAATTTAATACTAAAAATAAATAATTATTTTATTGGTTGAAATTGAAATTAGTAAATTATTTATTTTAAAAATAAATTAAAAGTTACTTATAAACATGCTTTATCCAATCTCCAATCTCGACAAACTTAGGAAAAATAGGAGAAAACATATCATTGTGTTCCAAACAAGGTAGATCATAGTTAGATACATTTACTACTAACAAATTGATAGGGGTGGCAATAAGTTGGACAGGGTTGAGTTGGCCCTTCCCGTCCCTCGCCCTGGAGGGATTTTTAAGAGGCGGGACTAGGCCGAAACTAAAATATCCTCTTTTCATGTCCCATTTTTCAATGTACTTATTTTATTTATTTATTTTTAATATGATTTAAACTTAAAATTATTAAAAATAAGAGTCGGGATGGGGACTATGTTTCCTATCCCTGCCCCCAATTCCCTTACTAACTGAGGATTCGTGGTTCCATTTAGAGTAGGACGGAATATTTTTGTCTTTTCTACAAATCGAAAATCTCAAACCCTCCACAGTTGAGAAGTCACAAGCAAAGATGATGAGTCAGTTAGCAAACTAATACATTTGAAACTTTGTAGTTCAAGTTTTTATCTTCTCTACAAATATTTAAATTAAAAAATTAGATAGTAGATGTAATTAAATACAAAATAACAATGGATGTGGTCACACAACCTATTTGTATAGCTTTCTTGATCATAATGATATCTACATGAAACTCGTGAAGTATATAATATGTATGTAAATATAATTCAAGTTTTCTATAAATTTGTACAATCAAATTGCATTATGGATTGAATCAATATCTTGACAATGTCATATAATCGCCCTTGTAATAATATTTGTTAAAAGAATGGTACAAGAATAATTGTATTTGTCCATGCATTTTTACAAAAATATGAGAGATCGAGTATTGCCATCTTTCATGTAAACACACCATAATGGAAAAAATGTAAATAAAATCAATATTATTGTAATGATCATTAAGAGCTTTCGAACGAATTAGACATAAATAAAAGAATATATTTGGGATTGTTGTAAATTCTTATTTATGCATATCCTAAATCATTTTATGCGACCCTCAATTAAATTATTGTGCTTGATGTTATTCCATATCAGTTACATATCGAAATATTAACTAATATATAAGAACTGAAAACTTTCTCGACAGGTTGACATTTTAAAATAGAACTCTAAGTCTATAATATAGTATCAGATCAAATGAGCAATTCAGTCCGTCTAAAGCTCAGACAAGTATTCGAATTCCAACATTTGTGTACTCTAACGAGTCACCATCTTGCTGGACATATTAAGGGATAAATTCCACATTAGTTAAATATCGAAATAATAACAAATATATAAGGATTTGAGCTACTTCTCTTAACAAGGTTGATCTTTTAAGATGAAACCCTAAATCTTACTACTTACATATTATTCTTCATCAACAAAATGATTTTCTGATGAAACTATTAAAAAAAAATGGTGGCATTAATTAGAATGATCCCTTTTATCAACTCTTTAATTCCTAGTAGAAATAGGTTACTTTCATTAAGAGAATTGTACATGCATGATACATAGCACAGTTGGCCTTCCTAAGATTAAGGAATACATATAGGGTGGTTATAAGACCAAATTCATTTGATTTCTAACAAATTATTAAATCTTAACTTTTTGATGAATTTTTCGTTAGTTGAGATAACAAAATACTCTCTCAATTCAGTTTAATCGAACGCAAGTCTCATTATCAAGTTATGTGCAAAAAGTGATACGCTTAACAATCACTTTTGTTAGGCGTATGATTAGATTCTTCTAAATCATGGAGTAAAAGACCGCTACATTTAGAATTAGTCAAACTAACTAATCATAGAATAAATCATGTGGTGGATTAACTAAATTTTCAACAATCTATTAAATGCATGTGTAGTCTCATTTATAAATCATTTGTTATAAGAGATTCATTTAAAAAACATCACGATACTTTTATGATGATATTCAAATTGTGACTCGATTTAACAGTAGAGGACCCCTGCTAGGCAATTCAACATCGCCTTATTAGACATATATATTTTTTTGTAGGTCAATCTCGACAGCAACATCAATTGGAGATTCTCTCATAATTTAACTATTGACGTCAACAATTTTCATCAATATATTTGTGCAAAAATGAAGAAAATTGAAACTATGAAACTCAAAATCCTAGAGAAGATGGTTGAATAGTTTCCTTGAGTTTGGGGCGTTGAAGTCGAGGTCTACACACCTACCCCAGTAGATATGGATAGATGCGGTCTGGACCACTTCAATGTTTTGCTCTTCTTTTAACCTTCAAACTTGTACGAATAATGTCACCACATCCCCCACATGCTTTGTGGGTCACACACCTACATAGAAACTTATTTTTCATTAATTATCATGGTTTATACGTTTTTTTGAGTTTCGTATCTCATCTAAAACGAGATTGATATATCTAAAATATTATTTTGAAGAAAAACAAATGAAATTTTCTATAATTATTTATAATTTAATTTGTTCCTTTAATAATAAATCAATACTTAAGTTTTTTTTGAATACACATGCAATTCTAAATATGCATAATATTATAAAGTTCAACTTCAAATTTGTTAAATAATTTTGTAATAAATAATTGAAAGTTTTTTTAAAATTAATTATATATTATGTATACATGATTTATCAATAAAAATTCTTATTTATAAATTCATAAACTAAATAAAGATATAAAATAAAAACATTTACATTTTACAATTAAAGTAAATTTAGTTTTAAAAAAAAATAGTATACTTTAGTTTATTAAAATATTATACACCTTATGTGTTGAGTTATGCATCCTTTCATTTAAAATTGTAGTTATCATGATTATATGAGTTATAAAATTTAGGGTATTTTCACAATTTCATCCTCATTTAATTTTATTCGTACATATAATTCTCAATCTTTTAATAAATTCACCGAGATGATTATTTTTGACAATTTTGCAATCTAATTTAAATAAACTAAAACAATAAAAAAGAAAATCAAATAAAAAAAATTACAATTGGAGTCTTTAACCTTCTTAAAAATACAAATAAATCCTGAAATTTTTATTTATTATAGTTCTTCATTTAAAACAATTAAAAATAAAAACGTCATCATCTTCCCCACCCAGCCACCCCGCCACCCCACTCCTTTTGTTTTGTTTAACAGACAAATAATTTCACTTGAATTAATGTAAAATTTTCAAGTGGATTAGTAGATAAACATTTAAAAATGGATTTAATAATATCTTCTATTTTTTTTTTTTAATTTTAATCTTAACAAAAAAAAATAATAATCACGAATTAAAGAGACTAGGAAAAGCTCTATTGCTATTTTGAATTGGCAATATTTCAATTCTTTGGTGAGTTTTTGTTTTCTTTGACTCTTTTATTTATTTATCTATTAGTATGTGTTATAATATTGGTTAGGTTTAAACTGAATCTAACCTTAACTTTAATAAATTTTAATAAAGATTATCATAGAATAATACTTCATCTCTTGTTTTAAGTAGTAAATTGATCGAAGAAATATAAGTTTCAAATATTTTTAATCCTTTTTCGCTAAAGCTTTTCACACTTTGCTTTCATATCTAAGTCGTCTAATTCTTATTTACTCTTAATATTTTATTAGCTATCACTTTGACTCTGAATGACGATCGAGACACTTGATTAGCAAAATTAATAAATTTTAATTGAATGATGAATTTTAATTTTATTTTAATAATACCAAATAAGTCTATCTTTGCTTTTAACCCTTCAATCATTAAGCACCACTTTATTTGTAGAACAACTTATAGGACAAGATGTGTGCTTGTCCATCAACAGCACACTTTTTCGATTATTATACATTTGGTATAAATTAATGATGAGAATAATTGAGTTGGAGACCAGTCAATGAGATACCAAACCACCAAAACCATTTCTATCCACACATATTAGATTTTAATGAGCTAATTTTGTCTGGTACTTTAAAGGACATTTCATTTCCTTCTTATTTGGTACATGCATGATGTTGGGAAAATAGTTTATCTGATCTTTATTAATTTGTAAAAAAAATAAAATGATTCAGATTAAACAGTCTAATCTCTACAAAAATAACACCAAATTAAAGAACGAGGAAGACCAATTTTACTAAAGAAATAGGAAGAAGGAGGCGGCGGCTAACAATTAATATTCACTAATGGCACGAAAATGGGTTGTCTTTTTGGTTTGCTGCTGAAAACAATTACCCACAGAGAAACAATTTTGGTAGCTTGAAATTCTGTGTGCTGGGTTTGCTGCTAACCATATATATATATATATAATATAATATATTATAACCTTAAACTTTGCCGTCAAATTTTAAACGGGTCAAACGGATTGATCACTTAGTAACGATCCAAATGCACGTTAAAATTTCTAAGTCGCCCAATAAATCTTTCAATACATTTGAGCACTAACACATTGTGGAGTGGACTAAAAGTTATTTTCAATTCTAGGCTGCCTATGAAAATAGTTTAGTAGTTGCTAAATATAGTTCCAAACAAAATTGAAAATTCACGTACCTTTACCAATATTTAGAAGTGTAAAGCAACTTTTAAACTTTACCAATGTGAATATCTTAGTACCTATATTTGCAAGGTTATAAACTGTCAAATACTTGAACAACCACTTTAAACTTCTCAATATATGGACCGAGATCAAACATGTACTTGCTTAAAATATTAACAGTAAAGACTAAGACTGACCTAATGCAAACTATCAAGTACATAACAAAGCCAATAACATTGAGTAGGATATTTTACTCAAAAACTCTTTTTTCTTATCATTAGCAGATGATTATTATTTAGACAAGATAAATTAGTTACCAAGAGGCATAGAAGTGGGTTTGCAATTAATCATGCCAAATTTCTTCAACATTTTAAACACAAAAAGGAGTTTGATGCACAAATAAGCATGAATATGATCAAGCTCTATCAATTTTTATACCAAGGGTCCTTCCAGCATGTCCTAGGTATTTCATATCAAATTCTTACTTAATTAATCATTTATCTTGTTTACCACTTTCATATTAGGTCCAATCAATAATATGTCATCCACATAAAGTAACAAATACACACAATCATAGTTTGTGCTGTGGTGCTGGTAGTACAAACAATGATCAAACTCATTTATCTTGAAACTAATAGAAAGAACATATGAGTCAAACTTTTTATACCACTGTCATTTGACTACTAACCTAGCATTCTATCTCACATGCTCAATCAATTTGCATTCCACTATTTTATCTTATAAGTCAATTTGCATTCCAACTATGAATTTATCATTAGGTTTAGGAACTAATTCCAACTTTGATTATTAGCAAGAAAACCAATCTCTTCTCTCATGGCACTAAACCATTCTACAGAATTCTCACTCTTTATAACCTCCTTGTCAACTATTTCCTAATAACTAGCATCGACTATGGTGAAGTCGAATAGTCTTTGAGGTCTCACCTCTCTATCTCTGGTCAATTGATAAGTTGTGTACCTTCACTCGTGAGATGGTTATAGATTTCTAAAAAACCTTTTCAGCCAATAGTTTTGGTCAAAGGTATTTTCCTCTATCACATCCCCAGTTCCTTCTATATTTATGTTCTGCTAATTTTGCTGTATGTCACTCTTCACCTTACACGGGGTGATGGAGATGTCGATACTCACTAATGATTTCTTATTATTTTTCACTCTCTATGCGGGGTATCTCTGACCTATTAAAAGTGACATCCCGACTAATGATGATTTTCACATCCTTTTGGCTCCTATCCCACAACCTTTACCCTTTAACGCCTTTTGGATATCCTAATAATATACATTTCTTAGCCTTGGGATCTAGTTTTTCTTCACTCTGATGAGAGAAACAGCACAGCCAAAAGTCCTAAACATGGAATAATCAGTACATTTACCATACCATTTTTCATATGGTGTATCACCATTTAAACAACAAAATAAGTCATATTAGTCAGATAGCAAATAGTCATAACAGTTTCATCCCAAAAAAATTTAGTCACACCAGAACTCAACATCACGCGCCTAACTTTATCAAGTAAAGTACGGTTGATTCTTTTAGCAACCTCATTCTAATGGAGAGTATAAGACACAATTTTATGTTTAGTGATGCCACAATCATTACACAAATTATAAAATTAGCATTGCAGAACTCGATACCATTATCTGTTGTCAAATATTTTTCTTTCTTCCTGTCTGATTCTTCACCTGTACTTTCCAATTCTTAAAATTTATGAAATATCAGATTTATCTTTTTGTAAATAAACCCACACACTTCTGGATAAATCATCAATAATAGACAAAATATTTGTTGCCACAAAAAATGGGATTGCTCTCAAGACCCCATACATCAATATGAATGTATTCTAACACTTTAGATATCTTATGTATGCTAGATAAAAAAGACATCCTACGATGTTTGCCAAGCACACAATGATCACAAAATAGCATGCCAGACACCCGATCCTTACCAAACACACCTTTGTCATTAAGAAACTAAAGTCCATTAACACTAACGTGAGCGAACCTATTGTGCCACTTTTGTGTGTGATCAATGTCAATGGAAGAGATAGTAGAATTTAGATCACTCATCACTTCAGCATATGTAATGTATATGCCATTTCTCTTAGTAGCTTTAAAAATTCTAAGTAAACCCCTATACATTCTAATCATGCCATCACTAAACCTACCAATGAAATATGTACTTTCCAATTCTTCAATAGATAACATATTTCTACCCATATGTGGAATGTATCTGACTTTCCTT
The DNA here is from genome assembly GCA_023638005.1 of Forsythia suspensa. Taxonomy (NCBI): domain Eukaryota; kingdom Viridiplantae; phylum Streptophyta; class Magnoliopsida; order Lamiales; family Oleaceae; genus Forsythia; species Forsythia suspensa. The sequence goes on from CM042663.1 coordinate 1,138,179, forward strand.
AATGTATGCACAAAGCCACTGTAAAATTTAATAGTCACATTACCAACACTAGTGTCCACCTCATGCAACTACATGTCCATGATCAAACTCATGCAAATGATCAAACCAATGTTTATTAGATGTGACATGAAAAGATGTACTGGAGTCAAGAATATACTCATGGAAATGGAAGTTCATAGATAGGTTAATTTCAGTTTGTTCATAATTTAAAAGTATGTAAACCTCACTTGATTCATTACTAGATGCCACTATATTTGTCTCTCTCTGATCTTTTCATCTCTGTTTGTTTTTATCTATATAACAATCACTTAAGAAATGTTTATTTTTCTACACTCGTAACATTTCTTCTTTTAGCCTTCCCATGTGACCTACATTTAGCATTCTTCTTGCCACCACTGTTTTGCCTCTTTCCACCTTTATTTTGAGACACACCCCTCATTAGACAAATCTCTCCATTTTTTCTCTTGTCTCTTTCATCTTTCATCTCCCCTCCTTACTCTTTAAAGAATCAATGACAATATCGGGTGTAAGGATCTTCCTCCTATATTTGATTTCATACATGACCTCCGTATACATATTAGGAATAGCATTCAAAAAGATTATAGCTTTATACTCTTCCGAAACCTTTTCACCACAATTTATAATAAATTGAACAAGTTTATTAAAAATATCAAGATTGTCATCCAAATCCTTCGAGTGATCAATTTTGAAACTAAAACAACTTTCAAGTAAGAAAAGTTTGTTAGGGGTGGATTGTGTCAAATAAAGTTCTTCTAATTTTTTCCAAAGTTGTTCAGTGGAATCATTTACCAACTTTATGCAAAACAGAATAGAGGTATATGATTTGTTTTGAAACTAAATCAGATAAATGCAAGATAATAGAGGTATATTTTGTTCCTCATTTACGGTAGCAGAAAACGAATTATCAATGATTTTTGAAACTTTTTGTTGTACTAAAATACCTTTCATTTTTTGTTGCCAAATAGAAAAATCACCATTTCCATTAAAGGCGCCCAAGTCAAAATGATGCATGACCATCTTAACAAATAAGACACACTGCAAAACAATCCTCAAGAAATAATCACGCAGAATAAGTCCCAAGGCTACAATATACACTTTCTCAGGGTTCGTGAGACTCGTCATCTCAGATTAAGAGAATGATAGAGATGGGTAAAGTTTAGGTAATAATTCTAAACAGAATAAAAAAACGCAATAAAGATAGGGATCAACAAACAGTCAAAATACCAAACAACGTGATAACATAGTTAGTAGGCAAATAATTCATAGATTCTAGCAACATGTAATATTTACCCCCACACGGTAATCTCAAAACCTAATGACCACTCCCAAACGATGATGTGCTAGTACATTAATGTAAAAGAGATTAGTCAATTTACTAAAGCGGACAATCCGTATTAATTTAGAGAGATGCGAAACCCTAGGACTACACACTATTCGCCTTAGGATTGTAAACACTCCAGCAAAAGCACCACAAAGCTGGAAACAACCACGAAAGTTGAAACATCGAACACGTCTACTATGGAAACTGTTGTCCGAAAAGTTCGAACCACCAGTGATGGAATAGACTACCACAGAATGTCAGAAACTGCAGCTGGATCACAATGCCGGAAACCACTTGCCGGAATACTAGCTCACGCACCCTAACAATGGCTAGAAGGATTCTACAACTGCTGGCCACACGCATCCACGTGTCGTAGCGGAAGCTCCGCCTTGACGTCCCAAACCTGAATCTGGCCTCTCTTTGTCTAGATGATGTCTGGTCTGATCTAGTCGAAAATAGGATGGACATATTCAATTCTTCGTCTATTTTGTTAATCCGCAACCCAAAATATTTTTCTTGTAACCACGGAATGCCACCAAACCTCTGATATCACTTGTTGGGAAAATAGTTCACCGAATCTTTATTAATTTGCAAGAAAGACAAGGCTCAGATAAATAGTGTTATCCTCTTTATTATTTTCCTACTTATATTTCAATTGATGTAAATCATAATGTCATTCATAAATCATAATTTTATTTAAAGTAATGTAAAAAAAAAAAAAAATAAAACCGAACCACCCCGACCCGCCCCCGCCCTAGCCCTAAACGGGTAATGGGGCGGGTATGGGGGTAAGAAATCCCTGACGGGGACGGGGACGGGGACGAGGACGGGGACGGAGATGGTCGCCCGGCCTCACCCCACTCCGCTCCGTTGTCATCCCCATTATGTCGTATCTTATAAAAATTTAAAGTGTTACAAAAAAAAAAAGAATCTTTTATTTATATATTATCTTCTTCTTAAACATGAATCACTCAATGGAAACATAAAGGTCTAAAATTTATTTAACTAATTTGGATGGAAAATACATGCGCAAATTATGTTGTTCAAATCCACTTTTTTTTTTTTCCCTTTATTTGTCAAAGTAAAACATTGACATATATTTTATTTTTTTCATATTTAAAGGCATTTCTTACAATTCAAATGTCTAATTTACTCTTATTGAACTCGACCAATTCTACCCATTTGGTCAATTGTTGTTGATCATGTTTTTAGGAGAAAAAAGTGGAACACATATTCAAAAAAAAAACAATCCAACACCGTCACAAATAAATATTTTTCTTTTTATATATTTATTATTTTTACATTGTAATTCAACTTTCACTCATTCCTCGAATATGCATGGAAGATGAAACGAAGTTAAAGAAAGAACGGCTTGAATTTTGACATTTTAAGATTGTTGATGAAAAGACTCGCATTTGCTCAATTTAGCTCGAGCCTTATTAATAATTCCGTCTTGATACAAAAACAAAGGCAGTTCACATAGACCTTTCCGGTGGGCCTTTAGACAAAAACTAATCAAAATAGGTCAATATCGTACATGGGACTCATTGCATAGTAACTAAATAGACAAAGGTAATTTTTTGTCACAATTTTACCAAATATCTGCATAATAATATTCAAATAAGCATAAAAAAAATAATAATAATATGCTGACCCCATCACATTATTTCTGTAAAATCAAGAATGGGGGGCTACTTTTTTTTAGCTCAAACTTATGAAATACCCAGAGTGTGAAACATTCATACAGTTATCTTAAAAGCCATAATCAGCAACAAGAACAATTATTATTATATTATGGCCCCATTTTGTTTCATGCATTTCTATCATGTCTACCAATAAAGACATTTGTGTCTTTTTTTTAAAAGTAGTAACAAATGTGTCATTTGAATCAAGTTGTTGGTTTGCCAAAATGTTTCTTTCATGGTCCCAAAATCCATATGGCCTATATAAATGAACCCCACCATTTACTTGGATAAATTCGCAGTGGTCCTCATTTTCTATTTTACGAAAATAATGTGATGGATTCATTATTTTTTTTTGTGACTACGTTATTTGCAATTCGAAAGCTCTATTAGATAGAGTGACTCGTCAATCTTTATATTTTCTATGCATTATTATATGTGGTTTTATGTTTACTTATTTGTATTTTAAATAAAAATTCATAGACAGTAGTAGTATATAGTTACATTCATTGAGGCATTAATCTGGCACAGATGACCATTCATGGACTGCATTGGAAATGTTACACAATACATATTTTCATATATAGTAAAGAAGAAATCAAAACGATACAGTAATTGTATTTTTCTCAGCATGTAGAAAGGAAGAACCAACACGATATGAGAACTGATAAATGTTCTAAGTTCAAGTTTTAGAGTCACTTGTTTTAAAAAAATTATACACGTATTAATCATATGGTCTAAAAAGTAAATTTAACCTAGATTTGAAATGACGCGTTGAAGGTAAAATTATACATACATATGTACACAATATATATATTGGGTAAAGGGGTCCCCAGTTTCTCTGATCACCACAAAAATAAAGATGCTATATTTTGACCCCACTTTTTACAATAATTGAAAATGAGACTAATCTATACTAGGTCAATTCTGTTTCTACACGAAGAGTACAAGTGCAAATCCATTCTGTATAAGATTGTGATTCATCACTTAAGTAAGCCAAAATATTCTTCCTGGACCTATAGATAGAGACACAGACTCTTTTATGTGTAATTTAAATCACCTAAAAATTATAATAAAGCACGATTTTGACTGTTCTACTGCTCTAAAACTTAAAAGGAGCGTGCATTAATTACGACATTAAATTGGGTTGGGCCAACCAAAATATTTTTTCTACCAAGTCCTATATTAAAGCATATAAACTTGGGTGACATCAATATGAGAAACATAGTAGACGTTAGGCAAACCATAAACTTTTGATCTAGAGATCTTTCGATAATCTTTAAGTTTTCTGAAGTAAAGTATGTTGGCGGATATATTGTGTAAAGTGACTTCAAAGTGTAGAAACAAGAAAACTGAATGAAAAAAGATGATATCTGAAAGTCGAAGCAAAGTGTTGAACACTTTATTCTTAAGTCAAATTTGCCCGCAATCTGATCACATATGGTTTATGGCAATCAACTCCCAAGATCTAACAACTTCTACTTGTAGATTTGTAGCACTTCAAAACACAAGACAACGAACCAAAATTAGTTTTGTACTCCAAACGATGAAATGAAATGAAAACCAGAATTTTTATACAACAATGCAATAAATTTGGTTCAAGGAATGAATATATGAGTTGGTTGTATTTGCATATATTTTCTGTATGACAAAGGACGTCCAGAAGAGCCTTTTTATCGTTGATGAAGTGTTGGGAACGAAAATGTGTGGAGTCAAATCGTGCAACACTTCAAATGGACATGCATGTTCGCGTTTATACCCATGCGATCGCATGGCTTTGTCTCCTACGATCGCATGGTAGGACCAAAAAATATTCTTTAAAATTTAGGCAAGTTGCGATCGTAGTGTAAAATATCCCTGCGATCACATGGTAAAAATTGACCCGATTTTGTCCTTTTCCGTAATTCTCATTCATTCGATATTGATTTCGAGATGCCAAATATACCCTTCAACACATGCAGAGTGACAAACTATTTTTCCTAAACGGATTGGGTCGGGTCTGTATATTTTGGCCAATTTGACACGAAGTCACTTTAGTTGTTTTTAAACACTTAGTCAATTTCTCGAATTCTTAAACCAATTTCCAACAAAGTATGAAGGTTATCACCAACTTATTTGAAGGTTCTAGATATTTTTTATTATTATTTTTTTAAAATACCTTCTCTAAAACTTTTTCTTGTGCCATATAGATCAAGAAGGATCTAGAACAATGATGGTGCTTTCATTATTAACACTAGAATTTTCTAGTTTTTTGTTAACCACTATTAATAGATATTTCTAGAAATATTGTAACCAAGTTTAAATAGGGTATGAGTATATTTTACTTGAGTGATGAGTGAGATCAACTAAAGTGAGGTGATGTAAAATAATAGTGGTGTGTCCAAATTATGTAAATAAGTTATATAATAAAGTAATTTTTTTTTCATTCCAAATTCAACAAGTGGTATCGGAGCGAGTCGATTAAGGGCCACGTGTTTCCAAATCAAGGCAATTGAGTGGAGATTATTTTCGAGCTTACAGAGATCATGTAGAAATTGAGATTGTAAAACTTTAATAAAACTTGCTTGGTAACGAGGAGGTTATTCAAGTCACGATGGGCGACCTACAAGTGATAGGCAGAGTGAAGAAGCTCAACAACCAAAACTACACCACATGGCAGACATGCATGGAGTCTCATCTCCAAGGCCAAGACTTGTAGGACATAGTTGGCGGCAGTGAAGTGACACCGCCGAAGGACGCCGGAGTTCTAAAGAAATAGAAGATTAAAGCAGGTAAGACCATGTTTGCGATAAAGTCAACAATTGATAAGGAATTATTGGAGTATATAAGGGACAAAAATACGCCGAAGGAAGCATGAGACACATTTGCAGTACTGTTTTCAAAGAAAAATGATCTAAGATTACAACTTCTGGAGAACGAGCTATTGTCCATCACTTAGGGAGAGATGGCGATAAACTAATACTTCAATAAGGTAAAATTTCTTTGTCATAAAATCTCCAAATTAGATTATTCGAGTAAAATTTCAGAGTCTAGGATGAGAAGAATAATCATACATGGATTGAGATCCGAATTTCGAGGCTTTATTGCTGCAAATACAAGGTTGGCCAGAGCAACATTCAATGGTCACCCTACAAAATTTGCTAGCCGACCAAGATGCGTTGACTAAACAAATGTTAGGGGTCTCACTAAAGAAAAAATATGAAGCATTGTTTAGTTATAAGAGAAAAGGCCGATCCCCTCGACAAAATAATAAAGAAGAAAAATGCTTAGAAGATTCTCAAACAAGGAGAGCTCAAGAAAATCGCGACGAGAGAGGTCAGTTGTCCAAGAAATATACACTACAAGAAATATCGCTTTTATTGACGCAATTTTTTGTGGTCTTAGAAAGTCATATTTAGATTGTTTCATTCAAAAATGGTCGTCGAGAAACTTTACAAGAGCAAAATTTTAAATGCGTTAAAAGTGAAATTTCTTGTAGTGATAGGCAACCTAATGGCTCATACTTTATAGGTGGCAAACGAGTTCATTACGCCAGAGAATGCCGATTATGAAAAAATCCAGTGGAAGGTAATATAGCAACCTCCAACGAGCGAGAAAAATATAATAGTGAAGAAGAGTGGGATGCGAGCGCGTCACTTTCATGATGGCGAACAAACTCATAAAAGAGGTATGCGATTCAAGCCTCGAGGAAAAATCGGATCGGTGGTTGTCGTCATTGGACGAATAGATTATGAAAATGATTAGATTATCGACTCATGATGTTCCAATCACATGACAGGCGACAATGAAAAGCTGCAAAACACAACAGAGTATAAGAGAGGTCGGATGGTGGTAACTGCCAACAACTCGAGATTGCCAATAACCCATATCGGTAAGACAGTTATCATGCCCCGTTTTAGTCCTAGTCAGGTGCAACTAAAAGACGTCTATCACATACCAGGAATGAAGAAAAATCTCATATCAGTGGCACATCTGACATCCTTAGGTAATTATGATTTGTTTGGACCAAAAGATGTCAATGTGTATCAAAATGTCAAAATTTCAGGTACACAAGTAATGGAAGGATGAAGACTAGAGTCCATCTATGTAATGTCAGTAGAGTTTGCATATGTAGATAAGACTCGAAAGAACGAGACGATAGATTTATGGCATGCGAGACTAGGACACGTAAGCCATGACAAGTGAAGGTGATGATGAAGAAGTCGATGCTCAATGACCTTCCTCAACTCAAGATCGAGAGAGCGACATGGTGTGTCTTTGGTACATTAATATGGTAAAGCACATCAACTACTATATCAAGAGTCAAACTATAGAGCAAAGCAACCATTGGAATTGATACACTCTGATGTGTTTGGACCTGTCAAGCAACCACGTCGATAAGTCTAGAACCGGGTGGATGTATAACGATAGATAAAGAGAGAGAGATACTATGATAGAGGTAATAGCTTGAGGGCCTCCGACTAACGATTTCCCAAGTAGTTTTAACACTTGAATAATAATTAGAATAGAGGACTTGATATTTCTTGTGGGAGTAATATTTTTGACATCCATTTCTTGTGGAAATACACTTAGTATTTATAGGAAAATCTTCACAAGAATGATTTCCTTCGATGTGCAACACGTGGTCCCATCTGAGAGGTTCTTAAATCACATCTTTGGTGTCATGTCATTAGCATTAATGAGGAAATCACTTTCGGCCGCACACTAAGGAGCTATGATTGTGACAATTTGCTTTGACAGCGGTCCCATCAGTCTTTTCAAGATTAAACTATAGGTTTGGTGGGGAAGGCTTCCTAAGCACGCAACCAGGGTCGGTTATTCAAGCTCCTCGGCCCCAGCTTGAAAATCTACCCCTCCGGCCCGATGCCTTCTGGGAGAAGGATCAAGGCATATTGATTTTGACCATGCTTACGTGGGGCTTGAATGAGATTATTTTGTCTGCACGAATTGCCAGGTAGGATCGGTGCGTAACAATAGTCCTCCAAGTTCAGAATCATCATTCATGTAGGATCTTTGGACTTGGATGTTCGCTTTTAAAGTTTGAGCCGAGTTTAAGTCCCACGCGGGGTGAACGTTCATTTATGTGGATGGCGGGCCTTGAAATTGTTGGTGGTTTTATTTTGCACGGATCTGAAATTTAAGTTGTAGATGCACGCGGTCGAACGATTAAGCCGAGTCCCGAGTTGGGATCCGCCGCCTGGTGAAATGCGGTTTGCCGAAAGCCGAGTTCAAGTGGGAGACAGGTTGCTGGTCGAGTCCCAAGTTGAGAACCAGCCGACCGGCGAGTCCCAAGTTGGGAGGGTGAAAGGCCGAGTCCCAAGTGGAGAACTGGTGATCGGGCCGAGTCCCAAGTTGGGAGAGGCTGAAAGGTGAGTCTCAGTGGAAAAGCGGGTGACCGGCCGAGTCCCAAGTTGGGAGAGGTTGAAAGGCCGAGTCCCAGTGGGGAACCGGGCCGACCGCCGAGTTCCAAGTTGGGAGAGTTTGGAGATGGAGGCATCTCCGAGGGAGGGAGAGGCCTGTTCGCGGAACAATTAATGGTTCAACTTACGAGTCATGGATTATTTGGGCAACCTGCGGCACGTTTCGTTGGGCATGGTGAAAAGACAGCTGCGGGTAGTGATGGTGTTTAATTTTGGGGGCTTTGGTGGTATCAAGAAATCACGCGCGTGTGATAACCACGCCCACATCGCTGTCGTTCATTCAAAAGGGTGCTGGGGTCTTTTAAAATTCAAGGGTAGAGATGGCCTAACGGCTTCGGACGGTGTGGATGGATTGTTGATTGATCTAACGGTGTGAGATCGTCCCTCTTTGTCTATATATAAGTGAGAGGTGTTACAATTTTTTTCTTACGCTATTCTAAGAGAATTGGAGAGAGCTTGAGTTTTTAGACTTCCGGCGAATATCTTCCGACGTTTGTTTCTGTCTTCCTTTCCGGTGAAGGTTTAGGTTTAGGTAAACCCTTAATCTAAAGCCCCTTTACTTATTGAATTTCTTTTATTTTAACAATGTCCGCAGAGTTTGCTGAAGACGAGGCTTCTGGGCGTGTTGAGGACGAGAGGTCTCCAGCAGCCTCCCCTACATGGCCGATGTGTGTTGCCCCTTAGAGGCGTTTGTGGCTCGACGGGTGAGGTGATGGACATATCCTCTACACCTAGGATAGTGGAGGAAACAGACCCATTTATGGTTGACCCAGTTAGGTGGATCATCACGGATGTCCCTTCGATAATGGTGGAAGGGGACTTGGTGTCCTCGAGAGAGCGATATAGGATACCGGAGATATCGAGCTCATACTTCCGAGAGCCAAACGAGCGAGCACGTGTTCCGAGGAGGGATTGTCTTGCTTTGCATCTCAATGCCTTCGTGGGTGGTTTCATGATTGCCTTTACACCCTTCTTCCGAAGGATGTTGCGGGCTTATGGGTTGGCTCCAACTCGGTGGCTCCGAACGGATGGAGTCAAATGGCAGGGAGCATGTACCTGTGGTTCAGGCATTCATTAGGGTTGGAGATGCCCCTCCACGTGTTTCAAACCTTATACCAGCCGAAGAAATTGCCGAGGAAGAAGGACAAAGATGAGGAGCTCGGTTGGTATTATTTTTACCCATGGGGAGCACACAAGCCTCTTGTGACGGACTGCCCCTCCTCCATTAAACAGTGGAAAGAGTCCTGGTTCTGGGTGACGGGTAATTGGCAGAGGGTAATGGACGACCCAGAGCCAGACTTGGATGTGTCCAGTTTTTACGGAATAGCCAGTGAGTGAGGAACGCGGAAGTGATTGTATTCGACGCGGGTGACTACATTCTAATTTATTTTTGGTTTTATTTTCTTTACAAGAGTGTCACTCGTTGCGAGTTATCCAAGACCGGTTGACGTGCTTGATCGATTTACGGGCGCCTCTGTTGAATAAAGCGATGCAGGTTTCTTCTAAACAGCAACGTTGTCTGAGCGAGTTGGATTTGATGGCCTCCAAAGGTAATGTTCTGATACCCCTACTTGATTCGAGCTTCGTTTAGTACCGTGGTGACATCGGAACTTCTTGTTTTCACAGCTGAAATAGAACAAGGCAAGCCCCCAAGGCCAACCTTGGCCCGTCTATCAAAGTAGAAACCGAGGGTTCTAGTGACCGATTCTAAAGAGGAGGCTCGGCAGAAGAAGGTCGTAGAAGACCTGAGTCGAGAAGGACACAAATGAGGTACTGAGACTTCGAAGGTGATCGAGGTTGATGATGTGAGTGCTCCGGAGGGTGACGAGCCTTTGACGAGAAAGAGGAAGTTGAAGGCTGCCTCGTCTGAAGCCCCTCAGGCTAAGGGAAAGGCTGTGGAGGTAGTTGATGACGTGGTGTGCGGTGCCCCGGTTGGCCAGCGTACTTTGGCAGTGAACACTTTGGGGGAGGTGGTTCTGGAAAGGGCCCCAAGTCCCGAATGTAGGAGGCAATCGGTGGGGGACTTGACTCAAAAAGAGGTGAGGAATTGATTGGGGCGCCTGGAGCTAGAGGCGCCAATAAGGAGAAGAAGCGGTTCTTGGATGAGGCCAAGTCTCGCGATGAGGAGCTTTGAAACTTAAAGGAGAACTTGGAGTCATCTCGAGTCGAGGTTGCAGCACTGTTGGCCGAGAAGAACGAGTTAGAGGCGAGGTGGGGAACGCGGAGGCGGATTTTGTGGCCAATTTTCATAATCTGAGGCTATACCAACTTCTCGAGACTATTTTTCTAGGGTTGGGCAACAGGAGGTTCGGACGGTGCTCAAATGACCATCCTAGCCTCGACCTCGGGGCTTTAGAAGCTAGGTTCCTTCGCCCGATGTAGAGAGTGAGGAGGACGATTTAGGTTTTCCTTTTGTACAAGTTCTTTTGTAATACTTTTCTTGTTATGAAATGAAGTATCGAATTTTCTTGTGGACCTCGTCTTGAGTTTATGTTTCTGTACAATTTGATTTTGTATGACAAAAGCCTCGTTTGAGTTTATGTCTTAGTACAATTTGATTTTGTATGACAAAAGCCTCGTTTGAGTTTACTCCTTGTCACCTAAAACTTTTTCGATGTCGTGAATTTTGATCGCCAAACAAATAAGATTAAATAGGACTCGTCACATTATAATCACCAAACAGATAGGATTAAATTAATACCTCGGCCTATGACGAGCCTCTTGACTCATCGATAATACCTGGCAAAGTGCTCGGCATTCCGAGGATGAAGTTGTAACTTGGCGTTCATGTCTTCGATGCGATATGTTCCGGGACGTGTTTCACGATGACCTTGTATGGTCCTTCCCAGTTGGGTCAGAGAGTTCCCGACGCCATGTTCCTTGGAGGATAGGAACACTCTTCTTAAGACAAGGTCTCCAACGCGAAAAACCTCTTCTTCACTTTCTTGTTGAAGTATCCGGACATCTTTCTCTCGATAAGGCGCTAATGTTATCTCGGGAGTCGTCTCTTCTTTCGCCCAATAGGTCTAATCCGGTCCTCATCGGTCTTCGTTAACTTGATCATTAAATAACAATCGACGGGGCGAGGGAATACCAATTTCAACCGGGCTCATAGCCTCTGCGCCGTAAGCCATGGAGAAAGGGGTCTCTCGGTTGGAGTCCTCATAGTGGTTCGGATAGCCCATAGAACGTGAGGAAGTTCATCGACCCACGCCCCTTTGATCCTTCAAGTTTTCGTTTAAGTGTGTATTTGATGGTTTGTTGATTGCTTCAACTTGACCATTGGCTTGGGGTGATGGGGGCTCGAAAAATATTTTGCGATCCCTAGCTCATTGTAGAGGCTTCGATCTTTTATTGTCAAATTGTTTCTGTTGTCCGAAACTAGGAATGTGGGACCCCAAATCTGCAAATGATGTTTTTCCATATGAATTTGGATGTATTCGCCGCTATTATCCTCATCATCTGGTTACGCTTGACCCATTTGGTGAAATAGTCGATGGCGACCAGGGCGTGGCATGCGTTTCCCCTTCCCCTGGGCATCGGGCCTATAAAATCTATCCCCCATTTGGCGAAAGGCCAAGGGATAGATACGGCTGTGAGTTCTTGGTGGGGCTGTCTTGGAATTGTGGCGAAACGCTGACACTTATCGCATTTTCTGACATGAAGTAGGGCATCTTTCTTCAAGGTGGGCTAGAAATACCCTTGCTTGAGAATCTTTTGAGCCAGAGCCATTCCACCGGTGTGATTGCCACATATCCCCTCGTAAATTTCCCTGAGGACATATTCTGCCTCGCTTGCACTGACGCATCTAAGGAGGGGCAAGGAGTAGCCTCGTTTGTACAAAATGTCGTCTGAAAGCAGGAAGTGTGCCGACCTTCTTTTCAACTTTCTTGCCTCCGCCATATTGTTAGGAGGGTTTGATCTTTAAGGAAAGCGATGATAGGGTCCATCCAGTGGGGGCTTCCTCAATTGACAATATTTCTTCAATAGTGTCGATTGGCGGTTGACGACAGTGTTCGATTGGAACCATTTTGAGGAGTTCGAATCCTTCTTCTTTGGCTAGTTTGGACGATGCGTTGGCATTGGAGTTGTCGGCTCCGGGTACTTGGATTAACTCAAATTTATCGAGCGGGGAATGAGATTCCTTACCGACTTGAGATAGCGGCCATTCCTTTCTCTCTGGCGACGAAGCTTGTTTACAGCTTACAACGAAGTGGAAGTCGCTTGTCACGAGAGCTTCAGATTTTCATTTCAACGGCGGTTGCCCGACCAAAGTGCCTCATATTCGCAACATTGTTTGAAGCTTTGAAGTCAAACCCGATAAGCGCAATTTAATCTGTGGCCTTTTGAGCTGACAAGGACTACTCCCGCTCCGAGCCCATGTCTCCCGAGGAGCCATCAACAAATAGGTACCACGTTGGTGGTTCACCTAGCGCCATAGGGACATCCACTTCGGGGGGGTTGGTAAACTAAACCCACAAAATCGACTAGGGCCTGTCCCCTGATGGCTGCCCATTTCCTATAAACAATGTCGAATTAGTCAACTCGATAGCCCATTTTAGCAATCTTCTTGAGGCCTCCGATTTTTGCAAGACTTGCCTTAAAGGAAAATTGATAAGAACATGGATGTTTGTGCTGCTAAATGCGGCCTCAATTTTCTTGAGGTCATGTGATTAGTGATGATGCCAATTTTTCCATATCCGAGTAGCGTCTCCATCCCCAATAAGGCTTTACTCACGTAGTAGAGCAGGCGAGCTGGTGTTCGTCCTCTGGATCGACCCGAACTTACCGATTCTTTGGAAATGGCAAGGTATAACAAGAGAGCTTGCCTCGCTTGGTTTGGATAACAGAGGTGTGTGGCCAAGGTGTTCTTTCAAGGCCTGGAATGCAGTTTCACATTCCCTTGTCTATTCGAATCAGTGACCTCCTTTCAAGATTTTGAAGAAAGGGAGGCACTTATCTGTGGCTTTGGAGACGAACTTGTTCAGGGCCCCCATTCTTCCCGTCAAGCACTGCACATCCTTTGGCTTTCTTGGTGAATTCATTTCGATTAATGCCTTGATCTTTTCGGGATTAGCCTCGATTCCCCTTTGGTTGACCATATACCCCAAGAACTTTCTAGAGGCCACACCAAACGTGAACTTCAAAGGATTCAGCCTCATCCTATAGGCCCGGAGGACTTTGAATGCCTCGTCCAGGTGGTGAATATGGTCCTTGGCTTTCGGGCTTTTAACCAACATGTCATCCACATATACTTCCACATTCAGCCAAGTTGGGAGGCAAACATTCTATTGACTAGCCTTTGGTAAGTTGCCCGTGTTTTTCAGGTCGAAGGGCATGACCTTGTAGCAATAGAGGCTCTTATCTCATTACAAACGACGTGTGTTCTTCATCCGGTGGATACATTGGAATTTGATTGTATCCCGAGTAGGTATCCATGAAATTTAGGAGCTCGTGTCCCGTCGTGGCATCAACTAGTCGATCAATCGGAGGTAGTGGAAAGTCATCTTTGGGGCATGCTAGGTTGAGATTAGAGAAATCTATGCAAGTTCTCATTTTTCTACTTGGTTTCTTAACCAACACCGGGTTGGATACCCACTTTGGATATCGGGCTTCTCGTATAAAGTTGCTTTGAAGGAGTACGCTTACCTCTTCTTTCAAGGCCTCGTACTTCTCAAAGATTCGGTGGCCTCCTTTTCTACCCGTGCGATGTAAACCTAGGGTCGATATTGAGGTGGTGGCAATTTATCTTTGCATCGATCCCAACCATATCCTCGTGTTTCCATGCAAAAACATCCAAATTCTCCCGAAGGAACCTTTTCAGGGTCTCCTTGGGTTCTTCGGGGAGACCTTTCTCTATCTGAAGCTTCCTTGTTGGGTCGTTGCAGTCTACTGGAAAATTTTCTAGTTCCTCGCTGGATGAGGTTTGGGAATCAGCTCCCGTTATTCTTGGATCAATATCCTCGGAGGTCGCAGCTTCTTCCATCGTGATATCCCCCAGCTCCCCTTCCATTGCTTCCGCCATTTCTACGTCCAACAGAGTCATGTTAACCTCTTTCTTCTCTGATTTTCTTAAAGCATTTCGATAACATTTTCGAGCCTCGGGCTGATTGCCTCGTACTGTGGCTATTCCTCCTTCGGTGGAGAATTTCATGCAGAGGTGATGGATAGATGTTATTGCCCAAAGTTCTTTTAAGGCCGGTCGGCCCAAAACTCCGTGATAAGTCGATCTTACATCAACCACTAGGAATTCCATAAAGGTATTGGCAACTCGGGTTCCCTCTCCCATGGTTACAACCATGCGTACTATCCCTTTCGGTTACGCAATCACCCGTGAAAGCTGTAGAGAGGCTCGATGATGGTTCTAATGGCACGTCTATGTTCATCTGCTCATATGTGCTTAGGAAAATAACATTGGTGAACTAACATTATCAACCAACATTCTCCCTAATCCATTCTTTGCCACTATTGTCCTTACGACCAAAGGCGTCGCAGATGGGGTAATGAACTCCCGCCATGTCCTCCTCTGTGAAAGAGATAGGATCTACCTTTCTGAGACCTGACGGCGGCCGGCCGCTGATGAGCCAATTGGTCATCAACGTACCATCTGTTTCTTTGGCATAACTTTTTTGTGCGTTACGCGTTTGTCCTCCGATGTATGGACCTCCATGAATGGTGTCTATCTCGCGGATGGGAGCCTTCTCAGGACCCTTTATCAACCGAGGCCCTTGGCCTCCCGGTGGTTGAGGTTGTCTTGCAGGGCTTCTGGAGTTGCGTCTCTGCTGTCCAGTCGAGATGGCTTTCAGTCCCATTCTTTGGGTGCGCCTGTCGTTGTATAGTTGTCGACGTCCCTCATTGGGGATTGGCCTCCCTGCCTGGGATTTCTCCCACGCCTTGGTCCCTGATTGGCTTCTCTTCTATTGGCCAAATTTTCTACTTCACGACATTCCTCAGTGCTATGTCCATAGTTTCAGTGGACCCAGCAATACTTCGGATGAGCCACTGGAGGGAGAAGAATCACTGGAGGTGCGCTGGTCCCGGCTTCATAACAGGTGGGCGGGGACATGTCGTAGTTGTAGAATCTGACCGCCGGGACCGAAGCCATTGGAGTAGTATAAGGGGGGAACAGGCCCTCTTGTGCAGAGGCCACATAACTCATCCCGACATTTGGGTCGGATGGGTAGTTTCTCCATCGCGGATTGTGTTGGAGAGTAGGCCTACTGGAGGTTTGGACATACCCGGCTCTGGATGCTGGGTTAGCTCCCAATCCGCCTCGATTCCTATAGAGGATCATGTTCTCGTTGGTTATTTCCTCAGTGATCATCTCCACTAGCCGGGTCAAAGGTGGTCGGTTCTTGTTGCGAATATTCCTCCAGAATGGAAGATTCATGTCTAGTTCTGCTTTTAGGGCGGACAAGGCCTCGGCGTCTGTTATTCTTTCACAGAACAACATCTCTTCATTGAAGTGGCCCAAGTAACTCTGTAGTGGCTTGCTTGGAGCCTGCCTTACGTCATGGAGGCGTTGGATCGGGGCCGATGCAGGTTTCTGCGATGAGAAGTAATTTATGAACGTCTTTTTCAGCTCGCCACCGGAGATGCTTCAATGACTAGTTTGTTGTACCATCGCCCCCCCCACCCGTCAGTGAGGTGGAAAGCTCGCACTTCGTGGGGTAGCCCTCCGAGGCTCATTTCATCTTATACGTGTTTACTCGGTCCAAATGATCACCCCCGCCTGTGTGTATGGGGCAATCTTGGGCATCTCGAAACTTGTGGGGGACGGACGCGTTTGAGATCCCAGTCGAAAATGGGAGGTTCTCGTCGTCGTCTTCTATCTCGTACGATCTCGCCGGCCCGAGTCTCCCCCCCAACGTTTGCTTTTGGAGGGTATTGTGGGAAACGCGGTGCATGTTGCTCTTCTCAGTAGTGTTGGGGGCTGCGGGTGCGTCACTGTTGGAAACCCGACTACATCACGGCTTCGCCTCTCTTGCCCTCCTTTCTCACCTATTTCTAGGGGGACTTTGGGGTTGTTCTCTTCTCGGTTCATTTTTCCGAGGCCACTCCCTGTTTCTGGGTTCGCCCAGCCTTTCGAATACGCTGGCGGACATCGTTGGTTGGGGCCTCCTGCCGGTGACTAGGGAGTTGGTTGCTTTCACGTGTGTCCCAACTCGTAAAGCTTCTCTCCGGATTTGGGGGCCACGGAGGTGACCGCTATCGACTTCTTGCTCCTCATCTGGATCGGGCGAACCCTATTCTTGATGGCAGTTCCCACTTTGCCCTTGCATCATTTGGATATATCCTTGCATTTGGGCCTGGTGTTGGGCCAGCTGTCTCACGCTGGCGGCCATCGTCCTTATCTCTCGCTCTAGGGTGGTGGGGGGTCTTCTCCCACGCCTCCTCCGAGGAGCCTCTTCAGCCCTTGCTCCCGCCACGATTTCTCCGTCCGTTGCGGGCCTAGTTCTCTTCAGATTTTCGTCTTCGTTGCTTCTGCTCATTTTGTGGGCCGGTTAATCCCTTGCTCAGGGAGATTCCTTTGTTCAAGGGAGCTAAAGCTATTTTGTTCTGAGAATTCCCACAACGGCGCCAACTGCTGACCTCCAAAATGGTCGCCAACAAGAACTCCACGTCTTCTCTTCCTCACGTGTCTTTCCCTCTCTTCGCGGACTTCCACGTGGTTTGTTCAACCACGTCGATAAGTCTAGGACCGGGTGGATGTATAACGATAGATAGAGAGAGAGAGAGAGAGAGAGAGAGAGAGAGAGACTATGATAGAGGTAATAGCTTGAGGGCCTCCGACTAACGATTTTCCAAGTGGTTTTAACACTTGAATAATAATTAGAATAGAGGACTTGATATTTCTTGTGGGAGTAATATTTTCGACATCCCTTTCTTGTGGAAATACACTTAGTATTTATAGGCAAATCTTCACAAGAATGATTTCCTCCGATGTACGACACGTGGTCCCATCTGAGAGGTTATTAAATCACATCTTTGGTGTCATGTCATTAGCAAATGAGGAAATCGCTTTCGGCCGCACACTAAGGAGCTATGATTGTGACAAGCCGTTTTGACAAGCAGTCTCATCAGTCTTTTCAAGATTAAACTATAGGTTTGGTGGGGAAGGCTTCCTAAGCACGCAACCAGGGTCGGTTATTCAAGCTCCTCGGCCCCAAAGACCTCTAAAATCTATCCCTCGGCAGACATACCTCGAAAAGGGTCAGGGCATATTGATTTTGACCATGCTTACGTGGGGCTTGAATGGGATTATTTTGTCTGCGCGGATTACCAGGTAGGATTGGTGCGTAACAGAGTTTGCATACGTAGATAAGACTCGAAAGAACGAGACGATAGATTTGTGGCATGCGAGACTAGGACACGTAAGCCATCACAAGCTGAAGGTGATGATGAAGAAGTCGATGCTCAATGGCCTTCCTCAACTCGAGATCAGAGACGACATGGTGTGTGCTGGTTGTTAATATGGTAAAGCACATCAACTACTATATCAGGAGTCAAACTATAGAGCAAAGCAACCATTGGAGTTGATACACTCTGATGTGTTTAGACCTGTCAAGCAACCATCAATTCGAGGCATGCACTATATGGTGACGTTCATCTACGACTTATCAAGGTACGTTTGGGTTTTCTTCTTGAAAGAAAAATATGAGACGTTTACAAAATTTAAAGAGTTTAAAGAAAAAGTAGAAAGAGAAGTCGGAGATAAGATTCAGTGTTTACAAACGGATAATGGAAGAGAGTACACAACATGAGAATTCTTCCAATATCTACAAAAACATAAGATACACCATCAGTTGACATGTCCAAACACTCCACAGCAGAATGGTGTAGTGGAAAGAAAGAATCAACATCTTGCTGAAACATGTCGAAGTATGCTACACGCAAAGAATACACCAGGAAGGTTTTGGACAGAGTGTATGAGGACAGCAACACATGTGATAAGCAGGCTTCCGCAACTGAAGCTAGGGTTTGTATCAACATTTGAGAAACTATGGAAAATTAAGCCCACAGTTAGTTTCTTTCGTATCTTTGGTTGTGTCTGTTATGTGTTCGTGCCTAGTCACTTGAGGAGCAAGTTCGACAAAAAAGCTATTAGATGTATATTCGTGGAATATGATAGCCAAAGGAAAGGTTGGAGGTGCTACGATCCTACAAGCGACCGTTGCTACATATCGCGCAACGTGGTATTTGACGAAGTATCTTCTTAGTGAACATCGCAGAGGGTGAAACTACCAGATTCAAAAACAAATTGGAGATAAGTTGCAAGAAGAAATTGTAAAAGTACAACAGAGCCCTGAGGAAATTGAAAATTCACATGAGTCAAGCGAAGGAGAAGAGCCTACGAGGACAACGCAAGGTCCATGAGAAACTGGTGTGCATCAACCAACACCAAAAGAGAATAGGCCGAGCCAACAAGAAGATATTGAGATACCAACGAGTCCTCAACCACAACTAAGAAAATCAATTAGACAACGAAGTCCATATTCCAAGTACGCTAATCACGATTGGTAGAAGAATATAAAAGTACCAAAGAGCCGAGACCTTTGAAGAAGCGGTCCAACACAAGGAGTTGAGAAAGACACTATAAGAAAACGACATATTTGTGGCGCATTTTTTGTTACTAAGCACTATTGCCATTGTAAATAATATTTTTTATCACAAAGAATAATATTGTCACATATAAAAGTATTTTTTTATGATGATTTTCAATTTTATCATCATGAAATTTTTTTTTATAATGGTATTGATTTTCATAATCTATATTAATCAATATTTACTGACACTTTTAATCGACCATCATATTAATATTATTTATTACAATTTTACATGTATATGTTGCAAAAGCTTTATTTCTATCTATTAAGCGTCTCGTCTTGACTCCGCCTATAACTTTTTAGACGTCTTGCATAAGCTTTTATAGACGGAGTTATAAAAATCATCTCCAATGCACGCCGACAAGGACTCCATCTATCCGATGTGGCGTTTAAATTATAGATTCGTCTGTGTCCGCTCATATTTAGGCGGACTTACAGACAGTGTAATCAACAAATTTAATTTTAGGCGGGTCATTGGAGATGAATTTTAATTTGGCCAATGATCATTACATGTACGTAGTTCGCGTGGATTAGAGTCGCTTCATTTTACTTTGCCACGTGAAGCTGCATAGGCGGAGTGCGTTGGAGATCTTTAATTTTCCTCCCGCCCTCTACGGCTAAAATTAAATCCTCACAGTGCCCTAATCATATTCACGTTTCTAAATTTTATTTTTCTTCTTCACTTTTTCTTTCCTGGTTCACTTTTTCTTTCCCTCTGAAGATTATCTCCAAAGTATATGTATATGAATCCTTCTACAATCCTTCCCTTCTCCCTCAATTTCTTGGCCAACAAATCATAATTAACAAAATTAGCAGATGCACGGTGACGATTTCGGGAAGATAATCAGATTGGTGGTGACTCTATTTTGGTTTCCAAATTATTAAGGTAAATTGCAAATCCTTGGATTTTCATTCCCATTACATTTAAATTTCTCATTCTTTGTTATCGTCTTCCCGCATATGCGAATAATCAATTCCTCATATTGTGGTTCAAAGATTCACGTATAGATAGATTTTTTTTTTCAAATTCTTTCTAGGTTTTTTGATTTTTTGATTTGGGTATTTGATTTTTTGATTTCTTGATTTGGGTTTTAGGTTGAAATTGATAAAAAGAATTGAACTTGATCAACTATGTAATCTGTCTTTTCTGTACTCTGTTTTTTTTAAAGCAATTATAAATCTGAATTCTTTTTTTTACATTATTTTTTTATTCATACTAACAATGAAGGAACTGCAAGCCGACAACATTCTAACATTTAGAAGGAACCACTTCATACCAACATACTATTATCAGAGTGCACAGGCTAAGCTTCTAAAGCAAATTATCATGAATAATGTGAGGAATACATTGAGCTTTTCACACGCATGGTCAAAAACATAAAACATAGAGAGCAATAATTATGCCAATTTTGTAAAAGAGACTACAAATAAAGTTGGATTTAAACGATGGAACAGAATGTTTAATGATAAGTTTCTAATGGATAGGTTTGCCACAAAGTTCAAATTATGGGCATTACATGTGATCATACACTAACTGCATGTCCAAACTAAGATTCAAAGGACATGAAATTCGAGAAGTTCTATAGAACCTGCATTTTCTCTACATAGAAAACCAAAATAAAATTAGAGATAAATAACTATAACCAACATAGGAAATGTAAATACCTATCAGGTTGTGTGGTTATTTTGAGGCCAGATTTCTTTTGCAAAAGTAAATAGGTGATAGGTTAACAATTTAGAACATTCTTCATATTTAAGTGAATCATTAACTGCTTCCTTCACTTATCCAATGTAGCAGAACAGATGCTTTTCTTCCTGAGTTGAGTAAAAATAGGGCAGACAACGCTTTTGTTAGTTAGTATATTTGCAGGTTGTGTGGTTATTTTGAGGCCAAATTTCTTTTGCAAAAGTAAATAGGTGACATGTTAACAATTTAGATCATTCTTCATATTTAAGTGAATCATAAACTGCTTCATTTATCCAATGTAGCAGAACAGATGCTTTTGTTCCTAAGTTGAGTAAAAATAGGGCAGACAATGCTTTTGTTAGTTAGTATATCTGTAGCTTGCTAAGTGAGGGGACATGGCACACTTCCAGTATTTTATCAACAACTTTCACCCTTACAAAATGAAGATCAAGTTCAATGTGTTTCACTTTTGAATGCAATACTGGGTTTGCAGAAAGGTATAGTGGACTTAAGTTGTCACAACACACAATGAAGGGTTTTGTTTGTATTCTCAATTCCTTTATAAGACTTTTTATCCACATAATTTTTGAAGTACATCAGTCACACTCTTTTATTTTGCCTCTGTGCTACATCTTGAAACTGTTGCTTGCTTCCTAGAATCATTGGTGCCTCAAACTGTAGGCCTATGATGATGAGTTAACCCATTTACGCTCTCAAATTGAATTAATGCAATCTAAGTTAGCTCCAACTAGAGCCCAATTAAGCCCTATTATTTACGTACACATATAATTTAAGATTTTTTTTTATGAGTATCTTGTTCTATTGTTTAAGTTGAATATCTAATGAATGGATATATATAAGTTATGGAGGCCTTTAGTTCATATACAAATGGAAATGCTAGTGAACGAGTTCATTCCCGCTCTCCCAACAAGAAGAGGTTTGCGATGTTATTCATATTATCGATCATATGGTAACCAAAAATTTAGAAAGTTTTTGTTATAAATTAGATTCTTACTCTCAATGATAATGAAAGGATGAAAATTAAATTGTTATTTTTTAAAGGTTGAAAACTAAATTGCTACTCGAACAATATATTGGAGCCCAAGAGTAGAACTTTTTCAGGTTTTATACGCGTGTATGTAATAGTAATTCAGTAGAAGTGGAGTAGATGAGGATTTAATGAAAAGGATTTGGAAATGATAGCCTTTGATGAAATTGCTTGGTGCAGATCACAATCGAATAATTGGCATAAGGGCAAATGGTTCTACATAGCGTTTTGTTTCTATAAAGATTGAGATTGGTTGTTTTTGGTCCTTTTGATAGAGTCTAATCATGGTGTACATGGATCCAAGGGTCCACCATTTGCTTTCTTCTCTTGTATTCTGGCATTTTGATTTTAATTGTTGAAAATTAACCTTGTGTTAATGCAAAACCTACCAGTGTATAAATATGACTGTACAAATCCCAGTTTCAAATGCTTCATATCGGGCTAGCAGTGAATTAACGGTAAAGAGAGCTTTGACTTTTCATATATTGCTAGAATTTAGTAGGATTGAGAACCTCACCCCCGCGAGATGACAACAAAGATGTTATCACTTAAAATTATTGTTTGTTATTGTGTTTGATTGGAATCTTTGTTTACTATATATTGTGGTGGACTGAGATTTTAGTTTTGTATTGTGTTAGTTAAACAATATTACTACTTGTTTTTATCTAATAGATAATTATGTTATTTTCAGGTTTCTCATTAGGTTTATCTGGAGAGTGTTTGACAATCAACGAAATTGATATTTAAGTTTTATTTATTTTTCATAGATCTTGTTTATTTTGTGAGGAAAGAACACAAGTTGATAACACTTTTAGATAGTTGTTTTGATTTCTGTCATTTGTGGAGCTTGTTTAGATACATTACTGGATTCATTATAAAGTAAACAAAATTTCGAATCAATATAGTTGTCATTATTTTATATAATTTGGTTTCATTTCCATTCATGTCGAGTTTTTAATAATAATGGGATAAATTTGAAAATAAATAAAAACAAAAAAATTATTGTGACAAAAGTTATCCGTGGCCAATAAGTTTCGAAAATCTTTTAGTTATGACGGCCATAATACCGTAACAAATATAATAAAATCAACTTTTTTTACGATAGTAATGCTTTGTCATAACTAATTATTTAATAAATTAGTCTATTACGATGGTAAATTAATGTCATAAATAATATTATTAACTCGTTATAAATGATTTTATATTTAACACATATTATTTGCTTCGACAACTAAACCGTTAAGAAACTATAATATAAAGTTTTTGTGACACCCTCTATGTCGTTGCAAATGTATTTGCAACGCCTATATTTGTGACAGACTATTTGTCGTTGCAAAACCGTTGCAAATACTTTTGCTACAGTTTGGGTACCTTATTGTAACGGTTAGTAGCCATCGCAATAACAAAAATTCTTGTAGTGGCAATGGAAGAAGAGATCGTGGCTCTAAAGCAAAATGAAACTTGGGACTTGACGCCAATGCTTGACGGATTGAAGCTTATATTCTACAGATGGGTATACAAGGTAAAGAGGCGACCCAAAGCGTTAATAGAGAAGTGTAAGCACACGGCTGGGAATGATGAGAAAAAAGAGTTAAATCAAATAGTTGGTGCTAAATGAGAGAATTGAAGGTTATCACCAATTTATTTGAAGATTTTAGATATTTCTCCTTGTTTTTCTTTTAAAATACTTTCTCTAGAACTTTTTCTTGTGACATATAGATCAAGAAGGATCTAGAACAATGGGGCTGCTTTTATTATTAGCACTAGAATTTTCTAGTTTTTTGTTAACCTCCATTAATACATCTTTCTAAAAATGTTGTAACCAAGTATAAATAGGGCATGAGTGTATTGTACTTGAGTGTAGAATGAATATTGAGTGATGAGTGAGATCAACTAAAGTAATGTGCTATAAAATAATGGTGGTGTGTCCAAATTGTATAAGTTATATAATAAAATGAATTTCTTTTGTGTTTCAAATTCAACAAAGTGTTATTTTTAGGTAGATCTACTATACCATGATTTGACACATAAATGTTGTTAAGATCACAACTTATTTTAAAGGAAACCGTAGCTGCAATTCAAATATTGAGACAAGAAACTTAAAACATTCAACACAGTTTTACATCTAACAACACTGCTAGCTACAAGAGGCCGCCATTTAGAGCATAAATCTGCAGAATGATTATCAATTGTTGTGCAATTACAATGCCATAAGCTTTTGAAACATAATTACTGGCCTTAATTAATTACCTCAATTATGCTAAGAAAGAAATTCAGTTTTGATCTTTTTGAGTCTTACTACTACATCTTCCATATTGAGCCTCTCCTCGGGTAAATCAACCGTGCATTCTAGAGCTAGTCCCATGAGTAATTTCAAGCAGCTCTCTCTAGCATTGATGTTTTCTTCTTCTCCTCTCGGTAAGTCCACATTCACTATGTCCATTATAGAGTCTGGAAATGATTCGAACACCCATCTCCTTATGG
Organism: Forsythia suspensa; assembly: GCA_023638005.1. NCBI lineage: Eukaryota > Viridiplantae > Streptophyta > Magnoliopsida > Lamiales > Oleaceae > Forsythia > Forsythia suspensa. The sequence continues at coordinate 1,162,449 of CM042663.1, forward strand.
TTAACTCTCCAACAAACATATCGTCCGTGGGTTTCTTTCTTGTTAGTATTTCCATCAACACAATCCCATAACTATAAACATCCGCCATAGTCGATACCAATCCTGTGGCTCCATACTCTACAAAAAATGGCATTCGTTATCAAGTTGACAAAAGAAATGAACCAGAGATCAAAGGCCATAAATATATATACTAGGCAAGATAGATGCATTAACCTGGTGACATATATCCAATTGTTCCCAAAGTCTTCGTCTGTAAAATTCTCTGGTCTTTTGTGAATAGCTTGGCAATGCCAAAATCTCCTACACGCGCAACCATATCCTCATTGAGAAGTATGTTGCTGGGCTTCAAATCACAGTGGACAATTGGGGAGGGATACCCATGATGTAGGTATTCGAGTGCATATGCCACATCTATCATTATTTCCAATCTTTGAGCAATACTTAGGCAATAGTCAGAAGAGTACAACCAATTGTTCAGATTTCCATTAGGCATGTACTCTAGCACCAAGGCCTTGATATCTAGATTACAACAACTGCTAATTACCTTGACAAGGTTTCTGTGACGAATGTTGGACAATATCCGACACTCAACATCAAAGCTCTTGTTAGCATCTTCCATTTCTAAATCGAAAAGTTTAATAGCAGCAACTAGCCCATTGGAAAATATCCCTTTGTATACTGAACCAATACTGCCTCTATCAATCAGATTGTCTTTGCCAAACCCACTGGTAGCCTTGACAATTTCATGATATGAAATCCTCTTGTCAGGAAAGGCAAAGGGGAGACTAGACTGAGCTGGAAGAGGCGTATTACTTTTACGACGTCTCATGAAACAAACCATTATAATAATGGCTAGCCCTACTACCAAGCCAACTGATGGTAAAATTTTATTCAAAACTCTTGTGTTGCTAGATTTATTAACTTTGCATGGCATGACGTTGAATTCAGATTCTCCACATAATTCTCCGTTGCCTTTGAAAGAATCTGCTGGCAAGTTCTTGAAACATCCTCCATTCGGAATTTCACCACCGAGTTCGTTGAATGAAACGTTAAAATAAACAAGATTCTGAAGCTTTTCGAGTGACTTGGGAATAACACCAGAGAGATTGTTTTGGGATAGATCCAAATATTGCAATGCAGTCAAATTTGCAAACGTCTCAGGTATGTGACCATGCAACTTATTTTCTGACAAGATTAGATATTCCAAATTCTGATGTCTCCATATACTGCTCGGAATATCGCCTGAGAATTGATTTCCCATTAGAGATAATGTTCTCATTCCTGTCGCGCTGCCAATTTCTAATGGCAAAGAACCATTGAGCAAATTGTAAGACAAGTACACAATAGCAAGGTCCTTGTTATTCCAAAATGCTGATGGTATAGTCGAAGTGAACGCGTTGCCATGTAAATAAATATTTCGTAATGATGTAAGATTTCCTAAACACCCCGGTATCTGTTTAGAGAGCTTATTTTCCCCTAAATTTATGCTGTACAAATTTACAAAATTGCAAAAGCTGACAGGTATCGATCCCTCTAGTTTATTGTTATCAATTACGAGTGATTGCATCTTCTTTAGTTGTCCCAATGTATCTGGCATTGTCCCTCTCAAGTCATTGCCTCCCATTTCTAATGAGATCAAGTTGCTCAAATTACCAATTTCATTCGGAATCATGCCTTTGATACCACTAGAGTAGGCCACAAAATATTCAAGAGATGCTGACAAATTGCCTGAGCTGAAGGATTTTGGAAGCGTTCCATCAAAAGAATTGGATTCAATTACTATTTTCTCCAAGTGCCTACAGTTTCTCAATGAATTAAGAAAACCCAATTCCATCATTGAAGGATCATTTGTGAGCTGATTATCTCCTAACCCTAGAATTTGGAGGTTTTGTAAATTCCCAAGATTCATGGGTACATGTCCACTAAATGAGTTGCTACCAAGCTCCAATAAAATAAGCTTCGAAATATTTGAAATAGAGCTAGGAATTTCACCACTTAAATTGTTACCAGCTAGAGAAATATGTTCAAGATCAACAAGTCCATCGACTATTGATGATGGAAGATTGCCAGAGATACCGTTATATACTATACTAAATTGTCGTAACTTGGTGAGGTTGAAGAAAGATTCAGGTATTTCACCTTCGAGCTTGTTAAAGCAAAGATCTAACCGGTTTAAATTGGATAGATGTCCAAATTCTGATGGAATGTGCCCCTGGATACTGTTGTTAGCAACTCCAAAATCCTCCAATTTTGATAGATTGCCTATTGAAATTGGAATGGTACCTGCAGTTAGGTTTATTAGCCCGTTTGTTTTTAATTTTAATGTTCTTTAAAAAGATAAAGTCAAAAGCAAACAATTAATTTTAACTACACATTTTAAATTTTACATTCCCACAACTTTTCAACTATACAATTCAACAACTTTTATCAACTTTTACCAAAAAATCTGATTTTAATCAAAATCAAACACACCACAAATTAAGATTTAATGGAAAAAAATAAATGACAAATTACGAAATAGCTAAAAATAGCTACTTATCTGTCAAGCCATTGTAACCCATATTTAAAGAAATGAACGACAAATTAAGATGTTAAAATGAACGACATATTAAGATTTAATTGGAAAAAATGAACGACAAATTAAGAAAAAGTTACGTACCTGTCAAGCCATTGTAACCCATATTTAAAGAAACAAGAGACGATAAGTTTCCAATTACGTTAGGAATACTTCCTGTAAAGTTAAAAAGGTTAAAAAAATTTCTTATCGACCTTAATTATCAAAATAAGTGTGCGAAGAAAAGTTTGAAACATACCGGTGAAATTATTGGTTCTCAAAGAAAGTAGCTTAAGGTTTGTGCATCTTCCCAAGCTTGGAGGAATAGTGCCACCTATTTGATTCAATGGAATTCTTAGCGTCTCTAGCTTTGGAAGATTATTGCAAATATCCATTGGAAGACTTCCAGAGAGTCTGTTGTTTCCTAAATCAATCTCCACCAAAGAAGATAGATTGAAAACCCCATTAGGAATAGCTCCAACGAGAAAGTTCCCATACAGATTTAACTTTTGAAGAATTTTAAGAAATCCGAAACTCGTAGGAATTTGACCGTTTAGCTCATTGTACTGCATCTCGATTGTTTGAAGTCGGTGAATATTGCCAATTTCACCAGGGATGGAATCATGGAAACTGTTATTGCTAATATCTAAGAATTTCAGAAAAGAGAGTTTGCCAATTTCTTTAGCAATACTTCCTTCTAGACCCATATGTGAAACATTTATGCCTATCACTCTTTGGTGCTTTTGACCGCAAGTAATACCAATCCAAGAACAAAAGGAAGTTCCTTGAGACCAATTCCTCGACAAGATTTTGTTGGGATCATTAGTTATTTGAGATTTGAATGCAAGAAGAGCAGGCTCATCGTCACCAGTCGAGCTATTGAGAAATGCAACGATACAAATAACCACGTAAAACATTGCCAATATCACATTGTTTGCCATCTTTGATTGATATATCATATATTTAAATTACTTGTTTGCACTAGTATATGTATAATATATAGAGATGCTTGGTGATCACTCCAATATTGACTTCTCAAGTCTTTGAGTTTCATTTTCTTTGGTCTCAAGTGTTAAATGTTCATTTTTTTTTTCTGCATTTGGTTTCTTCGAAAAATCCATAACAGATATTTTACTTGTTGGAGTTTTTTTCAATAAATCCAGCATTTTATTTTTGTAATTTTCTAATTGAATGCGAGTGTTCATGAAATTTTATCCCTTGTAAAATAATATTGAGAAATTATTATTATTTTATTTATCTTAATATAAGAGTTCATTTTGGTTTTTTAAAAAAAAAAAATAAATTACAGCATTTCGCGGTTGCGAAACCCTAAATTTATTTGCACGAGAATAAGGAACAAAATATTCAAGATTTCGATTCACATAAAGAAATACAACGCCCTTATTCCTAAAGATGGAAATCAATAAATATGTCATTTCTAAATAAATTATTCAAATAGTCATTAAGGCTTTGTCCGCTTTTATTTAAAATTTGTTAAAAAATTGAAGTCAGAAAAAAAATTAATTTTTAACAAAATCAAATGATCACTTCATTACAAAACCATGAACATGAAGATAAAATATAGTGATAAGACATTTCACAATGATTCTACCTAAATCATACATGATTTCTTGGCATAAAAATTGTCTTATAAACACCATACCGGTACTTTTAGGTTTTCATTTTTCATTATAGTTAAAAATCGTTACATTATGGACATGGGCGGAAGAACATTGGGGTCAACCGTCCCCAAGCAACATTTTTAATTTTTTTCTAGATTTACATAATTCATATATATTTTGAATCTCCAACATTATTTCGACCCCTACGTGAAAATTCTAACTCCGCCACTTAAGACTTTTCAATTTCTACAAAAGAAGTGTCCTTGTTTCCTATTAACTCTGCCACTTAAGACTTTTCAATTTCTACAAAAGAAGTGTCATTGTTTCTTATTAAATATAGCTATCATGACAATTCTTCGTTGAACCTCTCCCTTTCCCAATAGCATATACATATTTGACATTTTACCAAAATCATTTATTTAATTAGATACAATTGATGTTTTAGTAGAAATTGCTTTTAGCTTATTATCTTGAAGCCATATATAATAATTGATTGATACCCGCTTAAAAGGAAGTCAATACAAATATTTATTTATTTTTATATTTTATAAGACTTAAATTTTTTATTTAAATTATAATCACACATTTTGTATGACGGGTACTTATCTACAAACTTATTAGTCATACACTAAATGACACATATATTATACATAGAGAGAGAAAGGAGAGATACAACGTGGTTTGTTTGATTGACGTGAAGACAAAATCGATCTGCATGTTTCTCATTTCACAAATTTGGCGGTGGATTTCGACAGAGAAAGAGGTAGGTGGTGGCGGCGCGGGATTCATGCATGTAAGAAGAGAATATTTAAGGTTTGCTGGTGTTTGGAATAATAGATTTAAAAAAGGGTTTAATTAAAATAGGGTAAATTTCATTAAAAGGTTTGATTAAAATGGATAATTATTATTAAGAATAAAAACGAGGTATATTTCAGCAATTGACACGATATAAAATCTTAGTGTCCAAAACTCATATTTTAATAGATTCCACTAAAATATAGGTGTCTCCAACTTTTTAAAAAATTCTTTAAAATTCTAAGTGTCTCTACTAAGGGATCTTTTCATAAATAAACCACTTTTTAAAAATAATTACAATTTTATCAACTTAACAAATTTATTCTAAAAATACTACATTCTTAAAATTATATTAATTAATAAAATAATAAATTAAAATTAAATCTATATTACAAAATATATATTTACGTGAATTTACTTAAATTTACATTTGAGTCCTTAATTATTTGCACAATAAGTCCTTCATCTTTATAAAATTTTCACTTTAGTCCCTATATTTTATCTTTCATTTCAATTTCGTCCTTTTTATTTGCAACTCAAGTCCTTCAACTTTTAAATTTGTACAAGTTGGTCCCCATATTTATACTTTTATATCAATTTAGTCCTTTATAGTATCACCATTTGATACATATATTATGAAATGATATTGTGATCAATGTTTGATCTGAAATGTTACAAACGATATTTTGTAACAATCGTATTAAAATTGAAATATAAAATATTAGTGATACAAAATATTAATTCACGTAGCATGTATTGTGTAAAATAACATAATATAATCAGAATATATTCAAATGACACAAAATATTATTTGTAACATTTGTATCAAACAACGATACACAATAAGATTTGTAATGATTGCGATACTAAATGAAATTGTTATAACCGCAAAATCAATTCTAAACTTCAATAAGTTCGTTTATAGTATGATATAGATATGAAACACAATGTTAAATTTAACAAATAAAACTATTGATTTCATCATTTGTAACATACGTAACATCAAATGATAAAAATACCAATTCACGTATAACGTGTGATATGTAAAATAACATAATATAATATGTAACATATTCAATGATACAAAATATCATTTGTAACATCCATATCAAATAAATGATACAAAGGACTAAATTGATATAAAAATATAAATATGGGGACCAACTTGTACAAATTTAAAAGTTGAAGGACTTGAGTTGCAAATAAAAAGGACAAAATTGAAATGAAAGACGAAGTATAGGGACTAAAGTGAAAATTTTATAAAGATGAAGGACTTATTGTGCAAATAATCAAGGACTCAAAAACAAATTTGAGTGAATTCACGTGGAAATAGTTATTTAATTTTAATTCATTAATTTATTATTTAATATAATATTAATTATGTAGTATTTTTGAAATAAATAAGTTAAGTTGTTAAATTTAAAATTATTTTAATATTTGTAAGTAGTGGGTGTAAATATCCCCTCTACTAATTCGTGGATTTTTAAGAATCTCTTTAATTTGAAGAATTTTAATAAATTTTAGTATGGATGGCAAATGGGCCGAGTGGTTCGGCCCATCAAAGCACGGCCCATAATGGGCTCAGGCTCGCTAGGGACGAGTCCTAGTTAGGGCAGAGCCCAAAAAAAAAAAAGGTCGAACCCGTTCGACTCGACAAAAACACATACGAGCCGGACTCGTATGTGTAGCCGGCTCGTGGGCAGCTTAGCTTGTGTCCAATGGTCACATTTTTGTGATCGTTGCACTGTCCAACGTCCTCTTTTTTTTTCATTTTTTTCCTATGAATATCCTTTTCCAAACTCATTTTTTTTTTTACACTTCATTCTCTCAATCTATTATATACTCAATTCAACAACAATTCTCAAGTTTCATTCTCTCAAGATTAATTTATACGCGTTCTCGTCCCACAAAGATAGACTACGTTTTCTTACTTATTTGTCCCCAAATTATATGCTACTTACTTTATAGAGGGTGTATTAAATTTTTATTCTTCCTAATATACCCTTATTTAATATACATTATTATCTACCCAAATAAAATTTAACATATTTCAATTACAATAGAAAAATACATAAATTTATTCACATTTAATCAAATAGACAATCAATAAATTCCATATTGCCTAGAAAATACCCATCACCCAATAATAAAATCAACAATTAATTTCATTATTGTTTTAATATAATGCAATTCAATTTCATTTGCATTCTAATTGTAACTTAATGAGCATTTAAATTTATTAAATTCATGAATGACTAATATTAAATAGGGGTATAATTGAAAAAGTGTGTTAAAAATTTATAATTTCAATTACATTAAATGAGATTTATTAATCTGTGTGAAAAAAGAAACGAGTATATCTCTGTGGGACAGAGAAAGTAATTATTATCTCAAATCTCATTATCTAGATGTTAGTCTATACTTTTAATTTTTAATTTTCTACTTATTCTACTAATTCTCTACATTTCTACTACATCTCAATCTTCTACTTTTCTCTTTATTATTTTGTTCCAAATGGTTTCAATGGTCTTAATGACACTCCAATTCCGCGCGATATTGTTGATGAATTTGGAGGTAGCACTGATCCAATTGATTTGGATGACATTAAAAAAAATGTCGACATACATACAACCATCGGTTCTAGCACTAAACAAAAAGTTATTAAGTAAAAGGCTAGGTGCTGACAATATTTTGAGTTGGTGCCGACTGGTAAACTAATAGACGGAGTTCTAGAACACAAAGTATAGTGTAAACACTGTAAAAAAAGATTAGCATGGCAAAAGGGGATTGGCATGACCCATCTAAGCAGACACTTCAAAAAAGTGTCAATTCAAATACTGGAGTTTGGAATCAAATCGATACAATTCCAATTTGGATATCTAGAGCCAGCTCCAGTAGAATTCCCAATCTAAAGATTGGGTATATTCACAAGAGAGCATGCGTCGTGAAGGACTCATAGAAATTGGTGGCAAATGCCGAGTTTCCATTGAGCTTGGTGAAAAATTCACATTTCGCGAACTTCACCCAAAAATATATCTAACCAAGGTACGTTTACGTTTCTAGAAATACTATTCGCAAAGATACTATTGTTTTATATAATGAAAAAAGCTATTATAAATGATATTAATAATTATAATGGTGTTTTATTTTTACTTCAGGTAATAATAAAAAAAGATACATGACTGCAATTGCACACTACATTGATAATAATTAGATAATGCGTAAAAAGGTAATAGCGTTTAGACAAATTAATTATCATCATAGCGGAGTTAATTGGGTGTGTTACGTGAATTTAATTATGAAACGAAGATTCGTAATTTTATGCAGGCCCCAACAATATAGTAATTGAAAAATTAATTCAATATATTCATCCAGAATTTGATGGTATTTTATTTCACATTCGTTGTGTATGTCATATTTTTAATTTAATTTTGAAAGATGGATTAAAATTCATAGAAGTACAATTAGAAAAATTAGATATGCTATTAATTATATTACGGTATCATCAACAAGAAAATAAGTTTTTGCTGGTCTATGTGCTGAAAATGGGCTGAAAAAAAAATATTTTTGCACTGATGTTGGCCATATCTGGAATTCAACATATGTCATGTTTGAATCTTGTGAAGGGTACGAAAATTGCATTGCTGCATATTATAATGGTCGATACTCACACAGTCCAAAATATGATTTGCAAACATATGACTGAGAAATATGTGCTCATATTAGAAAATTTTTGAAAGTTTTTTTCTACGCAACAAATGCATGTTCAGGTGTATATTATCTGACTATTCCACTAGTTTTAAATTATTTCTATTATATTGCTAACAATTTTAATATGTATAAGGGTTTTTCTTTTTCTTTTTTTCTAATATTATATATGTCATGGAGGCTAAATTAAGAAAATATTGGAAAGAGTTGCCTATGTTATTTTCATTAGCATGTATTATGGATCCTAGATTTAACTTAGAAGGTACGAAAGTAACAATAATGACAATTTCACAAAAATTAATGTACAGGAATCACTAACATATGGTAATTTAGAACAAACATTATATCAAATGTATGGGGTGTATGTTGAAAAGATCGGTAGGAACGCATACAACCCCCTGTTCCAACATATACTTCGTCATCAACACTGATGACATTGACTTATGAAATTATGTTATTTCACATAGAGTGGTCAACATGATAGTAGTTCTTCTTCCGCTTCTTCTCTTTTCTGTTTTTAGTGATATACCTATAGAGTTAGTTAGATATTTCGCACACCGACATGTTTAGTATTTTAGATGATTAAGAGAGAAAAATTTGATACACTACGATGGTAGAAAAAAATCAACGTCAATACCCAATTCTTTCAAAAATAGCACGTGATCTATTAACACATCTGATATCTACTGTAGCATCGGAGTATGCTTTTAGTACATGTGGTAATGTTCTGTCTAATTTCAGGTCAAGACTTAATATCGACATATTAGAAAACTTACTGTGTTTGAATGATTGGGATAACGCTTGAACTTCGAATTCAAGACAAAGTGGACAGAATGATGTCTGAAAAATTTGAAATTTTGAATATGGAATACTTGAATTTGTAGTAAGTATTATTTGCGTACGTATTTGATATTTTCTTTGTCTTATTTGAACAAAAAATTATATACGTAATAACTTGTTCGTGTACAATTTTAACTTCACATACGTTCAAAGTAGTCGGTCCTAAGTCCGATAAAAGGATGAGGGTTTTCAACTTTGAATTTTTAACATAAAACATTTCTGACACTTTCTTTCTTTTTTATTTTAAAATTATCCGAAACAATATTAAAAATTAAAAAATCGAGCCGAGCTCAATGGGCGGCTCGGCTCGACTGTTCGACCTACCACCTGTGGGCCGGGCCGAGCCTTATTATTTGGGATGAGCCGAGCTCGGCTTGGCCCATTGCCACCCCTAGATTTTAGTGGATTATTTCAAACAAAAAATATAAGGGTATATTGGCATTTGTTGCACCACAATTTAATTAAATTTAAGGTCTCCAACCTTTACTTATTGTAGTACTTATGTCCCAAACTTTATTTTCGTCGAATTTCTATATTCAACCTTCTATTAATTAGCATATCTCGTCCTTGGTAAATAAGTCATTTTACGGTCTCCAAACAGACTTTTTCGATAGAAACCGTTATTAGAGACGAGATGTGCTAATTAATAGAAGGTTAATGATAAGAATGCGGCAAAAAAAATTTAAGGACATTAATGGTACAATAAACAAAGATTGATGACCTTAAATACAATAAAAATGTGGTGCAACAAATCAAAATTGTAGTGTGAATATAATTATCCTAAATATAAATACCAAGCTCTTTAGAAATTTCTGTCTAACTCGTCAAATTTTCATAGAAGAAAGAAGACGAAACTAGCCAACTTGACTATCCAAATTGACTACCCTCGGAAGGTGGGGGCATCAATCATTAGTCCTCTTATTCGAAAAATATTTTTTTTCGGTCTTAAACATCAGGTGAAAGCTAGTTGCAGATATGGTTCTACTGTGTATCCTCCACCATATCAAGGCCAGCTTGGTTTTGTCGATCCTCCTTAGGAACAGGGAATCAATTCTTCTATCCACTCCAGCTATCTGTATCTCGGGTTGATTAATTACAAGGCATGGAAATCATTGTTCGTTCAAGCTTATCGGTCCTTGAGTTAGTTCTTCGAAATGAAGTGAGAGACCAACCACCACCACCACTACCACCACAGAGCTCTTTAGGTCAGATCAGTTAAGAAAATCTTCCTGGCCAGATGTCGATTATGGAACTTTTGTCCACTTCACAAGTCCATATATGACGCAGGCAGAAGCGTAAAAGAATGAAACAAAGCTCAAAATCAATTCGTTGATTCCTATGAATGTCGAATTAAATTGATTAATTGTGGAGAAAACTCCAAGAACAATATTCTTCTTCAAAAACAACTGCTTGATTAATAAAAAAAAGACTTTTAAATACTAAACTTCTAGTTGAAATAAAACCCTAATTGATAAATAAAATGCAAAAAGACAAAAATAGACATGAAATTTAAAGAAAGCCGTTTTAAACTAACTAAACGACTTCAAACAACTATCATGATTACGATCCCTTGCGTCCGGATAAGCCAAAGTTAGGTCCTCTACGCCATCATCTCCCTAGGGGTCCGTAAGATTCGACCTCGATCGCTGTGCAGTACCTCGTCATCGGAAGAATTATCACCCACAAAAGGCACCAGATGTTTTGAAAACGCCGTCAAGTACGAATATGGCTCGGTAGCTTCAGGCGATAGGCATTGGGATTAATTTTCTCCACAATCTCTAAAGGACCAATTTTGCGGGACAATAATTTGTTGTACTTATGAGTTTGAAACGGTCCTTCGTGAGAACACATTTAAACAAAATCACCCACCTCAAATTCAATATCGCCGATGATGTGCATCACTTCTTCTTCTTATGTTGCGTGGCGAACACCGGTTGGCATGAGTGGCGGAATGTATAATCTTGTAGGCCCTCAATAAAGTCAGCGATGCGCCCATGAATACGGATAGCAGATGGCACCGATAATAAATCCAAAGGACCCCGAGGTATCATAGAAAAAAACAATGGGAAGGGGCAATACCCAGTCTTTGCGGTTGACGGCCACATTATGTGCAAATTCGGCTTGACTAAGTCACGCGATCCCATGATTTAATATTGTCGCCAACCAAACACCGTAACAAATTATCCAGAGACCGGTTCACAACCTCCGTCATCCATCCGTCTCTGCGGGTGATAGGCGCTACTAAAATTCAACGAAGTGTTTGCCATGCGCCATAAACTACGCCAGAAGTGACTAAGAAATCGGGTGTCACGGTCCGACACAATAGAAGATGGCAAACCATGTATGCGATAAATCTCACGAAAGAAGAGTTAGGCCACATGAACCGCATCAGCCGTACGCTTACATGGAACGAAATGGACCATCTTAGAGAAACGGTCAACAACGACAAATATCGAATCAAAACCTCGTTGAGTCCGTGGTAACCCAAGCACAAAGTCCATGCTAATATCCGTCCATGGCTAAGTCAGTATAGGAAGGGGCCGATATAAATCAGGATTGGTCGCAGCACTTTAGCCACATGGTACGTGCGACGGTACATGACATGCCGGGAAACGTCACGCCGCAAAGAAGGCAAAAAAAAGTACGCGCTGACCAACTCCATCGACCGATCACGACCAACATGTCCAAATTTCCATGAAGTTCAAAGAATAATTTTATCACGCAGATCGCAATCGGAATGCAAAGTTGTAAACCACAAAATGTAAATCCATCTGAAAAGAATATAATCCGTGCAGACTGACCCACTGAACCTCGGTCACAATAGGCCCAAAAATGATCGGATGCATAAAGGTCACGAAGGTGTCAAAGCCGCGAACCGCAACGAGCAAATCATCAATAAAGAGTGACGCCGACTCGAGGCATCGCCCACTTTGTTAGAAGCACCGGTTTATGCTTAATAACAAAGATGAATTGTTGCGAGATAAGCGGTTCAAGAGGCATGGCGGCGAGACACATTATTCGGACCGCCAAATGCCTCAACGCCTCATGGTTCGTGTATAAAACAAACTCCTGCTGAAACAAATAATGATGCCAATGGCGAAACGGCTGAACCACGGCATAAAATTCCACATCATAAGTACTATAACGATTGCGCGCGCCTCCTAGTTTCTCACTAAAATAAGCAATCGGACGGCCTCCTTGGCAAGATCGCCTCGATGCCCACATTGGATGCATCGCAATGCAACTCGAAAAGGAAGGAAAAATTAGGAAGAACGAGAACAGGAGTCAAAGTCAATTTCGCTTGATAAGATGAAAGGCCTTATCTGCGTCCTCGGACCCTGACTGAGCAAAGGTAGCTTGCTTCATACAATCAAATCGCGGGGCGGGATGGAGCTAAAATGCGGATGAAACGCCTATAAAAAGATGCCACCCATGAAAACTACGCATATCAGTAGCGTGCGCGAGTCGGCAAATCTTTGGATAGCCTCTACCTTAGCATCATCAATCGAAAATACCATGTCCCGATATCGATAACCCAAAAATAAAATCCACGGAACAAGGAAAGTGCATCATCAACTGTAAGAGTGCGCGGAGTTGGCCAATGCTCTGATATCAACTGACGCAGGCAGAAGCGTAAACGAATGAAACAAAGCTCAAAATCAATTCGTTGATTCCTATGAATGCCGAAATAAATTGATTAATTGTGAAGAAAACTCCAAGAACAATATTCTTCTTCAAAAACAACTGCTTGATTAATAAAAAAAGAACTCTTAAATATTAAACTTCTAGTTGAAATAAAACTCTAATTGATAAATAAAATACAAAAAGACAAAAATAGACATGAAACTTAAAGAAAGCTGTTTTAAACTAACTAAACGACTTCAAATGGCTATCACGATTACGATCCCTTGACACAGGCAGAAGCGTAAACGAATGAAACAAAGCTCAAAATCAATTCGTTGATTCCTATGAATGCCGAATTAAATTGATTAATTGTGGAGAAAACTCCAAGAACAATATTCTTCTTAAAAAACAACTGCTTGATTAATAAAAAAATGACTCTTAAATACTAAACTTCTAGTTGAAATAAAACCCTAATTGATAAATAAAATGCAAAAAGACAAAAATAGACATGAAACTTAAAGAAAGCCGTTTTAAACTAACTAAACGACTTCAAACGGCTATCACGATTACGATCCATTGCGTCCAGATAAGTCAAAGCTAGGTCCTCTATGCCATCAATATATCAGGTTGGCAAATGCTAGCACGACATTCGTATCCTTTGTGGATATCCTACATGAAATTTGCGATAAGGGTTCCAAAGCATATAATGTGAAGCTTACACTGAAAACCAGTCCATTGACAGTCAGACCTTAATGCCACAAGATTGGAAAAGAGGATGAGACCCATAAGCTTGGGCTTCATCAAGCCCCTAAGGTTCTAATTCATATTCGCCTTTTAATGCCTAAATAGCTCACTCCTCTTTGCCCAATGAATAGGCTTCCTATAGAAAGAGATTTTTTTCTTACTCTCTATCAATTTGATCAATATCAACTTCTTTTTAAGCTTTTGGATTAAGCTCTTGAATTGACTAGTGGTATAACCCACTCTTGGACTAATCGACAAGATGGGGATGCTCGAATCGCTTGTTAGCTTGATAGAGTATAGCGGATCCTGCTATATGAAAACAATGAAGATAAAAGCCAATTCAAGATCACTCTGGCTGGAAGCACTCAATTCGATACCAAAACTAGAGGAGCAACCAATTGGTTTACTAAACTCCGACCCAAGAAGGATATAAGTTGTACTCGTCTTGAAACCTCATTCTCAGACAACCTCCACACTACAACTTCAAGACCGGAACTACGCTCCTTATCTTTCTCCTACAAGCCAATCGTGCAATCTAGCACTACTTTACTACTATATATCTTGTTTTTGTATTGAAAGATCACAAACCGTCAAACCAGCTACCTTTTGAGAGATACTCAATCCGTTATCATGATTGATAGGATGATCAAACAAGAATGAAAAACTACATATATGTTCCGCTTAGAGAGGAGCAGGGCAGATTTAGGACCCCGAAAAGTATCTTTTTTTATAGTGTAAAAAAAATAGTAACAGCCCGATCTTGAAGTGCAAAAAAAAAAAAAATCGAGAGTGCCTAGTCTCAAAAAATTCCTGGATCTGCCCTTAGAGAAGAGCAGAGACCGCCCTATGTTGGTTCTTTTTTTCGTGGGCTTTAGCAATTTGAGTTGATTTCAATCCCATAACATGTTTTATAATTTTATACAAAACTTATTATTCAGTTGTGAACAATGAGTGATCAAAGTAAAAAGACCACATATATATATGTTACGAACTCCATTGAAATAAAATAATTAGATTTATGTTTGTTGATGTCAAATTTTAATTAACTCGCAAGTGTACGAATCTATTGGAATATAGATAAGTAAAAACGAGGTCGATCCCACAGAGACTGCTATGAAGAAGGTATAATTTAATCCAAATTAACTGTTATTCTAGGCTAGTTGAGTTGAAAAGATTTGTTGTTGAAATTGTTTAACTAAAAGACTAAAGAAGTATGCTAAACAGATGAATTGAGAATTCAAGTTGTGTAAAAGACCAAGGTTTGAATCCACCATTGTCTAACTTAGCAATCATCCAATCATTCATTAATTCCCAAAACACACACACGACAATACGAAATCAATCTATTGTCGTCCCTAAAGATTTGTCGATTAGGTCCGTAAGAAGAAGATCTAATTTAGGCTCCTCTTATGCTTCAAACGTAAATTACTTAAGCATTTTTCATATCACATTCCATTGAAAGAAAACAAAGAATCAAAGATTACCTAAGCATTCAATGTATCCCAATTTGAATAAAAGAAGATGAAAAAATCAAAAGAAATTCATAGAATAAATTCAATCACCAAGCATGGATTAATTAAACCAATCTCTAACTATCAAAAATACATGATATTTAAGATGAAAGAAATTATGTTTAATTAATCTAATTAAGAACAAGCCATAAACGTTAAAGCTCTTAAGAAGGAATTAAACGAATAACAGAATAATCACTTAATTAAAACATGGTTTCATCGTCTACCTTGGCTAAAGAAAACTAGAAGAACATGATTAAACTAGAAAAACAATAATTGATAAAACCCGGCATGGATTGAATTCGAAGAAATCTTGATAGTCGAGGAGGTCTTGATCTCTTGTTCTCTTGATGTCTTCTCTTGATTTGCTCGCCAAAAATCCAACCCTTTTGTTATGAGAATATATCTCATATTTATATTGCCTTCAATGTGCCACAAAATATCCCAAGAAGACCTAAAAATTTCGTCCAAAACGTTTCCTAGTTGGATTGGGACTCAAAAAGGAAAGAAAAAAAAACCAAAAATTCGTAGCCAAAATTTACACCGGGCGATCTCGGTGCATTCCCAAGCGATCGCCTGCATGTTTTTTGCTCTCTCACAGTGAAATATTGTGCTGGGCGCTCGCTGATATAAGCCCCGGGCGATCGCCCACTTATTTTTCCCCGGCGGCTGATTTTCAAACGGCCATAACGTCTTGTAGGAAACTCCAAATTGAGATCCGTAAAAAGTGTTGGACTCGTAATTCAATGATATTTCCAATGATATATCATTTGCCTTTTGTAAATTTTAATATAAAAGTTGTGCTCGAATTTCTCTACATGCTTCGGTAGGTAGTTTCTCAATTCGGTTCTTTGGCTTTTCAGTGTTTGATCCATTGATTAAACTCTTCGTTGTCACTCCAAAATACCTTAAACTTATTGATTTTTCCTTCTTCCTCATCCTCAAATGTTTGGCTCTTGATATTCACTTCAAAAACTCAACTTACTCGTCGATTTCGCCAAATTATTGCTCTTTCCGTCCATTCTTCTCCATTTGCTATTAAACAGGTCCAAAACTGAAATAGGAAGAATAATACAATAAATTAAGTATAAAATCAACTATATGACGGCATAAATGATTAATTCAAAGGCCAAAATAAGTGCATAAAACGCACTTATCATTTGTGATATAGAATTTTTTTTTAAAACATAAATTATAATGTCAAGTATTTCAAGATACAAACTCTTTTCTCATTTTAATACACGCAACATCTTCTTGTTTACATTTTAACTATGTGAAAAGTGTAATTTATACACTTATCTAGACTCTTTAATAAAAAGTTTGTGTATAGTCCTAAGTGTTTTAGAGTCAATAACTATTGAATTTTAGTCATTTTCATAATTGTATGACAAAATCCCCAAAATCAAGTCATATTGGTGAAATCGACAAGAAATTGAGAAGAAATTGAGTTTTCAAAGCGAAGATAAAAAACCAAACATTGAAAGATGAGGACAAAGATAAAAGCAAGAAGTTTAAGGTGCTTTGAAGTGATAATGAAGAGTTGAAGTGAATGAACAAATACATGAAAGCCAAATAAACGAATTGAGAAACATACTACTAGAGCATGTGGGGGGAAATTAGAGCATAATTCTTGGTAAAAAATCTTCACAAGACAAATGATATACTATTAGAAATATAATTGAATTATGAGTCCAACGCTTTTACGGATCTCAATTCAAATTTTCTACGAAAAGTTATAGCCATTTGAATATGAGTTACCGACGAAGCACTTTCTATCTGTTCAAGTGGGCCTTCACTAAAAACTCAAAGAAGCTTCACCACTTGAGCATGAGCAAGCGGCCGAAAGCGATTTGCACAAAGAAGCAACATTAGGCTATTTTAAGATTCTTTTAGGGGGCCGTTTTAGGGAGTCTTGACATAATTTTTAGTCCTAAATTGATACATATATATACCAAAACTCTTTTAATTCGAATTGCGGAAGAAAAATAGGAGAAACAACACAAGATTTTACAAGAAGTTCTTTATCCGGGCAAGCTTCTTGGGATTTCAAGAAAGAAAAATTTAGAATTCTTGGGGACTTAATTGAAGACATTCAAAGGAGACAAAATTAATCTTCAACCTTTTATAATGAAATATTTCGGGTGATGAATTATCACTTTAATATGTGTCTTTGCAACTCCGTCATGGTAGGCTAATTTTTCATATGCTTAGGGTGATGTAAAGTTGATGCTATAATGCAAGAATTCTCGTTTTTAATTTTAATTTGTATTTGTTTGATTTATTCAATAGTTTTAATATCCATTTAAATGATTGTTCACCGTTTGAACATGTTTGTGATTTATATTACTTCGTGGAGGTTTGAAATAGGTTTAACTCATTATAGCCTTAAACACTAAGTCATATAGAAGTTAAGAATAATTTTCTATGCTTTGTGCAATCAGCATAGATAATCTTGTTGTTAAAAGCATTTTTATATATTT
The DNA here is from genome assembly GCA_023638005.1 of Forsythia suspensa. Classification (NCBI taxonomy): domain Eukaryota; kingdom Viridiplantae; phylum Streptophyta; class Magnoliopsida; order Lamiales; family Oleaceae; genus Forsythia; species Forsythia suspensa. The sequence goes on from CM042663.1 coordinate 1,180,327, forward strand.
GAAATACAAATATTTTGAGTTATATATGAACATATGTTTAATTCTACTCGTAAGATTGGGATTATCAATTGGCTAATTAAGCATAAATTGGATTAAAAGTGAGATTGTGAGAATTAAAATAGATACTAACGGTGGTGCCAGATTCCTAACATATATTGTCTACTTGATTTTTTCTCCCATAATCAACACTTTCATTATGTTCAAATCGTTAATTTGGCATAGATTTATTAATCAACCATTGATCAAATAGTTATTGTGTGTATTCAATTTAAACTAGAATTGATTGAATTTAAGTGAAAATCAGTCCTCGTGGGAATGATATCCATTTTTACTCATTTTATAATTACTTGTCAACAAACTTGAATGTTGCGGGATTTCATCAACACCATGCACTCAAAGCATCTCCTTTATTCAAATCCTACAAAAAAAATTCACAAAAATTGATTTTCACCAAATTTTAAATAAATAAAAAATGTTTAATTGTACGATGCACGTTAAATAACTTGTTTAATTTTAAATAAAAATGCATTATTTTATATAAATTTAATATGCTAAGATGTACAAAAAAAAATGGTTTTAATATTTCAAATCCATGAGAATCTATAAAAAACTATAATATAAAATCTTATCAATTCGTGAAATTCTATAATACTTATAAAATCTTATGAAATTAAAAAACTTAAAAATTCATTAAAATCATTTATCATCCTTTTATCACGCAAAATATGGGTCCATATTAGGAGAGTCGAGCACAACCCAAAACAGATGTTTGTTAATAGCCCAATCTGAATTGATAAAGTTTTTTTTTTTTATTTTTTTATTCTTTTGTAAAAATCGACCTCACTAAGTGGCTTGTTTAATCACTGTTCTAAAAGTCCGCGTAAAGCCCTCGCTTTAGCTCCGCTTTTAGGTTTGAAGCTTGGCCTCCACGCATCACGCATTGTCCTCGTCTTACCTTTATCTCGCTCTCGCTTAAGACTCGCCTAGGTCCGAAAAGCTTGAAGCTCGACCTCCACGCTTAGCCACGCTTTACGCTTTTTAGAACATTGTGTTCTATTAATAAGGAATGAAACAGTATAAGGAGGGTCCTGACCTTCAAAAATTAGAATTTCGAGGGAGTATAATATAATACAAATTACCATTTGGATCGAATAAATGGGTAATTAACAACCTAATAAAAACTCAGTTGTTGAAACTCCTTATTTATGGTATACCAATTAACTCAGATCTCTTAAACCAATTTCAAAACCCTTTAAAATCTCCATATGTGATGACCAACAACCCTCCTTTTCTCCCCCTAACACAACCTGTCTCTTAACCACCCACCCCACCCCACACCACAAACAAGAATGCTATATAGCCTCCATATACCCAACCAAATCAATTTCATGCATGCATAAAAATCTTGAAAAAGAAGATTGAAACAATCAAACAAAAAAAAAAAAAAAAAAAACCAAGAAATTTCAATGGATGTTCATAAAGAAGAAGGAACAAGAAATGATGAGGCATCCATTGAAGAAAAATTGGAATTGCCTCTCCTGGAGGCTCCACCACCAGAACCTCCAAAACCACCCAAAACCCCGGCACAAAAGGGCATCCGCAAAGCCTTCAAGGGAACAGCCCATTTATCGAATCTTCTCCCTACAGGCTCCGTCCTCGCCTTCCAAGTCTTTTCCCCCGTCGTCACACACGACGGAAAATGCAAATCCTTCGTCAGCCAATCCATTACATCAGGCCTTCTCTCCCTTTGCGCGGTTTCCTGTTTTCTCCTGTGCTTTACCGACAGTTTCAGAGACGAACGAGGAAAGGTGAGGTACGGATTGGCCACATTCCGTGGCCTGTGGGTGATTGATGGTTCTAAAACATTTCCACCACATGATGCTGACAAATACAGGCTCAAATTCATTGATTTTTTTCATGCATTCATGTCAATTCTTGTTTTCGGGGCGGTTGCAATGTTTGATAAGAATGTTATCAATTGTTTCTATCCATCGCCATCAGAAGAAGCTCTTGAGATTCTTACAGCATTGCCTATAACCGTTGGGGTAATTTGCAGCATTTTGTTCATCGTTTTCCCTTCCAAACGGCATGGAGTTGGCTTCCCTCTCTCGCGCCATTAGTATTTTTTTTTTTTTTAATTTTTGGCATAATTCTACCTTCAGAATTATTCAATTGATGCACACAAGGAAGGGTTTCAAACTCAGGTTTTCTGTGTGTTGATTTATTATAATTATAACACAGACGACAACAATAAAAGTATGTTTAATAACAATATTGTCTGTTACATGCATGATCTGTAATTGACAATTGATGCATTGGGCAAGTGTATTGTTAATTAAGAATAGTGATTTGGTTTCTAACTTTTATTTTTTTTATAAAAGTTCATAATCTATGTATTTTGGTATACAATTAGTTATTATTCGACAAAAAAAAAAAAACCAATATACCCTTAATTTTATTAAAAAATATTGCAATTGAGTTACTAACTTTTGCAAAATATTCAAATATATCTAATACAATTATTATTTTTTTATAAAAATTAAAAGAAACTAATGAGTTCTTTTTTTATTTTGAATTAAGATTTTATTTACCAAATGAATAATATACGTAAATTGTTTTATATATTTTTACAAACTATTATAAAATAACTAAAATTTAATCTCACAATTATTAACTAACATGTTAAATAAAATTATGAGTTTTATTATTGAAAATTTATACTTTTATAGTTATAACAAAAAAAAAAAAAAAACTTTATTATAAACTTGATCCTCAAATACTTTTATTTAATTGAACTATTCTTTTATTAAGTATAAATATTAATATTCCAACTGTATTCTTTATATTTTAATTTATCGTTTTATTATCATTAAAAAATAAAGAACAATAATTATTTGTAAATTGATTTTTATTAGTATTTTTTATGTTAAATAAAAGCATAATAAAATTGGTTCAAGGTCATAAAATTATATACGTCATTTTATTATTTATTTATCTTAATTTTTATTCATATTTTTCACATCACATAGCATTTACATTTAATTAAAGAATATTAATTTAACTTTTTTTTTCCTCTTAGGTCATGCTTCAAAGTTTTGGAGTACCGATTATTATAGTTTTTTAAAGTACAATTTTTGGGAGTTTATGATGAGTCCGATTTTAAATGATTTTAGTAGCGTTTTTAATACAGTCAAACTTATACTTTGGAGTTTATTATCTAACGATTCTGAAAGTTTTTTAAAACAATAAAATTACATATATAATCATATATTAAAAATATAAGTATGTATAAACAATATGAAGTATGTAAAAATTTAAATGAAAATATATATATGACTACAAAGATTTTCAAAAATAGTTTAATAGCAAATAAAAAAAATTATTGTTTGAAGAGAAGAGGCAAAATGTGCGTTGGGTGAGAAGATGAAGAATAAAGTATGTATTTCGTGTTCATGGTAGATTTAAAATAATTATTTTAGAAGATAAAATTGGAAGAAAAACTACCGATTTAGGGGTTTGAGAAATAGTGAAATACACTCTAACTTAAACTACAACGATTTTGGGTTATTTTTAAACCACTTAAAACTAGTGCCCCAAAAAACTATCAAACACTGATTTTTTCAACTTCTCATATAGAGTACCACCCAAAATCGGTGGGGAAAAAAAAACTTCCAAGCAGACACTTATGAAAAATTTAATTGACACCATTATAATGATATATTTAATACGTTAAATTATATATTATTAAATAAAGATACTGGACTTATTTGCACATTTTGCAAAGATTAGAAATCCAACTGCAATTTTCTTTAATTAAAATTAAGGGTTGGTTGATGTTTTTAATCAAATAAGAGTCAGTTGCGTACCAAAACACATAGGTTATGGATATTCTTGTAAAAAAAAAAAAAAAAAAACAAACAAACAGACGTTAGCGACAATTTCTGCATTGAGGACAAATATTAAAGACTATTTGCGCCAAATTTACTTTTGAGTAACATATTTCCCATTTCGCTGTTTCAAAGGCATTTTTTTAAGGGATAAAATATCAAATGCCTAAAAAAATATTTTTTCTTAATTTTCTTAATTTTAATTTAGATATTAAAACCATATTTTAGTTTGAAGAAAGGCTAAATATATTCAGATTACATTTGTTTATAAATGCACTACATTTAAATTGTATAAAAGATTTTTACTTATTATTACATTTATGTTCCTAATATTTTTTCACCGCATTCTTATTATGAACCTTCTATTATTTAGCACATATTATCATAGATAATAGTTCTTGTCCAAATATTTCATTAAGAAAGAACAAAAATACTCATTTTTCCTCGTATTTTTAAATAAGCAAAAAAATAAATACATACAAAATTTCGATTAAATTTTTTTCACTCATTTTAAAGTACACTAATAGAATTTTTAGAGGAAAATCGTTAGTAAGAACAAGATGTGTTAATTAATAGATTGTTAATTATAAGAATTCGATGAAAAAAAAAGTTAATGACATAAATATGACAATAAATAAATGTTAAAGATTTTTTATGTAATTAAAATGTAGTGTGAATATAACCACCTTGAAGAAATTCATTTTTTTTTCCTTTTTGCAATAATGTTTACAACTCAATAATAGTTTTCAAAATTATTTTTTAATCAAAAGGAAAAAGTACAAATTAATTTAAAAAACATTAACTAGAAAAATAATAACCTTATTCACTACTATTTCTTTTTTTTTTATATGTTTATTTGACTACTTTGATTTCACCTTGTTATGCCTTATCAAGGCATTCATATAGGTGGACAGAAAGAAGCATGTGTTTGAAGCGTCAAGAGTAGAGATGGCAAAAAAATCGTTCAACCTTCCTTGCCCCCGACACTAAATAGGGCGGGGACGAGAGAATGGAAGAGATGGGGATCATGGTCCCTTCCAAATTCCTCCATGAATGTTTTTAATTTTTTTTATTTTTATGTTTTAAAATTTAAATTGTATGTAAAAAAATATATTAAAATTAATTAATTAATTAAATTGGACGATAAATGTGTATATTTTTATACCCGGCTCGACCCGGCCCAGTCCCGATTCCCATCCCGCTTCCCAAAAATCTCCGACGGTCGGCCCAGAGATGGTAATGCTAGAGGATTGCCACATGAACTCTTTATCCATTACTTTCATTAAAATTAATTGTATGTTTTATTTGCTTTTTTTAATTTTGAATTTTGTAAAACATTCAAAACTTGTTTAGTATATTATTTTTGAAAATGCATTTTTAAAAACAAAGTAAAACTTATAACATAAAACACAAAATAATTTTTGACGTTTTCAGTGTTTTAAGAAAATATCAAAACACTCAAAATAGAAAAAATAAACATTTATTTAAATAAAAATTTTAAAAAGGTAAAAATAGTTCAAGCTATTATTGGTTATTTAAATAAAATAAAAACATATTGAAATTCTCAATCCACGTCATTAATGTTATTTTTTTATTTCCTATTTTGCCAATTTATTATTTGATTGTATTTTATTTTTGTAATGCAAAAAAATATATATATTACTTGTAAGATTCACTTTAACTTTTCAAAAATATATATAATTTTTACTTAAACTAATTTTCAGCAATCTCAAAATTGATAATAAAATAATTAGCATAAAATTGTTTTATGTTAAATTCGTTATCTAAATAATCAAATTTATGGGAGATTAAAATTCAAACAATTAAATGAATAAAAGTGTTATAAAAACTAATTTTTTTGTGTCAAACCTTCATTTCGAACAAAAGCATCCTCGTGAAACCTCGCCAAATTCAAATAAAATAACATATTTTGTTACCATATTTTGAAATTTTTGCTAAATTTTTTCGATTTTTCTTTATGGGAGTATCGAAGTTGGTGAAGTGGAATAGCTATAGGTGGAAAATCAATATTTGTACCATTACTTGAAACAACTATATTCCCACTCAAATCCATTTCATATTAAAATACAAGTTCAATCGTTAAGATTGCAAATATAATTATGGAATTTTGGTGAAAATGGCCTCTAACGTATGTCCTTAACTAATTTTTATTTTTGGCTAAGCACCTATGCTATTAGGTGCAAAAGTGGTCCCTATGAAAATTGAAAACTATCTCAAAAATTGGGTGCAAAGAGAAGAAGCGCGTTTACCTATTTTTCATGGGTAAAATCATCAAATCACACGCATCTGAGAGTTACATGTTATTTTAACTACAAGGTTTTCATTCAAATTTTTATCTAAAGAAGATGGGATGATTATTAACAAGATTTGATTTTAAGTTTTATGTGCGAATTTGATTTGGAGATTAAAATTTGATTTTGGGTTCTTGGAACAATTAAATGCTAGGGACCAACTGTGACATAAGTCATATAACGGAGATTCCATTGCAAGTTTTAGTCCTCAGCTTTTTCAAAATGTACGTTTGTGTCCTGAACCTTCACCTAAAGAACACCTTCGTCCCTTTTAAAACCTATTGAAAAAGTTGCATGAACATTCTTACAAACAACAAACCTCGAGAAATTTAACTCGTGGTCAAATAAAAAAAAAAAAAAAAAACCACAGGAACCATCTTTGAGAACATCTATTAGTTTCCATCTTTAAAAACTCAAACATTCTATATGCACTAAATTTTTCTATTTTTCTTATTGGGTGTTTTATAATGATTGAATGAAGATTTTCTCGGTTTCGACGATAAGAATTTTTTTTCTTCAAAATTCTCAAACTATTGTTGGGTAATATGAAGAGTAAAGGGGGAAATGATTTGACGATTTTGACCGCAGTAAAGACAACATAAAGGAATATTTGTACACTCACCCAACTACTCGGTGAAATTGGACTATATTTCCACTTAAATCCATTTATGTTTAAAGATGACAAAAGTTCAACTGTTAAGATTGCATAATATAATTATTGTAAACAAACACTAAAAGAACTAAAATTATTAGGCTTTGTATTTGTCAATATGCACTATTAAACTATACACTCAATTTATCAATTAAAATTAGATCTATATGAAATCTTTAATTTCTGTTGAAAGTATACCAATTTCAAACTGAAGTTTGAATTAAATGCATGCACGTAAATCAGGATGAAACTCAAATACCAATTTCAGAATGAAACTTGAATACCAATCTTTAACAAATAAATTCACAACACTAAATAAAAGTCAGCAGATCTTTATATAGATGTTAAACAACATGACAAATAATTTAATTGAATTATTGAATGCAGTGAAATACGAAATTGGCAATTGATTCAGAAAATTTAATTTACAAAGAGCAAAATAAATTTTTAGTGTCAATAAAAATTATATTTCAGTATGCACACTGTTTTTTCAAAATATATATATAAAAACAAAATTCATCTTAAAATTGTTGGTATATATATTCTTCAAAATAGACTTACTTGAATTACGAACTATTAGCATAAACCGAAAAAAATGCGAATTAATTTAGTAGATCGAAGCTAGAGTTCGACTATATTTCTTTAAGACGAATTTGCCCCGCTTAGGTGCTAACGGGAAAAAAAACAATCGTTTTCCAATATACAACGGTATTCTTCTTGTGGTAGGAGCACTTCAAACTGCAAGAAATATCGAACTTAAGAAGTGTTTTGTACTCTCTATATGAAAAGGGACAAATGCAGAATGCAGGGGCAGAATAATAGTGAAAGAAAAATGATTGAATTGATGAAATTTGTGGAAGTGAGGAGACCTATTTATAATAAACTAAAAGTTGTGTATGAACAAACACAACACCTGAAAGGATTTGATTTAACAAATACCAAACTTGAAAGGACTTGTTTGAACAATTGTGTCTGTACCAATCCAGACATTTTCTACAAACGTGACATGTGTTAAAATCAAATATTTTAATATTGGATGATGTATTAAAATAAATAACTTATTTTATATTTATTTTGTCCAAAAAGAATATATTGAGCCACCCACAACCCGAACCCAGACCCGGCCAAAGGTCGGGTCCATGGGCTTTGAATTGAACCCGATAAAATCTAAGCCTACTCTCATTTAAAGACTTACAAAGTTTCTTGGAGCCCAAACCCAAATCCAAACTAGAAGTTCATGAATTAGTCCAAAATCATATCATCTTGTTACGTGTGATAAAATTCTTTACTTGCTATAATATCAAATTTCCACTTTCAAGATGTCAACTTTTGCTAATAATTTCTCATTTATTAGGAAATAGTTTTGGGAAACCAAATGTACCAACGATCATCTAATCACATTGTAGAATGCATTCGACTATAAATTTATTACAATCAGTTATCGAAACTCACCCGAATTTTTAGTCAAAAATTGGTCAAACAAATTTATAAATAACATATTTCCTACACTGTCTAATAATAAACACTAAACATGCTTGAGTTCAAGACATTCTCGACACGATGCATAAACTTCTTGTCCAAATTAAGTGCTTAATTGTTTAAGTCTCTTTTTTTGACAATTAGACTTTCGTAGATATTTATATGCTTTATTTTGTACGATGACTATAATATACAAGTCTAGCACAAGTAGCAATCCGATTGTGATCTTTAGAAAACATAAATATCCATTTCCTTTGGGCAAGGGGAAAATAAATTAATATTCTTGAAAACGATTGAAAATGTCAATTTTTAGGTTAGAATTAGTTAAGACTTAGGAGTATATCATCATCAATAAATAATAAATGAGAAAGGCCCCATCCCCACCCACCCCACACCCCACATCCCACATGATATGTAAATAATACTCACTTACGTCTGTCAAATGATAGGACTTTTTTTTTTTTAAACACTAAACATTTTAATTAAGAAAAAAAAAAGGTAATCTATGTATGTTTGGATAAGCTTAAATTATAATTTAAAGTGATTAAACATAATTTTATCTACACATTTCGTAAGACTAACAACTTACTACTTATTTAGGGTTAGTTACACTCGCTGTCTTCATTCTTTCATCTTTGTAACAATATCATCCTCATTCAATTTTATTATTAGATATCGTCTCATCCTTTCATTAATTCGCACAGATAGTTCTCAAATGGTTATTTTTGACGATTTTGCTCTTAGCTTAAATAAATTAAAATAACAAAAAAACATAATAGAAAATGACAATTAGGGACTCTAATATTTTCAAAAGTACAAATAAATCATAAATCATTTATATTTTTTAAATATATTTTCACTTAAAATAATAACAAATGTACCAAGTCCCAAAATTTCTAATTATGTTCACCGAAAGGACATTTCGAGTCTGTACAGATTTCATCCAGATGATCGTTAGTTGACAAAAAAATTATACCCGTGACCTAAATTTAACTAATTTAACAAGGAAAAAATAGCTTATTATATTCTATTATTTAAAATGATATAAAAATAAAAGAATTAAAGAATTAAAAAAATAAAAGAAAAACCTCAACTCCCTCGTTTTTAGTCTCGAACGGGGGGATTTCTCTCCCCCTTCCCCGGTTGCTGGCCAAACTCCGATGGTTTGGACATGCGTTTGGGTTGGCAATCAATGGGCGAAACCATCCGGTTGTGATTGGGTGTGGGTGTGGGTGTGGGTGTGGGTGTGGGTGTGGGTGTTTTTCCTTTTTTTAAATTTTTTTATTTTTAAAATTTTTAAAAGTAAAAGATTTATGATTTATTTTTATTTTTAAAAATGTTATGGACTTTAACTGTAATTTTTTCATTTTATTTTTTTAAAATTTATTTAAGTCATGGGTAAAATTGTCTAAAGAGATTATTTGTACGAATTAATAAAATAATAAAGACGATATCTGTTAATAAAATTGAATGAGAATGACATTATTACAAAATTGAAAGAATGAGAACTATAGTTTAATTATCTCACTCATTTATTATGGCCCAAATAATGGGGATATGGAGCCCAAACAGAAGCTTCTCTTACTTTAGTTGCTAGCTGTCAAAATTCTTGATGTACGAGTCGCGAGTTCTCCATTATTTTATTTAATAGTGGTTACGTTATAATCCGAAGGCTGTTCCAACCCGCCTTTTTTGAGTCCAACAAAGGAATGGATGGCAGTACATTTCAACTCCTCTAGGCATTACACTGGGCTGGGGAAACACTCAGGAGAATGCTCGCGAAGGTGCCATTACCACATATTCTATACGATCTATAATTTATAAGTATTTAAAAAATAATTTCAATATTATCAAACATACATAAATATTTATGACATATTTGATACTCACTTCGTCTCACAAAGATAAATTTACTTTCTTTATTCATTTTTTCCAAATTATAAAGAAAGTATAGTTGATTTTTTATTTTCTAATATGTCCTTATTTGATGTGTCTTATTACCAACAAATATTAATTATCATTTATTCAATCTAGGGTATATAAGGAAAATTTTAATTAAAATTCATGTTTTTAATTATTAATTATATTTTCTTAATCTATGTAAAAATGAAAGTAAATCGATCTTTGTGCCATAGTGGGGAGGGAGTAGATTAAAAAGTTGGTATTTTTAGGCGTTCAATCCCATCATTGTGAAGGTGCAATGTTAAACATGTTTAAATGCAAAAAGTGAACAAAATTTCAAATATTTTCAAAGCTAGTAGGTGGATTTAGGGTTTTTTTTTTTTTTTTTATTTTCATAAATTTCATTTTCTCAGTCAAAATCGGTGCATGTATTCAAAAGCAAGACTTTTCATTCAAATAGACTAGTGAAGTGCGATGGGAACCTTTTTGTGACTAATTAAAAACTTTGCTTTCCACCATCGTTGAAAATTCTACCACAACTTTTTGCGATTAAATTTTGTCATTATTCACGTAAGTTCGCTTTATGAGTACTAAGAATAAGTTACTCGCCCATAAAGCATATTAACGTCATGGAAGGAAAAACATCGTAAGACAATGGGACGGGATTGCGTGCGAGTCGAATGACGGAGGTGCACATGAATAATAATTATTATTCATGGGACTTTGTAGTAATTAATTCATCATACTTGGAAAATGTAGTAGTAGTGTATAAAAGTGTATTTCCAAGATGGTTCTTTAATTTTCATGTATGTTGTGAGATACGAGGAATAAGAATAAAACTCCATATTCCCAAGGGAGTCATAAGTTGTCTTATCTAGACACCTTTGTCCAATTAATGTAATTTTATATATTGAGACGTGTGAAAATTATTTAACTTCATTTTCTCACGGGTAAAAAAATATTTAACAATTTTAGTGAATGTACGTGTCTAGCAGTCTAGACATATTATAGGCATGTCATAAAAGTAATGTTATGTAACATTACTAGTATTAGCCATTATTCGTGCTAAAATGGGTTATCGGTCTAAATTGGTTCGCTTTCATTTATACTTGATAGAGAATGACTCATTTACGAACTTGAACCGACTTTCTTATTTAAAGTTTGAACTTTTAAAAATGTACTATTTTTACTAAATTTGATCGATTAGACTGGTCCTCATGAGTTGCTAGGCTTCATTGTCCAGTCTTAACTAGGCCAATTTGTGAATTGGTCGGACCAATTTTGGTCTTATTTTTTTCCAACTCAAAATCTGAGGCTTTCGAACTCTCTTTCCAAAACAAATACAGTAAATTGTTAACACAATATATTACAATGGATATTATTATTGGAATGACGTGACTCTTATTATTTACTAATAAAAATTCATGTACTAAAGTGTCAAATTTTAGTGTACTCCCATATTTCATGATTTGATATTGAAGACCAAAATGGACACGTCTTATTAAATAATAATTTTTATTTAATTCCGTTAAATCTTTGTCTGTAATTCGTTGAATTTGCATGTGAAATGTTCAAAGTAACTTTGAGTGATTGACGGTTTGGTATGGCATTTTGCTCAATCATTTGTTTGGTCCTTTTTGACTGCCATTTTTCTACACGAATATTTGAATAATGCTTTATTACTTTCATTTTCAATTTGCTGGCATCATTTTCGTTGATACCATCTTTGTTATTATATAATAATGAGTTGAATGATGTAGGACTTCGGAGATGACTCGACTCACATTTACACTCTCTATTTACATATTTACATAATTATGATAAAGTTGCTATCGATCAGGCATAGGGTCTCGACATATCGATAGATATTTCTACGACATCATATCATTGAATAATTGATATGATTCGTACCAATTGTTTGACCCACATAGGTCTTATCAGGTTGTCGAGCTCAAATGTACTACTATGATAAAATTGTTAACAATTACTCGATTGGACCTAGACTTTTAACGTGTTGACAACTCTACACGAACTTACACTGCACCTACCATGGGGATAGATTCAATTAGTACACACTCTACCTACTCACATTTTATCACTACCACCACCAACTCAATTATTTGAATATTAAAATGCAAATACTTTAAAATTATCACCATCTCAAAAATATGTTGAAATATTAAATGCAATATAGTTTATTTGCTTAATTGTGATATTAATTGTAAGGATTCATTTTCAAACAAAATTTGTTAGTAACACACATGATGAGCTGTTGACACAACAAGGCCATTCCATTCTAATTTGATTAGGGCATTAATACAAAGTGCATTTAATTGATGTCTTAAACCATAAATTAAATTAAATTAAATGATACTTGTTAATGTAATGTTAGAAGATATTGTTAATGCACATTTCAAGTTCCTACTTAATTTTTATTTTTTTATTTCTAAGTTATCCATTATGCTTTTAAACTATGTTTTGGCACGACGGATTAAATAGTATAAGAAATTATGAGAGGCTAACGTTACAAATATTGATCGTTGAAATTTAATAATTTAAATATTTGCCATGCTTTTTATATAGTAAGAAAGATTAGACTGCTGACTGCACTATATAGTACTTACAAAAGAAAAATAATAAAAAAATTGTTTGTATCCAATACTACTTACCAAAGTTGAAGAAACACTTAAATTATATGTACAAATTTTCCAACATATATAGAAAAAAATTTATAACCCACAAGTCCTCCATTTCAAATTACCCTAGTAGCATTTTTGGTTAATTCATTCGAGATCGCTATATTTTTACTTAAATTTTAATTAAGAGTGTGTTTGATTTTGATTAAAGTAAGATTTTTTTTTTGTAAAAGTTGTTGAAATGTGTAGTTAAAAAAATTGTGGGATAAATAATATATGGTTAAAATTAATTATTTATTTTTATTTTAATTTTTTAGTAAAATCAAAAGTAAAAACAAACATGCTCTAAATCTACTACACAATGTCACTCTGAGCACTATACGTCATATTTTAGTAGTCACATAAGAAGGCCATCGATAGTTAACAACGACATTAGCATTTCATACCAGTCATTATGACAAAAATTAGATAGAGTTGCCTAATTTTGACCAAATTAGCCAAAAATTGAAATATAATGACCAAATTAAAACTGTGTATAGAGATTGGGAATCGAATTAACCCAACAAAGTGAGACAGTAGAATTCGTTGTCACTTATACAGACACTACATTAGTATTATTACTTTCAAACATGCTCGCCAAACATGCTTCTAGGACCCACATACTTGCCAGTGGGTCCCAAAACGAAAAGTAGGACCCACACTTTTGAAAAGAGTCACACTAATTAACAAACCTCCTTTTCAAATTATTTGCAATTTCCAAGAATCACATTTCTCATCCCATATTCCCACTACACATTTTTCTCATTTCCCTACACACACTACACACACTGACACAATAATTCCCTCCAATCCTTAATCCAATATATAAACCCACTAATCACTCACTAATACATTAATCTCTTCTACTTCTCATTATGGCCCTGCAACTCAAACCCTCTACTTCGATTTTCCTGCTTTTCTTTACATTTTCTCTAAGTTTTCATCTAAGTTTTGCACTAAATCAAGAAGGGTTGTACCTGTTAAGAGTGAAGGATTCACTCTCCGACCCCGCAGGTTCTCTCTCCAACTGGTCTGACCGTGATGCCACCCCATGCCACTGGACTGGGATTGCGTGCGACAGCCGGAACTCGGTTGTTTCAGTCATCCTCCCCGGTGCTTCTCTCTCCGGTCCCTTTCCGATCTTCCTCTGCCGACTGCCTTCGCTCTCTACACTTAATATGTCTAACAATTCTATTAACTCTTCACTTCCTCTCTCCATTTCGTCTTGCCGGAACCTGACGTCTCTTGATCTTTCTGAGAATCTTTTTGTGGGCACCCTCCCGCATACTCTCGCCGACATCCAATACCTCCGGTGAGAAATTAGAATTTCATTCATGAATTTGATTTGGATAATTAAAAATTTACTTCTGTGGGCTTGCACGTTCATAGATTATTGCAAGTATTAAATGCCATTTATTACAAAAATATTTACTATTCTGTCATCATTTATGATATTAAAGTATTTCTTGTATGTACGAAGAGTTTTGAATGCAAGTTTATGAGATTACCAAAAAATTATTTAATGTTCATGTTCTTTTGGAATGTTATTAAAAGTTTGAAAATACCTAATTGCAGACATATAAATTTTGAGGCCAACAATTTTTCCGGCGACATACCGGAGAGTTTTGGAAACTTCCGGCAACTGGAAACACTTAGAATTACAGAGAACTTGCTCAACGGTACAGTTCCTGCTGCTCTGGGTCGAATAAAAACCCTGAAATCGCTTGAACTTGCTTACAACCCGTTTTCGCCGGGTCAACTCCCTCTGGAACTCGGTAACTTGACAAACCTTGAAGTCTTATGGCTTTCTGACTGTAATCTTGTGGGACCAATTCCGGATAGTTTTGTCGGACTGAGTCGCCTGTGGAACTTTGATGTGTCTGCAAATAGACTCACCGGTCCAATACCGAGTCTGATTTTACAGCTCAAGCGTTTAATCCAAATTGAGCTGTACAAGAATTTGTTTACTGGAAAATTGCCGGTTGGATGGTCTAATTTGACTGAGTTGAGACGTTTTGATGCGGCGATGAACGGATTAACTGGAACGATTCCAGATGAGTTGTGTGAGTTGCCACTGGAGTCACTGAACTTATATGAAAACCAACTTGATGGCCTAATCCCGGAAAGCATTGCCAAATCCCCAAATTTATACGAACTAAGGTTATTCGAAAATCAACTCAGCGGGTCACTACCGAGTGAACTTGGTAAGAACTCGGCTTTACAAACCTTGGATGTTTCACATAATAATCTTTCGGGTGAAATACCAGAACATTTATGCCAAAGAGGGGTGTTGGAGGAGCTTGTATTGATTTACAATTCATTTTCTGGAAATATTCCGGAGAGTCTCGGGAAGTGCCACAGTTTAATGCGGATTCGGATGCGGGGTAACCAGCTTTCCGGAGAAGTTCCGGCCGATTTTTGGGGCTTGCCACGTGTTTACTTGCTAGACCTTGATAGCAATGCATTTTCGGGAAATATTTCACACAAGATTTTGGGTGCAAAAAATCTATCTACCCTTTCAATTTCAAAAAACAAGTTATCAGGGAGTATACCTATTGAAACTGGATCGTTGAAAAATTTGATCGAGCTATCTGCACACGACAATTATCTTGGTGGAGAAATCCCGAGTTCATTGGTACACTTAGGACTGCTTGGAAAGCTTGATCTTAGTAACAATCAGCTCTCCGGGGAGATTCCAAGGAGAATTAGACACTTGAAGCAGCTAAATGAGCTTAATCTGGCTAACAATAGGTTGTCCGGGGAAATTCCAGACGAAATTGGGAGCATGCCCGTGCTTAATTACCTTGATCTTTCTCAGAATTCATTTTCTGGTAATATTCCATCGTCACTACAAAATTTGAAGCTCAACATGCTGAATTTGTCAAATAATCGACTTTCAGGTGAAGTGCCTTCTCTATTTGCTAAGGGAGTTTATAGGGATAGCTTTCTTGGAAATCCAGGTTTGTGTGGTTATGTTGCTGGTTTATGTAATCCCAAAGGTGAAAAAAGAAATCGAGTCTTTTTGTGGATATTAAGTTCTATCTTCGCAATTGCCGGAATTGTTTTTCTCGTTGGAGTTGTTTGGTTCGTATGGAAGTACAAGAATGTCAAGAAAATGAACAAAGGAGTTACTATGACTAAGTGGACTTCATTTCATAAGCTGGGGTTTAGCGAATTCGAAATAAGCGATTGCCTTAAAGAAGCTAATGTGATAGGAAGAGGGGCATCGGGAAAAGTGTATAAAGTTGTTCTTAGCAATGGCGAGATAGTTGCAGTAAAAAAGCTGTGGGAAAGGTCGGACAAGAATGAAAACGGTTTTTCTAGCGTGGATTCTGAGAAAGATGAGTTTGAAATTGAAGTCGAGACACTGGGAAAAGTTCGTCACAAGAATATTGTGAGATTATGGTGCTGTTGCAATACAGGGAGTTCCAAGCTACTGGTGTATGAATACATGCCTAATGGGAGCTTAGGTGATTTACTGCACATTAACAAGAGTAAATTGTTGAATTGGCCGACAAGGTTCAAGATTGTGTTGGATGCTGCTGAAGGGCTCTCATATTTGCACCACGATTGTGTTCCTTCAATTGTACACCGGGATGTTAAATCCAACAACATACTGTTGGATGAAGATTTTGGAGCAAAAATTTCTGATTTTGGTGTTGCAAAGATTGTGAAGACAGTGAACCGGGGTGTCGAATCAATGTCTGTAATTGCTGGTTCTTGCGGTTATATTGCACCAGGTACTCAATTCAATTATGTGATTTCAAATGTTTTTGTAAATTACACTTAATCCCGTGTTTCATGACAGTTGATGCTAACAATTTTTTGAATTTATCATGTTCCAGAATATGCATATACACTTCGAGTGAATGAAAAGAGTGACATATACAGCTTCGGCGTAGTCATTCTAGAACTGGTGACAGGCAGAACTCCAACTGATCCAGATTTTGGGGAGAAAGATTTGGCTATGTGGGTTTACACCACATTAGATCAGAAAGGTATCGATAACGTGGTGGATCCCAGTCTTAATTCAGGGTTCAAAGAACACATTTGCAGGGTACTTGATATCGGGCTACTATGTACTAGTTCCCTTCCAATCAACCGCCCGTCAATGCGCAGAGTCGTCAAGATGCTGCAGGCGTTGGCCAATAACATGCCTAACGTTGCAGAAAAGGACGGTAAGATATTCCCTTCTCTTTACAACGATTGTGATCAAGAAAGTATGGTTTGAGGATTGCTTGAGGAGTTGAAGGGCTATCTATGTTTTCGAACCCGATCTGGACATGTTAACTCAGAATTCGGTTAGTTTACCTACTAAGAATCGATAGAAGTATAATTGGTGTATTATATTTGAATAGTAGATTGGCGGGATGCAAAAAATTTTGAAAAGGTCCCAAGAATGTATGTAAAAATTGTCACTCTCATCTCCTCTATCAATTGTCATTTTCAGGGCAGCTTTTGCTAACTACTTTTGAAAAACTGCACATTTGCATTTAGTGTTTGTCTTCCATGACCGGCCATCATTTAGTGAAATGGGGCCTAAATTTTGTGTCATTTGGAAAATTAGAGTGAAAAGTCAAGAAGCCAATGTATGTCCACTGAGAGTGACAAGAAATTTGGCCCTTCATATATAATTATGCATAGTAGAGAATTATTGGGTTGGTATATTGAACTCGACCCCATATCGATGTAATGAAAGTAAAGAATCCGAAAAAACCCTGGGAAGGAATAGTTTTTTCCTTTTCTATCTTTAAACCGCGATTGATGCAAGTAGCTCGCAATCAATTTAGACATTTGTTACACGATCTTTCAATCTATTCACAAGCCGGAAAACATGAGGTGGGTGGGAACCTTGATTACTACTCAAGTATGTGTTACATTTATTATATTTAGAATTTAAAATATTAAAAATTAATTCTAAAATTTTAAAATAAGATCAAGTACGTGACAAAATTATTATAACAATAAATTTAAAACACTTTTGACAACTCTTAATTTAATTTAGACGGGCTTTCTAATTAGAATAATGTTATTTGTACAGAAAATAGTTATAGATTGTATTACAGATGTTGAGGTGGCAGTGAATATATGAATATGTGAATTTGTAATAACAAGTCATAGACAAATGGATTATTATATTATTTTGTCACATCATCTTCTAATTATCCAAAGACGACTATATCTATTTAATAAAGATTAAACACTTAATCATTATTTTATTTACCTAATTAAATAAATAATAAAATTTGTCCATAGCCTATAATTGGTCACACGTCTAATAAGAGACGTGAAAGAGTTGGGCTGGCCAGTACGTCCTTTGGGGCCAGTAGGACCTGCATTGCCCGTGGGAAGGCCCCATCTCTGCCCTAGGCTGAGGCTTTGGTTTAGGTTGCAGACATTATTATTATTATTTTTTTTTTTTTTTAATTTTTGAAAATTGTCTATAATTAGTCGTAGGTGACTTATTCCAAATATTTCAAAATTATCATTAAGTTATACTATTTCAATCATATTTCAATTGATTATATAATTACTCATGTCTTCCATATTAATTAGAATTAAATCCGATTTAAACTTCAACGCATGTATGACCAACATCTTCTCCCGCGTCTCATCGACTATTGCACTTGTCGCCAACGTTTCACGACCTGCCTCCGACCATCCAAACCTTTCCCTTTGTTTTCGTGTGTGATAATAATAGATTCATAGTTATTTTTTGTTCTTCTTTCCAATCACGTAAAAGATAAAATTTTAAATTTTAACATCGCTATTGTATCGATAATAATTACGTAATTTCGAGAAATATTAGGCAATTCTTGAATTACAAAATTTTGGAAACAATTGCTTCTTGAATGTTATTTTGTAGGTGGATTCAGTTTTTATGAATAGTTTCCCTTATTTTTCTTGAATTAGATTGTTTTGTTGGAGATATTGTTTTTTATATATATACACAATTGTTTTATAATCATTTTTTGGTCAAATAAAAAAAAACAATATTTGTTTCATATACATCAACATTTTTATGTGTTTCAGAATATTACTGTTAGACATTTTTTATAATTTATTTATTTGGATATTGTTGTTATACAAATGATTTGCCGCTTTGAAATAGGGATCGACCTGTCCGGTTAGGTCAAAAGATTCGAAAAAATTCCATGTATGTGAATATGTTGTTTTTTGAAGAGTTGTATCTATTAAAAATAAACAGTTTTCTTCCAATAGACACACTCATTCATCCCAATGGACACATCTTACTTATATATTGAGATTGTTGCCCATTTGCAGATACAACATAAATAATTTACATTCTTACTTCCTATTTCGTTTTTCCTAGGCATCATCGGTTTTTTGTTAGAGTGTTTTCTTGGTTTGATCAAACCGTTACAGCTTGAATCAAACACCTCTATTGTATCCTGAAAGAAATTTTCATTAAAACCCTATTATGAATTCATTAGATATGGGATAAACATTTATTAAAAGATAACATTTATGTGCCTTTGAGTTTATTCAGAATATCAAATTTTCTATATTTTTTCTAATAATTACGGTCATATATTCATGTGTGTTTTTTGATACTGTATAATAGAAAACAGTATCTTAATAAACAGTATTTTATTAAGAATAGTATTTCAACATTTTAATATAACAGTATTACAAATAAAAATATCTTAATAGTTTTGTATCAGAAGTACATTATTATATTAATATAACAAGGACATTAGTATCAGTATTTTTATAAACAAAGATGATATTACACACTCAAAATATAAAATTCTAACCCAACAAAGAGAACAGTATTATAATAAAATTATCTTAATAAAACAGTATCATAAAAAACAATATCAGAAGCTCATTATTATCAAGCACATACTTAGATCTAGAGGTGTCAAGATGGACCGACCGGCCAAACCCGCATCGGCCCACTTGCCTCGACCCGGAATCTAACAGGATGGCCCCGTGAACCAGCGTAGCTGTTCACGGTAGAAGGAGGTCGAGCTATAGGCAGTGAGCCGGAGGGTCATTCTACTTGAAAGATTTGGCATCAAACTTTCATATTTGAAATGATATTTTAAAAAAAAAAAAAAAAAGATAGAAAGCCGTTTAAAGTGAATGATGTGACAGATGCGTGTTGTTTTAGTCTTTAAATATATAAAGAAAAATAGAAATTGAATTAAAAAATTAACAAATGTGAATTTATCGTTGTTATTTATTTTTTATTTAATGATTTAACACATTTTTGCTATATATGTAAACATTTTTTTTTTTTGAATTACAATAAATAACTAAATTTTTTTAGTAATTTAAAAAAAAATTAATTTTTATTTATACGGACGATGCGGCCCATATAGGCTTTCGACCGGATGGATGACGAGTGGATCGGACTCGTGTTTAATTTTTGTGGGTTGGATTGACTCGGTTTGCAACCGCCGTGGCGTGGCGAGGTTTTTAATGCGGTAGTCATCGAGTTTCATCTGAGGCCGACCGACCACCCTTAACCTGATTGACACCTCTATTTAGATCAACACAAATATTATGTTTTAACATAAAACCATAGCAAAGTGTCTGAATAAAATAGTATCATATATAAAAATATCTTAATATATCAGTATCATATATGATAATATCTTAATAAAATAGTAACACAAACACAAACTACAACTCAATAGAAGAACAATATCAATAATTTTGAATGAAAATAGTATCAATAATTTTGTACTACTAATAGAATATTTTGAAACATTATCATTACTTCAATCATAAAATATTTAATTTTGAATGTGTGTTTATTTGGTGGAATTTAAAAGTTGTTGTTTTTTTGCATTTTGAAAAAAAGTTTTGAAATGTGTGATTAAAAAATTAATAAAATTTGTAGTTGAAAATAAATTTAGAAAAAAAAGAGTTAATAAATCATGACCAAACATGTTATAATGTAACAAAAACATTAGTGTACAATATTAAAAGTAAAATAGTATCAAATATTTTTCATAAAATAGTATCTTAATAAAACATCATGAATTAGCGATTTTTGCAATTGCAGAAATATTGGTCTTTTAACGCTGAAATATGACTTTAATTGAATTAAGTTTGAGCAATATGACTTTGGAGCCCATGAGCGCATAATTAGTGACTCGATTGGAATTTCCTTCCCTTTTTTTTTGGATGGAGTGGGGGGATCACGACAAATACTTCACTTTTTCTCAAAAAATTGAAAATAATTTTATATAATATTTTTTGAAAAATAATTTATTTTCATTTAAAATCAATATTTCATTAAAAAAATAATATTTTACGAGTTACATATTATAGGGTAACATATATATCAGTGTTACTTGTAGCGTAATATTATAATATTTCAATTTTTTATTAAAAAACAACATTTTAGGGTAATAATGTGTTAATTGTACAGTTAATACTAGTGGGACGAGTTGTGGTCGTAATTGTGTACGTAATATTGTAAAAAATATAGTGAGAAAACTAGATAGCAAAAAATAAGAATAAAAATGTAGAGAAGGATGCGATGTGTGAATGAGAAAAATTTATTTGAAGTGCTGTAATCATATCCATTACGAATTGTGGCTGTAATTGCGTACCTAATAGTGTCAAAAATGTCATCTATTAATATACAATGCATTCAATAAATTGATAATGACTTGTTGAGTAAAAGAACAAAAAGTGAAAACAATTCGATTCTATTATAAAACAAACTACGGTTTTAAATATATTGAGAAAACTATTGAATACCATATCATAAAATATATAAAACTAGGTTGTACGGAAATTTCTAAGAGGCTGTGTTCAAAAATTGAACTCTTCAGAAACTCTCGAAAGTGTGGAACAAATGCAGAAGGGGCCATTTTTTACAAATCTCTCAAAGAATCAAGCACGATAACCTTGTACCATATAGTCGATATATTCTGGAAAATAAAAAAGTTCTTCAACATTGGATCAGAGGTAAATTGAGAAGTAGCATAAGAGTAATGGATGAATGTGTTTATGAAGTTATCCAGACCAAGATTGAACAAATACAAAAAGGTGATATTTTACCAGGATGCAAAGATGAGAGAGGGAATTTGGTGTACTCCCAACCTTGGGCTATGGGCAGGATGAGGATGAAGATGAAAATGGTGTCTTTAGGCAAGAAAGCCCTTTCAAATTCACTGCCTTCCAGGTAAAAACCTTATTTTGAAGTTCCCATGTATGCTAACATTATCATATGATGTTTGATTGTGTTTAAAAGTTATTCTTTTAGTACAAAAGATATGAGATATCCTTAAAAATCATGGTTTGCAAAATAAGTAACTTATCATAGCCAAACGTGCTCTATCTAAGAAAGGAGTTTGCTTACAGGAAGATGAAGATTTTTGCAGCAATTTTGTTAGGTTCCTTCTCATTTAAACTTATTATTGATGAAAACAAAACTGCGAATTACATTACTACACTTACCCTGCATATTGATGGGGCCCTCCATGTTCATGCTGCTTACAGATTTCGCCACTCAAATCCTCGACCGGCTTAAGCATCTAACGACTTACAGTGTGTATAGTAAGGTAGAAAGGTAGATTAGACTGTAACAAGATAAAGTACTAAAATTTTATTTTTAGTATACTCTTGTTCTTAGTTTCTTTCTATAGTTTTTACTGTGAATAAGTCAAAACAATATTGTGATGGTACATAGCAGCTTGAGATATAAACTAGTTAGAATACCAGCAGATATATTTCAAATTAGAAATTCTGCCCAGTTGTGGAATGAGGAAAATATAAGTTTACAAGCATATACAATTGCGAAGAAACAGAACATGTTCAAATCAATTGATCGACTTATGGAATTAACGGAGAAATATCAATCTATGCTAAGAAATCAATCAGTAGTATGTGATCTTATTCAGATTTCTCCATCCAGTATATCAAACATGTCTTGAGAAAAAATGTCTCCGGCAACATTGCATAAAATCATCTGTCCATAGCATTCAAAAGCATGATGGAGCAAGTATCATAGCACGCGATAACAGTAAGGATATGTAATGCATGGGAATAAATGTTCTTTGAATTAAAAGCGGTTTCTGTGAAACAAATGGAACCTCAAGTTCACATCGTACACAAAAATACAATGTTGTTTCAGTACAAATTGGGAGGAGACCGGAATCCACCAAATCACTCTCCTTTACGATAGTTTCACATGGTAAACAGTAGTACAAAAAACCATACAAGCAAATTCTACATTCCATAGTCACCATCTCTCTTATGCAGATTTACAAATTGGAAAACAAAAAAGATAAAGGAAAGACATCAGATGTAAATCAGGCCTCAAACCTATATCTCGTAATACAAAAACACTAA
Source organism: Forsythia suspensa (assembly GCA_023638005.1). Classification (NCBI taxonomy): domain Eukaryota; kingdom Viridiplantae; phylum Streptophyta; class Magnoliopsida; order Lamiales; family Oleaceae; genus Forsythia; species Forsythia suspensa. The sequence goes on from CM042663.1 coordinate 1,203,572, forward strand.
CTGGTTATAATCCATCTTCCATGGCCAGAAGGTCCACAGAGCATTCTAAAGGAAATGACAACCCCCGTGCTAACTATCATGGCTGTTCATGGTGAGAATCAAACTGCTCGAGAATTCTTTTTCACCATCTGCCAGAGGAGCTCAGCTTGGTGAAATGCTGGACAGAAAAATGTTGAGAGTTAGAATTTCATAAAAGAATAGTATATTACTCCATTTCTATAACAGGCAAAAAAAATTGAGGAACATGGCGACTATCCATCCGCCATTAAGTCCAAACTACAATTATGTAAAAAAAAAAAATCAGAAACAATGTAGAAATGACATAACTAGAACCCTTCCACTGGACCAGATGTTTTGAACACACAAAAGATTAATTTCAAGTAGGCATGGCATTAGATCAATTGTCACAAACAATGTAGAAATGAAAATACAGTAATAGTGAAAAAATACTTCTAAAATTTCACATACGAATACCTTCTCATAATGGCAAAATAAATATAACTACTTCCAAAAGGTTGATTCCTTCTAGACCATGAGATGATGAATTCAAATTAACTTGAATTTTTTTTTTCTCTAAAGATATGTAACAAATAAATTTAGGACGTGCACCAAAAGCTGCATAAAATCTAACTTCTTGGATAAAGGAAATAGAAGTAGTATAAAGATCTAGGAGGAGAGAAGGGGGAACTGAAATGCTTTTTTCACAAGGAAAGAGGTTGGACGTAATTATTAGACTTTTGCAGTAGCTTTTCACCTCGATATGGCACATTTCAATGTCTACAACTTTGGAGTCCACAATTTAAGTTGGGCTGGAAAGCAATCAGCAATCAGCAATCAGCAATTAAGCCTTGGGTCTCTAGGGAGACAAGAAACCCAACTTAAAAGAAATCCATATAAAACCAATTGAGGAAAGCAAAAAATGTCACCGGCCAAAAGATTTCAGGCATCACTAACAGAGGCTTGCGTAAGTTGAAAAGGGCATAATAAAAACTGAAGAGCAAATCACAAATAACAGTGAGAGACTTCTCGCAACATGAAAGACAATAGACAAGAAAATATCATTCATATGCTCTACAGGTCTGCCACAGAAGCAAGGATTGGAGACATGAAAGTACACCAATTACAGTACTAATGGTTTTATCCTGCCATAATTTTGTTTTTCCCTTAAATTCTCTGACATCAATTCAGAACCCAAGAATTGTACATTTGTGAATTGGCCCAAACACTACATCACAATGCCAAGCATCTGCACAATGAATCTAACTATAACTCAGTCGACTGGGTTCCAATAAAGTGATTTTAGAAATATGGAAATTGCAGCATTAGTCCCCAACCTAATATTTTTGTCGCACCAAGGTCCCCGACTCACAAAATCCGTCTAATTCACTGTTAATCATTCTAAAAAATTTAACCTTTTATTTAATTAGCACAAAAATAAAAAAAGGAAAGCAAAAAGAAAAACGTAAAATAAAGGAGAAAAACACTTTCGTCTTCCCCACCCTTTACACCACCACACGACCACCTGCTCCCTCTCAAATCCATTGACACTACTCATCTCCTACCACCCCGCACCGATCTGCCACCACACCCCTCAAATTTTGTTATGATAGGTAAGTTGACAATGAAATTTCCTCCGAAATCAGGAGAATGCCGGGAAGATCCTCGAAAATTTCGTCTGAAACTGGGCTCATAATTCTCGTCTGATACCAGTCCCCAAGAAGTAGAAGCTAATAATTGCAAGATTCTTGCTTCAAGATTTGATGCAGACTTCCAAGGCACTGTTTTAGAGTTGGGTATTCATGCATATGAAGAAAGTGAAAAGGAAGCCAAGGGCCTGCATGAGAATCACAAGCATCAAGAGATAATCTATCGAAGGGGACTCTTCATGTGTGGAAGTTTGTTTATCTGCAAAGTAAAAACCTCTTTATGCACTAGCCAAGCAAGAGAATGCTTTTGCATGAACAATGACTGATTCATTTGTTAGCACTTGTCTTCATTCAGTGGACGCCATTGAGAAGAAGGAAAAATTGAAGCATTAATCCCCATCCTATTCACTCTCTTTTCAACAGCTTCCTGGCAGTGGAGGTTTCAAGAAATAAAGAAAACGAAACACCCACCCACCCAAGTCTTAATTTTCTGAGAGTGAAGGCTTCAAGAAGACAAACACAATCATACACCACCCAACCAAATCTTGATCACCATTTCTTGAACTCAGTGCAAATTTATCCAAGGCCCCAGATATGAGAATAATTTGATGGAAAATTGAGCTGGTATGCCAATGAATTCATGCACCATGGCTTTGAATTTGGTGGTATCTCTAATAATCGTTGTTGGTGCATGCCTAGAAGCTCTTGATTCTTCCGATTACATAAAACTGTGGTTAGATCTGGTGGCGGCAGTGGCGGTGGCCAGAGCTGGTGGCAGCAGTGGCACAAGGAGTGGTGGATGGTGACATGGTGGGGGCTGTGGTGGGGATTCTGAAGATGAATTAATATTTTTCACTTTGTTTGTTTTCTTTTCTATGATTTTATAGTATAAAGAAAGACTTAATAATAGCTTGGCAATTTTGCCCCTCATTAAATATGACATGTGACCCTCACGTGGGTGTTGTGACGGATTTCCTGAGTTGGGCACCCCAGTGCTATGAAAATGATAGGTTGGGGACCTAAATGCCAAAATATATATAATGCTACTGAGTCAAAATGTTAGGGACTAATGCTGCAATTTTCTCTTAGAAATATTAAAAAGGTAGCCAAGGAAATAATTTACTTTGACAACCATGACCATGACCATGACCAAATGGGGGCAGTACCAAGACTTTAAGATGAAAGCTGGAAGCCCATAGTTATCACTTTTCACAAGCAACCATTTTAATTGATCTTAACTTATAAGCCTTTATTTGCAAATTAAATTTCCACTTTCGTCATATATACATTATTTAAGCTTTCTCCAGATGACAATCACAACAATATCCAGCTTGTTTCAATAGGCTCTCCTGGTAATGTTTCTCCTAATGGGAGGGGTTGGATGGGAATGAAAAGGGAAATCAGCAGTATAAATCCATAAATTATCAAACCCCGTTACCCCCACTGTAGCATATGGAAACTCTCAACCCAGTACTATGTAGGTCAACCTCAACATTATTTGGCAGAACCACTTTATACTATATGTAATTTCAGCATGCACCATTTTATCACCTAAGCTAAGAGACATCAAAGACTATGTTGCAATTACAACACCTGAATACTTCATTGTGAAAACAATAGGACTAAATTTAACAACAAAAGACAGGCTCAAATGCATCCCAATTGTGCAGACACACCGAGAAAATGACTTTTTGACAGAGGATTATAAGACCTGAATGAGTGACATCCAAGAGGCTCAAATTCATATCAGTCGAAATGCGTACTTGTGCTCAAGAACTTCTGTAATTACAGACAAATATATAAAATTGTATCACTCCAGTTCCTCTTCCTACTCCTTGGAGCAAAGACACTAATAGTGCCTGTATATAGCATGAAACAAAGGAAATATGTTTTTCAATGGGTATATAAGTATGCATGTGTGGAAGAAAAGTGGGTCATCCTCCCCCAAAATCGATGTGCCCCCAGCTCTGCCGCCCCCGCCCCCAAATATAGCTTCATCTATGCCCTTAACCATACTTCCAGCCACAAAACTTAGTGAACTCAGCTTCAAAACGTCCTCTTAGATTGCGATCCTTTTGATCCTTTTTATTTTAGCAAATTTGTCAACTTTCAAGCATTTGTAACAGTATGTTATTTCAACTTTAGAACCATTAAGATTAGAGTTCTACATAAATTTTGTTGGTCTTATATGTATGTTTCCAATCTCTTTCTACGCACAAGTGACCGGAAGACAAAAGATGGGTACACGACACCACCAAGGCATTAAGTCTGATTCCCAATAAACTTTTGTTGGTTGCATGGATCCTTCTTCACCACCCCAACCAAGCCATTTTAATTTTGGTCTACCTCGCTCTCTTCTAAGATATTCACTGGAAACGTATTGCTCGTGCATATGGGAGTTTGTTTATATCTAGGCAAGACATGTCTCAACCATCTAATTCACAATTCCTTAATTTCTCCTTAGTGTCACTTCCACTTATTGGAGTACATATAAATTTCTAATTTTATTCTTTCTAGTATGACTACATGTCTATCCAATAATCTTCAGCAAAATCAACCAAAAGAAAATGTGCCAATAGGTAGGTGTTCTTCAACCAAATGCACGATATCAAGGTTCCATCTGCCCAACGGGTTAATCTCCCCTCGTCTTAGCCCTTCAAGCCCCGCCGACAAATTTGAGATACCTAATACCAATTTTAAGCGTGATCAAAAGTTACTTCAATGAACAATGATCAAATCAATCATTGTTCTTATCCAAAAGAAATATCGCACCCATCACAAGATAAGCAAAAATCAAAAACACTCCTCAAATTTTCATGATAAAGCATGTTTGGCTAAGGCTAAAATAAAAGCAAGTTTACTTATAAGTAATTTGGAACTTTTGGAACTTTAAAGTTACTCACACTTCGTCAAATAAGTTCCCTTCCCATATACTTATCCCATTCACCTATTGATCCAAATTATACTAACTAAACAAGCTTCCAGTATAAAAAATTGCTAACAGGTGACATCTCAATTAGAAGACAACCCAGGGATCTAATCTAGTAAATACATAAGAGACACTTGAGCATTTAAATCATGATCAAACAATTGAGGGATCTAATCTAGTAAATACATAAGAGACACTTGAGCATTTAAATCATGATCAAACAATTGATTATAACTTACATTGTTAACCGTTAATACAAACCATGTACATCTTTGTACATAATCATGACTGAAAACAGCCAAAAATGGAACTAATTATCGGCTCAATGGCTACGAGGAGCCAAACACCAGTGAGCTTATGATTGACCCTTTAGTTTCGTCTATAAACAATACCAGGTACCAACCGAAAAGGAAAAAAAAAAAAAAGCCAAAACACGTATAAAGAAGTAGATAAAATAACTTATCTATCAACAAATGAAAAAACTCAGTGAGAAAAATAAAGGCAAATAAGTTGAGAACAAAATCTGCATTGCTTTTATTCTCACCAACCATATTGATGTCCAAAGAAAACAAGAAATCATATCCTTCACCAACAAATTCTTTGCTAGACTACAATAGATCGTTCAAGCCTTTCCTTCACTAGAAGGAAAAAAAGGCAGGCAAAAACTAAGGAGACAAACAAAGAAACAGACACAGAGATGCACCATTTTTGGCATATTCAAGTTCCGAAATCGATGAAGAAGAAAATTCAGGAAAGGAAAAAATTTGTACAATCCAATCTGAGATGCCCCCACAAATTTCACGTGATAAAAGCAATAAAGTTAATAAAAATAAATAATATATCTGATTAAATGAGCAAAGGAACTATACCATCATCCGCTGGAACTGGGCCGGTTCCCACTTGAACCGGGCCTGTTCAGATCTGCCGGTTCACCACCTCTCCTCATCCGCTCATACCCACCTCCAGATTTCGGCCTCCCGTCTTCCCCGAAACGGTTAGGAGACGATCCGTAATGCCCCAGATCCTGAACCAGAGCCGGACGGTGTCCACCGAAATCCTGTCTACCCTTGAAACCACCAGGTGGTCCACCCTTCACAATCTCCGGCCCAGGCTTCTCCTGCTTGCCCACAAATCCCGGCCTGAGATGCGGAGGCACGAAACGGTTAGTCTTTAGCGGAGACAGCAACGGAGACACCGGAGATGGCAAAGGAGACGAAGAAATCGCCGGAGTTGACCCAGTTCGTCCCTGTGGACGAAGCGATATTAAATCCGGTTCAGGATCCGACCGCGCTTGATCTGGTGGCGTCACAGAACAAACAACAGAACCCTTTTCCTTGTTTTCTTGCTGCTCGATCGATGGCTTCACAGGAATCGAAATGGGCTTGGGACTGGGCCGGCTCAAAACAAGCATGTGGCCATGGATTCGCGAGTTCGATATAATTGTTTTGTTCGGATTCGCAAAAGAAGCACCCGAAGAAGAGAACGATTTGGCTGAAGAATTGTTGTTACTAGTTTGATTATTATTATTGTTATTCAGCTTTTTATCGTATATGTCATTGAAGTTGAATGAGGTGTATTTGTTGCTTCTTGCCATCCACCTGTTCCACCGCCGCTACAGCCACCAATAACGCCGTTTAGAGCCACCGTTGCGTGGAAGAGAAAGGAGAGTTTTTACCTAGGTGGTTGTAATTTTGATGAGGTGTTTGAAATGTTTACTTTACGCCATTATTCTGGGCCGAGGTTGGGGTGGGGGTGGGGGTGGGGGTGGGGAGGGGTGGTGTGTGTTGAGAGGGGTGGGGGACATTGCTTGTTGGAGTCCGATAATGACGTAGTGAACTTTCTTTCTTGTGAACATGTATTTTACCTTTATTTTGATCCGTTTTGATGACGTGGATTATAAATTAATTTATTTGATTGAAAATTTTATTTTTATAATATAATATTTTTAATTATATTTAATCAAATAAATTTATAATTTAATAAACGAGAATTTAATAAATATATTTTACTTAGTTTACGTATAATAAATATATTTTACTTAGTTTATGAAGAATGAGATTAATTTCTTAGAGGAAGAAAAGAAAGAAGGAGATGGATTTGAGGAAATGATCTGAAGAGATGAAAATTAATAAATTGAGAATTATAAAGATAAATATATATTCTGTTTTATCGTAAGTGAAAGTAAAAACTCCCTTAATTTACTATAAATGCATATTTGATACGTCTTATATTCGATAAGTTGGAAAGGTGGGTAGACAATATAATAAATAAAATTTTAATTTTTTTTTCTTATTTAATACTATGCAAAAGTGGATAGAAAATATAATAAATAAAATTCTTAATTTTTTTTTTCTTTTTAATACTATGCAATAATATATATCTTATTAAAAATACAATAAGTGAATATTTGATTTGCATTATTAACTGTATTGTTGTGCATAATATATTAGATTTTTTTTTTTACCATTTTCCTATTGAAATAATAACATATTTGATCTTAATTTTCAAAAACGTATGAAATATAAATAATAGACATTTTCAATGTTTAAGAAAATAGGCATTGTAGATCTCTAATAATAGAATCCGTTAATTTTTTCCGTTATTTGACTCAAATAAACTTCACGCGTTATTTATCCAAATATAAACGTTTGAAATTAGATGAGTAGAGAAATTATATCAAAAAGGCAAATCTTGATTTTCTCCAACCATCCTCCACACACACATATCCTAACTCTATTTTTGCAAAACCAATGGCAATTTCCACCATTGTTAACAAAAAAACGAAAAATCTCCACTAATTTTGCTACTTGGATTTCACAAAACCAATGGAGATTCTCTCCCTCTCCCTCTCCTCTCCCTCTCCCTGCAAGATTTTGAGGAGGTAGTGGAGTTGAAATTTGAAGAGAACGGTGGCAGCGCTGGGTTTTCGTTTGAAGGTGATAGCTATTGGTTGTGGACATGTGTTCTTATCTTACTACGAAGAATATATTATAATGTTGCGCAGATTTAAAAATCGATGTAAATATTTAGCAATATCCATGTGGTAATAGGATAGCAATTGGAGCGAGCCGCATGTGGCTGACAGCTCAACTAAACAAAACTCGACCCATTATAGGCCTGAGCTCGTTTGTTGGCACCACCTTTAAACAAAAACATGACGCTGTCACCACTCCTCAAATCCCAACTCCACAACCACCACATCAAATCTCGCAAAAACTAGGGAGAGAGTTATGTGAAAATCAAGTCATGAAACCAAAGAGAATTTCCCCTGGGTTTTACGTTAACCAAAAGTAGAAATCACCCATGGTTTCGCAAAAATAGGGTGGGAGAGTAGAGGGATGTGTTGAAGAAAATGAAGATTTACTTTTTTGATTTGACATTTTTAACCTTCTTAGCGTTTATTTTTTGGTCAAATAAGTTGTGAAGTTCACTTGAGCTAGATAACAAAGAAAATTGACTGATTATATCATTATGGATCTACTGTGCCTATTTCTTCAAACATTAGAATGTACTATTTTTAAAAATTATGGTAATATCTCTTATATTTTTAAAATATTAAGAGATCAAATATACTATTATCCATTATCCATTTTATTGTTGTCTAACCCACCTCATTAAAGGGAGTGAACTCCCCAAGTGTTATTATGGGTTCCAATCTTTAAAAGTGAGGTTTTGAGTAACTTATTTAAATTTTTGTGAGTTATTAATGTAGCCGTTAAAGTCGCACTCAACTTTTACGTAACTAAATATTATTTTAAATGGTTTGACATTTATTCCCTTCAACTTTAAATAACATGAAAGTCCATCAATTTTATCTCAATATAATTGGCTTCCTTTTGGGGTCCCTAGCCATCAATGAGATACCACTCTGGAAGCATATATTTAATAATCAGGGTAGGCACTAAATATATAGATGAGATGTTCTTAGAAATAAAAGTCCATTCCCTCATGTTCTGAAACTCGATTGAACAAAAAAAAAAGTTAAATCACATTTCCAACACATCTATTAAATATATATTTTTACTCTTCATTTCATATCTCACTCCAATATACCTATAACAAATAAAAAAAAAATTAAAAATAAAAACTCGAGACAAACTGGTCCCATCCCAATATTGCATGAACTAGCTTGAATTTGTCTATTTGACTCTATTAGTTGGAATGCAACGAAAACAAATGCTCAAGAGCATTTATATTCTCATTTAAGTACTTAGATAATGAGTAGTGATCTCCTGCCACTTTGTGGGTAGGATGTAAATCCCACCTCTCTTGGGTGTTAAGCTGACTTCAAAGGTGGCGAATGATGTAAAAATAAATGCAACATAAAATAATAAAAAAAAATTGAAAATAATTTTTTGGTCAAATGTTTTAGTTCTAAATCTTACTGTCATATAAGCAAGTGTAAAGTGAGGTGGCCACCTGGGACATAGCTAGTTGGTTAGTGCGCTGAGGGTGGCGTGGGAGAAATCCTCCCAAGAACGCACGTTCAATTCTTGTGTGAGATGTTTTTATTGATATATTGTGGAGTGCATGTCGAGGGGTTGGCTCATTGGCTCTCTCCCTCGTGTCCCTACCATTTGTCTTGCACATTCCTCGATTCTGATAACACGCCTGGTCGAGGGCGCCCGACACGGTGTGTGGAGGACTTTGCTTTCGGGACTTTTTCTTTATCAGAAGTGTAAGTGAGAGTGTAAGTGGATAAGTACAGGTAGCAAAATCCATTTTGAAAATAATAGAAGGATTTAAAGATAAAAAGAGATAAAATTAAGAAAAGAAAATGAACCCCCAAAACCCTAAAGCTCCTGAACCAAACCATAAACCACCGTCCCAATTTACCTCTAAAACCCTTATTTCACTCTCTACAGAGCCTTCTTTCTCCTCTCGATTTCTATCAAAGGTATACATATTTTCTGTCGGATTCTCTTTTCGCAACACGATGCCATGTGCGTGTATTGAATTAGCTCCACGTGTATGTAATTATATATAACATTACGGATGAGGTTTTAGTTTTGATCAAATGCAAATTAGGGCTCTGCGGTGATAGTTTTCAAATTTTCTGTAATGTTCATCGTTTTTCTTTTATATTTTAAATTACTTTTTCCTCTGGGTATGTGTGTGGGGTTGGTGGGTAAGTTGGTTTTCTAGCGGATAGCTGATTTTGAGAAAGTTTGAATTTACATTTCACATTGCTGGTGAAGTACAATATTTTGGCGTAATTGTATGTTCTTTTCCATTTTTCTGGTAAATGCAATTGAGTTGGTGTAATGTATGAACTTGATTTATTGGAGTTGCTTTTCACTTACTGGAGGAGTAAAAGATTTTGGCGTAAATGTATGTTCTTTCCATTTTTCTGGTAAGTGCAATTGCGATGACGTGATATTTGAATTTGATTTATTCGAATTGCTATGGTGTTTATTAGCTGTTGTTTATGGGTTCTACTATTGAATACTTTATTTGAATTGCGCATTTGTACATTTCCAAAACTGCCTTTACCCTGTAAATTATGCCTTAATCTTCATATCTAATTTCTTCTTGTTAAACTCATATTTCCAAAAAATTGTGTGAACCCTTTTTCCATTCATGTATAATGTATGTTAGAGCATCTCCAAGATCCTCTTTATCTTTAAAGAGCATATTTAAAATTTAAAGACTAAACTCCAACAATACTCTCTATGTTGGCTCTTCATTTTACTGAAAAACATTTATTGTTTTTTCCCTCATCTTTGATTTAATATATTTTTTTACAACCAAATGAGGTGCTAATGGCTAAAAATATTCAAGTATTATTTAATTAATCAAAGAAGTGGAGTATTGAAACTTGCAATTCATTAAGTACATTTAATATAAAATACAAATAGAGAGTGAGTTTGACACTCTAAATGTGGGCCAAACCCATATTTATTTTAAGTAGAGTGTGTTGGAGCTTTATTTTAAGCATTCACTCAAAATAAAGAGCATCTTACCTCTAAAGAGTCTCTTGGAGATGCTCCAAGGTCTCTGTGTGCATAATTAACCTTCTATTAGTTGCATGCGACTGATCGTAGTGTCTCCTCTTATTCTATGCATTTGATTACTTGAAAATAGACAGGAGGTGATATTTAATCATCCCAGACTTTTGAGACAGAATATTACACAATAATGATACAATTTGGTAATGTGCAGTGGTTTGGAAGATGAATATGAACAATGTCAAGATTCCCAAGATGCCTGATGGTGGTGCAGCCTCTGCTTTAATCAAGTTGGGTGTTATTGCTGGTCTTGGTGTGTATGGAGTTGCTAACAGTCTCTACAATGTCGAGGGTGGGCACCGAGCAATTGTTTTCAATCGTATTATTGGTGTCAAAGAGAAGGTTTTGTTTTTACCTAATCTCTTTGATCGGATTTGACATTTGAATGTTACCAGACTGTTTCAACGTTTACAAAGTTCTCTTTTCTATTTCATTTTCACTCCAGTATTTCTGGTCATTGAAGGAATGGCACCACCTGGTTAACAAGGCCTGGGGGTGCAGTTAAAATTTTTCTTTTGATAAACAATTATATGTCCAATGTCTTCGTGTCTTGTTCTTTTTAAAATCATATTATTATGCATGTTAAAATTAAATATGTTCTTATCTGTTACGAATCTCTTTCTGTTAACTTTATTGGAACATTTATTAGTTTCTGTTTATATGTTTTTACCTATTCCTTCTCGGGATAATCGGTGTGGGTTCTTTACATAGTCACGTATGCACTTATTACTTATTTTTGCACCTCCATGGTGTATATTCTTCTCTTTTCCTTTGTGGAGGGTTCTGTGAATTTAACATTTGCACTTGAATTTGTGTCAACCGGTCTTCGAATTGCAACTTCAAAGAAGCATGTTTTTCTAGATAATTGACTACACCATCCAGTTTAATTAAGCCTGTGAACTGGTTTTCTAGGAGCCTGGCCTGGTATGATGGGCTTTGACAAGAAGTTTTATAATTAACTTAAAAAAGTGTAGGAAGTGCTAAGCCTTGAACAAAAAACTTAATTTCTCTACGATAAGTTTATTTTGATATTATGTCTCGTTAAGGATAAAGGGAGGGAAGGTGGAGAATGAACTGTTCTGATTGCCAAATTTAGTGTTCTAAATTGATGCTGTACCAGAATTTGGATGAATTGTACTAGTTCACACTTTTCTAGGGGTTTAAAGAATCTGGTAGCTCTGGTTTTATTGGTCCTTTTCGATGGTATTGGCGTTAACAAAAATGTTTGCTTATCATATAACAGAATCAATCTTAAATATGTTGCACAGTATGAACTAATTTGACTGAGAAATTGGGACTGCTATTCTTTGGCATTTTCTTATTTTAAAGTAAGTTCGACTTGTAAAATCTTAGAGTAAGATGTTCCTATGGCTTTCAGTATTTCACTTTTATCGTAATTACAGAGGTTTAGTACATGTTTCATTTTCCAACTATTCTACACAATTTTGTTGAACATTTTGCTTACAAGTTGGATGTATAGGTTTATCCTGAAGGGACGCACTTGATGGTCCCATGGTTTGAAAGGCCAGTTATTTATGATGTTCGTGCACGACCTCATCTAGTGGAGAGCACGTCAGGCAGTCGTGACCTTCAGATGGTAAGCCCCTCTCTCTAGCGTTCCTCCCTTCTCTCTTCTCTCCGGCTTGCAATTCTTTACTTCTGGGAGCTTGGGGGCCACCTTCTATGAGGTACAGGCTGTAAACGATCACTTTCTAGTTTTATGTTTTGTTCTGAATGGCACGAAGGTGCTACCTTCTCTGGTTTCGAAAGCGATAGCTTAGGATTTTTAATTAGGTTCCTATTCTAACTTTGCTTTTGTAGAAAATGATAAACCAGATCCACCACCAGGAAAATGCAGATCCCTACTCAGTAGTTATAGTTCCTTCTCCAAATTAAAATATTCTATTAAAATATTACAGTTTTTCCATGATCATTAAAATAATCAATCCTTATCTGCAATTGCCACTGTCAATTTTTACGCATCTAGCTGAAATCTATTGTTCTAAACTTTTAGGAAGTATGTAACTAACTTATGCATTGTATATACCTTACGAAATTCCACTTGTAAAATTCTCTTATCTCACTTACTGATTTTGATCTGTTTTTCTACAGATATGACTCTTAATGATTTCTTAATACCTCATGTTCATTTAAATAAATAACGATACTATTTTGCAATTGGATCCTTAGCATTATTTTTGTTGTTTTGAACCTGCAAAAATGTCCCTCATTCAATTGACTAAACATAATGAGGGATCTTCTGAATTAGATTTTTTTAAGTTGCAAAACCACTCGTGTCCATTCTGTGCCTTTGGGGGTGTGTTTGAAGGCATTAACAAAATCTGCAACTGAATAGAATAATGTTGTCTAAGGATATATAATTTTATACAACTCTTTTCCTATTTCCTTGTCTTTTTTCGTGGGAGGGGGCAGGGGGGTATCATTAGCTAGGTCATAGGATGTTAACGCAATATTGAACAATAGGAGAAGGTATGGCACACTTGTTAGCATTGATTTGGATTAGTTGTCCGCAGATGTGTTTGTGTGAACATAGCAGCAGAATTTTTGGTTCATTTTTTTGGTCAAGTTTTAATACCATTTGCAATATAATTCTCCTTCCTAAGATGTGTTGTGCTGATCCGATATTATTGTGGTTCAGTGTAATGCTTTCTATGTTCTTGATTGCGCCCAAATATTTTTGAGTTGGTGAAATGCTTAAAAGTATTGATAACTATGTTCAAGAAATCTGTTAATTAGTATTGCTATGTTTTGATGTCTATGAGAAAAAACTAATTTAATTTGTGCGATTAGCCTGAGGTCAAAAATTACTTTTTTTTTACCTTTCAAACAAAATAAAATAAATCTTTGATCATTGAATTTCATTGTCGTTACTTGGTTTGCTATTTGATTTACAGGTTAAAATTGGTCTTCGGGTTCTCACTCGTCCAGTGCCTGACCAGTTGCCCACTATTTATCGAACTCTTGGTGAAAACTACAATGAGAGGGTCCTGCCCTCAATTATTCATGAAACTTTGAAAACTGTGGTTGCCCAGTACAATGCTAGCCAGCTTATCACCCAAAGAGAGGTAAGTGGATAGTTGAAATTTATATAAAATTAACAGTCCTTTTCACACAACAATTACTAGGAGCATACAACATGTTTTATGACCTTTTAACTACACCCCTAATGTTCTCTTCACATCCCAAATAAATTTTGTATTTTCAGTTTTATCTTTCAGAAAAATGTCAATTTTACCCTCGAGCCCAACCCTGTTTTCACACCTACCCCACTTACCCACCACGACCTTGTCCATGAAAACCTCCCTAGCCCCATCTTCCTACACACTCAATCCCACCACCACCTTTTGCCGTCCAGCCAAACTCTTTCTCCATCATCTGTGGCTACCTTAACCACCACCCTACCCCATTCAACCTCCACCATCAGCTTAACCGTGTATGTTGTATGGTGCCTCTAGAAAGAAGGAAGAAAGGTTGAGAAGGTGGTGCTGGGACTAGGGGCATAAGGAGAAAATTGGTTGTCAGAGAGAAAAATGAGGTTGCGGGGTGGAGTGAGGGAGGGTATTTAGACACAAAATTTGACCTTTAAAGATGGTAATATTGATAAAATATGCAGCTTATTCAATGATGTACTTAACTAGGGAGAAACAAATAATCTTAAATTTCTGGAGATGATGCCTCTCCTAACCTGAAAAGAGTTTTTTTTTGGGATATATCTAGAAATTTTATCATTAAATATAAAAACTGTGTACAAGAGAGTAAAAGACCTGCTATAATTCTGAAGTGCATTCAAGAGTCTATACAACTAAAATCAAAGCAGGTTGGTTATGATTTTAGTCTTGTATTCAACTAGCTATATCATTTGATGACAAGGGAAAATATCCTATTGGACTAGTATGAAATAAGATATTAACTGGACAAAGAAAATTTAAAATGTGGATATGTGGTAAATGTCAAATGTTAAAGGGCACCTATAAAAGACAAAGTCAGAATATTCAGGTAGCATATTCCAACTGAGTTGGGGTTGTATAATTGAATTTCATTATGTATAATTTATGCAGGCTGTCAGTAGGGAAATACGGAAAATATTGACAGATAGAGCTGCCAACTTCAACATTGCATTGGATGATGTGTCCATTACAACGCTGACTTTTGGAAGGGAATTCACAGCTGCGATTGAAGCTAAACAAGTAGCTGCACAAGAGGCTGAGAGAGCCAAGTTTGTGGTGGAAAAAGCTGAGCAAGACAAACAGAGTGCTATTATTAGAGCACAGGTAACTTGATTTTGTGTGTGTTGTTATCATTTAAGACTTGTTCATTAGTAAAAACGAGAAAGTGCATTCACTCAACTACCACAACTTTCACATTGTCTCTTTTGATCGCGCAACATTTGTTCATCAGTCAAAATGAGAATGTGCATTCATCTGAGAGCAAATGGTTTTGGTTTTGTCCCGTTTTGCTATTTCTTTGATTTTTCTGCCTGAAATGAGCAAATTCAGTCAACAACTACAATCTATTGTTTTTGGCTACCAGGGTGAGGCCAAGAGTGCTCAGCTGATTGGTCAAGCTATTGCCAACAATCCGGCATTTATTACGCTCCGGCGAATTGAAGCATCTAGAGAAATTTCACACACCATCGCAAATTCAAACAACAAGGTGTACTTGAATTCTGATGATCTGTTGCTGAACCTTCAGGATCTGAACTTGGAGCTAGGTGGAAAGTAACAGGAAAATTAGCAGTTTTTTCTTTCCTGCTGACTTTGGATTTTTTCCCGAGCCAGTTAAGTAGTGGTATCACCTCAAGCAGGTTGTGATCCATGAATGGAACTCTATTTCTTGTACTCTGAAAATAGTGAACTTAGTTTGCTTAGGAAATTATTTTCATTTGGGTCGTGCCATTCGTACCCAACCTTTGGATTTTTATACGATCAACAATGTTTGATTGAAATTTTAGCACAATTTATTTGGCTGTAAATTCATTAAGCAGAATTTTTTACCATCCGTATATCTTGTTGAATGTTTGGGAATAGTATTTACATAGGTGGGTGAATGAGCAATAAACTTGCGATGTTCACACCCGACTACACAGTAAGCTTGCATTTTGTGAGTGAAAAGAAAACAGTAGTAATCCTCTTTAGATTACAATGAAAATGGGGTCGAGAAAGGGTTTCAATACGCTTCTTCACATGTTGAATTTGTTTTTATATCAAGAACTTGACGTGCAATAATTTTTGGACATCTGAATATAACATTGCACAGTTGATAATAATGTCGTAATCCTACATTTAAGTCTCATTAGCATTAGATTGAGGTTGCTAGATTAGTAATTACTTTTAATAAAACTAGTATGTGAAGCAGTGCGAATGATATGATGGTGTTGTGAGATCTATTTTTATTCAAATATTCAAATAATTATATTTATTTTAATACAATTAAAATATAAAAATCTAATATTAAAAATACAGTGCAATATACTGTTTGTTGTTTTATTCAATCGCCATAATAACTACGTTCATATGTAATAAGGATGTATTTATTTTAACTATCAATGAATGCATTTATTTCAATTTAGATGCATAGCAAAACAAACTAAGTATTTTCTACAATTATATGGCCAGCGAGATTCTTGAGACTCTATTATTTAACGTTTGTAATATAGTCAAGCAGTGTCAATTAAAGAAAGCAAACAAAAAGAATCAAAGAAAGTGTATTCAAGTTCTTAAATATATCGAACGCTCAAATCTTTTGAATTTTTTTGCTTTATGAGATGGCAAATGATTTATAACAAATCTCTGTAATTTAATATAGATATCCAACTATGAAGAGGTTTTAACCTAAAATATCACATATAATTTGGGCTCGTAGCACCCCGAATTAGCACTTGTAAGTAGATCTATCAATCAGTATATAAAAAGAAACAAAATAACATTTATGACAAAATTAAACATTCTCATTTGTACAATTCATTGCCAAGATGTCTTCGCGTGAACTTATCCAAATAGTAATGGAGAAGTAAAGTAATATTACCAAAGTTAAATATTCTAGCGATTTAATTGACTTACGTGAGAGCATAAATAGTGAAGAAAAATTAGTTTAAGGAATAAATAATAATTCAATTCAAAAACATAAAAATGAATAATAGAAATGAGATCCGTACCAATTATTGAAGTTTAAAAAAAAAAAAGAGAGAAATAGAACTGACAGAGAATTATTCATGTGAAGTAACAAAAGTCATAATCACAAACACAAATCTTCAAATGAAGGTTTTATAAATTTCATAAACTATATAATTACCTTCAAATGAAGTAACATTAAACTTCAAATTATGTATGAAATAAGTTGAATATATTGTTGGTGGAAGGTAAATAACTATTCATCTTGCAACAGGCCAAATATGTTGTCACAATTTGATAGAAATATTTTTAAAATTTAATAATTAAATGTATTAAACTGTGATTTAGCTTTTCAACTTCTAAGAACTAAATGTAGTTACAAATATTTAATTGGGAATTCAATTATAATATTAATTGAAGGACGATTTAGAAAATATAAATTATTAATGAGGACGTATTCGTCCAAAAATGTTTCTTCCTTTTCTAGACTTTTAGATGTATGAGGGTAAAATAGTCTAAAATTGTTTCTCTCTTTTAGAGTTATCCTTTGTATTCCGCAGTGGGAAAAAAAAAAACTAAAGATAAATTGTCCAAAGGTCCCAAACAACTTATTTTTTTTAAATAATGGTGGGAGATGAAAGGGTTTTGGATATTTTAATTTAATGTAGGAGGTAATTTAATGTAGAAGGGTAAAATAGTCTGTGAGATGAAAGGGTTTTGAATTTTTTTTTTTATGGGTGGTTATATTCACTAATACACCACATTTTAATTACATAAAAAAATCTTTAACTTTTATTTAATGTCACATTTATATTCTTAACTTTTTTTTCATCGAATTCTTATAATTAACACATCTTGTTCTTACTAACGATTCTCTTCTAAAAATTCTATTAGTGTACTTTAAAATGAGGGAAAAATATTCAATCAAATTTTGTATGTATTTATTTTTTTGCTTATCTAAAAATACGAGAAAAAAATGAATATTTTTGTTTTTCTTAATGAAATTTTTGGACAGAAACTATTATTTGTGATAACTACTGCTAATTAATAGAAGGTTGATGATAAGAATGCGATGAAAAAATATTAAGGACATAAATATAATAATAAGTAAATATTATGAATCTTTTACGTAATTTAAATGTGATGCATTTATAAAAAAATATAGTTTGAATATATTTAGCCATTTTTTATTTAATATAAGAAGGTAAAATAGTCCAAAGTTATAATATATAAGAATAAATTCATTTTTTTTTCACATGATTAAGAAAACATATTTAATGTAATTGAATTATAAATTTTTCACACACTTTTTTCTATTAAACCCCATTTAATATTTGTCATTCATGAATCTAATAAATTTAAATACTTGTTTTTTGTTGATAATAATGTAAATTAAATAAGGGTATATTAGGAAAATGAAAATTTTAATGCACCATCTATAAAGTAAGTAGCCTATAATTTGGGTAAAGTAAAGTAATCTATAATTTAGTGAGTAAATAAGAAAAAAACTTTTAGAATTAATATATAAGTAAAATAATATCTTTTAGAATTAGTATAGATTATAAGAACTTCTAGCGCACACTCGATTCATTTTTCTGTCTAGGAAGTTTATGTAATTTGAAGCAGATTTTCAAACTATTATAATTTTGCCAAACATTTCAAACCATAAATATCAATGCAACAGAACACTAATCAGAAATCAAGGAACTGCGAGAAAGACCCCATTAATTTATTTTTTTGAAAGCCAAATGGAATTCATTAATTCAAATCGTTACAAAATGTAGGCAAAAGAAAACGAGAAATACAATTTGTCCAACTACGACTAGTCAAATCATCTGAGACTACTAAAAAGACAAAATTTTAAACAATCAAAAGGGAGTGCTACTGATCCTCAAATAGCCTTACTGAACTCCATTGTGAGTGAGTTACAAAGTGCTGGAGGCTAATTTGGAGTCATGTCCCAAACTAAACAGGTTGAAATGAAAGAGTATTCCTTTCATATCAGCTAAAAGATACAACAGTTATATTAAATCGTATCTAACCACGAATCAAAATCATCCAAAAGTTTGGACTTGGAAATAGGATCCGAGGAAGTGTGTGTACCGTGGGGGACAGCCTCTACATCACGTGGTTGTGTTTTAACGTTTATGTTAACCACATCAGATGTTTCCTCAAGTAGGTTGTCAATAGTGTTATCGATAAGGGCAGGCATCAGAGCATGTTTCATCACATAGTGTCCTTTGTTCAAACTTTTAGCAGAGGCCAACTGAACTGATGAACTTGCTTCCAAAAATGAAGCTGATGTATCTTCCCGCGATACATAAGATAAGTTGTTTGACCTCTTCGTCACAGTTGAGGACTCAAAAAACTTGTTTTCATTAAATGAGTCAAGAAGCGTGTCAAGTTCTGCCTCTGCATTAGCTGCTTCAAATCTAGCCGATTTCATAGTAGCAGAGTCCACGGTGACATTTGAAATGGACTCTGGTAAAGATCTTTGGTCAATTTGTTTGTAATGCCACATTTCATCATCAATGTGATGCAGCAGTTGGAACAGCAAAGTCTCCGGTGCTGGTGGTAGCAGAAGAAGTAGATACACGATTTGGTTGCTTGAATGTATTTTCTTCCGGCTCTCGAGTGAGGGATGACACACAATCATCCGTCTCAGTTGTCTGAGTCCCATATGAAATTTGACTCAGATCATGTTTGTCTTCACTGTATTCTTGTAACTCATCAATCTGCCAGGCACAATTCAGAAAAGAAAAAAATAATAAGATGACCATTAATTTGCACTAGGACTCCTTTGTTTATAAAAGACAACTATTATCCAGCTAGCAAAGGTTCTGAAGTTGGTGACTAGGTAAACAGGTTCTTTGATAGCATGAAGTTCAGGGAAAATACTAAAAATCTCTTTAAAAAACCCAAACTAGCAAATCTTTGTACCACAAAGGACAACTCCAGATTAAATCCAGATTGCAAAACCTAGTCCTAGTAAATTCTATTAAAAAAGATATAATCAAATTAAGAGGCAAAAACCATAGATGCTTGTGTTTAGCTTCCAACCTGACATTTTAGTTTTAAAGCAATTTGGCAATCAACTATTTTAATTTTATACGGTCATTCTGTTCCCAGATACCTCCATGGCAGGGGTAGAGCTATAATTCCAGACCTTGCTTTGATTCACGGTAGGTGGGAGGGAAGGGGACTGCTGGTGGTGGGCTGGGTGTGAGAGAGCGGATGGTGGTGGGGGTAAGAGGGTAGGTTGGAGAAGGTAAAGTAGCTTTTCTTTTCTTCTGTTTTTTGTTCTCTTTTTATTCTATTGAGATTATGTATTACCTATTTTACCCTTCAAACACTATCATGTTAACTATGTGCCTATTTTCTGAAAGGTTGAGGACTTAAATGCCTCAAAAAATTGAATGAGGACCCAAGTGCTGTATATTCCAAAGAATGAGGACCCCAACTGCAAATTTCCCTTCAATTTATTTGAATGGTGTCAAGACTTAATTGAAGTCATCCTGAGGTAAAAAAAAATTGCTAGTTCAGGTTTCTTTCGATGCTTATAAAATTTGTTGGGCAATTTAGATAACAAATTTACTATAAGAAATTTTTAGTATTTTCATGTTAAGTTTATCCAATTATGATTACTTAATTAGTAAAATCATCCATCAGAAGCATAAAATTCATCTAATAATGTTAACTTGATTAAATACATGGAAATAGTAATGACAGATAACCGGAGCAAAGCCAACTCAAAATTCCACCGGAATAACAAACACACACATATTACAGACTCCACAAGTGAGACTAATAAAATGCAGCAGCAACAAGATGATTTGGAGAATACTATGATTTTATAGTGCCATATAATATAATATACAATTTATTTTCATGCATTCTGCATCAAAATCTGAAGAATCAACCAAGTAAACCTAGAAATATAAATCATAACAAGAACAAAGATAGAAATAAGTGGGACAAAACAAGGTGCAACGAATAAAGACCAAAGAAAGTGTCACCACTTTAAGTATTAGAGGATGAGAACACCTCGAGAGTGTCCCTGAAGTAGTTAGATATTAATAAAAATAGTATATCATATAAAATGTACATTAATCAATAGACATAAAAAGTAGAAATGCCACAACAATAGCAGTTTTTACTACTTTAAATAATATAAAATATAGTGTCTAAATATGAGAAATATGCATCTTTAAGACATAGGATCTGTATCCTATTACATTATGATAAATAATTACATATGAAAAAGAAAAATATAGATCACAGACCTACAGAAGTACTGTCTTTGGCTTGTTGGTATATCAGTGGTATTAAGACAATGTGGACACAAGGGCTCAATCCCCTGCAACCTGCTATTTTGTACAAGCTAGAGGCAGTTTTTCTATTGTGCAAGTAATTTTTAGCTGCAAAAGTGGCACAATCCTGTAGGCTGAATTGGTAAGGTAGAGTAGTTATCGTATTTGTTAACCATCTCATCTAAAAGCTTTAGATGTTAAAAGGGACAACTTCTATTCATTTAAATCTTGTCTTCAATATGCCCGACAGAATTCATTTTCTGATAAAAGGTCTGACACACAATTTTTCATAAATGGGTGGCGACAAGACTTGAATTCATATTTTTTTGCCTCACACCATGTTAACTATCTCATCTAAAAGTTTAAACTGTTTTAGAGGGGTCACATGTCTTCATTTTAAAACTTGTCTTCACCAGTATTAGACCCAAATATTTGCAAATTTTGTTTTGGGCAATAAATTCATGACTTAAACCTGAATTGGCTCCAGGTGCTCGAATCGCACTCGAAACCTGGAACATAGCTCTATATGCATGAATTAGATGACCTACACATAAACCATTGGCCTTGCAGAAATAATATGATAATCAGGGCAAAAATAAAAATAAAATAAAAATAAAAATAATTCAGACCAAAAGTAGCTAGTTTCATAAATTATAAAGCAGGCAAAGGTAACCAGCTGTATTAGTCATCAGTTGATAAACTACTGTAGCCACATGGTGCACAAGCTTTAAGGCACAACTGACGCCATTCAGCTACCTCAGCAAGTGACCATCCATGCATAAGCCTTTTCCCTCTCTAGGTTCTATCAAAGAATCAACAATGACATGCACCACTTGATATGCAAAAGAACTCCAAGATAAAAAGCATAAAACTGTAAATGCATTAAACTCAGACATATTGATCTTGTGAAGAGATCCGAGGCCTTAAGGAATTCGGAGAGGATCTATATGGAATAGAAAAAGAACAGATTTAGGGAAATTTTAAGTACCAGCTCTGGAGGTAGTAGATCTGGTTCAGTGAAAAGCCTTTCTGAAACCTTTGCTTTTGCAAGTTGTTCAGCAAGAGTGTGCAAATTTAGGGATAGAAATGGTACCTGCACAATTACAAATGCAACATTTATCAGAAGGAAAAAAAAAATATTTTCTTCTTATTTATTTTATATACACGAGGAAGAAGTAGAAAAGGAAAAAGGTAAAATGAAAAAAAAAAAAAACACTTAGATAAACCTAATGCAGCATTTTCCAGCATCGAACTGGTGATAATTGTAGAATCACTGTTTAAAAAAACTATTTGAGGCTTATGCCTCAAATCCTGCCTCACGTGAGGCTTCCATAAAATGCCTCGAATCCCGCCCTTTAAGTACCATTTGTGAGACTAAGTCTCAAGATGACTAAGTTGTTTGCCGTCTGTCTTACATTTCTGGACATTCTATTACGAGCGTTACCTTTTTGGGCTATTTTCTTTTCTTCTATTGATTTATTTTAGGTTTGTTTGCAAGATAAACTTTTAATTTTGTTAATTTGTTTTATCATGGATTTTTTAAGATGGTGAATGATTTATTATGAGAATATTTTTGTACTTTTATATTCTTTTGAATTTTTTATTAGAGTAACTTGAGGCTTACGCTTTCAAAGTGTCTAGCTAACCCGATTAAGCCTTTTAAACATTATGTAGAATAGCTGTTAACAAAAGATTTCAAAGCCAAGGAGGTGGACTTGAGGCTTAGTCTTCATAGAATTACACAAGAAAGAATTGAATTGGATGAAAGACCCACTTTTCTTAACGTAATAGAGTTTTAAAGGTGATGTGCCCTTTCCTATTATTCCCCATGTGAATAAACTCATACATAAAGATGCAAAAAAAAAAAAAAAGAAATCAAATATGAAAGAGAACATACATAAAAATGAAAGGTTATCGCATTTTTTTAATGGTATGTTAACCGAATCTTAGGTTGTGTTTGATTGCGAGCAAAGGCAAATGGGTGGAAAGAAAACATTTTCCATGGAAAAGATTTGCTAAGAAAATATTTTCCGGCAATTGGAAATGTAGTGTGTTTGATTGGATTAAAATTAGTCCTAGAAAATGTAGTCTTTTTTTGCTTTTGGTGTTTGATTGTCTTTATTTTCCATGGAAAATGTAGTATTTTCAACTTTTGTTATTTGATAGCAACTATTTTCTAAGGAAATTATCACATTTTCCATGACTAAAATATTGGAGAGAAAAATTGAACTTTTACTATTGACAATTGTTAAATTATAATTTACCATTTTTTATGCATATTTCCACCATACATTTTATATAATCTAATACAAATTTTGAAAAAATTCTATTGTACGTTGAATTACCACAAGCATATGGATTTGTTAAAAAGTAACTAAAAGTGAGTTAAATAGTAGCATTCTCATGAGGCCTACGATTTACACTTACGTAAACTAAAATAAAATGTCCTATATTTTGAATAAACACAATGGACTAACTTAGTTAACTACATTAAATTTACTTAATGATTTAGAGCAACTTAAATTTGCTTAAAAATTATTAATTTTGCCAAAAAATTAATAATTTTGCTTAAAATTATTAATTTTAAGCAAAATTAATAATTTGCTTAAAAAATTAGAGCAACATAATGATTTAGAGCATTTTATATAATTTGCTTAAAATTAATAATTTTGCCAAGACATTATTTTGCCAACTTAAAATTATTATTTTAAGCAAAATTATTAATTTGCTTAAAAATTAGAGCAACTTAATGATTTAGAGCATTTTATATAATTTGCTTAAAAATTAATAAAGGCTTCTTAATTTAAGGAAATTCCTTCTTGCCAATTTTCATTTGCCATGGAAAATTGATTCTACTCATTTGGCAAGAAAATATTTTCATCATTTTCATGGAAAATGGGTCACGTGCATGGAAAATGGAAAAAGTTTGCCATGGAAAATTTTGTGAATGAAACAACCCAAAAGGTGGAAAATGGGTGGAAAATTTGTATTTTCCATGGCAAATTTGGTGTATCAAACACAACCTTATATCTTTCAACTTCGATTTTTTAGTCTTTCAAGTATTAACATTGTTTTTGAACGAAAGTAAAAAACAGAGAAAATAAAATTTAATTTGTTCAGATAATGTTAACTCTTTTTCTTTCATTGTACTTTTATTGGATTTTTGGGATTCTAACTTTTCTCAATTACTAATCAATTTGTTAATTCAACAAGTAGTAGTGAAGTACCACCAGCGTGATAGAATGCAATTCCAAGTGATAAGACATAGGATAAAAGGTATATTATGATGTAACCATGACATTATCAATATTGTGCCAAAAGGATTATAGGGATGTATAACATGACAGTTCATGCGTAAATCTGGCAAAATCTAAAACTACCACAGAAGATTAAACATTATCAGATATTAAACAAATTTTAAGTACATGGCCAACCACCCCTTATACAAAACCCTATTTAATTGTTATAGAGTGCCAAACATCTCTTGCAATTTCACCATTCTAGTGAATAGTGCTATCCCATTTTCGATCAAGGTTCCAGAGTCTCTTTTTGGGGTAACCAACAAAATTTAAGGTCTTGATACATTATATGGATAAATATGGATTTAATATTATTTTTTTTTTTTTTTTGGGGAAGGAATAGGATTCTGTTTAAGTGATCAAAGATGTATTAATTCACTAACTACAGGCTTAGCGGCCAATGGAAGCAGATAATGGTCACAGAAAGAAACAGAAGGCCACATTTATCTTCATTCATAGCAGCTACTTTGACAGCAGAAGAAAGATGCAAATCACTATCAAATTTGGGAAAAAAGAATAGGTGAGAATTCCGAGGATATTGTTGCACAGAAGCATACTACTATGTCCTGATAATATGGTGAATAATTACCATGTAGAAGTCTGTGATTACAATTTTATTACTCTACTTCTCTCTTTTTAACAAACTCTTAGTGCATCTAGAAAAACAATAATGGACAAGTAGAACAACTTCAGTTTTTATATAGTGGAGAAAGAAAGATTACCTCATAACTGGTAGTAGACATGTCGTCTTCCAGCTTAAAGCTATCATCTGCTACCCATGACATAATGCTTTGCCCTCTGGCAGAAAGCAATGGACCTAGCCCTTGAGTGAAGTCTAAGAAAAACTGAAGTCAATCCCCAGTCATATTATCCACAAGACTATAATGCCTAAAAATTTAAATAACATTTTGATCAATTAGGCCATCTTTTGCCTCATTTAAAATTTTCATTCAATACACAAGCCAAGATCACACAATTAAAGTAATATTTTAGACCCAAGATGTAGGAGGTAGGATGCATGTCTAGTACATATATAAGTGTGCTAGAGAAGTTAAGTCATCATCAAACGCACACTCCTTCAACTCCGACGCCAAATAAGTTGGAATAATTAAAATCTCCTCAATAAATATTTAAAAGCTATGTTAAAAGAGCGATAGAGTTAATGAAGGCACCATTTTTTTGGATAGACAAATAAAAGGACAACATTATGATAGAAGCCAAACCTTTTACATCCATTTGCTATTTTATAGAAGAAAAGAAAATCAGAAGGGACTCGACAAAGTAAAACAATGCCCAAGTACATCTTACTTTTGACCGTGATTCAAAAAACATGTTACGTCAAAACTGCCGAAGAGTTGTTACCAAAAGAGTGGGTACAATGTTAATTAGGGATAGAACAAGTTCATGAACCTAAGCATAAATTTCTTTAGGTTCTTCTCCAATAAACGTCATTGACTAATTTTAACCAAGGCTAGGATTTTGATTAGAATGATATGATAGGGCACACTTCGTGCTTGTTTGGTAAAGTTTATTTTTGTAGATTAAGCAGTGGGTCCTAAAGAATGTGTAGATAAAGTGAATAAAAGTTATGAGTCCTATAGGAATAAAAATAATGTTTGACCAACTTATAAGTACTTGTAAACACTCCCAAACATGATATTCATATAAAGAATATCAAATTCCTAAGCTAGTCATTAGATGATTGTGGGTGTATGTGTCAATTAAAAAGATCAAAACAAACCAATTCTTCTTAACAGATACTTATTTTCAGGTGAGAGGGGCATTGGTTGTTTGCTTTTTAAGGGTGAAGAATATACCATCAAGGACATCACTGAGCGAAGAAAAGATATCAGAAGAATAATTTCCTTGAGACTGAGCCTTGGCCTCTGAAAGTAAGTAAACATAATCAGCGCCTTTACTCTTTCGCACAACATCAGTTGCCTGGCTACTACTCCCTTGGGCTGTGTTCTCTGAATCCAAAACAAATTCTTCTT
This sequence comes from Forsythia suspensa, assembly GCA_023638005.1. Lineage (NCBI taxonomy): Eukaryota > Viridiplantae > Streptophyta > Magnoliopsida > Lamiales > Oleaceae > Forsythia > Forsythia suspensa. The sequence goes on from CM042663.1 coordinate 1,229,889, forward strand.
CATACCGATCCCAATTGGATGGGAGTGTCCTAGAACTCTGAGATTGTTGGGGTTTCTCTGCAACTTGCTTGCCAGGCTGCTTCTTTCCACCACTTGCTGTAGCTGAGCTAACAGAAGGTACTTTTGATGTCTGATGCGGATTATGCTTCTTACTGTGATGTAATGAGTGTGCTCTCTTTGATTTCGCCAATGCTTTTGTATCCATTATTCTATAAAATGGTCTGTAGAACTTCCAACTGAAAAAAAAAAGAAAGCAAATGTTCACAGACGATTTTAACATTTCATCACTAGAAGACTTCTGCTAAAATTCAAATTATGAAAACAAAAATGATTTTAGAAAGTTTAGTAAAAAGGGAACACAAAAACAAGAAAAACATTGACAAAATCTAATTTTGTCCACATTAACACGGTTTCCCATGAAACCTAATATATTTACAAGAGATTTTGGCGCAAATGGTCCCTAACTTTTGTCCTCAGTGTGGAACTGGTCCCTAACGTTTATTTTTTGACACATAACTCCCTAACCTATATGTTTTTGTGCACAATTGGTCCTTATGGGGATGAAAAAACAAATATGTCCTTAGTTTTAATTAAAAAAAATTGTATATAGATTCCTAATCTTTACAAAATGTGCAAATGGGTCCATACATTTATTAAATAATATTTAATTTTGCATACTAAATATATCATTATAGAAGTGTGAATTAAATTTTGTATAAGAAAAAATATAAAATTATTGTGCTTTAAATATATTTAATTGTTATGTGATGTGAACAAAAATTTAAATAAAAATTAAGTTAAATAAATAACAAAATAACACATATGATTTTATGTGTTTTATTTTAGAACGAAAATAAAACGATAAATTAAAATATGAAAAATACAGTTGGATGTCTAATATTTGTAGTTAATAAACATATAGCTCAATCAAATAAAAGTATTTGACCATCAAGTTTATGACAAAGTTATTTTTTTTATACAACGATAAAATAAAAATTTAAATTTTAAATAATATAATTACTTAATGATAAAAATAAAAATTTTATTTGACATGTTTATTAATAAAGTGTTAATTCAAAAAAAAAAAATCATTAGTTTTCTTTTATTTTTTATAGAAAATAAAAGTATTGAACCAATTTGTACTTTTTGCAAAAGTTAGCAACCAAACTACAATTTCTTTTTATTAAAATTAAGGGTGTATTAGTCTTTTTTATCAAACAAGGACCAAGTTACGCACCAAAACACATAGATTAGAGACTTCTGTGCCAAAAAATAAACATTTGGGACCATTTCGACAAGCAAAGGTTAGGGACCATTTGCGCCAAATTCCTATTTACAATGCTGGGAGTTAATTTTTCCACCATAGCACGCAAGCTCTTTATCAAACTTAAAGCAGAAGGCAGAAACTTTTTATCAATTTCAGAATTTACTTCATTTGGCACCTATTTCATTAACAATCGACTTGAAAATCCAATATTTTAAAAGAACAAGAAGTCTTAAGCAGAGGCGGAGCCACCTGGGGTCTAGTGGGGAGATTTTGGTCCTGGATATTTCATCGATTACACTTAAGGGATGGCAGTTCCAAAGGCAAGGATAAAACCATAAACAACCACATCAAAATTTAAACAGAAATATTTTCGAGAAAATTGCTGTTGCGAGAGGAAGGTTACCATCAAGAAACAACAATTTTGGAAAAAAATAAGTTCTAAGGTGCTAGAAGAATAGAATAGCGATAGATAAAGCTGGACAGAATCTCAGATGTTGAAATTAAATCATTCACAACAATCAAATCGATTGCGAAATCAACAAATAATGCCCAGTAAAATTTAAGCATGTTTTTACACAAATAAATCTGACATTACCTTCCAAGTTTGATGATTAAGAAGATGACTAGAAAACACTGGAAGTCTGCAATACAAGATAAAATTATGATCTCGTCCCCTTTTCCCTCTCCTTCACATTCAATTGCTCCCAATTTCTAGTGTAATACCAAGGATTTCCCCCTTCTATTGTACTTAAGGACCTGACTTAGACCAAGAAGATTGGGTTTTCGTTGGGCTATATACGGCCTATAACAAAACATGGTCAAATGGGCTTCTACCGGGCTTTAATCAATTTTGCCTACTCATTATTGGGTCCCGTGCCCGAGCAAATTGTTATAACTACTATACCATTTCATTGCAGTAGAATTTGACCGTAACCTCTATTATAATAATAGATTGAGATGGTAAACAGATTTTGAAGATAATCGGTGAGAAAAAATTATTGATTGAAAGAGATAAATTGAGGAGTTGAACATATTTTGAAGATGATCGATTGAAGGAGATGATCGAATCGAGAGATGGATTGAAGTGGTTAGTAAATTTTGGAGGAGATAATTTTGTGGTGGAGGAGATAATTTTGTGAGGGAAGAAATTGAAGACGTAGTGACACACTAATGTTTAAGTATTTTTTTCTTTTCGTAACGGAGAAAACTCCCAACGATCATTAGGACTGGGCAAAAAACCTATGAAGTTTATTAATCGATCGACGACCCGAACGCGCTTTGGGTCAATTTTTGGGCCTGACTTGATTTTAGAAAAGAATAATTTTTTTTTTTATTTTTCTTCAACCTGGCCTAAACTGAAAACTCCGAATCGACCCAAAATGGTTCGGGTCGGTTTCGGACCCATTTTTTAGTATTTTTTGTAGTTTCGGTTTGGCAAAAGTCAAATCGATTTTTTTTTTTTTCGGATTGGGTTGGGTTGGGTTGGGTTGGGTCGAAAATCCACCTAACTCGACCCACGTCCCCCCCTAACGGTCGTGACAAGTACTATGCATATCAAATAAGTAACTAACTAGTATTTAATCGGTGAGATTCGATCGTATGATCTGTTCTCAAATAAAAAATTTGACAACAAAAATAATTTCAATAAAAACCCATAAAAAAGAACATAGAAAATCTAATATCTTAACCAAAACAAAAACAAAAAAAAAGAAAACACTATTTATAGTTTGAAGATGATAGATTGTGGCGGTGAGTAGAACTTGGTGAGTAGAATCATTTGAGGGAGAGAATTGAGAGAGAATTTCATTTAAAGGGATAAATTAAAGTTGTAGTGACACACACATATATAGTCTTTTTTCTTTTCTTTCCATAGTATTATAGGATTTGTAACATATAATATTTGCAAGAGAGAACTTGTAATTGATGCAAGGGCTAGAGATTAAAACATATATGAATTGTAGAAGGTAAAATTAGTAGATGTTTTAGTTTTGCCTACTAATTTGGCATAGATATTCAATTTTATCATTAATCTCAAAATAGGTGTTCAATTTCATCATTAATCTCCCATTCCAATTCATAGATTATTTTTATAAAAAATCAATTGTTGAATATTTAGTTATTTAAATTTGATATGTAATTGTTGAAGATATATATGAAACTAAAATATATTAAATTTAATAGCCATTAAAATTTAAATAAATTAAATAATAATTGATTAACATCATATTAATTGTGTCTATAATGTAAATTAAGAATTTACCTAAAATGCTTTTCTTATATATGCTAATTCTTTTCTGTTATGATTAATATATTTTATGTAAATTAATTTGATTAGATAATTTATAATTAAGTATATTTGTTTATTATTATAATATTTTTTGGTCACCAAATTGAACAAATTATCCTACGAACTAACAAATCTTGATTGAAAAAAACACCTAAAATCCTAAACTAACAAATTACCCTAAAACTATACAACCCAATTTCTAGCCCAAACACAAAAAAGGTAAAAACCCAAAATCACACAAACCCTAGAAATTGTCAACCCAATTTCCAACCAAAAATCATCCCCATTTTCATCAAATCACCAATCTCGGACCAAACTTTGCGATATCATATACCAATTTTCGGACATACTCGTTGCTACATTGAATGCGAGTTGAAAACTACACATTTGGAGTCGAGCTTCATTTATTCCAAAAAATATTGATCCAACGATTCTGAAATATTTCTAAAATACAAAGAATTTGATAGATTATTTACATCAACACTTACATTTAAATCAAATTCGCATAGATAAGGTGATGAATATTTATTTGTGTTCAAATTTTATTTTATTTATGTTTATTTCAGATATAATATGTGGTGATTTTACCATTATAATTTTTTAAATAAAGGAATTTTAATTATAGATTCTCCAATTTGATTCTATTTTGTTACACTTTGTCAATTGTGTTACTGCATATATTAGAGATCATGCTGCCTTTGAGAAGACTTACAACTTTTACAATTTCTTTTTTCTTGAATTTTAAATGAATGAATTATAAAATTTTCAAAAAATAAGTATGTTAATACATTTTATTTGAAGATTTTGAACATGTTGTGGCCTAATTTTATCACATATAACTAGTAACAAGATGTGTTACAACTTAGTTTTTGGTTTTGAATTATGTTGTTATTAAACTTGTCCTATAGTTTATTATTGCATGTTTGTTCAAACATATTATGTTTTCACATTTTTCACATAGGATAACATGATGTGTTATTGTGTATTTGAGAACTCGTATTTCATATTCAGATGGGGCAACATGGTGTATTACTGTCTTTTTTTTTTCAAGAGTTGAAATCATGCTTTGGACAAATTTTTATTTTGAGTATTTAAATATGGTAGCATTACTGTAATAGTCTATTTTAATTTTGTTTTAAATAATTGTTACTGCATATTAATAGGGTATCGTTAACTAATAGGGTTTCATTATCGTTAACGTCTATTAATTGATGTTGTTTTTCATACTTGTTTTATGGTATGTTATTACATGTTTGTTCAAGCATATTGTATTCATTTTTTTAGATAGGGTAACATGTTTGCTTTGAGAAATTGTACTTTAATTCAGATAGGGTAACATGGTGTGTTATTGTCTTTTTTTTTTTTTTTTTTTTTTATTTTTTGCAGGTATGTAATCCATTATAATCTTCTTGCATTACTATGACAAATTGAATCAAAACAATGAATACAACAATTTCAAGAAATCTAGAATTCTAGTCCGCTAGAATGCACATACAACATTCTTGTTGATGATATATATTTGGAATTGAAACTCAATCAAACAAGAATGGAGATAACAATATAATATGAAGTGAAGAATAATGAGCCTCTAATAAAAATTAAAACCAACAAGACTTTGATGTTCTATTTAGAATTGAAGAGAAAAGACAAGATCTTACAAATTTTCCATTGTGCTTTGGTATTTCACATGTAACATATATTAAAAAAGCACTTATTCTTGATGAAGGGCATCTTTTGGCAAATACAACGAGTACAAGTTCGGAGATACTTCAAGTACAATTACATGAAATAAATTATTCAATACTCACAGCCCCTCCAAAATTACCAACCAGAGAAGACATTATGAAGTTTCTCATTACATATATACTAGATGTTGAGAAAATGATTATGGAAGTTGAAACCGCTGTGATTTCTCATCCAACTGCCAATAGAATTGAAAAAAAAAAAATAGATTTTTCTCAATAAAGAGGTGGTGGAAAATAGTATTGAAATGCATGCCATGCGGAACCACTCTTACTTCAAGACAATAAAATTCAGAAAAAAAAGTGTACAAAATGCATGGATGCTAGTTGTCAATGGCCTTTTAGAGTTTCAAATGTCCAAAAAACAGAATGAAGTACATTAGGAATGAACACATGTGCTCAATGAATGTGATGTTAGGAGATGATTGCCAAGCATCAAGTTGGAGTGTGGCAAGCTGCATCAAGTATAAGAATACACTTATGCAAAAAAAAAAAAAAAAAAAAAAACACTCCACTTGACATAATAAACGACATGGTGAATGAGTATATAGTGTCAATAAGTTATAATAAAGTTTGGAGAGCTCAAGAGCTTGCATATGTAGAGTTAAGAGGTGATCTAGATGAATCATATGAAAACTTCCAACTGGTAAATGTTGAAAATAACAAATGCGTGATTAGTTACAAAACTAAAGACCGATCCAAGCAACATGTTCGAGTACACTTCATGGCTTTAAGAGCTTCTTTGCAATGATGAATGTATTATAGACATGTAATTGCAATTCATGGTACATTCTTGAAGAGGTATTATGGTGGTACGCTATTCATGGCACGTACCTAAGGCGCCAAAAACAACATTTTCATATTGACTTTTGGAGTAGGGGACAACGAGAACAACAATTCATGAGAAAACATATTGAAGAAAACTATTGAAAAGAGAAAAAAATAACATAACAGATCCCTATAATACATTGGCTAGAGCCTACACAAGGCTGAATTTGACAACCATATGAGACAACTTGGCAATATCGACAAAAAATTTTGGCATTATTTGGTAAGTTTTAATTTTATTACTATAACATGATACTTTTAATACTTATAATGTAGTGGTTGACAAGCATTTGCTCTTCATATGTCGGAAGATGCTGAATATCATACGTGGTTGAGGTCCTACATGACAAAAAAAAAGAGGTATCAACAACGACTTCTAACATAGTCGAGTCATGTGAATTCAATTGCAAAACCGGCATAGAGTTTCCTATGAATTACTTGTTGGAATTATTAAAATGCCTTGTGCAAAATTGGTTTTCCAAAATTGGGACAATGCACACTTAACTTTCACTAAGCTTGCAACAAAATATAAATGTATGATACACGGGAAAATTCAAGAGACGCAGCTCATAACTATAGTTACTTTATTGTTAACATTCAACATATTATGAGTATTGTTTAATAAATCGGACTCAGTATCTGTTCTCAAAATGTTATTATGTGCAACATATTTGTATGTTTTAGAAGCTTTTAAGTGTTCTAGACAAAATTTTCATTTCATTACTAGTAACATGTTATTTCTTTGAGTGTTTTAATTATATTGTAGACAAATTTTTCATTTGATAACCACTTGGCGTTTCTCGGGTAAGTTTGTCAGACATAGTCATATTCCCACGATTATTCTTCTTTTGATTTCATGATTTATTTGGACTGTGAGGAATTATGCGAAGTACCAAAATATCTCTATGAAACCAAGACGGATCATCTAGAGAGTATACCATACTATTTTCCTACTACATACATGCCGTTTGTTTTGGATTATTCATTGGCGAGGGGGATCTAGATATTGCTCTTCTTTTTGATATCTCTCTTAACTACTCTATTAATTCATCCCCTTGTCTAAGTTTATTGGTGTACTCTACTAGTGGAATTTTACAAGGTCAACACTGATGGATGCGTCAAAAATAGATTTGCGAGCGGATGAGGGATTATTAGGGATTCACCAGATTAGTGTGTTCACGCCTTCTTCTCTTCATATGGCGAGTGTCCTATTTTGGAGGCCGAACTCAGGACTATTCTTGACGGTATGATCGAAGGACTGTACTATTAGATTTATGGATTGAGGCCGACTCTACTTTGGCCATTCACTACATCACCAGAGGTGAAGGACCTTAGTCTATTCAAGCCACTCTTCGCTACATCAGACATCTCATTGCTTTCGACCGTGATACTATTTCTTATATTTATTGCGAGAGCAACCAGGTGGCTGATGTACTTGCTTTAGAGGGTTAGGATCGTCGTTACTATTTTGAGTACAGCGCCCAGGGCTTACCACAGTGCTACAATAACTTAGTTCAGATTGATAGACACGGGCTTCCTATAGTTAAGGGTCTATAGATTTTTCACAACTTATTGTTTGGGAGGTGGTACCTCCTTATTCATTACTTTATTATTTATTTATTTATTTGTTTGCTTTAGCTCTTTTAATTGAAGGTCAAGTTTTAGGCCCCCCTTCCATGTATATTTTATGAGTTATTTATATAAGGTTGGGGTATCCGAACTCTTCCATCATTTTCTGGTTGAGGCCTGACAACTAACGCTGAGGATGTGATAGTGTGTTGACTACAAAAATAAAATAAAATAACATGCTATATTACTAATTTTTTTTAGTTGTTTTTTAATCATGCTGTGGACACTTTTTTAATTGGGTAGTCGAGTGTTTTATTATTAGATAACATACTTTGTTATTGTCTAATTTGGAAGATTTTAATCGTGTTATGGATAGGTGTCTTCATCTAATCAAGTGCTATATCATATTAACCTCCTATTAAGTGAACATCATGAACAGACTTGCTCATGCAAGAGATTCTAAATGAATGAGATACAATGCAAACATGTACTAGTGTTAATTGCAGGCAAAACATTTTAGTTCTTACAACATTTACTCTAAATTCTACACAAAGGATCGTCATATATGGACGAAAACGAATAATCTTTCCACTTGAGAACTATGCAAATTAGGTTATGCCGAATGATGTCCGCTTGAAAATCATACTGCCACCAATCCCATGAAGAAAATCTAGAAGATGTATAGAAAACCGACATTGATTAAAATGTATTTGATGGTTTGGAGATAATAAAAAAGCAACATCAATGTGCTAGAAATAAACAAAAGAGCACTCAATGTTACGATAAAATAAAAAATTTAACATAATTTTGATATACAAAATATAAAACAAGCACTCATAGAATTACCATTTCTTGTTATCAACTTTAAGAATGCTAAAGTCAAACGGTGGGTTGAGAATTTAATTATCATCATAAAACCTCTCGTTCCTGCAATATAATACTTAAAAGAAAGCATGAAATCCCATTTTGAAATTTGAATGTTTTTTTCAAGGCAGTGAGGTGGTCATTGGTCAATATAGACCTAATGACAAAGTTCAATTCTTGAACTTGGAAAATACTTCAGAGATTTTATTATCTATTTCCCAGTAATATTAATAAAATAACTACCCTCCTCCTTCATTTTGAGGTAAAAGACAAGTAAAGAAACAAACATACCCTTGGTGACAACAATTTACTTTTCCCTAAACCCCCCCTTCAATTATACGAGAGAGAGAGAGAGAGAGAGAGAGAGAGAGAGAGAGAGAGAGAGAGAGAGAGAGAGAGAGAGAGAGAGATATATATATATATATAGTAAAGGTGATTATGAATAGGTGGACCTTGAAAGTTGAAGCCTTTGAGGGGTGTTGGAGAAGGGAAGAATATTCTAAGTCACCAAAGTTCAATAACTAAACTCCAAACATTATATTCTTAAAATACTCAGAAAGCAAAAACATCATTAGATTATGATTAATGATTTAAGGGTTTCAAGTAAAGTCAGCCCATAAGGAGACGACTGCTACGCACTTCTAAACATTCACAGCCTTTGTCAGTTGCCAATTTATATATATGTACCACGCATCTATACTAAGCTAATTAATCTTGTCTACATTCATTCATTATGGTCTTATTTTAACTCTTCATGTTTTATTATTTTGAGTCTCACTATTTTATCATTTTTATTTAAAGCCAAAACTGAATTTTATAATACAAATAACTACGAACGACAAGCGAAACAAAAAGAGAAATACAATCAGTCCAACGACGAACATCTAAATCAACGTAAGCAAAAGACGTAGCTTTATCGGCTACTTTATTCTCGTCACCGAGGGATAAAACAACAAGAGCCATATTCTACATCAACAAGTAAAGATAAATAATATTCGATAGAGATAGTCGCATTGGGCTAGCTCAATCCGAAAACCCTCTTCTTTATAAAATAATTGAATGCTTGTACACTACAAAACATCCCACATGTAATTTTTTTTTCGAGGAAATAAGATGAAAGCTCTTGTATATTTATATTGATATCCTCACAACATTCCAAATGGAGAGATCGACTCATTCATTAAGGATTACAAATTAAATATCAAGACAAATGTTGTTTGGTTCTTTCTCTTTTAATTTACTCAATACATATTAAAACCTAGTTTAATTTATTAAGGGCACTAGTCAACCTTTAGCTCTCAATCAACAAACCTTGTTAGTTGTTTCATTGTATTCTAATTTATTTCTTTTCAATGTAAACAAATGCTCCACCTTTGTCATTGTTTGATTGAAAAAAGAAGTTCGTCCCAAGAAAAAAAGTTGCCTTAGTAATGTTTCACACACTAGTGAAAAAAAGAAAATAAAAAACAAAAGACGATAATCATGACATCGAATAACAATAAAATAAATATATACAACATATAGGAGTTTGAACTACTCATCTTAACAAAGTTGACATTTTAAGATGGAACTCCAAATCTTAACTTCAAAATCGAGAACACATGAAGTAATTATTGTCTAATCTTTTCACTTAAACTTTATGCCAACACACATATATATAAAACCAAACAAAATATATTTGATGGATATGCAATTATAAAAGTCAGAACTTGAACTCCAACACATTTCTTTAAAGAAAAGATTTGCTTTAATGACTTTAGAAAAAGCAATAAAGTGGGGGTGAACCCATCATCTAACATTCAATGAGAAGGAGTCATCTAACAATCAAACTAACTTGAATCCATGACCAAACCCTTCGTCGTCGTCATAAGCTGGTATATTATTTTTATTTTTTTATTTTATGTTTTATGATTTCAAGTGGGGTAAAAATTCATTGAAGTGTGGGACTGCCGTAGTCACACACTGTCCTAAGGACGATTATTCCCTTTTTATGCTTGTGTTCTCGTCGTTTTCTTTGGATTTTACTTTGCTTTGACAGTTGTGGCACGTGCATGGCTTCTGCATTCTTCATTATAATCCATGAAATAAAGGGACAAGTCACAACATGCAAATCTTTTGATTTGCTCGTATATATTTTTCACATGTTGTCTGGTTTTAATTGCTAATTTTAGTTTCTTGAGATTGGGAATTGGTATTCAATTCTTTATTACTCGTCCAAGCATGTTTTAAATAAATTTTAAGACATCTTATTTTGTAAGATAAAACCTTATATTAACCTAATCAAACCATTTTTCGTTTTATACTAAACAAAACAAAATTGAAAGGTTTTACTAATGTGGGATAAGAGAGATAGACATTAATCCTTTTAGATCACCCACCTTCTCGATTTGATTTCAATTAAAATGAGTTTGTTAATAACGCCAAATAAAGTTTCTGATTGGACCACAAGTGTGGAAATTTTATTGAAAAATATGAACAAAATACGAAGGAAGAGGACTAGGCCAAGACCTTCAAACAAAGAAATCAACAACCAAAAGATGATACCACACTTAATTGAAACCAATTAGGGACCAATTGAGCCTAACTGAAATCAATTTAGTGCAAATACAAAAGACAAAAGCCAAACGGCTTGAAGACCCATAAGAAGAAAGCAAATTAAATAAAACTACACACACGACCAACTAACGCCCTCTTGATTTACTTGTATCTCCTTGCTATTCTAATTTTCACGTGCCCTCGTCACGTTCCTTGTCATAATGTATCAAGTGAGATTCTTTGATGGCTTATAATCGCTTTCGTAATCACTGTACCTGGATTAAGCCAATCTGAATCCAGTCATTCATGCGATTATCACACATTCCTCATCAAAATCTCCATGCCATAACAATAGATACAAAAATACAAATGAATAGCTAGAAAGATTCTACACTCGATGTATATTAACGAGAAGTATGACTAAGACGAATGAAGTACTCCCCATAAGTTTATTTTTTGTACCTTTAGTCAGAAGTCAAACCGAACCCCTTTTTAAATGTTTGTTATGTTTTACCTTGGTTTCTAATAAAAATGTCACCTGATGGTTTAAAAAAAATACAAATGAATAGCCACAAGCTTTTTTTTTTTTTTTTTTTTGTATTGTTTTGTTTTGTGATGAATCAAATAAGTTAAAACATGCCTGTAAATTCCCTCAAAAATATTTTTTGAATTCACATAGATTCAATCTTTTGTCATATCATTACATGCTAAAATCAATTGAAAATGATATAAGCAATATGAGATTGGATATGAAAGTGTGGTGCTAATAAAAGAATTATTTCACCGTCCACATTGAAGGTGGTATTTGTGAGTGAGGTTAGAGCGAAGGAAGTATCTTTCTATTCAAGCACAAAGGAATACGTCGGGATGCTTTTAGATACTTATATAGAGAATATGACGAAGTTAAGGACTTCTCCAACTTAGAGTACGATAATAAATTTATGAAATCTCCTTCAAATAATGAGTCTGATTTTGACGAGGAGCCATAGAGGCACTATACTAGGCGTATGATAACAATCACTATTACTAGGGGGCATGAAATATTGTTTCTTAAGCGTTTATTTTGCATTCAGCATTTTCGAACCACACAAATTTATTTTTATTGCATTTTAAATAGAAGGTAAGCCGCGCGCCCCTTCTGTAATCTATGATTTGTTTTATCTTCGTTTTTAACAAAATATGCCATGGTTTTAAATAAAAAAAATAAATGCAAAAAATAGTTTCCGAGATAAGTAGATTTTCAGTCAAACTTTTCATAATTAACGACCATACATGTTTCAGTCATCAAGATAAACCAGACATAATAATTGAATGTGGGGTTTCTTGAAATTTATCAAACCAATAAGTGACATTAAACATATATATTCATGTTTGGTGATTGGAAGAAACAAGAAAGTTTTAGATTAATAATGTAAAAACCCAAAAAGCAAACAATTATGGGATAATCATTCCATTCATAAAGAAATGGGAGTCCAACTTTTCTCACACCTCATCATATGTGTCATCTTCCATTGTTGAGTCTTGGATACGTCCTCTATCCTCTTCAACCCCCCTCTCCAACTTTCACTTTTCACCGCCTCCCATGAAAAAAACCCAATATTTCATTTGTGCAAAAAATAATATATATTCTATTCCGACAGAAAGCAGTTAAAAACCTGCTATACGAGAGAGAGAGAGAGAGAGAGAGAGAGAGAGAGAGAGAGAGAGAGAGAGAGAGAGAGAGAGTTCTTGATACCTCTGTGTTATTAAGAACCTTAGTTCTTGGATGTGTGTGTGTCAATTAGAGAGATCCAATTCTGCATCTATCAGTTAGTGCTATTGAGGTTGACATCACAGCAAAAGGTATCTTTTAGCTGTTCTTTTGCTATAATTCAGACGTTTTGTGCTTGAAAATGAACTCATCTTCCCCAGTAAATTAATGAATTCTGCAGATTGAATCTCAAGGTAGAAGACAACAAAATTTCTGGAGAAAATGACAGAGGAAGTAATTTTAGTTAGTTCCACTCCAAATTTAATCAGTGAATGCAATCTTCCTCCTGTAAAGAAGAAGAGAAATCTCCCAGGCAACCCAGGTGTGCTTCCTTTTCATCAAATTCTGATTCTCTTTCCTTTATCTCTCTCTTTCTAGCTTTACCAGCCGGAGTATATTCATGGATATTCAAGCCTTTTTCCTTTTCATGTGTGATAATTAAATCATATATTTTATACAGATCCTGAAGCTGAAGTCATAGCCTTGTCTCCAAAGACTCTAATGGCCACCAACAGATTCTTGTGTGAAATATGTGGAAAGGGTTTTCAGAGGGATCAAAACTTGCAACTCCACAGAAGAGGGCACAACTTGCCATGGAAGCTGAAGCAAAGAACAAGCAAGGAAGTGAGAAAGCGCGTTTTTGTGTGCCCGGAAAAGACCTGCGTCCACCATCACCCATCAAGGGCTCTGGGAGACCTAACCGGCATCAAAAAGCACTTCTGTCGAAAGCACGGGGAGAAGAAATGGAAGTGTGAGAAGTGCTCTAAACGATATGCTGTGCAATCAGACTGGAAAGCGCATTCGAAGACTTGTGGCACTAGGGAATACAAATGTGACTGTGGGACTATATTTTCGAGGTAATGTATCTCCCCCTTCCTCCACCTGTGATGAGAGTGCCTTGGTGAAAGGCAACAAATTATTATAGAGATTGTTTACATCGTTCGATTAATAGTTACAGGCAGGCAAGTTATGATAGAGATTGTTTTGATTATCTCATAATTAAGTTAAAAAAAAAAAAAAAAAAAAAGACCATATGGGAGTTTCTTTTGCATCTTGTTCAAGTCCAGACATTTTTGTTTTGCATTTTATGAATTTTTGGTACGTATTATGGACCTGATTCAAGATTCAATTATAAAATGAACAAGATATCAACTGTCCAGCACTGCACACTTCGTCTTACAAAACAAGTCCAGAGGATATTACATGTTGGCTTAACTGATGGATTATTTTTCGAATTTCTTGCGAGTAGGAGGGACAGCTTTGTAACACATAGGGCATTTTGCGACGCTTTGGCCGAAGAAACAGCAAGGGTTACAGGGGCATCTCACATGAACAACCATGCAGCAGGCAATATTAATTATCATTTCATAGGAGCACCATTGGGGCCTAACATGGTGCAGAATTTTTCTTCCATTTTCAAACCAATCTCAAGCAGTGACCAAAATATCGATCCAACGAGACATGGTCTATTACACTGGATGGGACAGGGTTCCCAGGGCCAAGAATCCATAGCCAGAAATTTTCAAGAAATGCATCACATGGGAATTCCTATGAGTTCAGGAGTATTAAATAATTTTCCTGATCCACTTGTTATTAATTCTTGCTCAAACCCCCCACAATCTAGTTATCAGTTGAGCTGGGATTTGGGAAATAATCTTTCCTCAAATGAAGCTGAAGAATTAACCAAAAATTCACTCCCCTTGAATAATATTGAAGATCTTAGTATTCCATCATTATTCAGCAGCCAACACCAAATTCACCAGCCATCTTCTGCCAACATGTCAGCAACAGCTTTATTGCAGAAAGCTGCCCAAATAGGAGCCACCACAACTGACCCTTCCTTCCTAGGAAACTTTGGGTTTAAGTGCAGTGAAAATCCAGTCCAAAATGAAAAAATTTATGTGGAGTACTGTATGGTACAAATCCAGTAACTTCTGGCATTGGGAGTGATGTAGAGAGTTCACTGAGTGATCTTTCTGGCCTAAATCATCTTCAAATGTATCCTCCTTCGAAGCGCCAGCATGTCGAGAATGACAAGATCACAAGGGGTGAAACAAGGGATTTTCTTGGTGTTGGGATAGAGTCCATTTGCCATCCATCATCACTCAATGGATGGATATGATCATATATGTTCTTCAAGAGAAGTAATTAATCAAAGATGGAAATAAAGTGGAGTTTTGATGCTGAGAGAAAGAGAGATGACGGGTTAAAGGAAAAGGGAAGGATTTAAATATTTGCAAACTTTGTAGAGAGGAAAAGGTGGCATTGAGTGTGTTTAATGAAGGCTAAAAGATGCATAGAAAAATCTATCCAAGAGTTCAAGGGAGGTTATTCATGTATGCTATTTGAAAATTGAAAGCTGTTGCCTTTGAAATAGTAGCTTTTATTTATTTTTTGAGGAAAAGGGGGTGTCTGGTGGGGGGCAGAGAGGATGCACGAAATCCCTTTTTGAACTCCACTATTGCAATATTTCATTTATGTTCTTAGAATTGTTATCTTCTCAAAATTAAATTATAAGTTTTGTTGAAAACGTAAATCTAGTTTAGGTAAGGCTTGTCTGCTTATTGCTCATAATTAACACTTCTCTCTTTTTCCATTTTTCTTTTTCGTTTTTTCACAAGACTTTACGAACTTGTGAATTCCTCAAGGGATATTTAGTAACCTAGTAATGATATTTAATTTGTCATTGCATGTAGTTCTCACTCGTTTTTATTATTAAGTTTTAATCTTTCTTTTGTAAACGTAGAATATGTTCCTAATATTTGTATCTTAGAGTTTTTTAGTATTAAAATAACAAGTCCTAGCAGCGATTTGATTAAAAATTACTAATTAGTACAAGACTAGATGAAAATAATTACGAAGAAAATTCCACTAAAAGACTAATCCAACCTACAATTATTGAAGGTTAAAGATACGACAAACTTATACATTCAGACGTACATGCAATAGTTTTCATTAAATGAGTAATTGATACTTGAACTCATATCTTGTTTTAATGAAATAGTATGTTAAATTGTTTCATTCAAAACTTATTTATTTAACTTTCAACTTTCGCAAGGAATAATAATTTCTTTGCATACTATATACAATCTACAAGAAAAGAAAGAAAGGCAAAAGTGGATCGGATAAAAAAGAACGAGTCATGCTAGTGCAAAATGCCTACTTTTTAGTGGAATGATTGAGATGAACTATTTGACAGTGAGCAACTGCAATATATATCAGGAATTATTCAGAGCGGGCCAAAATTTTGGTTTTCCAAAACCTTGTCTTTGTGTTAATTTGCACATATGGTTGTCTTTGACCAACGTTGGAAAAGGAAAACAAATGGGGTCTCTTAACATGCATAAACCTTGAAAGGACAATGATTGTCGTGTGGTTTCTTGGCTCTTTTTAAGCACAGAGATGATGAAACAGTTGCCCAAGTTTGACCCGCGTCATGCATTTTAATCCTCTCCTTTTCTTTTGGCAGGACATTTTTAGGACCACTATATGTCAAACTCTTTTCTTTAAAATTCACGTATGTAGTTATTGAGTTAGACACGTAGTTCTCTTAATTTCTTGATAACATAACGAAAGTGTTTATTAAAGGGACATGAGACCTTGCTTCCAATATGTGAAAAGTGTCAATCCACTCCTCTTTGGATCCCTTTCTTTTAATACGTAAATATGATGAGAGTTACACGTTTCACAATGTTATTTAACTAGTTTGAAATCAGGTGAGGCCATAAGAAGGCCAAGATGTTAGATTTTTTGTGGCCCACAAGATAATTAGTTATTGAATTTGATAATATGTTTTATAGATATACTTAAATAAATAATTAATAATATAATTATTGGAGAAGTTAATTTTTATTAAAAACTCTATTTTGATGAAAAATAAAATTATTGGTTTCTACCTATAAAAATAGAAATACAATTTCTATTTAAACTACACGTACTAAAGTGCGAATAGAAATTGGAGATATGTAAGTAAATTGCACGACGGAGATTCAAAAGATTTAAGATACAAAATTAAAGATCGTTTGTTTGCCATTAAAATGGATTTTTTTTTTCATTTTTTGACTTTTGGGTTAAAATGACCAAAATGCCTTTTTTTTTTAAGATATTATAATTTATTTTGGTCAATTTTGGTCAATTTTTCCCATATCAAAAAAATGAACAAAATCCATTAATGGCAAACAAACATTAACGCTTACATGGTATCAATATCGTTCTTTACTTTGTTTTAAATAAAACCTTGAAATTTAAGATATTATAATTTATGTTCATGTTATTGTTCATATAAATTGAACAAATAAAAAATTAATATATGGTATCAGAGCTTTTGATTTATAAACTATCGTGATTTTTCATTGAAAATCTCTCTATAGTTTACGCCCCCTTTTGTTTCTTAACGAGTTTTAATGTATATCGCGACATAGCAATTCCTTATGTATAGTTTGTTAACCACAAAGTGGTCAAAGTAGAATCTTTCGAGAATATCAAATTGATTAACAAAGTGTATGTATGTTGTATCCTTTACTAAATATGCTTATTAATGATACATAGTACATGTGTAACAAGTTTGTTAATCAAAGAGATATTTTGGTCACTCAAAGGTGGACAAGCCATCATATGATTAATCAAGATAACGTGGTAATTGACATTTTTTTATTGGTCGTTTTATATATCCAAAGACAATAGAACGGCCCACTTGAGAAATTCTTAGTTGTCCACTAAAGATAAATACAAAGCATAATAATTGTTATTTATAATGGTGTATCGTGTTATCTATCCAAATGAGAGTTTCGATATATATTTATTGTTTGTTTAAATCTGATTTATCTCACATCTTAAAGCATTGATGTATAGATCACCTACTTTATTGTATCAATTAATATTTTTCTTCATTATTATATTTCATCTATTTTGATAATTAATGAATTAATTTCTTAGATTAGCATAAACAAGTCTAATTTTTCTTAGGTGTTTTGGATCTTGATCTAGACTTTTTATCCGAGAAACTTATTGCTATTATTGATAGAAGTAGTAAAGAAGAAAATATTTTTTTATAAAGTTTGGAAAATATTGAATAGTTGAATTTTGAGAATTAGCAAGCAATATTAAGATAAACCTTCTATAAATGATAAAAATATTTGGAGTGTCTAGAATCTGAATTGTTGATCTTCCACTTTATGACTAACTTTACCACCATGAAATTTGATGGTAGATGTAGCATATATGAATATGTCATAGAAATAACTAATATAAAAGTAACGTTGAAAACCTTAATGATGAAATAATTCCTTTTTAGTTCATTTTGAACTTTTTGCCTCCTCAGTACGTACATATCATTATAAATTGTCTATAACACTACAAGAAATAAGTGGAATGTAAGTGAATTGACTAACATGCTTAATACAAGATAGGACTTAAACGACAAGGAATTAATTATGTTAACTTTATCAGTCAAGAAGTTGAAAATAAACTTAGTTAAAGACAAAAGAAAAAAATTACTACTCAAGATAAAGAATGAGCCTCTTAAAGTTATTGAGACTCAAAATAAGGAATGTAATAATGATTAGTGTCAATTCTTTAAAACATATGTACACTATTTGAAAGATTGCCATAATGTAAGGCATGGTTAAAAAATAATTGTAAGCCTAGTGCTTTTGAATGTTTTGAACTATATTTAATTAGAGTTCCTTATAATTGTTAGTGGATGAATTATAGAACTATTATATATGTTTCCAACTTAATGTAGGGATTCTCTTCAATCAAAATCTTAAAGACATTGATATTTTTGGTCCTTTTTGATATACTAAATATTTGGTGGACAAAAATATTTTCAAGTTATGATTATTTATGTAAGTTGCATGATATAACTCAAGCAATGGACATAGAGGTGTATGTAAATGAAGTATAAAGACAATTAGATAGAAATGTGAAAATTATACGATCTCATATAAATGGTAAACATTATGAGAAGTAATACTTGGGTCTATTTCCTAAACTCTTCAATACACTATGTTAGGTACACCACAGCAAAATAGAGTAGCTGAAAGGCATAATTGTATTATGATGGATATGGTTAGGAGTATGATAAATAATTCATCTTTATCCTTATTGTTGTGGATGTATGTTTTAAAAATCGGTATTTATATATTGAACCGAGTTCCTAGTAAGGCAGTTTCAATGATATATTTTGGATTATGGAAAGAAAGAAAACTAGTTTAAGTTACCTGCATGTATGGGAATTCCAAGCAGAAGCTGTGATTTATAATCCATATGAATGATATTGGATTTTAGAATTGTGAGTGGTTACTTTATTGATTATTCTGAACAAAAAAGGGTATAAATTTTATTGTCCTAACCATAGTTTAAAAATTATTGAAATCGAAAATTCTAAGTTCATTGAGAATAGTGATATTAGTAGGAGTACGGAATCACGGAATGTGGATATCGAATAAGTTGGGGTAGAGATTCATTTACCTAAAACTTCTAACATTGTCGTTCTTAAAATACTACTGTTGAACGACCCAACAATGAAGATCAACTACTCCATGAAGAAATAAAAAATAGTGAACCTAATGTAGAACAATCATAAAGTATAGCATTAAGAAAATCCAACACATATATAAGTAGGGATGGCAACGGGGCGGGTTGGTTTATATATATATATATATATATAAAACGTGATTTTGATTGAGGGCAATATATGAAATTATGAATTATGAAATGAGAAATTAAAGTTAATTCTAAATGGTATGGTTAGAATTTTTAAAAAAAAAAATTGTGTATAATATGTTTATTAAACAAAATGAAAAAAAATACAAATCAATAGGTCTTGATGTAGTAGTTAGGAATTGTAAATCAATGTTCACACCCTAGATTCGACTCCTTCAATACTCATTTCATCAAAATATTTTTTAAAAATTTAAAAAAAAAAAAAAAATTCGGGGCGGGTCTGTAGCTCCGCCCCAAACCCGACTTGGGTAATTATCTTTGCCCCGTACCTACCCCGAATACTTGATTATCCGGACAGAAAAATTTTAAACAGGACAAGGGGACGGGGCGGGCGGAGCAAATTGCCATCCCTATAAAGAAGGCAAGCTATTCTTAATGATTATGTAGTACATTTACAAGAGTCAAATTATGACTAAGAAATTAAAGAAGATCCAATTTTGTTTTCACAAGTCATAGAATGTGATGATTTTGCTAAATAGATTGATACCATGAAAGATAAGTTAAAATCTATAGAACAAGATAAAGTTTAGAATATCGTTGAATTGCATCAATGATGAAAAAGAGTTAGGTACAAGTGGGCCTTTAAGACTAAAGGTGATTCTAATGGCAGTATTGAATAATATAAAGATAAACTTGTTCTTATAGGTTTTACTCAAAAGTAAGGTATTGATTATAAAGAGACTTTTTCGTCTGTTTCAAAGAAAGACTTATTTATAATTATTATGGTGCTAGTAGCACATTCTGATTTAGAGCTACATCAAATGGATGTGAAAATAACTTTTTAAAATGAGAGTTTAGATAAAGAAATTTATATGAATCAACTCGAAGACTTCTCAAATAAAAGAAATGGCAGCATGGTGTGTGTTAAGCGTTCACACAAATCTAAGCATGCATCATTATTCCAATCACACACATTAATACATAAAGAATGTAAAGAGAAGATAAAAAAACACTAGATTTGATTTGTCGGTTAGGCAGGCAGTTCGACAAATGTCTACTCTGCCTTCGAGGCTTTCAAATGGGATTATGGCCTCTCTGCACTAAAAGAAAGAAACCAGTGTACAATATATACAACATAGATCAACACTCAAACAAAACCCCTAACTTCACCCACAAAGATTTCAGCCCTAACTCCACCATAGAACAACCCAAGTTACTGTTCACTTATCCGAACAGAATACCATCTTTCTACAAGTTTTTAACTCAGAGAAAACTAAAGAAAAGAAAAAAAAAGAGATGAAGGAGAAGAATAAGAGAGTGCAGCTGAAAGCCAGAAAGCAACACTATTCAGTTGTGCCCTAGAAACTGCAGAGAAGGGCCCTTATATACATACAATCAACGGATCAGATTTATCACTTGTGATCCAACGGTCCAGCAAAGAGTCGGCAGTGTTAAATGTGTAAGTTGAGAGAAAATGCATTTCCAAAATGCAACTTTAGTTGGTATGCAAAAATATCAATAATCCTCACCATTTTTGTATATCACAGCTTCAAGTATCAGTTGTGCAGAGATGGTAATCATCCATAGTTCATTGTCTCTAGTATGTGCAGTAACAATGTTTAACCTTTGTCAATATTCAACAAACTCAAACAGTTTGTAAATTTATTCAGATGGAGTACTTTAGTTCCCATATCAGCAGTTTTCACATCAGTATGAATCTTATCAAGTTGCATCACATTGTTGGCAACTATATCACGAATGAAGTGTAATTTTATATCTATGTGCTTGGTGCGTTCATGAAACATGAGATTTTTACATAGATGAATTGCACTTTGAAAATCAGAAAAGAGAGTAGTAGGTTGATTTAAATATCCAATTTCATTTAACAAACATTGAAGCCATATTGCTTCCTTGACTGCTTTAGTAACATCAATAAATTTTGATTCAGTAGTTGATAATGTAACAATGGATTGTAATTGAGACTTCCAACTTATGCAAGAATCACATAAGGTAAACATATAGTTGGCAGTTGGATCTTCTTTTATCCCTAGCAAAGTCAGCATCAACAAATTCCCCAAGTCTTATGCTTTCATGACTTTTATTGATAATTAGGCATAACTCTCTAGACTCCTTTAGATATCTTATTAGCCATTTTAGAGCTTCCCAGTGTTCTAACCAAGGGTTAGACATGTATCTGCTTAAGGAGCTAATAGTATGAGCAACATCAGACCTTGTACACACCATAGTGTACATAACAGATCCTACTGCATTAGAGTAGAGACATTTCTCATTTCAACTTCTTCTTCATCACAAGAAAGTACAAAGATCTTTACTAAGTTTAAAATGATTTCCTAAGGGTATAGAAGTTGCTTTAGCATCTCTCAAACCAAACTTATTTACAATCCTATCAATATAATCAGTCTGATTTAGAGATAAAGTGTGTACTTTTCTATTTCTAATGATATTCATACCAAGAATTTTCTTAGCATTTCCCAGTCCTTTATTTCAAATTTAGAATTTAAAGCATTTTTAATTCTATCAATATCTTCAAAAGAAAGGCTACACAGTAACATATCATCACATATAAAAGCAAATAGACATGTAAAGAGCTTAAACTTTGTAATTTGAAATACATACAATGATCATAATCACTTCTTTTGAAACCTAAAGTTAAAACAAAGGAATCAAATTTTTTATACTATTGTCTGAGAGCCTGTTTTAAACCATAAAAGGATATCTTTAATAAGTACACCATATCAGATTTATGTGTTTCAATAAAACCTTCAGTTGACACATATAAATGGTTTCTTCAAGATCACCATGAAGAAAAGTTGTTTTACATCTAATTGTTCTAATCAATGTTTAGCCTCGAAGTGAAAAGGGTCAAGGGTTAAAGAGGACAAGGTTGACCTATTTTAAAAATTAAAAAAATAAAAATGTACAAAAAAAATTAAAAATGAAAATATTTTGAAAATCACAAAATTGCTCAAAAGTAATTTTTTGGTTTTCATTCTTTAATCCATTTCGGCAGGAGATGAATTTCAATAGATTTTAATTAATGAAAGAAATGATTTTTAAACCAATCAACTCCCGGGTTTCTCAAAACCGGGGCGGGTCAACGGTTTTTGAGCGGGTTTTAAATAGAGGGTTTTTACATAACCAAACCCGGTTTGGGACCGGTTCCGGTTTCTTATTTGTTGACCGTGAAAATTTCTAGCCTAAGTGAGCAATGAGGGCAAGCATAATTCTAATGGTAGTATATTTCACTCTTGGAGAGAGTTTTATGATAAACAACTCTCTCCTTTGAGTGAAACCCCTAGCAACAAGTCGCTTATATCCGTTGTTCATTTGAAGTAATTCCGTGTTTTACTTTGAACAACTACTTACAGTCAACTAAGGACATGTTGTCAGCTTTAGGAACTAATTCCCAAGTATTATTCTTATATAGAGAAGCCATCTCATCCTTCATAGCACTAATCCACTTCTTAGAATGCTCATTTCTATAGCCTTTTGATAAAATTTTGGTTCAGTAGTAAGAAGTTCATGCATGGATAACAAGACAATATAAACACATTCAAAATAGCCTAATCTATTTGGAGGTCTTATTTGTCTTCAATTTCTATCTCTGGTAAGTTGGTAATCAGCTAAAGGATGAAGGTCAACATCATTATTGTTTTCAAGGTTATTATTATCAAGTTGAATTTCCTGAGGCTTAGTCTTATCTTTCGAGTCAGGCTCCACCTGATCAAGAACATCATCATTTCTGGCAGTAACAACAGGTGAAATAAGCTCCACCTGATCACTGTTACTGTTTGAATTAAATATTGCAGGCTGAGAAGAGATGTTTTTGTTTAAACAAGGCATGTCATCTTCATTAAAAATGACATCTCTACTGATAACAACTTTGAAACCATGATCATCTTTAACCTAAAGCCTACTATCAGCATATCCTAAGAAGACACACTTCTTAGACCTAGGTTCTAACTTTCCTATATTTTGATAAGCAAATGCAGCACATCCAAACACCTTTAAAGCGTTATAGTTAACAACTTTGCCAGACATTTTCTCAATGAGTTTTTCCATCAATGGCAGAAGAGGAAGATCTATTTATTAGGTAACAAGTTGTTATAACAGCTTCACCCCATAGAACATTTAAGTCAAACAACAGCTGGATAAAATACATCTGACTTTTTCAAAGAGGGTTTTATTCATATTTTCCAAAGATGCCTTGAGACTTAAGAATTTGAAGACCCTCCGGACTTATGCGTCCTAACATTCTATGCCATAAGTTGCTGTTATCAATACTTGGCATTGTAATAGCAACCCCACTACCTAAGACTGGTTCTACATTGATAACATAAATGCCATTTCTAATGAAACTTTTCATGTGCATTAAAGAACCCTTAAACATTTTCATATGTTATCTATCAAACTTACCAGACCAACCACATTTGGCTAAATAAGCAACATAAATAAGATTTCTAGTTAGGCTAGGTACATACCTAACTATCTCAAAATTGTAAACCATTCCAGTATCTAAATTTAAAATAATGCTTCCTATTCCCGTGACTTTACATGACATACTATTTTCCATAAGAACTTGACCCATATCTTTTTCTTCCAGAGTGTTAAACCACTATTTTTTATGTGTCATATGGAAAGTACACCCTGAGTCCAATATCCACTATTGTGGATAATCACTTGTAGAAGTTGACACACATCTGCAAGATTTTCAAAAACTTCAGCAACATTTCCCTATTTTGAAGCTTTTTTTTTTTAACTCATTTTTTCGTATTGTAACAATCTTTTATGAAATGACCCATCTTACCACATCCATAACACTTTCTACTCTTTGCCCTGAACTTGGATCTACTTGGACTTATATCTATCCTTTTTACAAGACTTATCTTGCTGATAATCCCTAATGCTATTCCTCCATCTGGCAGTCAACCCCTCACCATCAATTTTTGTGGACTTTAACTCTAATTTTATACTCTTAAGAGAATTAACAACTATATTAGGGGTTAGAACATCTCTTCCATATTTGATAGCATTTTTTTTTATCACTCAAGCACATTCAGAAAGAGAATTTAAGAGAATAATGGCTATGTAATCATGAGGAACTTTTTTCCTAGTATTTTCAATATATTGGACAATCTCATTGAACATATCAAGACTCTCATAAAGATCCTTTGAAGGATCAATTTTAAAACAAAACAATTGTTCTAAAAAAATATTTTATTTGGTAGAGACTTGATCAAATAAAATTCAGTAAGTTTGTCCCACATAGCTTTAGCAGAAATCAAATTTTCCATCTTTCTAAGCACAAAGTCAAAGACGTGTAAAACAATAGATGTATATGCAAGTTCATTAGCTTCATCTTTGATCCTTAGTATAAGAATTGGGATATTTTCCATCTAAAGCTCTGGCAACTTTCTGTTGCACTAATATAGCTTCCATTTTTGTTTCCAAATTGGAAAGTCACCTTTTCCATTAATAAGTTCCAATTCAAATTTTGTTGAAGTCATATTGGTATGAAATAATTATCAAGAAAACAAGATAATACAACTTAACACTATAGTCAAGAAAGTTTTCACATATCAGATGAAAGGAAAGAACCATATGACAGTGAATGAAGATGAATAAACCACCCAAGGACAATTGTTGTGACATCCGGAACTTTGCCTCTAGCCATTAGATATGAATTTAAGACTTTATAAAAGTATAGGGTCCTAGTGGTAATTGGTAAGTAGTTGAAGGACCACGGTACAATTTTCAAAAAATAAAATATTATTGTTTTGGGTGGGTGCTATAGCACCCGATATATATATATATATATATATATATATATATATATATATATATATATATGATGTGTATATATAAGGAAGAAGACAATTTCTTACATGTCACGTAATTAAGGAGGGACAAATGATTATTCTTTACCATATTCAAATGATATAATTTGACCTAATCTTACACTATTTAAAGGCACCAAAATGCATGCCACTTTACACCATTTTCATTACCTACTCTCATTTTCTTTCTCTCTCACTTTCTCTCCACCTCTCACCCATACACACACTACATACCCATATGTGCGCACACACACACATACACACATAATTTGTAGACACACAAATAAATCACCACCCACGCACGCAGTTCAAAGTTGAAAATACAAGTAACACTTTCTTGTTATCTTTGATTATCCTCACGCAAGGTAAGTGTGTATATATGTTTAAGTATAAGTGTACATTTTCTTTATGTATTTCTATGACTATGGGTCCATGTTATGTAAGAATAGATCGAGTTTAGTAGTGCTAAGCACGAAAATTGGCACCATCTAAGTTCGATCCAATTTCGTGTCTCCCTATACAAGTATGAACCTCTCGTTGAAATATATATGTATGAATTAACTATGCATGCACGTTTATTGGGATTAATTCTCATCCCTCTTATATTTTCTCATTTCATATAATTGATGATTCGAGACCGTTGGCATGGGGTGGTATACGGCTGTGGGGATTCTCTATCAAGAAATAAAAAAGTATAAATAAAATCCCCGTGGGGCTAATTCCCTGTTTTCTTTCCCCTTTAGAATTTTTAAGACTTTAAATTGTTAAGAGATGTTTATCTTTCATGAATCTAAATTATCTAAATTTATTGTTTGAAAGATGTATGTTTATTATGATTAAATTTCTGGATTTGTTATTTGAGTCCTATCAAAAAGAGTTTTAAAGTACGTTTGGTGATAATCGAGTCTTTAAGATTTTGGGTCGTCACAGTTGGTATCGGAGCATTTACAATCTTGGAGACTTTCAAAATTTTTGAGTTTTACATTTATCTAAATAGTGATTTCGGCACGTGTCACTTTTCACATGATGATTATATATATATATATATATTATTTTGGGTAATTTTTTTTTTTTAAAAATTTATGTTTAGGAGTAATTTATTATTTTTCTTCGCGTTATGATTAAAATAAGTTATTAGTTTTAATATAAT
Source organism: Forsythia suspensa (assembly GCA_023638005.1). Classification (NCBI taxonomy): domain Eukaryota; kingdom Viridiplantae; phylum Streptophyta; class Magnoliopsida; order Lamiales; family Oleaceae; genus Forsythia; species Forsythia suspensa. The sequence goes on from CM042663.1 coordinate 1,256,405, forward strand.
TTAAGTCACCCCGCTGTACCATACCCCAAGCCACGGCTCTTCGAATAAGGTAACTTGTGTACTAACCTAATTTTTGTTTTGTTTAATTTTCATCATGTATAATCATGTAGAAAATATGATTTATAAACACATGTATAGAATGTGATAGGATGATATCTTAAAGGTCCAAACGTCTAAGTTTAATTGTTTATGTGTTAGCAATACATGTTTAGTTGTCGTAAATAAAATGTTTGTAATTAAGTATATGTTACTTAAATAAGTATACATTATGTTCTCAATTAATTATGTGTTATTTGCCATCTAAATTAATTCTAGAGAATCGTATCACGGTGAATACTTCTATGCAAAACCTTTGAGTTTGAAAGTGCCGATTAGGGATTAATCAAGTAGGAAAAATAAATATTTTAGGCACTTTCACTTATTCCTAATTTGTTTACTTGCAAAATTAAAGGGCTTTGTCAAAAAGACCTAAAATGTCTAAGGAGAGTTTGAGATTTAAACTGTCTAAGGAGAGCTTGAGATTTAAGTGGTTCACTTGTGGTCTCCATCCTCACCTAGAAGCCTTTCAGAGCGCGTTATTTAAATCAGTAAAACAAAGACAATAGTGCAAACTTGTTTTAAATTTAGGAAGGTCTTGACCTTATTAAAATAAATAAATAAAATCAGTTCAAACCAAAGTACTTAGTAGTTTTTATGCCTTTTCATAGATGCCTAGTGGTTCAGCTCTAATAAGAAGAAAGAAGGTCAGAAGATAGAACCTATCAAGATTCTTACACCTCCTTAGGTTTTATACAAAAAACCCAAACCATGATCTCATGGAACATTATGCTAGACTAAATGGACATAAGCTTTGTAGAGACAGGCGGTCTTCCACATCCTCATAACCCTTACAGAATATTGGAGAGATTTTTCTGAATAGCTCGATGTAATGTTCGATCGTCACATGTCTGCCAAACTTCTTATTGCTAACCTTAGGGAAAGATGGGTGATCAATAGCAAAGATTACAGAGTGATGGAAAGGCCCAAAGGGTATGAACCTAACCATCATCGGCACCAGCCTCATAACGCTTCCTGGGAGGGAGGCTATGAGCAAGTACCAGAGGTGGATAGTGAGGGTCACATAATAGAGTATGTTCCCGAGATCCAGAAGAAGAGAAGGATCCAGAATAAGATGAGGACCCAAAACCAAACGAGAGCGCTAGAAAAAAATTAATAGACCATAGTCTTTCATGTTTAGTGTTTTTGTTTTTAGTTTAATGTTTTGTTTTTAGTCTAGTATTTTTTTTCAATTGTTATGAATTTTCTAAAGGCTTTGAATTTTTTTTAAAAATCAATTTCTTTCTTCGTTTGGTCTTTAATTAGCTTTATACTGTTTATTAAGGCTATGGCATCTTGAGGCACAAGAGCTAACAACAATAGTGAACAACCTTGACAATCCCAACCTAACGGTGTAGAGCCATATCTCGCTTAACAATTCCTAGCCATGATGCACACTTTTGTCCAAGCAACAATGCCGTCACAACCACCACGCCAGTCCACACAACAAGCATCGCCACCCCAGCCACATGCACCAACTATGGCAGGGGACACAAAGATCAATGTTGCTGTTATCGTTGAGCTATTTAGGAAACAACATCCCCAACTTTTGAGGGTAGTATAGACCCTTTAGAGGCAGAGAATTGGCTGGCTAGCTGGTATAGAAAGGATCTTTGATCTCATTGACTGCCCGAATCCAAAAAAGGTTACATGCGCAACATTCATACTGAAAAAGGGTGCTAGACGTTGGTGGGACTCAACCGCTAGGTCAAAATCCATGGGCATATCTGGACATGGAACGAATGTAAGAAACTTTTTTTGAAGAAGTATTATCCCACAAGTATTCGAAATCAGAAGGAGGCTAAGTTTTTCACTTTGACTCAGGGCTCAATATCTTTAACTGAATATGAGTGGAATTTTGAAGATCTATCCCATTATGCCCCTACCTTTGTGGACACGGAAGAGAAAAATGTGAGATGTTTCGAGCAGGCGTTGAGGAATAACCTAAGGCAGATAGTAGTAGTGCTAAAACTAAGGACCTACCATGAAGTGCTAGTAAAGGTACAGTTGGCAGACTTTGAAGGCCGCTCTAGTGGAGAGAGCAAACAGCAGCTTGGACAGGTAGAAAAGCGCAAATAGAAAGATAAGAAGGGCAAAGAGAGGCATGACTATGCTAAGAATAGCAAAGGGATGCCAACCCAATGTGGAGATAAGAGCTACCCAATTTGCAGTAAATGCTAAAAACACCACATGGGGATTTGTCGTATATGGACGGATGCGTGTTTTTGGTGTGGAGAACATGGCACATGGCTATGTTTTGCCCAAAAAAAAAAAGAGCAAGAAAATGCACACCAGAAGCAGGGATATGAACCTAAAGAGCAAGCAAGGATCTTTGCGCTGACAGAACAAGAAGAGAGTCAGAACCGTAACATTTTAGTAGGTAATGTCGTCATATCTGACTTACTTGCCTACGTACTAATAGATTTTGGTACTACCTACTCTTTTATATTCCTTAACTTCGCACGAAGATTTGATGTTATTATTGAACATACGTGTTTTCCCATAGAAGTATGTACTCCATCCGAAAGTGTGTTGTATACAGACAACATAGTTAAGGTAGCAAGAATAGAAATTGACGGTAGATCTTTAGAGATGGAGCTGTATGTACTAGATTTGCATGAATTTGATGTTATTCTTGGAATGGATTGGCTATCCACAAATCACGCGACCATTCGTTGTTTCAAGAAAGAAGTGGTCTTCCAAAAGCCAGGAGAAGAGAAATTTCGGTTATCTGTAACAAATAAAAAATTCTTGCCCCATGTCGTTTCTGCATTTCAAGCACGACAAATCTTATGATCGGAAGGTAGTGTGGGATTTATTATATCAGTAGTAAGCCGTGAAGGAGATAAATATTTGACTATAGTACGGAAATACCCTAACATTTTTCCAAACGAATTACCAGGCGTGCCGCTAGAACGGAAAGTAAAGTTCACGATCGATCTCATTCCCAGGTCAACACCTATTTCTAAGGCTCCTTATAGGATGGTACCTAAAGAACTATATGAATTAAAAGTATAGATAGATGAACTCTTAGAAAGGGGTTTCATCCACCTCAGTGTATCACATTGGGGATCACCAATATTATTATTTAAGAAGAAGGATTGATCGATGAGGATGTGCATCGATTATCGAGAGCTGAACAAGATCACTATCAAGAACAAGTATCATCTTCCCAAGATCGAGAACTTATTTGACCAACTTCAAGGTACAATAGTATTTTCCAAAATTGACCTACGATCCGGCTACCATCAGTTAAGAATTAAGACCAATGATATTCTAAAAACGGCTTTTAGGACTCAATATGGTCACTACGAGCTCTTAGTTATGCCATTTGGTCTGACCAATGCTCCTAGAGTATTCATGGATTTGATGAATTGTGTTTTTTGTGAATACTTGGATCGATTTGTCATCGTATTCATCGATGTTATCCTAGTCTACTCTAAAAGTGAGAAAGAGCACGAGGAACACTTGAGGATTGTGCTAGAAACTTTGAGGAAAGAGAAATTGTACGCTAAGCTTAAGAAATGTGAGTTTTGGTTGGAACAAGTAGCATTCATAGGACATGTTGTCACAGTACGAGGAATAGAAATAGATCCAAGTAAAGTGAAAACAATTCTAAATTGGTCAAGGCCAACTAATGTAGGAGAAATTCGCATTATTCTGGCCTAGTCGAATATTACAGGAGGTTCATTGAGGTATTTTCAAAAATATTTGGACCACTGACATAGCTAATTTATAAGGGTGCAAAGTTCGACTGGACCGAAAAATGTGAGCATAGTTTTGAAAAGTTGAAGCAAAAGTAGGTGAATGTACCGGTGTTAACTATACCGGAAGGGTCAGAAAGTTTTGTAATCTATAGTGATGCATCTAAGCAAGGCCTCGGTTGCATCTTGATGCAACAAAACAAGGTGATTGCATACGCTTCGAGACAGTTGAAGCCACATGAACAAACTATCCCACACATGACTTAGAATTTTTTGCGATAGTCTATGTCTTAAAGATTTGGAGGCACTACCTCAACGGGGAAGGTGTGAAATTTATACGGACCACAAGAGCTTCACGTACATCTTCACTCAAAAAGAATTGAGCATGAGGCAAAAGAGATGGCTCGAGTTGGTGAAGGATTATGACTATGAAATCCATTATCACCCCGGTAAGGCGAATGTGGTAGTTGATGCCTTGAGTAGGAAAAAGACTGGTCAAGTGGCAATTTTGACTACGTAAAGACCTTTGTGGAAAGAGTTCGAACAATTAAGTCTTGAAATTGTCATTGCCCCGCCTGATGTTGTCACTCGGATGACAACACTTTTGATCCGACCAACACTCCATGACATGATTAAAAGTTATCACAAGGGTGACCAATCTTTTAAGTTTATTAAAGCTGAAATAGATATAGGAAAACGGAAGGACTTCACCAAAGTCGAGGATAAGTTGCTATATTGTCAAAGGTGATTCTGCGTACCAGAATTTGGAGAATTGAAAAAGAAATTCTAGAAGAGGCTCACTCTGTTCCTATTCAGTGCACTCAGCAAGCACAAAGATGTATCGGGACCAGAAAACGGTGTTTTGGTAAAAGAAAATGAAAAAATATAGTTGAGCATGTTGAGAAATTTCTAGTGTGCCATCAAGTGAAGGCCGAACACCAACAACCTTCTAGGTTACTTGAACCATTAGAAGTTCCAGAATAGAAATAGCAACATGTGACGATGGACTTTGTTGTCGGCTTTTCAAAGTCAACAAGAGGTCATGAGGCCATTTGGGTAATTGTGGATCGACTCACCAAATCAGCTCATTTTTTGCCAGTACGGATGACATTTTCTATGGACCAATTGACTTAGTTGTATGTGAATGAGATAGTAAAATTGCATAGGGTTCCCATTTTGATTGTTTCAGACAGAGACCCAAGGTTCACATCAAATTTTTGGAAAGGCCTACACCTAGCATTGGGGACTAAGCCGAAATTTAATATAGCCTTCCAGACAGACGGGCATTTGAGAAGACGATTCAGACATTGGAAGATATGCTTAGGATCTATGCCCTTGAATTTGGAGGGCATTGAGAGAAGCACTTACTGTTAATTGAGTTTGCTTACAACAATAGTTATCACTCTTCTATTGGCATGGCACCTTATGAAGCATTGTATGGAAGGAAATGTAGATCGTCAGTTCATTGGGATGAGGTTAGCGAGCGTAAGATTTTGGGCCCAGAGATCATTGAACAGATAGTGCAAGCTATCGAGAAAATTCGAAGTAATATAAAAAAAGCTCAGGACAAACAAAAGTTATGCAGATAAGAGAATGAATGAGTTAGAATTTTCTGAAACAAAGTGTTTCTCAAAGTTGCACCCATGAAAGGAGTATTATGTTTTGGCAAGAAAGGAAAGTTACTACCAAGATTTATTGGCCCATTTGAAATCTTGAAACACATTGGAAAGTGGCATATCGGTTGGCCTTATCACCAGAACTTTCAACAGTACACGACGTTTTTCACATATCTATGCTCAGAATGTACGTACTTGATTCGATCAATGTAATTAATCATCAGTTCATTGAGTTACAACGTGGCTTGAGTTACGAAGAGTTACTGGTGAGAATCATTAATAAAAAATTTTAGGCGTTCAGAAACAAGGTGATTCATTTAGTAAAAGTGCAGTGGCATAATCACTCGGCTGAAGAAGCAACTTGGGAGAGAGGATTGGAAATGCGCGCCAAGTTTCCACAACTCTTTGAGAAATTTCAAGGTAAATTTTGAGGAAGAAATTTTTTTTAAGGGGGTAGATTGTGACATCTGGAACTTTGCCTCTAGCAATTAGATATGAATTTAAGACTTTATGAAAGTATAGGAACCTAGTGATGATTGGTATGTAGTTGAAGGACCAATGTACAATTTTCAAAAAATAAAATATTTTTTTTGGGAGGGTGCTACAGTACCTGATATATATATTAAAGGTAAAACAATATATATATATATAGGTATATATATATATATATATATAGGTAAAAGAAAACAATATGATTTGACCATATTTCTTACATATCATGTAAATTAAAGGGGGAAAAACGATTATTCTTTACCATATTCAAACAATATGATTTGACCTAACTTTTACACTATTTAAAGGCACCAAAATACATGCCACTTTACATCACTTTCATCACCTACTCTCTTTTTCTTTCTCTCTCACTTTCTCTCTCCTTTTCACCCATACACGCACTACACACCCATACATACGCATCCCACACCATACACACAGACACACACATAATTTGTATACACACGAATAAATCACCACTCACGTACGCAGTTCAATGTTGGAAATACAATCAACAATTTTTTTGTTATCTTTAATTATCTTCACGCAAGGTAAGTGTGTATATATGTTTAAGTATAAGTGTATAGTTTCTTTATGTATTTCTACGGCTATGGGTCTATGTTATGTAAGAATAGATTGGAGTTTAGTAGCACTAAGCATGAACACTGGCACCATCTAAGTTCGGTCCAATTTCGTGTCTCCCTATGCAAGTAAATCTCCCGTTAAAATATATATGTATGAATTAAATATGCATGCACGCTTATTGGGATTAATTCTCATCCCTCATACATTTTCTCATTTCAGATAATTGACGTTTCGAGACCGTTGGCACAGGGTGGTATATGGCTGTGAGGATTCTCTATCAAGAAATAAAAAAATATAAATAAATTTCCCGTGAGGCTAATTCTTTGTTTTTTTCCCTTTAGAATTTTTAAGACTTTAAATTGTTAAGAGTTTTTTATATTTCATGAATCTAAATTATTTAAATTTATTGTTTGAAAGATGTATGTTTATTATGATTAAATTTCTGAATTTGTTATTTGAATCCCCTCAAAATGAATTTTCAAGTACGTTTGATGATACTAGAGTCCTTGAAGATTTCGGATCGTCACAATTGTGACTCCAAGATTCAGGCCCTTCAACAAAGCACATATATGAAAGTTCAGCAATTTCTTCTTAAATCTATAGGATAAGAACCACACCCTAAATGCAAATGCTTGAGAAGTAATATACAAATTATTCACACGATTTAGTCAAAAAACTTTACTGATAATTTCACAAGTAGTGCATACAATCACAAAAGAGTACAAACACTGAAACAGATCTGAACCAAGAAATCAGATATCACAAAGATTCGTATATATTATGAAAAATGAGTTTAAACATAATATCATTAGTTCTTTTAGCGAAAAAGAGACACGACTAATTAGTCATAGGATTTTTCCTAGAGCTCTGATACCACTGTTAAGCATTCACACTGATCTAGACATGCATCATTATTCCAATTACATATAGTAATACATAAAGAATGTATAGAGAAGATCAAGAACATAAGATTTGATTTTTTGGTTAGGTAGGCAGTTCGATAAATGCCTACTCTACCTTTGAGGCTCCCAAATGGGATTATGGCCTCTTTGCACTAAAAGAAAGAAACCAGTCTACAATATATAACCGAGATCAACACTTAAACAAAACCCCTAACTTTACCCACAAAGATTTCAGCCCTAACTTTACCACAGAATAATCCCAAGTTACTGTTAACCTATTTGAACAGAATACCATCTTTCCACAAGTTTTTCACTCCAAGAAAACTAAAGAAAAGAAAAAAAAGAGATGAAGGAGAAAAATTAGAGAGCACAGCCGAAAGCCATAAAGCAACAATATTCAGTTGTGCCCTAGAAACTGAAGAGAAGGGCCCTTATATGCATACAATCAACAGATCAGATTTATCACTTGTGATCCAACGGTCTAGCAAAGACTCAGCAATGTTGAAGGTGTAAGTTAGAGAAAACGCATTTCCAAAATGCAATTTCAGTTTGTATGCAAAAATATCAACAATGTGTAACCTTAAGAAATCAATGTACGGGCTTAAACAAGCTTCACGCGTTGTTAAAACACATATTTTAAGACATTTTGCAACCGTCAAAGTCTGTTGCTAAAGGTTTTATATTTGGAAACATTCGCTGAACATTGTAAAATCTATAGTTGTTAGCCGACATTTTGCAATGGTCAAAATCTATTGCTAAGTGTTTTATTTAATAGAGTATTTGGCAACGTTCGCTGAACATTGTAAAATCTATAGTTGTTAGCCCGTTGCTATTTAGGATCTCAAGCCCAATTAGAAACCCATTTAATAAAGTCACTACCTGCGAAAACTAATTTGTTGGCTCCAACCTAAATTACGTCTCTTTTCCATTTCCTAACTTTGCTCTCTATTCCTAAATCTAACCCAAAATCCAATTGGAAACCCTTATGTTTCAATTTCCTCACGGTTTGGGCCGGAAGAAGATTGATTGAGATTTTGTCATTCTTGTTCCTGATTCTTTTGACAGGTGATTTTGAAATTATTCTATACATTATTCTTCAAAATTCAGAAGAACTTGTCAGATTCGGTTATGTTATTCATAAAATTAGTGAATATATGTGTTTTGCACCTTGCTTTGAGGCACATAAACTTCAATTCCATTTTTAATTAGTTTCTGTTCATAGTCGCAATCTTCATAGTAAGTGTGAACTTATTTATTGGAAGCAGAAAACATATGTTTGTTATACAGATCATTTTCTGTGATGATTTTTGTAAAACCAATTTTTTGAGCCACATTCAGCATTGCTTTGGAAATTTGTATGTTGATAGCTTTATTCTCTTTTCCTTTTCTTTCAATTGCATATAAGATGAGACTCTCCCATCAAAAATTACATAAGAAACTTTTTAACATGGTTGTCACAATGCGTTCTAAATTGTTGTAGAATACAAGTTGTTAGTATGAATGTCGTGACATGATAACGAATATATGGTGTAATCAATCAAGATGACATGACATGACATGATAACATATCTTAACAAAAATCTAACCCGAGCTCGAGCAATGAGATTAAATATTGACAAGAAGTTTTAAGTTGTCAGCAAGTCTTACTATGAGCTTTCTTTTTCTCTTTATCTTCTTCTAGCTTGCACAAAAAATAAGTTGGTGAAATAAAATGCACTTAATAAGCACATTGATCACTGGCTTTTGTTAATCTCACGAAACAAATTTGCTAATCTAGGTATGAGAAGTTCTGGACTTCCATTCCTGGAATCCATTTAACATGTTTACTTAATATTTATATTTGACAAATTGAATGCAAAAGTGAAGGTAATTGCATTCATATCTGCTAATGACAAAATTTTAGGTGCTAACGTGAAAATCCAAGCAATTATTTGGGTCTAGAATTTCAAATTTTCAATAATCTGTAATGATGTCCATACAAATTGCACACTAGTGATTACCAAATATCACGATTCATGGCTTAAAATTTCTTCTGTTTATGTGTTCAGGATTCTTCTATCTAATATGTTATCATATACATGCATTAATTTGAGGTGAAAATGGACTTCTGAAAAAAAGATTAGAGAAGGGCGTTGTTGCATTGGACTATGCTACCGTCTGTGTTTTTTATAGTACTAGTTTTTTATACGTGTGTTGCATATAGGCATTGCTTGAATATATAAGTATTACAAATTTTAGTATAAAATTTTTTAAATATATAATACGTAAATAATAAATATGAAAAATATATTTTTAAACATACTATTTAATACAATTAATTAAGTAAAATATTGAAATTCTATTAAGAAAAGCATAACCAAATAAACACATTTCGTACAAAGAATTGTTTACAATTTGCTTATAACATCAAATAAAAAAATAAAAAAAAAGATTTGTGAAAAATTGAATGAAAATATGGAGGAATGTGTGAATAGTAAAAGGAAAAAAATTAATAAAAAAATAATAGCATTTATTTAGAATAATTTGTAAACTTAAAAGGTAAAAAAAAAGATTAGTAAAAAATTGAATAAAAATTAGGTGTTAAAGGAAAACAAATAAGAAAAATAAATTAAAGGAATTTTTTTGTCAAAATAATTACTTGGCACACACCACAATAAATAAATAAAGAATAAAAAAAAAAGTAAAAGGCATGTGTGTAACACAAACACCATAATAAAATAAAGGGATAATTCTTGAAAGGTCTCCAACGTTTTAAAATCATTGGTGATATGCCCTAACCTAAAAAAATAGCACCACACATCCCTAACATATAAAAAATAGGCATCATAGGTCATTCTTCACAATTTCCGTTCTCCGTTAAAAGCTAAAATTGGATTGCACGCGCTATATTTTGAAAGAGAGATGGATTTTTGCTATAATCACCCTCAAAATTTTCATTAAAACAACAATAAATAACAACCCATTTCTCTATCTTCTCTCCGATGATTTTCTCTTAAATGGGTGGAGAAGAAGAATAACTCATTTGGAAGAGAGATGAATTTTTCCTTCTAATCAGCCTCAAAATCTCAGTCGCATTTTCCTCCAAAATATAGCGCGTGCAGTCCAATTTTGGTTTTTAACAGAGAAAACTGACGGAAAGTGTAAAGAGAGACATACGATACTTATTTCTTCATACGTTGGGGGATGTATGGTGCTACTTTTATTAGATTAGGAGCATATCCCCAATAATTTTGAAACGATAGGGACATTTCATGCAATTATCCCTAAAATAAAATAAAAAATAAAAATGGGCCAATGCCGAGCATGTGTCAACCAAAAAAAAAAAAAAAATCAAATCCAATGTTGTTGAGTTACTCGACAACATTTTAAAAAAAAATTTAATTCCAATGTTGTCGAGTTACTCGACAACAAAAAAAAAAATTCAAATCCAATGTTGTCGAATTACTCAACAACATTAGATATAAAAAAATTAAAATCAAATGTTGTTGTCGAGTTACTCAACAACATAAAAAATAAAATAACTAAAAATTTCAAATCCAATGTTGTCGAGTTACTCGACAACATAAAAAAATTAATAAAAAAATTCAAATCCAATGTTATCGAGTTACTCGACAACATTAAATAAATAAATCAAAATCGAATGTGATCGAGTTACTCGACAATAATTAAAAAAAAAATCAAAACCAATTAAAAAAAAAATCAAAATCAAAATAAAATGTTGTCAAGTTACTCAACAACATAAAAAAAAAATTCAAATGTGATCACCTCGACAAATATTAAAAAAAAATTAAAATTAAAATATTGTCGAGTTACTCGACAAACATAAAAAAAATAAGAACAAAAAAAACATAGTCGCAATCTTCATAGTAAGTGTGAACTTATTTATTGGAAGCAGAAAACATATGTTTGTTATACAGATCATTTTCTGTGATGATTTTGTAAAACCAATTTTTGAGCCACATTCAGAATTGCTTTGGAAATTTGTATGTTGATAGCTTTATTCTCTTTTCCTTTCTTTCAATTGCATATAAGATGAGACTCTCCCATCAAAAATTACATAAGAAACTTTTTAACATGGTTGTCACAATGCGTTCTAAATTGTTGTAGAATACAAGTTGTTAGTATGAATGTCGTGACATGATAACGAATATATGGTGTAATCAATCGAGATGACATGACATGACATGATAACATATCTTAACAAAAATCTGACCCGAGCTCGAGCAATGAGATTAAATATTGACAAGAAGTTTTAAGTTGTCAGCAAGTCTTACTATGAGCTTTCTTTTTCTCTTTATCTTCTTCTAGCTTGCACGAAAAATAAGTTGGTGAAATAAAATGCACTTAATAAGCACATTGATCACTGGCTTTTGTTAATCTCACGAAACAAATTTGCTAATCTAGGTGTGAGAAGTTTTGGACTTCCATTCCTGGAATCCATTTAACATGTTTACTTAATATTTATATTTGACAAATTGAATGCAAAAGTGAAGGTAATTGCATTCATATCTGCTAATGACAAAATTTTAGGTGCTAACGTGAAAATCCAAGCAATTATTTGGGTCTAGAATTTCAAATTTTCAATAATCTGTAATGATGTCCATACAAATTGCACACTAGTGATTACCAAATATCACGATTCATGGCTTAAAATTTCTTCTGTTTCTATCTAATATGTTATCATATACATGCATTAATTTGAGGTGAAAATGGACTTCTGAAAAAAAAGATTAGAGAAGGGCGTTGTTGCATCGGACTATGCTTCGGTCTGTGTTTTTTATAATACTAGTTTTTTTATACATGTGTTGCACGTAGGCATTGCTTGAATATTACGTATAAAAAATTTTAGTATAAAATTTTTTAAATATATAATACGTAAATAATAAAAATGAAAAAAATATTTTTAAACATACTATTTAATACAATTAATTAAGTAAAATATTGAAATTATATTAAGAAAAGCAGAAACAAATAAATATATTTTGTACAAAGAATTATGTACAATTTGCTTATAACATCAAATAAATAACCAAAAAAAAAAAAGATTAGTGAAAAATTGAATGAAAATCTGGAGGAAGGAAAAAAATTATGGAAAAAATAATATCATTTATTTAGAATAATTTGTAAACTTAAAAGGTAAAATAAAAAAAAAGATTAGTAAAAAATTGAATGAAAATTAGGTATAAAAGAAAAACAAATAAGAAAAATAAATTGAAGGATTTTTTTTTTGGTCAAAATGGCTAATTGGCACACACTACAATAAATAAATAAAGAATAAAAAAAAAAGTAAAAGGCATGTGTGTGTAACACAAATACCATAATAAAATAAAGGGATAATTGCATGAAAAATCTTAATGTTTCAAAATTGTTGGAGATATGCCCATAACTTAAAAAAATAGCACCACGTCCTAACGTGTGAAGAAATATGCATCATAGGTTCCTCTTCACAATTCTGTCATTTTTCTCCGTTAAAAGTCAAAATTAGATTGCACACACTATATTTTGGAAGAGAGATGGATTTTTGCTGCTAACCACCCTCAAAATCTTCATTAAAACAACAAAAATAATAACAACCCATTTCTCTATCTTCTTTCCGATGATTTTCTTTCAAATGGGTGGAGAAGAAGAAGAACCCATTTGGAAGAGAGATGTATTTTTGCTCCTAATCAGCCTCAAAATCTCAGTCACATTTTCCCCAAAATATAGTGCGTGCAATCCAATTTTGACTTTTAACGGAGAAAATTGACAAAAAGTGTGAAGAGAGATGTACGATGCTTATTTCTTCATACGTTGGGGATGTATGATGCTATTTTTAAGATCATGGACATATCCTTAACAATTTTGAAATGATACAAGAAATTTCACTTTCAACAATGAAATTTTTTCTCGTAAAAAGTCATTTTAGGTTGTTTTGTCGAAAAATGATCGTCGAGGGACTTTAGAAGACAAAAATTTTCATTGTTAAAAGTAAAATTTCTTGTGGTGATTATCCCTAAAATAAAATAAAAAACAAAAATGGGCCAATGCCCAGCATGTGTCAACCTAAAAAAAAAAAATGCAAGTCCAATGCTGTCGAGTTACTCGACAACATTAAAAAAAAATCAAATCTAATGTTGTCGAGTTACTCAACAACATAAAAAAAATAAAAAAAATAAACAATTTCAAATCCAATGTTGTCGAATTACTCAACAACATAAAAAAAATAAATAAAAAAAATTAAAATCCAAAGTTGTCAAGTTACTCGATAACATTAAAAAAAATTAAAAATTCAAATCCAATGTTGTCGAGTTACTCGACAACATTAAATAAATAAATAAATCAATCAAAATCAAATATGATCGAGTTACTCAATATTTTTTTTATTTTTTTTAATGTTGTCGAGTAACTCGACAACATAAAAAATCAAAATCAAAATCAAATGTTGTCGAATTACTCAACAACATAAAAAAAATTTCAAATGTTATCAGCTCGACAAACATTAAAAAAAATTAAAATCAAAATATTGTCGAGTTACTCGACAAACATAAAAAAGAAGAACAAACAAAAAAAAAAAACAAATCTTATCAGCTTGACAAAAAAAAAATCAAAATTAAAATGCTGTCGAGTTACTCAACAACATAAAAAAAATCAAATCTTATCAATTCGACAAACATTAAAAAACAAAAAATTCCAAATCAAAATGTGTTTGTCGAGTTACTCGACAAACATTTTTTTTAAAAAAAAATTCCAAATGTTATTAGTTTCACAAACGTTAAAAAAATAAAAAAAATTAAGACTCTTATTTATATACTCGACAAAACCAAATCAAAATCTTTAATAAAAAAAAGAAGTAAAAAATTGCTGGCTTTCAAAAAAAAAAATTTATTTTGACTTTGGTTTTTTCGAGTAACTCGACAAAACCAATTTCAAGTCTAAAAAAAAATCAAGTCAAAAATGGCGACTGGACTTTCTAAACTTAAAAAAAAATAAAAAATTACTTGGCTTTGATTTTGTCGAGTTACTCGACAAAACCAAAGCCAAATTTTATAAAAAAAAAAAAAAGGCAAAGTCAAAAATTGCGGCTACAATGTCAAAACTGTGTCGTATTGGAACAAAAAACTAAAGTGAAAATATTTAAGACTCTTATATTATAGTATGGATTTATATAGATAGCAGACCTTTTCACTTTTAATGTATTGCTTGTAAGGTTCATCTTCAACCTTGTCTTGATAAATATATTCCGATTGAACACATAGATATGTGTAATAAAATAAATCAAACCTTTTCAACATTTTAGCATATGGAATATGTCTTCTTCGTGCTCCACTTTAAGAATGATCCTTCTTCTAGTAATGACAATGGCTTGATAGATTTGAAATCTGGCAATAGAAATAAATAAAATAGGTAAGTGATAAGTACAATTTTGTACTGATTGAGACCCACAAAAAGGGACACTTATGAGTACTCTTAAGTGTTTTAGTATAATGATGTATTGTTTTTTTTTAATCATTATAAGAAAATAACCAATTTCAAATGTCAATCAAATGAAAAGAAAGCAAACAGAAGAAAAAGGGACTCAATTGAACAGATTAAGAGAATTAAGGGGCTTGTCATGAAAATACCAAAGAGTAAAACGCAGGAACTGAAAATCAATTAGCCATGCGATCGCATGGTTAATCAGTATTGCGATCGCAAGAGATGGTTTTCATATGCATGACGTAATTGGACAGAACCATGCGATCGCATAGTTATAGCGTGCAGTATTTTTGTTATCTCCTAATGAAAATAGAACTCTATTCAGTCTAAAATAAAACAATAACTTAAAACACGTTTTAGAGAGTTCGGGAAGGGATATGAAAGATAGAGAATAGACAAATCGCATGAGGCAAATTTTGGGAAGAAAAATACAAGAGAAAAATCGAAGATCAAGAAACGAATTGAAGATTCATGGGCCAAAATCGGGGTTGCATTTCTATTTTCTTCTTTTTCTTCTGGAACATGATAAATTCAACTATTGAAATATTTTACGAAATTATGTTCGGCTAAATTACGTATTGCTAGGATGAACGATGAAACCTCATGTTTTAATTAATTAATTAGAAGTTTTTCCGTTTTAGTATTTAATTGCTTTTGGATTGATTACTCTTTATTCATTCTTTCTAACGTTTTAATGTTTGATCATTGTTGGAATGTTTTGTGATCTTTATTAAAATTGAGAGGTTCAATCTAGATAAGCACATTGTATTGAATATCATAGGGTCCAATAATAGATAAAAATTACTATTATACCTTATGAAGTCCGTTTAGGGTGTTTTTGTGATTTAAATGCATATTTTTATGTTCGAAACTTAATTAGAGCTAATTAGGTTCACATATCGATATAGAATTGATTGACCATCTAGAGAGGCTTTCAATTATGATAAGATCACCGATTTTCATTCTAGGATAATTATAAACTAATGCGAACACATAATTCATTAAGGAACGTGTATATGGATTTATCGAATCCTAGCACTACTAAAACTCGGATTTATTTTTAATAATACTTTTGATTGCATGATAATTTAGATTTAATTAAACTCAAGTAAAATAACTTTAGGATTGAATTTTAAAAAGAATAAGTTCAATCACGAGTGATTGTCTAAAAAAATGACATTTCAAAGTATATGAAATTATTGGGAGGACATTCTAAATCAAGGATGAGAAAAGAAATAAAAACGGTAAATACAAAAATCTCGTAGTGAATAGAAGGTTTAGGGTTGGCGAGGTGTGTATAGTAGAATTTAAAACTATATAGACCTACAAATGAGATGTAAGCTCTTAGTAGTTTCCTTGGGAAGCATTATTGCTTGGCCAAAAAGGTAGTATTCACTATTTGACCAATGCTTTTCTTGATGATTAGTTGTTTATCTT
Organism: Forsythia suspensa; assembly: GCA_023638005.1. NCBI lineage: Eukaryota > Viridiplantae > Streptophyta > Magnoliopsida > Lamiales > Oleaceae > Forsythia > Forsythia suspensa. The sequence continues at coordinate 1,272,692 of CM042663.1, forward strand.
CTAGTTCATATTTTTACTTGTTTCTTTTTTCATTTTTTATCTTATATGTTTCTCTTCCTTTTGTCCACTAAATAAACAACCTATGGAAATGAGAGAATTCATGCTTAAGTTAAGTTAAAATCACTAAACAGACAGTATACAATTAAAATTTGTAAAATGGCAAATGAAGGGTAGTCTTATTTCAGCTCAAAAAGCTCCTTTCTGTCTTCAACTATGTGTTGTTATAATGTTAAAACTCAAAACATACATTAATTAGTTAATTGGTAGCTAGCCTTCGTGGATTCGACACTTTTCACATCATTATATTACTTGTTTACGATCCGTCCACTTGCGGGATTAAAATCTACAATAATAAGTATGGATCACACTTTAAACATAAAACTTATGCTGAGAAATCTATTTTTTCTCTATTTTCATTTTCTTTTTCCATATTTTTTAATTACTTTAAACTCTAAGTAGTGACAAGTGGATTATTATTCTTCTCTTTTCTTCTTATCCATGAGAACAAGAATTTGAAAATGTAATGGGTAGAAATTCCACATGATATGGAAATTCCTAGAGAAAATATACATGCCCAATCCTGTGGAGAGAGTTGGATCCTATTTTTGATTTGGTAATTTCTTCATGTGATTTTTTGCGATTGCAGTAGACAGTTCTTAACCCTCTAGGATCTCAAATTCAATGTGAGAATTTTGACATTATGCTTGTCAAACTGGCAAACCACTAGATCAAGTATTTAACATATTATGTATAGCATCTTTCTTCCAAATTTGTCATAATTGCTCAATGATGTCTGATAACTGAGATTTTGTGTTAAAACCCCACAAGCAGAAATTATCCTTATGGTTTGAACTCGAGGGATAATTTAATGCTAGTTCTTTATGACCCTCTGGAATTATCTGACCAAAATTCCTCTATAATACCAATGAAAATTCTTCAAGATCCAATCATAGCTAAAAATGGAATAGGCCTTTTCCCCACTTCTCCTTAAAAAAGAAAAATGATATTGTTGTATAAGTTATGATATTTAAGCAACATTTATATCATATGTGACCTAATGATTTTTACTCTTTTTGGCTATCGTTTCCAGTTTTTTTATGTATCCTTTTTCATATAATAATGCAAACTAACGACTGTTTTAATCAGTAGACCTGATGAAGATAAGCACTACTTTCATTTTGGCATCACAAGCAAAACAATTGTTTTATTCTAGAGAGAATGAAACATCTAATTGGTGTGTTGCTTTGCAAGCGCCACCAAGAGGCTTTCACTCGTTAAATATGGAAGAAGAAACTACTTATGGGTCAACTATTCTATTTTACATATCACATCATGAAGACAACCATGATGATGATGAGAATTATACAAGGATCGATGTCGAAGGCATATTATGTACTACGTAGATAAGTTTGGTGAATGATGAATGTTTATTGCCTTGAATACTTATTCATCTTAATTGAGATTTGTAGCAATCATATTTTTTATATAGTTTAATTCATATTTTTACTTGCATTAATTGTTATAAATCTCTGATCTTATTTATTTCGATGCAGCAGATGTGTGTTCTTGTCTGAAGGGAATTCTTCAAGTTAGTTGACATTAATAAATATATATTAAAAGATGGATAGAGTTGAGATGCGTGTGTTTCCTTCTACTTTATAAGATATATGTTAAGATTTTGAAAATAATTACATTTATCTTTTGTTTTCATGTTGAATTGATACTCTTCTAAGAAAGCTTTCAAGAGACGGGCTAAATGACAAAGAGATGCAATTGCTGCCAAAATGAAGAACTACGAATTTCTAGTAGACCAGAAAATCATACACCTACTCCAATTACAAATGAGCAAGACATGTTGTCAACAAATTTGGATACTCCCGTGTTCAAACTGGTTGTTAAAAATAATTTTTAGAGAATGGAGAATGAATTTGATGAATTGGGCCAAGTAGTGGTAAGAACTCTTGATAATTTTGCAACCATAGTCGGAGCTATGGTATGGGAAGGAGCTATGGTATGAGAACATGTGCCAGATTCGAATAAAAGATTGGCATTCGGTGGTTGAAAAGAAAAAATCTGAACTTTGGTCTTTGACACAGGTATTGTTATTAAATATGACATATTTTATATCTATCTCTTATATCCTTTCCTTATCTTTTGCTTCTTAACTTTGGCCTTTTTATTGTTTATACTAACTCTTTCATTTGTATTTCTGTATAAATAAAGCAAAGTTCAATGCGAGTGATTGTCACCAAAAAAATGACATTTCAAAGTATATAAAATTATTGGAGGACATTCAAATCAAGCATGAGAAAAAAAATAAAAAACGAAATAACAAAATCAGTGAATAGAAGGTTTGGGTTGACGAGGTGTATATATCAAATTTAAACTTATATAGACCTACAAATGAGATGTAAGTTCTTAGTGAAGCCTTGGGAAGTACTATTGCTCGGCCAAAAAGCAGTATTAAAACTATTTGACCAATGCATTTTTACTTGAGAAGTAGTTGTCTTTATCTTCTAGTTCATATTTTTACTTGTTTCTTTTTTTCATATTTATCTTTATATTTTTACCTTCCTTTTTTTTTTGTCCACTAAATGAACAACCCGTGGAAATGAGAGAATTCATGCCTTTGTTAAGTTAAAATTACTATACAGAAAGTATACAATTAAGAATGTATAATGGCAAATGAAGGGTAGTCTTACCAGCTCATAAAGCTCCTTTCTGGGTTCAACTACATATTCATAACATACCTACTAAGAAACGAGGAGAAATTAGCTCCATTTTTCACAAATGATTAAATCCAATGAACAAATACTCACATCAAAGCTTTGTTTCTTGCTGTTGAATCATGCAATGCTTTCACTCAGACATCAGCCACATCTGCACAGCTTATTCCCTAGACATGGTCACAAAACATATGAGTTTCCAGGTTCACCAGGTTCTTCTTGGTAAAAAATTAGAGCCTGTTGTCCACTAGAACTTGGAAAAAAAAAAAAGGTATCATAAATCATATGTTGCTTTTGATATATTGTGGTTAAACTTAAGAAAATATTAATTAGTATCCATTAAACTATAGTGATATACACAAAGGTATTAACTTGGAATATAGCTAGGTAGATGCATATAGGCCTTAGGGGATAGTTGAGTATTTGCCAATATGGTTAAACTTGAAGGGTAATGATCTCCTCCCCATGTGGGGAGGAGTTTATAAAACCCACGTGACACGTGTCACGTGGGTATTGGACAAGTGAAAAGTGATAAATATTTTTTAATCACTTATCCAATACCCACGTGACACGTGTCACGTGGTTTATAAACTCCTCCCACATGGGGAGGAGATCATTACCCTAAACTTGAAAGGTAAAGTAAGATAATGTCACATATATACTGTCTATGCCGTACACTGCACAGTTGGATATTCCTTCTTAACTTTGGATTTCACATGGATCCAGGGTCTTCCTGTGCATATTGTAATATTAGAGTAAGTAAAATCCTTTTGTCTAATCATTTCTTTAGCTCAGGATTTAACTAAAAACAGTAAAGTCAAGAAATTCATATGCTTAGTCCAAACAAAATTCGATAAGAATTCGAGAGAGAACTAATAATGACAAAGCTTCATTGACAATTACGGAACTAAATATGCTATTGATCATGATACACACTATCTATTTTTCGACATTTATATATTTGATTCTCAAACAATATAATATTATTAGTATCCATTATTTGGGTTTGGGTTATTTGTTGATTATGTGTATTTAGCTTAGGAGATAGTTGAGCATGTTGCCTATGTTATTGTTTGATTACATACGTGAATTTTGGTTGTGCCTAAGAAACTTTTGTTTTTAGTACATTTTTCTGATTGCTTCCAATTGAAACTTGGGAATTCTTTGGTGGTGAAGTTGCGATTTTGTTGAATGAATATATTTTTAGTCTAAGTTTATGTTGTACTGGAAATATAGTCACCGTAGTTATATTTACTCATATAAGTTCTGCTATCATTCAGAAACAAGATAATACTTACATGCGTGTTCGGATTTAGGCAAAAGGACCACAACTGGCATTAAGTAGATTTGTTCTCGTAGCTATCTATTGGTACTCTCCACATAGGAAGTCTCGCGAGTTAACAATAGTCAAGGACCACCTATCTTGTGCATCGTATAAAGCTTGTCTGGCTTGTTTCACCAATGCATTCATGGTTTGAATCTCGATTGGCTTTTTTGTTGCCTCAATGAGAAACCCATTGAAAAATTCCATATCATTGCTCAGATATTTCACTTTGTCATTCACTTCACTTATGTGCTTACCAAGGGAAACAAGCAGCTCCTTTAAGTTATCTAGCATAAATGTCAATGTAGCGTCCGCCATATCTTCTTACTTCTTACAACAAAATCACACACACACACACACACACGACTCTATATGTATTGCTACATGGGAATACTGATTCAACGTGTTAAATAGTTTCATTTATAAGAACAATCAAGTCATTTTATATTCATTTATCCCTTTCTTACAATATGCAAATGACAGATTAATTAATACTTTCAACAACAATGGTGGTCCCTGACGATTGTTCCATTGTTGGCTTATTTGAATGTGACTTTGAGATATATGATGTAGGAATTTGGTTCCAAAGAGATCTAGTATTTTGGACATTCTTAATAAACATGGCCTCGAGGATCATAGGTGCAGTTAGTAGATTTTAATTTGTCTCTTGTTTCTATTTTGCAGTAATCATTCGTTTGGACATTGGTGATCTATCACAAGCCATGAACAAGAATCTTCGGACATATGTTGGACATTAATTTTATTGATTCGGGGTGTTACGTATCATGTTTGTTTTAGATTTTGGTAGATTAAAAGTTTCATTGCTAGAAACTTGTGTAAAGATGTGTGTTTTGCTAGATTTTGATTGAAACTTATACCATGTTTTAAGAAATTTTTAGGCCATATTTTGTATGACAAATTCTACTACTTTATAATATATTTAATTTGTTTATCCTTGGCCATATTTTATTGATATTGCATAAATTTCATTTAAGGGCTAATTAGGTTGTATTGAATGAGTTTTGTACATATATCATATAATGCAATTTGAATTTAAATGATTGAGAAAGTAAATTTAAAAAGAAAAGACAATGTGTATTTGAACGTTGTGAAAAGAACACACTCAATATAAGGCAACATGCATTAACTGTGGTTAAAAAGAAAAAACAACGCGTGATTGAATGATATTGTTGGAAATAAAGGACAACGGCACTTAAACATTGTTAAAATAAAACGACAACGTACATTAGAACATTGTTAAAAATATTCGACAACATGCAGTGGAAAGTTGTAAAAAGACGACACGACAATAAACGACAATTAGGGGTGAACAAGGTTCGATTTGGACGGTTTGTAGTAAATTTTCAAACCAAACCAAACCACTTCACTTTCCAAACCAAACCACTTTTTGTGGTTTGGTTCGGTTTAAAACCACGGTTTAACAAACAAATAAAAAAAATATCGAACAAGTTAAATCATAAATATTAGTCTACAATATCATAATAAAACGTAAATATTAGTATTAATAAAAGACAAAAAAATATTCGCATAAAGATAAGAATATAACAAATGTATTCATTAATTATAATTAAATGATATAATGCTAGTAATAAAAGAAAATGAATAGAAATATCAAATACGATAATACATGCTATAGCTTTCTCTGAATCATCTAATGCCTCTACTTTATTCAAACATTGACGAATTACTATAGATCCTTTGTTACTATACAACCAATTCTTAATGCAAATCACTGCCTCAACCATCTTTGCACTCAACAAATTTCTAAAGAAATCAAGAATCTGACCACTAATATAGAAGAAGAAATTGTTGGTATTTGAATGGCCAACACATCTTTGACAATTTGGGAGACAATCTTCTACTTAATTGCATTCAATTTCCACTTCCACTAAAGTAATATGTCGAAGACTCATTGGTCAAATCTTCACAACGATCATTTAAATAATCCACCAAATCATTATTTTCGACTTGAGCTTCTCGAACAAGTTTAGCTTTAAAATTGATGGAATGAGTTTGGAAATACCCAAAAGAGTTTGTAAAGGTTTTGGACTACCAGTTGAGTAGCATATTTTGATGGAGCTAATGATGAAGTCATTATTTCCTTATAATATCTATAAATCTAGCGTAAAATAAACTAAATCGCTACAAAATAGAGAATTTGCACAAGATCGAATCACTCCTTAAAACTTATAGGAAGTTTGGTGAAAAAAATTAGAGTATAGTGGTTGTTTACAAGAGTTTTAGGAGCGGCGGTCGGGATCGAGAAAAAATTGTAGAGAGAAAATGATGATATGAATAATGGATGAATTTCTATTGAAGAATTCCATATCATTGCTAAGAGATTTCACTTTGTCATTCCCTTCAATCGATATGCTTACCAAGGGAAACAAGCGACTCCTTTAAGTTATCTAGTATAAATGTCAATGTATCGTCCGCCATATCTTCTTACTTCTTACAACAAAATCACACACACACACACTCTCTCTCTAGACTCTATATGTATTGCTACATGGGAATACTGATTCAACGTGTTAAATAGTTTCATTTATAAGCATAATCAAGCCATTTTATATTCATTTTTCCCTTTCTTACAATATGCAAATGACAAATTAATTAATACTTTCAACGACAATGGTAGTCCCTGTCAATTGTTGACTTATTTGAATGTGACTTTGAGATATATGATGTAGGAATTTGGTTCCAAAGAGGTCTAGTATTCTAGTGCATTTTTATTCACTTCCTTGATAGTATCATAGTTGAGTTTGGACATTCTTAATAAACATGGCCTCGAGGATCATAGGTGCAATTAGTAGATTTTAATTTGTCTCTTGTTTCTATTTTGCATTAATCATTCGTTTGGACATTGGTGATCTATCACAAGCCATGAACAAGAATCTTCGGACATATGTTGGACATTAATTTTATTGATTCGGGGTGTTACGGTTTGTTTTAGATTTTGGTAGATTAAAAGTTTCATTGCAAGAAACTTCGATGAAGATGTGTGTTTTGCTAGATTTTGATTGAAACTTTTAAGCCATATTTTGTATGACAAATTCTACTACTTTATAATATATTTAATTTGTTTATCCTTGGCCATATTTTATTGATATTGCATAAATTTTATTTAAGGGTTAATTAGGTTGTATTGAATGAGTTTTGTACACACACACACACACACACACACACACACACACACACATAAATGCAATTTGAGAGCTTGTTTGATTTTAAAACGGTTTGGTCATTTTTGACTTTTCAACCCACTTTTAACATGAAAAAGTCAACAATTTCAACTCAAATAAACCAATATTGGTCAAATAAACCAAATATTGGTTTATAAACTAGTTATAATCTCTCAAACAGGCCCAATTTAAATGATTGAGAAAGTAAAATTTAAAAAGAAAAGACAATGTACATTTGAACGTTGTGAAAAGAACACACTCAATATAAGGCAACATGATTAACGTGGTTAAAAAGAAAAAACAACGCGTGATTGAATGATATTATTGAAAATAAAGGACTGATATTGTTGAAAATAAAGGACAACGGCACTTAAACATTGTTAAAATAAAACGACAACGTACATTAGAACGTTGTTAAAAATATTCGACAACATGCAGTGGAAAGTTGTAAAAAGACGACACGTCACAAACGACAACATACACTGTTGTTAAAATCCAAAGACAACATTCAATTGCACGTTGTTAAAAGACAACACGTCAACTCTTACCACAACAAACAAATAAGCGTGGTTAAAACCCATATGTATATTGCTAAAATATAAATGACAATGCACTTTATATCTTTCACAATAGACATTACCTGTTGCCATATACATCTACTTTTTGGCAACATCAAAAGACGCAACATATGAATGTCCATTGCGAAAGACCTATGCCAACATTTTTCACCTGTTGCAAAATGCTATTTTTCTTGTAGTGACCGAGCATATTATTTTTTTGCTTGTGTATGTTGATATTTTGCTTGCTAGAAGTGATCTTGATTTGTCCCATTAATTAAAGATAGGGGATAAATATAGTTTCATGCAATTGAGTGAAAACATATGAAAAAACATTATGTATGCATCTGTTGTAGGGAGCTTAATAAATACTCAAACTTATATTTATTTCTATTATGTGAAGAAATAATTGTTTGTAAAAGTGAATAACATTATGTCACTACTTCATCCATTATTGACGTTGAATGCTTTAAGACTACAAATAAGCATTATGGTTGCAGAATGGAGTTGTTGACTCTTATGCCAAGTCGTTGAAAATTATTGTGATTCTGCAATTGTCATTTTGTCCAAGAACAACAAGTATTCTAACAGTGCTAATACTTTGTTATCAAGAAGGAGTTCATAAACAAAAAATGTCAAATAAACAAGCAAGCACCAACTTATGATTAGGGATCCATTATTGAAATGACTATCACCAAATGCTATTAATGGACATGTAAAATCATGAATCTTGGTAGTAGTAGTTAATGTTGTTTGTGATGGTTCATTGACATTTTGAGCTCATCAATGATAATTGATTCGTTTCTGATTTAGTTCTCGTTTCCAATATTTATGTACATGTATGAGATCATGAATAGTATTTGACAAAATAATACGGGACCATCACGTATACTTCTCACTTATAGACCAAAGTTGGGTAAGTTGCGAATATTTTGGTACATAGAAGGAACAATATAGATCTAATGATATAGAACTGCTATGACTTGTATTGGTAGTTTACTAAATTTTGGTGATTATGATGATTGTCCATATGAATGAGTGCATAATAGTGATATATTATCAAATCATAAAGGAACCTTATCAAATGGGACAAGTAGGAGAATGCTAAATATTTTGGGGCCCACATGATAAGTTATTGAATTCGATAATATATCTTATGGATATACCTAAATAAATAATTAATAAGATAATTTTTGGAGAAGTTAATTTATATTAAGAACTCTATTTTGATAGAAAATAGAATTAAAATCTAACTAAGAAATTGGTCATCCCTCTACTTATAAAATGACATGTTATTCCATCAATTTATTCTTGCTATTATGTGAGAGGCAAAGAGAGGAAAATACAATTTCCATATAACTAAACTAAGTATACTAAAGTGTGATTAGAGATTGAAGATATGCAAATAAATCAAATGACGAGATTCAAAAGATTTAAGATACATAATTAAAGACCGTTTGCTATGGATTAAGGTACGTTCTTGTTACTTCATACTTGTATGTGAAAATCATGAAATTTAAGACATGTTGTTGTTCATGTAATTGAACAAATAAAAATTAAATCAAGAGACTATACCTCCAATCAATGCATAATAATAAATATGCAACTTGGGAAGTGAAAAGACCCCAAGTGTCAACTCTAGTGGATTGCAAATGGCTATCCATTATAAAATATCGATCTGATGGGTTTATTGAGTGATATATAAGCCAAGATTGGTGGCAAAGAGGTTTACTCAAACATATGAGTTTGACTACCAATAGACTGCCAAGCTAAATACCATTTGGGTTCTACTCTCACTTGCTACAAAATTAGATTGGTCGCTGCAGCAACTAGACGTCAAATAAGCATTTCTCAATGACAATCTTACAGAAAAAATGTACATGTGAATTTACCATTAGTGTTTGATGAGAAGAAAAAAATTGATCAAGCTTGTAGATTGAAGAAATCCCTCCATGAACTAAAACACTCTAACAGAGTCTGCTTTGACCACTTTACCAAGGCTAATTTGCAACAAAAATATTTTGAGGAACATTGTGATCATACTTTGTTCTACAAGCACATATTGGGTAAGATTACTATTCTCATTGTTTATGTTGATGATATTATCTTAACAGGCAATGATTCGAGATGATGAGGCTATTGAAGAAACTTGCTGATGACTTTGAAATTAAAGGATTTAAGATCATTGAAATATTACCTTGGTATGGAAGTTGCAAGAAATAGGATTAGAATATTTGTTTCTCAGAGGAAATATAACCTTGACTACTTAAAAGAAACTAGGTTATTGGGGTGAGACCTGTCAACACACCAATGGATCCCATTGTAAATCTGGGAAAACCTGAGGATAAAGGGAGATACCAGCGGTAAGTAGGATATTGCATTTGTAGTAAGTCTCGCCAGTCAATTCATGCATGCGCCATACCAAAAATATATGGAAGTTGTTAGTCGTATTTTAATATATCTTAAGAGTAGTCCATGAAGTTTGTTCTTCAAGAAGGGTAAAACAATAGTTGTTGAAGCTTTTACGGATGTAGATTGGACATGATTAGTTGTTTGTACATTTGTCTGGGGAAACTTGGTAACATAGAGAAGTAAAAAAAAAAAAAAAATCAGTTGTTGCAAAAAGTAGTACTGAAATTATTTTTTAAGTACTTATAAGTTATGAGTTGTATGGAATGTGTGGATAATAAGTGTGTAGTAATTTGTGGATCCTATGAAATGTGTGGATAAAAAGTATGTTTGAATTTACTCTTAAAAGAACTTAGCGTACCAAGAAACTTGCCTCTAAAGCTCTAACGTGATAATAAAGCTACAATAAGCATGTATTTGAGAAGATGATTTGCAAGTTGAGGACACAATACAAGAAATATGAGTTTTAATGATGAATAAATTAATTATTGAAACTCTTTTTTCCATTATTGTTGATATTCAATGACAAAATCATCGGGCGTTCATCAAAAATTATCCGTTGGTAAATCATTTCAACGACCAAAATGGATGGGGTCATATACATTCAACGACACCATATGTTATTGGCATATATCTAGCATTGTTGTTAAATTGCATTTAAAACAACCAAATTTTATTGGGATTGTTTTCCATGACCAAATCATTGGTCGTTGAATAGTTTTATTTACAACAAATTATTTGTAATAAATTTTTCGTTGATTTAAACATGTAACAATGAGTTAATTTGTTGCATTATACATTCATATCAGTGTAGAAATAAAATAAAACAACCAAAATTTGTCAATCTTGTTTTCAACAAACAAATTGTTGGTTGTAAAATAATTTATTTACAAAGAAGTTTTTGGATTAATTTTGTTGTTAAAAACAACAAAACTATGATGAAAATCTTTATTGTTAAAAAGATTTTTAACAGTGAAATTATAAATATGTTCTTGTTAAAGACATATTAAATGATTGTTAAATAATACTTTTAACAACAAAAATTCTCTTTCAATCATTGGGATTATACTAATTTATTGTTGAAAACAATTTTAACAATTAATTTTTAGTTGTAGATAATGTTATTGTTTAAAACATCTTTAATAATCAATGAAATAAAAATTAATTTTTATTGTAGCAAATAGAAAAATTTTTCTATGATGACATTATTTAAGATTTAATACATTAAGTAGAATATAACATTACATAACACTAAATATTACAATTAAAACAATAATGTCATAATATTGTCAAACAAACATAAAATTCAATATTCCAAAACATAAAATTAATAACTAATAATACAAAACATTACTAAAACAATAATAACATCCGGCATATCTTTTGCATAGGTCGAATTGAATAGTATTTTTCAACTCCTCTAGAAGATCTTAAACTTTAGTTTGTAAGGCGGGATTAGCCAAAGAAGAAGAGACACTATCCTCCAACCTTATTTTTCTTGACATGCTTTTACGAATATCAAAGTAGCCATAGCTTTTACCCCGTGCTTCATTATGATGATTTAGCTCTGGTGGAGAATTCTGAGTAGAAAGCTATACATTGAGCATTTGATTTGTCAATACAATAAAAATTATATAAAATTATTTTAAAATATTTTTTATAATTTTTGTAACAAATGAACATACTTCCATAGCTCCCACTTCTTCGGTATTCCTCTCTCTTTGCATATTGCAATGCATTTCAAAAAAAATTTGATGTCACCTAGTAGATGTTTTGCAATTGAATCCGCCTTGTTAAAAACATATAATATTAAGATTTAATGAATGAAATTGATAAAATAAAATTCTTGAAATTACTCCCATTCACATATACAATTAACTTTAAGTTTTCCAAATTTATTACTGGAATATATAAGAATAAACTTTTGCAAATGGAAATAGTTTGATCACTATAGTAGGACTTCAACTCAAATTCAAAAGATTAAACTAATATCTATTTCATCAACATATATCTTACCTTAAAAATCTTCAAGAAAAATAATTAAAATATATATATAATAATATTTGTAAATGTCCAACTGGACACTTTGATATAAACTTTTGTACCCACTTCGATCAATCTGTCATTTTTAGGAATGATGAAGTGTCGGACATTGTTTTAAAAAGTCCGCCTAAGCCTCGAGCCCTTTGATATAAACTTTTGTACCCATTCAATTGTCATTTTTAGGAATGATGAAGTGTCGGACATCTGTTTTAAAAAGTCCGCCTAAGTCTCGAGCCTAGGCTTGAAGCTCGACCTCCACGCCTAGCCACGCATCACGCATCGCCCTCGCTTTGCTCTTATCTCGCTCTCGCTTAGGACCGAAAAGCTTGAAGCTCGACTTCCACGCCTAGCCACGCTTTACGCTTTTTAGAATATTGGTCGGACCCCATCATCCTTGGACCTGAGTATGGCAATTGGTAGTTATATTTAAAATTAATATAATAATTTGCAACCTATTTTGCATGTAAATAATATTTTTGACGAACAAACTTTTATTAAAAATCTTCAACTTTTTGAGATGATTTCAACTATTATAAAATAAAAATGATAATAATTTTAGGTTATAATTTATAATTTTTTGATTGGCAATTATATTTTATAATATATGATTTCCCTTTTGAAGAAGGATGTTGTGGATAAGGATGATCAAAGGAGATCGTGCCTTTGTAAGAACAAGCACTACATTGCCCTCAGGCATCCAACCCGTGCCTTTGAGAACAAGCCAACCTTTGTCCTCCTTGTCCTCTCGGAAGGGCACAATGTATAACTCAGCTTGAGGGAGAGTGTTGAAACATAATATGATTTTATCTAGTTATCACAATGAATCAACTTGAAGATTTTATTCGATTAAGTTTGTTCCTGATTTTGTATCATCTTCTAGCTCATTGTTTTTATCTTCCTTGATTTAAGGGATTGTATTATGTCCGTTAGTGCCTATAAATGACTAACATGCTTTGTATTATTCTATGTTTTTAATCTAATTATATACGCAACATAGCAGTGTTCTCTTCTTCTCTCTTCCACATTCGGTTTCAAAGATTTGGAGTTGTATCTTAAAATGCTAACAAGTAGTCCAAACTTTTATACGTTGGTAATAATTTCAATAATTAACTGATGTAGAAATTATCCCTAAATATGCTTTGGGCAAGATTGTGGCTCGTTTAAGAACATCAATTTTAGAATCTGTGTGTTCATTTGAGTCTTAATCAGATCAAATTACTCGTTAGAACTTAATGAGCTATGATATCATAAAAATGAACATGGAAGAGACAAAAGAGAGAACACTGGTATGATGTGTATATATTTATATAAAATCAAGAGAATAAGACAGCCTATTTATAGGCACTAAGAGAGAACACAATCCCTTAAATAAAGATGGACAAAAACAATCAGCTAGAAGGTACTACAAATTCAAGAACAAAATTAAGAACAAACTTAATTAAATAAAATCTTCAAGTTGATCCATTGTGATAAGATAAGATCATATTCTGTTTCAACTATAAAAAATAAAAACCTTCCCTTGAACGTAAATAAACTCAGAAATGTCAACAGGCATTGAGATCCTGGTTGCTTGGCTGGGCTTCTACATAATTTAGCCCTATTAATTCTTAGATTATAAACAGAGGCCCATTTGAAATATCCACGGACTGTTATCAATTGGGCCTTCTATAATCAAATAAGCAAGCACATAATTAGCTTGGCAAATAGGGTGACCAGCTGTTAATTAAAGCCTGATCTGCTGAATAATATCTTCTGCCAATGGATAATTAAATTAGTTAATTATATGAGGCAGCTATAATATTTTTTGTGTGAAAAATTCGTTTTTGTCGAAATCTTAATTGAATTAATGTAAATGACACATGTAAGATTAATGTTGTATTAATCAAAGTTCTTGGAGGGGGTAAAAATCATAAATTTTGTTTGTAGTGTAAAAATATTTTTAATATGCAGTATTACAACAGAATAGACAAAGATTAGTATTGTTGAATCTACGTGACTAAACATGCTACATTATCTGTATTTGATATAGAAATATGAGACAACATATATTTGAAGGCTTACCAAGATTTGAAATTTTTATTTTAAAAGATGTTCTCGTATTTTATTAATAATATAAAGGCAGAATATCGTAATCATCGAAAAAATTAACTTGTAATAATTTAATTGTAAAGAAAAAACAATGAAGTATACAATTCTTATTGATTGAGACTAAGAAAACAATTAGAATGTTATTACAATATAAACATTAAAAATATCGAAACTCTTCCATGGTTGAAGATCAAGAACCATTCACAACTTTATGTTAGCCTCAGCTATATATGTAAATTAAGGTAAGCAATAAAAAACAATCAAATTACTTAAAAAGCTAAAATATAAATTAATTAAGAAAAAAAAAAAAAAAAAGAAGAAGTTGTACTTTCAACTTCCAGTTTGGGAAGTATGTGAGCAATACTCTTATTGTTCCTAATCATGGTGCCTTGCATATTAATTTATTCCACCATATATATATATATATATATATATATATATATATATATACACACTGCTTCACTTCTAAAATCCATTGAACAAGTGTTCATGTGTTATTTGTTAAGTTATAAGATAAGAGAGTGAAACGAAGGAACTGACCTACGAACGTGCCATTTTACCTATACGAATACACCAAGTGTATGATAAAATTATCTTTAAAAAAAACCACGTCCGTACCCTTCAGACAACGAAAGAAAAGGAAAAAGAACCAAAAAAAGGGTCAAGACATGAAAGTATTATTAGGGACATGAAAATTTGGAAGAACACGGGAAGATGACTGATCATCGCGGTCGAACTGATCAAAAGAGATGAGAGTGGTGGTTGGATTGTAGTATTCAACTAAATTGGAGGTGTTGAGATTTGGTTTAATCCTAGGAGAAGAATCCTTAACATTGGAACCACATTGTCTAGGTTGAGTTTGATAGAAAACCTTAGAAACAATAAGTTCACCCTCCTTTTCATCTTCATTGTTGCCAAGGTGGTACTGATGCATTACCCAATTTGTTTTTTCTGGTTTCTTTTGTTTCCCATAATTGGTGTACAGAACAAGTATTTTCTTGTATCCTTTAACTTTTCCTTGAACAAGAATTGGCCTTGTTTTGCCTGTTTTATGCCACCGGGTTTCCCTACCATCCACTTCTGTATGAACTTTTCTTCTTTTTCTAGTTCCTGTCGTGTATGCTTTCGATGGTCGATGAAAATAATGTCGAACTTGCCCATCTTTGCTTGCTCCTGCAGAATTTTATTAATGGAGGATCAGATGGTCAATAATTCATGGTACTTCGTTTTTAGACCTACATCAATTATCTAATCTCGCCATTCTCTACGCATAAAATACACGTTGAATTTGGTTGATTTTGAGACAACATTAGATAAAATGCAACTTAATTATAAGTCCACAGTTCCCAAAAAACAATAGAAGTGAATGTTTGATGGTAGATGTAACATCTAAGAATCCACAAAAGAAAAAAAGAAAAAAGAAAATCTAAGAACCATCAAAATATTTGATGTATTAATGCACACAAAAGAAGAAAAGACTATAACGTTATTATTAATTCTATCCCGTATTGTCAAGTCGATGATACCAAACATGCCACGAGATGAGATGTTCTTCCATGTGCAGATGCGTAGAACGTAGAAGAGTTAAATTTATTACCAGGTAATTTCTCTGGGTGGGTATAGCATATTCCATCCTCTCCTTCAATGGTCTGAATAAACTCATCAATCAATGGATGAAGCTTATGATCATCCAACCTCACTTTTGCCTCCAAATGTTCAAGAAGCTCCAAATCACTCGGATCAAACTTCATTCCAGCAGGCAAAATGCTCAGATCATGTCTTGTCTACTCATATTTTTCCGAATCCACGAATAAAAATAAAAATAAATCATTGATCATAATAAAAAAAACTGAAATCAAAACTTATAATAGAACACCATAGTTATTTATTTGCTAAAACCTTTTCTTGATGATTGACTGGATGACCACATGAAGGACAAGCAGGAGTTTCATTAATGGCGGCCTCATCGTCTTGTCGACTACTGGAACAAGTCATTTTCTGGTCTTAGTTTTCTCTTCTGTTCATTCCACTGTGAACCCTCCTTTTATTTCTTCAAAATAAACAAAATTTGTCAAGAGAGACAAAAAGGGTTAAAAGAAAAGGCAAAAAAGTGACTTGTCTCTTCTACAGCATTTTCTTCCACTATACAATTGCTCTTAAGAGTAGGCAAAGTATTGAATTCTTGTTCCTCTATACTTTTTAGTCCCTTGCCCTACTGTTCTTGCTTCAAGTGTGTGTGTGTGTGTGTGTGAGAGAGAGAGAGAGAGAGAGAGTACTAGAAACTTTTGAAATACAATTTGCTACAGAAATGGAGAAGGATCACTTGGACTTCACGTTTTGTTTTGTAGATAATTGATTATGTATGCTTCAAGAAGAAGAAATGTAGTTGCAAGTCATTTTACACCAATAAGAATTGAAAAATACTTGATAGATATATACTATATATAATTGAATAAGAAATATATATATGGAAGATGGCAAGAGAGGGAGAAGTTTCAGTTCTCACGTCGCCATAGAGTGTCAACTAAGTTAAAATTATCCAGAAAAGTAGAAAATGAGACAAATATTTAAATCACCTACCAGCTTTAGAAAGTAACAAAAAAAGATTATGGAAACTAACATCTGTTTAATTTTAATATTTTGCACGTGAACTTTGCATGTATTGCAAGAAATCTCCAGCTGCAAACCTCCCTTACACACACACACAGACGTAATGCTGTTGGAAATTACATATGAAATGAATGGTAAAGTTTTGTAGATTATAAGCACTAGGTTTTATTGAATGTGTGGATAAAAAATGCATAAAAGTTGTAATGAGATCTACGAAATGTGTGGATAAAAATGACGTTTGACTAACTTATAAGTGCTTATAAGTATTGACAAATATGCTATACATATGATTAGCATTTTTTTTTACTAGGAAAGAGTTAATTACTTTTTAGGAGAGCTAGGGAAGAGGAGAGCAAGTTACACATTTTGTCTAGGATATGTATTTCAATTAGTATGAAATTTTTAAATGAAGTAGTTAAATGGCGGGGTTACCATTATTTGACGAATTTTGTATGTGTTCTTGAGAAAAAAAATTTGTCCATTTTTCTGCGTCTGAAAGGGCGTGGGAACACATAAGAACTCCCAAATGGAAATGGAATAATGAATAATAGTTGGAGTCCTACAAACTGTGTGGACAAAAATAACGTTTGACTAAATTATAAGTGTTTATTAGTGACAAACATGCTATACATGATAAGCAAATTTTTTTTACTGGAAAAGAGTTAATTACTTTTTAGAAGAGCTAGGCAAGAGGATAGAAAGTAATACATTATATCAGTCTAGGACTATGAAATTCATAAATAAAATAGTTAAATAGCGGGGTTACCATTATTTGACAAATCTTGTATGTGTTCTTAACAAATAAAATTTGTCCATTAGAACCCTTGAATGAAAATGGAAAAGAGATGTAACTCGATTCAGCTCCTTCGGAATTGCTATTCAATCCTATTTCCGTTAGGGCATTTGATAATTGAATTCAATTTTAACCATTATTTACATATCCGTAACGCCAATCCTATTTCCGTTAGTGCAGTTGATAATTGAATTCGATTTTAACCATTATTTACATATCCGTAACGTGAAGTTGGACTTCTAACATAAAGATACCTTTTAGATGGACTATTTTATGACAAAACACATAATTAGACAGTTATATTGTTACTAGGTTAATGTTTGAGTTTAGCTGCCACAAAATAATAGATACATCCACTTATTAAATTATAGTTGGCACTAACAAATAATGACAAATGAAATTTGAAAATATGATTTTGCTTTATAAGAATAAATTTTCTGCTCCATCGCATTAATAACTATCAAAACATTTACAAATACCGAAAATCAAAAAATATATATAGATCTGATGAAAAAGCTAGAGAGGCAGCAAATATATATCAACTTCCTACGGGTTGTTAATACAACCTAATTGGAATGTCTTCTTTAAGAAGCTTACATGTGATAAGGATATGCCAATTAATTGAAGCAAGAAACTAATTTGACTTGTTAGGGTACGAGAACTTGCTTTTTGTAATTTATGCTCATTCACTGGGCATGTTGCATTGGCTTGTTGCCACGCTGCTAGGAAGCCACCCATTGATAAAAAAGATAGGTAAAAGAAGAGTGACAGAGACGGTCCAATATTAGGCACGTGTATAGGCCTTAAGGATAAATCCATTGCTCCAACTACTCGGCGTTTTATTAACATTCAGAAGACACTAAATGGAAATATAAGGCTACTAAGGATGGTGTTTTCAACTTTGATAACACTAAAACTGTGGTTCTGATGAGAGAGCCATGTGTAGCTGCTGATTTGAGTGGTTTTTATTAGCGGTTTTTAAAACATTTGAATTTAAGCTTGAGAGTTTATTCAGTGCTTTCTGAAAGTTTTTTAAAGGAATAAAATTATATATATATTAAAAAAAAGGGATAATTTCATGAAAGGTCCCAACCTTTCAAAATCGTTGGAGATATATTTCCTAACCTAAAAAACTAAAGACCACCGCATGCTCCAACGTATGAAGAAAATAAGCATCGTATGTCCCTTTTCATAGTTTTCGTCAGTTTTCCGTTAAAAGCCAAAATTGGATTGTACACGCTTTTTTTTTTTTTTTTTTCCAAAATTAAGCGATTGGAATTGCATGGTAAACTGATTAGCTAAAATGAAGGTAACTCAGATTTGCAAGAGAAATTTCAGATTGATCAGATTTTGCTTCTGCTAATAAATCAAGATTCAGATCAATGAAAACTAATTCATCCATGACACTGAAATCACTTTCCTTAACTGGATAAACACTCCTATGGAACACTGTAAATACCACCACCCCTTTCAACATCAAACCCACCACTGAATCCACTTTTTCTTGGTTCAAATCCACTTCTTGAAGATTTTTAAGTCCAATTTTATGGGCTGTGCTCTTTTAAATCCCATTAAGAAGAATTCAACATACCATTTTTTAAGGCCAATTGTATGGGCTGTGCGAAGTTCTCCCAATTTGTGGCCAACCATTTGCTCTGATATATGAAAGGGACGTGTTTCTTACCATTGTAGACAGCAATTCTATGGCCCACCATTTCAGGAATAATAGTGGAACCCCGGGACCAAGTTTTTATCAATTTCTTCTTCGCTTTTTGGTTAAGATGCGAACTTCTTTTCAACAAGTGATTGGCAACGAAAGGAATCCTCCAAGTTCCACCGCCGCGGAGATGGAGGACAAGGTGGAGAGTAGACTCCTTCTGAATGGTGTAGTCGGCTAGGGTTCTGCTGTCTTCCAACTGTTTTCCAGAAAAAATAAGCTGCTGTTGTTCTTGCGGTATGCCTTTCTTGTCTTGAATCTTGGCCTATTTTTCAGATTGTTCTTAGGAAGAAGAAGTCCAATATTTTGATGAGGAAAAAGAGTGGGTTTTACAAGTTGTTGAGGTCACTTGTCTCTTTTTGGGTGTTTGTGATGGCTTATGAACAAATTTCCAGCTTACCATTTTTGAACCAGATAGGGGTTATTGGACTGAGTTGCCGCCGGTGCCTAGATACTTCGATGGGCTGCCGATGTTTTGCCAACTAGTTGGAGCAAGGTTGAACTTGGTAGTGATGGGTAGGCTGAATCCGGTCACTTGGAAGGTTTCCAACTCTGTTTATATTTCCACATGAAAGGTACTTGCAATTCTAGTCGCCTTTTTTTGGAGAAATATAGCGCGTGCAGTCCAATTTTGGCTTTTAATGGAGAAAATTGACGAAAATTGTTAAGAGAGACATAAGATGCCTATTTCTTCATACGTTGGGGACGTGTGGCACTATTTTTTTAGGTTAAGGGCATATCTCCAACGATTTTGAAAGGTTGGGGACCTTTCATGCAATTATCCCTTAAAAAAATGTAGGTATATTTAAACAATATAAAATAAATGTATAAGTCACTTCTTACAATTCAAGTTGGCTTCACTTTGTATTGTGTATGAACTAACTTTTGGACAAATATATTTTTTCCCCCATTTTGCTCATTAAGTATAGTAAAGTTTATTAAAAAGTTTAGATTTGAGTAATATATGGATATGAAAATATATATTCGACTATAAAAATTTCAAAAGTAATTCAATAGTACATAAAAATTATTGTTTGGAGAGAAGAGGTAAAATGTACATTTGGAGAGAGAGGAGAAAAAAGTATGTATTTTAGGTTTAAGGTAGATTTGGAAATAATTGTTTTAGAGAGGATAAAATTTGAAGAAAATTTGAAAAAGACAAAAAAAACCACCAATTTGGGGATTGATAAATAAACCCTAAATTACCCTACACTGCAAAACCAGTGTTCCAAAAAATTAACAAGTATCGATTTTCACAACCTCTCACAAACGGTGTACCCAAAATCTGCCAAAACTAGTGGAAAAAAAAAAACTCTCAAGCACCTCAAAGTCTGGAGAGAATAATCTTAGTAGCTTTGGCTGTATCGGTCACCATTGTGTGCCATTGGTTTGCACTTTGTATGCTCAAGTAGTGGTGATCTACCCCGGATGTGGATTGTATCGTTCTGAAAATTCGTAGGATTTTTTTATTTATTACAAAGAGGAAAAATGAAATTTGATAATAATGATATAACTTAGTATGGAAAATGCCCCGAAAGTCGTGGCATTTATATTTAATTTTTAGGCTGAACGCAAAAGAAAAATCGAAATTGTATAAATTTGTTTAGGACCTAAAATAAATTAAATTGAAAAGTTATAATTTATATTAGGTCCTAATTAAAATAGTTGAGTAATGGGTTGAAAATTCAAAAGTTAATATGGAGATCAATTTCGGTTGATCAGGCAGCCTACTTTGAGGCGATCATACTATTTCTGTACTCGACGATTTTCTGCAACGAAAAATACGTTGCATAGTTCGGTGAGAGATCTTTGAAACAGTACCACGAGGGAGGGACGACCTTCGAAAATGAGTCGAAAGACGCCACATTAAAACTGAATTTTCTATCAATTCTTTTAAAAGAATTGAGAGTGGGCGGTACATGATTGCCACGTGGCAATCATGCATCCAACACTTTCTAACTTAAGTTCCTGTTTGATTTAGTTAAAAATCAGTTTTTTAGAAGATTTTGATAAAAGTTGATGAAACATGTGGTTGAAAAGTTGTGAGTTCCATGAAATATGTGATTAAAATTAATTGTTGACTTTGATTTTAACTTTTTTAACAAAATTTTAAGCAAAATCAAACAAACCTTAAATACCTGTTAGAGCTATATCAATAGCCTTATTGTAGCATGCTCATTCCCACCACAACTCAAAATCAATTTTGAGAGAGAATTTCACAGAGGCTTATATATATGAAGTACTCTTTAAAGACCCCAATTTCACACCTCTTAAAACACTGCAATATATAGATACATATACACAGACGAACTCAGAAAGAAGGGAAAAGAAAGAAAAGAGGGAGAAAGAAGAAAGAAAAAGAAAGAAAAGAAGATGAAGAAGATGTGAGATATTAGGGTAAAATCAAGAAATGAATATTTGATATGAAGGTTCCTCAAGTTGATAAGAATTACTCTATATCAAATATATCAAGAAGTGGAATGTTGGATTTGGCAAAGACGGAGAATTCAGTGAACAACAAGGTGCAGGTAGATTATGAGTATGATACTTTATAGTGGTATTGATACTGAGTGGTAAATCGAGGAATTTTTTTTTGGAGGGCCAAAATTTTTCGTTGGCACAATGCATCGTTCAAATTGAAAAAACGTCAAATGATGAGTTCAAAAAAGGGGCCAAAGATGGCTGTCAGAAAGAAATTTAATAATCCTATTTTTTGTCTACTAATTCTCATTCCGACGTCACATCTTTCGGCTTAAATATTCTTTACTCGTCGGGGTAAGTTCTTGATAACGTTTTGAAGTATTCACGACAAACTTCGCAAGACATCTTTTGGATTGAAAACTGTTAAGCGGTGAATTCAAAATAATAAGCCAAAGATGACTATTAGAATGAATATAATAATTCAATTTTTTATCTTTTTTTTTTCTTAGTCAACACACCATTACATCCCCAGTGTAGTTGTCGGGCTTCCACCAGAAAAGAATTGGGGGTTCGGATACTCCAACCTTATATAAATAACTCATAAAATATACATGGGAGGGAGGAGGGGGCATAGCTAAAGCAAACAAATAAATGAATAAATAATAAAGCAATGAATAAGGAGGTAGCTTATTTTTGAGCTACGTTTCTTCACTTGTCGGTGTAGGTTCTTGGTACCGTTTTAAAGTATTCATGACAAACTTCGCAATACATCTTTCGAATTGAAAAAATCGTTAAATGACGAGATCAAAATAATAAGCCAAAGATGTCTGCTAGTATAGCGACCGAAAATTTTTAAAGACGACAATGTTCATTTTTTACCTCAAAATAAATTTAATAAGGTCACCACGTCGCTACGACATTTCTTGAAAATCACGATTTAATTAATTGGTTACACTGAAATCTTGCGCATACTTGCATTTCATTCTATGGACGAATTGAACTATTGTGGTTAAAATTATATGTGACGAGCCTTCCTATTTTATCTTATTGGGAATAATTTATAAACTTTTAAATTCATTTTCCATATGAAAAGAAAATTCGGCTAGTGTGATTTATTTGTTTGGTTTCATTAACTTGATTTAAAAATCAAATCGTATGTTATACACCAAAATAGATGGCCTTTTTCATTGGGATAGTTTCACTATTAACCACAAAATATAAAATAATTTAGAAAATACAATCTAACTTTTTTTATTCTATAAATACTGTTTTTATTTTTATAACATTTGTTACGTTTGTTATATTTCTTATAAAAAATGTGTGTTACATTTGTTACATTTTTTATTTTTAGAGTTTAAAATAATAAAAAGTAATTGTGGAATTTAATAGAAAATCAAGTATGTAGCAAAATTATCACTTTTTCATTTCCTTTTCTCCAGCCCAAAACTCAGCTTTAGTCCCAGATTTCTTAGCCCAAAATACAGCCCATACAACACTCAGAAACCGACCCCAAAACACATCGACCTCAAACCAGCACTACACTCGACCCCAAAACAGCCTAAGAACTGGCCCCAAGCTACTGCCCAAAACTGCCCATTTTCAGCCAACTGTCCCCATTTTTCACACCACTGAAATCACCTCACATGAAGCTCCAAAACTACCCCATTATCTCCCCATGTATCCTCAACTTACAGCCATTTCCCCCTCTTTCCCTCTCCATATTTTCGGCCAGCAAGCCTCTCTCTTCCCCCATTTTTTCAGTTGTTTAATTCTCATAATCCCCCCCCCCCCAAATCCCTATCCCTCTTGGCCCTCATTGCTCTCGCTCTCTTTTATTTTTTAACCACTTAATTCCTCCACTCATTCTTCCAAAAAGTGGGCCCTTCAGTCAAGAAATTCTTCTTTTTTTTTTTCCCACCTCATTCGGCCCCTACTTCTTCCTTTTAGCTCACTCAAAATTTCTCCCAAAACACACATTCGTTCACAATTTCACAAAAATAAAAGGCAAGCGTGCGAGATTATTTTGAAAAGGTGTAGCATTATTAAATCCTCCATTTCAACTTCAACAGAAAACTGAATTTTCGAGGTAGATATATACTGTACTCTTTACATGAAATTATGAAGTTTTAGTCGAGAAAAATTTATGTAAACATGTAACGCCCCGGATTTTCTCAATCCAGAGGGTCACTAAAATAATCTTTAAATAATGTTTGACGACTCCAAATAGGTTTTCCCATGCCCTTGAATGGTTTTAAGAATGTAACTATTGCAGAAAAATAACAAGCGCGCAAAGGAAAAAAATTAACTTCTAAAATTGAAGGTTTTTACCTATACTGTGATGGGTGTCGCCACAAATTATTTGACCATCCAAAATTACTCCAAAAATTACAAGATTTGATCTGTAAATACTTTGAACTACATACTACAACATTTTAAAATTTTAGACATTAGCTACATCTTTTGGTAGGCGAACGACATGGCAAAAGTTGCTTGAAGTCCTGGGTGCTTTAAGGCAGCCTGCTAAAACGTTCAAAATAAATTCATACAATGAAATTTTGAGTTATTCTAATTTTTGATATTAGAAAACATATAAGGATATCCATAGCCACTAATTTTACTTAAAAAATCCAAATACATAGAGAGTTATGAATTTCAAATTAGGGATAGAAAGCTGAAATTTTCAGAAATGAAAGAGGCAATTTCGCTTTATAACATGTCGGTTTTCCTTGTACTTTACATGGTTAAAGACAATAAAACTAACATTTAATTGCAGTACTTACATCATAAAGGATTTGATCATCTCGACGCCAAAACTTAAACAAAATACAATAATTCCACTTCATAATCGCTAGCCTACGCCATTACACCAATGCCAACCATTTCAATCAAACTTTGTTCATCTTGGGGTGAGTATTTCATAAGAAATACACAATAGAAATATATACTAATGTGTGAGAAAAATATATGATATTAAATTGAGACATTACAAATATTTAAAATGTACATAGGAACACATTCGGTAACCGGCACCACATGATACTTAAAAGTGATTAACTTCAATCACAATCATAAAGTTTCGACTTTGACATTAAGCATGGCAAGCATGAGAAAAAAAAATACCACGACTAAATATTCAAAATGTACTAGAAAGTTTGTAGCGACACCGAAAGTGAAAATTTTATTTTCTTGAAAGTTAAAAGCCGAAAAATTCTCCTAGTCGCTACAACCCTCCCCACTTAAAATAATTTTGTCCTCAAAATTTCACTTACTTGGTTTACGAGGTCTGGGTACTTAGCTAAGATATCTTCTACTCTTTTCCAAGTGACCTCGTCCTCCTCGTGCCTACCCTACTGAACCTTGACTAAAGGGACCTCCTCGTTTCTCAGAACATGGACTTTTGTCTCTAGAACCACCGCATGCATTTTCTCATAAGTTATATCATTCTTTAAATCCAACGACTCATAGTTTACCACATGCGTAGGATCATGCACGTATATATTTTCTTAACATCAAAACGTGGAATATGTCGTGCACGGCCAAGAGCTCGGGTGGCAATACCAAATGATACGCCACATTTCCAATTTTCTCAAGAATCTCAAATGGGCCGATGAATCGTGGTCTCAACTTTCCTTTCTTACTAAAATGCGCAGTATTCCTTTAATTGGGGCTACCTTCAGAAAAACTTTTTCGCCGACCCCGAACTCCAAATCTTTTCTTTTTTGATTGGCATAACTTTTTTGATGGTCATGCACAGTCTTAATTCTGGACATGATCTTGTCTATCGCTTCCATTGTTTTCACAATCAACTATGGACCTAAAATTCTTTTGCCAACTTTATCCAACAAATTGGCGAACGACATCGACGACTATACAATGCCTCATATGGTGTCATGCCGATGGTAGCTTGGAACCTATTATTGTAAGCAAACTCCACCAACGATAGGTGACTTTTCCATTTACCACCCAAATCCAATAGGCACGCTCTCAACATATCCTCAAAGATTTGAATAGTTTGTTCTGATTGCCCGTCAATTTGAGGATGGTAAGTTGTGATAAATTTCAATTTAGTACCCAAAACTCCTTCAAGAATTTTCCAAAACTTTGAGGTAAATCACCTAGAATGTTCAGTGATTGAAGGTAATCACTTCATACATATGTAGAACCGGTTACTAAATTAATGTATGTTTCCTATGAATAATTTGGCATTTGGCATGTCGCATTTGTGGTTGTCTATAATTTTTGCACATACATGTATATTTACTACTGAGCATTTATTTGAAATGCTCACCCCCAAAAGTAAATTTACTTTCCAAATTGAAAGACTTCGCTGCAGCATGACGATGAAAGAGTAGCGGCGAAAAAATCTATGGTTATTTATGTTTTTGGCGTCGATATAATCGAGCCTCTAGGTGTAAATTTATTTGTCAAGTATTTGATTAAATTAATGTTATGTAAGATTGAATGCCATTTTATGTAAATTATTGATTTGGAGTTAATTATGAAATTTCCGTTTTAAGTGATGCAATTTCAGTTTTCTATCCATATTTTGAAAATAGCATAACTTCGTGTACACTGCACATTTTTGAGTGAAATTAGTGGCGTTGGATATGTTGATAAGTTTTATGTTAGGGGAATTTTGAATCACTTTAAAATCATGTTGGATGAATTAGTTATAACTGTTTTCTTGGGCTGCGCTGCTGTCCTCCTAGTCGGGTGGGCACCATTTCGACCAGAGAATGTATTTGAGGTACAATTTGAGGAAACTTTGGACACTTATTTCATATACTAAATGACTTGATAAATTTTTTTTTATATGTTGCTACTTAAAGTGTTATGTAGTAACTGGTCAAAAATCATATCTTTTCGAGCACGTTAGGTTCATCATATAATTATTGGCGACATCTATTGTTATCGGTAAAACTATAAAGTTTTCGGCGTCCATTTTTAATTTACCTTGCAGCGTAATATTTTTTCGCTGCAGATAAAATTTAAAACCCCTCATGGTTGATGTGATATTTAAATTGGAGTCGTCGAGTATTATTTTAAGACTTTTATTGACCCCTTTGGGTTAACAAAATCCGAGGCATTATAACTATAATTTGATTTAATATTTTCATTTCGTTTCTATTTTTAAAAGTCAATTTAATTAAAATTCTAATTGACGTTAATTTTACTCGTCTAACTCCTATAACTAAATATAAAAATATAAATAAATTTTGAAGTGTTATAACGAGTCCCTAAATAAATTTTTAAATAAAAAAAATTAAAAAGAGTCCCAAAATAATTCTTAAAATTTTGGGGACCAAGGACCCCCTAGCGAGGCTCGACTACTATAAGATTATACAAAGCTCTACTATTTTAGGTGAATAGAGTACGTTATATGCCTTGTATGCAATTGTGATGTGAGTACACTGCAAGAAATTTCACTTTTAACAATAAATTTTTTATTGTAGAAAGTCATTTTTATGTTGTTTTGTCGAAAAATGGTTGTTGAGAGACTTTACAAGACCAAAATCCATCTTATGTGATAAATTTTTGTAGCAACGCAAAATCCATTTCTATACATGCACATGATGATTTAAGTGGAACACGTCTATATAATATATTTTTTTACATGCTTTAAAGTTGAGTAAAATATGTTTCCGTGACTTCCATGCTATGTGAGAATTTGGTGTACATGTGATGTCCACTTGCAAAAATATCTTCATCTTGAATATTGATACGAAATTATTATTTCAAGTAAGATCAAAACATGTGTGTGGACTTAAGTTTCTTAAGTAGAAATTTGTACACCAATGTACCGACTCAAGAGTACATCACGTATAAGTAGCCATGTACCGATTCAAGGGTTCACATACTGACTCAAACATCACATATAAATAGCCATGCATGTAGCGACTCAAGGGTACTTTACATGTAAATCATGAATTGTTGGGCACTCAGTGTACAAAGAATTACTTAAAGAAGGGCCCAAATCATGATAAAAGACATAACTATGTGCACTATCACACAAGCATAAGGATCTTCGGACAATTGTCTCGTTCTCGGACATTAGATTGGGATTAATCTGTCTTAGTATTATAACATAAGAATCTTTGAATACTTGTCACATTCTCTTGTGAGAATCTAGGACAATGAGGGAGCTGTCTCTAATCCACTTGTGTGGACAAAGCTCTACCAAGGGTCATACTTGGCTACCCTTGACCGGGTCGAACCTAGCTACATACCCCGTTTGGGGGGGAGAAGGCCTCCGTGGCCGGGTAGGGTACTACTCGGCCACCCTTGCCAGACCATGGTGGTCAGGTATTACCTGGCTACCCATTGTATTGACGGGTGTTTATTCGGGTTCGTGCTGGGTAAGGCCAGTTGAGGCGCTTTATGGTGTGAATTTTTTGATTTTTCGTCACAATAGTATCACTTCCGAGGATAGATTCTTCCTACCTCTGAGCCATACTTGGAATACTGCATGTAGTTACTTAATATTGTAGGCAACTAAAGTACACAAGACTTAAGAAAAACAAACTGAAGTTGAGTCATTAAGGATTTGACAAAGAAGAGCTCCAAAGGCTACCTAAAATTGGCATATCAACCAAATTAATCTAGTTCACCTTAAACAAACTGAAGTTGAGTCATTAAGGATTTGGCTAAGAAGAGCTCCAAAGGCTACCTAAAATTGGCATATCAACCAAATCTAGTTCACCTTAAAATTGGCTACAAGAAAGGTTGTCTATAACGACGACA
This sequence comes from Forsythia suspensa, assembly GCA_023638005.1. Taxonomy (NCBI): domain Eukaryota; kingdom Viridiplantae; phylum Streptophyta; class Magnoliopsida; order Lamiales; family Oleaceae; genus Forsythia; species Forsythia suspensa. The sequence goes on from CM042663.1 coordinate 1,301,324, forward strand.
AAAGTTGTCGCTATAGATCAAAAAGTCGTTGCTATAATGTTACAGCGACGACAAAGTCGTCACTATAGACTAGGAAGTATAATTTTAGTGCGACGACATTTTGTCATCACTATAGGCACAACTTTTTTAGCGACGACAAAGTAGTCGCTATAGGAGTCAAATTTTTAATAATTAAAAAAATTAATTTCATATACTTTGTGGACACATGACCCAATCTACCGAGTATGGGCTTGAAACTCGACCCACCAAAGGCCCTATCCAATCCACTAAGCTTTGTCAAGAATTTTTAGTTTGGAATGATTGAAATGTGATTTGAACCTTTAACTTAAGGGTTGTGAAGTTACAATCAAACCATTGGAGACAAATGAATTCTAGTGATTATATTTGTTTTCATAATACATATTAGTTCAATAAACAACATTTTTCTATAATTGCTTATAAAGTAAAAAATGAATATTAGTGAAAAATCAAATTACACACTTAAGTTTTCACAAAAATAAAAATAAAAATAAAATCTCACCTATAGGGGCAACGTTGTCGTCGCTATAGATAGGAAAAAATGCGGCAAAACTTCCCACCATCTTCTAAAGCGATGACTAAATTGATTTATGGAGACGAAAAATGCCGTCGCTATATCTCTCACTACACTATAGCGACGACATGAGTGTGTCGTCGCTATATACGCTATCCTATAGCAACGACAAAAAAAAGTCGTCTCTATTTGTCGTTGTTGTTGCTGCTATTTCTTGTAGCCGGCTACAATTTCGAACAAAAACTTCTAATCGAAAATATTAATTAAAAATTGAAATTCAAATGAATCTTGTTCACCTTATATTACTTATATTAAATCAACAATATTAACTGTCCATAAATACAACACGTGCATCGCACGAGCAGTGCACTAATTTTCTTGAAAAAGATTGTCAACGACAAGAAATGGAGGGAAATCAGTGGCGTTTTTTACTTCTCTCCGACAACTACAAGTGCTTCTTATGGTTTGGGGAAACCTTATTTTTGTTTGCTCTTCGGTTATGAACAGGCTTACTTCTTCAGACATCACCGTCCCATTCTTGATCCAACATGTGCAAAATTCACTATTTCATTTTCAATTTATTTGGCTGAATGATGTTATTTCTAGGTTTTATTTGTGAATGGCATGTTTTTATTTGAATCCATGTGCTTGATATTTTTTTTTTTTTTTTAGTTATATGTTGTGATTAATTATTTCATTTTCCTGTTTATGTGCCTAGTGATTTTCCATTTATTTGTAGCCAGAACTCTTTTCATCATTTTATGGGGTTTTCAGGTTTTTATTGCTTTATTATTGTCCATTCTTTAATTTGATTTAGTATTTACAACACGATGGAACGAATTATCAAAAAAATGATTTATGTAATCGATGTGCACTTTTTTCATTTTGTCATTTACGGCCTAATATAATGAAAGTGGCGAAATGTGATTCATGTAATCGATATTGATTTATTTAATTTTTTCATTTACGTAGTTCATGTCATCCGAAGCGACGAACCCCGCCGGAATTGGCGAGCAGGTATACCCTTTTTCAGTGCCATTGGCCTACCATGGAGATGTTGTCAAGGATCCTGATCTCTTTTTGAGCACTCTAAACACCTTTCATTCTGTTATGAGTACAAAATTTTATATGTACATATAACTTCACCCCATTTTCACCGTCTTTAACAGATTGTTTGGTATGCAAAACTAGAAACGACGGTTCAATAAATAAAAGTTTTAACTTTTTTCATTTTGTCATTTACGGCCTAATATAATGAAAGCGGTGAAATGTGATTCATGTAATCGATATTGATTTATTTAATTTTTCATTCTGAAGTTCATGTCATCTGAAGCGACGAACCCTGCCAGAATTGGCGAGCAGGTATACCCTTTTTCAGTGCCATTGGCCTACCATGGAGATGTTGTCAAGGATCCTGATCTCTTTTTGAGCACTCTAAACACCTTTCATTCTGTTATGAGTACAAAATTTTATATGTACATATAACTTCACCCCATTTTCACCGTCTTTAACAGATTGTTTGGTATGCAAAACTAGAAACGACGGTTCAATAAATAAAAGTTTTAACTTTTTTTCCATCCTTAGTAACGTCCAATGATATCGAGTCTATCCATCTTACCAATTATGCAATGAGCTTCAATATACACAATTTTGTTGCCATTTTTACTGTGTTTGATTGTTTTCATGGTTTTTGATAGTTTTGTTGTAAGGATTCTTGTGATTGGAGGAAAGGAGTTAAACCTGCATGTGCTATATGTAGAGGTTACCAAGAGGGGTGGTTATAACAAGGTTGGTGAACATATAAATTATTTTCGTCCTTAAAATTCACAAACTTTAGGTTTCCTATTTATTTATCTTTCTCTCTCAAATTGTCTTGAAAAATGTTGTCAGTGACAAGAAATGGAGGGAAATCAGTGGCGTTTTTTACTTCTCTCCGAGAACTACGAGTGCTTCTTATGGTTTGAGGAAACATTATTTCTGTTTGCTCTTCGGTTATGAACGGGCTTACTTCTTCAGACATCACGGTCCCATTCTTGATCCAACAGGTACAAAATTCACTATTCCTTTTTCAATTTATTTGGCTGAAGATGATGTTCTTTCTAGGTTTTATTTGTGAATGGCATGTTTTTCTTTGTATCTATTTGCTTGAGTTTTTTAATTACATGTTGTGATTAATTATTTTTCTTTTCTTGTTTATGTGCCTAGTGATTTTCCATTTATTTGTAGACAGAATTCTTGCATCATTTTGTGGGGTTTTTAGGTTTTTAATGCTTTACTATTGTCCATTCTTTAATTTAGTTTAGTCTTTACAACGTGACAAAACGAAATGACAAAAAATGGTTTATGTACGTAATCAATGTGCACTTATTTCATTTTGTCGTTTACCACCTAACTTAGTGAATACGGGAAAAAATGATCATGTAATATATTGATTTATTTCATTTTATCGTTTAAGACCTAATATGATTTAGGTGATCGATATTAGTTTTTTTAATTTTGTCTTTAGGACTCAATGAAACTTGGAAATGTTAGGTAGTGTTCTCTTTGCGTTTAGTTTTGTGTTGTCTTTGAAAATGTTAGGTGGTGTTGTCTTTGCGTTTAGGTGGTGTTCACTATTTTTAAAAAAAGAAACGAAAATGGGTTGAAAATGACAAAGAGAATAGGCTTTTAGTGATTTGCGTAATCATTATTGATTTCTTTGATTTTGTCTTTAAATCGTAGAAAATTTAGTGATTCATGTAGTCGATATGCATCTATTTAATTTTGTCTTTATGACCTAACGCAACAGAGTGTAGAAAAATTAGTAATTCAAGTAGTTGATATTCATTTTTCTAATTCTGTCTTTACAACCTAATAGTTCAAAAATGGATTATAAAGCTTGGAGCCACATGTATATTTTGCACAAGTATTGCACAACTATTTTGCACAAGTATTGCACAACTATCGATAATTAATTGAGCTAAGTTTTAATTGAATTCCATTCCATTTATAGAATTTTCAAAATTAAACTTTAAGATCAAACTGAGTTTAAGTTGAGGATATTGAATACGACTAAAGAGCATAATTTCTTACATTTTGTTTTTAGGTCCTTCCACCTTTGATGCCACACTCAATTGAGGGCAAATTCGACTGCGGGTACTTGATTTCTGTAAAAGTTGGTGAAGAAATTCTTAATGGTGTGATTTACCATCCGTGCCTTTCGAGCTCGTCTGCAACAGCCATGCAGCATTGCAATGCTAAAGTACCCTACACCCCACAGCTTCATGATCAGCATGGAAAGGGGAGGAGGACGAGGAGGCGGGAAGGAGATCCAAGCAGGCCAATGCCTAACAGGAGTGGCTACAATTTTTTCTTTGCAGAAAAGCATTTATGCTCAAATCTCTCAATCCAAATAGAGAAAGGGAGTTACAAAGATGATTGGACAGTCATGGAACAATCTCACTCCTGAAGAAAGAATGGTAAGTTCATTAATCAAAGATCTTATGCATGCATGTAATATTTTATATTTATCGCTCATACTGATATACACTATTAGAAAAATGAAAAGAAGCGAAAATCTTGTTTATAATAGAGTCTTACTCTAAAAGCATATAGTTTAATAAACTTTAAATTTCTTTTATTTGATGTTGTTGTATATTATTAGGTTTACCAAACCATGCTTTGAAGGACAAGGAGAGATACCGGAAAGAAATGGAGGAGTACGATGAGAGAATCAAGGTTGCGCAGTTACATTGAACTCGAGGAAGATAATGGAAGCCGAAAATCCCAAATGTGGATCCTCTTTGAGAACCTAGGAATCAGCTAAAATTACTTCCATTTTCGCTCTGGAGATACAAGTTGGGAGCTTTTTTTTAATGCAATCAACGTTGTTTCTTTTTTTAGTTACAAAACAACTTCTTATGTCCTTCACTGTTTTGCACTAAATTGAGTTGAATTTAAAGTAAGTTAATTTTCATAAATTGCATGGAGCCTTGCTTTCGTTAGGAATAATGAGTTTGTTGCTTGTTGCTGATGTATAGCCTACTCTTTTTGAAATTGAAATCCTTGAATGATTTCTCCTAGAGAAATCGACCCACAAATGGATCGTAATCTACTCTATTTTTTATCAAATTAAACGAGGGGGAGGGCCGGCAACACAATGGGGGATTGTGCGTTGACTGTGCATCAGTGGTGTTGGGATAGGGCAGGGGGAGCGGCGTTGTACTGTATCGACCAGGAAATTCTAAAGACGGAAATGTTCATTTTTGACTAAAATAAATGTAATAAGCTCACTGCGTCATTACAACACTTCTTAAAAATCACGATTTAATTAATTGGTCATGGTGAAATCTTGCCCCACTTGCACTTGCCTTTCATTCTACGAACGAATTGAACTATTGTGGTTATTCATTTTAATGCAACGAACCTTTCTGTTTTTTTTTATTTTTGTGTATAATAAAATTTTTAAATTCATTCACCATATGAAAAGAAATTTCGGCTAACGTGTATCTTTCTTTTGGTTCCATTAACTTAAAATCAAAGGGTGTCTTATACACCAAATACCCAGCCTTTTTCCTTTCCTTAATTTTCTCCATCCCCAAAATTCGACCTTTAGTCCTATGTTTCTTAGCCAAAAATGCAGCCCATAAAAAACCTATAAATCGACCCCAAAACAACCCAAACACTGACCTCAAAGCAGCCCAAAACCCCGACACCAAAATAACCCAGGAAACTGCCCCATTTCCACTGCCCAAAACCAAAACCTGACCCCAAAATAACCCCACGAACCGGCCACATTTCCACTGCCCAAAACAGTCCCATTTTCGGCCAACTGCTCATTTTCCCACCACTTAAAACACCTCCCATGAAGCTTGAAAATGTCTCATTATCTTCCACATTTTCCTTCACATTTCAGCCCTCAATACCCCCCCCACCACACCCCAAAAAAATCCTCCCAATTTCCTCCCAGATTTCGGCCCGGGCAATAGGCGCAACGGCCTTGTTTTGTTATCCTCATTTTTCAGCCAAAAACACAATTCATTTTTCCCCATTTGCACTCAGTTTCGGCCAGCAAGAAGTCCAGAAACCCTTGCTTTTTCTCCCCAATTTCGGTCCATATAACACACCATTCCTCCCCCAACAAATCAGTTTCCAAACTTCAGCAAAAACTCCCATTTTCAGCCAGCACAGTTCATTTTCCCTCCCAAATTTCGTTCAACAAAAATCCTTCTCCTCCCCATAAACCAACCCCAAAAAAATTCCAGGTTAGTTCCCCATTTTTACCTCTAAAAATCAGCCCCTCACTCTCTCGTTTCCACCATTTCCCGGCTCTCTATACTTCACTCATTTTTCTTCAAAGTCAGCCCCAAAATCCCCTAAAAAAATTTCATTTTTCCTTCTCCAAACTCAGCCTCTACTCTCCTCTATTATCTTCACCGAAATCTTCCTACAACAAACACCCTCGTGCATAATTTTACAAAAAAAAAAAAAAAGACAAGCATGCAGAATTATTTTGGAAACGTGCAACAACATTAAATGTATGTTTCGTATGAATAATTTGCCATTCGGCATGTCGCATTTGTAAATGTGTATAATTTTCTCACATGCATGTATATTTAGTACTACTGTGTATTTCTTTTGAAAAGCTCAGTCCCAAAAATATTTACTCTCTATATTGAAAGGCTTGGCGGGCGGCGGAAAATTAGCAACGGAAAAATTCCATGTCTATATATGATCTTGGAGTCGATATAAACGAGCCTTTTATATGTAAATTAAATTACCATGTCTTCACTATGTTTAAGTTGTGTAAATTTAAACAACGACAGTAACTTTGTTTATTTTTCCGATTCGAAGTTAAAGATGAAGTGTTGAAATCTCTAGATTATTGCCCCTGTTTTTAAAATAGCATAACTTCTTGCATACTATGAATTTTTGAGCAAAATTAGTGGCATTGGATAGGCTGCTAAGTTGTATGTTAGCGGGAATTTAGAATCACTTTAAAATCATGTCATATGAATTAGTTATGACTATGTTTCTGGGAAGAGCGAGTTTTACCCGATGCTTAGTTTTCAGGTTACTTTGGCCACTTATTTAATGTACCAAATGATTTGATAAAATTCTTAATTTTTAATATGTTGTTCCTTAAAGTGTTAAGTATTAACGGGTCAAAAATCATAATTTTTTGAGTATGTTAAGTTGGTCAAATAATTTTTGGCGACATTTAGTGTTACTGATAAAATTATAAAAAAAAATTGATGTCCCTTTTAAATTATCATGTGGGTGACAATTTTCTGCTGCAAATTAAATTTAAAACCACTCACGGGCTCACGGGAAATTTAATTTGGTGTCGTCAAGTATTATTTTAAGACTTTTTAGTGACATTCTAGGTTAAGAAAATTTGGTGCATTACATGTACAAGGCTGGCTAGGGGTGGGTGCTTGTTAGCGCATGCATGAGATTGGGACAAGGTTGTGTGTGAATTGTGCACCAGGGAAGCTGGGACACGGTTGGGGAATGGGTATTGTACAAGGGTAGCTAGGGGTGAGGTGGTGGTTGGCACATGCAGGGGTTGGAGGGGGCAAGGTTGTGCGGAGACCATGTACCAAGAGCAGTTGTCGAGCAAGGATTTTTGCCTTGTAGGATCGTAACTTATGTAGCAATTATATTTTGAAATGATATAACGATAATAAAAATATTTCAATTCATTTTGATATTTATAAAAACAAGATATCCATTATAGCATAAATTTTCCTTTTCTTTTTGTCTTTTTTTTTTTTTTGGAAAATTTTGAAATTAAAGACATTTCTCTGATTCCAAAACAAAACGGAAAATTTAATCCTACTTAAAGATAGAAACAAAAATAACAATCCATGATAATAACATCAAGAAAAACAGGGAAAAAAAATAAATTCTTGGCAAAATTAAAAATCTGAGATCTCTCAAAGATCACACCAATTTCCATACGAAATCCAGCAAGAAATGAATCAAGAAATCATTTTTTCTTTCCTAAAGGAAGGGGTAAAATAGGGATGGCAACGGGGTAGGGTGGCCATTACCATCTCCACCCTGTCGGGGATCGGGGCGGCGCGAGAATCGAAAATTTCTCATTTATCGCTCTGTTTAATTAATTAATTAATTTTTAATCTTACTTTTTACTTTTTAAAATACGATTTAAATTTTAAAACATAAAAATAAAATAAAATAAAAATATTCGTAGTGAGTTCAAGGAATTCGCACTATTAAAAAATTGACTTTTGGGGACGGTTAAAAACCGTCCCTAATACTTCAAATCCGTCGCCAATATATATTGAGAACGGCCACTATAACCATACCCGTTAAGGGTGTTGCAGATAATATTAGGGACGGTTATATTAACGTTGGGAAAAATTGTATGTATTTGCGACTATAACTTACCGTCCCTATTGAGGTCACTTTGTTCGATGCCTTCGAACAATTCGGGACGGTTAGAAAATGTGCCAAATTGTCCGATACAATATTTGCCTTCTTAGTAAGGACGGTTGGAACCGTCCCTAATGTCCATAATTTTTTTTTTTTTTTTTTTTGATCTTTACATTGCATGTGCACTGTGGTTACACAATTCTAAATCCAACCTATATTTACACAATTCCAAATCCACAAATAAATCAAAGCAATTCTATATTTATAAATCACATCCAAATAATAACAAGTAGAGAAAAGTAATAAAGCAATAAGAAAAGGAACTGCATATGGCTAATTCCAATGTCATGGAGCAGTTCCCTTAGTCGAAATGAAAAATTATCGAAGTGGAAAACCTTTTTAAGTGAACAAGAAGAAAAAAAATAGAACAAAAACAGGAAAGTGTAGCAAAACCAAATGATGAGCAAAAAATGAAGTCAATATAACATCCATCTAAATTCAATTTAAAAATTCAAACTAATATATCCATATCCATTTAGAAATCTAAAATAAAATCATGCATAGGTGTTACTCAAGTCAAACTAACATTAGCCTCAGTATTCCATTTAGAGATTTATAGTTTCATTTATTCATCTGTACACAAAAGACTATATATAAGATCCTGCATATTCCATTAACAAGTCAAAATACCATCTATCATTGGATCGTGTCCAAATTTCTCTATCTGCATAGCTATTTTGTTAAAATATCTGCAAATACATTAGTAGTTCATATTAATAATAGAAATTAAACAATATATCAATACAAAAGAGTGTACACTCGAAAAATAATATATGAACTGCACATAAAGCATATATCCAATATACATCAATGAATACCAAAGGAGTTCAAATTTACCAAAATTTAAAGTCTTCAACACTCCAATTTATCTTTCCTACACCATGAATGTACCCCACCATTTGTTCACAAGTATTCTTGGACTTAGTTACTTATTCTTGAACGGGGAGCAAAACACACTCCAATGTAAAATATACCTCTCTAGTTCCAGAGATGGAACTGTTAGATTACAAAAGGGGCAGGCGGAGAATTGATAGACGACAACTCATTGATCATAGTTCAAAAATTTAGTAAAACGCCTGACTGAGATTTTCTAAATGGTCAAGAAGTGATAGACGACAACTCATTGATCATAAGATCAAGGTCTTTGAACAGAAACTTCCTGTCTCATTCAAAATTTTGACTTGCTGCTACTGAGCTATTTCACTTCAGGCACTATGTTTCACTATAATAAATTGGCTGTTTCTAGAAATACTCAAAACTTCATAAATAAGGAATTCGATTTTTAGCTCCTTATTTGAATACTTAAGTTGAGCCAAAACAGATCTAATCCATGAAGGTTAGGATCTTTGAGCTTGGTTAAAACTGATATGGTCTGATGGTATCTTCTTCCAGTTTTCCTCAGAAATCGTGGCTTACTAGTCTCTGCCTGCCGTAGATACAAAAGTTTAAACAAACTAAAAAAAATAGTGAAATTCAACTAAACTACAATTTAGCACATCAACATCAACAATAACTAAAATTCTTATAAAGTTCCTTTTCTTTTTAAAATGGAAATTTATGTAGAGCATAAACCTTATGCAAGCAATGGCTGTTTGGTTCCGCCTCCACCCAGTTTAAAATATATGAATTGGATAGCCTTAAATTTTAAGGGATGTCATTTTCAAAGAGAAGGATTAGTGTTTATACTCCAAAGGCTAATGCTAACTGGATTCTCATCTTGAACCAGTTATATAGATGATTAAAAGCATATTTGGCTAAGCTTAAAAGTAACTTAAGTTAACTTTTCCCCAAACATGTTATACTTTTTCTGGCACAAAAACTTGCTTTTACAGAAAGTAAGTCTTTGCATACTTTTGTAGAAAGAACTGCATTTTGAGTCTTACCCAAACATGCTCTAAGAACAACAAGCCATCAAGTTGGTCACATTATAGTTGTGACGGAAACAATCCCTGTGCATGGAAATTTCATGGTACCTTGCATCTAGTGCAGTTAAGACCCATTTCCATTTAGAGGTAGGTGAAAATTCATGGTCAGTGCTATGTATCCCTCCTCCAGTTATATATAATTCCAAACCAAACAATCCTACAACTACTGCCCAAGAGAAGTAAAAAACTAAGAGGAACCAAGATAAGTAAAGCATAAAAACTAGGTGGTCTAATCTTTACTTCCATTGGCTATTTAAGGGTTAATCAAATCAATACATACTGTAGAGTTCCCTTTAATCACATGCAATTTTTTGCTTGGAATTTATCAATAGCACAGTGAAAAGTATTACATCAAAAGGTTTTCTTTGACATTTGAAGTGTGAGTGAACAAATCTCCACTATTTAGGTTCGATTATCAATAAAAATCTCAACGATTTAGGGCCAATTACTAACAATTATAGTACGTGAATGTATAGATTCAACAATTATAGTTTCTGTCAAAGCCTCGATTAGCGCAGCAGCCCAAATAGATTATTTATGCCAAATATCTCCAATATTATCTTATATTTGTCAAAGAGACCAACAAATAAGAAAACACAGCAGCCACATAATTCCAAAAACTGCAGTTCTGATTATCAGTAAACTAGTAATTTGTTCATTTTGCACTTAAACTTCAGACTTGATCATATATTTAAGGCAGTAATTAATATGAAAAAACAAAGAAACATATCAATAGCATTTCAAAGATGTCTACGGAATTGTCTAAATGCGAAAATAGACTTTACTGTGTGGATCCATAAAGAATAAAGATGGATACATAATTTTAGTCACAAGATTCCTGTCATATATACTGATTTAAGGGAGAGTTTTGGCAAGCCACTTCTTTAAGTTGACAGTATCCAATATGTCAATACCCAACCTACCTCTTACTAGCTCAAGCAACACCTTGCCAAAGAATTAAACAACATATGCACGTGTTGCATTTGGCATGTCTGGCAAATTAAATTTTAAACAGTGAAACACAATAGAAAAGTAGACAAAACAGAGTTAAATTAGACCTGTTATGAGATCTTGAACTTGCAATAATGGATCAAGGTATGTAGGCAGAAGAGATTTAATTCCCAATTCTTCAGCTGAAATGAAAACATTAATGAAATTTAGTTTAGCAGTGATGTGAGGTGATTCAAGCATTGGGCGAGCCATGTGCCACTGTTTCACACTACAAACTGCAGCTGTGGTTTCGCATAGGTGTAGGGTCAGAAAGGCAAAGATGTACAAGATACCATTGGAATGTTGATTAAAACAAATGGTTGCTAAGTACACTACATTTTTTTGAAAGCAGATTGAAGGCAAATTAATTGCACAGTGAGAAAATATTGTAGGAAGCAATGTGATTTTAGAAGTAACAACTGATTCACCAATACAACCAAAATGAAATAGAAACACTTAACAATACAAAAGAAGGAAATGAAATGAAAACATTAATGAAATTCTACTAATCATAGCTTGAACCCAAGAAGTTGAATCTGCTTCTTCATAAGCATTTGGTTCAAGTTTTTTAATTTCATTTCCTGCTAAAACTACAAAACTCATTAAGCCTTCAGTGTACACCAAGGATTTGGCTTAATGACTCTTCTTGACTTATCTCTTGTTAAGTGATAGTTGTGTATGTTTTCTTCTTCATTTTGAGTCAATACAAAACCAGAATCAGATTCAGAATTTGATCCAATTGCTTCACCTTGATTTCCCAAACGAGGATCCATTTCACAATTATCATCACCTACTTGATCTAATTCAGGTGTTTCAATTTCATGAGTCTTATCTTCTGTTTCATTCACCTCAATGTGAAATTCTCTAATTCAATAGGTGATATATGTTTTTCAAAATCATCAGATTCTTTAACAGTAATAAAACAAGACATTTCAAATTCATTATAAACTACATCCTTACTATTTATTATTAAAGTTCTCCGTGGGTCCTCTTGACAATTTTTTTCCTTAAGAAATATCTTAAAATATATAGTAAAAGGGGAATATATTATCCAAAATATATATCGGGGAGAGTTCTGAAATTTGCTCGAAAATTAAATTTTGAAGTCGTCATAAGTTTACTGTTTGAATCAAGCTTTGTTGAAATTAAAACTGAAAATAATTTATATCTGAGAAATGGAGGATTGAAGGTCCTTGGAGAAGATGAAGCGGGAGGAAAAGGAATGGAAATTCCATGAGAACCTTCTTAAAATACTTTATCCTCCCACACCCTCCCTTCCTCGTCAGGCATTCTCAAAGTATATAGCCCTTTACAGATATCCTAGAAAACCAAATGCTATACAACAAGAATGGGATTGAAGGAGCCTGAGTTGAGAAAGAGTGGAGAGAGACAAAGGAAAGAGATAGGGAGATAATACCTGGCTCTGGACGGCGACGATGCCGAAATTTCTATAGATGGAGAATTGCAGATGGCTCTGATTTTTTCCTTTGGTCATTCCTTGTGAACGACAACTAGGTTGAGAGGGTGGGGGAGAATTGAATTAAAAATATTTTTCACCATGGACAATTTGGTCCCTAATTGTGATGAATTCGGTCCCTGCAAAACATTTTGTTAAAATTGTGGAAGGAAAATTCAGCGCCAAAATTTTCACTCATTGGGGATGGTTTGTTTTGGAAATGTATGTCGCCGATAAGATTTTTTGGGATGTTTTACCCAACGGTCCCCTATCAATTTTTCCGCCAAAATTTAGCGCACAATTAAAATATTTTCCGCGACGGACCCAACCGTCCCTAATAATTTTGGGGACAATTCTTATCAAAACCATCCCTATTGACACACTTTTTGGGACGCATGTTTCTAAATCGTCCCTAATAAATGACTATTGGAGACGAATTTTTAAACCGTCCCTAATAAGACGTCCCCAAAAGTCAATTTTTTAGTAGTGTCGGGTCGTGGACTATGATCTGCGTCTCCACCCCAATTACTAATGGGGCGGGAATTCCCAGTCCCATTCGGAGCGTGGCAAGGCGGGGGAGGGCAGAGATAAGTTTTTTTTGCCATCCCTAGGTAAAAGAGATAATATAGCTTTAGAGTGTAAATAAGAAAGAGACTTATAAATTCGAGGTGGAGCTGAAAATTACAGAATTGGTGAAATATGTCATCCTCATATGGTCCCAAGAAGAATGTGAGGAAAGAATATATCCCAAGCCGAGCCTCGGTGGCTAAAGAATTAAAGAAAATACAAAGAAGATTCTTTTATGTTTATTGAAGAAAGTGGAGAAATATAGGCAAGGGAAGGCGGAGCAATGGCCAGTAGGTGGTGGTTGAGGCTTGACGAAGATGGAGCCAAGGAGGCAAGCAAATAGCTAGAGAAAGAAAGTGAGAAAGAGAGATTATGGTTCAGTGGAAATTGCCCGAAACTCCAGTCCAAAAATTGGTAAAAAAATACATCAAAAAGCAGAGGAGATACAGGAGGAAAAAAAAAAAAAAAACATCTGTGAAATTCTGCGAGTTTGTTGACCCCACATGACACCATGAGGATCCGCCCCTCACCAAGAGGGCTGGGACATAGTAGGGGGAGGGTGTTGTATAAGGCTAGCTAGGGGCAGGGTGGTGGTCGGTGCATGCAAGGTGTAGGGGATAAAGGGTGAGTGAAGAAAAAAGGGAGTCGAGAAAGAACGAACAGAAAAAAACTATTTTAGAATTTTAAAAATACAAGGTAATGAGCTCATTTTACAAACTGCACTATAGATTGGTTCTTTTCATTTAACAACCTCGTAGCTAAATCCGTGTTGCTATGAAAGCCAGCTTATAATGTTGTGCGGTTTTCACACTTGCACTGAACTATATTGACATGTGTACGAATTTTAGATTGGACAAACATAAGCAAGCTCGATTATTGAAACTCTAAATTGAAGAACAAAAAAAAATCTGACTGTTATTCATTTGTGAATACTAAACAATCCTATGTTTGTGATTTAAAAATCAAGATAGTGAACGTTTTATTAGATTATAGGTGCCAAATATTTTTCTATTGAAGTGATTGAATAAAATTGTCTTCAAAATCATAGATATTCATGATCCCCACCCCCACACACACGGGTAAAGGCGAAGAAATTTGTTCAAGCTCTAATCAAAGACATTTAAGGAATCGAGATTTTTTATCTAGCTTATTCCATATTCATATAATTCGGGTGATATACTTTCAATTGTTAATGTGTTTTCATAATTCCAATATGTTAGGCTAAATATATTCACACTAAGATGACAACTTAAACTTTGTTTGAAGTTTTAATTCAAGAATTCCCATTTTTTTCAATTTATGTTTCATAGATTGTTGTCAAGTATTTATATCCCGTTTGAAGAAATGAGTTGGTTTTAACATTTTTATGACTTATTTTGCTTTCGAGATGTTCAAATTAGGTTTTAGCACCTTTTGACAAACAACACAAAGTCGATAGGAGTTAGAGATAATCTTCTATGCTTTGTGTAATCATGGTTGAATGTGTAGAGTTTGAATGCGTTTTTAAATATTCGTTAGACAATGTAGGATTATCGATTGTCAAGTTAGGCATGAATTGATCTACTTCGGGACTTTAAGAATTAAAATGGATCACAATGGTAATGGAGTTGGAATACTAGTGTTATTTTCCCTTTGAATTTCCTCCTAAACTCCTTGCAAATGTTAAATTGCTTTAGTAGAATTGATAAGCGACTAGTTTTAATCACTCAAATCATTGAATAATGTGTGTTTTTGAATTGAGCTCTTGTTAATTAAATTTAAGCAAGATTCTCAATCCTTGTGGGACGATATTCTTCTCATCATTATTATTACTTGTCAATGAACCAGTATACTTGCAGGATTTTCACCAACAGATTCTATACTTGAGTCATTTGCTAATTTGAAAGAATTGCAATACTTGGATCTATCTGAGAACAATCTTTCTTGTATGATCCCCAAGTCATTGGAATCGCTTGAGAATCTTGTGTATTTTATTGTTTCGTTCATAGTATCATATTATGAAGTTCTTAATGTTACCAATAACTTTGCTGCTATTAAGGTTTTCAACTTAGATTTGGAAGGTGCGCTTGATAGCTTTGATGCTGAGTGCTAGATTATGTGCAATGTTCCTCACAAAATTCTCGTCAAGGTAATTAGTAGTTGCTTTAACCAAGATTTTAAAGCACAGGTGCTTGAATATAAGCCTGTTGAAAACTTTGACAAATGATTGTACTATTGTAAAAACTGCCTAAATATAGTTTAATGGTTGGAAATAATGATAGGTGTGGCATCCGCATTGGAGTATATGCATAATGAGTATCCCATCCCAGTTGTGCACTGTGATTTGAAGCCGAGCAACATCTTGTAGATGAAAATATGGTGGCCTATATCGGAGATTTTGGCATTGCCAAGCTCTTCACGGAAGAATGCCACCAGTAAAGGATATTGTCAATTATTTATACATAGAATTAAATTTAATACATGTAGTTGTATACAAGATTTTGTGATATCGTACTCATAATTTTTTATAGTAAGTCTCCAAAAAGAAGATAAAGATAAAGAGAATTATGTAGAATGGGTAGATTTAGGTACATCATTGTGCCTGATAGGGCAAAGTCATGTAGTGTTTTGTTTGCACTTAGTTTCTTAGGGTGCGTTTGATTGCAAACATTGAATTTGAGTAGAAAGAAAACGAATTTTATGGAATTGAATTGTCTTGTATTCCCGACAATTGTCAATTGAAGGCAAATATTACCTAGAAAATAAAACATCTTCCCCTCTAAAAAAACGTTTTTTTTGTTTTCAAAAGAAAAAACATTTATTATTCATTACTGCTACATAAAGCACTACATTACATAAACAACCACAGATGTCTTTACTAGAGCTTTAAAAGCATTATGCTAACTACATTAATTATTTAAAAAACATAAAGAAAAAATGTGATGATTTATGTAGAAATGAGAAAATGTTTTACCTGAAAAAAATGACTATCAAACACCCTTGTAGTTGGAAAATTGGTGGATTTTTCCATTCCATGGAAAATGTGACTATCTTTTTCACAAGTTGAAAAATAGGTGGATAAAATGTTTTTTCTATGAAAAAAAGATTGCAATCAAATGCACCCTTAGTTCTCCTTCATTTATTTTCCATTTTCACATTTTGCTTGTTAATTTGATCACCTATCCCAATTTTGTAGAGTATGTATCAACGGGATTAATATCGACTATGGCAGATGTTAACAGCTATGGGATCATGTTGATGGAAACAGTTGCAAAAAGAAGTTTTGAGAGAGAGTTAACCCCGAGAAGACGGGTGTTGGATCATTCCCTGATGAAATAATGCACAAATTTTGTATTTCACAAAATACACAAAATAATAATAATAATAATAATAATAATAAATCGAAGCTAAAAGCGCAAGAAAATACAAAACCAAGAGTACTTAGACTAAACAATAGAAATATAATCTCTCGTGTAAGGGTTTCCTAAGTGGCTAAGACTACAATAGTACACCCCAAAGAAACAAAAGATGATTATAAGAACTAAAAAATGAGTGATGTGACCAGGGAGTTCACTCTTGATTTGGACAAATTTTTGTATGTCAATTAACTAAAACATTGATGACCATGCAATCCATGTGGTCGATGTATACAAGGATAAAATCCACAGCCTAGTGAATGTTAGGACTTTGAAAATATCGAGCTGCTTTCAGTCTTGACACTCTTCTAAACAGAGCAACAACCAACTTTCTTTACTGCTGAAACATCGTCTTTAGAGCCAACATTGATGGTCTGCCCCTTAGGTAAAGCTGCTGGATCATCACCAACTTCAAGAGCTTTTCTGCTGACAACGCGATGTATCTGAGTAAGCACTTCATTGAAAGCATTTTCTACGTTCATAGATTCCAGAGCAGAGGTTTCCATGAAAAACGTGCTCTCTCTTTCAGCAAATGCTGTTGCATCTTCTGTGGAAACAGCCCGCAAGTGACGTAAATCTGCTTTATTTCCAACAAGCATGACAACAATGTTTGAATCAGTGTGATCCCTGAGTTCCTTCAACCACCTCTCTACATTTTCATATGTCACATGACGTGTAACATCATAGACAAGCAAAGCACCAACAGCTCCTCGATAGTAGGCACTTGTGATTGCACGATACCTTCAGCAGAAAGTATACATTGAGACAAAGACCTCACAGCAGGATAATTACAAATTCACATATTGAACAATGAGAAAAGGTACCATGAAAATTAAACTGAAAGATAGTTTCTAAGGCATGAGCATGTAATTCATATGCACAAAATGATGAAAAGTCGTGGTTCAGAAGAAATTGTTAAGATAGTATGTAGAAAACTAAAAACATGAGAGGAGATCGCAATTACTTATTTATCAGATTTTAAAGGTTAATATGTGCGTCACATCAACTAACATCATCTGATACTATATGTTCCTGTCAGTCTTGCAAAGTAACTTGTAAGCAAAGAAACCGCAAGTATTGAGTGTATTCCCAAATCGTTATGTTTTTCTGTTTTGGCATGATTCAACTCTGCCCAATAGTAGAAATGAATGCTCTGTTCGGTAACATAGAGGCAGAGCATTTGAATTGGTAGTAGAAACAACTCACACTCAAATTCAGAATTGATTTACCATGCCTACAGAGGGAAAGATAAAATTGCTGGCCTTGATTGATCTAGATTACTACATTTGATTTCCAATTACATTCGTTCGTGCTCAGCTTTATGTTGAATAAGATATGAAAAGTGCTCAATTAAAATTCCTAAGCATCTCTAAAACCCAATCGCAAGCTACAATATAAAACGAATGAGACAACAAGTCTCTGCAACAACATCATACTAACAAAAGAAACCTACAGCAAAACAAGAAAGGTTTCACTTTGAATCTAAGAAAGCTATTCGCAGTAGATCAGCTCAAACTAGTTTAGTGCAAAAATAATTCGGATCATTCTTCACACAATGACACAATGCAGCAAGATATAAACTCCAAAAGCATTAGATTTAATCTTACAACTAAAACCTACAGCAAAACAAGAAAGGTTTCACTTTGAATCAGCAAAATCTCACACCATATATAGATCACAAAGGGGAACCAACATTTCATCCACTAGAAATAAATTCACATCAAGTAACTCATATTTATATATACATTCAATCACCATCCCAGATCTCGAATTTCTGTTATAAAAAATGCATATCACTGTAAATCTCAATAAAACCAGAAATCGATTAACATCAAAGATATACACACAGGTCTAGAAAAAATAAGATATGTACCGTTCTTGTCCGGCGGTGTCCCAAATCTGGGCCTTCACAACTTTATCTTCAACGTGAATGCTTCGTGTGGCGAATTCAACGCCGATAGTCGACTTAGACTCCAGACTGAACTCATTACGGGTGAATCTGGACAGCAAATTCGTTTTCCCGACGCCGGAGTCGCCGATGAGCACCACCTTGAACAAGTAATCGTAGTCGTCGTCCGCTCTGTATGCACCCATTTCTACTTACTGGGGTTTATGTGTGTGTATATATACACACACTGAATGTATGTAAATCTGGGTTTTACAGAATGAGGAGTGAGTGTGAATCTGAGGTGAAATCAAGATGACTGCGCGCCGTTCGGAAAGGACCGAACAGAGAAGAGATCATATATATTGCAAGCAACTTAAAATGTATACTATAGAATTACTTTCTTTATTTGAAAAATTGCACTATTCATCCTCTACCAATCGTTTGTGCCTTTGTGGTAGTCATCTTCTTTTTGCTGACAACTCGATTGTCCTTTCTCGGGCCCATGTTTTAGATTGTCGGGCCATTAAAGATATTATGGATATATGTGAAAGAGTATCTAGTCAGAGTATTAATTAACTTGGAAAAATCTTCAACAACTTTCAGCCCAAATGTCAATCAACGAGACAGGAGTTCGATACAGAGTTTACTTAATTTGCAAGACCCTAGGCCGCATGAGAGGTACCTTGGACAGCCTCTATGGCGGGGCAAAATAAGAGGCTCACATTTTCAATGCTAAAAGAAAGGGAGTGGAAACGGGTCCACTGGTTGAATAAGAGTATTATCTTCAGTAAGAGGTCGAAAAGTTTAGTCAAAGCAGTGTTGCAGGCAATTCCCACATATATGATGTCTATTTTCAGGATGCCTGACTCACTTTGCAATGATTTTCGCATTATCATACTAAGATTCTGGTGGGGTTGAAAAGATGGGCGACGAAAATAGCTTGGATTGAACGGGGTTGAGTATGCCAATCGAAGTGTATTGGAGTGCTTGGTTTCGTGACCTTTGTTTTCTTTAACCAAGCGCTTATGTCCAAGCAAGCCTGGACAATTATCTAGAATGGTTCATCACTTGCTGCCCAAGTTCTCAAAGAAAAATATTTCCAAAACACTAATTTTCTATCTACGAAGGCTTGAGGTAACTCTTCATTTCAAACCCTTGTCGTCCCCATGAGAATGGAAAAGGTGGCTGACATGTTAACACCAGGGGATAAGCAGGAGAGAGAGAGGGTGAAAGGGGTGGTTTTAGCCTGTTGACAGGGAAGTTATCTATTTTATTCCACTTTGCATTGTAAGGAGAGAGGACATGATATGGCATTATAAGATGAGTGGGATGTATATTGTTAGGAGTAGGTGTAAGGTCATTTGTCATTTGCTCCAGAATGATGAAGGAACTGATGGGAGTTTTGAGAGTGGGTAGTGTGTGAGGTGCGGCGCTTGAAGGTGGCCCCGAAGATAAAAAAAAAAAAAAAATTATGTGTGGCGGATGTTTTATGATGCTTTACCAACTAAGTTTAATCTTATGCAAGGCATAGGATGAGTGCAATGTGTTCTCGGTGTGGTGGTAGGGAGAATAGTATGCATGTGTTATTTGGGCATAGAATAGCTAAGGTAGTCTGGATGGAGGTGGGCTTCTGGGACCAAATTAAGGGTTGGCTTACACAACTTGATTCAACACGAGTGAATCTTCAGACTAATTGGAGCAAAGAGTTATTTGCTTGGATATGTTGTGTCTTGTTGGTGATTTGGGGTGACCAGAATGAAGTTGAGCATGGTTTGCGCGAGCAGAGAAGTGGATGTCATTTTGGCCTCGACAGCTAGCTCTTCTAGATGGTCTATTATTTGCATGAAATAATGCACCATGGGTGAGCGAAGTAGAATGTGAGGCCATGCCTATGGTGCAGCAGTGCAATACTTTTTCTTTTTCTCCTACTGCTTTAATTTGCGTAGACATTATAGCTCTTCTTAGAGAAGCCACATGTGGCTCTTGTTACTTTGTTCTTTCTAATGAAAATAAACTGGCCCATAATCTTGTTGTTTTTGTTACTTCTGCCCCGGCTACTCAGAGCTGGGTAGACTGTATTCATATTTTTCCATAGCGCCCTCTGTTTGCACTGATTTATTAATATAGCTTTTTGATTTTATGACAAAAAAGAAGAAGAAAAATTTGTGGGTAGTGAAACAAAACCAGGGGCTAGGGTAGCACTATTGTTGCTGTTGTGGTGGCGATGGGGGTAGGTGTCGTACAGTGGCATGATATAGGGGACTGGGGGTAGGGGTGTAGGATGAGGAGGATAAAAAAAAAAATTATTTTTTTATTTTTTATTTTTTTATTTCCTCTTTTATTTTTACATTGAAATTATTTGCATACCTTCAAAATAGTTGTTTCACAGGTCTTGCGCATTTTAATAGTAATTGGACAATTTTTTACATTAGAGACTAATTGTGCTATTATAATAAAAGATTGGTGGCTAACTTACTCTTTTAAAAGCCAGGGACTGACTTGCTACATGGACAATTAGTTTTATTTTCAAAATATTGCATTCTGATCTCTTAACTATTGTCTGAATAGCATTAGTCCTGAATCCTTCATTCCGCAATGAGTCATTAGAGACAAAAACCATCAATTGACTCACCATTCATGCTCATGACTAGCTAATGATCTATAGACTATAGTGCAAATTTCAACAACTTTTCTTGCTGTACAAATAACTCGCAATTTGAATCACACATTTTTGAATGATTAAACTAGCTTGAAATTTAGAGGCATCAATAAACTCGTGTCTTGACTTTTGAAAATGATATAAGTAATGACTATATTTATATATATTTATATATATATATATATATATATATACACACTACACACATCAACATATTAAAAAATTTGTCACCATCTCATATAATACTTTTTATCTTTTATACATACACTTCATTTCTAACTTGAGCATCTTAAAGTTTATATGGAGAACCTTTAACGCTTCTTTTGATGCATGCTAGTATTGTGAATTCATAGTCCAACGAAGTAACACGTTGTAGTTGAGCAGTTGAAAAAAAGTTTCTCGACACATTGGAGTCACATGAAGTGAAATGGCAAATGAAATAAAATGATCAAATAAAAGTAAAATTAGTGATCTCTAATAATGATGATCACTAATGATGTTTTCGAAAATGAGAGAACTTGACATGCTTCCTCCTATGATCTTTTTATGAAAATAGAGAGAGCATGATACTTGTGACATGTCAATCATTCTATGAACTGTAGTACAAGACTATTCGACAAACTCCCACTTTCTTATTTCAGTTCTACGACAATGATACTATACAATTTATCTAAATTTTGAATAAAATGTGAGAGTTGGTGAAACACTTTACATTATTATCTCTTTGGCCGCCTATAGAAGTGGTGCTATGCATTGCACTCTATTCGTGGCAATTAATTCTAACTTTCTAAATATTGAGAGACTAAAATTGAAATTATGTTGTTGTCTAGGGAAGACATAGCAAACCGTAGGTAGAAAAATAAAAATAGGAAAATAGAAAAATATGACTATATGAATAGACTCGGAAGTCGGAACCCAGCAGAAAATGGCGATGGGTCTCCTAATCAGTTATTTGTGCTTCTCTTCTCTCTACTTCCACTTCTCATATTCCTCTACTTTTCGTTTGCCCATCGGAGTTCACCCTTTAGGTAATCCTCTATCTATTCATATGACTCTTTTATTGAATTGCTTATTATTGTGCTTACGCACTCAATATGTTCGTGGAATTGCAGATGAGAAGTACTTTGATAGAAATGTGATCAAATGCAAAGATGGGTCCAGATTATTCACCAGAGACCGTCTCAACGACGATTTTTGCGATTGCCCCGATGGCACTGACGAGCCCGGTAACTCATTTTGCCTTGGTGGAGTATTGGATTTTGTTTTGGTCAAGCTGAAGTTTTTATTACTAGTTTCACTGATCATTGAATTGAAGAACTTGTATAGTCAATTTAAGTGCCAAAGAAATGGGGTTTAGCTAGGAAAAATGGTAGAAGGAAAGGGCTAGTCGCATTTTTTATACTTCTATGCTGTCCTGGATATTGAAAGAAAACAAAAGAACGTATGAAAATGTACTTCAATTTAAAGGAGAAAAGAGAACTGTTGGTTTTGAGATTTTTCCCCCCTGAAGCCAAACAATCTGAACATTATTAAGAATTACTAGTATACCGCATCCATGCGGTGGGATCCGACCGTATGGTCGATTCTAAAAGAAAAATTTTGACAAAAAAAGAATATTAATCAATCAACCAGATATTACATAGATTCTTTATACCATAACTCCTGTTTATTACAAACAACCCACCTGTTAACTAGGAGTAAAAGTTGCGGTGAAAATTGTGTGCAACTAGTCCATGTAAATTTCCAAGGCAAAATCAGCAACTATCCCAAAAATTGTGTGCAACTATCACAAAAATCTACTTATGATTCACAAATTCCAGTACACAGAGATAAAAAGGGGAGAGAAGGGAAATCAAAGTGATGTTCACAAGAACTGGTTTAACTTCTGCAGAAATTATAATTCCAATTAAACAATTATATGCATAAAACTCATGGAAATATCATTCAAGTCAAATATTTCTCAAAAGGCGACAGAAATTTAACTTATTGGAAAACTTGACAAAATAACCTAATAAGATTTTCAGCAGTGTATCAAGCTTCCAGCTCCCAAGAAAAGACCAAAAACAGAAGCACTCCCAGCGTTGTTTGTCCCATACACGTTATTTTGGATTTCCTTCAACACACACTTGGTCCTACTCGCCGGCAAACTCAACCATATGGCTACGCTTCTCTGCAACAGCAATACACACAGTAAAATCGCCACCTCTTCACAATTAATTTTTTCCAAAAAGAATGAAAATACCTTCATCGGCTACGGCAATTAATTGAGGAGTTGAAAAGAATGATGATTGATTCAGAAAGGATTGGATTTGATTAAAAGAGGGTTGGATTGGGAGGTTGAGAAAAATCTGGAGACGAGAGAGATAGAGAGAGAACGCGATTGAGAGAGAGAGAAGGCGCTTTGTTTTCAGCCTGTATATGGTGCAGACGTAGTGATGGAAATAATGTTCTTTTTTGGGTGCTTGTAGTGGAGTAAACCTCCCTACGGTCGGTAATTATCACAAAATCTTCGGTGAAAGGTAGTAGGGAATACAAACTCTCCAAGTGGAGTCACAAGACATAAAACAGCATAGAAAAAAGGTATATGGGCCGCTTTATTCCCATTTCTAGGAATAAACCTGCACGAGCCACAATCCACTTCCCACATTAAGGACACTATATCAAATTCTAGACTTTGAACAACTCTGAGAGCATCGCATTCAGCCTGTAAGTTCTGGATTCCCGCTTCTTTGGCCAGTGCAAGACCTTCCCGTTATAGGTGAATAAGTATTTTAGCATTTATCTTTATGTATTAGACCAGATTTTTTTCCCCCTGGAAAAGCTGTTAGTTTACTATAACTTACCAGTGGTTATTAAAGAACTCTTGTCGCCCTTTTTAATGCAAAATGAGAAGGGCTGAAGCATTTTAAGTGCTCCAGGAGTAACTCTAAGACAAAAAGAAGGGAAAATGCGATCTAAGTTCAAGATTGGATACATCAGTCTTGCATTTTAAAGCCTGTTTGTAATTTAATTTGCTATAAAATTTGAGAAATGTAGTTACAAATCTTGTAGCTTTTGCTATCAATCATGATGACAAGGGATGGTCCAAAAGATGGTTGGTGAAGTTAATCTTAACAAAACTCCCACATCCCTCCTAAATCACCTGGGAAGTGAAATATCGTGGGAGGCAGGGGCGGAGCCAAGAATTTCATTGAGTGGGGCCAGATTTAATAGGAATAAAAAATTTAAACATTGTAATTATGCAAGAATATTAAAAGTATATAACATTTTTCAATACATTACAATTGTATTCTATGAGTTTTTAGTTTTCACGCTTTCCAAATGTTGTATAGTGACATCATTATCGATATCACCAAATATGTATTTCTCAATATGCATTGACCAAACTTTCTTTCTTTTTCCAATTTGAGAACCGTTCATCAACAAAAGAAAACCACCTCCTCGTTCCTCATTATTTGGTATGGAAATATAACTGACATATGTAAAATGCAGCATCTTTTATAGTCTGGATATAGAACAAAGATGTCTTACTATAATTGGTTAGAATAATACAAGGTATATCAAAATTAATATAGCTGTAAAAGATTTCGTTCCATTGAATTTTTCTATAAGATAGATCAAATGGAACAAGATAAAAATAGGTTTATGTAGTAAATTCTAATTTAATGATAATAAAATATAAAAATGAAATTACAGAAAAGATTCATGTAATTTATTGATGTATACGAATCTAAAACACATCTTAGTGTAAAAGAAAAGAAATAAGGAAAATTTTGGCAAATTATTTAGATCAAATGTAAAATGAAGAAACAGAGAATTAGAGATAATGATGAGAGACAAGTAAAGAAATCCAATTGTAATTAATAAATATCAGAAGTGTAGATTGTGAAGGGAGTTGATGAGAATTTGATTCCATCTTCTATACTAATTTTTCCCTCAAAGAATCTAGTGGGTGGGCTCTGGTGGGAATTAAAAAGGCGAACTTTGTCTAATACAGAATTATGAGGGGTGACACTGAAAATACTTGGATTTGTGGTGTTCAATTCAAGAAATATTGGAAAAATAACAGGAAATTCGGGGGCTAAATATCAAACTTTAGAAGGCTTTTGGAATGCCATGGCCCCTTGGTTCTATATCAGTTATTTGCTTTAATTTTTATTCCAAAGCTCCAAATTCCGTCCAAACATAGTCCAAGTTCTATGAGAAATCATACTTCCAGCTTTATGTATAGCACAAAACATGTTTTTAAAATTTTTGTTCTCTACATTATGAAGGGATCACAAGATATAGTTTTTGGATATTCTCGTTTCTATATTATATTCTAGTAACTTAGTATATACTAGTGTGAAAGTTGATATTCATTATGAGTTCAGTATATGGTTGTCCTCAGGTATGAATGTTGATATCCATTCTAGCACTTCTATCTTTTTGATTCACAATCACAGCAAATTGTTATTTCTCCTAACAAAGCTGCAAACTGTTCTTCTTCTTCTTAGTCATGTAATTGATAATTAATTGTAAAGAATGTATACTAAATTTTTGCTAGGAAGTTACCTGACAATATGTAACTTGAGAAGGAGAAAAATGAAAACAGATTTTATACTCATGTAATGCTTAATATTCATTCCTCATGGTGACTTCAAGAAAAAAGGTAAATGAGGTGTCGCATGCATATCTTACATTTTGAAAAATCATGGAATGAGTTAATCACCGACCGTAGGGAGGTTTACTCCGCTACAAGCACAAAAAATAATATTTCTTTGTCCGCCACTACGTCTTCATCCTCTCAAACCAAAATCCATCTCTCTCTCTCAATTCCACCATTTCTATATATTCTTCTCCATATTCATAAAAATCAAACTCCTCTCAAACAAAACTCTCTCTCTCTCTCTCTCTCTCTCTCTTCTTCTCAACTCCTCAATCCATTAAAATCTTCTACGGTCGAATTCCACCGCCAAAAAAAAGCGGTATACTAGTATAGTGTTCTGAAGAAAAAAATTATAATTCAGTAAAATTATATACTTGCCAAGTATAAAGAAATGAGAGAGGTTTTGGTTTTGGACACGTATATTGCAAACCTGCCAGGCCTCCTTGAATAGCAGTTCCCTGAGAGAAGTAGCTAATATGAACTAACTTCAATTATATGTGGATTTGATATGAGATGTAGAATTCACTTTCTACTATGGAAACATTAAGCAGTATATCATACAAATAAATAATCTCATTTGATAAAATAAAGCTAACATCATACAGTTGCATATAATTTGGGAATAAGTTAATTATAAACCATGTAAAATTAACAGAGTCAAATATGGCAAGGAACCTTGAGGTTCTTGGATACAACACGTCTATCATGCTTTTCCTTCCAAACCTCGAACTCTTACTTTGGAAGAATAGGACTTTCCGTTTAAGATGTCTGCTTTCAACAATATATTAATGTTTTGGCTCTTATGTTCTTTTTGTTGGTAGTTTCCTTGTAAACATCAGTTAAGTGGCCAGAATCAAGATGTAAGAATTCTGCGGTAGGTTTTAATATGTTCTTCAAGAGTGTTTGCATTTGTCAGTGTTCATTAGGTACCTGGAAATGTTTTGTATTTCTATTTTAATCTCTCATGTTTGGACAAATTAACAAGAACAAAATGTGTCCAAGTAACTGATATCAAAAGGCAATATACTACAAATGATGCCAGTCCTATTTCCACTCCTGAGAATCCAACTAATGAAGCTGTTCAGTTGTTGCTTAACCGATCTAAACTTGGAAAGAAGACAGTGTTTGATGAACCCCAATCTAATAATGAAGCTTTGCTTGTCCATATGCTCTGTTTATTTTTCATGCATAAGGCCCTTACATATCTAACAACTTGCATGCAGTTTACAAGTTATATGCTGTTTAAGTCTCGGTGCTTCTTACTGTTGGATGTCTAGGAACTTCAGCATGTCCAGCTGGCAAATTCTATTGTAGAAATACTGGAAGCACACCACGATTCTTATTCTCATCTCGTGTGAATGATAAAGTTTGTGGTGAGTTTTCTATGTGAAGTCATGATTCGTATTCAATATTTTATTTTTCTAGATCATGTCAAAATGGTTTCTTATCGACTTGCCTACGTTTATGGATGAATCTCATCAGATACATAATCATTGCAAGTTAATAGTTTCTTCGAGTATTCTTCTAAGTCATTCATGCACTGGATGGGCATTCTGTTTTGATTATATTGTCATGATAACATGGCCAATGATGCTTGTTGCCTTTCAGACCAGGATGTTGAATGCCTGTGGATGATCCACCAGTATACTAAAGTAGTACTTTTTGCTTGCTCTCTCCACTTACCCTGAGAACAATCTCTGTTTCAGCCTGTTTGAACTATTCACATTTATGTAACTGCTATTTAGCTTGCAAAGTAAAATATACTATGCCGGTTATCTTATTCATATGTTGTTCTATTCTCCTTGTTTTAAGCTTAAAACTTTTTATTGTCACCTAAATCTTAAAACTTTTAGCTCTATTTGCATATATCTTATTTACTTTCTAATAACCAAATATTCTTTTAGATTGCTGTGATGGAAGTGATGAGTATGATGGGACTGTCATCTGTCCTAATACTTGTGTCATGGGTGGGAATGTTGCTTATCAGACCATAAATTATGGGTCACTTGCTACTCATGTGGGTTCTAGTGATGCAACAAAACCTAAGCCTGAGATCAACATGGGGACTCTATGCAGAAGCTTATAGGTACTCGTATATCACAGCTCATGCACAAACTACAAGTTTTCTGTGACAAAAAAAATTATTAAACTGTTATTCCAGGTTTGAAGGCATTGATCTTCCTCCAGTTGGCTATAGTTGTTGTTGTGGTGGCTTTCCGGCTAATTCGCTGCCGCAAGACTAGAAGAAGACATTCGCATTGAAGAAATTTGTCACTAGCTTACTTCATCGTGGTATATTTTTTAGACTTTGCTCTTTGAAATTTGTTTCTGCTTGGAAAAATTGAATTCCCTTAGAATCTCACTTTGCTCTCATACATACTAGAAGATGTGGACATGATGCTAAGATCACAATGGAACAGAAGCATTAAAACCCAAAATAATATGACAACTTTGTTGGTCAATGTAAATAATCTATGCGATCTTATGGTAATTAACTAACTAACCAGAGTTCGAAAATAAAAGATCCGAAGTGATGGGAGAATTGTTCTTACGTTAATCCTTCATGCTAATTAAGTGGTGCATGATTGTAGCAATTCATTGATTGATCCTCTTGACTCGCTTTCTTTTGTTTTTCCAGTCATCTTTTTCTTCTTGGAACTTTCCAGTGTCTTCTCCTTCTCATCTTCAATTAACATTGCTTTTAAAGATGTATCACTAGAGGAAGTTTGCTTCTCCCACTTTGATCTCCTTTTCTTCTTTGATCTTCATGACTTGCTTTCTCTTGTTCCTAATCTCTTCTTTGACAGTTTTCATGTTTATCTTCTTGAAACTTTCTGCCTCTCCATCTTCAATTAGGATTGTTTTCAAAGATTTTTATATTTGGACTTCAGGTTCCTTTCCTCTATGTTTATCATTTTCTGATAAAGGGAGGATACTTTCCCATCACGAGTTTCACTGATTCTAGATAATGTATACTTCAGATCAACAACCTTTCATTCTTTACTG
This sequence comes from Forsythia suspensa, assembly GCA_023638005.1. Taxonomy (NCBI): domain Eukaryota; kingdom Viridiplantae; phylum Streptophyta; class Magnoliopsida; order Lamiales; family Oleaceae; genus Forsythia; species Forsythia suspensa. The sequence goes on from CM042663.1 coordinate 1,329,827, forward strand.
AAATGGAGAATTCTTGTTTCCCTGCACAAAAATCATTTTACAATTTTTTTAAGATATTTTTTGTCACATTGATGTTCATAAATGACTTAGAAATTGTTATGTGGCCTCATTTATGACTGATTGCACATATTCTTGAACAGGACATGCTATTAAAGATTCTGCTGCTTCTTGGAAAAGTGGCACTATAGCTTGATCTGTTTTGGAAGACTTTGTGACCTTGGATGAGAGAAGGGTTTACACCATGAAAGTAGTTGAGCCCATACTCATGAAGCCATAAGTGCAAAAGGAGTGGCTGCAAAATATATGGGTAAAAGTTGTGTGCGCTAATATGCACAAAGATGTTTTCCAGTTTGTGTTGTCTTGTTACATACCTTGGGACATATCTTGTGACCCATTTGTTGAAGAATGGACGTTTCATTCTCTCCGCAATATCACAAGGTTTTCTGTTACATGAGTAGCTAGAGTTATACCATTGCTGGCACTTGTTTACAATGTCACCAGGTAGTGCCTTTTGCGTTCTGCTAGGGTGAACAAATAGATTTATTTGTAAAGATTTAGTTTTAATTTTCTAGTTGCATTCAGTTATGTATAACAGAATTATGTGCCAATGTCTCTGGTTGATCCTTATTTCCTTTTGCGTCATTTGTTTTGTTCAGTTTGTTCTTTTACTTTGCATATTCTCTGATTCGTCTCCATCATTCAATTTATGGAGACAGATTGGATTTATTGTGGATAGAGTTGTTGAAAGTCATGCATTGCCTGTGTAAATAGTATTATTGATGAAGGTTTCAATGCCAAGAATTATTCTTCATCCAAAGAATAAGGCACACCTCAACTTTACCTTCAAAGTGCTGTGCCTTTTATGTTTAAGACTGCTATAATTGGATTTCCATTCGTTTAAGAAAAAATATGCATCCAATGACTATTCTCAAATACTTTGGGGTTAGTGATACGATAAACAAACCCCTAAATCACTTACATATGCATAATGTTGAAGTTTCTTTATACATGAAAGTTATTTATTTATTTGACTTGACATAGAATCAAGTTTTTACACCCATACCACGAGGAAACTAACTTCACCAGGAAAATCCTCAAGATCTTTTAACTGGGTAGCTGGCTTCCAATGCAATGCCGCATATCCCGTTCTTATCAGTAGAATCACGCTTCATTTTGATATAACCTGCTTCACCCCAATTAGCACCCCATGAATTCTTCACGAGCCAGTACTTCTCACCATTTGCTTCACCATAGCCAACAGCTGCAACGCCATGATTGAGATCTTTCCCACAATAGCCAGAGAAGATCCCGCTAGAGTACAATTGAAAGTCATAGCCACCAGCATCAATGGCAACAGATACTGGTTGTTTTGCCACTGCAGCAAGTAGAGCTTCCTCACTACCCGCAGGTATAGCTTTATAGCTACTTATTTTCACTGCCCTTTCTTTTTCTTCGGTTGTTTTACATTTGTTGTTTTTTCCTACATAAGGATAATCATGTTCTGTTGTTATGCCACCAATTTTCTTGATGAAAGCAAATGCTTTTTCCATGTATCCACCTTCACAACCTTGGTCACCAGTGTTGTAATCACAGTCAATGAGTTCTTGTTCCGACAAAGACACCAATTTGCCAGTCTTGATCTTGTTGATGCCTTCTACTGCTGCTACTGCTGAAAATGCCCAACAACTGCCTGCAATGAAAGATATACATGGTAACTAATATAACATTTAATGAAGAATAATCAGAACGGTAATGCTCATTTATTTTAAATACATTCTTTGAAGAGATTATAGCATGTGACTGCACTACCATGATTTTCTTGTTCTTATATTTCAAAGCTTAAAATTGAGTTAAAATGAATTGAGATCAAACCAGGTATGTTTCAGTGGTTTTTACTGTGTAATAAATGAGAAGACAGAAAATTTTGTACCACAACTGCCTTGATTTTTCACAGGAGTCACTGCACCTCTCTTTCTCCAGTCTATGCTTGGTGGTACTAGAGAATTATCAAATGTGAAATTTTGTCGTCTCTTGTGTGAAAACATCGGGCTCTTATAACCCAAATAGGCAGATTTGAATTCCAGGTTTGTCAAGTCTGCAAATTCATTGTCTATTAGTTTGTAAGGAAGATTCTGAGAATTTAGGAATTCAATCAATAGAAGATTGGATAGGTAGATCCCGAAGCGGAAATTCCATTCATCTCTGCTACCATATCTTCGTCCATGTCGTTTCATCCATTGCCGGTACCTCTTCTCCATTGGGGTTGTGACATTATTTTGTTTGTGGGTTCCAGAACATGCATCTGAAGACAGGTAGAGAATGCACAGAAGCACAATAGTGAGGTAAAAATTTCTCAAAATAGTTGGAGGTTTCATTCTTTAGTTAGAATGACAAGTCGAATGTGTTTATGATATCTGCACCTTATTTACATAATACAAATGCCTACTCCTTCGGTATACCAAACTGATTGGTAATTCAGTTGGGTTCATGTTTTTGTCCTTGTCTTTCACACTTTCTTTTGCTGGGACAAGTCTGTTATGGATTCTTTTGGTTAAACTTCATATTTTGCTTACGTGTCTTGTACATATAAACTTGCTAAACTTGAATGGCAACAATATGAATCCACTGAGCTCAATTTGGGGCTTGTTGGGGATTAGTTTGTTACATGGAAGTTATGAATTGCTTTGGATGAGCCTTTTTTGTCCCTTGGTTATTGAAATCTCGTTCAAGAAAATACACCTTTTTCCCAATAAAATTGGGACGACTAGGTGAATCATTTTTTGTCACTTGAAATATATATTAGGATTCATGTTATAAGATTGATATCTTTCAACCTATTACAACTTTCCTCCTATGCCGAGCTTAAGATCGACTATGAGGAGTTTGTTGTTGGTGGTGGTGTTGTGTCGAAATTTTGTAGTATAACATTAAATACGTGATAATCGAAAAGGATAAACTGTTGTGGATCTTAGTAGTCGTAAGTGGTCATAATGATAAAATTTTGTAATACATGGCATTTGTAAATTATTTGTTGCCCTTGCAACATAATGCTTATAAATATCTTAGTAGCTACAACATAAGCAACACCTTTAAGAACTTTGTAACATTGAAGACACTATTTAAATGGCATATATATGTGATTTTATGTATCAACTTAAATTTTTAGATCAAATAGTTCGAAATGATAGTAAAGCATATAAAAGTTATGAGTTTAAGACTCGCAATCATTCATTTAAATGAATTGTTCACGTGTTTATATTTGACGAAAAAAATAAATCATGAATATACGTTATTTAAATTATATATATGTGATTTTATTTAATAACTTAAACTTTTAAAACAACAACATCAATATATTATATAAACTTATTTTTGCAGGACTTAATATACTTTATTCGATTTTATATTTGCATAAACTTATTGTGGGTGGTATAGTTATTTTAAAACCCTTTCTTTGTAGAAAATTTAAATATGTGACTGATTAAGGAGCAATAGTTTCATATTTTGAAACAATATGGGAGCCAAAACTCACACTAAATATATTTTCAGGTAAATTTTGAAATATCGATTTTTTTTTAATGTATACTTTTTAAATTTTTTAGTAGAAAAGGGTTGAAAAAGTCTTTGCCTGAGCTGGATTTTGGTGAAAATGATCAGGCCCAAGCACTAAATATATTTTCAAGAAATGAAATAGATTTATTAATGTATACTTCTTATTTGTTATAGTTGGGTTGCTTTGCCTGAGCTCATTTATGGTGAAGGATCAGGCCCAGTAACAACGCTGGCCCAATCTTTTGGCCTGCTTATTTGACGCATCCTTCTCTTCTTGCAAAATCGTGTTATGCCATACTGTGTTTTTTGTTAGTGTGCGCTCTTCACCAGATTAAGGCACGTGGTGCAATCTTAACTGTTGATCTGGCATCTGAAAAGGTAACTGCAAACTTCCTTATTCGTCTTCTACAAGACTCTTCTTCGTCTCTATTGTTTGAAAGATGTACGTTCCTCTTCTTGTTTTCTTTTTCTTTTTTAATTTGAGTGTTATACTGTAAAGAAGATATGTTTTGGAGCTTCTTGAGTAAACAGTAAGTGAGAGGCCTTGGTTTGACATTTGTGATAGTTGTTTCTTGTTCTTGAGTGATAACTCCTTTGTAATCTGTACTCTTTGCCTATTTTTAAGGATGTGCTAGTGGATTGAGCGTAATCTTTTACGGATGCTCAACAGGGATTATGTATTAGAAGCGGTCACCGAACCTCCATGACTTAGGCCGAAAAAATTTTGTGTTCTTGAATATTTGTTTTGTATATTTTTATTTGGTGCTGGTAATAACAGATTTAGGTCATAACATAGCTGATCTAGCCCTAACATTTTTTAATCTTAAATTAGGAATAGTTTCACCATACACTGATAAAATGTAAAATAATTTAAAAAATATTATATAACTTTTTTTTATTCTAAAAATACTCTTTTTACTTTTATAACATTTGTTTTACAATTGTTACATTTGTTACATTTATAAAAAAAAAATGTGTTACATTTGTTACTTTTGGAATTTAAAATGTTGAAAAAAACTGTGGAATTTTAATATAAAATCAAGTATATAGCAAAATTATCACCTTAATTTGTCATATACTGGGTTCCCCATCTTTATGGAGGACCTCGTGTTAGACTAACCGAATAACCGATCATACATGTTCTACTATTACTATTATCACAACATGGTCTTGGGAGAATTTACATGAGAAAAACCACATCTATGAAATAATACTATCTAGGTGTTTTTTTTTTTCTTTTTAAATAAAACAAATCACATCTAAATCTGTATAGAAAATATAAATTTTGCTGCGTCAATATGTATAATAGAATTTTTGAATCTAGACAGAGTTATAAATAATAAATAATACCTATTTTTTTCATTTCACATTGGAGCTTTAATTTTTTTAAACGTTGTTCAATTTGTTTATGTAGCAAATTTATTTTAGCAATCTGCAAAATGCACTACTGCACACATTTGTTCAATTTGTTTATGATCTATTTATTTTATATCTAGTGCACTACTGCACACATTGCTTCACGCAAATGCAACCTCAAGCATGCACTATTGCGCATTGAAACTTTGTTGAATTCTCAATATCGCTTTAAATCATATCATCTATAGTTTGATCTTTAAAACGGTAACAAGTTTTGAACGATACTATCGACCATCATATATATTCGACAAAGAGCATCATACATTGACTCCTTGATAAATTGTTTTTGAACAGGCAAAAATGTTTTTTTTCATTTTTCAAAACCTTGGTATGAAATAAAACTAACAAACTTATAATTTTAAAAAATAATATGAAACGATTGCTCTTTAATTTCTCAATAGAAACTAGAAACCAGAAGATTTTATAATCTGACCTTTCTAAAAATAATTCAAAAAGATTTTAACTAGAATCTTGATTTTAGTAACCGTTGACCACTTGTTTAACTTATTGCAGAGTACTATACTTGATCGTTACTAGCATAACATGTTTGATATGTTGAATTTACGTCTATTGAACAAGATTAAAAAAGATAAAAAAGTTAAATTAGCATTTTTAAAAACCGAGAATGCAAACATGTCTAAAAATACAAAAACCAGCATCAAGAAATATCAAATAACTTGCGTTCACATTTCTCTAGAATTTATACAACCATATATTAGGATATAATTTCAGACCATTTCAGATATTTCCATAGTAAATTTTTTTGTCTATCACCAAACTTTGCAGCATGTGGCACCCTTGACAGTTGACACCACAAAGAAAAATGGAAGAACAATAACAGTAATGAACCACCTGAAAATGCACATTAGAAATCACTTGATCAGAATTTTGCAAAAGGATCTGGCAGGCAAACAAGTATGAGGTACAGATATTGTCACCACTAGGAGTGGTCACCACTAATATGACAATACAGATTTTGATTATTGCAAGTCGTTCCAAATGATACTATAACATTTAGAACTCTGTAACTTTAGCATATATACATTTAGAAGGTGCTGGAAAAATGTGAATTCAAATTCAAGACTATCATGCATTATTAGCAAGCCAATGTTTCCAGTCGCGAACAACAAAAACATACTTCAACAAATTCTTCAATTTCCATATATCTTTGAAAGACTTCAAAAAAAGTGAGAGCTAAATCCTAAACATGCCTCATCTTTCAAAGTCTCCACCCCAAAGTCATTCAACCTAAGTTGAAAACCAATGGAGCTATTGACCATAGGACAGATTATATGCCCTTACATCAGTCGGGGCCTCTTTTAACTCTTAACAGAAAAATGAAATTGCAGGTGCGACACTTGATATTTTGACATTTAGTTACATTTGACTGTAGGTTTATACCCAAGCAAATAGCTGAGTGCCATCCGAGCCAACATATTATTAACAATGAAGAGGTGGAGGTGACGATTTAGATGCATCACTAACCTTAAACATACTCATAGTAACATGGGTTAATGTCTAGCTCCAACCTCAAAGTTGTAATGGTGATTCAAAATGTAACCAGAAATATGTTTATGTTTAGTTATCCCGTTGAGAACAAAACAATAGGATGGAAAAACTAAGAGCAATTTTGAGCCCACTAGTCCTATGTTCAACTACCAGCCCAGTTTCTCTGTTCTTAATTGACATGGAAGTTCCGAAAAACAGTTCAAGCAGAATGTTAAGTGTAGACAAAAATAGAGTGAATAGCAAGGTTGTCATACTAGTAAAGATCTATAATATTCAATGTATCAAGACCTGTCTAAAGTGTTAAATAGAAAAATAAATCTAAAATCATCCAATCAATTGGTGCAAACCTTGGCATATCATTCTTTATATCTTTCATAAAAATTACAAAGAACTGAGATATTGCAGTACCTTGATTGATATGAGTGACTAAGTTCGACTATGGGTGACAAATGATCTAGGAAGTTCAAAAGCATGAAAATTCCCTTTGCAAAAATTTTGTCTCTTTATGTTTCAATAGTTTGCATTCACAATGAATATTGAAAAAGATAATTTCCAATCCAGATGACTTCCAAATTCAGTCCAAGTAATCTCAGCTACCATTCATACAGGGATCCTTCCATAGTACAGAACAGAATGGGATAGGAATTTCAAGTTAACAATATAAAGAAGCAGAGCAAAGTGCACATGTAATGTCAAATACCATCCATGGATTCACACAGGGATACAATTCCTTGGTAAAGAATAGGATGGGATAGGCATATGGAGTTCAAAAGACACACCACTAGAGCAATGTGAGCATATCACAGGTCACATAATTTAGATCCATGAAAGAAACAAAATAGGAGAAGCAACATTGTTCGCCATATGTTTGCTGTCTCTTAATTCAATTTTCCAGCTTTAATTCCCTAATAAATTTAACCGATATGGACAAAAGGGGAACACAGAGAAAGTTATCATCACTAAATGGGAAAAAACAATAATAGAATGAAATGGTAGAAAATCAAGAAACTAGGAAACTAATGTCAACGAAATTACCAAAAACAAAAGGCAGAGCACATACACCATTAAATGAAAATTTACACAAGTCTTTCTGGGGGGTCAGTCATTGATTTCACCTGTATACCATGCCAGAGCAAATGCTTCCAAAGGAACACATCATTCATTCGGTAGAGGTTCCGAAACTTCAGAAACTTTTTCTTCAGTTTTAGGAATTTTCGGTTTTCGATAACAATCAATAAGATCTTTAGCATCTGTCTCAAGACCTGTCAATTTCTTGTCTAACATATTAATCTTCTCAAGAAAAACTTGAAATTGACTGGTATAGTCCTCTTCTGCTTCCTTTGCCTTCTGTTCTAAAATTAAACAATTCATTCGATATTCTTCTTCTTGTTTCTTATGTAACTTCTCTATTTCTGCAGTGCTCAACATAAGACCACCAGGTCCAGCATCCTTATATACCGGTTCTTCAGGAAGCTGAGCACTTTGCCTATATTCTGCAAATGCCTTCTGGGTTTCCTTTAAGGCCTTCCTATAACCATCTAAGACACTCCCCATTAAATATAGCTCACGTTCATAACGATAAATTTCCCTGTCTCTTTTCTGTATCTCTTCCAATTTAGTCTTATGCAAGTGTTCTATCATGTTATCCCGTTTCTGCAACTCATTAAGCAAGATCTGCTGGTTTAGATTTAAATGCTCCTGAGCCTGTTCCTTCTCCTCATACAGCACCCTAGCTCTTTCCACGAAATGTTGTATTTGCCCCATGCATGTTCCAAAATCTTCTGGCTTGTGATCCCATGTGTCATTGATCCTCAACCTCTTGTTGCTATCATTGAGCGAATGATGTGTGTCATGTTCAACCACCCTTTTTCCTGTGTTATTAAAAAATGGCGCAGCAGAATCCATATGCTGCATATCAGCCCGAAGATCCACCGTAGCATGGTCACGAAGCTGCCCCTGAGAACCGTAGCCCATTAGGTTTGCCTCCATTGTTTGAAGTAAATTACCTGTGAGCCCATCCCCTTCAAGAGCGTCGACATTTGACAAAACGTTAAGCCCATCCCCAGCTTCCTCCTCTCCTTCCTCTCCCTCCTCCTCTTCCATATCTCCCTCGTCCTCTTTCCTATCATCAAGGCTGCCAAAACCCCTACCTTCTTCCATACTACACCGCTCCATGAAATGCCTTCCCATGTTGTTCTTCCCATCCAAAATCCACTGTCCTTGCTCCGCTCCCTCCTCCAATTCATCATCCTCCTTGCACTTGTCCACATCCATCATCTCCGCATCCTTCGCCTCTTCTTCCTCTTCCACAACATCTTGTCCAAGTGTTAGCTCAATGCTCAGCCCCTCCACCACATTACCCTCTACTTCCTGCACCTCACCTACAACACCAACCTTCACATCCTCGTCATTGATCCCACCCTCCTCCTCCTTTGCCTCCACGTCCACATCCACGTCCACGTCAACGTCCACGTCCACGTCCAACTCCACCTTTTCCGTTGCTGTCTCTTCCTCCCTCAACAACACCTCTTCACGCTGCGACTTAATTAAGTACTGAAAATGTGATGCATAGAAGCAATCCCCTAAGTGCTCCCCTTGAGTCAACTCCTTCTCCATCATGAACCAGAACAATGTGGCCCAATCCACCTTTTCAGGGTGCCCATCCTTTATCATCCTCATCCAATTCAACACCTCTTTTGGTGTCATCCATGCATCCTCATGCAAAAGCACCCAATCCGACACAAAATCCTCAATAAACCCTATTGACTCATCCGATACAAGCTCGGAATCCAAGTCCACACTTTCTACTCCACCCACATTCCCCTTTTCCTTCTTCACCGGCAACTTAAAAGCGCGTGCCAAGTCAGCCCTATTGACCGCAATTCGGAACTCATTAACATAACTACACCTCAGTTTCGGATCATAAGTAGCAACCAACTGTGCAATCAAGTCTACCCTTATATCCCTATCAAATTCTATATGAAAAAAATCCCACAAACCAAGTTTCTTCAAAAGCTTCTCATGCTTAGAAAAATCAAGTATCTTGGGGGGTATAAAGGGTATGGGATTCAATTTTTCCATCAAAGATTGCAACTTTTTCTCAATCGCTTGCTGTTTCTTAACATTGGGCTTACCCTTCTTCCGCTTGTTGACTCCCCTACGATTGTGAGGATTGTGGGAGGGAGTAGTCACAGTTCCCTCAGAAACAGCCACGTGGGGGTCTGTTATTGGTGGGACAACGTGCAATTCGTCCAAAGATAAAGACTTACCCGATGAAACCGATTCTTGTGCCTTTGGGGCTTCAGGGTTTTCTTGCTCTTCTGCTTGTGCTTCTTCTGTTGCCATGTCCGGTTCGGGTTGATCCGCAATTTCATGGATCTGGGTTTGGGAATCTTGATCCATGATTACGGGTTCATGAGTTTCTTGCAGTTGCTGCTGCAACTCGTCTTCTTGCGGTGGCTGCGGAGAAAGGGAGGGGCTTGACATTCTTGATGCTTGTTATTTGCTAAATTTGAGTGTGGGTTTTGGAATTTTGGGTCTCTCTCCCTCTTTTTGAGAAAACAACGTTTTACAGCGGATAAATAATGTCAGCAGCGGTTCATTGTCACGCTCAAAAGCACAAATTTACATCGAGGGAAATTACCAAAGAGGGCAAAGCTTAAGTTGCTTTTAAGCATCTTATTTTAAGGATAAATTGCAGCCTGGTCCTCCCTCTTTGATTTTATTTCTGACATGTCGCCAGTATTAAATTTTAGATTCATCACTCATCCTTTTATATGATTAGCAACCAACGTCCCGCCGGGAACATTGGCTGCTAATCATATAAAAAATCTGATGAATGGATGCCAAAATTAAATAATTGAGCATGTCAATCAAACTCAAAATTAAATCAAAAGCTGCACTACTGCAATTTACCCTAAAAACCAAACATACTTGGGCTTAAAAATAAGCTACTGTTTTTAAGCCAAAAGAGCTAAAAATCAGGTAAAAAAACAAACATCTTCTTATTTTTGACTTATTTTAAGAGTTTCATGCAGACGTGAGAGAGATCTTTCAAAAAATATATTTTTTTTACGAATAAGTCAATTTATTTGGGCCCTCAAGATATGCTCTTTTTCCTATTCAATTATCACCCCGACTCTTTATTTCACATCAAGAATTATTTGCAAATTTTCTTACATGTATATAAACAGAGGTTTGTCAAAAATACACAAGAAATGCACTTCAACCAAATTTCCTTCAATATTATTAAAATTACAATTTATCCTATCTCCTCTTCTTAAATTCTCCTCTCTCAAAAAACTCTAATTGTTTTTTTCTACGGAATGTTGTTAGTGGTAGTCAATTGGTTTTATGAAGCATATGGAGGGCTTTGTGACTAGAATCGGATACTCTTAGGAGGTTGTTGGCTGATGTGTTCATCTTCGAATGGTGTACAATTTTTAAGGAAGGAGTAACGTCTGGAATAATATTGTAGGTATATTAAGGAAGAAATCAGGTTTCGAAAATATTTATGATGAGTATGGTTAGATGAGGGAATTTGTGGTTGTTTGTCTTTTTGGTTTTATATTAGTATTTATTGCTTTTAAATAAATGAGTACGTAACGATTAAGAATTTCCACATTTAAACAGCTAGAGATTTCCAAAATGGCAATGTTTTGCAATTTATTTTCTCTGCTTAACGATCACAATGACAATAAAATTAATATGCGAGGTCTATTGTGGCATGTTTTTAATTTTAAGTGTAAATTCCAAGTTTTCAAACACACCATAACCTCTAAAGTTATTAAACACACCATTATCTCTATCATAACGTGTTTTCAAATACAATGTCAATGAAGTTAATATGTGAGTCTATCATGGCAGTGGCATATATTGAAGATAGCCTCCAAGAATTGCTAAATCTTCAAAAGAGCCTTTGACCAAATAAAACCTAAAATACCCTTAACATACAAAAATTTTTAATATTTGCTATATTGTTCTCTTATAATTACGATTTTAAGTTTTCGCACCTAAAACTGGTATCAGAGCCAATTAGAAATATAATTATGTCAAATAATTATAACAAAATATCAAAAATTAATATAATTGAACAAATTAATTGGATAAAAACCTTTTTGATACATAAATTCGGATTAATTGGAGAAAAACATATTAGAAAAGAAGATCAAGAAATTCTCAAAGAAATTCTGCAAATTGAAATATTAAATAATACAAATAAACAAAAATTACAGAATCTTAGAAATAAACTTTCTGAAGAATATATAACGTTAAACGATCAAATAAAATTAATAAAAACTCAGCAAGAGTTGGAAGAGTTAAAAGAAAAAATAAAAATATTAAGAAAACCTTTAACTCTAGAAGAAAGAATAATAAATATAGAAAACGAAATAATAGATTATAAAGAAATAATTACTGAAATTGGGAAAAGATTAGGATTTCAATTTGAAGAAAAAGACAAATTATTAATAAAAGAAAATATTGTTATGATGAATGAAGTAAAACAAAATTTTTCAACAGAACAAGAAACTATAATAGAAGAATTTCTTGAACAAAATAATAAATACTACCAACAACTTAAACCTTATAACCTAAATCCAAATATGAATACTCAATTAAAAGATATTTCGTAAAAATCTTTTAAAATTAATGAAAATATTAAAATATCAACAAAGAATAACAGGAAGACATATAAAAATCTATACTAAAGAAGAACCTCAAACTCTAGAATCAGATATAATTTAATGAATGAAACCAAACAAGATCTTGAAGAAAAATTCTTTGAAACTTCGGGAGAAGATGCAGAGAGATATAGAAAAATGTTAGAAGATTTAGAAATACAAATGGCAAACATAAGTTTAGGAAATACTAAGATGAATACTAGTACCACGAGAGTCGATGAGTTCTACTACCCTCCTACAAAGAAAAACAACCTCCATTTACACCTACTACACTACCAAAAACTGAAGGAATATACCCTACAGTATGCTCAAGTCATGTACCACCCATTACACCAAGATACGAAGAACTAGGACAAACTAGTGGTGTAAATAAAGAAAAGAATAATGAAGAATATAATAGTTATAGATATCCAACAGATGAAGGAGAATTATATACCTGGTATAAATTCAACCCAAAAGTAGAAGGCCCAAACAAAAGAATAAGTCTTAGCAAAATAAAAGGCAACTTCAAAATAACTACCAAAGAAGAAAGTCCTATAGAAAATCTAACAGAACCAATATTAACAACAGGAATATGGTTAGATCTAGATTCAAGAGATAAAGATAAAAGATATCTGCTTGGGTTAAAGCCTCTAGCCTTGCTATACAATTTAGCAAAGGACCCAATACATATCTGACTTTCAATTTTCTTGAACACACCTTCGTGAGGAAATCTTTGAACAATTGTGGAAGAAAACTTCGATCGATAAAAAGTAATATAAAATATGGAGAAGAATTGATAGTCGATTCAAGAGAACATTTAAATAACCAAACAATTATGGATTTATTAAAAAGATTAGAAAAATACTTAAGAGCACAATTTCTTGGAGAAATTGCAGAAGAAACTAGTATAGAGAAAGAAATAAGAGAGAAATTAGAAGCACAAATAGAATTAGAAAATCTAAAAATTTGTAATATGTGTGAGCTAAAAGGATACTTAAGAGATTTTGAAAAAATCTACATAAAAGTTTTAAATAAAGATATGAGTCACAATGAAAAACTAAATTATCTCAAAATAATGTTTCTAAAACTTCCTTACCCTTGGAGCATAAAATTACACAAAGAATATGAAAAGATTAGGTCCATCATGACTCATCCAGAAATAAATGATACTTTTGGCAATAGAGAACAATTTATTATCAATACCAATAATAAATGGTGTAGAGAAATAGCTGATAATAAAGCAATAAAAAAGATGACAAAGAAAAAACCCATTTATTGCAATCAAGATATTTTTCATACTCATCAATGGGGATGTTATCCAAAAGAGTATAAAAAGAAAAAGAAATTCAAAAATTTCTTAAACCTTATAAAAAGAAAGATTTTAGGAAAAGAAGAGATAATTGGAAACCTAATAAAAACTTTTTAAAAAGAGAATGAAACCAAAGGGTTGGATACCTAAGAAAGAATATATTAAAAATGTAAATGCTTTATATGTCAAAACCCGTGACATATAGCACCAAACCGTCTGTATAAACATAAAAATAAAACCAACTCAAAATTTTTAGAAGTATATGAAGAAACTATATATGACTCGAATATGAACCTTATGAAATAAGTGAAACCGAATCGAAATTTCTACTATATATATATATATATATATTCTGATAGTGAAATAGAAAGTGAAGAAGAAAATGAATTCATAAATTATAACTTTATGAATGAAGTAAGAGTTGAAGAAAGTATGGAAATACAAGAGACTAACATAGATAATATAGAAGGAATAAGCCAAACTGTTACCTTCGAAGAAGAAAAATATGATGAAATTATGAAAAAAGTTTTATCCTTGAATCAAAAAGATGTTTTCAAAAATAAAACATTTTGGAACATATTACCAAAACTAAACAAAACTATTTATGTTATAAAACATAATGAAATTCCTATTTATATAGAAAATGTAAAAGGATCTACAACAATTCCCATACTAAATAGGAAATGGATAAATGAAGAACTAGCTAAAATAAAGCCTGATATTAGAAACAAAATCAAAAATGTAGAAATTGGAGGAATCCAGATTCTTATGAAAGGATTCTTCGACAAGGTATGGATATACCAACAACATATTTTGCATGGATAATAGAATATTGCATGATCCTATAGACGCCTTTTTAGGAGCAGCTTTCGGTAATTTGGTATACCGAAACTAATATTTACCTTAAAACCGTGATTTGCGGTATCTTTTTATTAGATGAAAATATAGACATATCCTTAAATTTATATCATATAATAGATAGATTAGATATGCCGAAAAAATCTAAGGCAAGAAGCCTTACCATAAGATCTATATTTGCTTTTACTACTAGCCACCATCAAGAAATAAGAAGAAGTTTTGAAGAAATAAAAATTGAAGAAGGATTTGAAGAATTAGCGCAAGCTATTCCGCCTAGAAAATTCGTGATCCCACGAAATTGAGATACACAAGAATTTGTTTTAGATTTCAAAAGAAGAATTAAAACAATTAAAAAACAGGACAAACCAAGAATCTACAAGGCAATGTTTCTATTGATTCAATAAGAAATATGATAGCAAAATTCCTCATAGAAGAAGTCTCGGTCTTCCTAGGAAAAGCTACATAGGAGAAACATCCACTCCAAGAAACCATTGGAAAAGAATATACCAATATTTGTCAAATTAGATAGACATGGAATAGAAGAACAATTCTACATCCTAACCGAATGGATAAAACCTACATGAGAAATACAAGAAATGATTGCCCTAATTAATACAGAGGCGTGGTCAAGCCATGTTCAAGGAAATACAGATTAGTATGCTACCTAATGCAGGACTTACCTCAAGGATATAAATATAAAGATTATCATGGAATAGAGTATGAAATCGAAAAATTCAGAGAAATGAATCTTATACTTACCAATATAAGAGGAGAACAATTCCCTATAACTATAGTTATACATAAAGATCCCAATAGGATAGAAACCAATGCACCAATCCTATTAGGAATGGACTTTTAGATATGTTCAAACCATACAAAGATTCAAAATGATAGATTACAAGTAACAATTAACCTTGAAGAACAACATATCCCAAGGACTACTAGTGAAAAGAAAAGATTTACTAACTATATGATAATTAGTTATAAATCTATAACTAAGAACATAACAAATCCATTAAGTTCCTATGTTGAAATAAAACTCAACCTACCTGAATATTGTAGAATTACATTTCATGCTTATCTAGATACAGGATCAACATTATGTACAGCACAATATAATGTTTTACCAACTTCCTACTGGAAAATAGACCCTAAAAAGAAATACTATGCTCAAACAGCTAGTGGCCTATTTGAACCGTACTCTTTATATACCGAAAATATACCATTTTTACTAGGAAATAGAGAAGTCATAGTTAGATAACTCTACTATGCCCCCAAAATAGAATGTGACATTCTTTTAGGACAGACATTCCTCCTAGAAGATTATGCACCCTTTACACAATATAAAATCCTACAAGATTTGAATTTACAACACCACAGAACCATAAAATAATTGTACCACAAATACAAAAAGTCGTATCTATAGCTCAAAAACCAATAAATCATCGAGATCCTCAACCCAAATAAGGTGGATGTTATATCTGAAATAGAAAAGAAAATTTCAAATCACTATTATACAACAAAGATAAACTTCCAAATAAGTGAATCGGAAAATGAAAAGCTAGCAAGAATAAAAAATAATCTCGAAATAACTTTTCGTAAAATCCATTAGAAAAATGGTCCGTAAATAAAACAACGGCAAAAATAGAATTAATAGAACCAAATGTCATAATTAGAGTTAAGCCTATGACATATAGTCAAGAAGACATAAAAGAATTTGATATACAAATAAAAGAATTATTAAAACAAAAATTATTAGACCAAGTAAAGTCCACATAGTAGCCCGGCCTTTATGGTTAGGAACCATGCCGAAATAAAGAGAAATAAAGCCGAATGGTTATAAATTATAAAAACTAAATGACAAAACCAAATTTGATGGATATTACCTATCAGATAAGGATATTCTCATAAAAGCCATACAGAATAGCAAAATATATTCTAAGTTTGATTGCAAAAGCGGATTTTGGCAAATATGTCTAGATGAAGAAAGTAAACCACTAACAGCATTTAGTACTCCTAATCCTTTAGGACAATTCGAATGGAATGTAATGCCATTTGGATTAAAAATGCCCCCAAATATATCAAAGAAGAATGGACAAGGTATTTAAACCAATTAAAAATTTTGTGTAATATATATTGATGATATACTTATACATTCTACTACTTACAAAGAGCATCTAGAACACCTAGAAAAATTTGCATATATTATCAACAAACATGGAATAATACTCTCAGAAAAGAAGGCTGAAATAGCTAAAACAAATATAGAATTTTTAGGACTCATCATCAAAGAAGAAGAAATTCAATTACAATCTCATATTGGAGAAATATTACTCGAATTCCCTGACGAAAATAATAAACAAAAAACAAATACAAAGGTTTTAGGATTATTGAATTATTCTGAACAATTTATTGAAGGATGTGCTTTACTTAAAAAGTCATTTCTAAATAAACTAAAAAGGATCAGGGTTTGAATTGGACCAATGAAGATACTAAGAGAATCCAACACATTAAAAAATATTGTTCTAATCTCCCAAAACTATCTATAGCGTAAGATGATGACTATTTTATTCTTGAAAACAGATGCTTTTGACTATTGTTGGGGAGCGCCCTTAAAAGCGATATCAAAACATGGAGAAAATTACCCATGTCATAAAGATTGTTCAAAACATATCTTGAAAAATTAGTTGCATATACTTGTGAACCTTTAAAGATGTTGAAACTAGATATGACTCCAATAGAAAAGAGTTACTTGTCACAAAAAAAAGAGTTGCTAAATATGAATATTATTTGATTAAAAATCATTTACTATTAGAACAGATAATACTCAAGTTTAGTATTTTCTTAAAAATAATTTAGAACCAAATGTTGCTAACAAGCCATTAATTAGAATACAATCCTGGATGGCCAACTTCAAATTTGATATTCAATATATTTGTGGTAAAGATAATTTTCTTCCTGATTTCCATTCCAGAGATGAAGTAAATCAAGCAAGAGTTGCAATCAATGAAGCTCAAAATAAAGGAGATGGAAGAGAAAATATACAAAATGGAGAATGAAAACCTCCGAAAGAAGATATTCCACGAAATATTCAAAAAATCACACAAGATATCAAAGAAAATAAAGAGGCTTCCTCCTCTCAAATTTCAACCATCCATTATACAAGATATATCCGAAATTAACAAATCAAATGTTATACGCTTTTAAATGAGTCTCCTATCCTTTGGGATAAAAGATGAAGCAGGATATAAATACAAAATATGTCTTTTCAATCTTGTGGCTCTGTTGGTTTATTGAAATTGGTAATAAGCCATAGATGAAGACTTTGAACTATGGAAAATATAACAAGGTGAATTTCTATCCCGGAGCACCACCAAATTGGATTCGCCATATGTATGATATTGGAAATATACTCAGATTTATCCTAGCCAAATTCTCGTGAGAAATTTCCATCTTGCCAGAAGAATCAAAATAGCAATCGAAGAGTTTGTCCGAATTACTAAGCTACCAACATTTATATCGATTCTTCTCTGCGGTTCGAATAGGATATTTATGATCATTACCTCATTCCAGGTCAAAAATGTTATCAAAATTGGATTAACAAGAAAATTGTTCGATCCAAACAATTAAAATACTCATGAAATCACTCCTCAAGAAATTTTGAAGATTGAACATTTCGAAAGAGCCAAAGGATTCAAAACCAATTTGATTTCTTAGTTGACACCATGAGCAAAATGAAAATATCTGGATATACCCATGTGAAGATCACATAATCTTCAACAATCGTACCAAAAAGACTCGTGATCGAGGATTGCGTGATCGAGGATTGGGCCCTACTTGACAACCGGTGCGACAAAATAATGAATAATGAAAATGATGGATCACCAAACTTTCTTCAGGAAATGTGTAAGATTATGGTGAGTCATGCTGAACATAGCTGTCCAAATTGCATTATTGAAGATATGGACCACGTCTCCCTCAATGAAGACGACATGCCACCATACTACTTTGAAGGAAAAATGATCGGATAGGACCCTTCACTCACTACCAACAGTGATAATCTTATCACTTTGGAAAAGCTGTGGTCCCTATTTACCGACAAGATAAAAAGGAGATTCCTTCTTGATAAGGATCAATTATTGAAAATAAGTTGTATCTGAGTCTTTATATACCACTTACATATCGAGTTGTAGGGTATCGAAAGTTAGAGACAATCACTGAGTTTTCTCATATCTCTCTACTATCATACCATAGTCTTGCGCCTTTTCTTCAGACGTCAATAAGGTAATCCCTATGGAGTTCTAAACTTCAAACATAGGGAGTACCAAGAGTGTTTCTTACTAGAGTCTTTGTATATCGTGTGTACTTGTAATATGCTCATAATGATTTCTATAAAAGTATTTGAAATGTTTTCTTATAATCCCTTTTCTAAAGAAAACTTCATTTGATAGCCATCCCCCTGGTAGTAAAATAACATTGTGTTATTTCCTTTAAATCTCCTTGTTTTCCCGTTTTGGCTTGTGTTGCCTTGTTTGGGAGTGTTTAGAGTGTCATTGGAAAAATCAAGTAGGTTCTAAACTGAAAGATTTGTTACAATAGGAGTGAAAATAGCTAGTCTGAATTTCCGTGGCAGGGTTGAATCCTTCGGATTTAGATCCGTTAGCTTGAACTATCAATGCAAAAGGAAGAAGTAGAAAAGAAAATGAGCGGAAGACATGTTGGACCCTTCTGTTAAAAACCTTATGAGCTATAGACAAAAGCAGATCTTGCTTTGCTAACGCACATTTATACACAAAGACTTGAAAAAGATCACTCAAGGGAAACCTAGCTTTCTTTATTGAAGAATTATTCCAGGTTTGACGTTCTTATTTTCATGAACACTGCACAAGCATCTACATCCACTAATTGTGATCTTAAATTGTATTTAGATGATAAATATATCTCGTGTTTATTAACTTTGGTTGATAAATTAGAAAAAATTTATTTTACTCGTCAATCTAAGCTCAAAGATATTTATACTAGTATAGATTTTGCTTGCAAAAATAATATAAGAATTAATTCTGTAGATACATCTAAAAATATAAAGAAAATTGAAGATATTATTTCTGAATATAAAGATTTAGAAAAAGAGGTATCTGAAGGAATTGTTTTAAGATATATAACTCAACAGAAACATCCTAACGCATTTAAGAAATTATCTGCATATATAGATTATTTAAATGCCAGGATATAATTTAAAAGGTTATGATAACTTTGAATATCATATATTAGATTTATTAGAAGAAGAATTCGCAAAATTAAATAATGTCCAAAATAAAGTATCTTTAGAATATTTAGAACAAACTAGAATAGTAAATAGATTATTAGCCAGATACGAGAATATTCTATATATTAAATTAGAATTGTTGGGAAGATTAAGTGACGAGGAAATAAATAAACATAGGAGAAGTTAAAAGGGCATTTTAGACAGTTCATTCAAAAAAGAGGCCTTTATAACTTATTTGTAAAACACTAGACTATTTCTTTGTAAAACTTGTTTGACAAGGCTATTTAGAAAAATTCCCCATCATGGCATGTTTCAAATACAATA
Source organism: Forsythia suspensa (assembly GCA_023638005.1). NCBI lineage: Eukaryota > Viridiplantae > Streptophyta > Magnoliopsida > Lamiales > Oleaceae > Forsythia > Forsythia suspensa. The sequence continues at coordinate 1,349,724 of CM042663.1, forward strand.
ACAATGAGGTTAATGTGTGAGTCTATCATGAGGTGTTTTTAATTTGAAGTGCAAGTTCTAAGTTTTCAAACACACCATTACCTCTAAAGTCATATAAAGTAATATTGACATGCTATGAGTCACAACAAGAAACATGAGAGAGTGGAACTTGGGCATATAATTCTACCAAAAATATTGGATTCTATTTCGCTTTCCAATTTTCGTTTTACTTTTACATCTTTTAATTTCTTTTCTATCTTCGATGTGGCGGTTCGAGAGATCTTGACTTGACCCTTTAATACCTTATTTTCTTTATATGATAACTAATGAGCCCACACCTCAACTGCCATGTGGTGTAAGCTCAATAAATCGAGGCGTAAGTAAAGCTTTACGAAATGGCACTCAAAACACAAGCTTAGAGACATTTAAAGATTCGCGTAATGCTCACCTCAAGGTGTAAGCCTAAGACAAAAATGAAGAGATACCAAGTATCTACTGTCGTGCACAATACACAATATTCATAGCTATCGTGTTACTTTGTGCATCTTGACTAAAACGGAACTAACAAAAGGAATTAAGCATAGCTTCCAAGTAACGTAAAGGAGACAAATGGCATACTACCATTGTAATCACTACTATTCCAATAAGGGGTCGAGGTAGATGGGGTCCCATTTTTCAACTGCTCATGAAGTTTACTTAATTTTTTGTATTTCACTAGTTTTACAACAATGAGTGACCACTAGCATACACTCACATGACCCACACATAACCCATAAAAGAAGAAAAACTCATAAATCACTCTAAATGTACAACTCTTATATAATCAACAAGACAAATATTTCAACTTTTTTCACGTAATCCATATTTTCTAGAGAACCCACACGAAAATAAAAAAAAAAAAAAATGTGAATAATTTTCAGAACATGAGGTTGTGTTTGTTACATTGAATTTGATTGTATAAAGAATTTAATCACGACCAAAATGAGTTTTCTCTGTTACGAAAATAAAAAAATACTTAAACGTCTGTATGTCACTACATCTTCAATTTCTCCCCTCACAGAATCATCTTCTCCAAAATTTGATGAACGCTTTAATCTATCTCCATTAACCGATCATCTCCAAAATCTGCTCACCTACTCAATCCATCCCCCTCAATAGATCATCTCCCTCTACCGATCATTTTCAAAATCTGTTCAACGTCTTAATCCATCATCATAATAGAGCCTACACAATGGATTCCACCTCATGAGCGAAGCGATACTAGCTAGTATAAAATTAGAGTAGATTAAGGTGGATAGTATTTTTTTAGTCTTTAGTAAAAAAAAAAAATGTTATTTGTACTATCTTTTTATTGAGAAAATTCAAGGCTCGGTCATTATCGGTCAAACTTATCATAAACTCTCAAGCTCTTTGTAATCTTTGTTTTATGAAAATGCTTGAAACCTGTTTAAGTCATATGGTCCAAACTTAATTCAATTAAAGTCACATTTCGGTGTTCGTCAAATAAGACCAACGTGCCCCTACAATTGCAAAAACGGTGCTAATTCAAAACTCGACTCTCATTTACCTAATTTGAAATACACCAAAAATCATATATGTAACACTCGAAGTTCTTACATTCGCGAGCCCACATCACAAACCAACCCTTCTTGTTTCTAATCACTCGAGAATGTAAACCTTTTTGGTTTCTTAAGGAAGAGGAAGCGAGGAACCGAGATTCATTCATTCCCACGAACCTTTCAAGAAGTTTAGAGATATAAGAACATTGATTCAAAACAAAGAATTTAAACTTCTATTCCTATTGATTTCCATGCCAAGGATTTTTCTAGAAGGGCCTAGATTCTTCATTTCAAATTCATTACTCAATTTTTCTCAATTACATCTCTAATGAAATTTACAAGTTGAATCTCTTATTGCACTGTCGTAACCAACAAGAAACATATCATCAACATATAAAAGCAAGTAAATGGAATCGAACCACCATTACCTTGATAATAAAAACAGGATCATAACTATTTTATTAAAACCAATACTTTGAATATAAGAATCAAACTTTTTATACCATTGCCTAGGGGCTTGCTTTAAACCATATAAAGACTTCTTAAGGAGACAAACCAAATCACCCTTACCAGATTTCTCAAATCCTTCAGGTTGAGACATAAAGATGGTTTCATCTAACTCCCCATGTAAAAAGGCAGTTTTTACATCCAGCTGGTCTAATTCTCAGTTATACTGAACCACTAAGGCAAGCAAAATTCTAATTGAAGTGTATTTGACTATAGGAGAGAAGATCTCATTATAATCAATACCTTCCCTTTGAGTAAAGTCCTTTGCAACTAATTTAGCTTTATATCTAGGAACCCCATCTTTGGAATCACCCTCTTTTAACTTGAACAGCCATTTACAATCAACAATCTTTTGAAGCTTAGGCCTACTCACTAAGGTCCAAGTGGAGTTTCTTTCTAAGGATTGCATTTCATCTTTCATTGTTGAAAGCCAATGTTTAGAATCCTTAGAGGTCATGGCTTCTTCAAAAGAGGCAGGTTCACTACCAATTGAAGATTGAGCAGAGAGGATTAAGGCAAAGTCAGTGTCAGCTAACCTTGAAGGAAGTCTAATATTAGTCCTGCTTTTCCTATCTCTAACAAGTTGATAATTAGATAGGTCAGGTGAAACATTTTCTTCAACAACTTGAAGATCATCAATGTAATTATCTGCTTTACATTTCAAACAGGATTATCATACTGAGCTTCATTTTCAATAAGCTCCACCTCAATCTGAGGAGGAGTTAAGAGACTTGTTTGAACAGAATTATCAACTTCACTTTCAGAATTTGACATTTTCAGACAGGGCATTATTGCTTCATTGAAGACAACATTTCTACTGACTATGACTTTAAAACCTCTAAATTCTCTTACCCATAATCTATAACCTTTTGTCCCAATCCCATAATCTAAGAAAACATATTTCAGGGCCTTAGGTTCAAGTTTTCCACCATCTTGATGTACATAAGCAGCACATCCAAAAATTTTAAAAATAAGGAGTAATCAGGTGTGTGACCTTTCTAGACTGATTCTGGAGACTTATCTTTCAAAGCACTAGAGGGACTCAGATTTATGAGATAAGAAGCTGTCATTACAGCCTCCCTCCAAAACAACTTTGGAAGACCTAAACTATAAAGCATGCATCTAACCTTATTTAGGATAGTCCTATTCATTCTCTCAAAGAATTCCATTTTGGTTGAGGAGTATAGGTAGAGGTTCTATGTCTAAGAATTTCAAAAACTTTCACGAGAAAGAGTCAAACTCAAAATTACGAACTCCAAACCATTATCGCCTTAAAACCTTTATTTTCTTATTAGTTTGGTTTTCTATTAGAGTTTTCCAATCTTTAAAGATTTGAAAAGTCTCGGACTTGGATTTTAGAAGAAAAGTCCATACCTTTCTTGAAAAATAATCAACAATCGAAAATAGAACCTCGAATCCAAAGTGAAAGTATTAATTGGGCAGCCCCAAAGATCGAAAGATGCAAGTATTCAAATATTGAAGTTGACCTGTGTGTTTCAGTTTTAAAAGGTAATCAGTTTTGTTTACCAATTATACATTGTTCACCAAAAGATAGTTTTTCAATTTTGTCCTTACCAAATACCCCTTCATTATTTAAAGATTTCAAGCCTTTATCACTAATATGACCAAGTCATTATCAGTGGTAATGGTTTGCAAGTATATTTCCCACTAAGGGTTTAGCCTTCAAAGTATAAAGACCATTTTCTTTTGGGGTATTTAGGATTTCAAAATTTCTTTTAAAAACTTTTGTTCTTCTATTTGATAAAACAATGTTGTAATTTTGGTCATCTAACATTCCTAAAGAAATCAAGTTTCTTTGAAGATCAGGCACATATATGATTTTTTCTAAAATCAAGAGATTGTTGTTTTCCAGTTTTAAAACAATTTTACCAATTCCTTTTATTTTGCAACAAACATCATTTCCCATAGTTACCTACCTTCCATTTACTTCAAGGAATTCAGAGAACAAGTTTTTAACAGGACACATGTAAAAAGAACAACCAAAATCAAGAATCCAATCTTGGCACCTAGACAAAAGGGAGGACACAAATACGACCATCAAAGAATCGCAGCCACCCTTAACCTCATTTTTCTCCTTTAACTCAACTATTCTTTTATAACAGTCTTTTATAAAATGACCAGTTTTTCTACAGAAATAACATTTTTTCCCTTTAGCACTAGACTTAGCCTTAGTCTTTGTCTTACCTTTTTCAGAATGGCCCTTCTTATTGTTATGGTGAGACTTACTATTGGTATTATGTCTAAATTGGTTTTTACCCTTAACCATTAGACTCTCTCCTATTACCTGCTCTTTTTGGTCACTTATGAACTCTAATTCTTTATTTCTCAAGCAATTGAAGATAATATCAACAGTAAGGTTCTCTCTACAATACTCTAAGGTATTTTTAATGTCTTTATACTTCTCACTCAAAAAATTTAAGAGGGCAACAACTTTCTGATCTTCAGATAAGATTTCACTACAATTGGCTAAGTCCTTTACAATCTTACTAAATCTGTCAAGATTAACATCAAGACTCAAAGACTGGTCTAACTTAAAGCCATAATACTGTTTTAAAAAATAGCACTTATTTGGAAGGGTCTTAGACATATAAAGGGACTCAAGCTTAGTCCAAAGGGCAACAGCAGTAGTAGTATCACCTACTTGTCTAAGGACACTATCTGATAAATGGAGAAAGATGGAACTCCATGCTATCTCATCCATTTCCTGTTTCTTGATATCATCAAGATCCTCAGGCCAAGACTCATCAATGGCCTTAGCACACATTTGCTGTAATAATACAGCTTTCATTTTCTGGCGCCAGAGACTAAAGTCTCCATTGCAAGACCACCCTCAAACTTATTTGGAGACATCTTACACAGCAACTTTCAAGAAACACAAAAATTATGAAAAACAAGTATTGATTTGTCAAAGAGCAGAATATTACTATATTCCTTATATAACCTTTTCAGAAAAAGTATTCACAAATCAAGAAACATCCAACGTGCAAGGACTCTTATCTAAGCAACAATTTTAGTTAGAATAAAGTAAAATTAACTATGACACTTTAATAGTTCAACAGAACACTAAGCCTTACCAGAATGACCCTCAGATTCTAGGATCCTCGCGGAGATCTTAGACAAAGGATATTTTGGCGGTTTAGATTTCTAAACTATCAAGAGAACTACTTATTCTAAAAGAACAAGACAGAGTTTAAAGATGTTACGAGTTTCTCAAAATAAATGAGAGAAAGCGAAAAGAGTAACCAAGAAACCCTTGCGTAAGAGAAGTTTTACTTTCAGGTGAGGTTTTCACCAAGTGAACATGAGGATACAAGGAATTGAGCGAAGAGGTGCACCGGCTTAAGATTTTCACCAAGAGAATCAAAGATTTTCGATTTTCACAAAGAACGCTTTTAGATCTATGAAGGATCTTGAAGGTTTATATCCAAAAATTAGGGATTCCACTCTAATACTCTTGTTGGTCCCCTTTAGATCCCAACCAGCACCAAAGATTTAACAAGAAAGTAAATGAAAGCGGTAAAAACACAAGGATTTGTTTTGCCCTAAAAAGGCCCGGATGTTCAGTCAAATAAATGACCTAATCACCCGTTGAGCATCCACCAAAGGATAACGCTCAAGCACTAAGCACCAACCTTAGAACAACGGCAAAGAATCAGTGTTTACTGAAATACAGAATAAACCTCTCAAAACTCAACTCTCATTTACCTAATCTGAAATACACCAAGAAATCATATTTGTAACACCCAAGTTACTGTTCACAGAGCCACATCACAAACAACCCTTCTTGTTCTAATCACTCAGAAAGTCTGTAAACCAAAGGTTTACAGAGATAAAGAAAACTAAAAAAATGGAAAGGAAGAAGACGGCGCGAAACCGAGAGAGAGTGCTCGATCCCAATGTAAATCTACCGAATGCGTACCCTATACACTTCAATCCATTTTATGTTAAGAAGCCTTCAGAAGTTTAATCAGAGACGTCCAATTATCCATGTGTCAGCATCTGAATGAATCACCACATTGAATTATAAGCATTAATTCAGCAGACACGATTTTGACAGTTGATCATTGAGCTTCATCAGATCATATAAACAAATGGGCTTGAAGTGCTTATTGGGCCAAATGGACAGCATTTCTAACAATACTGTTTCAAAATACTCTATTAGTAGTACAAGATCATTGATACTGTATTCATTCAAAATATTGCACGTTGTTTCAATCTATGATATTATTTTTCTATTGGGTTGTAGTTTGTATACGTGATAATATTTTATTAAGATACTGTCATGTATGATATTGATATATTAAGATAATTTTATCTATAATACTGTTTTATTTAGATACTGTGCTATGATTTCTGTTAAAACATAACATTTTGTGCTCACATAATCACGTGCTTGATAATAATGTGCTTCTGATAATATTATATTTGTTATATTTAACAATACGATACTATTATCTATGAAACTGTTATTTTGATATTGATACAAATGTGCTTATGATACTGTTTTTTATGATACTTTTTTATTAAGATAATTTTATTATAATATTGTTCTTCTATTGAGTTGGAATTTTCTATTTTGAGTGCATTTAATAATATTCTTATCTACAAAGATACTGATATAATATACTTGTTATATTAATATAATAGTGTGCTTCTGATACAAAAATATTAAGATATTTTTAGCTGTGATATTGTTATATTAAGATGCTGAAGTACTATTCTTAATAAAATACTGTTTGTGATATTGTATTAGGAGATACTGTTCATAATAAGATATTGTTTGTGATACTGTTTTGCGACACTGTTTTATTAAGATACTGTTTTTTATGATACAATATCAAACAACACACATGAATGTGTGATACTAACATTTTGAAACACATAAAAGATTAATATATTTGAAACAAATGTTGTTTTCTTTTAATTGATCAAAAAATGATTACAAAACAATTTTCATATATATACAAAAAAGAACAATATTTCTAATAAAAACAACCTAATTCAAAAAAATTAAAAATAAAAATCATTCATAAAAGCTGAATCCACTTACAAAATAACATTCAAGAAGCAAAAACTCATTCAAGTCAAAACTCAAAAACTCTTACAACAATGAATCCCCCAAAATCTGTCCATAACACACGTCTACCAAATCAGAATATATTCAGCAAAAATCACAAGCACAAATTCAAAAAAAAAAAAAAAATAATAATTGACAGAGAGAAATTAAAAATTCAATTTTGGCTTCGATTTCTAGAAATTGAAGAGAGCCCATTACATTCCAGCAACACTTCAATTTATTCAAGGTATTTTCTTATACAATGGAAAAAAAATTAATGACAGAATTATAATCGTTATCTTCTCTTTTGTGTTCTTGAAATATTACAAATATTGAAATTGTTATAATTAAATCAATATATGAAATATGTTAATTGTTGTAAATGAAATGTTTTTATTTATAATACATTTATCACAATTCGTCATTGGTCTTTTTTATTTTTTGTGTTCATCAAATATTACCAAATATTGAAACTCTTTTAATTAAAACAATATATAGAATATTTCAATTGTTGTAAGTAAACAAATATATTTATTATAAGAGTGTTAATTATTTTATATTTCAATCTTACCTACTGTGTAATTTCTATTTTTGTGCAATTATGAACTCAATTAATGTGATTGTCAAATTCGATGGATTTTAGGAATGAAACAAGTCGAACAACAATTAAATTGATCTGGATGTTGCTGAGATTCTTCTTCCAATGCGATGTACATACATAAATCTCATGGACATATTTAATTGATGAAATCTCAATTGAACAACGACTGCAATAACAATATACTATCGAGTTAGATCAAAACTCGAGTTTATTAAATAGTATAGATAACACATCTCTAGCATTCTATTTAGAGCTCAAGCGAAAAGATAACACTCTTTCTAACTTCCCGTTATGCATTTAGGCCGAGGCGGACTGCTTAAATAAAGTGATTGTAACATCTAAAATAATACAATTGCAAACTTGAGATACTTAGCAGCATGTGTTATGGGGTTTGTGATTTGCTGAGGTTAGAGGTTCCTTATAATTGATAAGCTAATGACAATCTTATTGCCTACAATACCAACAATGGACGAGGTTGCTTTTGAGCTCTGTGAAATGATTCCTGAGATACAAGATATAATTATTGAATAAAAAATAGTGTAACCAAATTTTTTGAGACAAGATTTTGGTGAGGAATAGTATATCGTCATATGCAATAAATAACAAAATTTAGTTCAAGGTGAAATGGTCGGACAAGAAATATTATGTACTTGAATGTTATAGTCTTGATTTGAGTGGACTTTTAAACTTCAAAATTCGAGAAATAGACATGTTTAAAATGAAAAACATAACAAACAATCACACACATGGGGTAAATGTGATGTTGTGTGATGACAGGCAAGCAACAAGCTCCATTGTTGGCGATTTCGTCAAGCAAATAATGAATATGTAATGTGTAATGATGAATTATGAGAAAGCTTGATGGGCTAAAGAGCTTGCATTTGGAACCACAAATGGGTGATCTTGAAGAATCGTATGGGAATATACTTACATATCTATACATGGACAAATCCATGATCCACAATGAGGATTGGAGCTAATGATACAGTCAATTCATATATCTCTTTATGGCGTGAAGAGCATCGGTGGAAGGGTGGAATATTTGAAACATGTAATAATTGTTGATAGAACGTATTTGAAAGACCACCATTACAATGGTACTTTGTTTACAGCTTTTGGGCATCATGCCGAAAATAATATATTTTTTTCTTACATTCGAGGTAGAAGATTAAAAAGACGGTGTTTCACATGAGTTGTTTATTTCAAGATTGAAAGAAACATACGAGGAAAAGAATATATATATTTCATATGAGACAGATGTAGTAATAACACAATTATAAAGTGCGTATGACTACATTTCATGGTATATGTTCCTACCACCTAATGCCATTCAACCCATCTGCTAGGTCCTACACGTCAAATGAGTTCAAATATAAAATGAAACAAATGGACAAAATCGACAACAAAATCTAAAAGTATCTAATAATTTTTATACGTACACATTCATTACATTGTTGTTGTGCTTCACTATATGTAAAACAACTGAGTTAGTTTTTATATATTCTAATTCATTACATTGTTGTTATGTTTCATTAGATGTAAAATAACCAAAGATGAAATTTTCTTCACTTAGGTAGATAATGTTGGCCATGAAAGGTGGACACGATCATATATGACAAGAAACTAGTATTAGGTCTTGACATCAAATATTATTGAATCGATTAATGTAGTTACAAAAGTTACAAAAACCACCCAGTTGAAACATTGTTAGAGGCCTTATGTCATTTATTACCAAACTAATTTTATAAATACAAGTCAAATGTTGAATCCTCGTTCACAAAATTAACACACAATTCAAAAAATGTATTAAAAGTGTCGAAGTGGCGGTATAGATGACGTTGAGCTCATTCATTCCTGCATTTTTCAATTGCTCTCAAATCTGAGGTAATAGAATCCTTGCTTGAGAGATAGTTCTTCTCGTCCTAGCCTAGTAGCTCGGGTCAGATTTATAAGTACTTATAAATTAATCAAATATTATTTTTATTCATATATTTTATCATGACAGTAGGAAGTTTTTTTCACTACTAGAAAAAAAAAAGAATATATTGTAGCTCTACATCTTCAATCTACTTCTCAAACGAAACTCTTCTTCAAACAATCTTCTCATTGCTCTAATCACTGCTTCAATGCTAAAATCATAACCACCGCAACTCAAATCGTCATCCCTACCCATCAAAAACAAAATGATTAAAATCTTAGTGACTCATTCTCATACATTTTACAGTCGAATCTCACATCAAAAAAACGATATACTAATAAATCACAACTTTTATTTACTTTTTATTTATATATTCTACTTAACCCGTTTTTCACCTTTTGTCATGTCTTCTCGAGTTTCAGTACCAAACTGCAACGGTCACATTTCCACCATATAAATTCCATTAAAAAATGAAGCAAACAATAAAGAACCATTTGTTAACGGCTATACCCACTTTCTACTCTACTTTCTCTCTCTGTATGTCATGGCTTCTGGAATCTTGACATGGGTTCTGTCTTTCTTTTTCTTTGCCTTAGCGGTGGTCCAAGGCGGCGGCGGCCGCGGAGGAGGGGCGGCGGGGGAACTGTGGTGCGTGGCAAAGAACAATGCAGCGGATGATGCCCTACAGTCGTCCCTCGATTGGGCTTGTGGGCTTGGAGGAGCGGACTGCGGGCCCATTCAGAAAGGTGGGCCCTGCTATGACCCGTCGGACCTCCAGCGTACGGCGTCGTTTGCCTTCAATGACTACTTCGTCAAGCATGGCCTCACTGAGGACAGCTGTAGTTTTAGTAATAGTGCTGCTCTCACCTCTCTCAACCCTAGTAAGCACACTGAATCATTAACATTTTATATATTTTTAAAGATTTTATTTCATTTTTGGTTTAATTATTGCTTCTTTTTCAGGTCACAATAATTGCAAATTTCCATCCAGCAGGTAATTAGAAGGAAAGATTTAAATGGATGTCATTACTTCAAGAAATTTCACTTTTAATGGCGAATTATATAAGTATTTTTTTAAAAAATAATCATTCCCTTGCATACAAATTATTGTTATGTTTATATTTTCATTTGATTAGGTTCTGTTTAATTTGGTTATTTCTCATTGCGGCTAAAAATGGAATAATGAAAGGTACAGATAAAAGTGAAGTGTTAAACTACAACAATGGAAAATTAATTAGTTTATGATCCTTTATTCAGTAATGACAGAAAAAGAAAAGGATAAATGGTTCATTTAGAGATAGATTATGCTCCGTGATTTTCATTTTTCTTGACACGATCCCATATTAGAGAATGCTTGCCGACCCCAAATTTATTGAGAATTAAACATGGTTTTTTATCGTTATATACCTGATATATGGACGAACCTCATTCGAATCGGCCCACAATCTTTTACTAAGATGATTCATGTTTTTGGAGATGGTGATCTTAGTTAAACAATTTGAGTTGTGTATTATGGGTGCAGCTTGAGCACAAGTAATGGGAGCTTTACTGGATCAGTGACGCCAGTTAGTGCAGATTTGAGTAGCAGTTGTTCTATTAGTACCAGATGGGGTCGGGGATCCATTCTGTTTCTTCTGTTCTTTGTAATGACGCTAACTTTCTGAAGGCGGTGGACATTGAATATAAACATTTTGCACGTTGGAAAGAAGCAAAGGCTTTTTGGTGAGAAGATGTAGGCTCAGGTACTTAATGCTAAATATCATCTCAATTGTTCATTTTAACTTCTTGTTTAACCGTCATGTCAATACTCGAATAACCATTAGTTCAGTCCAATTTTTGCCTGATTTAGTTTGTAACTGTTTGGTGTTCTTTGACTGTTGGAAGACGATGTTTCCAGTTTACTGAGATTACGAGTCTATGGAAAATCTCCTGCTTTATATTGTGTGTTTCAGTGTTATGCAGCAATCCATTATTTTTTATGTGCTTTTCAACCAATTGATCCGACCCTAGAGATCTGCTCTTGCTAAAACTCGAGCAATTCTTGAAACTTGTTCTTTCTTTTTGTGTGAACACTTTTGAAGCTGAATGGCAATATCTAGTTGGACTTTCGTGTGAAACAGGGGATGAATCTACTTATGCAACCTCAAAACGGAGTGTCCCCTTTTAGTCGAAGATTTTCAAGATACATTATGCTATTCGACCAAATATGAGATATAAACCGTATCTTTTTTAGTCGAAGATTTTCAAGATACATCATGAAATAAGAGCATGATAAGCCATATTTTGTTGCCGGCACCACAAAACATCTCAGGTCTTATATTACTATGTAATAATCCCATTATAAATATGTTTGATGTGCCCATCTGCTGGAAATTTTTGATATCTGCTAAATTTGATATTTGTCATCACAATAGCTACCCGGGGATATCCTTGAGATATTTGACATTTGATTACGAGTAGCGAGTTTAATGTGAATTTTGCCTGTCAACACAGCCACAAGCGTAATCCTTGACAGTACAGCGAACATGATTTTAACCTATTTTTGTATTTTTGGCTGGCATCATACATTTTACCTGAGCAAACAAGACTTAAGGAACTCTATCGTTCTCTAAGCCTCGCATCACTCTCGCTCTTTGCCTTTTATTTCGCTCGCATAGAACTCGCCTAGGGCTTGAAAAGTTTGAAACTCGACAATGGGCCGGTTTTGGGCGAGGTGAGTGAGGCGACCGCCTCGGGCCCAAAAATCGAAGGGGCCCATTTTCGTTAAAAAATTTTTTTTTTAAATTACTGAATTTGCCCAATAAAAATATTTGTACAAAAGTTTGAAATCCAACAAAGCGAAGATATAAGAATGATATTATTATTAAGTAGTATTTCCAAAATTGAAGAATACTTATTTTTTAAAAAAATATTAAAGTCAAAATACAAATAATCGAATATGACTTCGATTTGGGCCCAAATTTTGGACTTCTCGCGCCCAAAAATGTCGAAATCGGCCTAACTTGACAGTTTAGCAGAACGCTTTTAGAACATTCTTATGGGACAGTGTTGTACTTGTATAGAAATTTGGGCTGTATAATGGCCCATCATTTGAATTGCTGTTTGACTTGGGCTTCTTAAAATTATTGATATGGGGAGAATAGCCCAGAAGGCCATTTTGAATTGCTGTTTGACATGTAATAATACCGGACAAAACTTCTTTAATTATGTTTAATACTGCTAAAGGCATAGTCGGTAACAAAATTTTTTCTCTACTATTTTTGACTTTTTCAAATTTTTTACACTACAAAAAAATTTTAAAAGTCAATAAAAAAACTCTGTGAAACAAACCCTAAATGTACATTTGTGATTGATTTAAAAAAAAAATGATTATAGAAAAATATGTAGCATATCAGCAGATTTTGAGAAGAAAATGGTACTTTTTAAGATTCTATTTTTAGCTTATCTAATTATATATAATCAAAATATTAATTTTAACTTAAATTAATTAATATTAATTTTTTAGAGAATTTTTTTTTTGGTATTATATTTAATCAAAATATTAATTTTAACTTTAAAATAATTATGGTAAATGCATTGTGTTAAAAATATTTGATAATATATTACATATAATGTTAAAAATAAAATTTTACAATACTAATCATGATAATAACAATACAAAGAACATTATTACAATTAATGTCTATTTTAGTAATTTTTATTGAGACAATAATAAATCACTTTTGTTTTTCAAATTTACAAATGCTAATTTTAAAACATATATCAATTTTTAAACAAGAGTTAACCACTTATCTGATTTTTTATACAGCTAATTCTTTCCGCATTATATCACAAACTGACTATTTTAAAAGTAACAAACCAAGCCTAAATCGGTTCAATATGTTATATGGAAATTGGTCGGTTCTTAACCTTTCCTTTTTAATGAAGAAGTTTTGAACCTATACTTTTAGATGTGTAAATGGTCATTTTGAATAGATTTTTATTCAAAATGTTTGTTAATTTTGCGCATGACCTCCACTTCACTTTTAAAATAGGGGTAAATTTGATAATCTAGTATAAAATAAAGGATAATTATATTCACACAACACTTTTTATTTTTTACACCACATTTTAATTACATTTAACATCCTTAATCTTTTAACATTATAGCACTCATGTCCCCAACTTTTTTTATCACATTTTTATCTTCAACTTTTTATTAATTAGCACAACTTGTGTTTGATAACGGTTTCAGTAAAAAAATATTTGTTGAGAATTCGTAAAAAGACCTATTTGTCTTATTTTTTTTAAAAAAAAACAATAGATACAAAAGTACGATAAAATATTTTTTTCTCCATTTCAAAGCACGTAAACAAAATATTTCGACATAAACAATCATCAATAATGAAATGTGCTAAGTAATGAAAGTTGAAGATAAGAATTCGATAACAGAAAGTTAAGAACATAATTGTAATAATGAACAAAAGTTGAGGATCTTAAATACAATTAAAATGTGGTGTACTTATAATAAATTGTAGTGTGAATATAACCACCCTAAAATAAATGAAAAACAAAAGATTAATATGTATCATCTCAGAATCACAGTCGACCACACATGAGCCAAGGTTTGGCCAAGACGACCCGTCTGCTTGATAATTAAAAAAAATATAGAAACATTTTTTTCTATAAATATAAATATTTTTTTTAAAGTACAATAAGAGCTTGTTTGACAAAGATTATACACCCATTTTGGTTTATTTCAGCCGTAATTTTTGACTTTTCAACCTATTTTTAACATGAAAAGTCAACAATTTTAACTCAAATAAACCAATATTGGTCAAATAAACCAAAAATTGGTTTATAAACTAGTTTATAATATCTGTCAAACGGGCTCTAAGTTAGTAAAATTTTTTAATAATTTGAAAAAAAATTATTATTTTTATTCATACGGGCTGAACCGGGTCGAATCGCGACCCACATGGGCTCGACTCGAATGAGCCGACGGGTGGGTTGGGCTCGTATTCAATTTTTGTGGGTTAGGTTGACTTGGCTGCAACTCCGTGCAGTGCCATGACTTTTTCTAACTCCTACTGTCACACCTGGACTTTATCGGATGCGGGTCGACCCGACCGCCTGCGACTCAATTAATACATCTACCCCAACTCCAACTCCAACACCAACACCAACACCAACACCACTACTACCACACCACTCCACACTCCACACTATTGCCATCACAGGCACCCACCCAACTATCACACCCGCCACCACGAACCACCATCATTAATGACAATGAAACACAAGAAAGGAGAAAACAATTATCAAAATATAACAAGATAAACCAGAAAAAAATATTCGAAAGGAGTTCCCCCCTTAAAAATCTACCATTCCCTTGGTTGGCTGGCCTGGGAAGGGGTGGGGGCAGTGTTGGCGAAGAAGATATCTTGGCTAGGTGTGGTGTGTTGTGGTGAAGAAGATATATAGATATTGTTTTTTCTTTTTTTAAGTAATTAATTATTTATTTTATAATATATTAACAAATTAATCGTTGTTTTAAAAGCAGTGTGGAGTTCACGTGCAAAATTAACTGACATTTTGAATAAAATATGTCAAAAAGACTATATGTACACTTAAATGCATAGGTTCAAGATTTTTCTACCAAAAATGTAAGATTAGGAACTATTTGTGCACGTTGAACCATACGTATAAAGACTATTTGTGCCAACTCCCCTATATTATATGCTCCACAATTACAGCAAAAAAATTGATAGCAAAAAAAAAAAAAAAAAAAATCACAATCTTTTGGGGCTCGACTGAAAATGGGGTATTCCATTGACCTTTAAACTCAAAAAATTTGAAATTTTGGGAAAATTACTCTGGAAGAATCAAAATTTGCTCTGTCAAGTTCACCAGCATTAAGATTATTGGAAGAGATTAAGTGAAAAAAAAAAGTCAAATGACAATTATGGGTGTTAATTATACTAGGTCTAGTCTATTAGTGTGTGCCCACGAGTTTCTTCTAGATTTCGTAAGCTTATAATCTCTCTTTTCTCTGACTCCGTTGCTCCAATACCGCGAGTTTCAATTATATCTAAATATGCTATACTTTTTAGTTATAAGAAAAATCGAGTACTCTCTTTAGAATTCAAAAAACAGCTCTCTTGTAGAGGCGTCGGGTGGGGGGCCGGTGGGTTGTAAGAATTAATGCAACTCTACAAAATGGTCCAATTATTGATGGTCCATCTTTCACCACCTCCTATACAAAGTCAAGAATGCTCATAAAAATATTATGATTTTTATTAAAAAATATATATATATAAAAAGAAATTAATCGTAAGTCAAAGGTTGACAATTAGAAAATGCATGTATAGTCTAAAGTTCACATGGTGCAACCGGCAATCCTACCTATTAATCTAATTAATTAAATGATTTTCTTTGCATGACACTTAACATATTAATCTTAGGTTACCAAACATCATGTAATTCAACATACAAAACTTATTTTATCGACATACAGAATCTCAAAGTTTGAATATTGTGTATCATAACTACATGTCTAAATACATAAATAATTTTTAATATAAAATGATAAAAAAAAAAAAAAAGTAAAATTTTGTTCATTATAGTGTCTAGTCTTATCGTTTACTGCCGTCCAAACATGCCAGCCCTCCATATCGGGAATTCGACTTGTATATGTCTAATTTCTCATTTTCTGTGAATTTGTTTATAAATGGAAACAATATAGGATGTTTGTACCTTAATAGATAGATCACTGCCTCTCAAGATCAGGTAAGCCATCTTCTTGACCATATGATTGGATTCTCCGGAATGATCTTTCCCTACTAATAATTCTTCTGAATGAACTTAATCTTGAACTTGATTCAATAATTTTAGCCGTGGATAGAATTCCACCATCTGATGTCCCTTCCATGGAGTTAGCACCATCCAGTGGCGGAGCCGAGGGTGGTGCTCTGGTGGCACCGGCCACGCCCTCCCTTGGCTCAGCCACTAGCCGGGGCTCGGCCTCCGTCCGACAAATGGGGCAGGTTGAGTTTGATCCAAACCATTGGTCAATGCACTCTGCATGGAAAGTGTGCTTACAATTTGGCAAGGTCCTAGCCATTTCACCATCCTCTAACATGCTCAAACAAACTGAACACTCCATTGAACTCAACCCCATTTCATCACTACTATTTCCATTTGTTTGCTTGAACACAAATATGGGCAGCAACGCCATGACTGATGGGTCGAGGCCAGTCTTCGGTGGCTCCATCGACTGAACATGGGCGGCGCTCGAGATGAAGCCTAGGCGACCCAAGGCAGCCTGACGCCGTGCCTGGCGGCGAAGGACGAATCTTGCATATATGTGGAGGATTGTGACAAGTAATACCACCAATGATAATGAAATTATGGCTGAGAGCATGATCTTACTGTTAAGATCATAATTGTTTTTGTGACGATGGATTGGACTATCACCGTCGTCGTCGAATCCCATGATGGATTAATTTGGAAATTGGGAGGTGAAATTGGAGGAGGATGGAGTGGTTTATTTGATCTAGTATTTAAAGTTGTTTGAGAAAATTTCATATTAGGTTTATCGAGATCTTATTGAGTAATGTTTGACTTGGGCTATTGTGATTCAATGGAAAAATGAAAGGAGAAACCATAAATTTCAACATGTTTGACAGTGGAATATTGACTTTGTACAAATTTCACTTGTATTTTCCTTGCATATTTGGATAAATTTCGATGTGCTACTTAAATTCTTGTTCAACAAGCAATTTATTAAATGAAATTTCTTGGTCATTGCCCATGTTTTACGCCATATACTTCTTTAAGAAACACAACGTACACTCGTATTTCTTGTTTCAAATTGTTGCCAACTCTATTGCAAACATTTGTGATTCTAGTCTCGTTAGACGTCCGGTTCATTGTGCAATGAAATATAGACGTCTCGTTTCCAATTAATCGAGATTAATTAACTTGCATACTTATATTATGATACAAAGAAAAATCAACCCTCTCCTAGACCAGAAGAAAATAAAGTTCTTCTAGGTAACATACAAATTGTTACATTGTTCAAAATCTAATAATGCTTTGACTCTGCAAATCAATTGAGTCGCTGACAGTGATGTTATAGTGTTTTTACACGCAAATCAATCAATCCAAGAACTTACACATTGTGTTGCATGTTATAGTTTTCTGACTTGATGTAATAATATGTTCTTACCCAGCTAATTGTAATCTTTATTTAGTTTCATCGTTTGTTAATTGAATAAAAGTTTTGATATATAATAAAAAAAAAAATATTGGAGACAACACTAATAAGTTGGTCAAACATCATTTTCATCTACATATTTAGTAAGATCTACAATTTTTATCTACTTTTTATCTATACATACCTTTATGAAACGTACTCTAAGCATGTATGAATAGAATCATTACACAAATTTAAGTGTGAATATAATGACGCAGAAAATAGGTGTTCATGTTTGACTTTGTGCAACAATCATTTCTCTTGTCTATTGTGTATTGAAATGTGGGTTTTTTTTTTTTTTTTTCCCTCCTTTAGTTTTACTTGTATTCACATTCCAGTAATAATGATGAGTTATCAACTCAATTTATCAGAAAGCTATTGAAAAATCTAATATCACTAGTAACACTAATAATCTTCTTTTGATTCTTTAGGTTCTACGACGAGAATACGATATGTCTTTGTGTAGTCAAAAATATTTTTCATTGCAAATGCAAATATGTAAATAATATTTAGTGTTTTCATGAGATCGTTGTTAGCTAGAGACTATTTGGAGTTAAAGTTGATGATGATGATGATAAATCATTAGGACTTATGATCTAGTCTATTCCACTTTCATACAAGTATTTGATATATGGAGAGAGACATTAAATTTCACAGAAGTTACGAGTAAACTCATTTGAGAAGAAAATATTTCCTTTGAAAACTCTACATTTGCAACTTGTAATAAGAAGAAGAATGACTCAGACAGAAAATTTTTTATTTTTATTTTTTTTGGAGGTGTGGACAATTTGGGTACATCGAACAACATTGTCGAAAGGTAACAACCTCGGCAATAACAAGTAAGTGCTCGAAGTTACTAAATATAGATATTAATGGTGTCACTAACAATGTGTGCCTCTCTTTAGGAGAGATAGGGATATCAATTGAGAAAGATAAGCTCATCCTCATGGCAGAGCTTATTCTATCATGCTAATGCTAGAAAAAACTTCACTTTTTGATCTTCTTGAGCCTTATTACAACATGTTTCATATTGAGCCTTTCCTCGGGCAAATCAACATTGCATTCAAGAGCTAGTTGCACGATTGATTTAAAGTAACTCTCTTTAGCTTCAATATTTTCTCCATATCGGGGGAGGCATGTCCATGATGAAGATATTCCAATGCAGACGACACATTAGTTCCAATCGTTGAGCTATATTTAGGCAATAGTTTCCAGAGTACAACGAATTGTCAATGTTTCCATTAGGCATATATTCGAGGACCAAGGCTTTGAGATCATGGTTAGAACCACTAGGTAATTATTTTGACAAGATTTCTGTGTCGATTGTTGCACAATATATGGCACTCAAATCAAAGCTCTTAAGGGCACTAAGTTGTTAAAAGGTCCTCCATTTGGAATTTCGCCACTGAGTTCATTGAACAAATTTTTAAAATACACAAGGTACTCGGGAGTCTCTAGGGACTTGGGAATCACACCAGAAAGATTGTTCTGAGATAAATCCAACTAATGAATGTCACTCAAATCAAAGCTCTTAAGGGCACTAAGTTGTTAAGGTCCTCCATTTGGAATTTCGCCACTGAGTTCATTGAACAAATTTTTAAAATACACGAGGTACTCGGAGTCTTTAGGGACTTGGGAATCACACCAGAAAGATTGTTCTGAGATAAATCCAAGTAATGCAAATCTTTCAAATTAGCAAATGACTTCGGTATAGGACCATGTAATCTATTGTTTGATAGTGTCAGATTTATCAAACTCTCTAGTTGCCCAATGGCTCTCGGAATATCACCTGAAAATTGATCTCTTGATATATATAACGCTCTCAAGCCCTTCAAGTTGCCAAACTCTGGAGCCGGAGAGCAAATTATCAGACTAGCTCAAATCTGAATGTCACAAAGTTGATGGTATAGTGGATTTTGATTGGGTCGGCCCTCTAGTTTATTGCTCGTTCCTGTCAAGTCGTTGCTACCAATATCTACAAGAACAAGTTGCTAAGATTGCCAATTGTGACATAGAACTTTTCAAGAGATGCTGACAAATAAGCTAGCCCCAAGGATTTTGGAAGCATTCCCATCAAAAGAATTAAATGCAATTGTCATGGTCTTCAATTGCCTACAATTTTTCAATAAACAGAAAAATCAATTCAAACATGGAAGGATCATTTGTCAACTGATTAGCTCAGATGTGTAGATATTTTAGCTCTTGTAAATTCCCAAGTGTTGTGGGTACTCGTCCACTGAATGAGTTGGCACCAAGTTGCAAGAAAGTAAGTTTAGAAAAATTTGCAATAGAGCTAGGAATTTCTCCGCATAATTGATTATCATTAAGATATATAGAGTTTCTTCAAGATCTGGGATCCAATGGCTATTGATGACGGAAGATTGGCAGAGATGTTAGAAAATATATAGGAATTTGATCATCTGAATATGAACTACAAGACACGTAAACGTTATCTTTTAATAAATATTTCTCTCCTATCCAACGAAGTCACAAAGGAATTCTAATGAAAATTTCTTTTCAAGATACAATGGAGATGTTTGATTCAAACTGTGACAATTTAATCAAATCAAGAAAACACTCTAACTAAAACTGATGATGCCAATAAAATACAAAATAAGAAGAAATAATGGAAATTGTTATATCCTCTACAAACGAGCAACAGTCTCGATCCCCGTTTTAAAGCGACAAACCATTTGCATAACAACAATAAATAAATAAATTATAAAAATTATCTAACAAGAGATACCATTGAATGCCAGCGAGTAATTGTAACTTGGAGTGATTGTTCTGAAAATTTCAACAAAAGACTATTCGACTAGTGGGGCAAAGCTAGAATAGCTCTGCCTAATATACGGTATGAGGAGGCCTGGCCAGGTAGCCAACTTGATAAGCTGTGTACTGCGGTATTCATTCTTATTCATTCTTTTCGAACTTTATTAATTTTATTTCACTTTCCAGGCATTGTATAGATCTATAAATGAGTCAACCATAACATTGAACTGTTTAAAAATGAATGGATTTAAAAAGAGACAAAATTTTGAGAGAAATGAATAATCCATGGAACATTGACTCTATGTGAATTTACAGGCCAAAATTGACTCCAGGCTGCTGCTAGTTTCTACCAACCATCAAATTATTAGCGTGTTTTCTGTCACATACTTTTTAAAGAAACACAACGTATACTTGTATTTCTTTTTCAAATTGTTGCCTACTCTATTGCAAACGTTTGTGATCATAGTCTCATTAGTTGTTTAAAATGATGCATCATACTGATGTCGAATACGGTTCATTGTGCAATGAATATAGACATCTCGTTTCCAATTAATCGAGGTCAACTTGCTCAACTTATAGCTTGATACAAAGAAAAATCAACCCTTGTCCTAGTCCAAAAGAAAGTTTTTTCTAGGTAATATACGAATTGTTACATTGTTCAAAATCTAATAATGCTTGGACTCTGCAAATCAATTGAGTCACTGACAGTGATGTTATAGTATTTTAACACGCTAATCAATCAATCGAAGAACTTACACATTGTGTTGCATGTTTTAGTTTTCTGACTTGACGTAATAATATGTTCTTGCTCGGTTAATTGTAATCTTTTTTTTTTTTTCGTCGTTGTTCGTGACAATTTAATTGAATAAAAGTTCTTATATATAATTTAAAAAAAAACCGGAGACAATACTAATAAGCCTGTCAAACGTCATTTTCATCTACGCATTTAGTAGGATCCACAACTTTTATCTACTTTTTATCTATACATCTCGTAAAACCCACTAATAATTTACAAAAATCTTTATTAAATATACTCTAAGCAAGTATGAATTTCATTATACAAATTTAAGTGTGAATATAATAATGGAGTAGAAAATAGGCGTTCATGTTTGACTTTGTGCAACAATCATCTCTCTCCCTGTCTATTGTGTATTGAAATGGGGTTTTTTTCCCCCTCATTTCGTCTTACTTGTATTCACATTCCAGTAATAATGAAGAGTTATCAACTCCATTTATCAGAAAGCTATTGAAAAATCTAATATCACTAGTAACACTGATAATCTTCTTTCGATTTTGTAAGTCCGACGAGGATACGATACGTCTATGTGTAGTAAAAAATTTCATTGCAAATGCTAATATGTAAATAATATTCCGCAAATAAAATCTCATACCATCTTAGTGTTTTCATGAGATCGTTTTTAACTAGAAACTATTTGGAGTTAAAATTGATGATGATGATAATAAATCATTAGGACTTATGATCTAGTCCATTCCACTTTCGTACAAGTATTTGATATATGGAGAGAGACAAGAGTTACGAGTAAACTGATTCGGAAGAAAGAAGTTTGAGTGGTAGAAGTAATATTTTATAAATAAACTCTACATTTGTAACGTGTAATAATAAGAAGAATAACCCTGACAAAAAATAAATAAATAAATAAATTTGAGGTGTAGACAATTTGGGCACATCTAACAAAATTGTCGAAAGGTAACAACCTCGGCAATCTTGACTAAGTGCTCGAAGTTACTAACCATGTGCCTCTCTTTAGGAGAGAGGGTTATCAATTGAGAAAGATAAGTTCATCCACGTGGCGTGTCACTAATTGTCATGATACACGATGTATTATTTCTAGTGGGTCCACATGTATGCACACCGATATTTGTTTGACATTTACGCATGGTGAAATTTATGTTCAAGGTTGATGAACTCCTAAAAAAGCCAAACATCAGCTTGCACTATTACATGGAACATCTTCAAACATTAGAAAGAAATGTTTCCAAACTCCACTTCTGCTGCTTCTAAAATTCAGACATTTCCATAATCAGAAGGCTCTGTCTGAAATTGGTTATTGTGGTAATAGAATAATTTCCATGACTATTTCAAGTGCATTTGAGATGGATTCATTAGTGAATCCGAAATAGACCAATCCAAAGTAATTATCCTTTCTCATTAGATGGAAAAACGCGGTTGAAAACAAACAGACCTTTGGTCTTATTTTGCCATGCTAATGCTAGAAAAAACTTCATTTTTGATCTTCTTGCATGAGCCTTGTCACAACATGTTCCATATTGAGCCTTTCCTCGGGCAAATCAACCGTGCATTTAAGAGGTAGTTGCACGATTGATTTAAAGTAACTCTCTTTAGCTTCAATATTTTCTCCATCTCGGGGGAGGCATGTCCATGATGAAGATATTCCAATGCAGATGACACATCTATCATTAGTTCCAATCATTGAGCTATATTTAGGCAATAGTTTCTAGAGTACAACGAATTGTTAATGTTTCCATTAGGCATATATTCGAGGACCAAGGATTTGAGATCATGGAATTAGAGCAACTAGGTAATTATTTTGAAAAGATTTCTGTGTCGATTGTTGCACAATATAGGGCACTCAAATCAAAGCTCTTAAGGGCACTAAAAGTTGTTATAAGGTCCTCCATTTAGAATTTCACAACTGAGTTCATTGAATGAAACATTAAAACACACAAGGTACTCAAGAGTCTCTAGTGACTTGGGGATCACACCAGAAAGATTGTTCTGAGATAAATCCAGGTAATGCAAATCTTTCAAATTAGCAAATGACTCCGGTATAGGACCATGTAATCTATTGTTTGATAGTGTCAGATTTATCAAACTCTCTAGTTGCCCAATGGCTCTCAGAATATCACCTGAAAATTGATGTCTTGATATATATAACGCTCTCGAGCTCTTCAGGTAGCCAATTTCTGGAGCCAGAGAACCAAAGAGCAAATTATCAGACAAACTCAAAATCTGAATGTCCTTATTGTTCCACAAAGTTGATGGTATAGTGGATTTTGATTGGTCGACCCTCTAGTTTATTGCTCGTTCCTGTCAAGTCGTTGCTACCAATATCTACAAGAACAAGTTGCTAAGATTGCCAATTGTGACATAGAACTTTTCAAGAGATGCTGACAAATAGCTAGCCCCAAGGATTTTGGAAGCATTTCCATCAAAAGAATGAGTTGGTACCAAGTTGCAAGAAAGTAAGTTTTGAAAAAATTTGCAAGAAAGTAAGTTTAGAAAAATTTGCAATAGTGCTTGGAATTTCTCCGCTTAATTGATTATCATTAAGATAGAGTTCTTCAAGATCCGGGACTCCAATGGCTATTGATGACGGAAGATTTCCAGAGATACCGTTGAATGCTAGCGAAAGTAGTTGTAACTTGGAGTGATTGTTCTGAAAAATTTCAACATAAGACTATTCGACCAGAAGTTAGAATAGCACTGCCTAATATAAAGTTGAGGAGGCCTGGCAGGGTAGCCAACTTGAAAAGCTGTGTACACTTTTCAAACTTTATTATTTTTATTTCACTTTCTAGGCATTTTATAGATCTATAAATCAGTCAAACATAACATTGAAATGTTTAAGAGTGAATGGGTTTTAAGAAAGAGACAATTTTGAGAGAAATGAATAATCCATGGAACATTGACTGTATGATGGTATAAATTCTGTGCACAGACGTGACAATATGTGAATTTACAGGCCAAATTGACTCCAGGCTGCTAGTTTCCTCCAACCATCAAATTATTGGAGGGGAAAAGCATGTGAAAATGTGGCTTGTATCAAACATTCTTGTCAGATTATTCGCTCCAAGATGGAGGATTCGAAGCTTAGACAAGTTTCCAATCTCCAATGGAATGCTTCCACTGTAGTTATTGAATGATAGAGAGAGTATTTGATCGCTTCCCACATGCTCCCAAACTTAGAAGTATTAAGACTTAAGGTTCCATCTTAAAACATCAACCTTTAAGAAATCCAAAGCTCGTTGGAATTAGACCGATCATCTTATTGTAATTCATCTCCAATACTTGGAGTCGGCTCAAGTTATCCATTTCATCAGGGATATGCCGAATGAAATTGTTATAACTAATAACGAAAGACCTCAGAAAAGAGGGTTCGCCAATTTCCTTAACAATAATACCTCATAAACTCATGTTTGCAAGATTTAAGCCCATCGCTCTTTGGTGCCTCCTGCCGCAAGTAATACCAAACCAATTACAAAAGAGGTTCCTCGAGATCAGTTCTTGGCCAAGAGGCCCAAGACTTCGTTTGGATCAAAAGTTATTTGAGACTTGAAAGCTAGAAGAGTAGAGTCATCCGCAGAGCTATTGAGAGATGCAAAAGCTAAAATTATTACAAAGGTTGCTTGATTTGGACAAACAAATTAGGTACGAATTCAGAATACCTATCCAAGGTAATACTATCCTGTAATACATAAACTCTGAAAATGAATAATTTGAGTCATTCTTAAACAAAGTTTTGCTTCTGTTTTAAGAATAAATGAGAATGTCGCCAATTAAAATTGTAACAAAACTCTCTATGTATTCTTAAAAACGCGTTTTTTCTTAGGATTCAACTCAAGTGATCGACAATAGTATGCTTTGCCACAGTACTACTAAATTATTAGTTAAGTAGAGTTCTATATCCCAGTAATACTGATACCTTTTTTCTACACATTTTGCTTTGATCTTTTGCATTTATCTAAATAGTTTTTCCAGAAAAAAAAGAATCTTGCTTTTTGAACACGTCCTTTATAAGTTTGCATACATAAATTATAAGTTTTCGCGTTTGTTGGAGAAGGCAGATATTGGAAGACATCTCTTCTAATATCTCTTAATAGGAAAAGATATATCTTCCAATATCTACTTTTTTTGTCCCTTTCGTCATTTACTTTATAGTTCCGTACTTGTTTTGAATCTGTCTTTAATCGAGTTATTCATGGCTGAGATTGACGTTAATCCTGGATAGAGATTATCAATTGTCTTCAATGGTATGAATTATATACCTTGATCAAGAGATGTGACATTATCTCTTGGTGGAAAGAAAAAATTAGGGTTCATGAATGGCAAGTCTGCGTGTCCTGTTTCAAAGTATGATGAGTGGGTTTCTAATGGTCAACTTGTTCAATCATGGCTTCTAAATTCTATGGAAGCAAAGGTTGCTGAAATTTTCACCTTTTCTAATTCAGCTAAGGAGTTATGGTAATCAAATAATGCAGCTCAAGTTTTTCAATTGAAGCATGAATTTGCTGCGGTTGAACAAGGAGACAATATATTCATTGAGCATCTCGAAAATCTTAAAAAGATGTGGGATGAATTATCTAGATATGTACCACCCACACACTACATATGCAAAAATCTTGTTGATAATGGCCAAAAAAGATGTCTTCCAATACTTTCTCCAACAGCGTGCATGAAAAATTATAGAAAGTCAAAATAAACATTGACTTGTGAATTCGGGTTGTAAGAATTGGCCATTCCGAGCAAAGAACCTACATAACAATAAAATAACCATTCCATCAAACTTATGGTGATCATGAGTTTGTCTAAAAAGAAAATGAAAACGACTTAAGAAAAGAGAGCTTAAACCAAGTAAGTTATACTATGTATTCATAGAAAAAATATAAATTATTGAAAAATAATGAAGGGCAGAGGTGTAAAACGATTAGGCACGTCATTTTCAAAAATTGAGAGTCACAGTGTAACATGGGTGGCCAAAATAAAAACATTCTACATCATATATTACATTTCAACTTTGTTTTCTTGTCTTTTTTTTTTTTTCGAGAAAAATGACGTACTATTTGAATTGTCATTGTCATTCGAATCAATCTTTATCTAAATTTAGAACCTGTTGGACATTGCTGCCCATTTGGCCCAATAAGCCCATATGATATTAATCTAATGAAGTCCTATGGTTTATTCATCCCCTTATTACAAAATCGTGTTTGTTGATTAACACTTCTGATTAAAGTGTTACTTTAATAAGATGATGACATGTGGATGAATGAGACGATCAAGATCAACCTTATGGTGGCTTCTGAGATTAAAAGTGGGCTGAAGACTTAATTGAAGGCAGTGAGTGTTTCTTCGAACTTGTGATTTTCTCTCTCGTTTTTTCGTCTTCATCTCCTCTTCATCTTTTGGGTTTTCTTTCATATGTAAACATTTGGTTTACTGATTTCATGGGTGAGGGAAGAAATTAAGGAGGGTAGGTGTTCATTAGTTCTCGATTTCTTGGTGTATTTGAGAAGTAGAGAGTTGTATTTGAGAAATAGAAAAAAAATGTTTTGTGAGAGGTTTATTGTATATACTTTTTATAGTAAAAAAAATGAAAATCAAAATCAAAAGATTCTTTGATCAAATAATCACTAGTTGTTTTAAGGCTTGTGCCTAGTGATAGGAGCGTTATCCTTTGGTAGATGCTTAACGGGTGATTAGGCATTTTGGTTCAACATTACTAGAAGTGAAGCCTTTTTTTTTCCATCTATTCCTTGCCAGCAAAACAAATCCTATCCTCTTTGTGTTCTTCAACGCTTTCCATTATACTTTTTGATGTTTCTCTTTGTGTTCATCCAAATAACGATTGGGATCTAAAGGGATCAAAGAAAAGGGAGTCTATCATTCGAACTCTTATATGTTCTTTGTCTTGATTGTACTAAGGGACCAACATAACTCATCTTTATTTTGGAACCATTCAAAAATTTGTGATTTTTCATGAATTTATCTTTTGTTTTCTTTAATATTTATAACTAAAATGAAAAAAGTATTGTCATATAATCTCTTTTTAAGTATGGCATTTGGTGGTTAAATTTTTCCATATTTACACTTAAATTTATATAAATACATTTTATTGATCATATAATCTCTTTTTAAGTATGAAAATCTTCATATTATCCAAAGAAGCTCCACCAGCCAAGCCCAATGGGCTAAAGTTGCCCATGAAGCTTTAGTCCATTTTTATGTTCTTCACCAAAATGTTTTAGCCTATGATGTTCAAGGGACCAATTTTATAAATGAGCCTTGACTTCAGGAAAAGATTTTATAGTTTCTAATGCCCTAAACCATCTGTTTGGTTTAGCTTAAACATCTTTAATATTCAAAGTTTTAAAAAATATTAATAGTAACCAATTAAAGTTTATACCCTTTAAAGAAGCACCAATTGCCCATGATAAAAATGTTTTAGCCCATGAAGCTTTAGTCCATTTTATATTAACCACAATTTTATCAAATTTTCAACAATACCAACTTTTATCAAAATCTAATAAAATTTTTATCAAGAGCTTTGCCAAATATTCGATTGTGTTACTTTTCAATCTTCATGTTATTCTTTCAATATGAACATTTAAACTCAACGCTCAAGACTTTCTAGTAAATAATAAGTTACATGAGTTGACAAAGTCTTCAATCCATCGTTACCTCTAGAGTCCAAAGACGCCTTACTAAAATTTATTTTCAACTATCACCAAAACGATCGTGCTTAAATTAAATATAACTTGAACTTTCTCAAGTCAAAAATTGAAAAAAAATAAAATGGTGTACACTAATTTTGGAATTACTCTATTGGAACAACAAAAACAATAAATCAACCTCTCTTATAAATATGGATAAGCAATTATTGTACTAATTAATAATAAACCACATACAAAATAACTGGCATTAATTATAATTTGGAATTTTATCACAAAATATAAAAAATGCAAGCTGAATTTTAATCCTTGAACTGGAAGAAGAAAATTAAAGAAAAAAGATGTGAAACAAGAATGTAAATGGAGGTCATTAGAACAAAATCAGCAGACAAAAATGAGGCATATGAACTTTTCTACTCTTGCTGTTGAGTTGCTGAAGAATCTTCAAGGCTGGAATCCCAATTACCAAATCTCCTGGAAATTTATCACAGCATGCAAAATGAAGCATAAATGAAAGGGAAAAAAAAAATCCCAACACAAGGAAGAATTATGGTATAGAATAAGGGGTTTTGGTGAGTACCTGATGATGGAAAGTGAATCTGTCTTCACTCAATTATGAGTTTCTGGCTCGTCGTCTCCATGAATTCGGGCTGGAACTTGAAAACCGAATGCGAAATGGCTACCGGAATCTGAAGATTGGTGGTGGACACTTGGTTGTGGATTATGTTGAATAAAGTTTGAGTAATTGGATTGAAGGAGTTCTCTATGGGAAAATGGCAAGTCCTGGGAGAAAAATGCTTGTTGGACTTGGGGTATTGCATGTGAGTCAATAAGAAATCCAACCCTATTTTCGACACTTCCACTGCTATTCCAACTATCCATTCTTTGATAATTGTCCTGAAATGTCGAACCAGACAGGCCTGGATTAGTCGAAGGCCTCGAATTTTGGTCTTGCAAAGTGTGAAGAGAGAGGCCAAGGTCTTCAGCCTGGAATGAGGCTCTGGACATTATATCATGTGGGAAATTCTGAAAATTCATCAATGAAGCTGCTCCTGAACTTGTTGGGAAGAAAGATTTCATGGTGTTCATGAATTCTGTGTCAGGTTCTTGTTCAATAAACGAAGATTCTGATTGAAGTTTAACTTTTCTCCCACTTGAATTAGATTCTGAATTTTGAGTTACTGAAGGAGGCAGCCCGTCTAACTTATCAATGGCGTCTTTCGCCTTTTCAATAAGCCAATCAACCGCCTTGCTAGGTCTGTCGTAGCCTAACCTGTCCTGGACATCGTAAAATTGGATTGCAGTGGGAGCAGAAAGCCTAACCCTTCTGTCTCTCGGGCCTTTCGCGGTGTACACCTTACTGTGCCTGTCCTTCTGGCCAGTCGACCGGATAATATGACCACCTTCAACTTGTACTATTTCTCCTCCTTGTACTCCTTTACCCTTCATTCCCATTTTTTGTTCCAATGTTCAGTGCTGGATTTTGTTCTTTTTCTTGATTCAAGCCCTTTGACCCTCTCTCTCTATATATATAGATACACAAAGATTTTAATTAAACTGGCTTCACTTTGCAGGTTGCAGACTGAAACTGAAACTGTTTTGAAATCTGATACTCCTGCTGCTGCTGGTAATCCCAAAAAAAACCCTGCTAGTTTATTTTTCAGCAGCGAAAGCTACCAGTCGAAGAAACTAAGCTCAAAGGTAAAGATAAATTTACAGATAAAGAATAGTTTTATAGAAGAAATTAACTATTTGATTAATAAGAACAAGTACACCTGGTTAGAGCTCCAAGATAACTCTAGTAAAGAAGACACAATTGGATCCAATTCTCTTGAGCTGAAAATTTCATTAAGATTCTTGAAGAAGCTTCAAGTTTTACGAGGCTAGGTAATTGGAAAAAATAAGTAGATCTACCATACCATAAGAAGAAATAAAAGCTTGTGGTTTTGATGACATTTAAGGCGGCTCTATATATAAATATATATATATATATATATATATATATATATATATTTTTTTTTTTTTTTTTTTTTTTTTTGAATCCCGGAAATTCCCTTCTCACCCACTCTCATTGATGTTTGATGGTGATTCTTTAACAGCTTTAATTATGTCTTCACTTGCTATATATATTTTGCAATTTCATCCAACAAAAAGACCAATATTCCTCCTTCAGTTGCCCTCCTATGAATCTCTTTCAAAACTAATCTCTCTAATTTCTGTAATTACATAAATGATCCTAGTACCTTATTACACAATTCTAATCATGGTAGATTCTTAGAATCATCGCGTTTAAAAGTCTAATTAGGCATTAATAATAGAAGAAATTGATTTATTTGAATGTTTGTGTTCAACATGCTCAACACACAATATCAAGCCCAATGCATTTTTATATACATGCATAATTTTGAGAAGTAGATCGCATCGGCGCCTTTGATTGCTCAAGTATCATATTGAACCATTTCAATTGTGATGCGGATAAAAGAAATGAGAGGGGATTAAGAAGAAGAGTTTTTTCTAAAATGTTTGTCTATTATAATGTTCATTTCTATATAATTTTCACGAACCAAACATGCGTTTAAATTATTATTTGAAAAGAATTTAGTTGCGCACTTGTGCTCGTTAAATTTGTACATGGCATTTTAGTAACGCTAAACATTAGTTGTGCATTTGAATGGTTAAAATAATGGTCCTAAAATCATAGTTGGAAATGGATAAGATAGGAAGAGGAGATAACATATAGGACATGTTATGTCCCACATTACAAATTTAGTACATAAATACAATATAGACGTTATATGTTGATTATTGAATAAGATAAAAATGTACGATATTGTGACTTAGACATGATGTATGACATCAGTCATGATGTACTCTCTATCACAGAGAGTTCTTATAATCTCCACTGGACAAGTGTCCAGTGAGAGATAGAACAAGCAAAAGTGGTTCACATTAAAAGTCATTAATTGCTTGTCCAATCTTCCACTAGACACTTGTCCAGCGGAGGGTTATAAAAACTCTCTATGGTGATGAGTAGATCAGGACTGGATAGGACATAGTAGATTTAAAATTGTGAAATATAAAGTACTTTTTCTCGGAAGTGTCGCATAGATGTTCAAAGAGTTTGTTTAACACAATACCCTCACAAAATAATGGGATAAACAGTCGTACAAAGATATTGCTCTAAAGAAATGTTTATGAACTCTTTTTAATTCGGCCACGTTGGCTAAAAAGCCATGTTAAACATGACGAATAGAATAAGAGTATACTCTATAAAATCTAAATTGTAAAGGTTTCTTTTATTTAAAAAAAATTAAATTAAATACCCTCCTTAGTAAACGACCTTATGGGTCGGTTAAGACAATTTACACTTATTAAACTACTTTTTCAATTAACACACTTCAAAAGTACTCAAATTTACACAAATTTAAAGCAAAAATCATAATTCATATTCAAATGTATACATATTTTCATAATTTATACCATAAAATCTACAATTTATACCATAAATTAAAAAATAAAATAAAATAACCACACATTTTGCAAGAATTTAGATGGGTCAAATTCTAACATTGAAATGAGATTTTCTACACTTGTTTAAGTTTGTTTTGAGATTAATGAGATGTTAATTCTATGTAAAATAGTGAAATTTGATATCATTTTTTCTAGCAGCATATAAGTAGCAGATTGAATTTGAAAATGGTTTGAAATAAAATAAGTGAGGAGGAAAATGTGGGGATATATTTGATAATTTGCTTGCAAAAATGAGTCAACGGCCATTTAAATAAAAACGTCGGGTCATCCGACAATTTAGCACTATTCCCACTATATCTAAGTACACCTCCATGCCAATTTGAAATGCAAATTAAAATTCATATTATAAGACGTGACAAAATTTTACAATGTAATCGATTTGCAGAGCTAAAATTATAGGATTTTCTTTGCAGCTCAAGTGTAATCTCACATAGATTAAGGGCTTGTTTGGGTGTGCTTAAAAAATTATCTAATAAGTAAAATAAGTAAAATATGTTGTATGTTTGAGAACTCACTTATTTATAAGAAAAATTAATGTGACAGTTTATCGAAATGCCTTTTATAGGCCAATTTTTTTAATACAATTTTCAAGGTGTGTTGATAAATCTTAAGAAATTTAAGGGTAATATGGTAAATGTGTTAGTCAACTAAAAAAATAAGAAAATAAGTAAGACGTAAGGTACTTATTGTTTATCCTCCCTTTGTCTTAAAAATAAGTCTCATTTTTGTTAAGCCAACATGTTTGAGTCTTTCTTGTGCTTATAAGATAATTTGACCACTTATAAGTAGGATCCAAACATGCCCTAAATTTAAAAACAAAGGATTTTATTTATTTCTCTTAAAAAGACTACATTTTTAAGATAAAATCTCAAGATTCAAATGAGTAGCAAACGGATTTCAAGATTGATGTTATCAAACCACTACCATCTTACAGATGTTCAGACTTCAAGTTAAGAAGCTAATCTTTTAAGATAGAATCTGACTCGATACCAAGTTACTTATAACCTAGTTTTTAAGTCTAGAATTGAGCTTTATGGAGTAATTTGGTTCATGCAATGAGAATAAAGTGTAGATATTTTATATTCTGCACAACCCCAAAAAGAAGAAAAAAGAATTGTATTAAAGACGTGCTTTCACTTTCAGTATCATTCGTATTGATCACCATCACTCACACCGCCAATTGTCTCCTAACCGGAAACGTGGAAATCTTATCACTAGACTAATCAATAAATAGCTCACTTTTATTTTTTTCAAATAAATTTGGCTTTACAAAAAATTAGCAACGGAAAATTATGTCAACTCATAATATGTCGTCGTTAGTACGTTTTCTAGTAGTGAAAATTTATGTTAATATTTTATTAAGTGATTGGTCGTCAACTCGTTGGAATAGGGTTTATCATAAAGTATTTGAACACAAAAATAAGAGTCTCGATCATTATCTATTTTAACTTGAGTCAAAGACGGAAAGAGGATTCCGTTTCCCTTTTTTTCCTCGTTGAAAATCAAGCACAAGACTTTCTTGGTTAATGAAATGTGAGGGTTTTTAGATTAATATTGTAAATAAATTTAAGGAGTTTCAAATTCATTACTTATTAGTACATTTTCTAGTAGTGAAAATTTATGAAATATTTTTATTAAGTAATTGTTGAACTTGTTGGAATAGGGTTTATTATTTGTCCGAATAGGTTAATTATTACTCGTTCTATAATCACGGAGACTATACTTTGAAAACAATATATACGAAAAAAAAAGAAATTAAAATATTACTTTTGTATAATCTAATTCTATCAAATACTTATGATAAACATGCTCTTGCACTGAACAAACGAAAACTTTCTTTTATGATAAAATCGCCAACAACAACCGGCGCAATAAACTTCGGAATATAATCAACCCAGTTTGATACAATTGAGGATGTAGTAACGATTGAATTATATTTAATTGCGACAATTATATTTTTACAATTTCATACCATTTTATACATCTTTTTGTAGTTTTCTAATTCAATATTTGTTATATGTAGAGTAATTTGTCAAATTTTTAATATAATTATATATATTTAATTTAACATATCAAACATGTTATTAAAAGATAGCGTGAAACGCTCATATGCAAAAATCAAACCACGCATGTCTGATGATTTCTTTGCCTTCCTAAACATGTTATTAAAAGATAGTGTGAAACGTAGATATACAAAAATCGAACCACGCATGTCACATGATTTCTTTGTCTTCCCATAACGTATGTTGTAAAGAGTATAATTGAACCACATATATTTGGACCCAATTTGCTATAAATTTGTGTGTGAATGCGATCTTATAACAAGACAATATAATTATGAATTGAGCTGTTTTTTTCTGACAAATCTTTTAAATTCATCCATGAAAAATATGAAAGAAATAAAAATATAAAATGAAAAGTGGTAGGCCGTAGGCGTGATCTAAGATGAAATCTTTTAATATATATCCACTGAATTCTGAGACTGACATTGTTTGATTTTAATATATGACAGATACTGCTAAAAAGTCACTGTTTTGTTAACAACTTGCATTATTCATTTGGCATGCTTTTTTTTTTTTGTACTCAATTTATAATGCGTGACAATGATTTTTATTCACTAACCATAAACTTTTTTATTCTTTTTTTTGGTACGTTGATAAGATAAGTCGAAGTACAAAAATACAAATTCTAATTATTATCTCTAGGGAATGTTACCTTTGTCAAGTTGGCTAACAAAAGAGAATTAATAGAGTCGAGTGGACTTTTCAAAAATTGTTGCAAAGCTGCCAACAATTCGAATTCTCGATATTATGAAAAATCTTACTCTAATCTCTACTTTTATTAGAACCCCAAGATGATGCATAAACTATTAAGAATAACAAAAGAACATATATTTACTAAAATAAAATAAAATAATTATAAATCTATCTTATTTTTTAAATCTTGAATTTTTATACTAGATTGACCCAACAAAGATTCTGTATTTAAATATTACCATTAAACTTTGATGAAAAGTTTAAATTCCTATAAACAATTAAATTGATGATATATAATATTTCGTCTTACAAGCCAACATCTACGTGATTCAAATCTTCTATATTCCTTCGACACAACGAACACTTGACTGTGTTAATCATCTTCATTGTATTTTTGTTGCATTAAGCCATCACTCCATTAAGGTCGGTCTTGTTATTTGTGGGGCCTGAGGCAGACTCTATAAATTAGGCTCCTCATGAGCTTCCAAATTGTAGTTTGCATTCAAAATTCACAAGTTTTTTACGGAATTAATTCTTAACTTACAATTAAAGAAAAAAGACAAACAAAATATATTATATAAAAAATTAAATTATAATCAAATAAAAAGAGTGAAAATGTTCTAAATTATCACTTAAATAAAATTCGCATTGCGATTTTAAAAGCAAAAATATCAATCAAATTTGAATAATGTACCTCTACTTTTCCAAGTATATATGCTCGATTAGTATACACATTTACATCAAATTTAAAGGCTCGGGTTGAACCATATTTAAGTTGCTATATTTATTTATTTAAGTTTTGTCTATGTACGGAGAGTGAAAACAATTATTCACTTCAAAATACCAAATCATTAATATCATTACTTAATGAAATTTCTGCTAAAACAAAATATGAAAACCCTACTAGGCTACAAAAATGGCAATTTCTACTCTTTCAAAAGAAAATGAAAAGAGCCACCCACCATTAAAGAAGTTTGTGGATTGCTTACACTATAGTACTAGCTAGCTATCAGAGTAGTTAGCTTGAAAATGACACTGGAGATAATGGGACCAGTTAAAATGAGCTCAAAGGAAGTCTGCAAGTGAGTACTTTTTAAACTTTTCATATTTTAATATGAAAATAATTCAGATACATGCATTGTCTCCCAACACAAATTTTAATTTATTGCATGTTAAATTTTGAAAAATTAAGCATCTAATATCTAATTTACTAGAATGTTAACCATAATAGGCATAAAAAAAACAGTTATGTAGCCTCATATGTTGCTCCTCAATAGGAAAAATTCACCTTCCCAAACTCTTACATTTCATGTTCTTTCCTTCCTTTCATCTTCATCACCACACACAAGTAAATCTATATTTTTCACAGACTGTTTGCTTAATTTCAAGCACACCCACTTTATAAAAAATTATTTCTTTAATTTGTAGACACAAACCTCATATCTCATAAGAGGTGAAAGAAAGAGAGAATGGAAATTGAATCATGATTCACCAGAGACGTGGAGAGAGAGAGAGAGAGAGAGTGAGACGGCCGGAAGCCATTCCGTCTTACTTCTTCTCTGTTTTACGAAATGAGCTTCACATAATTTGCTAAGTAGAAAGATCAAGATGAACTTCACATAATTTTTTTTTAATGGAAAAATAGGTGGGCTCTTTCAATTTTGGGCCCGAAGCGATGGTCTCACTCGCCTCAGCTCATAACTGCCCCTCCCCTCCCAGAACGAGGCGATGGTCTCGCTCGCCTCAGCCCAGAACTGGGCCCCTCCCCGCCCCCCAAACAACTTGTGGTAAAGAAAATGATATTAAAAATTCATTATTGATGAGAAACTTTAGTTAAAATGTGGAATATGGACAGCTTGATCATGCATTTCACTGGTCCTTACATTGTTAATTTAAGGTGAATATGACAACACAAGTGGATGAAAAACAGTGGGATAAATCTGTCACTATATGAGAAGAGCAACCAAATTGGTAAATATATAGAAATTAAAATTGAGTTGATCATGTGACCATTATTATGTGGTTTTATTTTTATGTGACACACTTGTAATGATTTATATATATTTATAGAAAGATTGAATTTACACTCGTCATTTGAATTATTAGATTCATATTTCTAAATAGTAATTACTCAAAATCCTCTAAATGAAGCATATTATATGGAATAATTATCGTGATAAGTGTTCTATTTTTGTGAATGCATTACAAAATATAGCACAAATAATAGTCGAAAAGATAAAATAAAAATACAATCAACTCAATTACGAACTATCATGAATAATAAAATAACTATTTCGTATGCAACATATGATGTATACTGCAATATATATGATCATGCATAGTAATTTCAATCAAGAAGTTTTAATTTAAAATTATTCGAGCCTAATCAATTCACATTGTGTGCCTAAAACAATTTTTCTCCCTCTAATGCTCAAGGTCTAGAGCATCTTTTAGAATAGAAACAAATTTTTTATTTTTTATGTCAACATAGTACTTTTATTATGGTAAATCATTCTGCACAACGTGCGAAATAAAAATAGGAATATAATCAGTCCAATCTCGAGAGACCATCGTAGTAATAGAAAAAGAGGCTAGCGTTTGTGCCACTTTATTCCTAGTTCTAAGAATGGAACAAATTTATGTTGCTATAAGAACAAAACATTTACACATAAGAATTAGCTACCTTAATTTCTATCTTCATATTTAACTTCGACACTAACATTGATA
Organism: Forsythia suspensa; assembly: GCA_023638005.1. NCBI lineage: Eukaryota > Viridiplantae > Streptophyta > Magnoliopsida > Lamiales > Oleaceae > Forsythia > Forsythia suspensa. Next base: position 1,386,815 of record CM042663.1, read on the forward strand.
TGTATATATTTTTTTGACATAAGAATAGAGAGTTGTGTGAAGATAGGAGTAGAAAAAGAACTTTTGATATCGCGTCATATTTACTTCAAAATCTTAAATAAAAATAAATATTGTAATATTAGATATCGCATGCTTGAAAAAGTTCATAGATTAAACATCATGCTTCAAAAAGCTCAATTGATCAATCATCAAATGGGCATGTGGTCCATGCACCACAACTAGTTCATCTTGGGACAATGAGGTGTCTTTAATATTATATAAGTAGAATGCAGAAAACAAACATTAAATTAATAATAATTTGTCTATTTTTAAAAGACAATTTCATGCATTTTTCAGTATTTTAATTTATTGATTTTTAAAATTAGTTTATTTAAATTCATAGAAATAGCTCCGAGTTCAAAATGTACTCCAATGGTGCACTAGCAAGGTGCTTTCCCCTACTTGCTATATTGGAACCAAAGGGAAGCTCTGCTCAACATCCCAAGTGTTGGACAAGCTGAAGAGGGCCTGAGTATAAAGAGAAATTTACTAAACACGATAGCACTTTTGAAAATCAAGTGATGTGACAAGTCACTAAATTAAAGCATCACGGTTATTGCAATAATACATGCATGACTTTCCTACCCAACCACACTATGTACACTATCTATTATAAATGCAAACAAAAGTTTTTTTTTTAAAAATAAAAAATATAAACGTAGACTACTCTTATCCTAACTTGGTTGACACCCACCGACAACACCCTCCAAAGCAACCCATATTTATTAAAAGAAGAAATAAAGAATTACAATATCACAGCAAATTGAAAACGTTGAAAACTTAACAGGTTAACAAAAGCGATAGTTACAATGATCCAACAAATCAGAAGAAAGGAAACATGTACAAAAGTCTAGGGTTGTGCCACCATGTTGCCGCCTGAATGAATATTGCATGTGTAGCTAATATGTCGACGACTCCATTGCATTTTCAAAAAATATGCGAGACACAAAATTCATAAAGGAGATGTAATACAAACATCTACAAATGAAAGTTATGAAAATTGTGAAATACACCAATAACTCTATCAATTAATTTGATTTATTACAAGGTACTAGATGGAGTAAATGTCTATAGTAGTAGGCTTGAATTCATTGCCTCGAGTTGTCACAATTATATTGCCAAAACATCATGCTACAAATTAGTACAAACAAAACAATTGTAGTGTTTTTATTAATGGTTGGAAAGCCTAGACTTTGTGGAACTTTTTTTTTAGCAAATTTTAATAAAAAGTAAAAATGGTTGTGAGTAAATTTTGAGAGAAAGAACAATTGTGGTTTGATTAGAAAACATTTTGCATAAGAATCTTGAAAGTAAAATTTGAAAAATTGAATAAACTAAAATTATCACGAAAATCATCTTAGATTAACTTATGAAGCTTATGCAATTTTTACTATTATTATTATAGTTCGTCCAAGACATTATATAATTGAACATATCTTGAAAGTTGGACAACTTTATAGTTTCAACTAGAAAAATCAAGAATCAATCTACTCATTCTGATTATAGTCTGAAAATTGTACTTTAGAAGACCGCAATGAAATCTAATTAAAAAAATAAAAAATTCGGATGAAATGTGTATCAATTGATCGGATTGACCAGTTATATTTTTCAAAAATAGAAAAAAGAAATTGTTAAAAGCAATTGAGCATTTGATGTATGGGAGATGTTCTCAACATCTTTGATATGACTATATGAGACAACATCGTAACTTTTGTACATGAAAAAATCAGTCTCAATTTGCTCCAAGATCACACGTCAAATCATCGTAGTTCCCGCGATTTTCCTTAACACCCAAAAATTGAACTTTTCAGTCAGCTCCAATGGACAAAATATCAAAAAACGGAGCCATATGCGCATACTCGAGGACCCCTCAAGGATTCAATCTCTCGGTGAGACAAAATCCCTCCACGCACTCACCATCAAAATGGGTTCAATCCCAAGACAGCAACCCGTCTTTGTTCACAACAATATCATCAAGAATTATGCGTCATTTGGTGATTTTTACTCGGGTTGCAAATTGTTCGATGAAATGTCTCAGAGAAATGTTGTATCATATAATACCATGATTTCTGCTTGTTGTCAAAATGGGTTTTTAGAGGATGCATGGAAGTTGTTTTCTAACATGAGAAAGTGTGATTTTAAGCCTACACAATTCACATTTGGCGGGCTCTTGTCGTGTGATTCTTTGGCTGTTTTTGAAGGAATGCAGTTGCAGGCTCTGATTGAGAAGAATGGGTTGTTTTGTGCTGATCCTTTTCCTGGAACTGCATTGTTGAGTATGTATGGGAGACACGGATGTTTAGATGAAGCTATTGGGGTATTTGAAAGCATGCCTGAAAAGAACTTGGTGAGCTGGAACTGTATGATATCTTTGTTTGGCCAAATGGGCCTTGTCGAAAATTGTTTGTTTATGTTACGTGATCTCATGAGAAGTGAAATAGGAGTGTCTGAGTATTCGTTCCTGGGTATTTTATCTTGTTGTGATGGAGAAAATGAATTGCAATTGGGAGAGCAGATGCATGGAGCTGTGATAAAGTTTGGATTTGATTGCGTAGCTTCAGTGAGTAATTCTCTGCTTAATATGTATGCGAAGCATGATTCCACATGCTCGGCAGAGAAATTTTTAAACAGGTTCCTGTTAAGGATATTGTGTCATGGAACACTCTAATTGGAGCGATGGTGAAGAGTGCTAGACCAGCCAGAGCATTTGACCTCTTCCTGGAAATGTGTGTGCACGGATTCTTGCCTAATGAGACAACTTTTGTAAACGTTCTTAATTCCTGCACAACCATGCAGACATCACTGTATGGAGAGCTCATCCATGCTAAGATGATCAAGAAAAGATTCGAATCTGATGTGTATGCTGGTAGTGGTTTGGTTGACTTTTATGCTAAATGTGATAAAGTTGAAGAAGCCCACCTTTGTTTTGATGAAATAACTGAGAAGACTTCGGTTTCTTGGAATTCTTTGATGCTGGGATATTCAAAGAGAGATTTTTCTGTTTCATTTAGGCTGTTGAAAGATATGATTTACTTGGGCTCTCAGCCAAATGAATTCTCATTTTCTATAGTTATTAAATCATCATTACCATTAGAGTTATTCCAACTTCATGCATTGACAATAAAAATGGGTTATCAGGAGAATGCATATGTGTCAAGCTCTCTTATCAGCTCCTATGCTAGAAATGGTTTTGTATCTGACGCCTTGATCTTTGTTGGTTCTGATAACATGCCCCTTTCTGTTGTTTCATCCAATGTAATTGCTGGGATTTATAACAGAACTGGTCAATATGAGAAAACTCAAGAGTTATTTGCTCTAGTGGAGGAACCTGACATTGTATCTTGGAATATTTTGATTGCAGCTTGTTCTAGAAATGGAGACTACAAAGAGGTTTTTGAACTTTTTGATCATATGCGAAGATCTCTAGTCTCTCCTGACAATTACACGTATGTTAGTCTCTTTAGTGTTTGCACCAAATTGTGTAACCTTGCTTTGGGTTCTTCTCTTCACGGTCTAATTATGAAAACTCATTTTAAGTCTTGTGACACATTTGTGTGTAACATCATGATTGACATGTATGGGAAATGTGGTAGTCCTAAGAGTTCAGTTAAGATCTTCAATGAGATAACAAAAAGGAATGTTATTTCATGGACAGCTCTTATTTCAGCCCTTGGACTGCATGGTCATGCAATTGAAGCATTAAATAAATTCAGAGAGATGGAAGCAGAGGGTTTCTGGCCAGATAAAGTTGCTTTTCTAGCTGTTCTTTCTTCGTGTAGACATGTTGGGGATGTGGAACAGGGAATGGAATTGTTTGGGCAAATGAAATCAAAGTACGGGGTTGAACCAGAAATGGATCACTATCTCCTCGTTGTTGATCTATTGGCTAGATATGGGTATCTCAAAGAGGCCGAGCAACTAATTTTGGGGATGCCTTTCCCACCAAATGCATTGATTTGGCGGAGTTTCCTTGAAGGATGCAAAAGACAAAGAACTATGGAAGATTTAGCTCTTGCAGCTTAAACACAAAATCATGTTCATCTACGGCAGCTTGAATATAATTATGAGAAATGTATGGAGGGAGGCAAATGGGTGTCTAAAGAGCACATGTAATGAATGATAAGTAATTGATCCTCCTGGCACAGAAGATGGACTGATCACTAATCCGATTGATCCTCGGAATGCTAATTGAATAGCTGCTCAAAAAGTAAATCAAAGGATGGTCTTAAGAGTATAAAGACTGCTTGATCTCAAGAATTAATCAAATCTCTTCCTAAATGCAAGAGTCTAATAGCTAGAACTGTTCATCGTTTTGAACCATAAAGAGCTATTGGATGTAACTTACTTTGTACTACACAGTTGTGAAGGGGGATCTGTGCCTCTTCACATTCATTGACCCTCCTTGGTGAGTTATTTTCTTGACTCTATTCTTGAACTGATTAGATAGCAACATTTGAGCATATAGCTTTGAGATAGTGTTTATTTATTTCTTCCCAGAAACAAGCTTTCCGATTGGTACAGGATACAGATTAAAAGAAAGATTAGTTTTTCCTTTCTTTGTTCTTTTGGTGGAAATTGGAAGTATACTGATGCTTTACAGATTGTTCATGAATTATGGTCTTTTGGCCTTGTGTGTAAAACCGTTTAGAATAAATTTTGAACTCTAATGATTTGTTTTGCAAAATAAACTATTGAGTCCTGCAGTTTAAGTATATTCAAATTCTAATTGATGAATATTTTGATTGATGGATAGAAACTGCTCCTAATTTGTAGAATCCAATACAAAATTCAACAAAAGTGCCGAATTCTCGTCCTATCTTTATTTGCTGTCATGATCTATTCTTAATCATGGATCCAATTTAAAGTTTCTGTAATCTTTAAATCAGAATCAGTTACAGATTTTTCATTTCTGGTAATCTCTCTTCATTACATAATGCAATTTCAAAGTTTTTGTAATCTCTGAAATTTATGTAATCTTGAAAACTGAAAAGATAATGCATAAAATCAGGACCAGTTACAGATATTTGTAATCTCTTGTAAGAATTTCTGTAATCTAATTCTCCAAATGGCTCTATATAAAGGGCCTGGATCATTAATACATTTACATACAATCAAAATGGCATACTCAGGTGCATTCAAAGTTGCAGTAATTCTGCTGGTCGTCTGCTGGGCACTCCCCATGAACTCTTCTTCCCGCATTCCGTTGGCAAAGGAAAGCATTGAAACTCAGGCACTTCTGAACAAACACGGGATCGATTTCTCAAAACTGGAGAACTTGCAGAAAGGTGTAGCCAGTGGCGGTGGATCATCCAAGAGACAGGCACCAGCTGGACCAGATCCTATGCATCACTCATTACCCCCTCCCCCCAAAGCCCCATGAAATGCATTAAAAATTGTAATGTGTGTTCGTTTCGCTCTCTTTTCTTATCAGCCAATTCAATAGAGGTGTAAAGCTGTTGAATTTTAAGAGAATAAATGAAAACTTAGCCATCTTTGGTATGTTTACTTGGATCGATCTCTTAAACAAATTCATTTGGTTAATGCGAAGAAGTTGTGTTGAGCTGCGCGAACTATATTACCAGCTATGGACATAAATGATCGATTTTCAATATATCGAACTGTTAATCAACTCATTCTATAGACTATTTCTTTATTGAGTTTAGAGGGAAATTTCCGAATTACGGTTTTGTTTCATGTTGTTCCTCAATTTCAATTTGTTTTATCGTTCCATCTATAACAGTGACCAAGACTTCAATTCCATGTGACTAACTAAATGCATGACTTGGTGTTTGTATTACCTTAAAACAACAGTTTTTATTTTTTATTTTTGGCCAAATGAGTGAATTAAGAACCCTGAATTTGTCTTTGTGCCACCCTTTTCAATTTAGCTAGCAAACTAACTATTCATTTCGCATCAAATTGATAAGCGCGACATCATGCATTCTGTCGGTCGTGTTGGACTGGTCATTAATGTGGTCACGATAATAGACGGGAAATGGTCTGATAGAAAACAATAATATGAATTGAATGATTAAATTGAAACAAATTGAAGTTGAAACAAAATTTGCCACTACATATATCTCCTTGTTTTGTAGTCTTTATAAAGATTATTAGAGATGAATGAGAGTTTGAACTAGATAATATGAAGAAAGGTAGGTACTCAAGGTTTTAAAATTTCCAAATTAATTTAGATTTAACATTCGGTTATGAGATATAAATATTTTCCTTTCACAATATATTAGATTTCAAGAAATTTCGCTTTCAACAACAAAATTTTTGTCCACAAAATCTCTCGAAAACCCTTTTTGACTAAACAATCAAATAATGACTTTTTACAAAGAAAGTTTTCATACTTTAAAATGAAATTTATTAAACTATTATGTAAAACGAGTGTTGTGAGATAATGGTGTTGTGAAATATATGTTTATTCAAATATTTCGTCCTTGTTTTGTAAAACGTGCGTTGCACGTGGTTTAATAATGGTGTTGTGAGATATATGTTTATTCAAATATTTAAATAATTATAATTTAATTTAATACTGCATTAAAATACAAAAATCTGATATTAAAAAATACGGTGAAATATAATGTTTGTTGTTGTATTCAAACAAATTACTTTATACTATTGTGTGGCGAGTATTGAACATCTAATTTTAAAGTGTGTAATATAGTCAAATAATGACAATTAAACAACACAAATAAAAAGAATAAAAAATAGTGTAGATAAGTTCTTAAATATATCGAGCACTCAAACTCATTGAATTTTCTTACTTTATGAGATGACAAATGATTTATAACAAATCTTTGTATTTTAATATAGCTCTCCGACTATGAAGAGGTTTTAATCCAAAATATCGCATTCAATATGGGTTCGTAGCACCTCAAGTTATGTAAATTTATGAATCAGTAGATAAAAAAATAAAAAAATATTGACATTAGAAATTGACAAAATTAAACATTCTTATTTGCACAATTCAATACCCAAATGTCATCACGTGAACTTATCAAAAATTGTAATGGACAAATAAAGTAATATTACCAAAATTAAATATTTTAGCAATTTAAGCGCCTTCACGTTTGAGCATAAATAGTTAAGAAAAATTAGTTTAAGCAAAATAGATAACAATTCAATTTAAAAACATAAAAAGGAATAATAGAAATAAGATACGTATCAATAGTGGATAGAAACCATTATTGAAGTTTGCCCACAAAGTTTTTTTCGTCTAAAAAATCTAAAGCCGCAAGTCAATTAGATATGTAAACAATATACAAATATGCATAAGGAGACACAATAATTAAAAAATACACCGTAACTTTTATAGTCCAACGCAAATTATTATTTTTATGAAAAATAAGAACATTGAGAGATGATTATTCATATTAACTAATAAAAACCACAATCACAAATACAAATCTTCAAATGAAGTCTTTATGGACATCACAAACTATATAATTACCTTCAAATAAAACAACTTTAAACTTTAAATTAGACCTTAAATAAGTTGAATAAATTGTTGGTGGAATGTCAATTACTATTAATCTTGTAACTGACCAAATCCGTTCTCATAATTCAAAGAAAATATTTTCAAAATCCAGTAATTAAATAAAATAAATAAAGATTTAGCATTTTCAACTTCTAAAGACTATATGTGGTTATAAATGCTAAATTAAGAGTTCAATTATAACATTAACTCAATGACAATTTAGAAATTATAAAATATTAATGAAGACATATTTGTCCAAAAATATTTCTCGCTTTAAGCCCCTTTTAGATTAGTATAGATATAGATTATTATAAAATCGATAATGTAATTTTAAAATAGGACCAACAATTAATTTTTGTGCTAGAATCAACAAATTGCATAGGGCGAAATTTAGATCAAAGAATTATTTGGATCTTAAAGCACTCATTTTTACATATGATCATAGTTATAAAACCTCGATTGGATGTGCCAGTCCTATCAAAAACTTGATAAATCAGGCTCCAAACTAGTCTAGTTCACACCACTAGATCATTTGACAATTAAACCAGTTTACGCCAGTTAAACAAGATTGAACTCGTTTAAACTAGACATATTTTGATTAGTTTATTTTGGAAAATCTTAAAGATGGAAGTCAAACATCGAGCCTCCATCAATTGAGACTCGACATGTTTAGATCATGTCGGCCACGACCCAAGGCAAATTGCATATCAGGCGGGCATCATCCAGCATTTTGGTATTTCAGGTTTTCCCAAGCGAGCTTAGCAAATTTTTAAATTTTCTATAATGTTGTAAAATGATATATACTGGTATATAATTGACTATTTAGTCTTATCTAAATGTCTTTATGACTCTCCACGCACTCTTTCGAAAAAGTGTATTCTATTCAAATTGTAATTTTTATTGAAATGAAGAGTGTATTGTATTCAGATTGTAATTCTCATTAAAATTTTATATATATATATATATATATATATATATATATATTATACAAACTTGATGTCTATTCTCTTATTCTCTTTACTTTATTTGTAACACGTTATCAGCACAATACTAGCATTTTTCTTTATCTCTTTGATTTCTTGCGTAAGTACAAAAATCCTCCAAATCTTATTAATTAGACATATTTGTTATCACATATTTTTGGTGCCTACATACTAGAGTTTAATTTGCAGTAAAATTTGGTAGAAGATTGTGAATTTTTGGACCACGACAAAAAAAAAATTCAGATTTGCATCTTCGAAAAATTTAAGATATGTTAACTACTCAAGTTTCTCTAAATTTATCAAATTCAAGTCGTACGTACTTTCACCCAATTGCTATCTTCCTATTTCAAAGAAGTTTAATCAAACAAATCTTTTAGTCGTATTTTGTAAGATATCGTGATCCGTTAAATCTTTTGATTTAACCATTTAAATGCTCGTGAAGAAGCATAAACTTAAGTTATATCAATGTTCTTGTTACTCATAAAGAAGTACAACTATATTAATATCAATATAGTAGGCGAATATTATGATGTACATAGCTTCTAAATAAAACACAACTTTATAAAATTTATAAGAATATATTATTGCTAAAGAAGCATAAAATTATATGTATGAATATTCTAGAAAATTATTGTTTGCTGTTCCTCAAGAATTACATTTTAGTATTTCAAAAAAATATTGTATTTTTGTTCTTGGAAAACGACAACTTTATATTATATCAATATTTAGCAAAATATCGTGTCTTTGTTCGTGAAGATACATAAACTTGGTATATTAATTCTTTAGAAAAATATAAGGTCAACGTTGTCGAAGGAGCACAACTTCAATATTTTATCTTTAATGTATCTTATTCTGATATATTATTTCACATCGTTTGCTATAGTGGTCGGAAACATAATGAGTTACAAAGACTAGAATTAGAAGATTGAGATTGAGGAATTAATTAATTGACAAATGTGGGATATTTATAAAAATTAATTAATGTTTTTGACTATTTATTATAAACCCAAAAATTAAAAAGTTGTAATTCAATTGTGTTAGGATTAGGTAGTACATATAAATACAAAGCCTTGGTTGAGAGAGAGACATTTGCTAGCACGATAAAACAAAACCCTAACCCTAATTCTCTCTCGGCAGTGCGCCACTTTTTGGTGCTAAAGTTTCATTCTTGTTCTCCCCGTGTGGATTTCTATTAGAGGTTGGACTTCTAAATAACTGTGGTGATAAAAGATTGCAATTTTGGCATTTGAGATTGTTGGAATGGTTGACTAAATAATTGATTTTAATCAATTTTGACCAAATGTTAGATTGAGTCCAGACCACCTATTTAAGTGGATTATAATTAGAACATGTTCTATTTCGCGAGTAAATGATTATGGTATATTTGGTCTTGTAAAACCATTTCTGGATGAATGAGAAATTATTTCCAAATGTTGACACATTGAAATTTGGATTGTGAAAAGAAGTGGGAAACTTGTATCTCATATTGGAAGACAAGAAGAAGTGTGACTAATTTATATATCATATTTTGATAATTGAGTTTGGGCTCCAAGAGGTACCAATAGTCTTTGAAAGGAGAAAGACATATATCTTATTAGGTTTGGTCTAAAAGCCCACATGCGCGTGCTGCCACCCCCCTAGCATGGGTCGTAACATTGGGCTTGGTCCATTATATTCTTTTTGGATAAATAAAATAAAGGTTATTTATTCTATTTAATTATTCCAAAAATTAATTAATTAATTAATATATATCCAATGGTAAGTGTTTGTTTGAATTATTGACATATCTTTTCGAACTTGTCTGTTCAAATTACAACTGTTAGGGTAAACCTGACATGACTCAACAGTTGTGTCCATTCAATTGAAGCTTTTGGCATGTTATAAATTAGTCCATCTAGTTTGCATAACATTCATTTGAATTTCAAAACTTTTGCATTCAAATACAAATACTTTTGTTTTTCCCCTGCATAAAAGAAGAGAGTATGAAAACACTTCCAGTTCGCTGTTTCTTGTGATTTGAAGTGTAGCCATCACAAGAAGTGATTGTTGTACCTTGGAAAACGATTGTCATCAATCCGTGAACACCATAGTGAAACAAATTCGTCTTAAAGACATAGAGTCGAACTCTAGCCTCGATCCACCATTTCTAGTATTTGCACTCTGAATTTGTTTTTTTAACAAGTAAGTATAAAATATAATCTGCACTATTAATATATAGACAACAGAGATTAATCAGAAGTAATGAGATTCGTCAAAGGTATAATTAATTTCTTATCACAAATTTTTCCTAAACACAAAGGTGACCTGATTAAGGGAATCAAAATTATTTTAAACTTCGTAGCACATGCTTAAGTATCTTCCCAACACTTAACCTTGGGTCCGACTTAACACTTATAATCCTATTTACCATGGTTTATGATAAGTGTGGTCTTACACTTATCTGAACAATCAAAAGTGAACGATTATAAGTACTATTAAGTAAATTTCTACTTAATTTTGTATTGATTTAATTGTTTTAGGCCAAAACCCGAGGTCGAGTGAAATTGGAGAAAAACAAAAGCAAAATAGGCTAAAAAGGACTAAAGGAGTACAAATACTTGGAAAGGGAGATCAATTTGCAAATATCCAAAAGTTGAAGGCCTTGGGTTGCAAATAAAAGAGGACAAAATTGAAATGAAAGAAGAAATCCAAGGGCTAAAGTGGAGACATTATAAAAATAAAGGACTTTTTATGCAAATAATCAGGAACTCAAATTGTAGATTTGGGAAAACATTGGCCTTGCGATTGCAAGGAAACATCTAAACGAGCAGAACTCACATTCTAGCCCTTGCGATCGCAAGAGCAAATCGTGATCAGAATTTTGTTTCCTTATTTTAATCAAACTCTAATTTGATAATTTTTGTGGACACGATTTACGCACTAGAATTAGGTTTTTTTTTTTTTTTTTTTGGGGGGGGGGGACAATGAAAACTATATAAAAACCTAATCTAGGTCAAATTAGATTTTTAAATCTTTGAGAGCGAAATAGAAAAGAGATGAAGAACAACGGCCCGATTGAAGATTGGAACGTGAAAACAAAGAATTCTTGGTGCAAGATATTCAACGTCTTCTCCTCTTTTATTCAAGATCCAATTATATATTCAAATCTTTTTATCTTGTCTTTCTACCGAATTTATGAGTAGCTAAATTTAAAGTTTGGATGAACGATGTAACCTAGTTTTGATTTTACTTCTTTTCTTAATACTTGGAATAATTGACCATTATTTTATTAATATTGTGGATTGTAATGAATTGAAAAGTAAATTATTAATCTAGACCACGTACTAAAATCCGGCAATTGGATAAAAAGTATATATATGTTTTTGTTATTCTTGCGGTCTGAATTGAATTCTTAGGAGAATTTATGTATCTAATTAAGGATCATTATAATTTCATAATTTGACTTAATTAAATATGACTAATTTGAACTCGAGAGAGGTAAATTAGATTAAATTCGTAAATTCGACCGAATACAATATTAGAATAAACTTTGAGAGGAGAACTTAGAGATGTCAACTATGATGAATTCATTAATCCAAATACTTTAATAACCATATTTTCTAAATTCTTGATATTTGCATTTATATTATTTTCTAAGAATTAATAGTTATAGTTTAAACTTTCAAATCAAGATATTTCAAATTGTTTTCAATAAATTAGGTTTAGGATTGTTCAATTTTCACAACAATTTAACTAAATAATTAATTCAGAAGTAATTTCATGTTAAGAAATACATATATTTTATAGAGGATTTTCTTCTTTGTCATCATCCGGTTCTGTTCTCACTTACACTTGTTTATGTAACAGTATGATTTATGGCTGAAATATTTGAACAAAACATTATTTTCAATTTTCTTTTCATTATTTTATTTTGACACATAAACAAATGTAAGTGGGGGTGTAAGTGTGGATGTAGATGTAGCAAAATCTTTTTAGAGTATGCAATTGCGACCTCAGCTGAATATAAATCCAAAATAACACTCAGTTTCAAAGTTCTTGTAATCTCTGAAATATATGTAATCTGGAAAACTGAAAAGATAATGCATAAAATCAGGACCAATTCCAGATATTTGTAATCTCTTGTTAGAATTTCTGTAGTCCAATTCTCCAAATGGCTCTATATAAAGGGCCTGGATCATGAATACATTTACATACAATCAAAATGGCATACTCAGGTGCATTCAAAGTTTCAGTAATTCTGCTGGTTATCTGCTGGGCACTCCCCATGAACTCTTCTTCCCGCATTCCGTTGGCAAAGGAAAGCATTGAAACTCAGGCACTTCTGAACAAACACGGGATCGATTTCTCAAAACTGGAGAACTTGCAGAAAGGTGTAGCCAGTGGCGGTGGATCATCCAAGAGACAGGCACCAGCTGGACCAGATCCTATGCATCACTCATTACCCCCTCCCCCCAAAGCCCCATGAAATGCATTAAAAATTGTAATGTGTGCTCGTTTCGCTCTATTTTCTTATCAGCCAATTCAATAGAAGTGTAAAGCTGTTGAATTTTAAGAGAATAAATGAAAACATAGCCGAATAATATATGGTTCTACTTCTATCTTTGGTATGTTTACTTGGATCGATCTTTTACACAAATTCATTTGGTATTTAATGCAAAGAAGTTGTGTTGAGCTGCGCGAACTATATTATCAGCTGTAGACATAAATGATCGATTTTGTTAGCGATTTTATGTTGTTATTCCGCAAGTGTACGGATCGCACAAGTAATAAATTGAATTTTTGAATCTAAATATCATACCCACATGAATTAAGATAGTTCTACACAATTAAATTAATCTTAATTTTTGAAGGTTGGTTTCTCAAACTAATTAAAATGTTAACTAAAATTAATTAAATAATTATAAGTCAAACAAATAAGAGATTAAATTAGAGAAGAATTACTTTAGAATTGGGAAAGAAAAGCGTACTAGGATCCCGAATCTACTTATATCAATTCCCTTTAACTCGAACCGTTGAATTTGATAACATGATTTAATTATGAATTTCAATATTCCTAATTTGTTTAACAATCTATCTTGAGTGGAATTAAATATATTTCTATGACGGATACGAACATACACGAATCCATTAGAATTTGTGAATACTTAAAGATCACGTAAACCATAGCGGTATATCTCTATCGCCTATCGGACTCTACGACAATTGATAATATGTTTAACTTATTTTCAATATCTCGAAAGTAAAACAAGTCACAAGAATCATACAATCATTGCGCACATAATTGTAGATGAAGAGTACTTAATATCAATTATTTAGAATTAAAAACATGCTTAAATATTAAAAAACCTATGTTCAAAGAATTAAAAAATTATAATACAAGTTTCATCATAATCCTAGCACTAAATAACCTAGCCTAACATATTAAGAAGAAGAAAAAAAATATAAAAAGTCATCATCCGGATAAGATGAAAACTTAAAAGATGAAATGTTGATCTTGATATTCGTTGAATTCTTGAAAGAATAAATCTTGATCTTCATCTCTTGTTTCTCTCTCCAAAATCGGCTCCAAATCGACTATTTAATTATGAATTAATAACTCATATTTATAGTTTCATAATAGTGTCCAAAAGGATCCCAAAAAATCATTATAATCGCGTCCCAAAAGGTTTCTTAATTAGAGTCGAACACAAAAATAAACAAAAATCTACGGTTGAATCTTTTACACTGGACGATCGCCCATACAACGAAAAAGGCCTTTGTTGATTTCCTCCTCGCCCAGCTAAATTGTTTTCAATTATGTGCCTTTGGTCCTCCAACTTTGAATTTTGTCTTCTTTAGTCTTCAACACTTTTAATAACCTCTAATGTAGTCCTTCAAACTTCAATTGAGCATAATTTGATCTTCATAATTTTGAAATATCTTCCAATTTATTGCTCTTTTCATCAATTCTTCTCTACTTGCTATTAAACAGGTTCAAAATTGAAATAAAAAGGAAAATACAATAAATTAAATAGAAAATTAATAAAATAACGAAATAAAAACTTAGTTTAAAGGCCTGAATAAGTGTACAAAATACACTTATCAAAATTTCAATATATCAAACTAATAATCAACTCACACTACTAAAAATCGCATTTTCACCAACGAAAATTTACCAACGGATTATTTCCGTTGGTAATCAGCAACAGATCATCCGTTGGTAAAAGTGATGACCTTTCACCTACGGTAATCAGCGACGACTTTTTCGTTGGTAAATGTAATAGTTTTTCACCAACAAATTTTCACCTTTCACTAATGGAATATCCGTTAGTGAAGAGTGATTCTTATTACCTACGAAAATTCCGTTGGTGATATTAATTAATTTTGAAAACCAAAAAATATTTCGACCTTTCACCTACGGAATATCCGCTTGTGAATAGTGAATTATATTACCTACAGAAATTCTGTTGGTGATATTAATTAATTTTGAAAACCAAAAAATATTTCGACCTTTCACAAACTGAATATCTGTTGGTGAATAGTGAATTATATTACCTACGGAAATTCCGTTGCTAATATTAATTAATTTTGAAAACTATAAAATATTTCAACATTTTATCAACGAAATATCCGTTGGTGAAGAGTGAATCATATTACCTACGAAAATTCCGTAGGTGATATTAATCAATTTAAAAAATCAAAAAATATTTCGACTTTCCACCTACGGAATATCCGTTGGTGAATAGTGTATCATATTACCTACGAAAATTCCGTATGTGATATTAATATATTTTGAAGACCAAAAAATATTTTGATCTTTCACATACGGAATATACATTGGTGAAAAGTGGATCATATTACCCGCAAATTGCGTAGGTGATATTAATTAATTTTGAAGACCAAAAATATTTCGACATTTCACCTACGGAATATCTGTTGGTGAAGAGAGTAGTTCATATTACCTACGAAAATTCGTAGGTGATATTAATCAAGTTTGAAGACCAAAAATATTTCGACCTTTCACCTACGGAATATTCGTTGGTAAAGAGTAAATCATATTATCTACGAAAATTCCGTAGGTGATGTTATTCAATTTTGAAGACAAAAAAATATTTCGACATTTCACCTACGGAATATCCGTTGGTGAAAAGTGATTCTTATTACCTAATGTTCTGTAGGTGATATAAATCAATTTTGAAAATTAAAAAACATACCAGAAATTTATGTGAAGAGTAATTCATAAGTCGAAAAAATCTTTCGACCTATCACCTTTAGATAATCCGTATGTGATATTAATATTTCAACCATTGAGCTACGGAAAGTATGTTGGTGAAGAATAAATCTTGTTATCCGCATATTTTTCATGAGTAATGTAAATCAAATTTTGAAAATGAAAAAAGATTCAAATATATGGAGTTGAATGTTAAACACTTAAGGAATAGCCGTAAATTAAGTTTCATTCATTTAACATTCTAATTTTCTATAACGAAGTTGTGCAATTACAAAAATAAAAAAGATTCAAACTATAATCCCGTGCGAAGAAATCATAGGTGGGCATTTCGTGTTTAAATCAGTGATTAGAAAATTAGACCGGACAGACCGGTTCAACCAGGAAAAATTGGGAACCGGTCGCAAAACCGGTCCGATTTTCCACTTTAACCGTGTATCCAAAAACCGAATCGAAAATCGGGTTTTTTACTGGTTGAACCGGAAAACCCAGTTGAACCGGTCTGATTTTCAGCAAAAACCGGATTTTTTTTGGATTTTTATTTTATTTTTTAATTAAAACTTATAAAAACTCTATTTAAAGACAAGTTTTGTGAGTATTTTTGTCTACAAATGTTGATTTATTTACAAATAACTTATTTTTAAAAATTTTGTGAGAGTTTTAGATTAATTTTTAATTTTTAATTGAAAATGATTCGAGCTTGAGACGACCTTTTGACCCTTGATCCGTTGCCTTTTCAGGGTCGATGACCGGTCCGATTTTCTGAACATTGGTTTAAATGTGAAAGCAAATAATGTTTATCATCATTTCATACAGCTTTGTACAAACTATAAAATTTTTCGAGCAATGTGATATTTTATGTTTAAATATTAACACAATGTGAAATTTGATTTTTACTAATATTTATTTTTACTTTATAAGCAATTATAGAAAATGTTGCTCATTGAACTAATATATATTATAAAAACAAACATAATTACAAGAATTCATTTGTCTCTAATGGTTTGGTTGTAACTTCACAACTCTTAGGTCAAAGGTTCAAATTACATTATATCCATTCTAAATTAATAAAATAATAAAAATGCTTGAAAAAGCTTGGTGGATTGGGTCGGGCCTTTGGTGGGTCGAGTTTCAAGCCCATAATTGGCAGGTTGGATCAGGGGTCCACAAAGTATATAAAATTAATTTTTTTAATTATTAAAATTTGCACTATTACCTACTGAATTTCCGTGAGGTAAAGGCTTGGGACATTACCTACGAATTTCCATTGGTAATAGTGTTTGTCATTTCCGTTGCTATTTTGAGAGTGGTGAAAGTTACCAACGAAATTTTCGTTGGTATTGGTAAAGCGTATGTCATTACCAACGAAAATTTCGTAGGTAAAAGGGTCGGGACATTATCAACGAAAATTCCGTTGGTAATAGTGTGTCATTACCAACGGAAATTTCTTAGGTAATGGTACAAGCTTTTACCAACAGAAATTCCGTTTGTGAAGATCACCAATGTAAATTTCATTGGTAACTTTCAGCGACCCTCAAAATAGCAACAGAAATTTCGTTGCAATTAGTCCGTTGGTAGCGACTATTAGGCACGGATATCATGGCTTCAACAACGAAAAATCCATTTCTGAAGCTACGATTTTTTGTAGTGTCTCCTTGTTTTGTAGTCTTCTTCTCTTAAAATCTTGTTTATAAAGATTATTAGAGATGAATGAGAGTTTGAACTAGATAATATGAAGAAAGGTAGGTGCTCATGGTTTTAAAATTTCCAAATTAATTTAGATTTAACATTCGGTTATGAAATATAAATATTTTTCATTCACTAGTAATACGCTATAAAAATAGATTGGGTTTCAAGAAATTTCGCTCTCAACAACGAAAAATTTTGTCTACAAAAATCTCTCGACAACCCTTTTGGATTGAACAATCAAATAATGACTTTTTACCACAAAAGTTTTCATCTTTAAAAATGAAATTTATTAAAAAAAAATTGACAATATAGCTTTAAAATAGGTGGGAAATTTAGATCAAAGAATAATTTGGATCTTAAAGCACTCATTTTTACCTATGATGTAAAAATGATCATAGTTATTAAACCTGAATTGGATGTGCCGATCCTATCGAAAACCTGATAAATTGGGCCCCAAACTAGTCCAGGTCTCACCACTAGATCATTTGACAATTAAACTGGTCAAACTCGATTTAAACCAGTTATACGAGATGGAATTCATTTAAATTGGACATTTTGATTAGTTGAACCGGTTTATTTTGAAAAATCTTAAAATTACAAGATGGAATTCAAACATGGGACCTCAATCGATCGAAATTCGACATGTTTAGGTCATGTTGGCCACGACCCAAGGCGAATTGCCTATTAGGCGGGGCATGACCCCTCCATATAGAGTTTAAATTACAATTTGAATATAATACACTTTTTTCGAGTACATTGTATGGAAATGTATTCAAGATCCCAGGCCCTCTATATAGAGCCATTTGGAGAAGTAGATTAAAGAAATTCTTACAAGAGATTACAGATATCTGTAACTCATCCTGATTTTATGCATTAGCTTTTCAGTTTTCAAGATTACATCTATTTCAGAGATTACTAGAACTTTGAAATGAAGTGAGGTCACAATTGCATTATGTAAATTATATGTATTTCTTAACATGAAATTACTTCTGAATTAATTTTTTAGTTGTTAAACCATTGTAAAATAGGATTATATCGGACCCTAGCTAGGTAAAGTGTTGGGCAGATACTTGAGCATGTGCAATGAAGTTTAAAATAATTTCGATTCCCTTCATCGGGTCACCTTTGTGTTTAGGCAAATTTTGTCATAAAAATTAATTATACTTTGACGAATCTCGTTACTTCTTATTAATCTCAACTTTCAAAACTCTAATCTTTTATCACCACAACTATCTGGAAGTCCAACCTCTAACAGAAATCCACAAGAAGAGAACAAGAATGAAATTCTAGCAGCAAAATGCGGCGAGCTAGCGAGAGAGAATTAGGGTTAGGGTTTTGCTTTATCGTGCTAGCAAATGTCTCTTATTTTGTGACCCTTAACCAAGACTATGTATTTATATGTAATACTTAATCCTAACACAATTGAATTACACCTTTTTAATTAATTTGGGTTTATAAATAAATAGCCAAAAACATTAATTAATTTCCACAAATGTCCCATATTTGTCAATTAATTAATTTCTCAATCTCACTCTTCTAATTCTAGTCTTTTGTGTGTGATCCATTATGTTCCCGACCACTATAGTAAACGATGTGAAATAATATATATTAGAATAAGATAAATTAAAGATGAAATATTGAAGTTGTGCTCCTTCGACGAGGTTGACTTTATATTTTTCTAAAGAATTAATATACGGTTTAATTATGTTTCTTCACAGATAAAGACACAATATTTTGCTAAATATTGATATAATATAAATGTGTCGTTTTTAAAGAATAATAACATAATATTTTTGAAATGCTGATATTTATTTCTTTAGTAATAACAACACAATATTCTTCTAGAATATTGATACATATAATATTTATGCTTCTTCAGCAACAATGGTATAATATATTCTTATAAATATTATAAAGTTGTGTTTTATTTAGAAGCTAATCATAATATAGTCGCCTACTATATTGCTATTAATAAAGTTGTACATCTTTGGAAGTAATATTTTTCCACAACATTGATCTAACTTAATTTTATACTTTTTCAAGAGCATTTAACAATCAAGATATACATTAAATCTTACAAAATATGATTAAATGATTTGTTAGAATAAACTTTCTTGGAATAGGAAGATATCAAGGACTTCAATTTGACAAATTTAGAGAAATTTGAGTAGTAGTAACATATCTTAAATATTTGAAAACATAGCATATTTGATCTCTAATCTTTCAAAAACATAGGGGATATGTCTTTTAAAAATAGTACCAGATATCTCAACGTTTAAAAAAATAAGCGTGATAGGTCGTTTATGGTGAAATTACCCCCCTTCCCCTTAAAAAAACAAGAAAAAAGAAAAAAAAAATGATTGTAAAAACACCAAATCTACCACAAAAAAAATAAAAAGTAACAAAAAAACTATGTTATTTATCAAACTCTAAAATCTAAAATCCACCACCACTCCAAAAAATCCAAAAATCCACTATCCCAAATCCCAAACTATACATATTATGCTTGATTTTATGCTCATTGCATTCATTTGGTAGTTTGATTTCTCGCCATTCATGGTTCTAATAATCGCAATTCTCAACGATGAAACTATCATGACAATTTTCAAAGACAATGTGAAGCCATCTCCGATGCCTAATTCATGGAAGTTGAAAGAAATTTTCATCACTGGAGTTGTTCTTGGTACTTATCTTGCAATAATGACTATTTTTTTTTATGGGCTTCACACGAGTAAGATTTTTTTTCGGTAGGGGAGTCCATTCGTCTAATATGTTTGTTTTGTCAAGATTGCACCATTAATTGTTGTGTGTGCTAATTAGGAATTTGCAAGGATGCAAGGTATAGGTTGGAGCTAGGTGGCTTTAATTTGGTTATACAACATTGTCTTCTACAATTTCCTTTGGATATTTTGAAGTTTTTCATCAGATATGCATTGACTGGCAAGGCGTGGAATAATATGTTTGATAACAGAAAGTGTACACGATCCACAACAGTCAAAACATGGCAATAATGGTGTTGTACAATTCTTATATTAGGGATGGTGAATTTTATGATTTTTGGGGGGTGGTGGTGTGTTTGGATTTTGGAGTTTGATAAAAAAGACCTATTTGTTACTTTTTAATTTTTGAGTTACATTTTTTTTTTTTTCCTTATTTTTTGTTTATTTAAAAAGAATGTCAATTTCATCATAAATGATCTACTATGTCTATTTATTCAAACGTTGGGAATGTTCGATGCTATTTTTAAAGGTTAAAAGTATATCCCTTGCGTTTTTGAAAGGTTGGGGACCAAATATACTATTTCTCTAAATTTTTCGAAGATGCAAATTTGAAATTTTTGTCGTGGTCCAAAAATTAACGATCTTCCACCAAACTAGTATGTGGGCAACAAAAATATGTAATAACAAATATGTCTATCTAATTAATAAGATTTGGAGGATTTTTGTACTTAGTAGAAATCAAAGAGATAAATAGAAATTCTAGCAAAGAGCTAATAACATGTTACAAATAAATTAAAGAGAGAATAAGAAGTCATTCTTATAATAAATTTACACATTTGATGTGTATTCTCTTATTCTCTCTCTCTCTCTAATTATAACACATTATCAGCAGAATGCTAAAATTCCATTATTTCTTTGATTTCTCGTAAGCACAAAAATCCTCCAAATCTTATTCATTAGACATATTTGTTATCAAATATTTTTGTTGCCCACGTTCTAGAGTTTATTTTGCAATAGAATTGAGTAGATGATAGTGAATTTTTGGACCACGACAAAAATTTTGAGATTTCCATATTTGAAGAATTTAAGCATATGTTTAGTAGTGCTAAAATTATTTTTTTAAGTGCTTATATTATAAGTTGTAGGTGAATATGTGAATAAAAGTGAGTTTTAAGTTCTTGGTCATATAAAATATGTGTATTAAAAGTATATTTGATCAGCTGAAATTATAATTTAAGCAATAGCAAACATGTGCCAAGATATGTTTACTCAATGTTCTCTAAATATGCCAAATTCATGATAAATTTATGTTAGATCAATGTTCATGCGGAATATTGTATTGTTATTTCTAAAAAAGTTCAACTTTATTAATATCAAATTTAGAAAAATAGTGTGTCAATACTCTTGAAGAATCACGACTTTCACACACCAATATAGTAGACGAATATTGTGATGTAGCTCCTGAAGAAGCACGATTTTATATATCAATACATATAAGAATATTATATACTCTTCATGAAAAAGCATAAATATTATACATACCAATATTCTTAGAAGAATATTATGTTGTTATTTCTAAACAAAAACAACTACTTTATACATATAAGTATTTCAGAAAAATATTGTGTTTTTCTTTCTCAAAAGTGACTAGATTATATTATATCAATATTTAACAAAATATTGTGTCTTTGTTTCTAAAGAAACATAAACTTAATTGGTATATTAATTCTTTAAAAAAAATAAGGTTGACGATTGTCGAAGGAGCACAACTATAATATTTCAATATTTTAAGTATGAAATTCTAGAAAGTATCATACAATCTACTATATATGTGCAATTTCTATTAAATCTAAGGGATGCCCTTAATGTTATTAAAAATAAAAAAAGAAAAGAAAAGATGTTATTAATTCCTTTCAATTTGCATGTAAAATTAAATTGGGTGTTCAAGATTTTAGTGCAATTGTAATTGTTACTGATTGGCAATATGATACTAATTTGTAGTTGGACTTTGGTAAATTAAACTTTGACCTTGATTTTGTGCATTTATTGAAAAAGGGAAATAAATAGGTTTTGTTTGTCCCATAATTAAACCTAGTAGTTCTTTGCTTAATCAATATTGCACATGGTTATATTTTGATTATTTCAATGCTAGCAACGAGCACTTAAATCATTTGTGAATTAAAGTTGAAGTTGGTATTGGAACTCTTTTGAAGGAAAAATAAAATAAAAATAGAAGTTAACATTAGTACAATATCAAATTCCGCAAATTTGATTGGAGGCTTTAGAAAAGTCTATATTACGTAGCTTGGACGAACAAAATGAATATTGATAATATTTTGTTCTCCTTAAAATTAAAAAAGCGGGTATCTTATTAAGATTTTCAATGAAAGTATATGCTAATTATAATGTTACCCGCATTATTTTTTAGTTATACTATATAAATATTAGTACAAATGTTAGTTGTTATATTGAACTAGAAAACTTTATTATTTGGCCTGGTTAGATCATTCCAAAGTCAATAATGATGCAAATAATTACTGAGAGAAAAGAACAAAAAGATTCTTCAATGTAATGAATTCTCACATTTTCTTTTTTTATTATATATAGGCGAATGGGCCTTTACTAGATAAAGTTGGACTTGAATTTCCTTACATTTTCAGGAATTTATTAAATGCAATATATATGGTTCCACTCACCCTCCATATCGATATAGATCGTATAGATATTTTATGATACATCTATTAGGTGGTCACATGTATGTCTATTTTCTACTTGTAACTTAAGAGTTTGTGAGATTAATTATTTGTTATAACTTAGAATTTGTGAGATTAATTATTAGACTATTATTCATGAGAACAAAATTACAGCAGCGCTATGAGAACAAACTACAGCACTAGTATGCATTATGCCAAAATCTTATCATAATTTCTCTCTAATACAATTGGGTTTTGAAAAGTAGGGAATATATTTTGGATTTGAATCTCCTTTCATATAAATATTTTGATGTCTTTAGGGTTATATTTTACGGTGCAGATTGCCGATTGTCATTTTTATAAGGAAGTTTTTCAGCATTAGAGAAAGAAATTAAATAGTTGGAAAAGAAAATATATATAATGCATCATAATTATCTTTGCACAAGACAATATAAACTAGAGGTTCAAAATACAATAGAAAATCAACTATCGGATGCATTACTAACATTTACCAGAAGTAAGTAAATGCTTCGACTTAGATTTATGTCACAAGAGAACAATTCATACCTGAAGCTTGTTAGAGAAATCTATTCCAAAGACAAAAATTCTCAAAAACAAAATTCTCAAATAGTTAAGATTGTCATATTAAGGAGGTAATACTCTTGAAGAAACCGTAATACATAACTAATCAAATAGACCACTAAAGATGTTAATTAGACTCTAGAACTAAAAATACTAAAATAAGGAGATCTCTATAAAGTTATGTCATTCTAATGAATAGAAAAAAAAAATCATCAACTTAGAAATTATTGGACAAAATGAAAATAAGTCGTTCAGACACTAATTAAATTCTCTAAGAAAAGCAATATTGTATTTAGAACTCAAGTTTGAATACATGAAAGTGTCACTATAGAATACAAGTGAGTTTTTGTAAGGAAGAAGAATGAGAATAATGAAATTACAAGATACAAAATTCAACTCGTAGCCCAAGATTTCTCCCAAAGACCTGGATTAAATATGAGGAACATTCTCCCGTGATGGACGTCTTTATATCTAGATTTTTGATTAGTTTGGTTCTCACAAATTCTTGACATGCACTCTTATAGATGTAGTAATTGCATATCTATATATTTCACTTGATAGTTATATATACCGAAAATCCATGAAGGATTTAAAGTGCATGAGCAAATCATTCATTTCCCAAACCTATATTCTCAATCAACTTGCAAAGATCACTATATGGATTAAAAAAATTTGGACATATGTGATATAATCGCTCTAGCGAATATTTACTGAAATCAGAGTTACAAGAATGACGGTGTTTTTCCCATGTGTTTCATGAAGAAACACAAATATTAAATTTAGAGTTTTATGTTGTCTTAACCATTCCATGACAAAAGGAGAAATTTTTTATTTGTGCAACTTTATTTCATAAATAGATTTGAAGATGATTCTTGAAATTATCTGCCAATATTCTCCTATAAATTGAAATTTCCTCTAACTTGCTCTGGAGCAATAACACATTCCTCTTCTTTTTTTCCAACTCTATTACAATGATGGTCTAATATATCTCTTATCATTGGTGTTTAATTAATATTGTCTTTTGTTATCATCATGTTTAGTCTATTCGAATGCAAGAGTTTCATCTATGTTTTATAACGTCGATCAACAAGGTATGAGAAAATGACAATTCATATCGGATATATCTCTCAAGACATATACTCTCATGATCTGTTATACGTAACACTTTTAAGAAGAATTTTGATAATGACAAATGTTTTAATCAAATCAGATACTTTTATATGATAAAAAAATTGTAATCTAATAAAAATTTATTTTTCGATCCACCTATAATTTATGTAAGCAATTCAACCCTCTTTTACTTAAAAATATTATCAAAATATTGTGCAACGCAATTTACCTTCAACTATTTTTAAGGGCTGCTTTGTGAGATTATAAAACCAATTTTGGTTTATTTGACCAATATTGGTTTTTCTCGAGTTTGAAATTGTTGACTTTTTATATTAAAAGTGGATTGAAAAAGTCAAAAATGCACTACCGAAAAACCAAAATGAATTTTTAAACCCAATCAAACAAGCTCTAACAAACATATGTGAGGACTTGAGTCAGGGGCAGAGTTGGGGGGGGTCCCAAGGGGGGACCTGGACCCCCCAACTTTTTGGGTGGTTTTTTTTTTCTTTTTTAGTTTTTTAATTTTTTAATATATAATTTAACTTTTACTTAATGTAAGTTTAATGGATGAAAATTGGATCTATTAACTTAATATCAATGAGAGATTGTTTGGTATAGTTTATAAATTAGTAACCGAAATGATTTATTTGACAAATAATAGTAAAAAATATCATGTTATTAAGGCAAATTTTTTGGTAATATAAACTATTTTTTTATCAAATAAGTCATTGTGGTCAAATAAACTAGTTCATAAATTAGACCAAACTGACTCTTAATGTAAGACAATTTGACCTAATGGCCTAATAAAATTAATAATACAAAATTACAAATGATTGGCGCATTCCTCAAATGATAATATAAAATTAATAAAGGCATTTGCTTGTTAATACATATCGTGTTCAAATAATAATTGTATACAATACTATTAAAAGGGTTTAAATGTGTCCGTCAACTACATAGCTTAATTTTAGATAAAATAGATATAGATTCTATTTTTGTGCATGAATTCTTGTAAATTTTTTAAATACTAAGACTTATAAAAAAATATTAGATTCTTATAAGAATAAGTTCAATGATTGTGGTTTGAGAGAAAAAAAATTTCGGCGAACCCCCGAAAATCCTTCCCGGCCCACCCTATTTGAGACCCCTTCGGCGTTAAAAGTGCATTTCGCCACCGACTTGAGTGTAAAATAATGTGCAACGCACTTTACCTTCAACCTTAGTTCGCAATCTCGATCGTTATGGTGCTAACATGAACATCAACGAAAACAATGTTACCTATCGTTATACATTCTATTCTAGTGTTACTATTGTCAACTCTATGAACCGGAAAAGAGTAGGACACAAACTTATTACCCGAATATGATTTACACGCGCCACCATTTGGCGTGGGCAAATCACCACCCCACTTAATTCATCTCTCAAACCCCGACAATCTAAACCGTCCGTTCTCATCCCATAATCTCAATGCCAAAATCCTAGCCCTTAGATTCCGCGTGCCCATACCTCTCGTGAACTTCGCTACCCTCCTCAGTCCTCGGCCGCCTATCTCCTCCCTTATCAAAGAAAGTAAAAATCAACAGAAACAGAAAATTTCTTCCGCAGGTATGGTATCAAAGCCCCAGCTTAACTATGGTTGCGTTATACTATTTATATATTATATGTATATAATTCTTTGACTTATGTAAAAATTTGGGTATATATGTATATCACCCAGCTATTTGTGCAAAGCTAGTTTGTGTATATGTGTGTGGTGTGTGTGTAAAAGTTGTGCATATTGAAAGTCAAGAGTTTCTTGAAGTTCTGAGGAGTGTGCAAGGTTGGTTTTTGGGACAATGGTGAGTGGTGGAAATGAAGGGTCTAAAGAAAAAAAGAAGTGGGCAGAGAGTAAAGTCTATACGAGAAAATCGTTCAAAGGGCTTAAAAATAGTAAAAATTTGTCAAGAGAACAACAGCACAAAACCCAAGAAATGGTTTCGGAGGGATTGAATTTGACGAAAAGATTAGTTAGTTCTGGTGTGGATGCTGCCTCAGATAACTTTTCGGGTTTGAATCGCGATGGGTTGGTGGGGAAGGGCGGGATTCTGAGGCCGGAGAATAGGGTTACCATAAATTTGTCAATGAAGTCAAAACAGGAGGCGCGTGAGCTGAGGAGGAAGTTGGAGGGTGAGCGGAATATGGTTTGGAGTTTGATGAAGAAGATTGAGGCGAATGAGAAGCAAAAGAACGACCATGGGTTTGATAAGAGTTCTGGGAATAAGCTGCCTGTGGGACCACCTCGCATGTTAAAACCGTTGAATCAGTTGAGTGTATCGGTAGTTGAGAGTAATCAGGGTGGAACTGAGAATGTGGAGAAAGAGAAGAGGACCCCCAAGGCAAATCAGTTCTACAGAAACTCCGAGTTTTTACTTGCAAAGGATAAGTTTCCTTCTGCAGAAAGTAACAAGAAACTGAAATCAAATGGGAAGAAGGGAGGAGGGAGTGAATCAGGGAATAGATTTGCACTGGGAAAGTTTTCAAATCAAGTTTTGAAGAGTTGCAGTGCGCTGTTAGAGAGGTTGATGAAGCACAAGCATGGTTGGGTGTTTAACAAGCCAGTTGATACCGTTTCTCTTGGTCTGCATGACTATTTTGAGATTATAAAAAATCCTATGGACCTTGGTACTGTGAAAACTAAGCTGAATCAAAACTTGTACAAATCTCCCGTAGAATTTGCCGAGGATGTTAGGCTCACATTTCAGAATGCTATGACATATAATCCAAAAGAGCAAGATGTTTATATGATGGCTGAGCAGCTGTCCAAGATATTTGAGGATAAATGGGCAAGTATAGAGGCTGATTATATGCGCGAGTTGAAGCTTTCTGTTGATGTTGAGGTGGGTTCCTCTACACCTACGTCTCGGAAGGCTCCTCCACAATCACGACCATTTCCTGATACGAGAAGAGTTCTCGATAGATCAGAATCGATGACACATCCTATTGATCCTCAACGAAGATCTACGAATCTTGTTCAATCTGGCAGGATTTCTGCAGCAAAGAAGCCAAAGGCGAAGGATCCTAATAAAAGAGAGATGACATTTGAGGAAAAGCAAAAACTTAGCATAAATTTGCAGAGTTTACCTTCTGAGAAACTTGAAAACGTTGTTCAGATCATTAAAAAGAGGAATCCAGCTCTTTCACAATGCGATGATGAGATTGAGGTTGACATCGATAGTGTTGATACTGAAACTCTTTGGGAGCTTGATAGGTTCATAGCAAATTATAAGAAGAGTTTGAGCAAGAACAAAAGAAAAGCTGAAGTTGCTAGTGAACTAAAAGATGTAGCTCAGCAGAATCCCCAGGAAAGAGTAAGTTAACTTATTTGTTCTCCACCACCCAACCCCCTTCTTCAAGTTTATTTGGGTTATTGATAATGCATTTTTCTTCCTTTTTCTGTAGATTCCATCTCCAGTAGTTACAGAAACTTCAAAAGAGTTTAAAGAAAGTAAAACAGGTAGAAGTTTCGAGAGCATTGATATCTTTTGATACATATAAAAGGCTGTAAACTTGAGGAATAATTATTTTCTTTCTTTTTCTGTTTGACTTCTATTTGTGAACAGATGAAAAGAATGTTTCTTCGCCTCCGGCTCAAGTGGAAAAGCTGGGGGTAATGACGCAAGTCAATCAGCCATTGCAAGTGGCTCTAGTCCTGATTCGGGATCTTCATCAAGTGGTATAATCAATAACTATTATTTTCTTGTTTTTACCGTTAGTTATTTGAGTAGTGCAGATGCATTTAATGCATCTTTTTGAAGAAGTCAATCTGCTTCAGTCACTTATTTTATTGTATTAATTACAGATTCGGATAGTGAAAGTACCTCAGGATCTGGATCTGATGCTGGACATTCCCCAAATAATTGAATTGTTCAGGTAGAATATTCCTATTTCCAAGCCTTTCAGAAGCCATGACTGTTTGGCTGTTTGCCTTTTGCTGGAGGATTACCCTTTTCTTGACTTGCGGTGCATATAGTAAAGTCTAGTTTTTGGCCAACTTGATAGTCTTTGTTTATGTGTGCTGAAGTTCTAGGGCATCTATATATTTAACCACTCGAAGTGATCTAGAGGAGATAATTTGGTTGCCTGTATCCAGGCTCTCGACACTAAAATAATCTGTCAAACATGAAATCTATGCACACGGCAATAATTTAGTGTCTTTGTTGCCGTGCTTTTTATTAGCAAATTATGGAGTGTTGGTTGGATATTGCCTAACATAGCAGGATGGCAATAATTTAGCGCATGTTTGGTAGTGCTGAAATTATTTAAGTGCTTATAATATAAGTAGTTGGAGGTTGTGTGGTTAAAAAGTGGGTTGTAAGTTATGGGTCTTATTAAATGTGTGGATAAAAAGTATGTTTGACCAGTTTGACCAACTGAAATTATAATTTAAGCGTTGCGAAACATATACTTAGTGTCTTTGTTACCATGTTTGTTATTAGCAACTAAGGAGTGTTTGTAGGATATTGCCTAAAATAGCAGGAATCTTTTGTTCAATTTCTAATTAACCTGTTCCTCGGCATTATGGCATATTGTTTACGCCTGTTTTAAATTATTCAAAATCTTTTTCCCATGCAAAATTTGATTCTAATGTAAAGTAGATATGATATCTCAATGTGGATACCTGCCCATCCTTATTTCTTCTTTTACGAAATCAGTGAAATAGTGGATTACTTTTTGCACCTTGGTGAATAATTAGGTGTTCACAACTCTAGTCTGCAGTTATGAAGCATGTATATGACTGAACATGGACACAGTGACACGTCACTTCTCAAATATGTAAGACACGGACACATCGAATAAAATACTATAAAAGTATACATTAAATGTATTATTTTGTTATTTTTGGTACTATTTTAATTTTTCAGTGATATTAATACTTATTTTTTATATAATGTTTAGATTCTTTTTAGGTGATATCTTTTGAATTTGAAGGGTGATTATTTATTGTGTTATGATAACTTTATGGTCTGCATTGTATTACCAGTGCCAACAAAATAAAAGTATTCATATAACAAAAGTGCACATAGTAGATATAATCTTGATTCAAAATGAAATTTGTATAATTTTTGTTCACATTCTTTTGACTTTCTTACTCAAATGTTTTAGGATTCAAAATTTTCCTTAATTTACATTCCAAAATTACGAAATGGGGCTTGCCGTGTCCTTAACATGTTGGGGCTGTGTTTCTCACATGTTGGAAATTAAAGAAATACAAAAAATAGGACACAGCGTATAATGTATTGCATAGACATTGGAGGCGTGTTATATCTTGTTGGAATTTTTAAATGCTATAAAAAAGTAGGGCATGGCATGTAGCATATGAAACAAGTATCAGCATCCAAGATATTTTGGTGTACAATACGCATGGGACTCCAAAACTCCACCCTAGGAGGAGTGCCTTTGCGTCGTAGTTTTGTAACATATTCCTTTATTATTTGTTTGTGTTTTATTACCAAAGCTATATGCCAGAGATGTGAGCAATCAAGCTTTTATAACTTGTCAACAATATACATATGGCAAACTTTGAAGGTATATTTAATTTGTTCAAATAATATATATATAAGGGTAATTTGCACTTTTGGTCCCCAACCTTTCAAATCTGTAACAAATTTACCCCTAACCTTTTTTTAGCACCAGATATCTCCAACTTTTTAAGTAATTGCAAATCAGGTCCCCAATCACAGTTTTCATTAAAATATGCCATTATGTCACCAGCGTGAATCCCACGCGGTTTTATCTATCAACCAATGCGTCTGACTTTAATACACACACATTTAATTCCTCACAAATTTACTTTTGTATTTACTCAAAATCTCTAAGCCCTTCTCTCTTCTTCTCCTCTCTCTCTCTCTCTCTTAATCTTTTAATCACCATAGCAATGGAGGAGAGTACAATAACTGAAAGTCTAAAGGCCATGGAAGGGTTCAGTTCGACACCCTAGAAGCCAAGAATAAAGCTTTATTACTCTTCCAATAAAAGAAACTTTTTTTTAGAAGGTCCCACCTCTCACTTTTAGAAGGTCCCAACTCTTTTTTAGAAGGTCCCACCTCTCACTTTTTTAGCTTTTGATGACATCATCCAGCAGGCAATTAGAGCCAAGAAATAAAGTTGGAGATGGTACGGGGTTGTTCTTTTGGCTGGGATGATGATTAGAGGGATTGTTTTGGGATTTTGGAGTGTTGGGATGATGTGAAGTTGTTTTGCAAATTTAGTAAAAATGTTTTTGAATGTAAAAATATTTTGAATGTAATGAATGATTGTAATGATATTGTCATATTTTGAATGAATGTGATGAATGTCTTCATTGCTTTCATTTGTTTGAAAGTGTTGAATCAAAATTTGATTGAAAATCTGATGTAGTGAGTAGATGAGTATATATACATAATTTGTGAAACAAACGTTTGGCAAATCAGATCTCAACTTTTACATATTGTTGCATGATACGTCTCCAACCTTTACGAATAGTTGTATTCTTTATCCTCAACATTGAAGAATTTTTGCAATTGACGTTATCAATATTTAAAATGTTGTTGAAAAATAGGTTTTCAACGTTCACTAGTAGTAGCATACCACGTACTATACATGTTTGGATTGAATGCTAAAGAAAGACATTGACGAAATAATTTGATTTGCAAAAATCAACATAATAAACCAACAATCTTGAAAACATTCTACTAAACACAATAATTACAATGAGTTTACAAGTTTGGCCACAGCTCTACCATGAAATCCAAGCTAGAATAATCTCAATTACAACTAAGTAAATCCAAGAATAATTCATTTGAGATTTTTTTTTTCAACCAATACTTACAATTTGTTATTGCTTCTTGTTCTATCTTTTCTTCTCCCAAGTACTTGATATGCGTTTCTAACTTCTTCATCTCTGCTTCCAGTCTCTTAACATGTGTTTCTAACTAATTTATTTTTGTTTCATCTCTTTGCCTAGAATTTAACAACCCGGGTATCACTTGTTTTGTCCGATCACAAAAATGAAGGTCATACCATGCAAATCAACCACAATGATTTTTCTACACAAAAAAAAAAATTAGGATTTCAAGTGCTTAAATCATGAGAAATTCAAGGTATGAAGCACTATTTCTCACAGACAAAAAATTTTCTTCCCGCTTTTGCATCGTCCATGATATTTTCAGATCCATGTGATTTTCACATTTACATATTCTTCATTCCATATTTGAGAGTGGAAGAAGAACACAGAAGCAAATTTAGGATGAATTAAAGTCTACACAAGCTAAGAATGTGTGTGTGTGTGTGTGTGTGTGTGTGTGAGAGAGAGAGAGAGAGAGAGGAGGATTTTTGTAAATGGACCAATTTTTTTTTAAGTTCTCAAACGCTTTGGTTGATAGATAAAAGCGCGTAGGATACGCGCTAGTGACATAACGGCCGATTTTAACGAAAACTGTGATTGGGGACCTGATTTGCAATTAATTCAAAGGTTGAGGATGCCTGGTGCTAAAAAAATTGGTTGGGGATAGATTTGTTACAGATTTGAAATATTGGGGACCAAAAGTGCAAATTATCCTATATATAATAAAAAGTTGTAGTAAGATTTGGGTTAGAGATGCTTGGGATGAAATCATTTTTCATTTTGTCATTTCAGTTCTCTAGCTGTAATTCTTTTGTGCACTTCATTACAATCTATAAAGCATTTGGCATACACACAAGCATTATAATCACTTACTTTGGTTAGTTTTTAAGGATTTGACTGGGTTGACACACTACACCGAATGGTGAAAATTATGATCTAATTTGTGCTCATGGTGTTTGTGTGTCTCTATTCTATGTATGTATTTGTGAATCAGTGTTTCAAAAGGCATAGATGTGTGTGGTAAGGCATTTCACTTCCCTTGGGTCTTCCTACCTGTTATCCCCTTCTTAGGAGTTGAAAACCCCTGGTTTGTGACTGACATTTGCGAAGGAAAGGAAAACCAGATAATATCTAACACAGTACAAGTTAAAAGTTTTCAAATATTGGCAGTAACAGTGAGTCCTTTCTAATCCATCCTTTTCTTCTTTGTTTTGTGGGAAATGACAAAACTTTGTGGAGGATTCTTTTGTTCCTTTCCTGGAATATGGTGCACAAGGTTGACTTTATGGCTTAAATGGGATTGTATGTTTTGAGAAACCATGAGTTGGGTCTTTTAAAGTCAAATGTTCCCTCTCGGAAGGGGGACTTAATTGGGGATATGCCGTGCTAACACGTGCGCGCGCGCACACACACACACACACACACACACCGTCTGCCCCCTACATGTCGTTTACTTAGGACGAGGCAAGTTTAGCTGCTGAGCTTGCTCGGTTACTCCTAGCTATTCTTCAATCTCTCCTCGGTGCACCTTTGGGTCTTCAGGTTGTTGATACACTCACATGTCCAATCTACATCGAATGGACTCAGGTTCTCCAGCTAACTATGAAATTTTGGGTCATCCATGAATCCTAAGATGTAATTGTTAATTTCACTGCATGATGAGTTTGTTTCGGTGTCTTATAGGTGATTCTTATAGAAAATGAATAATAGAGTGAAGTAAGGAAGAAGAAATGTTGTTACATGTGGCTGAACATTCGAGTTGGAGGACCTCTGTACTATTGGTTGTGTTTTTCTTTCTTTCTTTGGTAATTCTTGGGATTTTATATTTTCATCAAAGCAAGCTATCCATTTTATTTTTTTGGTTGATCAATTAACTTGCGAAGTTCCTACAATTTAATTAGTAACTGGTGTTTGTTTGGCGAAAACCCTTATTACAAATATAATCTACAGATGTCATTTTCTAAGCTCATTTGGAAGTTTCTAAGTTGATTTGGGATCCAGTTGTGACGGAAAAAGTTTGGAGACCCAGTTGCACAATTTGAATAGGTTGGGGACCTCCCACTGCAATTTTTCAGTTAGGAAATTGTATTGTACTTTAAGTTTATTCAGGATCCCATGTAATTTAATAGTCTTAGAATTAGCAAGAATCCTTTTTGGAGAACTATTTTAGGATAAGGAGCAGACACGGTACAACGACGCCTGATTTTAGGGCTCAGACACGTTGATTTAATTTTTTTTAAATTGTACATTTATATATTATATCTTTATTTTACTACTTTTTAATATAGGACACGACACTTGGCATGTCGGACACTTGCCCAAGGAGTGTCTTGAGGTATCCCTCTATTGTGGGAAATTTAGAAAATATATAAAAAATAGTACATGGCACATGGCTTATTGGACACGTCCTGGAGTGTCCGACATGGCACAACACGTGTCGGACATGGAACGCAACCTTAGTAAGAGTGTCTGTGCTTCATAGATTTTAGGTCTGTAGATATATACTATGCAATTTCGTTATCACTGATAGATTTGATTCTTGAAAATTTAGTATTGTACCTCTATAGATTTTCACAAAGCTTGCATGGATTATACTGGTGACTTTTCAATACCTAGCCAAGTGAATGAACAGAAGAAGAAATGCTTTTACTAGTGATAGAAAGTTCCATGTTTTATAAGTTATAGTGACGTGGACCCGTGTCTTTCTGTTAGATCCATATATACAAATGGCAGATTATGATCTTTTAGCTGATTATCGTTAGGTGTCTAATAATGCAGTTGGGAAGGAAGCCTACATGGTTGCTGAAATGTAGCATGGGGGAGAGAATGACATAGCTGGTTCTGTGATTATGCATGCTTTTGAGGAAGTAGAGCCGTTTTTCTTCTTTTTCACCTTCTTCCTTTTGAGGCTAAACGGTTTCGGTTAGGAACCAGTAAGGCCCTAATTATTTAGGTGGACTAAATAACCAATAGACAGTTTTCTGTGAAGTCTTTAATGATTCCATCAGGGTGTAAATTTTACTGAGGCTTTTCTGGATTGTAAAGCTCTCAAATGGTGATATTCTTCACCTGAGAGGCAGAAAAGAACACCATATTTACTGATGATTAGTAAGAGGAATAACAGTAAACTGCATTTAAAGCTGTGAACCGATTTTTTCTTTTCATACAAACAAAATGGTTAAGCACTGGACACTTGCTCTGGAATTGCGCGGTTTCTAGAGGGCTGTGATCATTGCTTTTCTCTTGATATTTTAAAAAAATTTCAGAGCCATTTACCATGAAGTATTCTGATCAAATGGAGATCTTATATCAGCACGGAAGGAGAGAAGTTGATTACTTTTGTGAGTGCAAGTAGAAACTTCAGATCTATGAGCTCTGCTCTGCTCTTTTCTTCCTCACTGTTTCCTTTTTGTATGTCTGGGTTTAGTATGTGAAAGATTAGGGGGGCTATAGACTTTCCGGCTGGCCATGCATAGCAGCCATTATTAACATTTTTCCTGTTTTAATATGCAGATCTCTTAATTCTCAAGAATGATGGTGAAGCATCTCGGTTTCTATATGGTTCCGGAACTGTAATTCCTTGGTTGATTCTTTACTTGCAATCTCATAGTGGAGTAGGCATGGTTTCTTTGTGATTGCTGTTAACTTGTGGGGTTCCTTGGCGTAGGTTAATGTATTTATACTGGTAAATGTTGATAGCAGATTTGTATGATATGGTAGATGCTAATCGTGTTTGTTTCGTAGCTTTTGTACATTGCTGACATCATTTAGTCAGTTCAAATAATGCGTCTGGTCCCTTTATTGTCATTTTAGGTCATGAATTGTGTACTACAACAGCCGTAAAATGCATGGTGCTCTTGTTCATGTAATAACTGTCGAACTTTGTGTGTATAAAATTTCTAGAAAATTAGAAACTTCATTGTCCATATTTCTCTTGATGATGAATTGTGAACTGTTATATTTGGACATCAAACTATGTGCTGTATTCTTCTCTGATTTTTCGTGGACTTTTGGCTGTTGTATTTTCGTTTGAAAGTTGAATCAAGAACAAGCTTCTCTCTGACTTCGACTGCTTCATACTGGATACAAGACAAATGCTGCATGGAATCCTCTTTTGTTAGAACTCACTATCCATGGGAGGAGGAGCTCAAACTTGTTCACAAGGGCTTCAACTGAATGTGAAAGTTGAAATAAGGTGTATGTTAAAGTATGCTGGAGATGTGTTATTAAGCCTTTCCAGCTCTGAAGCATCCTTCTTCCTTGAGTTTGCGCCATATGAAATACCAAACCCTAATGTAAGTTTAGTTCGTGTGTTTTACATGAGCTCCTTTCATTGGTGTGCGTAAAAAACTTTCCTCAGCTCTTAGGGAAGATCAGCATGGTATTCCTAGAGTAATTTTATTTGTTGAGCTACAGTCCTTCCACTTGGTACTGTCGGATCACTAAGGCTGGCTTTTGTCCCTGCTCGATAGATAGGTGGGTCGCCCAAATTTGTATCAGAAAGGTTTTTGGCCTTGTCAATATCGCTCTGTGAATCTTGTGCTGAAGAATTTCTCCTTAGTAGTGTTTGGTTTTGGGCCTTGTCAATATCAATCTGAATCTTGTGTTGAAGAATTTCTCCTTAGTAGTGTCCCAAACACGATGAGATAAGAGAGCGCTAGCTCACGGTCAGAGAGGAGAACTGAGACAGTTTTTCTGCTCGCACCATTCAATTGCGTTAGAATAGCAGAGAAAAAACGCTTTGGTTGAATTATAAGTCGTAAAAGAAGCAAATGGGTTTCACAGGTTTCATTGAAAAGAGATGGTTTCTTAAAGAGGTCAAGTCGTGAAAAATCACAGTGGTCAGATGCAAATTCACTCAGGCCGCTCTCCCTGGAGTCGATGAAGGAAGAGAGTAAGGCCACACCTTACCTATCAGACCGCCATTCCTGAGTCAGGTATTAAGATCTCCAACTTTCCCGCCAGTTTGAGACTCTCCAATACTAAAGGTCTCCCTCTCTGCATGAGGACTGCACCAACCCTATCCCTGATGCACACGCCATGAAAAGAATATACTTCTCTGGAAAAGTCAAAACCTATTCCGGAAAATGAGTTCTCTCTGAGTCCGACTTGTCTGGTGTTCCTGGTAGCACAACCAAGACAACAATGAAGTCTCTTCAGGGAAGGTGCTCTGTAAGAGTGAATTTGATTCCTAATGGTGCAATTAATTGTTTGAGGCAGTGACCAAACTAAGCTTAATAGTGTTTCCTCAAGAAGTTGTCATATGATCTCGAACAAGCACCTCGTGCCGGTCCCATAATTTGATCCTGTCAAACTTCTTGAGCATATACGATGATGCATTTAATGTAATCACAGCGGACCCCCAATTCAGGTATCTAAATTTCCTTCCCAAGAACATTTTTCATTCAATTCAGAGAGGTTTCTATATCTTTCGAAATCCACCTAACAATACGATGTTAAAAATCAAAATAAGTGATTTTAACATGGTAACAATTTTATCATGAACCAACATTTAATTGGTAGAAAAAAGGAAACTTACGTCATGGAGTAAATGCTATCTCGTGCATTATCACTGTGAGTTACATTCACTTGTCGACATCTATCACCAAAAAGGAGTTCACAATGATGTATTTGAAATTCACGTCTTTGTTTGTTCTCTCCATGCAGAAAAAAGATTTGTCTTGATATATGTGTGAAATGTCAAATATACCCTTATATTAAGTCGAACCACGACCAAGGGAAAAGTTATATGAATGGTGGGAGATAGAAAAAGACAAAAACAATCTTCAAAGATTTAGAAGGAAATGGAGAAAACTAAAGGAAAAAAAGAAATAAGAAAGTAGAGGAGA
This sequence comes from Forsythia suspensa, assembly GCA_023638005.1. NCBI lineage: Eukaryota > Viridiplantae > Streptophyta > Magnoliopsida > Lamiales > Oleaceae > Forsythia > Forsythia suspensa. The sequence continues at coordinate 1,424,032 of CM042663.1, forward strand.
AAAGTGACATCTAAAGGCATCCAATTCCCACATAAAGATAAGACTTGCAAAGTAAAAGCAAAAGTTGTGAAATTCATAATGTTTCAAACTTTCTACGATACTCTTGTGTTGTAATAATACACTTCAACGTTGTAAATTATCGTGGTATGGACTCCAAGGGCATTTTTGTCATCTGGCTTACCAAATTTAAAATAAAATAATACTATATTAAACAGCTCTGACATCTGAAAATGAATTTTACTTAATTTGACAATATTGTATGAATCTACATAAGTTTTTAACTTAAAATCTATTAACTATACTTAAAATAATACATATTTTTAATCTTATTATATTAATGTTTAATTTAATTTGAAGATAAAATAAGTGTAGTTTGGAAGTTATTATATAATAAATTACTTACAAAAGAGAGCGGATTACCATTGAAAACTAACATTGTAAATTATGTTTTGATATTTTCGAAAGCGAAATAAATCTTTTAGAATTTGTTACAACATTTTATGGATTTCCCTGGCGATAAATGTACTAAACCACGATTAGGTACCTAGTACATAATGGTCCACTCATTTGAGAGTAAATACCAATTTTTAGTACATTGCATTGTCACACCTACAATCTAAAACTATATGAGTGAATACTTAGTAAGTAAAATTATGTATGATCATGTGCATGATTGTTCTATTCTTTCTTTTATTATGATCTTGTTATCGGAATTCACGTCTTTTCTCAATATCTTTACCTATTTACAAGTTCCTAGCTTATTCGTTTTTTTTTTTTTTTAATCTCTTTGGGCTCTGAGTCTCACTACGGTATACCGTATGAGCTCAAATAACAATATGGACAATAATAAAAGTGATATAGACAGTGTCTGTGGGTCCGTCCTAGTCTCTACAACACCTCAGAATTCCACAATATGTCCATCATAGTCGCTATAACAATTTAGGAAACTCCACCGGCAAAAAAATCGTAAGATATGCCTGGCTTAGATATACAGTACTCGTTATGCCAATTTGCAGTCCCTAGGCCATCAAAGAACTTCCTCACACAGCCTGTATACGAGTGTTGGACCCCCAATAGCCTATCATTCGCTACCCTTAATGATTTTCGAGAGTGTCAACATGTATATATATCCAAACACTAAAATTATAGTTAGGGAGATCACAATAAATCTATTGTTATTATCTCATTCTGAATGTCACATTAAAATTTTCACTATCATTTCTCTTACTCCTATTATTTTTTGGATTACAAGTTATGCATTGTTACTTGTCTCCTAACCATCCATATTCCAACGTATACACATGCACAATAATGTCATATAATCATATCGTATTTCAAATACTCTAATAATAGGATAATGACAACCAGGGACGGAGGTGGAGGGGGTCCTGGGGGAGACCAAGACCCCCCAACTTTTCTGAAAATTTTTTTTAATTTTTTTTTTAAATAAGTGTTTTTTATTCTATTATTTGGGAGGAAAAATAGATTATTCTTAGCAAGAGTAGAGCCCAATTAACTAATTGTAGCCCACAAATATTGACTTTTGGTTATTTTATTTATTACCAATTTACTCGTTTGTTCATCTATTTAATAATTGGATACACACATTTATTGAATGGAATGTGGACCTAGAATTTGTTTGAGAAAAATCGATTTTTTTTTTCCAAAATAACAAAATCATGATCACTTCTTCTTCTTAATAATCAACCAAAACAAAAAAATATTAAACTCAAACCTAACAATGAATGAACTAAACAAATACAACTCAACCTAGCTCGGATTAAGTTAGAATCATTCAATAACCAAGAAAAAATTATTGAAGCTAATCTTTTCAAGCAATCAGAACAATTACGAAGTGAGCATCGAATATGTATAACTGCATGAATTGATTGTGTTCAATATCTTCTTGTAAGCTTTTTAAAAATTATAACATAAAAAAACATTAGATTCTCATAAAAATAGGTTCAGTAATTGCAGTTTGAGAAAAAAAATCGGGGGCGCTGCCCCTGAACCCCTGAAAGAGTTCCCGCTCCCGGCCCACCCCTTGTTTAAGGACCCTCAAACTTCAAATCCCTGACTCCGCCACTAATAACAACATATAAATGTGCATATCAACAAATATTGAAAATATATATATATATGTACATAGAAACAATAATACATCTCTTGTAATCACATAGAGCATGTTATAATATATATATATATATATATATATCAACTTGAAATAAGTGACCAATAATCAACCTATATTACCATATTTAGGGTCAAATACCATCAAAATGAGCTCTCGAGATGAAACATGGTAGGTGGGTGTTGATACTAAGGAACCAACGCACAAAACACGTAGAGAAACTAGAGTGTTAAGATTGATACAACAATATAAAAAAGACATATAATATACTATTGAAAGCTTACGAATCTCAATTTAGAATTATGTATAACAATTATGCTTGTTTTCCATCCAAAATGTCAGGCCAAAAAGCCAGGGATGAAAAAGGGTTGGGTGGACCTGGGTGTCGACACCCTCACCTAGTGTCAACCCCTAAGGCCAGGGTGTCGACTCTCACACTCAAAAGACGGTTTTTTGCCCTGTTTTACATGCTGAAAGGGTTTCCTATTGCCCTAGGGTAATTTTCATTTTCATTTTACCATTTTGACTTATCAAAAACTTATTAAAAACGCTATATACAGAAAAAATTTCCAATCGAGCAGCTTGCTTTGGAAACAATTTGAGAACCTTGAAAATGAAAAACCCCTACCTCTATATGTCGTATTCTCCAAGGGCTTGGCTACAATTAAGATAAATCTCTTATTTATATTTTTAAATTTACATGGTCATTTTTGCCATTATCATTTATCTCAAAAGTTTTATTAATCACCTTTTCAACTCTTAACTTAATTACAATCTCTAAAAAATTTCAAAAAATTCTTAAAAATCATCAAGAAATTCTTAAAAATTGCAAAAAAATCTACAATGTAACATGTCATTTCACCGAAAGACTCTATTGAAATAAAAATAGACTGTCAAGAACATAGAGAAGATATGATATGGATGGTTTTACCACCATGTCCCTCGGTTAGATATCAACCTAGGTGGCTAGGTGAAAATGGCATATTTTTTGTAATCCATATCAAATGCTTTACTTACATGTTTGGTATTAGGATCAAAATTTCAACTTATTTTTCTTATTTGACATTGCCAATACAATCTACCTTACATGTAGGGCACCAAGTTCTAGTTTTCATTTGGATAAATTTCGCTAGGGGTGTTTAACTTTGCGTAGGTTTGGTGAGATCCATCTCCCCAACCTATCATTTGTTGGACTCATGTTCCAACTTTTTAAAACAATAGTTAATTACATTTACAATTTCTATTCTTTCAACTTTGTAATAATATCATTCACATTCAATTTTATTAGCAGATATCATACCAATCATTTCATTAATTCTCATAGATGGTCTCCTAAATGGTCATTTTTTACGATTTTGCCCTTAGCTTAATAAATTAAAATAGCAGAAAAAAGAAAATATAATAGAAAAATTACAATTGGGGACTTTAACCTTTTCAAAAATGTAAATAAATTTTAAATCTTTTTTTATTTTTACAGATTTTCACTTAACTTAATAAAAAAATGTGTAATCAAGGTCCAAATCTTAAAAATTATGTTCATCGAAAGGACTTTTAGAGTCTAGACAGATTTAGTATAGAAGTCTGTTAATTGACAAAAAATCAAATCCGTAATTTAAATTTGACCAATTTAATAAAGACAAAAATAGTATATTCACATTCTATTATTTAAAACAATCAAAAAATTAAAAAGAAAAAGAAAAATAAAAAAATTAAAAAAAGAAAGAAAAAAAAGTCATATTCCTCACCCCCAATAGGGTACAACTGGGGGGGAGGGTTTCTCGCCCCGTTTGACGTCCCTAACCGTCGGAGTTTAGGTTGGCTGGAGAAATCTCTCTTGGTCACGCGAAAACCAAGGAGGATAGTGCGAAAACCATAACTGGTTTTCATGGCTGGGAAGGATTTCTGCTCCCGATTGCCAGCCCAAACTGTCGAAGAAATCTTCACCGATTGTACTTTGTTGGAGGATGGGGCTTGGTGGGATGGTTTGGAGAGGCAAACATGAGAACCCTTCCCCCCTCGTTGTACCCTGGTGGAGGGTGGGGTTTGGTAGGGTGAGGAAGATGACATTTTTTTATATATATAATTTTTTTTCTTTTTCTTTTTTTTTTTTAAAAAATAAAAGATGTATAATTTATTTATACTTTTAAAAAGGTTAAGAAACTCAAATGCAATTTTTGCATTTTTGCTCTCTTTAATTTATTTAAATCAGGGGTAAAATTGTCAAAGCTAAAAAATAAAGACTGTGAGTATAATTCCCTTAAAACAATTGCACCATGTCTTCGACTAGTAGAAAATATTTATTTGAATATTAAATGACCATGTGAAAATCACGTGATTTCACAACATCCGCATGAGTGTCATGTGATCATTTTTTGGTTAATCTAGATAAAAATCTGTTAAAAAGTTATAGTTTGTCAACAATTTATTTTAACTACACATTTACCACAATTTTTAGTAACTTTTCAATCATACATTTTATCAACTTTTTTTTATCAAAATATACTAAAAAACTTTCTCAAATAAGCACTTAATGTTCAAGTAAACATTTTTCTTGCATGCCGCATTTTTAGTCAAGAGCATGAGTATTGATACAACATAGATACAACAAAATGGTGGGTGAGTTCTACGAAATGCATGGATTAAAAGTGGATAAAAATTGTAAATTCTACGAAATGTGTGGATAAAATAATGTTTGACTAACTTATACATATTTATAAGCACCGACAAACATAAACTAAATATTTAACCTACTCTAATGAAATTCACTCTTTTTTTTTTTTTTTTTTATAATGATATAAATATTAACCAATATTACAAAATGACAGAAAAGGACATGACAATTTTTTTATAATTTCAATTACTGTTCAACCACTTCTGTTGGTACAGAATTATCCATAACTATCACATAATTATTATTGCTTAGAAAATAAGCCATAGCAGTAAACGTACATAAGCAAATTCCAACAAAAATAGTCCCAAAAATAAGCGTAACTCTTCAGTTTCAAGAAATAGAGAGAAAATTCAGTTTCAGTTCGAGTTTTGAGCCATGTGTTGTTGTGATGGAGATTGCAGGCCTTTGGGCTTCCTTTTGGGCCTTCCCTTTGCTTTTCTTGCCCTTATCATCTCCCTCATCGGCATTGTTGTCTGGATCGTTGGGTATTTTTTCTGGGATCCTCTCTCTCTACTTCTTTTTAATTTGAGTAATTTTTGTTGATTTTGATTAATTTATATGTGTATGCATAGGTTGCTGTTGAGTTGCATATGCCCGTGTTGTCTGTGCGTGACGGTGTTGGTGGAGCTGGCGCTGGAGTTGATCAAGGCCCCAATTCATGTCATGGAGTGGTTTACTTCTCAAATCCCTTGTTAAGAATTTGGATCTTTTCTTGTTTTTAATTCTACAATTTCGTAATTGGGTAATTTTTCGCATATTTTTAGTCTTTCTGGATCAATATCTACTGTAAATTGAAGTACCCATGTAATTCTTGGATCATGCTTATTTGATTTCTACCTTTGTTTTTAGTGGCAGAAAAATGAAAATAAAAAGTTATGTGCTTAAAAACGATTTATCATCATAAAAAGATCAATTTTTGTTCAATTGTGTTAATGTTTCCTTGTTTTTCCTCATAACACAGTGCTTGAGTGGTAGTCGTGTGTTGTAAGAACACTGTAAGTGGATAACAGAGAACAGATCAATCTTGTCCAGTGAAGCTGATTCCAGGATTCGGATTTCTCATCTCGTTTGCCATGTTTCAAGCTCGAATCATTGATTTCTCGTGTTTCCAATTCATTTGCATTGACCTAGAGTCGGGTTTCAGGATAGACCACGTCAGAAACAGGATTATTGTAGTTGCTAACTATCTTGTTGCATTAGATTTTCAAGTAGATCTAGAAATTAATGCACGGAGTAACGAAAGAGGATACATCTAGCAGACTCCAAAATTTAGGAAACATGGCTTCACATACCGTTGTTGCATGTACTTAGGTCGACATTCCTTCAATTATTAGAAGGCTGGTCTGATTCTAGCAATTCTTAAATCATCTCTCTTTGAACTACAAGTATATATGAGTGGAAATAGATGCATTAATTGGTAGAAAAGTAAAGCATGGAGGGCACAAAAGTTCTAGCTTTATGTGGGAAGCTATTAAGAATGATCCTAGTAGCATTAATAAGTATTCAATATTCAAAGTATACCACGAGCGAAAACCAGGGAACAAGATTTGGATTCTAAGCATGCCAAGCAGTAATTTCTTTGATCTTGTTCAAGGAGATTGAGGACGATCGAAGTACTTTGCAGAGAAGGATGAGAACGACATTGAAATCCAATGTGGGCTTGAGGAAGCAAGATTTCCCAAAGGAATTTCAAAACCTGTATCTACAAAGGATTCAAGAGACTGAATCCTTGCTTGATCAAGGACATTGTTTATAAGCTCATGTAGTTGTTGGCTTAGTTTTGAATATAAGCTGGTTCTGCCATTGCAGAATTGGGATACTTGCTGTATGCAAGCATCCCGTTTCTCCCAAATTGGCTGGTCTTGAAGCTGCAAGGGATGCACCTCTGAATCAAGCTCATTACCCCCAATTCCTTGGCCAAAATCATTATGGATGTGGTGTCTATTCAATTGATTGGTTCTCTGTGCGCTGATCCTTGCCCTTTAAGATACAGAAAACTCTTTCCTTGAAACAATAGGCCCAGTCCTTGTTCTCTTCTCTCTCTGCTTTTGGTGCTCTCCCCCTTGTCCGCCATCTCCATCACAATGTTTCTGAACACAGACGTCGTTTTGTTGGTTGGACAGCTCTCCATGTCAACTTCTTTTCCTGCTGTTCTCGTTTGTTACAAGTCTCCAGCATGCTAAAGCTGACAAGAAATCGTCAACAAACTGCCCTCTAGTTCATGCTTCGAGCATAAAATGCTATGGGTATCCAAGCAAGAACTCTAGATGGGATCTCTTCATACCGGCCCGGAGATTTAGGGGCCTTAGGCGAAAATTTAAGGGATAATTGCATGAAAGGTCCCCCAACGTTTCAAAATCGTTGAGAATATGCTCCTAACCTAAAAAAATAGCATCATACATCCCCAACGTTTGAAGAAATAGGCATCGTAGCTCCCTCTTGACAGTTTTCATCCATTTTATCCGTTAAACCTCATAATTGGACCCCACACACTTCCTCTCTCCAAATTAAGTGATTGAAATTGGACTCCGTTAACTGCGCCTTCTTTTCTAAGTTCCTCAGTGGCCCTAGTTGCAATTTCCATGGATGTTCCAATACCAGAAGTGGCTAAACTGCTTCCCAATAATTGTCTTCTTTCTGAAAATGAATGGCGTGCTATTGGGGTTCAGCAAAGTCGTGGGTGGGTCCATTATGCAGTTCACCGTCCGAAGCCACACATCATGCTCTTTAGGAGGCCACTGAACTATTAGCAACAATAGGAGAATCAAGCTCTGCAAATTCTTGCCAAGTGAAGAATCATTGCTTTGGTTTTCTCTCTTGCTGAAATTCTCATTTCTGACAGAATGTTGGGGAGTTTCATTGATTTTTTGCGGCATGGTGGCTGCTGCTGGTAGAATCGCTGGGTGGAGGTAGTGGCGGTGGAGGGTGGTGGAGAGGAGGGGGGGAAGGAGGGATGTGACGAGGAGGAGTGATGAGGAATGCGGAGGAGGACCCAGCTTGGGTGTGATCGAAACGGCGAGCGGTTCATCGAAGCGAATGTGACAAGGCGAGCCAATGATGCGGAGGGAGCGGCGTGTCGGAGTGGGTGGAGGCCGTGGTGGTGTCATGACATGCGCTTCCTTCATTAGGCGCGCGCCGCCTCCTTGCCACCCGACAATGTCCTCGTTATCTAGTTTTGATACCGTGCACCCCATCTCACACCTCTATTTTTTTCCCTCATCTTTTACTCTTAAGACAAGAAAGGAAAAAGAAAAAATAAATTTGAAAACAAAGCTTGAGCTAAGCCCCAGTTAGCAATGGCGTCGCCCAGTTGAATGTAAAACTAAAGAGATAGAGGGTGGAAGGAGCAACAGCGATGATGGCAGAGACCAGCGGACATTAATACCCCTGCAATTTCAGTCACTTCATTTGGAGAGAGAAAGTGCGTGAGAGAAAGTGCGTGGAGTCCAATTATGAAGTTTAACAGAGAAAATAGATAGAAACTGTCAAGAGGGACCTACGATGCTTATTTCTTCAAACATTGGGGATGTGTAGTACTATATTTTTTAAAGTTAGGGGCATATCTCCAACGATTTTGAAACGTTGGGGACCTTTCATGCAATTATCCCAAAATTTAAATAAGACTTTTAATAAATTGAGATGTTTTAAGATATAAATTTTTGACATAGTTACAAGCCAAAAAAGAGTACTTTCTTCTTCTTTTCAATTGAATGAAAAAATGGTTGAAATTTGTATTAAGTTGTGAAGTCTAATTTGTTGTGCTACGCAGAGTTGAGCGCGGATCCACCTTGTATTAAGCTGTGAAGCCTAAAAGTTACGGTATTTGTATCTGCTTAAGTAAGAGTATTTTTCGATATTTTATATTCGTAATTAGGTTGTCCTAGTATTTTATTATAACTAGGAAACCTTTTGAGTTGCCTTAGAATTTCGTTATAATTAGAGAATTTTCATTGGGTTACTATATACATAAGACTAATCTCTTCTAAACAAATATCATCATTTATTATAGTGAAAATACTGCAGCAGCTAAAAAAAGAATGTAATCTCATATTAAGGCGAACATGTATAAGCCGCTGCAGAGAGGACGTAGTCTCACATTGAGGCGAACATGTATAAATCCTTGTTATTTATTTTTTGCCTTTTTATTTATTGTTCCAATCTTAACAATTTGACAAATCGTTTTGAATCAAGTTAAAGATTTTTAAAATGAGGTTTAAAGAGAAAAGTGTAGTCTATAATTTAAATGCTAGATTAAGATAGATAATGTATGTTAGATTTAGTTTTGTTTTCTATTTAGAATCCTTTCAAATGTAAGTAATCTGATTTAATTAAAAAAAAAAAAAAAAAGAATTTGGCCAAAAATTTGGACCCTAAATGGTTTGGGCCCTAGGCGGTTGCCTATAATCTCTCACAGTTTGCTATTCTTCTGATTTGGAATGCTAGCTGGTGGCCTGATGGCTTGGTCTAGCTCCTTGAATCTTTGGATCAATCATATGCCCTCTTCTGCCCTTCTCAACCTTTTGTATGACCTAAGGGGATGTCTGGGCATTCTCGGGGAGTAGCCCGCTTCCCATTACTCAATAGGACAGGGCTTCCCATTGCTTAATAGGACAGTCAGTAGAACAAATTCGTAGCCCATAATTAAGAGAGTCAGTTTGTCTGTATTTATAAGTACTTATAAATTAATCAAACATTATTTTTACCTACATATTTTGTAGAACTACAATTTTTATCCACTTCTTATTTACACATTTTGTAGAATTCATTGCTTATAATTTATAAAAATCTTTACTTAAAAATACTAACACACCATAAATGAAAATTACTCGAGCTAATGACAAAGGCAAAAACACATCCCTACAAAGTCCCATTAATTGATAACATGGAATTGGGACAGCAGATCTCAACTCTATGAGAAAATGCGGCACAGACCCATATATAAAGGAACAAATTGATTTTGTTTATAGGTTGCAACATTCCTCGTACCCATCTCTAGGCTCTGGCGTGGATACAATTTTTTATCTTCGTATTTTGTAGAATCTATTACTAAAAAAATATTTACCAAACAAACAAAACACTTAAAACGGAAGTGCTGATGGGCCAACACGATATGATTCTTAAAATTAAAAATCAAATTTTATCCAAAAGAAAGTAGTACATTAACATTACAAAGTTACAAAAACACACACACTTGCAATTATTTATTTCTCTTAAAAACTTGCCAAACAAAATCTACTTTGGCTTCAGAACTCCTCTCTTGCACAGACTTTGTCATATACCCTCACCAGCCCCTCGATAAGGGTCATCTACTTCCTTGGCTTCGTTCTTGTGGTACCTTTGTGTCGGGGCTTGGCCAACAAGAAGATCCTTTGTTGTTTGGCCAATTTCGACTATAGTTTCGCCAATGGCCTGCAGGACACTACCTTCCTCTTGTTGCATCTTTTCTCCTCCTCCTCCTTCGCCCTGGACATACCCCTGGTTTTTCTCAGAGGGTCTGGATTCTGTTTGTTTTTGCTCCTGGATTTTTTCAGTTGGTCTGTATTCTTCTTGCTTTTGCTCACCTCCTCTGTCGTGTTTCTCCATGCTTCCCCTTTCTCCCTGCCCAGAAAGAAAAATTGATCAATATATATAATATATAATGGTGAGGAGCTTTATGTTCCGCCCTAGAAGTTGACACGCTCGATTGAAGTAAGTCGAGCTGCCTCCCATTTTATTATCCAGTTACATTTATTATCGAATTATAGTTGTCTATAAAATTTCTAGTGCAGGACAAAAGCAGCTTCTTCAATTTTCTTTCTCAAAAATCTTCTCTTTTTTTTTTTTTTAACACAAGGTTGTTGAAACGAATTAGTAGGTGCATATAGATGTGAACTAGGTATGGACCTCTTTAGCTCCCTCATCATCTCGCCTCACCAACTAGGCTAATAAGACGCAAGCCTCTCCTCTCCTCTCCTCTCCTCACCCTACGGGGTATTAGCAGCCATTTTTAGCTGTTGTTCCCCTCCCAATGGCAGGCTCACCTAGTGAATTAAAATTAATTATTGGTTTTGATTCAAACTTTTATCAACTTTTTAAGCTAAACCTAACAAAGGCTTTGTCTGCAAAGTTAAGAAAGAAATCACTTCAGAAAATTTTGGTTTGTACCTCAACATAATCAGATAATGTGCATGTGTGATAATTCCTTCTTGTAATATATAGTTTACCTCTTATCCTGTGAGCATTATAAACCAATACAAAGAATCAATCACCAATACACCCTTCAAAAGCTCGAATACTTGAACGAAAACGGATAAACTAAATTACCTCCTTGTGCTGTGATTGTTTTGCCTCCAATTCCTTCTCAGCCTCCGCCTTCTTCCGAGCTGCATACTCGGCAGCTTTTTCTTCGGAGGACACCACAACATCCTTAGCAGCAGCCAGTTTCTCTCCTGCATAGCCAGCCACAGCATGTGTAGCACCTGCAACCTTCTCACCGGTATACCCTGCAACACTGGATGTAACACCAGCCACCTTTTTCGTTGCCTCGGCCGCCGCCTCCGCTGTATAATGTGCAGCGCCCCAGCCAGCCACCACTGCCTTTTCCTTCACCACCCCAGCTACCTTCCCTGCATACCCTGTAACACCTTTGCCAGTTTCCACCGTGACATCTTTCGCAGTGGCTGCTTTATCCACTGTAGTATCTTTGGCTTCCTTGGCTTTCTCAGCAACATATTGAGCAGAAGTCTGTCCTTTTTCTGCAACCACATCCTTCGCCTCAATCGCCTTCTGCGTTGTATAATCCTTAGCCTGCATAGTATAGTCTGCTGCTGTCTTGCCTGCACTTTCTAGGGTGTCCTTGGCAGTAACATACCCTTGTTGACCTTTCTCAAGGGCAGTGTCCTTCAGAGCTCCACCCTTCTCTGCTGCAGTCTCTTTGGCTTTCTGTAACTCTGTGGCGCCTAATTTTTTCGCCTTCTCGTAACGCTCCTCCGCCGCTCTAATGGCCTCCATAGAATTTTGCTGTGCCTTTCCCCTCAAGTTTGACATCTCCTCCAGTGAAGCTTCCCGACTTCCCTCGCCACCGTCACCACCTTTGCCTCCGCCTGCTTTTTCCCGCATTTCCTCCCTTCTCCCACCACCTTCTCTTGCAGTTGGCATTTGAGCACCTATTTTCTCCATTTCATTCCTTTCTTTCTGGTATTCACTCCTCTCCATACCAGAACCCACCTGGTGGGGTTTTTCTTCATACACTTCTCTTCCTCTCCCCTCTCCACCATGAGCTGTTTCTTTCACGGCCACAGTCTCTCTCTCGTCACCACCATGTGGCAGTGAAACCTCGTCACCTTTTGCTTTCACGGCCAGGGACTCGAAATGGGTCGTCATTTTCGGCACTCTATCTTTCTCCACCTCGATGTTACGTTCATCTGCAACATTCTCTCTCCTCATTTTATCTGACGCCATTGAAGATCTTTTAGTGTATTTTCTTGAAACTGTTTGTAATCAATCTGATACAAATGTGGAAATTTAAAGAGTCTGAAGAAGGTTATAAAAAGAATTGGCGAAAGGGGTTGGCGGTTCAAAATCGATTAATGTGAAGTTGAAAATGAAGATTGGCATGTGGAGCGTCATCTCATGCAACGTGTTCTGGTAAGGATGAGTTGAGTTGGGTGATTTGGCATTAGAGTGTATCCCAGTTGGACATGTGTCATACTGCATGGATGGATCATGGAACTTACGTATTTTTATATTTTTGTACAAAGTGATTTCATAATAATTATATTTTACGAAATTATTTGGTGACCTTTAATTAAATTTAAAAGTTTATAAAAGTATATCTTATACTTTAGATATGATATAATAAGAAGAGTGGTGATATAACATCTATAATAGGCACTAATTATAGTGTCTACTGTTCATGTGGAATTATCATATTGTTCATTTTTTAAAATGTTTAAAAAAGTCGTATAGAGTAAAAGGATGTATTCGACCTAGATTCTTGTCAATTTATTTGTAATTCGATCGATTTCGATTGAACTAGTTCATTCAATCGGATTTTCACTGGCAAGTATTGGTATTGTGAATAAATGAGAGAAAGAAAGAGAAAAGTATTTATCCTCCTCGAAATCTAATTCATGATTTTCTCTTGTAGACTATAGGAAATTGTACGTACAATACACGTGTCGTATTTATAATTAAGTATTTAATAGTATTAATTTAATCTTATTAATTTTTTTTAGAGGAGCATAACTTAATATTTATAAATATTATACTATGTCATTCTTTTATTTATGTTTAATAGTGAAAACGAAAAAATGAGAAAAAAAAAAAAGAACAGAAACAATAAAGGCAACCCAATAATGATATTTTATGTTCATAATATGCTACTTGAACATTTTATGCTACTTGAACATTTTATGTTCAACAAGCATTTTTCTTTAACTAAATGCTAGAAATTCGTACACACTAGCATTTGTTTTGTTTTGTTTTGTTTTTTCACCTTTCAATCAAAGTTGAAAGTTGAAAGTTGCACTTTCTTTACTTTCAGGACCTAGTTTCGCAGATATAGATTTTAATCCATGCTCCTTTTCAACTATTGCCATTGAGTAATGCTAGATAACATCAAGTTTAAGTATGGCAATGGGGTGGGTCTGAAAAAATTAGAAGATTTGAATTGTGATTTAGTGGTTAACGTTGGTAGTTTATAAGTTTCAACTCGGGTTCGATTCTTCTTTAGTCCATTTTAGTAAATATTATAATTTCTACTATATTTTATGATTTTTTTAAAAAAAAAAAAAAAAACTTGGGGGGGGGGGGGGTGAGGGTGAGGGAGGGTTGCCCAAACCCGCCCCTATTACTCGGCACGACGGGGCGGGTCTGGGGTAGCGGATTTTTTAGCTATTCCTAATCAAATTGAACATAAAGTTAGACTACCATGTGTAAAATATCAAATCTGTCATTTAAAAAGACATAATTCAAATTCCTATTTATGCCTTTTCAAATAATAAATTTGATATTTTACACATGCTGGTCTAATTTTATGTCCGAATTGTTGTTCATCTAGCATTTTCCATTGCCATTAAAGTGTCCTTTTTTCTAGTACAACACTCAATATTTATGAGTTTTCTACCTTTGCCGCGTTGTAACTTGTACATAGTGTGAGAAGAAATCAATTTTCCATCGTATTTGTATCAGGTTTTGTAAAATTGAATATTTGCTAAAAATATGTGATTTTAAAGATTGAACGTGAACAATTTGATTTCTTTTGATTATCCGACTTTAAAGTTATTAGATATATATTTTTATGATATTTGGACTTCTCATAGTTCTAAGTGAAGGTATATATTATGAGGAAACTGCTTCTTGAACAATAAGTTGGACCAAAAGTTAAACCACCATTGCCAAAATATCAATTTTGTCCTTTGAAAAGATATAAATAAGAATTTGAATTACATCTTTTCAAAAGACAAATTTGACATTTTGACAATGGTAGTCCAACTTTTGGTTCAACTTAATGTTCAAGTAACATTTCTCTTAGTTAAAATAAGATAATAAATATATTAACTAAAACATGTCAACATGAGTTCAAGCTCTTTTGGTAAAATTAGAAGAAGAAGCATTTGTAGGAGATATCGATGATTTCTTTGTTGATGATCAACTATTAAAGCACTAATGATTGACGCATCAGTGACAATATTTATGTCAGTGATTATTTGCTCGATTTAATTGTTTTTTATTCTTGAAAAAACACAATCAAAGATTTTGCCTAAAGTTCCAAGTTGTCTGAACTATCTCTAATTTTGTCATAATACTTTTGTGTTGGACTCATGTATTGTACATAAAAATATAAAAACGGCTAGATTCAGGACGACATGGCCTACCTGGGCTCATGCATAGGCCCTAATGGTACACAGGTACGGCATTTCCTGCCACCAAGCCCAACTTTTATATAATTCTTTTGCTTTTTATTAATTTTTTTAAAGAAAAGAATTTACAAGAAAGAGCTTAGAAATGGCAATGGGTTGAACCGGACCAAGATGGGCCCGGCTTGGCCCTTGAAGAGACGGACTCAGCCCGTCAAAGAAATCGTGGTCCGAATCGGCCCGTGATTCGTGGGCTACACGTGAACTTCTTCTTCTTCTTCTTTTTTTTAAGTTAAAAAAAAAAAGTTATGATAAAACTGACATTTCAACTATAGATTGTAGAAATGTAGAAAACTTGATACTTAAAATGTATAAATTGAACTATAAATTACACAATAAAAGACCTAATGTTGACAATATTTTTTTCCCGGATTATATAGGTTGAGAAAGTTGTGAATTTGTGAAAAATATGGAAACTTTAAGGGATATTTTATATTTATAAGAAAAAAAAAAAAAAAAAGAGCTATTTGAAGGGAAAAAATAATTAAAAAAATAAAGGATCAAACCACGGGCCCGTGATTATTTTTGCAGCCCGAGCCCGTCGTTAGACGAGTCTGGGCCGTCCAAGGGCCAGGCTTTCACGGGCCGACGGACGGCTCGATCTGTTTGCCATCCTTAAAAGAGCCCATCTCTCCAGACAGTTGTGCCAACTGCCATGCCATCTTTAAAGCTCTAAATTATGCATTTTTGTCTGCTAATTTGCACTTTGAGTTTATATCAAAAATTGCTTGAATCTTCAAATGAACCTATTACTTTAGTTGTAACAATACTCAAGGTTTATAAAATGCAATCCTTAAAACATTCCACTGGGTTAAGCTAAGACGATCCATTCACTGCACGACTTTATCAAAATTCTTATTTTCTATGAGAAAAAACGTGCTAAAGTCAAGCTTGACGCAATTTTAATTTCCTTGGGAACCATTCACTCCACCCAATCCATAGTTGATTTGTATGGTAATGCTCCCTTCACTCCTTTGTTAGGTAAATGCAGCCAATTTACATTATGACAAGCTATAATTGAAATTTGAGAGGACAAATGTATAATTCCAAAAATTAAGGGTTATCACTACTTTTTACATTGTCCCTTCCAGAACATGGTGGGCCAGATCTCCAAAAGGTTTAATGTGGCCCATACAGCCCAATATAGAGTGGCATCCCTTGCATTTCAAGATATCAAGTCCTTTTCCACTTTAAATTATTGTTTTTTATTATGTTTTAGAAAAATATGCCAATGATGTTTTGTTAATTACTCCAAAAATAAAAGGTTTAAGAGAGGAAACCAAAATTTCATGTGGAGTTATATATAGGATGTAGTGTACGTTCAACTTGTGATATCGAGTGAGATTCTCGTTGCTTTATTATTGATTCTATCTCATTTTCACATTTATCTAAAAAGAATCAAATTTATTGACGCTTTGGATCTCTAGGACTACATACTTTTGCTCTTATTATTCTTCAACTCTCTTTGAGCTCTCTTTTTCTTTTCCGCAATACGCAGGATCGTAGACATGTCTTAGTCTTCGAAAAATAGTTTATTCAATAATTACGTATTGTACATTAAAAATGGCCACGGTTTGTAGCTCTCTTTAGCAATTGATTATAAAGAAAGTCATACTTGAGAGAAGTTTGAAGTGCAAATCAAGAAATATCTCTTTAATAATGGATCTTAATCAAGTGCTAATTAAAGTGCTTATGGATCTAATCTAAGAGATTATTTGAATTTGTGTAAACAGGGCCCTTCTTGAAAGTGCCCATTATTAGGGTTTTATTTGGACAAGGAGTTAAGGTTTTGGACTGTGATTGTATGGACAAATGAGTACATATTATTCATTAAATTGGAGGCTCTACATGTACCCTTTTACTATAGCAAAAGTCAAATCAATCACTATACTATTCTCTATTGGTGATTTTTAGCATTGAAATAAGTATAGACTTCGAGATTATTAGGCAATACAAGATTTTTAACCAGCATTAAGGGCATGTTTGGTGGAGTTTTTTTGGGTAATTTATTGACTTTTCAAATTTTTTTGTAGTGTAAAAATGTTGAAAAGTCAAAATTTGTATAAAAAAATAAGTTTTTTGGAAAAAAAAAAAATAGCTACCGAACATGTTCTAAATTTAGTTCGGATCATTATAAATGAAGAATGGAAGAACAAAAATGCAAAACGTATAAGAGATGTTGAATTCTAAGAAGAGAAAGTCAATGCCAAAAACAAAAGATTAATAACAAATTACTAAAGTACGATTGTTGTTGAGATTCTTTACACAACAATGAGCGACTTACGTGTTCAAATGAATTTAATTACTAGAATCCATCTTTTCTAAATGAGAGTTGCTTTTGTCTGTTTTTTTTAAAGTTGTGTTGAAACATTTCAACTTTTTGATTGGAACATATTTTGAAGTATTTCTAGATTTGGCAATTTTTTTTATATATCTCAACCAATTTTGAAGTATTTCTAGATTTAAGGTCATTGAGAATGACTCTCAAATTTTATTTAATATCTTTGACACGTCCACCAATTTGTGGTTATTATTTCTTGAGAAAAATATTTTACTATTTTACGAGACGAGTTGATATTATGTAATTATCCTAAAAGAAAAATATTTGAGGGTGGCTTAGCTTATCATCTTTAATCAATTATAAAAATTGGGAAGACTCAACCATCAACTTATCCAAGACACGAAATTATTAGGTTGGTGATTAGATCCATAAATCACCACTTCATTTCCTTATGATTATAATTTTTAATAAACTTTTAGATTTGTTTGTTTGTATTTTATTGTGTCCATATAATAATAAGCCATTCTCGACCAAACTTTTTTAGACGAATCTATCAAACTGGATATCTAATTTTACAAAATATTTTCGAAGTGTAGTGGACATTGAACGGTTTGCATGCAATAATCAATATATAGACTCTCAATCGACTCTATCTTTCACTTCAGTAATTTTTTTTTTTTTTTTGTTTATAACCATGCATTCAATATATTTTTTAAATTGATAACTCTTTTATTAAAGTTTACTTTAAATTAAAATGCAATTACCAATTTTAGAAATTGACATCTAAAATAAAATTGTGTACTACACGTATATAATTATTAAAAACATGAGAAAATATTAATTTAAAAAGTTGAGTTACAAATTGTTAGGAAGTTGCAGTAACATATCCCACATGCTAGCTGTCGGCCATTTCCATTGTTTCCATTTATCAAATTTTAAAAAAATTTAAGACATACTTCAATTCAGTTGGAATAAATTTAAATTATAATTTAAATTGATTAAATTAATTAAATATATTATTTATTTATTTATTTTATAAGATTTATATATTATTATCTACTTATTATTCATATATTTTATAAAATTTATAATTTATAAATAATTAAAAAATAATTTTAATACGGTGAAATATTGTACATAAACAAAAATGTGACGCGACAAGTATGTGTATATATATATATCTATATCTATGCATAGTACAACACTAATTTGTTCGAACCTCGTCCTTTACTAATATTTTCTTGGATCAAAGTCCAAGAAATGGGCTTTTTATTCAAAACCCTGTTTTTCTCACTACTTCTCTTGTTTTCACACCAAGCAAATGCTGACTTCAATGCCACCAGCTCCGCCACTGGAAAACTCGCCGGCAGCTGCAACATTTTCCGAGGCAAATGGGTTTTTGATGCCTCTTATCCTCTCTATGATTTCTCCTCTTGTCCCTTCATAGAAGATGAATTCAACTGTGGAAAGTACAAAAGACCTGATAAAATGTACCTCAAATACAGATGGCAGCCTTTCTCATGTAACCTACCAAGGTACAGACAAACGACTCGTTTGATATGGTAGACTCGACTCGATTCGACTCGACTGGACACTGTTTAAATATTTTGTGTTGCAGGTTTAATGGGCTGACATTTTTGAAGAAATGGAGAGGGAAGAAGATAATGTTTGTGGGTGACTCGTTGAGTTTGAACATGTGGCAATCATTGAGTTGCATGATTCATTCATGGGTTCCAAAGGCTAGGACTACACTCATAAGAAGAGAAGGATTTGCTGAAATTGTATTCCTGGTAAGTTGTGTCCACAATTCTTTTTTTAAAATAAACTTCATTAAAGTACGTTTCGGTAGCCATTTTTTCTCAAAAAAAGCCCATTTTTTTGCTTACAATTTTGACTTTTCAACCATTTTACACTACAAAAAAATTTGAAAAATCAATAAAGTAATAAAAAAAATCTTTTTTTTTTCTAAAAAAACTAGACCACACATGCTCTAAGTCGAACCGCCACAAATCAAAAGCGAAAGAAAATGAGGAATACAATTAGTTCGACTATGACTAATCCAATCGAGCATATTTACATGCATTTTATTTTATTTTTTGTCATTTTTTTATGGGGTTGAGGAGAATTCCAATCTGGCCAAGCTATTCACTGCCACTTAATTTCAACAACTTATCTTGATAAAATTTAGCCAAAATGATGAGTTTGTATAGAGCATTCATGTTATGTCCTTGTCCCTTTAGCTTTTGGGAAGGTACAAGTTTTTAATGTGTATTCATTGAATCCAAATTTTGCTTGTTTCACTCTCAATAATTATTGTGTCATAACATAACTCTTAGTTTAATTGGAGTAGTCGACTTGACATGTTTGATAAGTTGAATTAAATAGTATTAAATTAAAATATTGTTTGTCATGTCGTTTAATACACTACTATCCAATAATACGAACATGATTTTGATATTGTTGGTATGAAAAGTTTTGGATAGTAATTTTGACTTTAAAGACACTCAAAATGGAATGGAGAATTTACTTTAGTAAAGGCTTTAGGAAATGAAAATGGACAGGTATTTGGAGTATGCTTTTAATTCTTTATTTGGAACTTTTTAGGTGAAAAACTTAGGCCCACAAAATTCACTTTTATAAAGTTGCCAATGGCAAAACTATTTAAATTCTTTTTATAAATTTATAATTAATTTTAGATTTTTTTTTTTCGTGTGTTGTTGTAATATCATGTTTGTCATAGCTGGTCAAATATATTTTTTATCTACACATTTTGTAGGATCTATAATTTACTATTCATTTATCATCCACACATTTTTATAGGACTCGCAACTTATAAGTAATTAAAAAATAATTTCAGCACTATTAAACATGCGCTAACGTAAGAGCATGTTAATTTTGATCCTCTTCTACTTTTGCAAAAAAAAAAAAAAAAGGAGATTCTTTTAAACTTTTACACAAAGCCCAAAGGCATGGGGTGACGGATCTTTTTTGTAAGTGTGAATGCAAAATAAGATGGGCTCACTTGAAATTTGTTAAAAACAATAAAACCTAATTTATGACAAAGTTTGAAATAGCTTGATTACCAAATCAAGTATTCATCATAATAGGTCATTATTAACATAATACTATCTGAATAATTACTCAAATTTAAAAAAAAAAAAAAAAAAAAAAACTTTAGGGTTAAATCTTTTAACTTCACTCGTTTAGAATGAATCGATTTGAAGAGACATTTATCCATTTTTAGTACCACATTGATTTTTATTCCAAAATTTCATACACGACTCTAGACCATTTCTCGAATGAAGTTTTACGAGATTCTTGTTCACCCAAAAATTAATTTCTATTTTCGAAAATAAATAATCATCAGTCTTCCTCTTTCCACACAACATATGGAAAGTGACCATGGCCCACTCACTAGCTAGATAGGCACCCTCTTTTGGAAGTGGGGTTTAGCTCATAAAAGAACAAGGGCTAAGACAATTTGACTAGGTTTTTCAAGTCTATTATTGTATGGGCAGCCAAACAGTGGTCTACTATTGTATAGACAGCCATTTAAAGGTCCACATCTCCTGTCATTTTAATTAGGGACATATTTCAAATTTTTTTAAAACAGGATTATGGAATGAAATTGCTATTATATCGCACGCCATACCTAGTAGACTTGGAGAGCCAAAAAGTGGGTGGGGTTCTCAAGCTCGACTCAATCCGAAATGGGGACGCGTGGAAAGGAATGGACGTTTTGATTTTCAACTCGTGGCACTGGTGGACTCACACCGGAAGATCTAAACCGTAAGATTGAAAAAATAATGAGAAATAGTGTATACTCTAGACTTGTTGGACAAAGATCTCAATAAATTTTTATTGCAGATGGGATTACATGGAAGAAGGAGGCAAATTGTACAAAGATATGAACCGTCTGATTGCTTACTATAAAGGGTTGACCACATGGGCAAGATGGATCAATCGATATATTGATCCTGCAAAAACTCAAGTGTTTTTCCAAGGAATTTCCCCCACCCATTACGAGTAAGCATCTGAGATTCACCTTAAATTATGCACATTAAACACTTGACAATCTATGAGATCGAGCTTTAAGCAAATCCAACATAAAACTTGTAGCGAGTTTAAAAGATCAATTGTATAGAGTTTGAATTCATGTAGTCGACCTTATCATACAATTGCAGGGGCAAGGATTGGAGTGAACCATCAAAATCATGCAATGGTGAGACACAACCATTCTCCGGCCTGAAGTACCCGGCAGCCACACCCTTGCCTGCAGTCGTCATAAACAAAGTGCTACGCAGAATAAAGAAACCAGTACATTTACTCGATATCACATTACTCTCACAATATCGAAAGGATGCACATCCCACGTACTACAGCTTGCACAAAGGCCTCGATTGCAGCCACTGGTGTCTTCCTGGCTTGCCGGATACTTGGAATGAGCTTCTCTACGCAGCGCTCATCGGCTGAAGATCGGTGATAACAGATTAGAGCCAGAAAATTACTTATTGTAAGAAAAAGATGGTGATTGAATTGTACTATTGATTATTTTTGGCATGAAAGGCTGCCTAAATTAATGAATTTATCTCAAGTTCTGGATTAATAATGGGAGGAAACGACTTTAACATCATAGACATTTCTTTCACTCTCATGATTCGATAGCATGTAAGTTCTATGGTAGAGAATCGACTAGTTCTCAATAAACGAACAAAATCGATCCATCTTTGTTTGGTTTTATTTGGTTGTGCTTGTTATTCAAGACTTGAAACAAGGATTAGATTAGACTAGTGTGTTAATGTCAAATTGTTTCACATGACTTGCCCATGCCATCTTATGTAACGTTAAAGTAGATGGTTTCTATTCAGAAGGAGTTGAACAAAGATGTAACATTAAGGTCAAATATCCGAATTTACATCTTTCTTGGCAGTTGTTCGGGTCGAGCACTCTCTTTCCTTTGTCTAATTTCGTCTTACCAAACAAACAAGACGGACTTCTGACCAATCCGTGAAGTCTTGTGAGGCTGAACCAGGTAGGAAGAATGAATCTATATTTGAGTGTGGATGTTGGTGGCCGGCAGCCACTCAACTGTTCGAGCACAATGATTGGTTCTGATTTGACAAAGGTAGAATGCCTGGTCGAACGTCCAGTACAACAGGTAGCAGGCCTGATCATTTGGCTCCGTGCAGAACGATAAACTAACAATTGCAGCTAGCAACTCAGAAGAGTTTAGTTGACGGGTTTTCCCCCTATACAATCCTAATTATCACCAACTTCACAAATTCAATCCTCAACGCCATTTCCATGTGCTATCTAAACAAACTTCAATATACCAATCCCTCTGTACTTGTACAGATAATACAATACCATGGAAACTCTCTCCATTTTTGATAGAAAATGGAAGTTTTGCATATTTATTAGTCTTGTTATCTTCTTCAACATCTTCATTTTGCACCTTGCAAATCTCCAGAATCTTCATGATGCCTTGTTAACCTTAGCCTCGACCTCCAATAATCTTCTCATGTCCGAGAATCTTGAATTGTTGAAACCATCGACCTATAATGAAAAGGGAAAATGCAACGTGTTTGAGGGACGATGGGTTTACAAGCCAAGGGAAAATCCATTGTATCGTGCATCAAAATGTCCGTTCCTTAGTGATCAAGTAAGTTGCAGAAGAAATGGAAGGCCAGACTTTGAGTACGAGAAATGGAGTTGGGAAGCTAATGACTGTCGAATTCCTAGGTACACTTTCTATCTTAATGTTTGTGTTCTGTTACGATTTCAGACAAAAGTAAAACGCTCTGCCCTTTGAAGCTTTGATGCTATAGACATGTTAGAGAGACTCAGAGGGAAAAGGGTGATACTTGTTGGAGATTCTCTCAACAGAAACCAGTGGGAGTCTCTTGTTTGCCTTCTATACTCGGCCATTCCTTCGTCGAGAGCCCATGTTGATTTTCGAGAAGGCACTTACAAGGTATTCAAAGCAAAGGTAAGTCCAGCCTAAACTCGAAGGTAATACAGTCTTCTGTATGTATTCTACAAGTTGATCTACCTATCCTGAATCTAGAGCTGCTTGTTGGTTTCAGGATTATAATGCATCTGTGGAGTTCTACTGGAGCCCATTTCTGGTGCAACTACATTCAAACGAAGACACTGCCACTAGAGTTTTGAGGATTGATGAACTCGTGGGTTCGTTTAGGCATTGGCAAGGGGCCAACGTTATGGTTTTCAACACTGGCCACTGGTGGGTTCACCGTGGAAAGTTCAAAGCGTAAGTTTGCTTCGAATCTATTTTCTGGTAACAGTCCCAAGAGGACTCTAGATTTTCACATAGGCTAAGGCTAAGGAGCCAATCATGCAGGTGGGACGTTTTGCAGTACAAAGGGAAGTTAATGGACGACACAAAGATAGAATCTGCGTTTGAGATAGCAATGAAAACCTGGGCAAGTTGGGTGGATAAAAATGTAGACTCGACCAGAACAACTGTGTTTTTTAGGAGCATTTCACCAGAACATAAAGGTGACAATTGGTGCTTCAATAAAACAAAACCCCTCATGGAGGAGACCTCATATGTTCCAATATTTCCGAAGTCCATCGTAGAGACTGTGGAACGAATAATAGCCAGGATGAAAACACAGATACAGTATCTGAACATTACAAAGCTTTCCCAGTACAGAATAGATGCACACCCAACAGTTTATACAACAAAGAAAGACAAACAACTGATCGAGAAGAAACTCAAGACACCAGGAATCACTGCTGATTGTAGCCACTGGTGCCTGCCAGGATTGCCTGATACATGGAACAGGTTACTGTATGCATCTATGGTCCTCAAAGGATCAGAGAAGAGTGCCAATTCTTCGCGTTAAGTTTTTGGTGATCTCTTAAGTCAATTTATTAGCCTCATAAGCATTAGCATAGTAAAATGTGTTATCAACAAATTAGCATCGCAAAGTGCAAGAGGATCCAATTTATGTCTCAGACCCAAAATGTGATTGATATCACTTTATGCGCTGATGACAATGTTCAGCATGTAGTATTTAGATAAGATTAGACATCAGAATGAACAAGATTTGAACATATTTTTCTCGATTAATATTGTTCAATCCAGCTTATCAAAGGTACAATGTTTGAATTAGATAGAATAGCGATCCTGGGGTATTCATACAGCACATAATATGAACGAAACAACTCAACATAAAAAAGCAGTTCAAGAGAATCCTAGTGACTCCTTCGACTTGTACGCCACTTAATTTTTATAAGATTTGCATGTCTATTCTATCTTTGGCAATACGGAAACGGCTTCGAATTTTCTAGCAATAATCATCATTGCAAACCAAAACCTCCTCTTAAGTGATTTGGTGTATCCATCCTGAATTTCAACTCATTCAAGGAAAGATAAAAATAGCATCCACAAAGTAGCTAGAAAGATACAAAGCCTCAGACGTTATGAAAACTATCCAGTTACGATGAAAATTGTTAATTTATGAAAAACCACAATAAACAGATCTGTCACGTATATGTTGTATAAAAAAAATTATGTAAAATACCAATATTAGATTGGCCATGAACCATTAACATATAGACTTTTATGGTAGGCATTATATGTCATTGATTTGTTCAGACACTAATTAGAGTAATTTTTGCATTCTCAATTCAACTTGGCTGCCATTATTGACACATTCAAGACAGCATCTTCATCCCATCCGCATGGTGGAAGTCACTAGTTATAGTAGAGGGAAAGCAATCCACTTACAGCAGCAGAAAATCTAGAGAAGCTCCCAGTCAGAATCAGAAAAATTACAACCTCTAAATTTCGCATTGTCAGAGATAATATTTGAACCAGGAACCACCATCTCTGTTCCTTCAATTCCATCTAGATTTCCATATTGGACAACAAGATTGCCATACTCTTCTTTCCTGGACCTCAATTTTGTCAAAAAGGCTTCACGAATCTTTTTCTGAGAGAAAAAATAAAGAGTCAAATATGTGCAGTCGCACACACACACACTCAGAGAGAGAGAGAGAGAGAGAGAGAGAGAGAGAGAGACCTTGAATGATTTCTGTCTGGCTGGTCCTGGAGTAAAAAAACAGAGCTTATCCCCTTCCACCAGGACACATGATTCCTCCAACTTGGATTTTTCATCTTGCATTGTGATATCTGCTCTTTGCTCAACAACTTCATTATTGCGGATGATATCAATATCAAAGTTATCTTCAGCCCCTGCAGAAATATACATCAGTACAGATTTGAAAAAAAGAATAAAGCACCTTAGTAAAAACTTGGCTGAAAGGACAATAAAATTGAGTTCTTGTCCTGCACGTGAATGTACAAAAGGCTGAACGTGCGTGCATCCTTGGCCCTTTGGTTTTTCCTTCTTTTTTTTACTCCACAGAGAAAAATAGAACATGATCATGGCCTAGTGCATTTGCGAACACATACAAAGTTACAGAATTCTGCAACCATTATGATTCATCTAGTCACTCAATTTGATTAGATGCTAGATATAATTATATATTGAATGCAAGTATATGAGCCTAACTTTTCCAACATTGGGAAAATAAGTTTCCATTTTCTACTAACCGAGGGGTGGGTGTTTTAACTATAAGAGGAAATGGATTCATTACCTGCTCTCTTTCATTGTCATCTGCTGCAGTGGCTTGAACTAATTAGAGCAATAGTGGACTACTTAAAGGTATTTTTTTATTTAAAGTCACCTTAACACTTTTTTTTCCAAATAAGTCAACAATAGAAACCTTTCATCCTACCCATCTTAAAAATAGAGAAATCATATACCTTCATCAGAAATGATAACCTCCTCAATACCAGACTTAATATTGCATTTATTACTGCTTATGTTTGAGCCTTGTTGAGAAACTACATCACCATCCAGGAACATACCTGCCGACTAACAAATTGTTATATAGTGAATGAAGTAGAATTAGAAGAAATTAAACTAAAAGTCAATCACGAATAAATACAAATTGATTCTGAGGGCAGGAGATGAGGAGATGAGGTACAAAAAGAAACTTTTCCTTTTGCATGGCACAATAAATTGATAAGATTAGACTGGAAGTGTGGGATTCACCTGGAGCTACACAACTTTCTTTCATTTTACACAATGAAGATGTGTTGCTCTTGTCTCCTGTTACAGGAGTCGTTAGTTCAGATATTTTTGGAGGATCATTGTACTCAGAAATTGTTATGACGCCAACAACAGGAAGTTTATCTACTCCCAATTTTTTTACTTTTTGTACAATAAAACACAGAATAAGCATTTTGAGCAGAAACTTCAGGAGATAAAGGTAAAAGATCATTCACATTACCAAGTCCACTCAATGACAATTTCTTTCCCACATCCTCATCAGCAGTCACTTTATCCTCAGTTGATTCCTTCTTTAACTCGCTATTTCCAAGCATGCTTGCTTTTGGCTTCTCGTTCATATCCGAATGAGCACAAGAGTTAAGAGACAAGTCGATAGCAGCTACTTTCACAGGATCTACACAAGATGGAGGGAGCATATCTTGCATGATTTCTGAATAAAACTTCTTAACACTGACACCGACTTTCTGCACCTGATTTTCCATATACTTAACAGTATCCTGTACAAGAGTGATGAATAAACATTGTAATCATATAATTAAAGAGATATGCATCAGAAAGAAAACTATGAAAAATGATTTTAGCTAACAGTTTTTTTTCTTTTTTTTTTTGGGGGGGATTAAACTTTAATTCCCAGCCTATTTGAAATAGATCAAGTAGATCCGAACCTTCAATTTGTAGTAAATGGGTCCACAACTTTTCATTTTTGTAGTACTTGGATGTCCAGTGGATGGTGGCGGGCTGGAGGTGAGGGGCGGCTGGCAGCAAGGGAGCGACTGGTGGTAGGGCTGGGGGGACAATGGTGGGGTGGGCCAAGGGTGCAGGCAGGAGGTGGCTGGGGACTCAAGTGGTACAAAAATGAAAGGCTGCAAATTAAAGGTTGGAGACCTACTTGCTCTATTTCGTAAAAGTTGGGGATCCCCTGTGATTTTCCAACATGATAAGTTTTGACAATGAATTAATGCCCACGTGCAATTGGTTTCTATGAGAAAAATGTACAACAATCCAACTTGTTTCTTTAGCAAAAATAAATATTTCGATGAAAAGGAATATAAGATCCGGTTGTGGAGATTTTCCTATCAAATTAGATATTAATTTTGAGATACTATTAAACACTCTTAAATTTTTGTAAACATTACATAAGAGTTAAACAACAAAATAATAAAAGATCACACACAACAAATTCCCATTCAAGAGGACATCGTGCACAATCAACACTTGACGCATAACGACAAGATCGGTGACAATCGTCACAAGTTCATATCTAAAACTCCTGAAGGAGAGAAGAATGGGAAATAAATAAAATATACAGCATCAAATTCTGCTATTTACAGTAGTAACTGGTGTTGGTCAAACTCATCCAAAAGCTTAGGGGACTCACTAGACTGTAAAGAACCCACTTTATAACCTGAGTTTGCAATGTTGGTTGCCAGAGAATTATGTGAATGGTAAATGAGGAGGTGAGTAGCAACAACACAGGCTTAAGCATTCTGGGCTAGTTGGCTATGTTGCCAAGTGCCCTTGCTTCTCAGCAACAGGGCACCCCGGCGAATATTCCAATTTCCAACAATATCCTATACATGCTTGATGCAGGTCTACATGTGACAGTAACTACTTTCGGTAAAAATTTAACTTTAGGAAAATCCAACATTGAAAAGGAGTCACTAAGCTTTACAAGACAGGGAAAAAAACATAATCTACAGCAAAGGCATGAGTTACAGAGGAAGGTAGAAAAAGATGGAAAAAGAGTCTATACCTGGTACATAACCTCTTCCACCTCCAAACACATAGCTTCAAACTTCTCATATATATTTCCAGCCCAGGGCATAACTTTAAAATCCATGTCAGGCTATTATTTGATGCCACCTGGCTTTACTCGGTCCAAGTTCGAAGATGAAGTCACTACCCAACTGCAAAAATACATATGGAGTTGAGACTTGCATAAAATGCATTGTTCTGAGTACAATAAAATTTTCCAGCATAAGATAATGTGTTATTCTTGCAGAGAAAAGGCCTCTAATGAAGAGAGAGACCACCAAATGCTGAAAACAATCAACAGCTAAGCACAGTTCATGGTGACTACATAGTATCCTATGTTGCTAACATCTATTAAGACAAATTGAAGAGGAAGTGTCTTTGACCTGCTCAACACTACTCATCAATCAACTATAAGCATTGTTGAATGATAAGATGTCATAGAATATAAAATTTAAACAACAAAGGAAATGTGTTCTGGTCCCTAACCCACATAAACCACTCAGCAGCTGCAATTTGCAAGTTAAACAGCTACACGGCATAACACACTGACAAAAAGCAATACCTCAATCATTTTCCATACGGCAAAATAAGGAAACAAGGTTCATAGCCGATTGGCGTAATAGGATATATTATATCAACAAAAAATATAATAAGAGCACTTACAATTTCAAGTTATTAGCTATGGAGGTCTCCAATTTAAATATGCAACAGGTACATTCACATGGTATAAATCTAAATTGTAGATAAGCATAGAGGTCGGATGAGCTAGATACAATTGAAGCCAATCCAGAAATCTCTGTAAACAGTAGTTAGGGTTCATGAGGTAGAATCATGTGGGAAAACAAAGAAAATCCGACTTTCTTGTAGCTTTCTTAACATTTAGAATTGCAGAACCCACCTTTTCTGAGAAGAAACAATTGTCAGTGTTGAGAAAAGCTAAGAAAGTGATGGTCACAATATTAACTCCACTGGACATGCTTAAATAAAAGACATAAATAAAATAAAAATCCAGGATCTCTAGAAATTAAAGAGATATATTGCATGCAAAAACATAAGAACTGTGAAGAAAACAAAGTAACAACCAATCAACCTTAGACCGCAGACAAATTTTATCTGGGCACAAAATAAATAAATAAAAGATTTATACCAAATATCTTTTCAGTCAATAGCTGCTGCTGGTATTGATATTTATCTCCAAAACACAAATATCAACCTCCTTGTGTATCAAAGAAATGACTGGAAATTTGGAATTGACATGTAACTAACAGGACTACTTACTAAACAGAAACAAAGAACTAAAGACCCTTCCCCCGCTTCCTTTTTTCATGGAGCACACAATTCCGGCGAAAATGCTAAAATCTTCATAAGGCTCCTTTTCCTTTTTGCCAGGGTGCAAACCTAAGGTATTGATTAGTAATCCTTAACTTTTCAAGGAATCCTTCATCAGTGGTTGTGAATGACTGATTTTTTCAACCTTTTCGACCTTGGTTCTCGCATAGAATACCTCCGAGGTAGGTCTTTATTAATTAGTAACTCCAGAATAATGAACTAAGAATTCCCTTTACTATATGATACATCTCCGAGATAGAACTTTGCACCAAGAAGACAACTTTTGGGGGAACTCTTTTCATGCGTTTGGGGTACTTCAAAATTGTAATTTAAACGCGATACCAAGCCATTTGGAAATGGAGTTCTTGTATGATCAAGATAATTAGGAGTTCTCATTTCACCAAAATTTCCCAAAAACCCATAAAGAAAATCATCAAATATAAACAATAGTAAAGTCAAATTCTTTACCCCAAATTCTATCTTTCCAAGAACACAATTTTATTATACTGGCAAAATCAACCACACACACACAAAAGTAAACAGAGTTACTTTAGTACTAAAACCAAACACCAGTTTTCATCAGACAGTAGCTAAAAGCATACAGAAAAGCTTTGGAAAAAGTAATAACATTCGCACAGAATTTACAAAGAAAACGGTGCCAAAATAAAACTTAGTAAAAGTTGAAACAGATTACAGAAGCACTTACGAACAGAGAAAATTGTGATGGCCCCCAGAAGCACAAATCTTGATAATGAATTATTATTATCTAAAGTCTTAGCTTTTAAAAAGCGAGAAATAAACGGAAATATAATTAATAATAATGAGAGAGAGAGAGAGAGAGAGAGAGTTTGAGTTGAAGAATGAGAACTGTAGAGACGGAGATCACCTGGTTTCTTTTGGACATGGATTATTCACACGTTTACTAGAATTAATCACTGAGGTTGCTGCCAAGTTACGAGTTAGTTTTCAAAGTTTTTCTCCGACCATATCAGTCGCTAAAGTTAATTAACACTTCCAATTGTTCAATCTGTTAATGACATTAGCTCCCGATCTAATGCGTCGGCTGCTAAATGACAATGTTAAAATAAACGACACGTTCGTTCCAAGTAGATGTTGTTCTAATTTTGTCGTATTTTTAAGTTAATGGAAAAGAGAAAAGATGTTACCACCAATCAGGTTTTGCACCACAGATTTTCAATTTTACATAACATCTTGTTAGTCCATGTTACCATTTAAGAGCTGACACACAAGTGACCAACATAGAAGTATTAGTTAATTTTAGTAAATCTTTTGGTCAAAAAATCAATTTAAGGACCAATTTAAAATTTTCCATAACTTCAGTGACTAATTGTGAAATTAACTTAAATAAATACTAATATTAGGATCCTAAAGTTTCTTTTTCAAAATTTCTATGTTTTTATTCAAATAAGAAAGACACTTGGAGTCTTGGAACATCATAAAGGGTTTGACTTGCCCATATTTTAGTCATCCTAAATAATGATTTAGGAAATTAGTGCACACATTGATTTGCACCTAAAATGAAGATCTCAATTTCTTTTCTCAACTTCTTGTTACAAAGAATGTCCCATCATTAACCTAATAAGAATTAAGTCGAGCATAAAATTAACAATTTTAATTTTTATCAATTTTTTAACTATACATTTTACTAATTTTTATTAAAATCTGCTAAAAAACTGATTTTACCAAAATCAAACAAGCACCAAGTCTAAACGTGGAACAACTTGATTGCTTGATCATAATTTATCAAGAAGTCCTCGTCCTAAATAAAAAGAAAAATGAAAGAAAATTTGTTATTAATCTCAAGTATTACACACCAAGTGAATTACATCACAAGATGTACCCCATATCTAGA
This sequence comes from Forsythia suspensa, assembly GCA_023638005.1. Taxonomy (NCBI): domain Eukaryota; kingdom Viridiplantae; phylum Streptophyta; class Magnoliopsida; order Lamiales; family Oleaceae; genus Forsythia; species Forsythia suspensa. The sequence goes on from CM042663.1 coordinate 1,455,078, forward strand.
ATTCCACAATCAACATATTGTTTTGCTTATTATACATTTGCCCTAAGAGAAACGTACACTCAAGACATATTTAGTAAGTTGAATTGAATACTATTAAATTTAATTAAACCAAAAAAAAAAATTGAATAAAAATCTTACATGTTGTCCAAACCAATATTATTTAATATTGTATGCCAATTTGGGAATTGGTGCATAACACATCACACCTGATCACTTGGTAAATTTCTATATGATACCAGTTAAACAAGAATTTCAAAACTGAGGAATAAAAAATCTTAAAAGCAAATCTTATGAATGTAAAATATAAGAAATTGATCAAAACATCATAGCAATGTATGTGAAACCTTTATATATATATACTAAACCCATCAAACATGGAAACAACTCAAAAAATTGCAAGTACAAAGAAATCAATTCCAAGATTGTGTTATCCAGCTGCTTGAAAATCCCCAAAATCATCATCCGGTATATCTTGGGAATTTTGGGCTTCAAGAGATCCTGATTCTTTTGAGTGTTCTTTCCCAGAGTCTGATTCGTCAACTTTAGAAGTTTCATCAAGACTAAATTTGGTGGGCGATCCCGAGGGAGAATTTTGAGCAGTAACAATAGGTGAGGGGGGTGCAGACGGAGACGGAGGCGGAGGCAATTTGATACCTACAGTTGTTTCTTTCTTGTTACCCTTGTCCTCCAATGAAAGATTATTCAAGCCTTGTTCAAAGAACTTGGATTTTATGTTCCCACCACCTTTCTGTTGAATACCGAAAAGCGTATCATATCAGAAGATGTATATGCAACTATAGGGAAAATTCAAAAAGACGACAAGAGAGCAATTTACATTCTTTAATTGAAGCACCAAGGTCTCCCCATCTTTTAAACTGTAATCAACTGAAGAAGTATTCTGGTGTTGCTGTTCCATCTCTTCGGCAGTTTTCTTCTTATTCAGGTACCTTTCGACAGTCAATGAAAGAAAATTAACTAAATATATATTATAAAAGAGCTATCATGCTATATAGCAGGAACTTGTCTAGAAGCATATCACTGCCCTACCAGCCTCCCACCCCTAAATTCTCAAATCCACACCCCCAAAAGCAGGGAAAGATGAAACATATATCCCAGGAAAATAAATAATAAAAACAACACTCATAATGAAAAGGACTATGGAAAATGTGAGTATGGAGGACTCAAAAAAAGTACTTCATATGGTCATGGAGGGCAGCTTGGAAGTCATAAGCTTCAGGCCTTTCTCGAAATCCTAAACCAATGAAAGCATGGCGCAGGCGTCCATCTGTATCAATTTAAATCAGTATCATTCCAGTATTATTGTCTCCATATGTAAGAAATAAATAACTCAAAAGAAGTCAGGATATAGGCCAATATGTGGAAACAAGCATGTAACAGATGCCATGATCTGAAGTTCAGTTGTAGCTTCAAAATGAGAGAGAGAGAGAGACATGATGGAACATGTGAAGCAGCTAGAAGTACTCCTTTCACATCCTTCAATTCTAGTTCACGAATTATGATGGAACATGTGAAGCAGCTAGAAGTACTCGTTTCACATCCTTCAATTCTAGTTCACGAATTAATTGGGAAAGCACAATAGAATGATTCAATATCTGCTTCTTACTATCCTACAGTTTGAGGTTCATGTGAGAAACAAAGACTAAAAGATCATATTCCAAAGTCCACAATCTACCATGAACATAATCGTAGAAGTCCAACCCCACTCGATATCCTCGTCTTTAATTTTTTTATAGAGACACCTGAATAATTCCTGGAAAGACCCAGAAGTGTCACTAATGTAAGAAAAATAAGGAAAAAAAGGCTGTTGTCCACCTTGCTAAATTAGAGGTTTCGAAGGTAGCTTATGCAGTCACAAGTTTACCTGTTGCTTTAAGGTTTTGCGCTCAATGCTTCCACAACTAAATTGCTTAACTAAAATCATAACAGAATGGAGGAAGGGATCAAAAGAACATGAGGACAAAAGGGGGACATGATTGGTCTCTTTCAAGATGAAATATGGTCGACATCAAGTTACTGACTCATAGTAAAACTTATCCAATGTGATGATATGAAGAGAAAAAACAGCGTCTTGATCTTCTTCTCAAGAAATAATTATCGAAGTCCTAACAACATGGTATCGTGGCAGCCTCATATCATGTCTATTAACCAGCCATCAATGCAAACATTTTTAAGATAGCAAGATATGAGCAAAAACACCAAAGACGCAAAACTGGCTTCATGAAAATTTTGATGGCACTCTGTCAATCTTCTTTAAGACCCAGGATGTGGGTTGGAGGAATTGGTTTCAGACCAGTCTGCAGAATGTGAAGGTATCTCCTCCAAATAACTAGAACAAAATATTTTGTGCAGGTTTGCCTCTGCATTACCTTGATGGAATAGAGAAAGGTTGAACTAACATATGTCTAAATCATGAGTTGATACGCAGAGAAGGAAAATAAGAAATGAATGGTAAAGTACATCTAAGAGATAAGGACACATTTAATTAGCTAGTGATATCTACGCCAACCTTGAGAAGCAATCAAAACATGCTTGATTTCACCCAGAAGTTCTAAGCAACACCTAAATTGCTTCAGAAGTACAAGGTGACTTGACTACAGGGAAGTTTCTTTTGTCCCTTTTATGGGATGTCATCCGGGTGCCACGTGGATGAAAATTTTCAAATAACATACCGTCTAATATGCTAAAAACTAATGCATATAAATGTCCTGGAAAATGCAATACTCGGCATTTCTTACTGCAATGTCCACAAAACGGATCAATCGAAGTATAAAATAACAGGAGAGACATATATTGGCGTGCCATCCAGGTGAATAAAGACATACAGTAATATGTAGTGTCACTCAACCCTCTTACTGCAATATTTGTGACACTAATCAATAGAAATAGTCCCTTTTTTCACTGCAAATGCTATAAAAGAACACCTAGATAATTACACTATGAGCAGAGATACTTCTTGCACGAAGATATAAGATTGGAATATTGGCTCTTATGCTGTGGATCATTAGATTGTCATGCACATTCGTAACTGAACTGCCTATGTTGGGAACAGTGGGAAGACAGAAAGAAAATTCAAGTGATATGGACCTCATACAGAAATAAAATATTGTTGGATATGGACCTCATACAGAAATAAAATAAAATACCAGTTCATTAACATGAGAAAAATAAAACTTGTAATGAAAGAAAATAAGTTATAAGAAGAGAGGGCAGTTATATTTTACCAATATTCTCTTCTACCCGAAGAACGAAATATCTGCAGTAATATAGAATTAACAAAACGAGTTAGAGAGAAACAAAAGTCGCTGGTTTTTAAGTCATGAAAATTGGTATATAAAAATATCAGAAGTCCCAAAATGAAACACCACACCACTTTTAAGCATTTAAAAAACCGTTCTCCTAACAAGTGACATCAATTTTATGACTAGTTTTGCAAACCTGCTGCTATCAATTACAGGCTCCACAGGATGTGGCTCCCCATCTCTCAGAAATGCCCGAGCGTACAATTCACCTATTTTGGACATAATAGTGATTAAAAAATACCAACTACATTATTAAGAAAAATTAGGGTAACTTGTATCGAATTCTACAAAATCTACCTGTCTTCTTATCTTCTAATCGGATAATGCATTCTTCTCCTTTGCTAATAACTTTCAGAGTGCCTTCCCATGCCCATTTATTAACATTCCATTCATCAGCCCTACAAGAAAGAAGAACACAATTATATTTTCAACCCCCATCCATGAAATGAAGTTCCAGTAACATGTCATCTACATATCCACAATCTAGTGCAAATTTTAGAACTAATGAAAAGGTGATAACCATAACCTTGCAGCAAGCTCATTCATTGGAAAAATAGAATTAGATATGTACACACTCAAAAGTGTAGCCAAATAGACATCCAATGGCCATTGCTTGGTTGATTCAAATGGCTTTTGTTTTATTTATTTAGACGAGTTTCAAACAAACAAAGAACATGAAAATAAAATATTTTCAAATCAAAACATGAAGGTAATTTAATCTTTTCTGGACTACAATGCTAGACCCCCCTACCCCCTTTGATTGGGAATTGTTGTTTGCAGGTTTTTGAGTTAAGATTGTGCTTGCAATGTTTCGAAATTTAAGGTTGATGAATCAAGCGGAAGAAATGAAGAAATAATTCTGAGTAAGTTGTGATGTAATTGCAGTCGCAGAATAAAAATTGTAATCAAAAATATATTATACCAGCCTTTCAAGAGCAAAATAAAAGTGCATGCCCTACAAGGTTTCCTCCTCCTCCGATTTATAGGGTTTGTATTACCATTTGATTCCTCCCCCCTTACTACAAATGTAAAACAATGTATGTGCAAAGACAATGTATTTAAATGACTGTGATACACGAATTGAATGTGGCCTTCCATTTCCTTAGGCGGAATCATCCCCTTCTTGGGCCGGTGATACACGAATTGAATAGAGGGCTTATCATACAACTCAAATCAACAAAGACTTATCCATACTTATACGTAGTCGGCTACATGGATCCTCTTTTTCACTATGCTGTGTCAAGAGCCACATCCAAGGCTAAATCACAAAAGCTCAAATCTTTTATCTTTTTCATAATTACCTTATTTTAGGTAGGCCTCTTCCTCAAGATTTCCCATTTAAACTATTCATAACTGGTGTATCTAGCAACCTTCATCGAATAAGTCCCAAACCTTGAATGGCACACTATTTATATTCAACGAGTGCCAGTTTAACCAACTTGCAAAAAATGTTATTAACTCTATCACTTCAGGTTATTGTAAATTTCTCTTAAGATTCTCATCCCATCAACACTCAATTTATTTAATTGTTTCTTAATAGCTAAATATTCAGTTCCACATCACTGGTCTTGTTGTAGCAGTCTTCTTAACTTTAACAGAAACTGATAAAATTTGACTGCAAACATTTGAGATAAATTGATAAACAATGTTGTGCTTTCTATTTTTTAACATGTCCCATGATGGAAAGAGTGCACAATGAACAATCTTCGCTTTTCATATTGAACAAGCTTATTGACTATAGGATGAAATAATGTTGCTTCTTTGCAAGTTGTTCACCCCATCACAAATCCAATCATAGGCAGCAAACACTAGTGTTCTCCAATATAAGCCTTCAGAGGAAAGTTCTAAATACGAGGAATTATCACAAGGTTATGAGAAACTTATATTGAATTACTGGTCTTCTTTCTCTCAAAGGATAAAACGCAAGAGAATTATTTCCTCTTAGAATAAGACCAATATCCATGAAGATGCACCCATGAGAACATTAAAGCCATGACCACCATGTGCACAGTGGTGACAACTTCATAATTAAACTTGCATTTTTGTGTTTACGAACCCTTATTCGAAAGAAGTTACAGAATAGAGTTAAAGAAGGAACCATATACTACGGGAATAAAAAACAAAACTTCTGCAAATTCAATAAATACTAGTATACTATAACTGTACAGGCAACATGAACAAGCGGTGCCCCCATGGATATTTAGGATGAGAAGAATTGTCCAGCCAAGCTTATGAAACATTTTTTTCTTTTCAGGAGACAAACCTGAAGGAGTCAGTATCATGCTTCCATTAAAGAGGCCTGTGTCTGAAATGACAGAGCACTTGAAGAGGGAAAGGAAATAATATACATGAGTTCTTAAGGGGACTTTAATTTCAAAACAATATCTAGATAATATTTGTGAAAATTTCCCACCTTTGATGTGGGCATAAAGTATAAGATCAATTGGGTCAATGCAAAATCAGGGACTCACAAGAACACGAATTTTCCAAACATCTTGGACAAGATCAAGGGGGATCTCATTGTTGCATAGCTCTCATGTCGGCAGTCTCACACTAGAAACCACATGACTGTCAATGCCAAGGTCTAAGCTGTCTCGTCTTATACAGGGCATTAGTCCCAAACTGACAGGATTTAATCTACAAGGGAGGATAATAGATTAAATCAATTTTCTTTTAATTTTAAAAAATATGGTTTCAAATTACAAATTTTTCTGAGTGTTCATTTTAAATTACATTTTATTATATAAATCTTATGCCTCCACTGTCTCATATTACATAAGATGCTTTTCCAATTGAAACTAACCAAACTGAAGCATTGCTTGCATCCTCTTCGCTTCATCAATAAAAAGGAATCGCTCAAGCAACTAGCTATTCCTACAGGCTACAGTGGCTACACTTTAACTCTTCAGATGTCATTGGCTTTCACTCTTTATCTTTTCCTTTTTGCTTACCTCAACCTTTACTTTTCTCTTCTATAGTATGTAATCACTTTAGCTTCCATGATAGTTCATCCCAAAACAAACAAGAGGAAGTCAATGTATTATATTACCTATAACTCCAGAGTATCAGTTATATTTAATGCAAAGCTTCAGAAGTTGTCTCTTCAAGCTGAGCATTTCAAAAATTATTCTTTGAGTCTTGTTGAACATTATATCGATTTCAGATTTGGACAAGTTTGTCGGGATGCAGGTATTATCTTCTATTTGATCTCCTGGTTCTTCAAAATGCCTTTATTACCCAGAAGTATGGGCCTGTTTGGTATTATGGCCAATGGAAACATAACAGATAAAATTTGTCTTATTCTGTGTAGGTAGAATTGATGTTCGGATACACTTTTATCAAGATTATAATATAAAACAAAAATGAGTATAAGTTTTATTTTCGAAAAGAGGAGGAAATTTTTTTTTTCATCCAAATAAAAGTTCGCTCAATTTTTTTAAAAGATACTATACCCTTTATAATATATAACAAATCTATTTTGGACATCCATATCCTAGATTAATCGCCGCCTCCGCCGCCTGTCGTCCGCCGCTCCCCGCCCCCGCCCTTGCCCTTGCCCTTGCCCTTGCCCACGCCCACCAACCAACCGCTCCACCCATTTTTTCTCTTTTAATTTTTTTTATTTACTTCTTTTGGTTTAATTAAGAATAAGGGTAAAGTTGTCTTTTTTACAAAAAAGTTGACTCTTATACCTAGTTAAACCAAACAAGATAATAATAGATAATTTTATCCACAAATTAAACAGACAATATGGTGAGAGAAAATACACGATTATGGTGGATGCCCGAAATATTGACAATAAAGGCCTTTTCTCCTTAATAAATTACCAAAATGAAGCATGCACATGAAATGAAATTAAACAAACACACATCAAGAAACAAAAGCTGATCACGGATTTGGACATTGGAAAGACAACCTGTAAGAAGCTACAGTTTTCCGTGGAGGTATCTGCAAGATCAATATAAAGAGAAATATTAGGTTGACATCAAAGTAACATGCCACCCACATAAGATGCTAAAAGGAACCTCAAATGTCATATGTACTCAGTTCAGTTTAAGATTACACGTGACACCATTAAGCAAGTCGATTAAACATGCAATAGCATTCCAATGACCAAAGTTGTCAGGATCATAATTTTGAATCGGATTGGTCAAGGGGTAGCGGATCGGATCGAGGTTGGTAAGATTCAATTAAATATTAATTATTTAAAATATTATAATATAGATAAACGTCAAATATTCTTAATAACAAATTAACAACTATAATTAACTAAAAGCAAACAATATAAACCAAGGTTGCAACTATTTTATAAAGGTCCATAATTAATTTCTGAAATACAATGAAAGTCAATTAAAATCATAATCAAATGAATCAAAACCCGAAATCAAAGTATGCTTCTATTTAGATTATTTTTAAGATCAAAATTTTAACTCCAATTAATTTTTATTTGACAAACTTACAAACACCAATCACTATAGATATCTACACAAATTACACAACCATAAATCTTATGAACAATCACAACATTATGAGTTTAGAAAACCAAGTCTAATTCTACAACTAATTTGCAACAAGCTAATTTGAAATTCAATCCAAAATAAGAAAAAAGCAAAATACATATAAATTAAAAAATAAAATACATATGAGAAATCAAAGAAAATGTAGAAAGAAATATAATGAACGAATGAATGTCATCGTCGATTTCCACAAGAGGCTATAGAGAACGAAGGATAAAAAATTTCAAATTAGGGATTCTAATTTTTGTCGTTTTATTTTGCTTTTTTTTTTTTTTTTGATTTGGGCTTTTAATTCAAAATGAAACTTAGCCCAAGTGCCCAACAATCCAACCTACTTAATTCATTAAAAATGATTCTCAAAAGTCCATAATGATTTAAAAAAAAAAAAAAAAAAAAAGGAGGATCGTTAATATTGTTAGAATCATTAGAAATCAATAAAGTAATTATAAGATTCTAAAATTTTAAGATCCTAGGACCGGATCATTTTATCATTTGGGATTCTAGAATCGTAGAATCGTAAGATCCTAATCGAGAGTTTAATGCACATGACAGTTGTTTGAGCTTTTAATAATGAACTTAATCTCATTACGTATCGGTTAGTTTAACTTTACATGGCTGATGTATATTCCAAATTGCATTAATTTAAATGTTTAATTATGGAGTCACAATAGATGATCATGTTATCCAAAGAGCGATGGGTTTAGGTGTTTATGTTCGATTATGTAAAAAAAAAGAGCAAGTGAGGAGAATGTAACACATAAGACTAAAGTGGTTGGATGTAATGGAGAACCGGTATAGGGATTCTATTTGATAGGAATTCTCCTAAAAGGTTAAAATACAAGTTTCATAGAATCGTTACTAGACGCAGTACGCTTTACGAGTATTGGCTGTCATGAAAATGAGGATGATGTTAAGATGAATGTGTGGCCATACTAGTACAAATAAGATATTGAGAATACATGTTAACAAGCGTGAGTTGCACCAACTGAGATTACATTGAAGGAAAGACGATGTAGGATGTGGGGTAATGTCTTGCATAGACCTAAAAAAGCTCCCATTCACCATTCATAGACCTTAGGCAGTGGAATATAGAAACTTCTATAATTGTGATTAGCCCTTAGTTCTGAGTTATGAATTTCCATGTCTTTGGAGTATATTTTTCAGAATAGGATGACGGATCAAACTCCTAGATGAAGGCAAAATTGAAGAAAAAAGTACCACCCATATTGTGGTTCCGAGCTTGTGCTGAAGACAATAGACTAAAAGCTGCCAACATATAAAACAAAGGGCATATAAAGATTCACATTCCTAGAATCTCCTATCCTGAAACTCAACCATCAAACCCCATCAAATAAATTAAATGCCTCATAACACTTTTCCGATAAACAACATTACAATCAAAATCTACAGGACCAGCATCCATATTAAGACAGACTTGTTCCTGTTGTTGCTTCCAGTTCATGAAGAGAACTTCACATCCTGTTCCCTAGGCACAAAACACATTGAAAACCATAATTCCACCGCCTTTAAAACAATTCAACATTGCCTTATCTCCTTGATTCCTCTGAAAGTTCTCATATATTTACTTTTTGTAAGTCACTCAAACAGCTACTAAATTATCAGCTTTCACAAAAATCACCTTCTTTACCAAAATGTAGGCGAAATTTCCAAAATCTATACCCTCAGTTAACTAAAAACTAATCACCAGCTACAAGACTACAATCTTCAATATTTCCCAGACCTTAGAAGTAATATGATTTAAATTGAACAGTATAAACACATAAATTCTCAGAACTTACGCTGAAATATTCAATCATTTGCCTCTTTTCCAACTACTCACCATCTACTAAAAATAAATAAATAAATAAATAAAAACCCAATTGAGAGTGAAATAATTGTACAAAACGCCAGCCTAAATTTATCATACTGAGCTCTAAAAACAAACATGGTTCCAAAACCCTTCCGTCATTCAAATCAAAAACCCAGAGAAAGAGAAACGCGTAGAAAAGGAAATTACCAAATACACGTAGCATTCAGATACTTGAAATAGAACCAGCTCAATTGCTTCTTCTACTTCTTCTTCTTCTTCTTCCTTTTCTTCTATATTCTTTTCCTTTTCCATTTGATCCCTTTATTCGAAACCGAATTACTATCTAATTGAAATGAATCTTCAATGCAATTGCCTTCGATCTGAACTCTAGGACTATAGAGCAGAAATTCCGGGACCGAATTGTTATTTTGTAAAATCTGCGGGGGTGTTTTCGAAGTACAATTTTGTGCTGGTTTTGCCTGTAGTGTATGTTTATAGCATTATATACAGTTGTTCAGAGACCGTTGATATATTAGATTAGTCTATAGCCGTTGGATGTGTTGACTTGCTATGCATGTTTGTTTTAAGTAGGTGGATCGGATTGCGGACTCACGAAGAAAATGAAGATCCAATTATTCTCAGCATATACCTAATACCCTTTACTAATAAATTGTATTCAATAATTTATTGAAATATAAACTAACATTTTAGATAAATTACTACAAATAATATGTTTTACTTTCTAAGGATGCAAAATATCCTGCTCTACCCCGTCTCGTGGTGTCTTGTCGCACTTCGAATGGAACAATGAATTTCTGTCTCATTAGGTAATCGAGACTGGGAAGACAATTATAGTCTCAGTTTCAAATTCTCCGAATTCACTCCGAATATTTTTATTTTATTTTATTTTTATATTTTAAAATTTAAATTATATTTAAAAAAATTAATTATTTAAACGAATCGGTATATTAGGATATTTTAACCTTCACTCCACCCCCTTTGCCATCACTTTTTCTATCGAGGGACTTGACTCCATCAAAAAGTTATTTGTATCATGTAATATGGTATGTGATAAGAGTGATTTTACGCTTATCTAGACCGTCAAAAGTGGACGATTATAAGTACCCTTTAGTAATTTTCGACTTAATTGTGTGTTGATTTAATTGTTTTAGGTCAAAACCCAAGATCGAATAGAATTAAAAAAAAACAAAGCAAAATATGCAAAAAAAAAAAAAAAAAGACTAAAGGCGTACGAAGACTTAGATATGGGGATTAACTTGCAAATATCTAAAAGTTGAAGGACTTAGGTTGCAAATAAAAGATGACTAAATTGAAATGAAATAAGAAATTAGAGGACTAAAGAGGACAAAATCCAAATTTTAAGGATTTGGGATGCAAATAAGAGACTAGAGAGGAAAAATGACAAATTATGAAGTGGGGACAAAATAAAATACACATTAAAACTTGGAGGACTAAGTGTGCAATTTGGTGATTGGAACTGAATTTGGAAATTTTTTACTGTCAATGCGCGGCTTATTCGTCTGAATTATTTGACTTATTTTCAACTCTAGTCAGAGCTTTTTTTGTCTTTTTCACGTACATGAGTTTCAAAATTAGTAAAACACTATATAAAAACATAACATATGTCAAAAGAAAGTTGTTGAATCTTTAGAACAGAAGAGAAGAGAAAAGGGAAAAAGAACGGCGAAGAACAACCAAGATTTTAAATATTGGAATGTGAAGACGAAGATTTCTTGGTACAAGATTTTCAAGCTCTTTTCATCTTTTATTCAAGATCCGGGTTATGTATTCAAATCTTTTCATCTTGTCTTTCTCCCGAATAATGAGTAGCTAAATATTTAATTTGGATAAACGGTGTAACCTAGTTTAATTCTTTATTTTCGACTCTCAATTTTTGCTTATAAATTAATTATGTTTTGATTTTACTTCTTATCTTAATGTTTGAAATAATTGACCATTATTTGTCATTGATTTGTGGATTATAATGAATTGAAAAGTAAATTATTAATTTAGACCACATAGTAAAATCCGGTAATTAGATAAAAGATAAAGATACGTTTTTATTATAGTCGCATTCTTGAATTGAATTCTTAGGCGATTTAGTGCATCTAATTGAGGACCATTCTAATTTTATAAGTTGACTTAATTAGATAAGACTAATTTGAACTCGAGAGAAGTAAATTATGTTAATTTCATAAATTCGATCGAATACAACATTATGAATAAAATCTTTAGATGAGAAATTAGAGATGATAACTATGATGAACTCGTGAATCCAAATTCTTCAACCATCATTCTTAAATAATTATTGTTATTTGCTTTTACATAAGTGATTATATTTTTTTTTTAAATTGATAGTTACACGTTTAAATCTTCAAATCTGTTATAAACTAAAAAGAATAATAAACGAGAATAGAGAGAAACTATGTATTTCATTATAATAAAGGATCCATATATATAGGGTTTCAAATACATGTAGACTAGGTAAGAAATTTCTAAATATGGTTATCAATATTGTTTTCCATATTTTACAACACTCTCTATTTGATGACTATTAGTACAATAACTGCCTCGCTAAAAATTTTGTTTGATAAAAACTCAGTAGGACAAAATATCAAACGAAAAGAAAAAAAGAATACAGTTAATTGTAAAAGTTTTTGGAGTATTAAGAAAATGTTGCCTCATTAAAACCTTGCCAGGAAAACCTAGTATGACAAAACCTGGACTAAGGAAAAAGAGTACAACTACTCCTCCTAATTTCAATCAATGAAAAAAGCTTGTATCGAGCTATCCATATCTTATGCGTCAATGTCTTCAATACCACAATCTTTTAAAAACTTGTATAAAACAATTCTAATGAAATGTGCTCCTTGTTATAACCTTCAAGCAGTATCATCTTTATACACTATCTCTTGTTGACTGTAGTCAGCATAATAGTCTGATGCAATTATATTAAAATCCGATCTTGTTGTTGTTCCCTTCAAAGGTCTCATATACAATTTACAACACACGGGAGTATAACCATAGGGTTATGATGAGGGTAAATATTTTGTATGTTATGGATATCCATAACTATAACATTTATATCACTTCCAATTGGATGTCATTTACATAAATATTATGCCTCGTTAAAACCTTAACTTCCAATTGGATGTCATTTACATAAATATTATGCCTCGTTAAAACTTTACTAGAAAAAAACCATGTGGGAAAAAATTTTAGTGAAAGAAAAAGAGTACATAATTCTTTTAATATGCCATGAAAGTTGCCTCATTAAAAACATTGCCAAAAAAACTCAATGGGAGAAAACCTTGGTTAAGGAAAAGTGTACAACGCGTATTTACTCCCCCTCATTATAATATCACTTCAGATCTTTACTTTGATCGATTAAGTTCTAGAAAAGTTGAACTATATGCTTAAGGCATATTAAATCTTCCAGAGATTTATATACATAGTTTTATTAGTCATACCAAATGAGTTGGTTATAACAATATACATTATATGCATATATGTCATCCATTGACAGGCTAACAAGATATCGACTTATGATTGTTTTACATAAGCCTTTGCGAAATTCATAATGTTAAAAGTCGTGCATTACATGCTACGACTTCATTTAGGTGCTCGGACTATAGGTCCAGAAACTTCAAGTTTCTCTAGTCAGTTCAATTTACTTGAATTGCATCTTTTCATTTGGCCAATTAATTCTTTGACAGATTTCTTTTAATATCCTCGCAACCTTTCATAATATGAAGCATTTCTTTATATACAAAAGTGTTGTCAACAACATTTATTTTTGAATCCATTTCTTTCTCATAACGACATAATTTAATGAGATCTTTTCGTTTTATTATTTCAGCTAGCTGAACCTCTTCTGGAGTTTTTATAATTAGTTATGTCTATATACACTCCAAGAGTATACACATCCTCAATAGAACAATCTTTATAATTGGCTCCATTTTTAATTTGAGAATTTTTTAGAATTAAATATCACCACGCTTCAGGCGTGTCATTAATTTACCAGATATAATGTTAATGGATTGTCCTTCAAGGACGTTAATATAAATTGGAGCATTTAGAGCTGGTATATGAGATTTGATTTAATCTATTTGGTCAGTAAATGCATCTGTCAATTGTATAACTTAAAAATGAGTTATTTATCGAACTTCTAGTTCATATTGTCTTGTGCAAGGATATAGAAAACTTAATATGCTGCATTTTCATGTATTCTTTCTAGCTACTTAATTTCTCTCCCCTAATGTTGAGAAAATTGTCTTATCAAAATGACATTCGAAAAACTGTATTATAAAATATCACCCGTTAGGACTTAAAATATGTTATAATGTTCCAAACTAAACATGTATTCTCAATATTTTTTAATGTCCATCTCAGTGCACTATGGTAGATCGATTGTACATATATTGCACTATAAAAAATCATTAGATGAGTAATAGTAGGCTCTAACCATAAGCCAACTATAGCGGAGATAACTTTGATGTTGGCATGATGCGTATAAGTGTTTCTGCATATAAAATAGCATTCCCTAGATAAAAATGGAAAGCACTTTGTTCTCAATAGTAATAGTTTAGAATTTAATTGGAGGCGTTAACAAACAATATTGCTAAACCATTTAACATCATCTCAACTAACATTTATTAAAAGTTTGAGATTTAGACTCACTAGCATTGACAAGACACACTACCATCTTAGTTGTATAATATAAAAATTATGCTCATAATTTAAAATTTGAACAAGTAATAACGCTAACTTCAAGTTACGAATAATAACAACATACAATCATCTAGTATATGTATCTATTAGATACAAATAATATATATATGGTCAACATGGAGGGTGATGGGACCCCATAAATCACCCTAAATAATTTTCAAAAATGCAAGGAATTCTGTCCCGATTTTAGCTAGTGAAGGTCTACTGGTTTATATACCATGAGAACAAGTATCACGTGAGAATTCATTATATTGAAAAATCTTCTGGTTTTCAATAGATATTCTCATTAATAATTCACATCATATTAATCCGGGATGGTCTAACCGATAATGTCAATCAATAAAATTTTTAGGACATTGAACTTCTGGTTCAATATAGTACTTGTTTAATTGTACTAATATTTGTGTAGTACAAATAAAAAAAATGAATAACATAATACTTGTTTCATCATTCTTGTCTTTTTCATTCAGAAATTCATGATACATGTATGTACAATAGGTACGTGACTATTGTCACCATATCTGAAATCTAAATGATTTAAACATATCAAAACATAAAATTTCTTGGATTAACGAACTTCGAGTTCATGACAATATTTAATCCAATGATCTTATAATATTACTTTTTCGAGATCAAGTAATATTCTACTAAAGTATAGAATATAGAATATGAACATAATATACAATTGTGCTTCTTTAGGTGCAACACAATATTTTTCTAAAATGTTCTATATTTTGTGTTTCTTCAGGAAAAACAATGTTATTTTCTTTTACAATATTGATATTCATAAAGTTATACTTGTTCATGAGTATTAATAAAATATTTGTATAAATATTAATATACAAATAATTGTTCTTCTTTAGGATGAATTCAATATTTTTCTAAAATATTGACATGTATAAATTTTATGTTTCTACAGAATAATAAAATAATATTCCTATAAAATATTAAAACACTCATCAGGAGCAATAACTTAATATTAAATCTTACACAATTACGCTCTTCGAGAGCAAGTAATATTCTACTGGAATATTAATATAATATTGTACTACTTCAGGAGCAACAACAAATTGTTATTTAAGAATATTAGATTATGTAATAATTTACTCATCAGGAGCAAAAATATAATAAATGTTTAGATCTTATACAATTATGCTATTTGAGAGCAAGTTATAATATGCCAGAATATTAATATAATGTTGTACTTTTTGAGGAGCGACAACAAATTATTTTAAAATATTAAACTTTATAAAAATTCGCTCTTCAAGAACAAATAGTTTAATATTAAATTACCTAAATTATGGTCTTCGGGAGCAAGTCATATTGTGCCAGAATATGAATATAACGTTATGCTTTTTCAGGAGCAACAACAAATTATTTCAAAACATTAAACTTTACTCTAAAGTAAAGATTTGATTTTCAAAAACAATATTATAATATTCTTATAGAATATTAGATCTTATAAAATTAGGCTATTCGGGAGCAATTAATATTCTACTGAAATATTAATATAATATAAAATTATGTTACTTCTGAAGTAACAAAATATTCTTATATAAGATATTAAATTTATTAAATTACACTCTTCGAGAGCAATAACTTAATAATAAATCTAACAAATTACGCTCTTTTTGGGAGCAAGTGTATTCTACTGAAATATTAATAATAATATAAATTGTGCTTCTTCTAGAAGACCAACGAAATATTCTTCTGGAATATTAATTTATATAAATTGATATTTTTCAGGAATACTAACACAATATTATTTTAAATATTGATATATAATAATTAATAATATTGAAGCAATATCAATACTGAAAAATATATAATCAAAGATGATAGCAAATAGAATACTGACCTTTGTTCATGAACAGAAAATAAAGATTGCTTTATTAACTCAATTGGCTTCATCTCCATATACATTATGTTCATTTAGTGATTTTTCACGAATGAACCGTTTGATCTAGATCTCCACCGTTGGATTTAAAGAACAATGAGATTTAAACGTGTTGTACAATAGAGCAGTGAGATATCAATGTTAGATCACAGATACGCATGCTGCCCAGATTTTGTCTCTATTTTGGGTGAACTTCTTCGTGTTGATAACGTGTTATAAACTAAAGAGAATAATAGACGAGAATAGAGAGAAACTATGTATTTCATTATAATAAATGACCCATATATATATATATATAGGGTTTCAAATACATGTAGACTAGATAATAAATCTCTAAATATGATCATCAATATTGTTTTCCATATTTTACAAAAAAATCAACATATTTCAAATTGTTTTCAATTATTTTATATTATGATTGATTGAGCTAATATCTAAATAAAATAGTATTCGTGTGAACGATAATCTGGACTCAAGAGGTCTACTTTATTACTTGTGTGCGATATTGTTCACTTGCAATTACATTATTTTCACAACAAATTTTTTGCGCCGTTACCGATAACTATTCTTATTTGATATTAGTTTAGATTAATTGTTAGTATTAGTTTAATTTTTATTTTATTTTATTTTGTTATTTAATTGTTATTTTTTTTATTATTATACTTTTTATTTTTTTTTCTTAGTTTTCTTACTACAGAAAATGTGTTTATTGCATGCTCCGTACACAAGGTGGCAATCTTGAGACTTTTAATCCTGAGATTGAACGTACTTTCAGACGAAGACGCAAAGAACACAACCAAAAACAGAAAGATTAACAACAAATTAAAATAGCAAATGCACATGTAAGAAAAGAAGTTTGAATAAGAGGTCAGCAAGAGCGGTATTTCAGAAAGTAGCCCGATTAAGCGACTCGGCAAATTCAACAACATGAAGAAGAAGAAGATGATGACGATGGAAACATGCCAATGACTCAGTTTTTAACTCCGGCAGCAGTTCCTGATCGTTCAAGCATAGTCTATCCAGCTTTTGGTCGGAACGACTTTCAATTAAGGGCCGATCTAATTAATCTCTTCAGCAATAACCTGTAGTTCTATAGAATGGTGAATGAAAACCTGAATACTTATCTCTCCAGATTCCTTCAAATGTGCCGTAATTTTCAATTTTAAGGAGTGAATGAAGATGCCATCAGACTTCGGTTATTTCCCTATACATTGAGGGATGGGGCTCTAGAATGGTTAGACTTAGAACCACATGCTAGTATCACCATCTAGGATGACTTAGCCAGAAAATTTTGCAACAAGTACTTTTAACCAGCTAAAGTAGCCAAGATGAAGCTAGACATTTCTACTTTTCAGCAACTAGATAGAGAAATGTATCATGAAGTTTGGGACAGATTCAAGGAGTTGCTCAGAAAATGTCCAAACCATGACATTAAAAAAGGACAACAAGCTCAATATTTTTACTCTGGGCTATCTCCTCAGTCCATCTCAAGAGTGGACTCCTCTGCAAACGGGTCCATTGCGAATAAAAATGTCAATAAAGCAATAGATCTATATGAGCTAATCGCAAACACACATACCATATTTTTATCTGATCGTACCACTCCAAGAAAAGTAGTAGGTATACATGAGATTGACGGTCTATCAGCTACGAATGCACAACTTGCTGCATTGACAAAGCAGGTGGAGATCTTGGTTAGAACACAAACACAATAAGTGAATGCAATACAATCAATCATCGTGTGTGAAAACTGTAAGACTAATCACTCAACATCAGATTGTATGTTATTGGCCTATCCAGAACAGGTCAATTTTGTGCAAAATAATACACATCAGCAGTGTTGGCGTTGGAAAATGATTTGTATCAACTCCAAGCCAACTTAAATATAAGTATTGAGGTCGGTTATGACCGTAGTAAGTGGCAGATAGGTAAGTATATGTAGGAAGACCTGATTGTATGATCTTTGTAAGAGTGCTTTTATTAAGCAGTTGAATGTCCCAACTGTTGGACATTTATGTCTCCTATTTATAGGAAAATATGTGATGATGATCTGCATTTAATGCCAAACTAGGCATTAAATGTATACAAGATATTTTCTTTATGAACATTTAATGTGAAATGACATCTCTGTAATGGGCGGCTGATCTGACGTCTGACACGTGGGAAGACGTGCCATACTAGTGACGTGAGCTTAATCGTAAGACCTAGGTATGAGGTCCGACCTGGAGTAAAACCCGCTTGGGATAAAGTCCGACCTGGAGTAAGGCCCGCTTGGGATAAAGTTCGACCTGGAGTAAGACCCGCTTGGGATGAGGTCCGACCTGGAGTAAGGCCTGCCTTGGGATGAGGTCCGACCTGGAGTAAGACCTAGATGAGGATGACATCCGACCTGCTCTTGTAGCACCGGTGAAGAATTACTTAGTTGATGTAACAGATCGAATTGGATATCAACAATTACCCTCCAAGGCCTGCTCTTGACTTCAGTCATGGGTGGCCTTCAGTTCCTAGGCCATTTTGATCTGTTTCGTGTGTGCAGACATAGCTAACGTGATAGTACTGACTGTAGGACCTGAGATATCGAGGTATGATCTCTTGGACGATAGTGTCCTTCTTCATGGAGGTTAGGTTGGACCTCCCTCGTGAAAGTTAGGTAGGATATGATATATCGAGGTAGGGCCTAAATGGATAGGACCTCCATGATGAGTGAACTCTCCCTCTATAGAGGTTGTAGGTAGGACCTCGTTCGTGTGATTCGATATGACCTGAAGGGATAGGACATCTTTCTTGTGATCCGGTAGAACTTGAAGGAGTAGGACCTGATATATCGAAGTAGGACCTAATATTGAGGTATGACCTCTTCGTATTATTTGGTAGGACCTGAAGGGGTAGGGCCTCCTTCTTGTGATTCGGTAGGACCTGAATGGGTAGGACCTCCCTGATGAGTGAAATCCTTTTCCATAGAGGTTGGGTAGGACCTGTTGTAACTAGGACCTCCTTCATGTGATCCGATAGGACTTGAAGGAGTAGGACCTTCCTATGAAGGATCTTCCTCTCCATAGAGGTTGTAGGTAGGACCTGAAGAGGTAGGACCTCATTCTTGTGATTCGGTAGGACCTGAATGGGTAGGACCTCCCTGATGAGTGAACTCCTTTTCCATAGAGATTGGGTAGGACCTCCTACTCTTGACTTTGATCAAAGGTGGCCTTTAGTTCGTACTATTGCTCTGATCCATTCTGGATGAGTGAATGAGGCTCCGTTCTGAGGTCGTAGAGAAACTGGAGAGAAAAGGTGAAGAGCTTGCTGAGAATGAGTCCAAGCTCCAGGCTTTAGCACGCCAAGTGGAAAAAGAGAAGATGGGAAAGTCCGAGCTGGAGGCTTTATTTGAAAAGATCCAAGCGGACCTCCGAGCTTCTGTAAAGAGGTCGTGGATGAGCTAATTGAGACTGTTGCATAGAAGCATCGGGACTGGGATGTCCAGTTCTTGAAGGACGAGCTGGACAAGCTCAAGAAAAACACCAAGTTCAATCCTCTTTCTTCTTGAGAAGAATGTCAGCCTGAAGGCCAGGACTGAGCTTGACCTTTTTTAGCTTACATATCTGGATCAGGTTCCACTAGGGAATGAGGTCCGGCCTGGATCAAGTCCCACCAGGAGATGAGGTCTGATCTGGATCAGGTTCTACCAGGGGATGAGATCCGACCAGGATCAGGTTCCACCAGGGGATGAGGTCCGACCTGGATCAAGTTCCACTAGAGATAAGATCCGACATGGTTACGAACGTACTTAGAATGAGGTCGACCTTAAGTTGCTTAGCGAGTGAAAAATTACTTAGCTGATATGAGGTCTGAACTGTGTGGGACATTCGTGTCTAGAGGTTTGTGACCTTGGTCACATCCTCGCGCTTCGGACGTTGGCTTTTGAGTGATGTCGCCAGCATGCAAAGACTTACACAAATTGACATGGGTCCGAGCTGTGTGGGACCTTTATGTCCAGAGGTTTATGACATTGGTCACATCCTCAGTTCGGACGTTGGCTTATTGAGCTGATGTTAGCAGCGTAGTACTTATGTTGATTGACGTGGGTCCGAGTGTGTGGGACCTTTGTGTCGAGGTTCGTGACCTTGGTCACATTCTCGATTCGGACGTTGGCTTCTTGGTGATGTCGTGATGCACTTACACTAATTGACATGGGTCCGAGCTATGTGGGACCTTTGTGTCCAGAGGTTTGTGATCTTGGTCACATCCTCAGTTCGGACATTGGCTTCTTGAGCTGATGTCAGCAGCGCAGCACTTACGCTGATTGACGTGGGTCCAACATGTGTGGGATCTTTGTGTCCAGAGGTTTGTGACCTTGGTCACATCCTCAGTTTGAACGTTGGTTAGATTTACTAACTTTGTAGCCCTATTCTTCAAGACTCTGGTAATTTCTTAAGGACCTTTCCAATTCTGGGCTATACTCTGAAGGCTAGTAAGAAAGACGTCTCTCTCGTGCTAGAGCGGCAAGTTGTGCGATAAAACCAAAGTATATTCAGAAGTTCTTCTGCCCAGGCACCATTGAGTTCATCCATTTGCGTCTTCAGTGTGTGTTTGATGATTTTCAGCTCTTCACCGAACGACTTCAACCTTGGCCAATGGTTCTATTTCCGCTCATTTGGTGAAGTAGTCAGTTTTGACTATGGCGAATTTGGTCCCGTCTTTTCTCGTGGGCTTTGGACCGATTAGATCAATCATCTATTTTGAAAAAACCCATGGGTCGTTTGATCTTGAGGTCGGCTCTTACAGGAGAGATCTGGTGATGGGGGCAAACCTTTGGCACTTGTCGCATTTTTGGACAAACTCGATAGAGTCCTTATTTAGTGATGGCCAGAAGTATTCCTACCTCAAAGTTTTATGTGCTAATGATTGCCCTCCAGCGTGATTGTCGCATACTCCTTTATGAACTTTGCTGATGGCGTATTTGCGCTTTGTCTTCCCTTAAACATTTGAGTAGTGGAATTGAAAAGCTTCTTTTGAATAGGATGTTGTCGATGATTTCCTGGCCTCCGCACTATCTGAGGACACCATACCATCTTTAAAAAAATTGGACGATTCCGTCCATCCAGTTGGGATTGACTTCTGCGTGGTGAGCATGGGCTCAAGTTAAGTGATCGTTGGACTGTTGATTCTTTTGGTCAAGATGCTCTCTAGTTCTTTTTTTCATTCACTGGTAGTGAGTCAAGCTACGACGTCAGCGAAGCTATTTTGTCTCCTCGAAGTTTTCTTTTGCTTACCCTCCAGCTCGGCTAGGCGTTGTTTAGCCTGGCGATCTTCAGGTCGGTTCCTGGCTGGCGACTACTTGTGAGTTTGAGATGCATCTAGAGGTGGCTTGATTCTTTTCAAGCCATTCGATAACATGAGTTAGGTAGTCCAATCTTTTGTAGGACTACTTTCCTTACATGCACGCATCGGAGCCGAGGTTTCTCTCCTCGATGTGTTCGGTGGAAGCTTCGGTAGGAGATCAATCGTTGACTCCATTTTCTTCCGTGGTTGTGAGTTCTTGAGTCATGGTTATGACTCATGTTGAATGTGTTTTAGGGATGAAGTGTTTAGGTATGGTGGGAGAGACTTACTTTGTTGAAATCAAATGCTAATCTCTTTTGGTGAGCTTCTGGAATATGGAGAGCCTTTTTAGGGGGACCCCTTCCTCTAGCGCCAAACTGTTGACGTTGGAAAATGATTTGTATCAACTCCAAGCCAACTTAAATATAAGTATTGAGGTCGGTTATGATCGTAGTAAGTAGAAGATAGGTAAGTATATGTAGGAAGACCTGATTGTATGATCTTTGTAAGAGTACTTTTATTAAGCAGTTGAATGTCCCAACTGTTAGACATTTATGTCTCCTATTTATAGGAAAATATGTGATGATGATCTGCATTTAATGCCAAACTAGGCATTAAATGCATACAAGATATTTTCTTTATGAACATTTAATGTGAAGTGACATTTCTGTAATGGACGGCTGATCTGACGACTGACACGTGGGAAGACGTGCCATACTAGTGACGTGAGCTTAACCGTAAGACGTAGGTATGTGGTCCGACCTAGAGTAATGCCCGCTTGGGATGGGGTCCGACCTGGAGTAAGACCCGCTTGGGATGAGGTCCGACCTGGAGTAAGACCTGCCTTGGGATGAGGTCCGACCTGGAGTAAGACCTAGATGAGGATGACATCTGACCTGCTCTTGTAGCACCGGTGAAGAATTACTTAGTTGATGTAACAGATCGAATTGGATATCAACAAGCAGTATAATCCATATTCACAAACATACAATCCAGGTTGGAAGCAACACCCAAATTTTAGGTGGTCTAAGAATCAACAAAGTGACAATGCCTATAATGCTCAACAGGAAAGTTGACCAAGTTTGAGATAGATGTTCCAGTAGTATATGCATAATACTGATAAACTAACGGAGAGGCATGACACAAATTATTAGAATCAACATGTTTCTATCATAAAATTGGAGACCCATATTGGCCAGTTGGCCTTACAACTATCAGATAGAACTCTAGGGACCCTTTCTAGCAATACTGTAACAAATCCAAAAGAGCAAGTACAAGTAATCACTACGAGGAGTGGAGTACAATTACCAGAAATTCACGTGAAACGAACTGAGAAGAAAGACAAACAGTCAGTAATTGAGGATGAGGTTGTTGAAAAATAGTTAGCGCAATTACAAGAAGGAGATCCAAAAGAATCTGTAGAACCATCCAAAGCTAAGGCACCAATTCCTGTCAAAGCTTATGTGCCACCGATTCCTTTTCCTTAGAGGTTGCAGAAGCACAAGCTCGACAAACAATTTGCAATTTTTTTTGAAATTTTCAAGAAACTGTACATCAACATTCCTTTTGCCAACGCATTAGCCCATATGCCATTATATTTAAAATTTATGAAGAAAATATTGTCCAAAAAGAGAAAACCAGATGAAAACGAGACAGTATCTTTAACTGAGGAGTGTAGTGCTATTCTGCTAAATAAGTTGCCTCCGAAGTTAAAAAATCCAGAGAATTTTAAATTACCTTGCACTTGGAAAATTTTATAATTTTAATGCTTTATGTGATTTAGGTGCAAGTGTAAATTTAATGCCCCTATATGTCTATAGGAGATTAGGTTTGGGAGAAGTAAAAGCAACAACTGTGTTAACAGATCAATCAAGTACCCACGGAGTGTGGTTGAGGACGTGCTCATCAAGGTGGATAAGTTTTTCTTTCCGGTTGACTGTATTGTCCTTGTTATCGAAGAGGATCGGAATATGTTAGTCATATTAGGGCGACCATTCTTAGCGACGAGTCGAGCCCTTATTGATGTTAAAAAATGTGAGCTAATATTGAGGGTACAGGATGACGAACGAGCAGTATTCAGTTTGTACACCGTACACGAGCAACCAGTCGACCTCGAAGAGTGTTTTAAAGTTGATGAATGGGTGAAAATTGGCCAAGAAAACTGCAAACCGGATATAGGTGGAATTGTTGCAACAATTAAAGATGAAAATGGAAGATTTAAAATATGGAGAGTAAAGGATAAATATTGCAAAGCTGGTAATTGCAAGCAATACAAGACTTCCAAATCCCAATTCAAGCCTCCATTAATGATACTTGCAAAAAGTCGAGCTCTAGACTATAAATCGAACGCTTAATGGGAGGCAACCCATTTTCTATCCCTTATATATTTATTGTGTTGCATGTAGAATTTTAGGACTGCATTAAGAAGTAGATCACGTTTTCCTATTTTTAGTACACCAGTACATTTTTTTTTCAGGCTACACATCGTCATTCCAATCCCAATGCGTCCTGATCAGCTGAAAGTCTGACGTTGTCTCCACACCTTTTGATTTGGGTTATCTATTTCCTTTTTTTATTTATTTCGCTTTCTTTTATCACATTGAGGATAATGTGGATTTTAAGTTTGGGGGTGAGACTTTATTATTTTCATTATTGTTATGTGTGTGTGTTTTGGAAAAAAAAATTATTTGTATGCTTTTATGTTAGATAGCATTGCCGGCTTACGATGATATTTATTTGTAACTGTTATTAATTTAGGAATTATGACTAGGTGATGTTGCTTAAGCTATTTTTATAGACTATACTTATCCACGTGAGATATGATTAAGTGTGAGCACAATAGTCATGAATATCACTACCTTTGGTTGGTATATTGGTTGATATATTAAATAGAATACAATGAAAGAATAGTGAACCTAAGTTGTGAAATCAAGACTACCAATTGAACACTCAATTACCTAACCATTTGAAAGTATAGTTTGGAGGTGGTTAAACCAATGTAGAAACTGTTTAGATAGGTGTTGATTCCGTGCATGAGTAATAGTTGTGTGGAGTGTATTTGGCTACCAGGTGGAATCTAGGTATTGATCAAATGATAGGAATCTAATCCCCGCTTATTTATCTTGCACAAAAAAAAGGCATTGCACTTGTATTATCTTATATCTCCCTTCGTAGCTTAGTTGAGTCGAGTGATAAAGCCCGTTGGGATTCTCAAAACTCGGTGCCCTAAGGTCTATCAGACCTGAGAGCCATCGGCCTAAAGCTCGCTACTCATCTAGAAAACTTAAGGGAGTGAAGTTTTACATATAAGATATTTAAAAATAAAGAAAAGCAAAAGCAAGATTGGGTCTTTGTGCGCATAACTTGGAGATTTAGATAACTAGTGGGTTTGACTTACTTAGTGGAAGCTTGATGGTCGAAGCATTCAATAAAGGGAGAATCTTCACAGATTTAAATAGTAACTATATTGGCTAGACCTAACCAAATTTTGAGCGGTAAAATAATAAGTGTTTTGAGAACAACTTTAGAGTTAACACACAAGGTGAGAGATTAAATATCAATATAGAAGTGTGTATTCTTACGAGAGAGAAATGAAATATTTGACCAATGGGGGGCAAAATATTACCAACTTAAAAGTTTATGTTGATTAGATTGACGCGCACACACATACATCAATCGAGCATCGAATAAGTAAAAATTGATTTTGGTAGTATAATTTAGAAGTTTTTTATGAATTGATTGAGTTGGTTCAGAAACATGAGACAAATACGACAAGCTATCTATTATAGTATATTTTAATATTATTTGTTTTATTGTTTAAGTAAATAGTCATGTTCGAAGACGAACAAACGTTCAAGTTTGGTGGTATTTGATAAGTGTGATTTTACACTTATTTGGACTATCAAAAGTGGACGATTTTGAGTACTCTTGAGTGATTTTCTACTTAATTGTGTGTTAATTTAATTGTATTAGGTCAAAACCCGAGATCGAATAGAATTAAAGAAAAACAAAGCAAAATATGCGAAAAGGACTAAAGGCGTACGGAGACTTGTATATGGAGATCAACTTGCAAACATCTAAAAGTTGAAGGACTTAGGTTGCAAATAAAATATGACTAAATTAAAATGAAAGAATAAATTAGAGGACTAAAGAGGACAAAATCTAAAGTTGAAAGACTTGGGATGCAAATAAGAGACTAAAGAGGACAAAAAAAGACAAATTATGAAGTGGGTACAAAATAAAATACATATCAAAACTTGGAGGACTAAGTGTGCAATTTGGTGATTGGAATTGAATTTGGAAATTTTTTACTATCAATGCGCGGCTTATTCGTCTGGACTGTTTTTGGCTTATTTTCAACTCTAGTCAGGGCCTTTTTTGTCTTTTTCATGTACATGAGTTTCAAAATTAATAAAACACTATATAAAGACCTAATCTAGATCAAAAGAAGATTGTTGAATTTTTGAGAACAGAAGAGAAAAGGGAGAAAGAACGACGAAGAACACGAAGAACAACTAAGATCTTAAAGATTGGAATGCGAAGACGAAGATTTTTTGGTACAAGATTTTCAAGTTCTTTTCATCTTTTATTCAAGATTCGGGTTATGTATTCAAATCTTTTCATCTTGTCTTTCTCCTGAATCATGAGTAGCTAAATATTTAATTTGGATGAATGATGTAACCTAATTTAATTCTTCATTTTCGACTCTCAAGTTTTGCTTATCAATTAATTATGTTTTGATTTTACTTCTTCTCTTAATACTTGAAATAATTGGACATTTTGTCATTGATTTGTGGATTGTAATGAACTGAGAAGTAAATTATTAATCTAGACCACGTAGTAAAATTCGGCAATTAGATAAAAGGTAGAGATACGCTTTTATTATTATCGCGGTCTTGAATTGAATTCTTAGGAGATTTAATACATCTAATTAAGGATCATTCTAACTTTATAAGTTGACTTAATTAGATAAGACTAATTTGAACTCGAGATAGGTAAATTAGGTTAAATTCATGAATTCGATCGAATACAATATTAGGAATAAATCTTGAGATGAGAAATTGGAGATGATAACTATAGTGAACTCGTGAATCCAAATTCTTCAACCATCATTCTTGAATAATTCTTGTTATTTACTTTTACATAAGTGATTCTATTGTTTTTTTAAATTGATAGTTACACGTTTAAATCTTCAAATCAACATATTTCAAATTGTTTTCAATTATTTTATATTAAGATTAATTGAACTAATATCTAAATAAAATAGTCTTCGTGAGAACAATAATCCAGATTAAAGAGGTCCACTTTCTTATTTGTGTGCTATATTGTTCACTTACAATTATGCACACTATATTTGATTCGCATCGCTCATTAATTATATAAATTATATACTTTGTAGAACTATCTGCTTATAAATGCTAAAAAGTATAACTAAACAAACAATGAACTCACAACAAATTTTGGAGTTAACTCACTCACGTGGAATCACGATTTATTTTTGCAAATTGTGTTTATAATGTCATCATATTTTTCTTTTGTTGCACAACTTTATATAAAAGAGTTAATTGCACTGGAGGTCTTTAATTTTAACCTATTGCCGCACTTATGTTTTTATTTTTTTCCATCCTTTTCATTGATCTTCTATTAATTAAAACATCTCGACTCTATGATGTTTAGTCATTCTTAAATTTAAATAAACAAAAAAAAAATGATAATTAATATAAAACAATAAAACAAAAAACCAAAACCAAGTAAAGAAAATAAAAAATTGTTATAAACTATAGAGAATAATAAAAGAGAACATAGAGAAATTGTGTCATTTATTATAAAAATGGACCATATATATAGGATTCCAAATACTTGTATGGTAATTAAGACATATAAATAAGGTCATCAGTATTGTTTTCCATAATTTTACAATACTCTCCATTTGATGACCATTAGTACAATAACTGCCTCGTTAAAAACATTATTTGACAAAAATTCAATGGAGCAAAATATCAAACGAGAGAAAAAAATGAGTTGTCAAAAATTTGGAGTAATCAAATGCTGCATCGTTAAAACTTTGTCAGAAAAATCAATGGGACAAAATCTGAGCGAATGAAAGAGTACAACTACTTCCCCTAATTTCAATCAATGAAAATCCTTGTATTGAGCCATCTATATTTCATTTGTCAGTGTTTTCAATTCCACTATCTTTTTAAAACTTGTATAAAACAATTATAGTGAAATATGTTTCATGTTGTTGTCTTGTTATAGCTTTCTAACAATACCATTTTTACACAATATCATTGGTTGGTTGTAGTCAACATGATGATCTGATGCAATTGCATTAAAAAAAAAAAATCTTGATCGTATAGAATTCATAATACACGAAAGTATAACCAAAGAGTTATGTTGATGGTAAATAGTAAGTTATGGGCTTCCATAACTATAACATTTATAACATTTCCCATGTCGCCATAAAAATTGTCTATTAAAAACATTGTCATAAAAAACTCAATGAGACAAAATCTCAATTAAGAAAGAAAGAGCACAATGCGTATTTACTCCCCTCATGATAATATCACTTAATATATGTACTTTGATCGATTATGTTTTTCGAAAACTTGAACTAAATGCTTCATGCATATTAAACCCTCCAGGGATTTATATACATAGTATTATTAGTCATGTCATATATAAGTCTTTATGAAAGTTGTGTATTATATCTTATGATTTTATTTTTCTTATTTTATTTTCGCATAAGTATACGCCTTTAGGTGTTCAAATTGTAGGTCTATAAACTTCATATTTCTCTATTAAGTTTAATTTACTTGGATTGCATCCTTTTATTTGGCCAATTAATTTTTGACATATTTCCTTCAATATCCTCGCTATCTTTCATAATATGAAGTGCTACATTATAGATAAAAGTGTTATAAAAAATATTTCTTATTTTATTCCATTTCTTTTCTATAATGTCATAACTTATTGAGATCTCTTAGTTTTCAATATTTCAGGTAACTGAACCTCATCTGAAAATTTTACAATTAGTTATGTCTATATAGTATCTAAAAGTAGGCATGGGTGTCTGGTGGGTCGGTCCGAGTATTTTAATACTCGGAACCACCCGTTATAGTTCGGATATTTCGTAAATAGAACCGTTCGAATCTACGTAATTATTGGAACCAAATCCGAACCGGAACCGTCGGTTCTACCCATAATATTTTTTAAAAAAAAATCTTTAGTTGACAACATGTTTTTAAAAAAAATTAAAAATTGCAAACCCGTTTAACATTAAAGCATGTTAGATATTAAAACAATTTATAAAAGATATAAACATTAACTTTAAGAATAGACACCAAAATTGCATATTCATAATTTAGGATTCTTTTCGGTTAAAAAGGAGTTTCGCCTTCGCCGTCTCACTGTGTGTTGAGCGAGAGAAAGATGAGGGATAGTGTGAGAGTGCGAGACATAAGACAATGTTTATATTGAGCATCTGAGCAAATAGCGATTGAAAATTTAAGATTTGGGTAATTAGAATTGGGTTAATTGAATTTGAGTTTAAAAGTGATGGGTTTTGTACTTTTTGTTTAGATTTTGAACAGTTAGACTCTTGTCTTTGGTACCGTGGTGTTGGATCGTAGGTCATTGGATTAGGGTGAGTAAATTGTAAAAATAAAAAAAATTATAAAAAATGACAAATTCGGTTCCAATCAGGTATCTACGATTCTAGTTCAAGAACCAAGAACCGACTCGAACCCGTTCGGTTCTTGGTTCCGGTTTCTAATTTTATTTTTTTAGAACCGGACTGGAACCTCCGGTTCCAGTTCGATTTTGGTTAAAATGCCCACCCCTATCCAAAAGTATATGTCTCCTCAATGTGACCATCTTTATAATTGGCTCCACTTTTAATTTGAAAACTTTAATTTTAGAATTAAATGTCACTACGCTTTAGGCGTGCCGTTAATTTACTAAATATAATGTTAATAGATTGTCCTTCCAAGACGTCAATATGAATTGGAGTATTTACAACTGATATATGCGACTTGGTTTAATCTCTTTGGTCAATAAATGTATCTGTCAATTGTATAACTTAAAATAAATTATCTGTCGAACTTTCAATTTGTATTGTTTTGTGCGAAGATCTAGAAAACATAATATACTGCATTTTCATGTATTCTTTCCAACTACTTAATTTATCCTCTAATGTTGAAAAAACTGTCTTATCAAAATAACAGTCGGCAAACCGTGTTATAAAATATCACCATTTAAGATTTAAGTTATTTTATAAGGGTTCAAAACTAAACATCTATTATCAACATTCTTTAATGTCTATACTACGGTGAACCGATTATACATACATATACATATATATTGCAATATCAACATCTATTTTCAACATTTTTTAATATCCACCCCAGTGCACTATGGTTCACCGATTATACATATATTGCACTATCAAAAACACTAATTCCGTTACAAAACTCGAACAAACATATGTAAATTAATGGAGGACCGTGTTCATAACGTAGATAAGGAAATTGAACGCTGTGTTAGTGTTGTTACACTTTGAAATAGTATTTAGAGCTTTTCTAATGAACCTGTTATTTGACTTTTAATATAAATAATGTATAGTTTTAAACTGATTTAAGATAGAGATAAAAGAGTAGGTAAATTGTAAGTCTTCGATATGCAGCTTCAATGGTACATTTTTTTTCATAATATTTATTTTACAAAGAGTAGGTATTAAAAGTCAATGATTTTGATAGAAATTTCACAATTTGCCATTTGAATAATACACATATTTAGTGCTTGTTTGATAGAGATTAAAATGAGTTTTTTTTTTTTTTTTTGTAGGGTTTAGTTCCTCAATCTTAAAAACTTTCGACACGACTCCAAGAATACTTATGAGATTAGGGACATGTCCTCTTTTGTGGCACAAAAGGGCATGTTGCTACTAACAGACCTTCATCAAGAAAAGTCTAGATGCTCTGTAATAACGTTAGATGGAACAAGATGAACATTTTTGTATGTTACCAAGAAATAAAAACCCGGAATGACATTGATAGCAGAACAGAAGATTTCTTAGAACTTCGAATACAAAGTATAGCAGAACGCCAGAACCAAACATCTTATTGGTATTTGCAGTGCAACAAGTGCAACACTTATTAACCATGAAAGCAAGCATATGACATGGCATGCACATCCCTTCTGTTAAACAAGATATGTATGCTAAGGCATATGCCAGCAAAGTCTAAATTGCTACCAGTGCGATTGATACAGAAAAGCAATGTAAAGAAAGACTAGACCCATGAACGAAACACCTTCTCACCAGAAATCTCCCAAAGAAGATGAATTTGAAGGACTCAAAAACGAAACTTTTCTCCTTTTGCTCGAAACGATATTTCTTGATGTGAATTCTTCTGATGCATAAAATTTATCAAGCACAGATTTCAGAGCCTGACGAACAGAATCTATGAGAGGCTGGCAATCTTCTGTATTTTCGACATTCACTGTATTGCATCCAGTCACCACAAAAACATTCACCATTCTACTTCCCAAGGTAGCAATCTCAGCCCTCACCGTCTTCAGAGGGAGAGATTCAAGTGCTAGTCTTAAATCAGAGAGAATCTCATGTCTGTAATCACAACATAGAGATGCCCGGATGGAAAAGGACGCTCCATCATGTCCGTCCCCCTGTTGTTCGACTTTTACTTCATCAACGTCTGTCGGCACAAGTGTGCCTTTAGTAGCTTCTGCGACATTCCCTCTCAACTCTTTTACCTTGTTGATAACTTCAGCCAGTAATGCTGCTTTGTCCATCTGTTAAAATCAATAAATAAATTCATTCAGTACAGCACAAACATGCACCCTGTTTATATGCCAGGATTAGTTTATAGCATCAGTGATTTAATTACTTCCATCGAATGTGTATGCAACCAATAGGAAGTATGGCCTAAACCAAAATTAGTGAAGTCAATGTGCGTGCGAAGACATCCCAATCAACCCATTTCCTCTCCCTCCTCAAGTTCGCTTTTAATCATTCTGTGAACGTTTGAGCCTTTCTAGAAATAAATAATTTCTTTTCAATTTAATTTATGATTCCTAAGATTTTTTATTTAGACACGTTCAGTTCTCACAAAAACTAAGTATTTACCATGTGTTAGCTGAAGGAAATTTTTCTTACTATTCATCACGGGTCACATCTTTACAAAAAGTAACAGTTTTTTGTGATTTCAATATCCATCTTGCACAATCATCTCAAACATTACACAAACTTCTCCTAACAAGTACAAATGCTATCCTTTTTGTATAATCTACAGAAAATCTACAAGGATTCATAACTAAAATTGTGAAGAATCTCAAAGTGTTGCGCAATCCGTTTATTAAGTCAGAAACCAGCAACCGATCCCCGAAATCTTATGACACAGAAAAAGTTTGGATTTCAAAACATTTAGCTGCTTTGGACATCACAGAAATAATTTAAACTTGATTCCTACAAGGAGGTCCCCTTAAATTTTTCTTTTTAGCAGGAATAGCAACAAGCACTTGTTGATGATTATGGAGGAAAATTGACATTTTATTAGTAATACTTTTAGCTAATATACATCAGTACAGTAAAATCTTCCCTCCCATGTTTAAATAACACCACAGAAAATCATTACAACAGCAGCAACAAGCCTTGACCTGGGAATAAACTCAAGAACACAAACTTTAATACCCCAATACAGAATCACCATCTAAGCGGCATGCTTGGTAAGGTGGACAGTCACGACTGAAAGAAGAAAAAAAAAGCTAAAATATTCATTGTAGGATCGATGTCTGTGCACTACAACACACCAAATACGTCCCAAGTATGTCTACATATATCTAAATATATGTATATCTGCAGTGAGGATCTACTGCATGTTCGTAGATCATGCTTACAATAAAATCTGTCATTCAAGTAAATAACTGCAAGAGCATATAAAGTAGAATTTTTCTCACATGCATATAATCAAACACTAAAACTACCTTATTTGTGCCAGGAATTAGGCTCCTGAGAGTGGCCAAATGCCCATTAATTCTTTCTCTTCTGCGCCTTTCAGCCTCACTGTGGTTCCTCAAAGCCATCAATGCCTTCTCCGCATTAACTTCTTTTTGGCCAGGCTTCACCATAGCCCTCACAAGCTCTCCCCTCTCTTTATCCAAAACCAACGACGAATTTGATGAGGACCCATTTGTTATTACCCCTTGGAACCCAAAAAAATTCTCAGAATACCCATTGATAGTGTTGAAAAAATCCATTCTTTTTTGTCAGAAAACACAGCTGAAACCAAGAAAAGATATTGCGAGGTAGGAGAATTCTACGGTTCTTGAAGTGGGATTAAAAGTTTTGGTTTTTCCTTTTATACCCATTGCTTGAAACAGTAAAAAGTAATACTGTAATAGCTGCTTTTCAATGATTTCGTCAAGAAAGTAAATTATGTACTATAACAGTGCTTCTTCTTCAATTAAAACATTGCAAAAATGTTTTGGCAAGAACACAGATAAATGTACTGTGTGTGGGAGAGAGAGAGACAGAGAAGCTCACAATGCAGCGAGCGTGTTCGTACTTGCACGCTATTTAACCCAAGATTGAGTCCTACTTCAATTTTTTTAAAGGCAGGCTTTATTAATTAATTCATAGTGCATGTTTGGCTAAGTAAATTAAATAATATTTCTTTAAATTAAATGGTTGTCGAGAGATTATAACTAGTTTATAAACCAATTTTAGTTTATTTGACCAATATTGGTTTATTTGAGTTAAAATTGTTGACTTTTCACGTTAAAAAATAGGTTGAAAAGTCAAAATTACACTGAAAAAAAAACTAAATGGGTTTATAATCTTTTGTCAAACAAGCTCTCAATAAAAATAAGTCCATTACTTATTTTATTTGTAATTCTCTATTCTCTACTCATATTTTTACTCAAAAATAACACATTTAAATTTGTTTCACAATAATAATTTACTTAAAAGTAAATTTAATTTATTTTTGAGCTTAACGAAAGAAATTGTTTACTCATCACTCACCAATTTGGTATCATTACATTTTCATTTATATTTTGTCTATTTATATATATCGTTTCTCTCTGCTTATCGTCATCACATAAAGATGAATTATAATTGGAGGCGATTTTTTGGGAGGGGGGTGGGTGGGGGTTAAAAAAAAAAATTAGTGTAAATTTTTTTTTAGTAAACACTTTTTTTAATAACAGTCCGATCTCTAAAAATTTTTGAATCCGTCACTTATATAATCAGTATAGTTTACTTTATGTTGTGTACATACAATTTATTTTTACATTTTCTTAGGTTAAAGACTCGAGATGACTCTCCGAAAACTCAATAACTACATAAATCTTTTTTCGCCATCCTCACTCCCTACTCTTTACAAAACGAACATATCCTTGGCCATTGAATCGACACTTAAAGTTAGAATTGTAAATAGTAGTTTAACCTTTAATAGTTTAATTAATAATAAGAGCATTAGGGTGGGACAATGATGCAAATGTTACCTAACAAAGATTATTTCAAATCATGCAAATGCCTCTATAAGGACATTAATAATTAAACAAAGATTAAATTATGAATTAGATGCCGACAGGGAATATTATAATTTTTTGTGCGATATTAAGAGCTTGTTAAACTGAGTTTATATTATATCTGTTTGTCAAAGCTTTTGATAAAAATTTTACCAAATTTTAATAAAAATTGATAAAATGTGCGGTTAAAATATTGATAAAAGTTGCAAGTCTCACAAAATATATAAATAAAATTAATTGTTGATTTTGACTTCTACATGTTTATATCATAATAATTTAATTTTATGAAGTAATAATAGTAATACAAATTATTAAACTATTTATTTAATCTAATACTAAAAAAATTTAGTTTTAACAAAAGTTAGTTAAATGATTTACTTCTAATGAATTACAAAGTTATCATGTGTTATGTATTGTATATTATTTTGCTAGTAGTTTATCAAATAAATTAAATATGAAAAATAAGAAATTATTTATATATTAACCATATTCATAAATTGATAAAGTTTTATATTTGAAATATCAAATTTGTTTCTACTAAAGTTATCATCGGCTTCGTGCCAAACTGGAGTGATCCATTGTGTGGTTCCGCACGTTCCACCACTTCTCCGTTCATTTTCAATACTATCACATTAGCAGGTTAAAAGAGGAAGTTCTAGGCTGTTTTATTAGCTTCTCAGGAGTTCAATTCCAGCTCCAGCTAGTGCCCTTTGTAATCTAAATAAAACATGATTAGTTACACAAGGAATTGTTTAAAATAATCAAATATTAGATTAATTTAAATTGTAGATTCTTGAAATTAATAATGTATGCAATTATGCACTCTTTCAATAGAGTTTTTGTACTTTGGTGGATCTATGAGATCCTTTTATGACCTATAATATATTTCTAATATAGTATAAAGTAATACCAATAAAATTTGAAATAAAAAATAGTAATACAAGTATCATAATTATAATGCCTTTTTCTAATAATTAGTAATCATTTTGTCAAATATAAAAGTACTTTACGAGTACAAGTTATCCAAAAGTACATATTATAAAAATCTACTACTTGTACATAAAATAAGTAAATCAATTACTAATAATTAAAGTTCTCTTAAATCACACAATAAAAACTTCAAAAAATTTGAAGGGGTGGTCTAATGGATAGGAAAGCATTGTGCTAATCTTGTTTTATATTGTATAATTAGATTGCAATTACTTTTGACTCCGCCATATTAACGATAATTTCGAGAGCATCTCTAAAGCTAATAGGAATTGCTTTAAAAAAAAATTATCACATAAATAAAATAAATAGTGTATAAAAAAGATTTTCTTCAATACGATCTAACAAGAACTCTGTCAAACTAATATGTGAAAAAAAAAAAGGGAGACATAATTTGTCTAGAGCATTGTCTAAATTGAGAGGCTCTATTAAACAAAACTCAGCAATTTAATTGATTTTGTTTATGTTTCTAGAGCGTTGGATTTTTTTTTTCTCTTTATTTTATTTATTTTTATTTTAGGATGGATAAAAGATAAGTAGACAGTAGTATTAAATTATAGATACATGTGTAGATTTTAAAATTTTTAACTTGTCTATCCAATCGATAAAATGCAATGGAAATAAGAAGATGCAAATCTTGTATATACTCCCATTTATTGTTGTAACCTTATATTAATGAAATAAAAATTAATATTTTTAAACGACAATTGAATAAGTAAATGATTAAACATAATCTATAAAGATCTTGTTTAAATATTTAATTCGTCAACCACGTGTTTCTTAGCACTTTGGATACCAAAATTTCAACACAAAATTCCACTACTATTTGTCCCTCAAGTGAAGGGTGCTTTTTGAATGCTGCATTAGCCTCTTGTGGGCTTTGTGGAGAAAATTGGTTCACAAACTTTAGAGTTTATATGGTCCCAAGAAGGGTGATCAAAGGGTAATCACTCCCTCACCTACTTCCTTTTGACAATTTAAAATTTAGTGTGAACTTGTAAAAGTGATATTCTTTTCTCATTCTACAAGATCTTAAAACTTATATTAATTGATTATACTTTCACATAGTCTTCGTTTAAACTATCGTATTTCTATTTTGGTCTTGTGTTGTTGTTGCCATAATCGGTTAAAAGACCGAAGTCGGTAACTTAAAGAAAAAAACGACTTTCTATCGTAAGAGATTGAACTAAGAAAAGGATCTTTTTAACAAGATAATCATGTTTGTGTTAATTCTAATGAATCGTGCCAATATAGTGAACTAATCCTTTGTTGAGTGTGGTGACAAACCGTGAACAACCACTGCTGAACTACGTCTTTAGGATTGGGTGAGATAAAAGCTAATAGTGTACAATTGATCGAGAGGAGAGACATATTTATTTATTAAATTGTTTTTTTTAGCCAAACGTCTTCGTGTGTGGGTGAGATTCATTTTATTAAATGACCAATAATAGTGTACAATTTTCGTATATTAGGCGGTGATCTTCACAAAAATGAGACTCACTAAACTCATAAACTCAATTAGTCACCATATTAAACCCGGTCAAATTATTTTTTGGTTTTCTAATTAATTTATTTTTTTGGTGATCCAAACATACATTAGCCGCTTTGGGATTAAGAGGTTGAAAGGTCATGAAAGGGATTACTATGGTCACCATTGGTAGACCTCTACCAGCGTCGACTCGTCTATCGTCACATAAAATTGTACATCTATTGTGTCAACATAGAATTGTTACATGACCACTTGTTAACGAAATTGGACTATCTCAATGGGTCGCATGATGTCCTCTATCTAAGTTTCACAAATAACATGTCTTCTTTTCTGATGTGATTAGAAACATAGATGAAACTCTTGTATCAAAATGATAACGTCGAACAGTAAAAAATTTGTTAATTCAGAATGTGAATATCTAGAATTAGGGGAAAAAATGTACAGAAACAATCTCAATAGAACAAATCGTACAAAATAATTGAGAAAAATGATAGTTTTCTTACTAATTCTTGAACTAGTTAACTCTTTATCAATCTCGATTCATTTCAATATGAACAATAATTCAAGCGATTTGATTCTAACAAAAGGGAATGTATTGGTAATAGATGTACCTAAAGCATTTCTATTTTAGACAAGAATTCAAATTAAAGGATTATAACATTCATTTTCATTGATTTTATTTGAATGGAATTCCTAGATTTACAGATTTATTGTTGACGAGCTATAGTAATTGCACCTATTAAAGCGACTAAAAGAATTATCGAAATGAGTTCAAATGGAAGAAAAAAAATATGTTGACAAATGAATTCTAATATGTTGACTATTACTTATCAAATCTTGCTCTATAATCTAGTTTGGTTTTGTAGTCCAAATAATCCCGTACCATGATGTATATGGAATAGTAGTAATTAGTGAGATAAAAAGACTTGTACAAACCATTGAAGTAACTCCATCCCCATCGGTCCAAAGATGAAAATCTTTATAATATTCTGAACACGTCATAAACATCACAACAAAAATTATTAAAACATTCGTAGCTCCCACATAAATAAGGAGCCGTGCAGCAGCTATAAAATACGAGTTTGATAGAATATTGTTTAGTGACTCCTCGCAGGAGATTGTTCTTGGGCCTTATTGGGGTTTGGGTGAGCAAGAAATTTTTGCTGTGATTGAAACAATTTTTTACATAGTTGAATTTCTTTTGCGGCCTGTGATTTTCTCAACTTTTGGAGTTCTTCACATAAAATTTGGTGTTTCTGTTATTTGTTTTAATTCTTAATTGTTTTTGTCTTTTTTTTTTTGATATTTTTTTGGAGGAGGATCCAGGGCGAATCAGAAAATTGGTCCAATTGCTAACAAGTAATATTAGAGTTTTAGGTCCTTGGTGCATTTGAGTTTGGTTTGGTATATAATATTGGTAAGGTTTAGGGAGGTTGTGTCTAAGTAGGTTGGATTTTAAATGAGACCATTTTGACTCTTCCATGGAACTTACTTAGTGGTACCATTTACATATACATTCACTTAGCTAGGAAAGTAGAACAGAAATATCATGTATGAAGTTCAACGTGGAGAAATTTTGACTTATGGCATGTATAAGTCAAGAATTTGTTGTTACACAAGACTTTAAAAGGAAAACCAACTCTTATTTGTGACAAAGTTATTAAGAAATCCAGTACGAGCAATGGAGATTGTGAACATTTGAATTTCAAAGTTGCAAGTACGATATGTCTCTATCTGACAAAAAGGTGTTCTTACAAATGATCATATAAATTTATTGTAAAGAAACTTTGGAAAAAACTTATAGAGCTTTATTAGAGAGCCTTTCAAATTGATTATAATTGAATGAACAATTTCATTATCTGGGAATGGATGTAGGTACAAAATCTCAAATCCTATGAGTGTTCTCTATGATTTTAAATTGGAGGTTATTGAAGTTAAAATTGATGATGGGGGATAAAACATTAAGGATGATTCGGTCTATTCTCTTTTCCTATAAGCACATAAAATTGATTTTGGTGAATGGAAAAGAGAATGAATTTTGTAGAATTTACAAATAAACTGATTTCGGAAGAAAGAATGTTGACTGGTGGAAAAAATATTTTATCTCGAAATGTTGTACTTGTAGCTAGGTATTGGAGGAAAAATAAATCCATGAAAAGAAAGAAGTGTTTTTGGAGGTGCGGACAATCTGGATACATCAAGAAAAAATGTCCAAAAGCTCGAATTCAAATATGGACAATGTTGTATGTTTCTCTTTATGAGAGACAATGATATTAGTTGAGACCAATGTTCTAAAAAGCGTAAAGCGTAGTTATGCGTGGATGCTGAGTTTCAAGCTTTTTGGATCTAGGGAAAAGTGAGATACGGGCGAGGATGAGGGCGAGGGCGAGGCGTAACTAGGCGTGTAGGCCTTTTTAAAACAGTGGTTGAGAGAGATATATACATCCTCATGGCATGTCACTATTTTCTAGGCGTGGAGACCTTTTTAGAACAATGGTTGAGATAGATACGTACATCCTTATGACATGTCACTATTTTCTATTATAGATGATTTGCTACTACTAATTGGTTCACAATTTTACATGTGAGCATTGATTTGACATTGATGCAGGGCATGCGGTGAAATTTATTTCAAATGTTGATGAACTCCCAAAACAACTAGACATGAGAGTCGCACTATAATTTTCTACAAATTTTTTTTGACATTGTATTGATTTAAAATTCTTAGAATTTATCGATACAAAGTGTATTTAACTTTATGGTAGAATATTGTAATTTTCTATTTTTGAGAATTGTGGCTATAAAAGAAAAAGTATAACGGATTTTTCTCAAGCGATATGACCAAAGTACTATAAGGACCAATAAGATAGTACAATGGCACACACATGATTATTCAGTTCTAGAGCTACAAGCTTGGTTGAGGCTCTAACCTTTATTCTTAATTTCTATTTCTACGTTATTCTTGATGAATCAAAAAAATTGGTTCAGATCCCCAATAATAAAAAAGCAACAAAACCAAAGCAAAAAATCTTTCCACAATCTCCTTTAACCAAAACCTAATTGCAACTTTAATAATAATTGTTTCAAGACTTGAATAGTATTTAATTTTATTAACTTCAATTTTATAATTCAAAGCGTGGATTAAAAAATATGCATGTTAAGGAAAGACTATAAGACACAATGATCTCTAAATATATACTGAAGACGTTTTATTGAATAAAAGAAATTATATAGACCTTTCCGTACAAGGTCCCTAATATACACATTATATATTTTAGTTTCTATATCTGTACTTTGCCGTGACAAATGCAATATATTGCTTTATTATTGGAGGTATTCATATTGATCAATAAAAAAATTATGCTTTATTTCTAATAATTTTTTTTATTAGACGAATTTTGTTTATGTACAATGCAATGCATCACTAGTAAGGAACGTCATATAAATTTGTATAAAGATTTGCGACCAGTCAAATAAATAAACGTCAAACTACCATAATTCTCATCTTAAAATTTGCGATAAGTTACGAAGGAATTAGTAGACTTGAGGTTCTACATTAAAATGTAAGAACTCGCACATATATGTTTATTACTATTTTTATACTTAATCGAGGTGGGATTTTACTTTTAACATGTTCATAGATTGTGGCTCATTTGAACATATCAATCTTGAAATCGAATGTTTGTTTGAGCTTTTTGGCAGACATGATTACTCATTTGAGTTTAATAGACTCGAGATATGACTTTAAGACTTGAGGTTAGTCGTGTTAAAATATATATAATAACAAAGTAATAGCATGCATGCTCATGCAATGAAAACATTAAAAAAAAAAAAACATATTTAGTGACATTAGCATCAACTAAACACTTATTATAAGATAGTAGTCAACTGATTATCGTGACCTCCATCAGTTTGAAGTCAACTCTTTTATACAAATATTATAATTTTTTTTTAAAATTAAATCCAATTTGAAATTCTCAAACAAACAGCAGAGACCATGTTGCAGATATGAAAATAAATAAATAAAGTAGAAATTTAAAAGAATATGAGGTCATATAGCATAGGATTCCAAGTAATTGGTTGAAGTTTAGTTGAATAATTCCTTAAATTATTACATTATGAAATGTAAACCATAAAATCTGCTAAGGAAATTAATGATTGATGTCAATAAACCAGTACTTTACCTAACCAATAATATATATTAATTAGGGTCAACTCCCATGATAAACAAAATATATTTAAATTAATGCAAAGATGATGCATATGTTGGAAATCTGTAGAACCTTAAATAACAAACAATTTAATTCGCATGATATGGTTATTATTATTATTAAATTTATCTTATCTTTTGTGAATAGTCGAAACATTAAAGAGTATTTTAGAAATCGATTACGTTTATCGATTTGAATCTTTTTTTTTTTTTTGAAAAATATTTTGATTTCTCTAGCTATATTATTTGGGTCAAATTAGATCGATTATTTGTATTTTTCTAAAAAGCCCGCCTAAGCTACGTCTCATCTTGAAGCTTGAAGCTTGACCTTCACGCATAGTCACGCTTCACGTATCGCTCTCGTTTTGCCCTTGTCTCGCTTTTGCCTAGTTTCATCTAGGCCTGAAAAATTTGAAACTCGACCACGACTGATAAGTGTGTTTTGTGCACTTATTCGGGTCCTTAAACTAAGCTTTTATCACGTCATTTTATCGATTTTCTAATTAATCTAGTTTGTTATTGCTTCTATTTCAGTTTTGGACTTGTTTGTAAGAAATTGGAAAAGAATGAATGAAAAGACAATAAATTAGAAGATGTATCGAAGTATGGGACTCAATTGCATTCAATTGAAAAGTTGAAGGACCAAATTGGAGGTTATGAAAAGATAGAGGACTAAATCGGATGAGAATAAAAAGATAGAGGACTAAATTAGGCGGAATAAAAATTGGAGGACCAAAATAGCACAATTGAAAATTATAAGTTGGGCGATTGCCCAACCTATAATCGGGCGAGCGCCCAAAGAATGTCCAACAAAAACAGAGTGAAAGCAGATATCCTGGGCGATTGCTCGAGAAAGTACTGGGCGATCGCCCAGTGTTAATTTCTGCTGCGAGAATTTCTTTCCTTTTAGAATTCTAATCTAGTTAGGTAACTTTTGGCCCACGATTTTTAGATATTTTTGGTATATTTTGGGGTACCATTAGGGTAGTATATATATGAGTTATTAACTCATAATAGTTGTTGAGTTTTTGGGAGAAAAACATAGACGAAAACACATCAAACGGAGATCAAGATTGTTCTTTTGAAGAATTTAACGAAGATCAAGATCAAGAAATTACTCTTTCAAGTTTTCTTCTTCTCCGGGTGATGAATTATATATTTTCTTCTCCTTTTTATTTTCTTATTATTAGTATGCTAGGCTAGTTTAATTAGTGCTAGGATTTCGATGAAGCTTGTTGTTTAAATTCTTTCATCTTGAGACTTGGTTTTCGACGATTTATTTCAATATAGTTTTGAATAATTAATTTTGATTTAATTGCATCTACAATTATATACGTAGTAATTGCATGATTGTTGTGGTTTGTTTTACTATCGAAAGATCGAAAGCATGCTAGACATTATTTTAATTATCTTAAAGTCCGATAGGGGATAGAAATATACCGCTATACTTTAGGTGATCTTTAATTATCCATAGAGATTTAATGCATTTGTTTGTATTCACATTCGTCATAGAAATATAGTCAAATCATACATATGAATATGTTTAACTTTATTCGAGAGAAACTGTTGACAATCTAGGCATATTGATCTTCATAACTGATGTAATTTGTCAAAACCAATAATCAAGATAGATGAATTAACAACTATAAGTGGATTCGAAATTCTAGTACTTTTCCTTTTTTAAAGTTAAATCAATCTTTCAATTAATTGAGCCATAATTATTTAATTGTTCTTTTTATTACTATTTTAATTAGTTTTTAATCACAAAATCTTCAAATTTCCAAAGTTCATTAGATTAGGTTAATGTTAGTATAATTGAACTGAATTATCTAAATTTTCGTGGGAACGATACTTGGACTCAACATCTACTTTATTACTTGATCCGCGATGGAATTATTAAAGATATAAAATCGCTAACAAGTTTTTGGTACTGTTGTCGGGGATTTAGTTTTAATTCTTTTCAATTATTTTAACACTAATTCGAACTTTCTTTATCTATTTGCTTTAATTACTTATTTTCTTTAAGTTATTATAGTGTTTGCTTTGTTTCTTCTTAGACCATTGCATGCGAAGTGTGAGACACGAGTCTCTAATTCCAATTGATCCAGAGATTGAACGCACTTTTCACCATAGGCAGAGAGAAGCAAGAAAGACACAACAAAAAGACCAAAAACAGCAAGACATAATGCAGAACAACGAGATCGCTCGGGCAAGACAGGAGATTGATGAAGACAATATGCTAGTTGGAGACTTTTTGACTCCACAGATCATCTAGAACCAATCTAGCATTGTCTACCCACCTTTTGGGCTGTCGAACTTTCAGTTGAATACTAACGTCATTCATCTAATTCAGAATGGACATCAATTCTTTGGTAGGACCGATGAGAATCCACATACACACGTTTCGAGATTCTTGGAAATGTGTCAATACTTCAAATATCAAAGAATCTCGAGATGACGCCATCCATTCGTTTGTTCCCACATACTCTTCTCGACAAAGCTCTTGAGTGGTTGGACTTATCGACAATTGATAGCATAACCACCTGGAATGATCTAGCCCAAAAGTTCTACACGAAATTCTTCCCACCAGCAAAGGTTTCGAAGTTGAAGCATGATATATTCATATTTCAACAATCAGAAACATAATCTTTTGATGAAGCATGGAACAGATTTAAAAATATGCTAAGGAAGTGTCCTCATCATGGTGTTGGCAATGGGCAAATCAACAAATCCAGTATTTTTATGCTGGATTACTTCCATCATGTAAAAGTATGATCGATTCTTCATCTAACAGTTCTTTATCTACCAAAACAGTGGTTGAAGCTTTGGATTTGTTTGAAAGAGT
This sequence comes from Forsythia suspensa, assembly GCA_023638005.1. Taxonomy (NCBI): domain Eukaryota; kingdom Viridiplantae; phylum Streptophyta; class Magnoliopsida; order Lamiales; family Oleaceae; genus Forsythia; species Forsythia suspensa. Next base: position 1,498,770 of record CM042663.1, read on the forward strand.
AGCTTCCACCACTGCCATGTGGCCATCAGACAGAGTCGTATACAAAAGAACTGCATGAGTACATGAGATAGATACTTTTACGGCGTTATATGCAAAGATTGATTCATTGGTACACAAAATAGAAAGTATGTCACATTCGAACCAATGTAGTGCAAATAAAGAAATCAACATGTGAAGAATACGGATCCAGTCATAGTACATCAGAATGTCATATTTTATCACTACAGCCTGAACTGGTCGATTATATTCAAGGTGGTCAGCACCAACAAAATAACCCATACTCCAACACACATAATCCAGGTTGGCAAAACCATCCAAAATTTTCTTGGAGAGATAATCGAAATAATATCGCACTACACGCTTTAACGGTTAGAAAAGAGTACATCATTAGAAACCTCAATCGATAAATTTATCGAGAGAACCGAATAGCCATGAACAAGCCGAAAACTAATATTCAAAATCAAAGCGCTTCAATAAAGAATCTCGAAACACAAATGGGTCAGATGGCAATTGCTCTATCAGGCAAAGCACCAGGTGCTTTGCCAAGCAAATACAGAGGTGAATCTCAAGGAACATGTTAAAGCTATTACTACCAGAAGTGGGGTTCAGTTACTAGAGATCCATGTCAAGAGATCAGTTGCAAATAAAGAAATGGTACCTTCCACTGATGAGGAACACGTGGAACAGACTGAGCAGACAACAGCTATGAAAGAGAGTTCAGGCACACCACATGTTAAGGCAACCGTTCCTATCAAGCCATATGATCCTCCGATCCCATTTCCTCAGAGGTTACAAAAGCACAAGTTAAACAAGCAATTCAAAAAATTTCTTGAGATCTACAAGAAACTACATATCAACATCCCCTTTGCGAGATGTACTTGCTCGGATGTCCGCTTATGCAAAATTCTTGAAAATATTCTTTCAAATAAACACAAGATGGAGGAACATGAGACGGTGATGTTGACAGAAGAGTGTAGTGCTATTTTACAAAATAAACTACCTTCTAAACTAAAAGATCTAGGGATTTTTACAATACCTTGCACAATTAGTGATTTTTGTTTTGATAAAGCTTTGTGTGATTTAGGAGCTAGTATTAATTTGATGCCACTTTTTATTTGCAGGATATTAGTTTTGGAGGAAGCTAAAGCAATTACGGTAACTCTGCAGCTAGCTGATCGGTCTATTAAACATCCAAGAGGAGTTGTTGAAGATCTTTTGGTAAAGTGGACAAATTCATCTTCCCAGCTGATTTTATCATTCTTGACATAGAGGAAGATAAAGATGTTTTGGTCGACCATTTTTAGCCACTGGTAGAGCTCTAATCGATGTACAAAAAAGGCCAATTGATTCGAAGGCTTAGTGAGGAGCAGATCACATTTGATGTCTTCAAGGCAATCAAATATCCAACCGAGTCGAGATAAACGCTTCAAAGTTGATGTGGTTGATAGTACAGAGTTCATGAAAATTTTCAACTCAATAATCCATAAGATCCTTTGGAGGTGCATATTGTACATTCTCAATCCACTCAAGCTGATTCTATTGAGGTTGAGATGTGGGCAAGGTATCTTAAAGCTAACCCTCCATATATCGCCGACCACGCTTTGAGGAGTTGGGCACGGGTTTTACAAAATATCTACCTTCTGTTCAACAACCTCCAAAAATAGAGCTCAAGCAGTTGCCTTTTCATCTCCGCTATGCCTACTTGGGAGAATCCTCTACTTTGCTTGTAATCATTGCAAATTCTATTAATAAGCTTGAAGAGAAAAAATTACTCCGAGTGCTTCGAGAACACAAGAAATCTATTGGGTGGTCTATTGCTGACATCAAGGGTATCAGCCCTACTCTATGCATGCATAAAATCCTCATGGTGGATGATTTTAAACCAAGCATTGACAGTCAGAGGAGGCTGAATCCTAATATGAAATAAGTGGTCAGAACAGAAATCATAAAGTTAATGGATGCCGGGATCATCTACCCAATCTCAGACAGTGCTTGGGTGAGTCCAGTTCAAGTAGTGCCAAAGAAAGGAGGTATCACTGTGGTTCAGAACGAAAAGAATGAGTTGATTCTAACCAGAACAATCACAGGATAGAGAGTTTGCATTGATTACCGCAAACTCAACACTGCTACTAGGAAGGATCACTTTTTCCTTTCGTTTATTGATCAGATGTTGGAAAGACTAGCTATATATTCTCATTACTGTTTTTTGGATGGATACTATGGGTATAATCAAATTCCAATAGCACCTGAGGATCAAGAGAAGACCAAATTCACGTGTCCCTATGGCACCTTTGCTTACCGTAGGATGCCTTTTGGTCTATGCAATGCTCCTGCTACTTTTCAGCGTTGCATGATGGTCATTTTCTCTGACATGGTGGAGAAATTCATTGAAATATTCATGGATGATTTCTCAGTGTTTGGCTCATCTTTTGATGAGTGTTTGGAGCACATCTACTTGGTTTTGCAGCGGTGTAAAGATACAAACTTAGCTCTTAATTGGAAAAAGTGTCACTTCATGGTTCAAGAGGGTATCATGTCGGGACATCAGGTTTCAGCTAAGGGGATTGAAGTGGATAAAGCAAAAATTCAGGTTATAGAGAAATTGCTACCACCAACTTTTGTCAATGGTATTAGAAGCTTTCTTGGGCATGCCGGGTTCTATCGTCGCTTCATCAAAGACTTTTTGAAAATCACAAAACCTTTGTGTACTCTGCTGGTTAAAGATGTGCCCTATGTCTTCTCTGAAGAGTGTTTATTAGCATTCAACACTCTAAAGGAGAAGCTCATTTCAGCACCTGTGATAATTGCACCTAATTGGAGTCTACCGTTTGAATTAATGTGTGATGCAAACGATTATGCAGTTGGAGAAGTGTTGGGGCAGCAAAAAGATAAAAATTTTCATGTGATACATTATGCCAGAGAAACTTTGAATGATGCACATCTCAACTATGCCACTACCGAAAAGGAGCTCCTGGCTGTGGTCTATGCCTTTGACAAATTCAGATCATATCTTGTTGGATCAAAGGTGATAGTCTACACTGATCACGCAACCTTGAAATATTTGTTGGCAAAGAAAGATGCAAAACCAAGGCTGATTAGATGGGTGTTACTTCTACAAGAGTTTGATATGGAGATAAGAGACAATAAGGGAAGCAAGAATGTAGTAGTTGATCATCTATCCAGACTTGAGCAGGAAGAACAGATCGAGAATATGGATATCACTGAGGTGTTCCCAGATGAACAGATTTTTCACTTGAAAAAAGCACCATGGTTTGCTGATATAGTAAATTTCTTAGCCAAGTCCATCATCCCGCCTGATTATTCAAGTCATCAAAAGAAGAAATTTTTCTTTGACTTGAAATATTATTTTTGGGAAGATCCCATTCTCTATAGACAAGGTCCAGATAAAATAATTAGCCGATGTATTCCTGAAGAAGAAGTCTCTCAGATACTTGAGCATTGCCACTATTCGGCCTACTCTGGACACTTCGGTGCTTCTAAAACAACTGCTAAAGTTATACAGTCTGGGTTCTATTGGACTTCTCTCTTCAAAGATGCATACCTTTTTGTGAAGGGATGTGATCGGTGCCAGCTCACGGGAAATATCTCAAAAAGGAATGAAATATCTCTCAACAAAGATACTTGAGGTCGAGCTTTTTGATGTATGGGGTATTGATTTCATGGGGCCATTTCTCTCTTCATTCCCGAATCAATACATTATGGTTGCTGTCGACTACATCTCCAAATGGGTTGAAGCAGTCGCATTACCTACCAATGATGCACATGTAGTGATGGATTTCTTAAAAAAATGCATTTTCACGCGTTATGGCACACCCCGAGCCATTATTAGTGATGGGGGTAAACACTTTTGCAATCGTCATTTTGAGTCTCGTATTGCTACTCCCTATCACCCTCAAACCAGTGGGCAAGTGGAAGTCTTCAACCGGGAGTTGAAGAGGATTTTAGAGGTGACAGTGAGTTCATTAAGAAGAGATTGGTCAAAGAAACTAGATGACACTTTATGGGCTTACCGGACAGCTTTCAAAACTCCTATAAGCATGTCTCCCTATCGGCTAGTTTTTTAGCAAGTGTGCCATTTACCGGTTGAGTTGGAGCACCGAGCTTATTGAGCTGTGAAGAAGTGAAATTTGATTTGAAAGCAGTCGGTAAAAAGAGACTTCTACAATTGAATGAAATGGATGAGTTTCGGTTGGATGCCTATGATAATGCAAAATTGTATAAGGAACGGACCAAAAAATGGCACAATATGCATATTCAAAGAAAAAGTTTTGAGGTAGGGCAGCAAGTCTTGTTGTATAATTCTCACCTCAAGCTTTTTCCGGGCAAGTTGAAGTCTAGATGGTCGAGTTCGTATACAATCACAAAGGTCTATCCATATGGAGCGGTGGAAATCAACCATGAGAGCAAAGACACTTTTAAAGTCAATGGGCGGCGGTTGAAGATTTATTGGAATGGTGGTTTCTCGAAAGAAAAGTCTACCGTTCATCTTGCACCACCAGAATGATCAACCCGAAGAGTCGAGCTCTAGACTATAAATCGAGCGCTTAATGGGAGGCAACTCATTTTTCTATCCCTTTCTACCCTTTAAACATAATTATTTGAGTATTGCATGTGGTTAAGGATTTTACCTTAGTTTTTGGTTTTAAGTTTGTCCAATTTTTGTACTTAGAATTTTTAGCATGGTTTGGTCATTATGTTCATTTTAGCACAAATTTAAGATTTCATATGATCATATAGACCTAGATAAAATTAGTCAAATGCATGAAGTGATTTTTAGCAAGGTTTATTTATTTTTCATTATTTTTCGCTTAGGCATGTGCTTAAAATTTCACATGTTAAGTTATGCATAAGTAAATATGCTTCTTTTTGCATTTAGTTAATCACATTTACATTTGCATGCTTAAGCATCGTTTCATTTTTGCATGTCATAAATGTTTAACATTTTAGGTACATGCTACATTCATATAGTTGTCTTTGAAAAAAAAATTGGTGAATCGGGTGATCGCCTGGGTTAAGCCTCGGTGATCGCCCATTCGGTTTAAATAGGGTAGAATGCCCATCGTTAAACCCTCAGCGATCACCCGCGTGTTTTGCCCAAGCGATCGCCCAAGCTTAGTCTTGGGCGAGTAATGCCCAAGCACTTAAGCAATAAACGCCATATTTTTCATTTCAAAACCAAAATCCTCCTCACGCATACACAGTTGCCTTCATCCCCAAACCACACATAAATCGCATCTCTCTTGGTCATACATCACTTCATCTACATTCAAACACGGTTTCAAGGCATTCCATTGCATTCCTATCACCATCAACACAAGAATTTACTCCAAGGTATGATCTTTGTTCCTCTGTTCTCAATTTTTCGTTTTTTATCGTCAATTCTCGTGTTTTTATGATGATATATTGAAGAGTATGGGCCTAGGTAGTTGTTGGGTTGTTGAAAATGGATGTTGAGGTGTAAAATTTTTGTCTCAATTCAGCCTAGCCGTGATTGAAAATTATTATGGGCTAACGCCAACGATATTGAGCACGTCCCGCCGATCTTGACATGACACAAGTGACTCGGTTTTTTATGGACGAAAGATCGCGTTTGGCCCTTATTGGACCCAAATTCCTACACAACCAAATTGGCGAGAGAGCCTACGTATCTTCCATATTTTTGTGTGTCATAACATCGATCCTACCTCCCACTGCACGGACTTCAATGACTCTCGGGCCCATTTCTTATATCATCTTGCAAGTGGGCACAAAATTGACTTGGAGAATCACATATTCGATTCATTTTGATCTTGCATCACAAAGTGCATCTGGCCGATCCTCCATGTTTCCTTGTCTCATTAGTGTACTTTGTCTAGCAGAAGGAGTACCATTACTTCCTCATGAGGAGCCCGAGAGTCCCGAACCACCTATTAACAAACGGACATTGGGAAATCCTATGGCCAGACGAGCAATGGACAATCCAACTCCAGTACCACCTGTCGAGACTGATCGCCTCTTGCGTCAAATTTTCACCCAGTTATCCGAGCAGGGTCGGATTTTGAGTTCCATTCAAGACACACACCGGTCATGCGTACATGGTTGACCATATGAGGATTGAAATGGACTCCTTGAACGCGCTAAACACTACGCTCGTAGGGAGAGCAACGGACTATAAACTACACATACGACAATATCAACCACCGTATGCTCAATTTTGCGCGGCGCGTGGATGATATTTATACCATCATCTCTCAGCTCTCAGCCCCGAGCGCTCCTCACCATGGGTCCACTCCTGATGAACCATCTGATCCACCTAGACCTTCTTCTCCACATTTACCCCTGGGAAATACTTGATCTTTTCCTCCTTTAATTTTGTTCTAATTTGCTTACATTGGGGACAATGTAATATTTTCATTGGGGGTGGGTTAAGTATCAGGATACTTTGTTTTTGAATTCACTTATCATTCGGGTCTGTATAATTGAAAATTCATTTAAAAAAAAAAATTCATGTCAAGTTGTTGTTGAACATCTTACTGCCAATGATGATATTTGTTTAAATTTGAGTACGCTTTTAGTTAGAATATTCGACAACACTTTAACTCGTACTTTTACCTGAATACTTATCCATGTTAGACTAGATTAATGAAACACGTAGCCACTATTGACTCATCAACGATATGAAAACATGACTTGAGTGTTTATGTTGATATTATCGGCCTTAGGATTATTATGAAAATCTCTAGTTCCTAAATCCTTGTTAGTAACCAAACTGCTTTGATAACAGGTTTGGGGTGTAAAGTTACTTCTTGTGTTTTGCGAATTTTGATGGTTTGAGTTTTATGGGTCTCATCTTTGGTTAAATAAGTTATAGTCAAGGAATCTAAACCGAGCACTATTTATTGTTGATAAAATAAAATAAAATATCTGACTCGAGTAATTAAGCCTGTTAGGGTATCTTAAAATCTGGTGCCTTATGGTCATCTGACTTGGGAGTCATCGGTCCAAAGCTCGCTATATGGGTCATAAAAAAATATTTACATCTTCACTTATCTATTAGCCTGTGGGACTCGAGCAATTAAGCCTATTAGGGTATCTTAAAACATGGTACCCTATGGTCATCTGACTTGAGAGTCACCGGTTCAAAGCTCGCTACAAGGGTCACATAGAAAACTAGTGAGAGAGAAGTATTGCACAGGATGTAAGATCGTCTATATTAGTTAAATAAAATAAAAAGAGTTAAAGTGCTCGGTAATGATTACTAGGTTAGACCCTCGAAGACTGAAGATGATAATTTAGAAATTACTCACCATCTTATTTCTAAGAATACAAGTTCTAATTTTTACCACTTTATTTGAAAAAAGTATTGTGTTGATCAATAGGAACCAAATTCGCTAGAACACCTCGGGATCGGAGAGAAAAGCTTTAGAAGTGTGATAATTTACGAGAGGTGTAAGGAATAAATGACTACAAAGGGTTCGAGATTGTAAAAATCTCAACAACACAATATTGGTCGTGGTCTAATACAGATGTAAGTTCAATTTTTGGCTAATCACACATTCACTAAAGGTCGAGCATCGGATAAGTGAAAAACTTTTGTATTGTTGTTTAATATCTTTCTAAAAGTGTTACTTTATTTTCGAACCTGAGGCATGTGGTAAGAAATTTAACATAAACTTAATTCCTGTTAATTTATATAGCTTAGTTTAATTTTATGGTTTATTTTTATTTTTGTTTGAGGACGAACAAATGTTTAGTTTGAGGGTGTTTGATAAGTACATTTTGTGCACTTATTCGAGTCCTTAAACTAAGCTTTTATCACGTCATTTTATCGATTTTCTACTTAATCTAGTTTGTTATCGTTTCTATTTCAGTTTTGGACCCATATGTAAGAAATTGGAAAAGAATGAATGAAAAGACAATAAATTGGAAGACGTATCGGAAGTATGAGGACTCAATTGCATTCAATTGGGAAGTTGAAGGACCAAATTGGAGGTTATGAAAAGATAGAGGACTAAATCAGACGGATTTTAATAAAAAAGATGGAGGACCAAAATAGCACAATTAAAAAATATAAGCAGGACGATCGCCCAACTTATAGCTGGGCGAGCGCCAATGTCTAACAAAAATGAAAGTGAAAAAATTATCCTGGGCGATCGCCTCGAAAGCACTGGTGGATCGCCCAGTGTTAATTTCTATGCGAAATTTCTTTCCTTTTAGAATTCTAATCTAGTTAGTTAACTTTTGGCCTACGATTTTTAGATATTTTTGGTATATTTTGGGGCACCATTAGGGTAGTATATATATGAGTTATTAACTCATAATAGTTGTTGAGCTTTTGGGAAAAAAACATAGACGAAAACACATCAAACGGAGATCAAGATTGCTTTTTTGAAGAATTCAACGAAGATCAAGATCAAGAAATTACTCTTTCAAGTTTTCTTATTCTCCGTGTGATGAATTCCATTTTTTCTTCTTCTTTTAATTTTCTTATTATTAGTATGCTAGGCTAGTTTAATTAGTGATAGGATTACGATGAAGCTTGTCGTTTAAATTCTTTCATCTTGAGACTTGGTTTTTGACGATTTATTTCAATATATTTTTGAATAATTAATTTTGATTTAATTGCATCTACAATTATATACGTAGTAATTGTATGATTGTTGTGGTTTGTTTTAATATCGAATGATCGAAAGCATGCTAGACGCTATTTTAATTATCTTAAAGTCCGATAGGGGATATAAATATACCGCTATGCTTTATGTGATATTTAATTATCCATAGAAATTTAATGCATTTGTTTGTATTCGCATTCGTCATAGAAATATAGTCGAGTCATACATATAAATAGATTTAACTTTATTCGAGAGAAACTATTGAACAATCTAGGGATATTGATCTTCATAACTGATGTAATTTGTCAAAATCAAGAATCAAGATAGATGAATTAACAACTATAAGTGGATTCAAAATTATAATACTTTTCCTTTTTAAAATTAAATCGATCTTTCACCAGATTAATCTTTCAATTAATTGAGTCATAATTATTTAATTGTTCTTTTTAGTTTACTATTTTAATTAGTTTTTTAATCACAAAATCTCCAATTTTTCAAAGTTCATTAGATTCGGTTAAGGTTAGTATAATTGAACCGAATTATCTAAATTTATTGGGAACGATACTTGGACTCAACATCCACTTTATTATTTAATCGATCCGTGCACTTGCGGAATTATTAAAGATATAAAATCCCGACAACGACACCCAACCACGCTTTTACGCTTTTATAGAACATTGATCATTAGTTACCACGCTTCAACTAATGCATGGAATAATTTATTATTTAACATGACTAAGTTAATGTCAAAATAGCCTATTAATCCAGTTTTAGTTGAACCGAACCACTTAGCTAGGCTCGGTCAAGAACCTTGACTCATTTGAGACTACATCTATTTGGAGTCGAGATTCTCATCTGATCAAGAAATTATAAAATTTTAATTTTAATTTGCGCGGCGCGTCAAAATAAATTACTTGGAGGTAATGAGTGGCTTGTTTTTTTTTCACTAGATGGAGATTCCATTCAAGGAGAAATTAAGATCAAAGGGTATTCGTTTTTTAACGAATAGGATCAACAAAGAAGTGGTGCAGAAAATGAAAGTAACAAAACAAGAAGACTGCTTAATTGTTAATTGCGTCGTTTTAGTGCTATTTGTGTCAATTTCCTAAGAACTTGGGCTGCAGAACAGTTGGTGATTTGTAGTTTTCCCTTCTTTTTTAAATCCTAATCCTATTAATTAGGAATAGTACACTACAAAATATAAATAATTTAGAAAATATTATCTAATATTTTTATTCTAAATTTTTATTTTTATTTTTGTAACACTTGTTGTTACATTTGTTACGTTTATTTATTTCTTATAAAAAATGTGTTACATTTGTAATTTTTGGAGTTTAAAATGTGAAAAAGTATTTGTAGAATTTTAATAGAAAATCATGGATGTAGCAAAATTATCACTTAACTATTCGATAGCTTATGATTCATAATTTTTATCCATTTTTATCTACAAATTTTATAAAACTCACTATTTATAATCTAATAAAGCTCATTTGCTAAATTAGACATATCAAAGTCAACCTAGTAGCTTGTGTGAGAATGGGCTCAAAATTGCATTAGATTACACCCCCGACGTTTTAATTAATGCTAAAAATAAAATGATAATTTTGCCACATATTTAATTTTATATTAAAATTTCACAATTACTTTTCAATATTTTAAATTTTAAATGTAACACATGTAATATACATTTTTTTTTTAAATAAGAAACGTAACAAACATCACAAATGTAACAAAAATGCTACAAAAGTAAAACAATATTTTTAAAATAAAAAATATTAAAAAATATTTTTTTAAATTATTTTATATTTTGTATTATATGGTGAAACTATTCAAAAATAAATGACAAATTTAGGAAGGAGATATAAAACCTAACTTTCAATATAAATTATTAATCAATTGGTAACTAATTAATGAATAAAATACAAGCTAAAACTCAAGCGACATACTCATTGCCAGGATGAGTATCCGGTACTATGATGCATCGATAGGGATGCAACGTGAATAGTAAAAACGATTAATGAACACATGATCAAGTTTAGTTGATTTTAAACGAATAGTGTGACACATTCATTTTTTGATTTATGTTGTTTTTTGATAATGTCAAAAAATCAAGTATCGAAACTCATTGATCCACACATGAATATAAAAAAAAAAAAAAAAGATTAAAATTGGAGATCAACAACTCACAACTTTATCAATATTTTTAATCAAAACAAAAAACTATCCCACAATATAAAACAAAACCTAATGCTAAGATTTAATATAAAATTGCACATTGGTCCCTAAGCTCCTCTCAAAATATTAAAAGGCACCTAAAACTTAAATAATAAGAAGATAGCAAAATGTTAATAGAAAAAAGACAAACCAAATTGAAGCAATATTAATCTTCATCATTCTCTTCGGGTAGAAGAGAATTCCTCAAATTATATGTTGTTCTTCATCCGTATCTCGTAATGGTGATAATCCACTCGGTAAATCCGTAGAAACTTTTCAAACATAGGTTGATGAACTATAGCTAGCATCTCAGAATCCATTGAATTAGTCTTCTCAAATAGAATATACTCAACACATGACTCTCTTGTTTGCCACTTAAAACCAACTTGAGTCAATAAATTCATGCTAGGCTTGAATGATATTGAAGCATTCCTCATTCCGCCTCCAACAACAATTTTTATGGTGTAATTCCCAAGTCAGTAGAGAGACTTAAGAACCTTGTGTATTTCAGTGATTCGTTCAATGAACTTAGTGGCTTTTTAAGAACTTAATGCCGGATTCTTTCAATAGGCAATAGAGAATTAAGTGGAGCATCACAATTTAAGGTAATGAAATGCAAAGCTAATACAACTTGATCATCAAGCAAGACTAGACTTGATAATAAGCCTTGCCATTGTTGTCATTTGGTTAATGAGACGTTGCAATAGAAATACAACTCTTACATCTCAGTCCAATAAATTTCACCATGGAACGATTGCTGCTATTAAACTTTTTAATTTAGATTTGGATACTAAGCGCCACATATTATGCAACATTCGTCATACAAATCTTCTTAAGCAATGTAGCAGTTGCAATTGAAGGATACTCACTCTAAAGATTAAAGGTCGGTTTGGCTACCATTGCTGTGGTGCAGTGAGTAGTAACAGCAATGTAGAACTGCAATGCATTGAAAAGGTTGTGTTTGTTGACCTCTGGGTAACTTTAACTTTAATATTTTGATTATAACAAACAAATTAGTTTTCAAGTAATATTCAAAGCGTTTAAATTAATAATCGTTAAGATCAAGACTATATTACAAATCGGACTCTCAAACAAGTCAAGATCAAAGTCAATCATCCAATACAAGAGTTCAAGATTCGAAATTCAAGATCGAAGATTATATTTCTAGATGCAATTAAAATGTACTAATTCTTTGATCTTTAGCATTAAATGGATGAAAGGTCAAAAAATTTTATGCCCAAAAACTATGTTGGTATCACTTGCATAAAATATTTTTTTCAAAGTTAAAAATTAATTTTTCAAAACTGTTCGGAAAAAAATAATCCAGTCATCCGTTTGGAGAACCGGTCAACCGATTGGACTTAAAGGTTGACCGTTTGAACGTCTTTTTCTAAAAGAGTGACCGTTCTGATTTTTACTATTCCAACGACTATTTTTGGTCATCTGAAATGTTGTACGTCGACCGTTTGATCATCCGAATTGACAGAAAGTTCTGAAAATTGATCTTTATAAATTGCCCTTCATTTATTATCATTCAAGACACTTACAAGAGCATAAAAAGAGAGAATCATCTTGAGAAAAATCATTCAAATTTTATTTCACTTACATCTTCGAAATCATTCATTGAAAAACTTTGATTGATCAAATCAAACTTTTAAATCATCAAAGTTTCTTTCTAACATTTGAGCGTTTCATTTATTACTATTTATTAAAGTGTTCGCCTCTCTTAGTACGTAACGTGTATCTATCATTTATTAAGAGAGATATACTATCTCAAATCTACTTCTTCATATCTTTGGATCATATTTAGGTCTCTTAAAGCTCAATATTGTATAAGAATTGTTGCTCATTGTTTACAAGTCATCGAAAGCGTTGTAAGAGTTTTGATTGCACTATAAGTCAATCAAGATAGTAGAAATGATGTGCTCACGATTGAGAGCTCGGTAACGGGGAACGTAGATCATTGGTTGGATCGAACCTCTATAAAAATATCGTTTGCACTCTTTCTAGCATTTTATTTATTTATATTGTGCTTATATTTTTACTTGTTTAAATTACAACTCTTAAGTTTCTCATTTTGAGATTGTTTTACTAAAAACTAATTCACCCCTGTTGGTTAGTTGTTCTTGGGTTATCAATTGGTATCGAGTTTTTAAAAGTAAGATTTTGCAATCTTGAGTAATGACTAATCATAATATTCAAAGTCTTGAGGACATTTTACAAATCGCCACCCCTTCTTTAATAGCACCCACTTTAATTATTGAAAAATTAGAACGATGATATATATACAATCAATAGATTATAACATTTGGAAAGTCATTGAATTTGGTGTGCCAACAAAAATTATTAAAGTTGATGATAAACCGGACCAATCAAACAAAACCTTGAGAGGAATATGATGAAGAAGACAAAAAAAATTATCTCTAAATGCTAGAGCCAAAAATTTACTTTATTGTGCTTTAGATAAAAATAAATTCAATCGTATTAGCACATGTGATTCCGCTTACGACATTTGGCATGCTTTAGAAATCACCCACTTAGGTACTAACAAAGTAAAAGAATCTAAGATAGATCTTTTAACAAAAGATTTTGATAATTTCTTCATGAAGCAAAATGAATCTATAGTAGATATGATTACACGTTTCACCAATATTATTAATGGCCTTAGGGCTTTGATCGAAAATTTACTAATGGTGAACTTGTAAGTAAAATGCTTCGGTCTCTTTTGGAATATTGAAATTCTTTGAGGATGTCAATTAAAAATACAAAAGATGTCAACATATATCCATTGGAGGAGCTCTATGGAACATTGATGACTTATGAGCTAAACAATGTCGAAACAAAGGAGAATGCAAGAAAGAGCAAAGAAGAGATGAATGAGCCTCCAAAGTAACAAATCGCCTTAAAATCAACAAATGAAGAAGGCTCCTCAAATATGAACACGAGTGATGAAGAATTTGATCATCTAGTTTTTCTTGTCAAGAAATAAAGAGGTTTTCGAAACAATCGGCGATTCCAAAAGAAAGAAGAAAAAGGTGAAGAGAAAAGTAAGAAGATCATTTACTATGATTATGACAAACCCGTCACAAAAGAACCGAATGTCCAAACAATAAGAAATTCACCAAGAAGAAAGCACTTCAAGCAACTTGGGATGTAGACATGAAGAAGATGAAAATCAAGAAGAAATTGCCAACATATGCTTCATGGCTATTGAAGATGAGATAAGTGCAAATAACAATGATTCATATAATGATTTATCTACCTCTTATGATGAAATCTTTGAAGAATTTGAAAAACTTGTTACAAAATACTCCACTCTTAATAATAAATATTCCTTATTGAAAAATGTAGTTAAGAAACTTTTAGTAGCACGAAAAGATTTTGAAAAAGAAAAGGATAATAAAAAATCCTTAATTAAAGAAATTTTTTTCTTAAAATAAAAAGTTGTAGACTTGACAAACATTGTCCACAAATTTAACCAAGGAAAGAAAAATTTGAATTAATGCTTGGTGATAAAAAAAAAAAAAAGCGTTTTTAATAAATGAGGTATTGGATACAAATCATTCTTGAAACAAAAATCACTTGAAAATATTTTTATCAAATTATCCAATTCATCTCAACAAAATGTGACATGTACCTTTTGTAAAAAATTTGGTCATATTGTATTTAATTGTTTAATAAAAAATAGGCTACACTTTTAAAAACAAACATAAGTAGAAAAAAGAATCTACAAACACTAAATATCAAGGATCCAAAGTTATGTGGGTATCAAAGATAAAAAATTGAAATAATTTTTGTAGTTACCAAAGAAAACGAAGAGCAATTGGTTCTTGGATAGTTGTTGCTCAAAATATATAATCGGTGATCGAACATTGCTATCCAGCCTCAAGAGAAATGATGGAGGTCATGTCACTTTTGGAGATAATGCTAAAGAAAAAATCATAGGCATTAGAAATATCGGTAACCACTTATCTTCTTCTATTGAAAATGTTTTATTAGTTGGTAATCTCAAACATAACTTGTTTAGTATAAATCAATTATGTGATAAATGTTATTTAATTAAATTTGATTATTCTAAATGCCTCATTGAGACTACTATATCTAAGGAGGTAATGTTCATAAGAAGTCGAAGTAAGGATGTTTACATAATAAATATTGAATTTGAGCTTGAAAGAGAGATATGCTTATCAACTATAAAAGATGACTTTTGGCTATGGCATAAAAGATTAGATCATGTTAGCATGGACTTACTTTCCAAAATCTCTAAAAATTGCTTTGTAAAAAGTTTGCCAAAAATAAAATTTGAAAAAGATAAAATTTGTGATGTTTTTCAATTTGAAAAACAAGTAAATAGTTCTTTTAAACTTAAACAACACTCTTCTACTACAAGACATTTACAACTTCTCTATATGGATTTATTTGGATCCTATAGAACCACAAGTTTAAGTGGTAAACAATATACATTTGTTATCGTTGATAATTTTTCAAAATTTACTCGTGTCATATTTTTAAATAAAAAAGATGAGGCCTTAAATGTATTTAAACACTTTTCAAAAAGGTTCAAAACGAAAAAGGATATATCATTACCACAATTGGAAGTGATCACGGTGGAGAATTTGAAAATGTTGCATTTGATGAGTTTTGTAAATTAAATGGATATGAACATAATTTTTCGGCTCCTAGAACTCATCAACAAAATTGTGTAGTAGAAATGAAGAATCGTATATTGCAAAAAATGGCTCGGACTATGTTAAATAAAATAACCTACCAAAGTATTTTTTGGCCGAAGCCGTTAATACTTCATGCTATATTTTAAATAGAATTTTAGTTAGTCGAAAGAAAACTAAAACTCTATACGAGCTTTGAAAAAATAGAGTTCCCAATATAGGATATTTTAAAGTTTTTGGTTGTAAATGTTTTATACTAAATACAAAAGAAAATTTGGAAAAATTTGATTCAAAATCCAATATTGGAATTTTTCTTGGATATTCATATACTAGCAAGGCTTATAGAGTTTTTAACAAAAGAAGCTTGGTAGTTGAAGAATCCATGCATGTTGTATTTGATGAGACAAACTCCTTTGAATGTGAGAAAAATATTGAGGATGATGGACTTTGGAAATTCTGTTTGAACAATTAAGTATTCAAAATCAAGACGAGGAGAATCCCAACAATGTTGAAAATCAATATGAGGAGGAAACAACTATGCAACAAAATGGAGTAGAATCTCATGAAGAATAAAATTCTTCATCTTTACATTAAGAATGGAGGTTTGTCCATTCTCATCCAAAAGATCTTATCATTGGTGATCCATCCAAATGAGTAAGTACTAGAAATTTTACTAGAAACTATCTTAACAATTGTGCATTTCTTTCACAAATTGAACCAAAGAATTTTAAAGAAATCGAGTTTAATGAATTTTGATTTTTAGCTATATGCAAGATGAACTAAATCAATTTGAAAGAAATCAT
The DNA here is from genome assembly GCA_023638005.1 of Forsythia suspensa. Classification (NCBI taxonomy): domain Eukaryota; kingdom Viridiplantae; phylum Streptophyta; class Magnoliopsida; order Lamiales; family Oleaceae; genus Forsythia; species Forsythia suspensa. Next base: position 1,515,066 of record CM042663.1, read on the forward strand.
GTTTGAGATTTAGTTCCTAGACCAAAATTTCAAACCATTATTGGTACAAAATGAGTTTTGCAAAATAAACGAGATGAAAATAGCATAATTTTACATAAAAAAGCTAGATTAGTGGCTCAAGGTTACAATCAAGAAGAAGATATAGATTTTGAAGAAACATTTGCACCGTTGCTAGATTGAATTCAATTCGCATGTTTCTTGCTTTTGCTTGTCACAAAAATTTCACTCTTTAACAAAATGCTAATAAAAATTAATTTACACATTATGTGTTGATTATTTTGAATGAAAATAAAACGATAAATTAAAATATGAAGAATACAATTGGAAATCTAATATTTGTAGTTAATAAACATATAATTCAATTAAATAAAAGTATTTAAGCATTAAGTTTGTAACAAAGTTATTTTTTTTTTGTTATAACGGTAAAATAAAATCTTAAATTTTAAATAATGTAATTACTTGATGATAAAAATAATAATTTTATTTAACATGTTTATTAATAATTACGAGTTTAAATTTTAGTTAATTATAATAGTTCGTAAAATATACAAAATAATTTAATATATTATCAATTTGGTCAATAAAGTGTTAAATAAAAAAAATCTTTAATTTTTATAAAAAATAAAAGTATTGGACTCATTTGTACTTTTTGTAAAAGTTAGTAACCCAACTACAATTTTTTCTTATTAAAATTAAATGTATGTTAGTCTTTTTTATCGAAGAAAAATTAATTACGCATCAAAACACATAAGTTAGAGATTTATGTGCCAAAAAATAAATATTAAAGACTATTTCCACAATAAAAACTTTAAAAAGACCATATGTGCCAAAATCCCTACTTTATATTCAAACTAATCTAATAAATCATTATAACTAACACATTCAATATTTCTACATTCAATATTTCTTGCTGCTCAAATACGACTTTTTCAATATCGTTAGCTATGACTGCTTTAATTGCAATCAATAGTTTGTTTGGTTTTCAAGAATGCAATTTCGGGCTTGCATAAAATAATGGTTAAGTGGCTTCTTTCGTAGAAATTAGATTGGAAATTATAGGTTTATCTAATATCTTTGCTACGAATGTTTGCTACTCTATTTGTCCCATATAAAAAGATTTATTTATATTTTCACATTAATAAAGAAAACTTAATTATTATTAAGATTAATTATACTTACAGTCCCCATTATTTCACTATTAATTTACGCAAAAATCAAATAGAAATCCTCCCTAATCTTCGAACAACCAGGGAAGGAGGGGAAGAATCCCTATGGTTTTGTCTTTATAAAATTGATCAAATTTAGGTCACGAGTTTGATTTTCTGTCAATTAATAGACCACTGGACGAAATCTGACCAAACTCCAAAAGTCCTCTCGGTGAACATAATTAGAAGTTTTTAGACTAGATGATAAATTTTTTTATTATTTTAAGTGAGAATCTGTAAAAAAAAAAAAAAAGTAAAATGTTTAGTATTTATTTGAACTTTTGAAAATGTTAGTCCTAATTGTAATTTTTTTATTTTTATTTTTATTTATTTAAATTAGGGATAAAATTATCAAAAAATTCTTTGGGGCCATCTGTACGTGTAAAATTGAAAGGATGTGGATGATATATGCGAATAAAATTGAATGGAGATAATATTATTACAAAACTGAAAGAATGAGGAATATGAGTATAATTAACCCTTATTATTATTATTATTATTATTATTATTATTATTATTATTATTATTGTAATAATAAATTTTACTTACGTTTTTTTAATATAATCATTGAAAATAAATGCAAGTACACAATATAGTTAACAAGTAATAAAGTGGACTAATGAGTCTAAATTATCATTCCCATGAAGTCTATCTTATTTATATACTAGTTCAATTAATCCTTATCCTAATCTATTAAAAACACTTTGAAATACATTTATTAGAATATTTAACCTATAACTATTAATTCAAGAAATTAGTGTGAACACAAATATCAATAATTTATCAAATATGATTATTAAAGTGTTTGGATTCACGAATTCACCATAGTTATCATCTCTAATCTTTCATCTCAAGATTTATTTATAATGTTGTATTCGGTCGAATTCACGAATTTAACCTAATTTACCTATCTCAAGTTCAAATTAGTCATATCTAATTCAGTTAACTCACTATATCTCTATGTAAAGTCAGAATAATCTTTAACTAGATGCATTAAATCTCATAAAAATTCAATTTACGACTGCAACAATATATATAAAAAAGCATATCTCTACATTTTATCCAATTGCCAGATTTTATTACATGGTCTAGATTAATATCTGACATCTCGGTTTGTTACATTCCACAAGTCAATGAAATAATGGCAAATTATTTCAAGCATTACGAGAAGAAGTAAGATTAATACATAATTAATTTATAATCAAAATTTGAGAATTGAAATTAAAGATCTAAACTATGTAAATGATTCATCAAAACTATAAATTTAGCTATTCATAATTTGGGAGAAAGATAACATGAAGAGTTTGGAATACATAACGATGTTTAAATAAAGGATGAAAAAAAAATTGACTACCTTGCACCAAGAATTCGTTGTCTTCACATCTCAATCTTCAAAGCCTTGGTCGTTCTTCCTCTCATTCTCCTTTTTGCTCTCTCTTTACTCTCTTTATTCAACAACCTCTAATCTGACCTAGATTATGTCTTTATATAATATTACGCCCCTCCGACTTGTTTTAATTCAAAAATGACACAAACACCCCTAGTTTTTTAAAAAATCATGAAAGAAATAAAAATAATAATAATAAAAAGTAACGTGTCCATGGGTCGTGTCATGACAATTCTTGCACTTCTGTCCGTGGTTGGACCACGGTCCAAACATTAAAGGTTGTTTTGATTTCTTGTAGTTTAGTCCCTCAAATTTCATTGTTATGCATTTTGGTCATTTTTCTCCACACTTCTTTTCAATTTCATCCTCTTTTATTTGCAACCCAAGTCTTTCAACTTTTATGAGATTACATGTAGGTCCCCATTTCCAAGTCTTCGTACACTTACAGTCATTATTCGTTTATTTTGATTTGTTTTTCTCCAATTCCATCCGAACTCGAGTTTTGACCTAAAGCAATTAAACCAACACACAATTAAGTAGAAATTTACTTAAGAGTACTTACAATCCTATTTTTGATGGTCCAAATAAGTGTAAAACTACATTTATCAATATCCCTCCATTAATATAAATGTATTTCATATTTGTTGACAATAATACAATTAAATAAGAGTATATTAGAAATTAAGAAATTAATTAAACTATCAATAAGAAAAGTATACTATAATTTGGGACAAATGAATCAAGAAAATTGTAGAACGGAGGAGTACAATTTTCTAAAGTATCAAACAATTTTCTAGATGAATCAAACATAATATTCCAGCATCCTTTAGTGTTTATGCAGACAAATATTGTTTATTTGGACGCATTTATCAGTCAATGTTCAAAGCAAAAGAAATCAAATAAATGATTTTTTTTTTTGAAAGAAAGCAACTTGGCTACGTTCCAAGCAATTTCCATATTTTCTTTAATATTACAATACTTGTCATCATTTTTGACAAGAAGAGAATTTGATAATGAAATAATTAATTTTAAATCAATCTTTGGAGCCAGAAACACACCTATTTAATTCAAGTCATATCATAAACATAATATTGCCTCCCATAAAAACTTTTAAATTACACCAAGCTCACCATGGGAAATAATGTGTTATTCACAATGTTTTCTTTTTTTATCTGTGTTGTTGCATGTTTCGGTCGCTCCGATGATGAGTCTGCTCTTCTAGCCTTTAAATCTAAAATAACTTATGATCCATACAATATCTTGGCCAAGAACTGGTCAAGAGGAACCCCTTTTTGTAATTGGATTGGTATTACTTGCAGCAGAAGGCACGGAAGAGTGACAAGCTTAAATCTTACATCAATGGATCTACAAGGTACGTACTACACCTAAAGAAATCGATTTATTCTCATTTCTATTAGCAACAAAAATTTCTATAGCTTTATCCTTGATGAAATGGGTAGTTTGTTAAAACTCAGTTGAACAATCAATAAATGATTTGTTAATGGTAAATGCCAACATATATATAGTAAATGTGAAGGGGATGTTTTGTGGGTGTATCATGTATGCATTCGGTGTGGGTTGCGGAAGATTGACGTGAATACAAAACAATATTGAACATGATTCAACTTTTTTTTTTCTTCATAATATATATTTTCTAATACTACGTACGAAAGCCTCCGTATCACCTAGCATTTTCTTTATAGGAAGTCTACTGCATTGTCATACATTTTCTCTCATTCTCTAATTGTATTAGGTAAAATAATGTCTACACATATATAGTAAATGTGAAGGGGATGTTTTGTGGGTTATATATGTAAGGAATTGAGGTATACATGCACAGCGGAAATTAAATGCTCAATTCCTATAGGCCCGGATCAACCTTGCACTTAGAGAGAATTCGTGATAGGAGTTTACCTTGATAAACACCGTGGAATCTGATTCTCTGATTAGTTGGAGGTGCGATCTTCAATACCACAGCTGTCTAGATGTTCAGCCTCCAATGGTGATCCACACAGCAAGAACAGATCTGGACTTCTACAATCAAGAACAGATGAAATCAGAACTTTTGGGAGAAGTTGATTGGGTTGTCTTTTGCTTGTGCTAGCAACTAATTAAAGATCAACACTTGTGATTAATCTGTTGTGGCCTTGTATATACGGTGTAGGGCTAACCCTAGCCCTAGTTCTAGTCTAACTCGAACCCATCAACAAACGGGCCCAATTAATTAATCTAATTAATTAATTTGGTCCAAAAGTAATTAAGTCCGACCCAACTATTTGGACCTTGGACATTAATTCTTACAATCTCCCACTTGGACAAGGTCCAATTCCGGATGCTCAATTCTCACTTTATGTGTGTGACCCATTAGGTTCTCTTTCACGATGGCAAACGCAGTGATATTCTCATCGATTCACCGATCGATCAATTCACGTCGCCGTCCAAGATTGACATCTAGCAATGTGTCGTGGCAATCCATGTGAAGGAAAATGTCATGTGGTATGACGTAATCAATATATGTGCGATTCTGGTGGAAATATAATCCCTTCATCAATATAACCCAATTGGTTAAGAGATATGGATCGTCACAATCTTATTTCAACCAATTAATTATTCACCTCAACTCTTCGTTGATCTAATCTAGTTATGATTGAAACATTTTCAACTCATAACTCCACCCCGGCAAGAAATTTATATCAACTTAAGTGGGCAAAAATTAGGTTATAATCTCCTACTTTCCGGGGTGACGAATCCTCATATTAGACATTCACAACCTTCATACGATTCTCATCAGCACCCGCACGACGCCTTCCTGGTGACTCAAATCTTGAGCCCCATCAAACGCCTCGTCAAAGTACAAAGGGTCCTCATATAAGATTCTATGATGTCCTCAAGTCAAAGGACCAAATCCACAACCACAAGATTAGAGATTTACCACCGACGCTTGGATAGTTATCCATGTGGAATCTCTAGGCGGATCATCCAATGTCATGTTCTCATAACAATGCATTCATGTGTTCATTCGAGATGTCCTCTACATCTTAGCTCGTGAGATCGCCTACTTTCTTTCAAAAGAAATGCAACACATACTAGTCTATCCGCAATAATGATATCCGTATCTCATTATTACTATGACTAGGGATATTTCAAGAATAAGTTATTTATAACTTGTATCTCACAATCACAACACCTTGTGATTAACAAGTTATCGTGAACTTTTCTTCTGACTCTATTATTTTAAATAATAAAATTTAAAAATAACAGATCCGCCATTAAAATGTAGACAAGCATTTAATTAATCAATTTGTTCATATACTTCAATGTCTAACAAAAGTATATCACAAAATGTCCCATACAAACTAGATCCAATCACTCGTATCTTAATACCATCAAATTTAGCATGACCATCATGCTTGTCTTTGGGACAACAACTTTGTCAAAGGATCTCGCTACATTATCGTATGTTAGGACCCGCTTTATCTTTATATAATTTCTTAAGATTATCTCCTTGATGAGATGATACTGCCTCAATATATATCTGGATCATTGATGAGACCTGGGTTCCTTCGCTTGTGCGATGGCTCCATTGTTGTCACAATACAAGTTATTGGATCAACAATGCTAGGAACTATTCTAAGTTCAATAATGAACTTTTTTTTTTATCCAGACCGTTTTCTTTGCTACTTCTGAAGCAGCTATATATTCGGCTTCTATAGTTGAATCAGTAGTCGTTTCTTGTTTGGAACTTTTCCAACTAATTGTACCACCATTTTGAGTAAATACATATCCGAATTTGGGATTTGCTATCGTCTTTATCAGACTGAAAGCTGGCATCGGCATAACCTTGAACTCTAAGTTCATTTCTTCCATATACCAAGAACATGTCTTTAGTTCTTCCTAAGAACTTAAGGATGTTCTTGACTGTGATCCAATGTTTCTTGCTAGGGTTCGCTTGGAACCTGCTTGTGACACTCAAAGCATATGAAACATTCGATCGAGTACATAGTATTGCATGCATGATAGATCCTATTGCTAATGCATAAGGAATTCTATCCATGCGATCTCTTTCAATTTGTGTCTTTGGACACATCTCTTTTGAGAGATAGATCCCATGTCCGATGGGACAAAGTCCTTTCTTGGACTCTTTTATGCTAAATTTTCTTAAGATTTTATCTATGTACATATCTTGAGATAGGCCAAGCATTCTCTTAGATCTATCTCTATAGATCTTTATACCGAGAATGTGCGTTGCCTCTCCCATATCCTTCATGAAGAAATTTTTGGATAACCACAATTTTATCGATTTTTGACATCGGAGACATCGTTTCCTAAAGTATGTCATCCACATACAAAATTAGAAACACGACTTTGCTCCCACTAACCTTTTATACACATAATTCATCTTCATTCTTGATAAAATCAAACATTTTGATTGTCTTATCAAAATGAAGATTCCAGCTCCGAAAGGCTTGCGTTAATCCATATATGGATTTCTGTAGTTTTGCATACCTTGTTATGGCTCTGTGGATTCAAAGCCTTCAAGTTGTGTCATGTACACATCTTCGCTAAGATTCCCGTAAAGAATGCAATCTTGACATCCATTTGCCATATCTCATAGTTATGGTATGCTACTATCGCAAGCGTAATCCGACTAACTTAGACAAGACTATCGGTGAGAAGGTTTCGTCAAAGTCAATCCATTGTCTTTACTTGAAACCCTTCGCAACCAATATTGCTTTGTAAATATGAACATTACTATCCATGTCAACCCTTTTAATGTAAACCAATTTACAACCTATAGGTTTTACCCTTCAGCGGTCAAGCAAGGTCCAAACCTTGTTTTCGTACATGGAGTTCATTTCGATTCCATGGCTTCCTCGCCATCTCTCGTTAGTCAACATTTGACTTCAATTTCATGTAAGTAATAGGTTCATCTTCCTCGATTAGTAATACATTACTAGTAACCAAGAGATCGTATCTCGTAGAAAAATGAATGACTCTACTCGACTTATGCTTTGAAATGGTGTGTCCTTGGGAACCGGTGGTTCCTACTTTCTCAATCATGCTTCATCGATGAAAGCTCACCATTGGAATATCTAATTGGTCAATTTTATTTGTGGTTTCTTGAACATCTTCAAGATCTACATTGCTCCCACTGTCTTCTCTAAGAATATAGTAAGTCTCGATATGATGACATTCATCTTGATAGAATTGTAGAAATAATATCCAACACTTTCTTTTGGATACCCCACAAATAAACAATTATCAGATTTAGCTCATAACTTATCTGATTCAACGTGCTTCACATAAGCGTCGCATCCCTAAACCTTCATGTATGAAAGATTAGGTATTTTTCCCTTTCCATAACTTGTATGGAATTTTATTGACCGGTTTAGATAGGACACGGTTTAGTGTATAACATGCAGTGTTAAAGTGCATATCTTCAAAACGATTTTGGAAAAAGTGCGCGACTCACCATTGATTGCACCATATCAAATAAGGTGCGATTTTTCATTTCAGATACACCATTTTGTTGTGGTGTATAAGGTGGAGTCCACTGCTAGAGAATCCCATTCTCTTTTAGATAGTCTAAAAACTCACCACTCAAATATTCTCCACCTCGATCAGATCTAAGTGTTAGAATATTTTTATCAGTTTGCATTTCTACTTCTTACTTGAATTCCTTAAACTTTTCAAGGACTTCACTATTGAATTCTATCAAGTAGATGAAACCATATCTAGAATGGTCATCTCAGAAATGTGATGAAGTAAGAAAAGCCACATCTAGCATCTTTAGATATTTGTCCATGTACATCTGTATGTACAAGACCCAAAATATCTGCAACTGTGTCTCCCTTTCTAGAAAAGAGGGACTAGGTCATTTTGCCCAATGGGCATGATCCACACTTATCAAATGATTCATAATCATTTGAACCCAAGTATTCATCTTTATGTAACTTGGTTATGCGTTTTCATTTATATGACCGAGTGTGCAATGCCAAAGATATGAGTCTTTTAGTTTTATCTCTTTTATGCCTTGCATTCCTCTTCTAATGTCCTTTTATTTTCACAGTGAAAACACGGATCATCAGACTTGGATTTGTCTTTGCTTAACTATTTTCCAACAGATTTTGGACTTCTTGGATCCTTTCTAAAAGGTCCATTTAGATTTTCTCTTAGTACTATTAGAGGTATCAATAGTCAAAGTTTACCCATTCCTTTGGGCTTAACAATTTTCAAAGATGTTTAGCAAATTTCGAGTAGGGTACACTGAATCTTATTCACATTGAAGTTCATAATGAACTGGGAAAAGTTATTAGGTGGGGACTGCATAACTAAGTCAACACTTAGCTCGTGGTCCATGGTAAAACTTAATTGATTTTATTTTTCAATATAATCAATCATCTTCAATACATGAGCACTAACTGAAGATCTTTTTACCATCATACCTCTTCATAACCTTTTGGATGTCTCCTATTGTTCGATCAGTATCGTACATCATTCAACTCTTTGAAATAATATATTTTGGTATAGGCATCCATACCCTCGTGTCGCTTTTCTAACTTTCAGTGACATATCGCAAGCATTACATGTTGCGATATTATTATTATCATTGTGTTTTTGTAAGCTCAAGCACGTTCCCGGCAGTAGCCTCCTCAATAGGAGCTTCCAAGATTGGTACGCTTATTGACATATCCAATTTTTCTTTTTCATGTTTGAGAACAATTCTCAAATTATGGTGCCGATCAAAAATTTGGTCCGATATGTTTGTTGGCATCCAATATGCCTCTCAAACTTATATGGTTACTCATGATTCAACAATTAAATAATAAGATAGAACAATTAATTAAATGCATAAAATTAATTTAACATGGACCTATATTAAATTAATTATACTCCCACTGTTTAAATTGAATTAATGACCCTCAAACATTAATCAATAGAACTGGTTAGATTCCCAGTGGGCTAAGATTCCTTTTGTTTTATTAGAACCTTGAGTAACTCAACAAATCCTAGTAAAACATCCAGGTAGATACTTCTATCAATCACATCTCTATGTGACTCCTAGATCATCAAGTAGACAACTTATTGTCGCACACATCTTATGTGTTTACTTGATTGTGCCCCTAAAATTCTATTTCCTTGAGTGACTCAACAAAAAATAAAATTTTAGTTAAATTTGACCCATTGTTCAGAAACATCAAATGTTTCATAGTGATAAACATATCCATGAGCGAGCAGCCTTGAGTGACTCAACAAACTGACATCGATAATGGACTCTGGTTTTTCACTATAACAATAGAAGGCACGTTGTATTAACCATTTAATACGAATTTAATATTTTGATAAAGAGGGGTTTGTCTCAATCACATTTATGTATATTAACTAACATCCAACATGCAATCAATCATACATAAAATAATAACTGTGGATGATTATGGACTTTATCTATCTAATCTTCCTGAGCCAAAAGGAAGATTAGTCGGTCAATTCCTAAGGGACGTTGCATTCCTTCATCGAATGCTAAATGCAATTATCTCCATCTCCCCGCAACGCAACATGTATCCTATACTAGTTGCTTCATTGTAGCCCCATCTCGTAACAAGTATCCTATACTAGTTGGCACGCAGGCCGTGATAAATGGACACGCAAGCCCATAATAAATAAATAGCTCATAAATTTAATTAAATAAATAATAGACACGCAGACCCATTTAATTAAATAATAGGCTCGCAAGCCCAACCAACAAATAACAAGAATAATTAACTATACAACCAATCACATGGGTCGAGTCCATAATCATCCACTAAATATCCATTTTAACATCTAATATTAAAAATATATTAATTTCTAAATTTGCAGCTTTGACAGTATAAGTCTAAACCTTTTAGACACTTTGGAACGGACTAGACAGAATTAAATAATTAATCTAATTAATTACTTAATTTTTCAATAATAAAATTAATCAATTAATCTAATTAACCAATTAATTTTATTCAAAAATGGGATTTTTCAAAATTTATTTTATCTCCCAATTTAAAGTCATACTCTAAATTGAAGACAAAATTTGTATAGGGTCAAAATTGTAATTTTATAAAGTAAAGTCAAAATTTAATCTGGTCAAAATTCAAAATATGGTTTAAAAAGAATTTTAGTCAATACTAAATATTTGACCAAAGATTAAAATTTAAACAATTTCAATTTTTCCATAAAATTTAAAATCACATTTGAGACCCTAATTTCTTTTTAAAGCTTGAGGACCCAATGTGCAATTTCTTCAATTGCATAGTCAACCTTTAAAAATTTTAAAACAGTGAGTCAATGCATTGCAATTTCTGAAATAGCAAAAAGGTCCAACAACAACCTTTGAATCGAGAAGGGCCTCTCATGCAATTTCCAAAATTGCATGAGAAGCCCCCGTCTTCAAATTGAAAACCACGTCGAAACCCTAACCCTTTCGATCCTTGGCGGCGATGTCCATATCGGCGCACTAGTAGTAAAAAAAAAAATTGGATCGCTTTAGCGGACGCAGATCGCGGCGGCAATGGCCGATCTTGGCCGTGTCGCGGTGCCATGCCCCACGAATGACCTCCAAGGTCTTGGCATGCGTGATGCCACTGCTCTTAGCAGCGACGATGGGAAGAAGCGGCTATGGTGCCGCTGCTCTTAGCAGCGGCGACGGCATCATCAGCAGCGCCGGCCGGGGCCGATATGGCCGTGTGTCGTGCGCGCCGACAAAGAAAGAACCTCCAAGTCCTTGTTGTGCGCGCCACCGGTCGCCACCATCTCCTTTTTTTTTTTTCGTCCCGTTCCAAATAAAAAATTAAAATCTAAAATCCAATTTCAGATTTTTTTTTTGTTTCAAAATTCAAAATTTTATATTTTGTCAAAACTCAAATCAAATTAACATTTCAATAACTATTATTGTTCAATTCATTAAAGCACTCTAACGAACTCTAACAAGTAACAAGGTAGGCTCTGATACCACTGTAAGGAATTGAGGTATACATGCACAGCGGAAATTAAATGCTCAATTCCTATAGGCCCGGATCAACCTTGCACTTAGAGAGAATTCGTGATAGGAGTTTACCTTGATGAACACCGTGGAATCTGATTCTCTGATTAGTTGGATGTGCGATCTTCAATACCACGCGCTTGTCCGGATGTTCACCTCTAATGGTGATCCACACAAAGAAGAACAGATCTGGACTTCTACAATCAAAATGATGATGAAAGCGGAACTTTTGGGAGAAGTTGATTGGGTTGTCTTTGCTTGTGCTAGCAAGTAATTAAAGATCAACACTTGTGATTAATCTGTTGTGGCCTTGTATATATAGGTAGGGCTAACCCTAGCCCTAGTTCTAGTCTAACTGAACCCATCAACAAACGGGCCCAATTAATTAATCTAATTAATTAATTTGGTCCAATAAGTAATTAAGTCCGACCCAACTATTTGGACCTTGGACATTAATTCTTACAATATATGCATTAGGAGGGGTTGCGAAAGATTGACGTGAATACAAAGCATTGAACACGACTCAGCCTAATAAAATTTGAACTTTTTTTTTTCTTCAAAACGTTGTCTAAGTACTAGATAGCCCTTCGTATCACGTAGCATTTTCTTTATAGAAAGTCTATTGCGCATTGTCATGCACTTAAAAGTTGTTAAAGTCTCTAACATTGGATTCACAGGCAGTATTGCAAATGAAATTGGAAACCTATCAGCCCTACGATATATATATTTGGATTCTAATAGCTTCACAGGTACTTACGAACTCTCACCTGTAATCGATTTCATTAAAATACATCAAAATTTGTTTGTAATATTACAATTTAATCTAAGAATATTTGAAATTTGAAAAGCTTTATAATATAAATGGATTCACAGGTAGAATTCCAAATGGAATTGGAAAGCTATCTTCACTTCGTATGTTAGATATACACTCCAATGGCTTGACAGGTACCTACTATTCCATATTCAATTCACAAAACATCTAATTTTGCAGGTCTTCAAGAGTATTTCCAAATTATTGTTTGAATTATAAATTTTTAAATTTTAAATATTTTACAGTTTTTTAAAGATTTAAATGACTTGACAGGAAGTATTCCGAATGAGGTTGGAAACTTATTGGCAGTTCAACATTTAGATTTTCGTTACAATATCTTGACAGGTACAAATTATTATTTGAATTATAAATTTTTAAAATTTAAATTTTTTACTTCTGTTATTATTTATTTTTATTTAAGATTTAAATTATAACTTTACAGGAAGTATTCCTAATGAAGTTGGAAACTTATCGGCAATTCAATATTTGGATTTTGGTTTCAATATATTGACAGGTACACATATCTCCCATTTAGTTAGATGCAATTTCTAAACAATCTATGAGCTTTGTATGAGAAGTTCTCGATTGTATTGTTACACATTATACTCATATATATCAAAATTGTTCAGAATCTAAATCAATTTCCTTATTCAGCCCCACGATCCTCCTCTGTCAAAATATGAAGAAGAACAAAGAAATAAAAATACAGAATATTAACAATAATACAAACACCAGAATTTGCATGGAAAACTCCAAAATCAGATAGAAATCATGGATTGGAAAAGACACAGATTGAACTATGTGAAAAATTATAGAATCACACAATATCTCTTTTACACTTCAAACCCCAAGACGAGACTACAAAGGATCTAGAAATCTCTCCCCCCAAGATAGTCTATGATTATCTCATGAATTGGGATGAATAAAACACTAAGGGAGAGTCATTTATATAGGATCACATACTTTTATTTGTATTCAATTTAATTAGGATTCTAGACAATCTCATTATAAGAAACTAAGAGCATCTCCAATGTATTGTATGGATTTCTATCTAGGTGTTATGAATATTGGAAGACTTTCAATTTACGTGACATTATGAAGCTTTTGCATGTTTGCTTATGAATGTTAAAGATGATACAATATTGAAAATTAGTAATCCATAATAATAATGATGTATTTAATCTAGATTTTTAAAGATTTTAATTGATATTTTTAAGTGACTGACTTTTATAGATTTCATTAACTTGTATTGATTTTTATAGATTTAAATACACTTTCATACACTTTTATATATTTTCATTGGAAGATTTTTCTAAAAATTACAGACTTTTATTTTTTCAATTAAATATTAAATATAAAAATATAACGTCTCACGATTAAAAAATTTGTCGCTGGAAAAAAGTCTAATAATAATTTATTTAATTGCAATAATATTATTAAATTCATAAAAAAAAACTTTGAATTTATATTGTTCTATTTATTTGCTGGAGTATACTACGTCAAAATTCAATGACACAAATTATTAGCTCACTCTTTTATTTTTTTTGGGTAAAACTATGAGCTTTCAAATGGCTTGTGGATAAATTTAAAAAAATATGGTATGCTACTCTTTTTAAAAATATTTTTTAACAAAATGAAGAGAGAAAAAAAATATTAATATTCTTTTTTAGAAAAAATATTGATAATTAATCATGGCTATAAGTTCGTAGAAGGGAAAAAAAAAAAAAAAAAAATACATTGAAGAAAGAGAAAAATATTAATTTTTTTTTCCAAAAAAATGTTAATTAATTAATCTTGACACTAGAGTTTGTAGAAGGAAAAAGAAAATAGAAATATTGTATAAAGAAAAAAATCATAGAATGAAATACTTTTTTTCCCCAAAAGTCTTTCAAAGTTTTGGGGATAAATAAGAGAGAAATTATAATATCTTATAGAATTTAAAAAAATTATATTAAATACACCAGCTTTGTTCTCCTGCCATTGCCTATGTGGCATGCCCGGTTAGATCCTGGGACATGTGGTAAGATGCCACGTTAGAAAAAAAAAACACCAATTTCCCCACCTCAGCAGTCACTCACTTTACCTGCTTTCACTCTCCCAGAATCCCCCCCAATTTTAGTGCCTTACATTCTTCCACCCCAAACGTTTGACGTCGGAACCACCACCCATCACGCCGGAAACACCACTGCCCCTCGCCGTGAGTTACCACTCTAAATCTCCTCCGGTCAACACATCAACAACTCTTGCGTCTCCGGCCCCACATCGCTCATCTCACACCACCACCCCACCACTCACTCACACCATTCTCTTAGCCTTCTTCACCTATAAACAAATTTTCTCCGCTGAAACTGGAAGACCACCACGACCCACTACTCTCTAACGACCACGATCCACCACTCTCTTGACCCTTCTCCGCTGAAATTGGAACACCACCACAATCTGACCACCACGACCCATCACTTTCTTGACCCACAATATTTTTTATTTGGTTTTCCCCGCTGAAATTGGAACACCACCACGACCCGCCATTCTCTGAAAGTGGAATTTTCGCTTGAGTATGGTGGGAGTTTGGGGGGTGATTGGACCACGACCAGTCACTCTCTAAAACTGGAATTTTTGCTGGGTATGGTAGGAATTTGGGAAGATTGGTTTGTTGGATATGGTGGGGATTTGGAGGGATTGGTGTTTGTTTTTTTTGCTGACGTGGCAACGTGTCCCATTGGATTTGACCGAGCATGCCACATAGGTAGTAAGCAAGATAATTTCTGTCCACTGTGGGCAGGAGAACGGGGCTATTAAATGCACATATACTTTTAAAATCTATAAAAATCTTATAAAATCTTAATTAGATACACCCTATGCTTTGGGTTTAGAATGAGGATTATGACACATCAAATGTATCAATATTGGATGCGTGTATTAATATATACATGAATGAGTACTATTCGTGTACACATTAAAAACAGGTTCGGTGATGCTGAATTATTTTTTTAGTATTTATAAATTTTAGGTCTTACATAATATATTGATAATAAATGAGTAGTAATTTGTGAGTCTTACAAAATGTGTGAATAAAAAATATATTTAACTAACTTAAATTATAATTAAAATTTAACCAAACATGAGCTAAATAGAAAGCTCCTACTACAAGTATAAATATGAGTCCTTCATTTATATAAAGAAATTGTAAGAAACAATTGTGAGATAAAAATTTTCACTTAGAATACGAGTTTGAGTGCTTGATATATTAAAGTTTGAATGGCTGGTGTTTATCTATATTGCAGATCTTAAACATTGAAGTTTCAAAACTCTCACCATCCATGTAGTTGCAGAAAATATTTTGTTTGTTTTCTCATTTATATAAATTGAACAAGTATAATTAATTTGAGCTACATAGTTTTACAAATGTTTGAAATTATGTATATTTTGTTGAGATTAGAGAACTTAATTCTATATCACCAAGAGTAATAATATTGTAGAAAGAAAAATAAGCGCACAAGAACACACTAGTTTTATAGATGTTTGTTTCAATGTGAGACTACGTTCGAGACTACGTTATTTTCTCGCTGATGTAGTGATTCAATATAATGAAAGAGTAGTTTAGAAGAAAAAATGTACATTCTCAAATTCTTCGTGATTTACTTTTTCTCTAGATAGATCTCCATTTTTTCTTGATAATTATAATAAATTTTAGGGTAATTTGCAATTTTGGTCCTCAATCTTTTCAATTTGTAACTAATTTACTCCAAACTTTTTTTTATTTGACCATCCCCAACCTTTGCATTTTGTTGCAAATCACGTCCTTTCGACATATTTTGATGCCCTACTCTTTAAATAAAAAAAATAGAAAAACGTTAAAAACAACAAAAAATATGTCAATAGGGACATGATTTGCAACAAAATGCAAAGGTTGGGGATGGCCAATGCCAAAAAAAAAAAGTTTTGGGGTAGATTAGTTACAAATTGGAAAGATTGAGGACCAAACGTGCAAATTACCCTAAATTTTAATTACGGCTTCTTATTTATAATAAAACTTAGGACAATAATTAAGTTTCACAACTTATGGTATGTTTAAAATTGATTTTAGAGCTCAACTTCTGATTGTTAAACAATCAGAAGTTGTTTTAAGCATTTCATAAATTTATAAAAAAATGATTATAAAAGAATCTCTACCACGTGGCAACAGATTTTGAGAAGTAGTAAAATAGTAGTTTCTCAGATTCTGCTTTTAATTTTTTCATTTATCTATTATTAAAACACCAATTTTGACATAATTAAAGTAATTCCTTTTATGCTATAGATTTATTAGTATTCTAATTATAATACATCTCCATAAATAATTTAAATTTAATTTTGATTGGTTTTGGTACTATATGAAAATGCTTTTATTTTATAGTTTTTATAAATTTGAGATTTAATAGATGTTTATTATTTTTATATTAAAATAATTATGATGAATGCAAAAAATATTTGATAATATTATATATTGTCATACAAGTAATTTTTTTTTTTTTACAATACTATTCATGCTAATAATAATACAAAAGAAAATTATTAACAATCTGTTGTGAATAAACAAATACAAAATCGTTTTTGGTGAAAGAGAAGGAATCAAAACTAAAACTAAGAAAAATAATGAACACAAAGAGATAAATTTTTCATATCTACCAATCTTCAGATTAAACACTAATTCCACACTAATTGTATTACAATCACTACCAACGCACAAAGAAAAATCTCACGAAAAAATTATATGAAGAGAATACGCCATTTCTAGCTTTGAGAACACTCAATAAAAATGGCAGGGAAAAAACCAATTCAATTGGAAAACCACAAAGTAAAGCCACCAAGCCAAAGACGTGGACGTGGGGTGGGTGGGTAGTTTTAGGATAGCTGGACTATTTTTCCCTGTTTTCTTTTGTTTAGGTTAGATATAATATATATAAACAAATAGGATAGAGTTTTACTTATAGTAAGTTAAACTCTAGTAGATGACCACTACCTTTAAATACATAGATAAAGACGGTTCAAACTCGATTACTTGAACAACTACAATTGGTTAAACTTCAAAAGTGACCGTTATCCAAACCAACCAAACAACCACGATTCTCCAATTTGAACGGGTTAATGACTCGATACACTATTGTGGGATTAATTTAGGTCGTACATTTCATTTAAGGTACAAGTCTAATCATATACGAATAATTTCCCATCACTGTCTTGGAGATTGTTTGATACAATATACCTAACACAATCAATGTCCATTTTAATAATTTTATACAATATCTGCAATAAATCACTTTTGTTTATCAAATGTTTAAATGCTGCTTTTGAAACATACAACAATTTTACACAAGAATTTATTAAACATTTATATGATTTTTCCCAAAGCTATTCACACCAAAAATTGATTTACATTTCAATTTTTAAATATATTAAAATGCATTGAATTGACAGGCGGTCTTCCAAATGAAATTGGAAACTTAACCACACTTCAAACTTTATATTTGGATGGCAATGGCTTGACAGGTAAATACTATTTACGTCTTAGCTTTTTAATCCAATTTTAGTGTCTTAACAAACAACATATTACAGGTACTATTCCATATTCAATTGGAAGTTTATCAAATTTGGGGATATTAAATATTGGTAATAACAGTTTTCATGGTCACATCCCACGAGATTTGGGACAACTATCAAGTTTAACAGTATTGAGTTTGTACTGTAATGAACTCAACGGCGAAATACCCGAATCTATCTACAATCTCTCCAAGTTAAGATTCTTTAAGCTAGCAAATAATCGTATCTCTGGCAATCTTCCATCATCAATGGGCAATGTGCTACCCGATCTGGAACTAGTCCCGCTTCATAATAATCAATTCAGCGGAGAAATTCCTATCTCGATTTCGAATTTATCTCAACTTCAAAAATTGAATCTTAATACCAACTTATTCACTGGACGAGTACCCACAAATCTCGGGACTCTACAAAAACTCGAGATTCTGGACATATATGATAATCATCTGACAAATGATCCTTCAATGTTGGAATTGGATTTCCTTATTTCGTTAAGAAATTGTAGTAAGTTGAAGACCATACGAATTGGAAAAATAGTTTTGATGGAAGGCTACCAAATCCTTGGCCTTGGGTGGTAACTTGTCACAATCTCTTGAAACGTTGGAGGCTAGTTCTTGTGGCATCAAGGCATCATACCCAATGAAATTGCTAATCTCAGCAATTTAATGTGGTTAGAAATTGGAGGTAATGACTTGGAAGGAGAAATTCCCGGTGCATTGAGTCGATTGAACAAGTTGCAAAAGCTGATAATTAATAACAGTAAACTAAAGGGGTCGATTCCTGTCATCCTTTGCGACTTGGGACGTCTGTATGAACTAAATTTGGCGAATAATCAGCTCTCTCAACAGCTACCGAGGTGCTTAGGAAACATTAGTTCATTACAAAGAATTTATTTAGGTCACAACGAATTGACTTCTGTTGAACTATCAGCATTATGGAGAAACAAGAATCTTCAAATTGTTGACTTGTCTTATAATAATCTTAATGGTTCTCTGGGTTCAGAAATTGGCAGTGTGCAGGGGATGCAAGTGTTAAATCTATCAGGAAATCAATTCTCAGGTGATATTCCAAACACTATTGGAAGACTTGAGCATTTGGAAAAACTAATATTTTCAAGCAATAACTTGCATGGGTATATACCGGAGTCGTTTTCAGAATTGGTAGAATTGCAATATTTGGATCTATCTCACAATAATCTCTCTGGTGCAATCCCCAAGTCATTGGAGAAACTTCCGAACGTTGTGTATTTCAACGTTTCGCTTTAATCGACTTAGTGGTGAAATTCCAAACGAAGGGCTTTTTAAGAACTTAACGGCAGATTCTTTCATAGGCAATAAAGAATTATGTGGAGCATCTCGATTTAAGGTAATGCAGTGCAAAGCTAGATCATTAAGCAAGACTAGAGCTTGGAAATATATTTTACCATCAATTGCCTTTATAATATGCCTTGCCATTATAGTCGTTTGGTTAATGAGACATCGAAATAGAAATACAACTCTTACATCTCAGTCTAGTTCCCTCGTCACTGTGAAGAGGATTTCATATTATGATATTCTTAAGTCTACCAGTAACTTTGACGACAAGAATTTGATTGGCAGAGGTAGTATTGGTACAGTATACAAAGGAACATTTTCCAATGGAATGATTGCTGCTATTAAGGTTTTCAATTTAGACTTGGAAAGTGCAAACCATAGCTTTGATACTGAATGCAACATACTTTGCAACATTCGTCACAGAAATCTTGTCAAGGTAATAAGCAGTTGTTCTAACCTTGATCTTAAAGCCTTGGTGCTCGATTACATGTCTAAAGGAAACTTTAGTAGTTGGTTGTACTCTTCCAACTATTGCCTAAATATGGATCAGAGACTGGAAATAATGATAGATTTGGCATCTGCAATGGAATATCTACATCATGGGCATCCTTTCCCAGTGGTCCATTGTGATTTGAAGCCGAGCAACATACTTCTAGACGAAGATATGGTTGCCCATGTTGCAGACTTTGGAATTTCCAAACTATTGACACAAGACCAGATAATTTTACATACAAAAACTTTGGGTACCATTGGGTATATGGCACCAGGTAAAAGGTTTAATCAAGTTTTAATATAATGTGTTAAATGTTATTCACATAAATGTCTTGCTAACATTAATTTTTGCTCACATATTCCAATTCCACTAGAGTATGGATCAACAGGAATGATATCGACAATGGCAGATGTTTATAGCTATGGAATTCTTTTGATGGAAACATTTACGAAAAAGAAGCCCACAGATGATATGTTTGCTGGAGAGTTAAATTTGAGGAGATGGTTGCTTGAATTATACCCTGATGCAATAGTTCAGGTAATGGATGTGGATCTAGTGGATGGAGTTGAAGAGAACATTAAAGCTAAAGAGAGCTGCTTCAGATCAATCATGGGACTAGCACTAGAATGCACGGCTGATTTGCCCGAGGAGAGGCTCAGTATGGAAAATGTACTAATAAGACTCGAGAAGATCAAGATGGAATTTCTTTCTAACGTTACCGAGGAAGAATGAGACGAAGAGGTTCGTTTTCTGTCACTAATAAGGCTCAAACGCTTTTTATGTTGGAATTGCAGAATGTTTGATACTCATTCAGAAGATTAATTCTCAGTTCCGCTTCCATTGCTGTGGTGCAGTGCGTCGTAGCTGCAATGTAAAAACAATTCTTATTAAGTAACTTCACAAACACAAAAATGTGTGTTGATTCATTTTGACTTCTTTCAAGCTGTCAAATTTTATTCTATATAATCAACAATGTTTGCAACTCTATCATTTGTCTTTATTTAAAGTAAGGGTTAAATTTGTTTTACCCGATACTAAAAGATTTTTTGGATAGAAACTGCCACGGTCAACTGCCGCTAATTAATCCAAGTTTAAGGATTCATTTATCACAAAAAGGGTTGGCGACGAGATTGCAATAAGGTCTAAAGGTTGGTGACAGTGGCTCTAATTTACCCTAATTAATATTCTTGTGAAAATATATTTGGAAGAATTTGATAATGACTTTTTCATTTTTATTTTAAAAAGAAAGCAACTTCCCTGCATTTCAAGTAATTTCAAAAGTAATTTCTTACAAAAAGAACAAGCTCTAAGTCAAAATCAGACACAAGAAAAATTAAAACTATCATAATTCAAGCCATTTGTTGGATCGCCACCATTCCTTATCAAAACTTATAGTTTCTTGAAAAATTTCTTTGAAGTAGTTCACCCCCAGATAGTAGGAAACAAAAGTTATGAAAGTTGTTCCCAGATAGAACTACTTATAACTCAAGATTTTTCCAATGGTTCAACAAACCAACCAATGGTTTATGAAGAAATTTTCAGACTTAATACTCACAACATAGCGTAATCACAAGAAACTCCTAAGTAGCTTCATAAAACCAAAACGTGCCTCACATAGGTTCAAAACTCCTAAGTAGCTTCATAAAGGTCATGAGTACTCCTCTTAACAAGATTAACCTTTTAGTATAGAACATTATTTCTTAATATAGTATCAGAACACATAATACTCAAACGAGCCATTTCATCAGTCTAAAGCTCAATATGAGCATTTGAATTTCAAGATTCGTTAAGCATAAAATACTAACCTGCATATAGGCTTTGGGTCAATCCTCTTGAAACTTGGAGTTTTATTTTAAAATGTCAACTTTATTAAAAAAAGTAGCACACCCTTATACGTTTCTTATTATTTTTATACTTAACCTATATGAGATTTTAGCTAGTATATATAACAAAATTTTCCTTTTACCTTATTTATTGGTTTTAGTCTTTTAGATTGACTATATTTTGTGGGCTGCACAATAGTCTTCTTTTTTTTTTTTTTTTTTTCCTCCTAAATTTTTTGGCCTTCAACCACTTCTAAAAAAGTTCTTTATATTAACACAAATTATATATATGGAGAATGATCTAATGCATCAAGTAGTAGCCAAATAAGAAGTCCATTGGACAAGTGTCCAGGTGGGCATTGTTCGAAGAGTGTTTTGACTGGAGGATGAAACACTTTTCATCCTCCAATGCCCACCTGAACAAGTGTCCGATTGAGCACTTTTATTTTAACACTAGGCATTAAATCATTCCCCATACATATATACATACGGTCTCCTATAATTGTGGGGCCTTGTGCAATCGCACCTCTTGCATGATTTCGAGGCTGACCTTGATATTGAAAAAGAACTTTAATCGTCTCCTAAAGCTCATTATGCTCCAATGTCAGAATATAATTGGTACCCATTCACAATACTTAATCCTAGTCTGGTTTCCAATGCTGTAGCTGCATTGTAAACTTGAAAATTGTACTCTGAAGTAATAGTTTTTTTAATAAATAATTTACAAAGTTAGTGAAATATTTAATGAAGCATCATTGGTATATATATGGTTAATATATTGTTTACACTTGGTCAATATTTTGTATATGTTTTTGATCTGGTTCAATACAACATAAAAATCTAGACTTGATTTTTAGAAAATCAAGGAATTTGAACTAGACAAAATTTGAATTGCTACAATCTCACAATACATTAAGCAATACTTAATTGGACTAGAAAACAGTTTTATATAAACTCCCCAAATTAAATATGTAATCTAATGACTAATTGTAACAACAATTCAATCTACCATCAAGATTAAATCTACACAGAACCATAATCATTAAAACATAATTCTTAACTAAAGAGATTTACTTAATTTCTCAAAATAATTTTACAAGACTAGTAACAAGTGCAGAGAAAACACTTGGAAAGATACCACCTGTCTTATAATTTAAACATGTATCCAATCTATAAGAAGTTGTATATACAAATATTGTGTACAAATCACAAATCAAATTGTAACCGCGTTCTGTCAAAGGTTTCGTGAAAAAAGTAATTAAAGAAAAAAATACGGGGATATTAACAGACGGTCAGACGAAAACAAGTTTTAACTCTATTTCATTTTTATCAATTCCCATATTTAGTGTTTCGTCTTGATAGTGGTGCAACGTGAAGCATATAAACTATTAACGAACCCGAGATCGAGTTTTGTTGATTTCAAATGAATATCGCAATACGATCACCTTTTAATGGGGGTGGGGGGGTGGTTTTTTTTCCCCTAATTATTTTGAATAATAGAAAATAAAAAAAAATTAAGATTTATTTGTACTTTAGAAAATGTTAGGAGCCAAATCGTAAGTTTTTCATTGTATTTTTTTCTATCATTTTAATTTATTTAAGTCAGGAGAAAAATTGTCAAAAAAATCACTTGGGGATCATCTATACGAATAAATGGAAGGGTGTAGATGATATCTGTTAAAAAAATTGAATGAAGATATTGTTACAAATTTGAAAGAATGGAGACGATTAGTGTAATTAACCCTTTAATTTGTTGTTTAAGAAAATGTCAAAAAATTAAGCATCGAAGACTAGTTGATTCACGCAAAAATATAATAGATCAAAATTGGAGAACAACTCACAATTTTATCAATAGGATACCTGTCAAAAATTTTACGCACACACTTTCCCGCCATTTTTTCTTTCCAGATTTAGTAGTTCTACCATAAATATTGCATAGGAGTTTGTTTTTTTTTAATTGGTTTCACACATTACTTTAATAAGTTCCGCTATAAATGCTGCATAGGAGTTTTTTTTTTTAATTGGTTTCACACATTGATTGTTTATTTTTTTTTTTTTTTTTGCAAAAAACAAAGTTTAACATTTAATATTATATACGATTAATGTAAAAACTTTTCAGATTTTTTAAGTGGTTTCACCAATTGATTGTTTATTTATTTATTTTTTCTCTTTTCTTGCAAAAAACGAATTGTAACATTTAATATTATATATGATAAATGCAACAATTTTTCAGAATTTTTAATTTATAGTACCGGTTAAAGAATTTAAATAAGTTATGTTTTAACAAAAAATGAAAAATCAATGCACGAGAACTATTAACAATAATGCAATAGTTTTCCAAAAATAGATTTATTTTCCCTACAAATTTTTTATGCTTCCTATAGCGGGTTTAAATAGGTTGCAGTGTTAAAAAAATAATATCAATACACGAAAAACATATAATTATATTATATTATCAAAGAATCTGATTTATTGATTAAAAATAATAAGTCGGTTAAACTAATAAACTAGATATGATAATTTCAAAATTAAATTCATACGATTCAATGTAAGCCTTAGTTCGACCACAAACGTGGTTTTCAAAGAAGTATTTCAAATTCTGAATTAGCTATATTGTTTTTTTTCAATTTCAATGCGTAATCAAATGTTATTTATATGATTTTTTTGTTTGAATGTAATAAATAAACAACATACTCTTAAAATATTTTAAAATTACTATTATAAAAAATAAGTGCCGTGCATCGCACGAGAGATATACTAGTTTATAATAATAATAAAAAAAACCATCCCATAACATACAGTGCGGCTACTTATATAAAAGAAAACCTAATGCAAAGATCTAATACAAAATTGCACATTGGTCCCTCAGTTCCTCTCAAAATATAAATGGCACCTAAAACTTAAGCAATAAGAACATAACAAAATATTAATGGTAAAATGACATAAATTAAATTAAAGCCATATTAATCTTTACCGTTCTCCTCATATGGAAGATGATTCCTCCTCGAATCATACATTGTTCTTCATCCGGTATCTCGTACTGGCGGTAATCCACTGGGTAAATCCGCAATCCGCATGACACGTGTAAGAAAATTCTTCAAACATAGGTCGAAGTATCACGAGCATCTCAGAATCCATTGAAACCTGACTCTCTCGCCTGTCACTTAGAGCCAACCTGAATCAATAAATTCATGCTAGGCTTGAATGATAGTGAAGCATTCTCCTTCCTCATCCAAGAACAATTTGAACGGTGTAATCCCCATGTCATTACAGAGACTTAAGAACCTTCTGTATTTTAATGATTCGTTCAATGAACTTAGTGGTGAAATCCCAAATGAAGGGCCTGTAGAAATATAAAAGAGATGAAGAAATATAATAAAGAATATGTGTGGAGAAATAATTCTCTCTTTATATTGATGTAATGTAATTAATGAATAGGGTACATGATATATATATATATACATACTAATGGATAACTAATGGAAACCTAATAAGAAAAGAAAAAGAGTTCTACCTAGAATAGGAATATTACATGTATGGTATCCTACTACATGGTACTCTCACGTAAATAGATTCTAATACTCCCCTCAAGTTGGAGCATGTATGTCAAAAGTGCCCAACTTGTGAGTGAAATTGTGAAATGCCTCCTTGTCCAATGCTTTAGCAAATAAATCCGTAATCTGGTTGTTGCTTGGAACATAGGCGCTTTGATCTCTCCCTTATCAATTCGCTCACGAACAATATGACAATCTATTTCAATGTGTTTTGTTCTTTCATGATATCTTTGGATTAGCAAAGAATATATGCATTGTTTGCTTGATTATCACAATATAATATTGCTGCTTGTGGATGATCTACACATAAGTCTGTCAGCAATTGTCTCAACCATATAAGTTCACATGTAATGGAAGCCATTGCCCTATACTCAGCTTCTGCTGAAGATTTGGACACAGTTGTTTGTTTCTTGCTTTTCCATGATATAAGTGCATTTTCCAAAAATACACAATATCCTGTAACTGACCGTCGTGTAGTAATATCTCCGGCCCAATCTGCATCACAAAATCCTGCTAATTGTAATTTCCCACTTGATGGGAAATATAATCCTCGTCCTGGTGCCCTTTCAAGTATCGGAGCAATCGGTGAACTGCATCAAGATGGGGTTGTCTAGGTGTCTGCATAAACTGACTGAGCGTATTGACTGAATATGAGATCTCTGGTCTGGTAATGGTGAGATAAATGAGCTTTCCGACCAACCGTCGATAGTATGTGGGATCTTTCAATAACTTTCCATCAGTCAAATTAAATTTCAATGACTGCTCCATAGGAAATGCTGCGGGTTTTGATCCAAGTAATCCGGCTTCTTGAAGAATGTCAAGAGTATACTTCCTTTGGTTTATTGAAATTCCTGATCTTGAGCGAGCAATTTCTATTCCAAGAAAGTATTTTAATGTGCCAAGATCCTTCAACTTGAATTGGGATGCAAGGAATGTTTTTGTAGTGGAGATTGCTTCTCTATTGTTTCCTGTGACAATCATATCATCCACGTATAATAGGACTGCCGTAAATGAATTACCATTGACCTTTGTAAAGAGTGAGTAATCCGCATGTAACTGTTTGAACCCAAACTGAATAATAGCAGATACAAATTTTTGAAACCAAGAACGAGATGCCTGTTTCAATCCATATAGAGATTTATGAAGTCGACATATTAACCTGGGGTCTCCCCGTCGATTTAAATCCAAGAGGGGGAGTCATATAGACTTCTTCATCAAGATCACCATGAAGAAAGGCATTGTGTACATCCATCTGATGAAGCGTCCAGTCACGAATAGAGGCGATAGCAAGTAAGCATCTGACTGTAGTTAACTTTGCAACTGGAGCGAAAGTTTCATTATAATCAATTCCTTCTCGTTGTGTAAACTCCTTTGCCACTAATCGTGCTTTGTATCGTTCAACTGTACCGTCAGAATGAAATTTAATTTTGAACACCCACCTACAACCAATAGGATGAGAATTTGGAGGAAGCGGTACAAGTGACCAAGTATTGTTTTCTTCCAAGGCACGAATTTCATCATTCATGGCAGCGACCCATTTGGGATCCTAACATGTTGCCTCATATGTAGCTGGCTCAACGATATGAGAAATATTATATGTAAAAGCACGATAAATAGAAGAAAGGTTACTAATGATACATACCTTGATATAGGATGTCGAGTGCTGGATTTGACTGGAAGAGACCCAGCTTGAGTAGGCAGAGTATGATTGATATAGTAATCTTTCAGGTGAAATGGGGTTTGAATTGATCTTGTGGATCGTCTAAGTTGGTCATCTGGAGGGTGAGAAGATGTAGGTGGATCAATTGTGGTCGGACACTGCTCAACCGGTCGACCGGTAGGTGAAGACGGTCGACCGTTTAAACTCTCTGTTGAACCGAATGAAGTAACCGATCGACCAGTAGGTAGACCGGTTGGACTCTCTGTTGAAGCGGACGACTGAACCGGTCGACCGGTTGGTCCGGATGATTGTCCGGGATTGTCAGGCAAGTTATCTGTTTCTGCTAAGTGTTGGTCCTCATGATTTGTGAAATATGGTGTTTCAACATCTAGAGGCATAGATTGTGGCAATGGGATGCAGTTGGTTTCATCATGTTGTTGGGAAGTGTATGGAAATATATTTTCATGGAATACGACGTCTCGGGATACTACTAGCTTTTTGTCGGTTAGGTCATATAAGGTGTATGCTTTTTGTCACGAGGAATAACCAAGAAACACACACCATTTGGCTCGTGTATCAAATTTATGGTCGGGTTTGAGGTTGGTGGCAAAACATAGGCAACCATAGACACGTAAATGGGAATAAGGTGGTGGTTTCTTGTGTAATCTTTCGTATGGTGTTTTGTGTGAGAGCAATGGTGAAAGTATCCGGTTGATGAGATAACAAACTGTTTTGATATGTTCTCCCAAAATTTTAATGGAAGATTGACTTGAAATCTAATGGCACGAGCTACATTTAGGAGGTGTCGGTGTTTTCTCTCGACCACTCTATTTTGTTGAGGGGTATAAGGGCATGATCTATGGAAAATTGTACCATTTTCATCTAAGAATGTTTGCAAAGATAAAAACTCTTGGCCATTGTCGGACCTCGTGATTTTTATAGTCAAGTTGTGTTGAGTTTTAACCCAAGCAAAGAAATTTTTAATTATGCTTTGAGTTTCAGATTTGTGACGCATGAGGTGTACCCAAGTATAACGAGAAAAATCATCAACAATTGTAAGGAAATATCTAGCACCAGAATAAGAATAAATCCTATGAGGTCTCCAAATATCACAATGAATCAAATCAAAAGGTTTATTGCTAGAAATTTGACTAACTTTAAAAGGGAGTCTAGATTGTTTTGCCAATGACAAACATCACAAATATCTTGAGAATTAAAACTAATATCTAAGGTATTTTGTGCTAAGAATTGAAGAGGTGAAGGTCAAGGGTGTCCAAGACGTCTATGCCATAAGTTGGTTGATCCACTAGTAGTATGATGTATTTGTGGTTTTACGAAGATAATATAGGCCGTTACTCTCGCTTTCCTAAGCCAATCGTCTTCTTCGTCACAAATCCTTCATGACACAAAAATCGGGAAAAATGTCACATAGCAACCTAACCCTTGAGTAAGTTTACTTGATAGATAATAGATTAACTTTGAAATTTGGAACATAAAGCACATCATCAACAAATATATTATTTTCAAATTTAATCGCACCAATGGATTTCCTTGTCGATGCTCGGCAAATCTCTTGGCGAATCGATATATTCGCGCATCGTTGCTTTGAGAAAATCGATCTCGTAGGTCGCTTCCATACCTCTGTGGCAGATTCGGAGTATATGATACTTTCAACAATATCTGGATGTACCGAATTAAGTATCCAGGACAGTACCATATGGTTACTTCGATCCCATATGGAATACTTCTCATCTTCTGCTTCTGGTGTTTCGATCTTTCCATCAATGAAGTTAATCTTATTCTTGGCAATTAGAGCAATTCTCATAGATCTACTCCATTGTCCATAATTGTTTCCATCAAGTGGTTTAGAAACGAGGATTAAGCCGGGATGATCGGATTGCTGTAGAGCCATGGGATCCGATTGGGCAATCGTCGCTTCTATGGTGTTTGTACCAGACATCGTTTCTCAGAATCGTCGCTCTGATACCATGTAGAAATATAAAAGAGATGAAGAAATATAATGGAGAATACGTGTGGAGAAATAATTCTCTCTGTATATTGATGTAATGTAATTAATGAATAGGGTACATGATATATATATACTAATGGATAACTAATGGGGGTGAATTTTTGAAATGGCCGTGTCAAACGTGATGAATCGCAGAAGAGCCTAACTTATATCAAATAAGTTTTAAAGGTCTTTTTTAAGTAGAATAGACTAAAATACCCTTATTTTATAACATTAGTTAACATATCATCGGTTAACAGACCATCTGTTAACAGGTCGGTTAACAGACCATGAGTCTCGTTATCGGGCACAGGGCCCGCATTAAGGCCAAAATTGGCTTAACCGAGACCTTGGGGTCTGTTAACAAGGTCTGTTAACAGACCCCAGTCTCAATAAGGCCAATTTGGCCTTAACAGGCAATGGGCTTGTTAACAGGTGTGTTAACAGACTATGTCTGTTAACGCAGATTTATACGATTAGACTTGATTTTTTCAATTAATCCATAACAAATCAACTCAGAATTGCAAGAATTTAAAGTAAAAATTATAATTCATACTCAGGTTTATACATTTTTTCATAATTTATATTACAAAATCCAAAATTTCTACCGTGAATTAAAAGAAAAAGATGAAGAATGATGAATTTCTACTTTGAAATAAAATTTCTTACATAAATGAAATGAATTGGATTCTTACATTGAAATGGGTTAGATTCTTACATTGAAATGGGTTAGATTCTAACCTTGAAATCTTCTCTTTTTTACAGACAAATGAATTTGAAATCATTTGAAATGGTTATAAGCGGGGAAGAAGGAGCGGGGAAGAAGGCATGGTTATATTTGGTAATTTACACACCAAAATTGGTCAACGGCCATTTTGAAAAATTGGCCGGGTCACCCGGCCATTCAGCACCATTCCCACAACTAATGGAAACCTAATAAGAAAAGGAAAAGAGTTCTACCTAGAATAGAAATATTACATGTATGGTATCCTACTACATGGTACTCTACTGTAAATAGGATTCTAATAGGGCCTTTTAAGATCTTAATGGCAGATTCTTTCAATAGGAAATAAAGAATTATATGGAGCATCTCAATTTAAGGTAATGCATGGCAAAGCTAGTACAACTAGATCATCAAGCAAGATTAGACTTGGTAATAAGCATTGACATTATTGTCGTTTGGTTAATGAGACGTCCCAAGAAATACATGATACCAGGTTGGAATGAAGAAAAGTGAACAAGGGGATAAATAGCTCATTGGAACCATGAAAACTTAACAAGGGATACAAAACTATGAAAACTAAACCACCATGAGAAACTCAACAAGGGATACAGAACTATGAAAACTTACCACTCTTGGAATCCACCAAAGAGATACAGATTTAAGAAGAAAACATTAGACACCTCTTAATAAACTTAATATTTAGATTTAAATTCAAGCATGCCTTCAAGAGTTACATAGGGTAACTTATATAATACTCCCTCCGTCTCAAAAAGATATGCTCATTTTTTTTTCACACAAATTAAGAAATCTTATTTAATGTAATTGAAATTATAATTTTTTCACACACTTTTCTTATTATACCCCCATTTAATATTAGTCATTCATGAATCTAATAAATTTAAATGTTAATTAAGTTACAACTAGAATGCAAATGAAGTTGAATTGCATTACATTGAAACAATGATAAAATTTAATTGTTGACTTTGTTATTGGGGGATAGGTGTTTTTTAGGCAATGTAGAATTTATTGATTGCCTACATGAGTAAATGTGTAAATAAATTTATGTATTTTTCCATTATAATTGTAATATGTTATGTTTATTTTGGTTGATTAAAACATTCGTAGCTCCCACATAAATAAGGAGCCGGCTATAAAATACGAGTTTGATAGAATATTGTTTAGTGAGACCTGGCAGGAGATTGTTCTTGGGCCTTATTGGGGTTTGGGTGAGCAATAAATTTTGCTGTGATTGAAACAATTTTTTACATAGTTGAATTTCTTTTACGGCCTGTGATTTTTCTCAACTTTTGGAGTTCTTCACATAAAATTTGGTGTTTCTGTTATTGTTTTAATTCTTAATTGTTTTTATCTTTTCTTTTTGATATTTTTTTGGAGGAGGATCCAGGGCGAATCAGAAAATTGGTCCGAGTGCTAACAAGTAATATTAGAGTTTTAGGTCCTTGGTGCATTTGAGTTTGGCCTGGTGTATAATATTGGTAAGGTTTAGGAGGTTGTGTCTAAGTAGGTTGGATTTTAAATGATACCATTGTGACTCTTCCATGGAACTTACTTAGTGGTACCATTTACATATACATTCACTTAGCTAGGAAAGTAGAACAGAAATATCATGTATGAAGTTCAACGTGGAGAAATTTTGACTTATGGCATGTATAAGTCAGGAATTTGTTGTTACACAAGACTCTAAAAGGAAAACCAACCCTTATTTCTGACAAAGTTATTAAGAAATCCAGTACGAGCAATGGAGATTGTGAACATTTGAATTTCAAAGTTGCAAGTACGATATGTCTCTATCTGAAAAAAAGGTGTTCTTACAAATGATCATATAAATTTATTGTAAAGAAACTTTGGAAAAAACTTATAGAGCTTTATTAGAGAGCCTTTCAAATTGATTATAATTGAATGAACAATTTCATTATCTTGGAATGGATGTAGGTACAAAAATCTCAAATCCTATGAGTGTTCTCTATGATTTTAAATTGGAGGTTATTGAAGTTAAAATTGATGATGGGGGGATATAAAACATTAAGGATGATCTGGTCTATTCTCTTTTCCTATAAGCACATAAAATTGATTTTGGTGAATGGAAAAGAGAATGAATTTTGTAGAATTTACAAATAAACTGATTTCGGAAGAAAGAATGTTGAGTGGTGGGAAAAAATATTTTATCTGAAAACGTTGTACTTGTAGCTGGGTATTGGAGGAAAAATAAATCCATGAAAAAGAAAGAAGTGTTTTTGGAGGTGCGGACAATCTGGATACATCAAGAAAAAATGTCCAAAAGCTCGAATTCAAATATGGACAATGTTGTATGTTTCTCTTTATGAGAGATAATGATATTAGTTGAGACCAATGTTCTAAAAAGCGTAAAAGCGTAGTTATGCGTGGATCTTGAGTTTCAAGCTTTTTGGATCTAGGAAAAGTGAGATACGAGGCGAGGATGAGGGGCGAGGCGGGCGTAACTAGGCGTGTAGGCCTTTTTAAAACAGTGGTTGGGAGAGATATATACATCCTCATGGCATGTCACTATTTTCTAGGCGTGGAGACCTTTTTAGAACAATGGTTGAGATAGATACGTACATCCTTATGACATGTCACTATTTTCTATGATAGATGATTTGCTACTACTAATTGGTTCACAAGTTTACATGTGAGCATTGATTTGACATTGATGCAGGGCATGCGGTGAAATTTATTTCAAATGTTGATGAACTCCCAAAACAGCTAGACTTGAGAGTTGCACTATAATTTTCTACAAATTTTTTTGACACGGGGCTGATTTAAAATTCTTAGAATTTATCGATACAAAGTGTATTTAACTTTGTGGTAGAATATTGTGATTTTCTATTTTTGAGAATTGTGGCTATAAAAGAAAAAGTATAACGGATTTTTCTCGAGCGATATGACCAAAGTACTGTATGGACCAATAAGATAGTACAATGACACACACATTATTATTCAGTTCTAGAGCTACAAGCTTGGTTGAGGCTCTAACGTTTATTCTTAATTTCTATTTCTACGTTATTCTTGATATTTTTTTGAAGGAGAATCTTGAAAGACGAATCAAAAAATTGGTTCAAATCCCCAATAATAAAAAAGCAACAAAACCAAAGCAAAAAATCTTTCCACAATCTCCTTTAAGCAAAACCTAATTGCAACTTTAATAATAATTGTTTCAAGACTTGAATAGTATTTAATTTTATTAACTTCAATTTTATAATTCGAACCGTGGATTAAAAAATATGCATGTTAAGGAAAGACTATAAGACACAATGATCTCTAAATATATACTAAAGACGTTTTATTGAATAAAAGAAATTACATAGACCTTTCCGTACAAGGTCCCTTATATACACATTATATATTTTAGTTTCTACATTTGTACTTTGTCGTGACAAATACATTATATTGCTTTATTATTGGAGGTATTCATATTGATCAATAAAAAATTATGCTTTACTTCTAATAAAAAATTTATTAGACGAATCTTGTTTATTTACAATGCAATGCATCACTAGTAAGGAACGTCATATAAATTTGTATAAAGATTTGCGACCAGTCAAATAACTAAATGTCAAACTACCATAATTCTCATCTTAAGATTTACGATCAGTTACGAAGAAATTAGTAGACTTGATGTTCTATCTTAACATGTAAGAAGTCGCACATATATGTTTATTACTATTTTTATACTTAATCGAGGTGGAATTTTATTTTTAACATGTCCCGCAAGATTGTGGCTCATTTGAACATACCAATCTTGAAATCTGAATGTTTGTTTGAGCTTTAGACAGACAAGATTACTCATTTGAGTTTAATAGACTCTGATATGACTTTAAGACTTGAGGTTAGTCGTGTTAAAATATATATAATAACAAAGTAATAGCATGCATGCTCATGCAATGAAAACATTAAAAAAAAAACATATTTAGTGACATTAGCATCAACTAAACACTTATTATAAGACAGTAGTCAACTGATTATCGTGACCTCCATCAGTTTGAAGTCAACTCTTTTATACAAATATTATAATTTTTTTTTTCAATTAAATCCAATATGAAATTCTCGAACAAACAGCAGAGACCATGTTGCAGATATGAAAATAAATAAATAAATAAGAAGTAGAAATTTAAAAGAAAATGATGTCATATAGCACATAGGATTCCAAGTAATTGGTTGAAGTTTAGTTGAATAATTCCTTAAATTATTACATTATGAAATGTAAACCATAAAATCTGCTAAGGAAATTAATGATTGATGTCAATAAACCTGTAATTTACCTAACCAATAATATATATTAATTAGGGTCAACTCCCATGATAAACAAAATATATTTAAATTAATGCAAAGATGATGCATATGTTGGAAATCTGTAGAACCTTAAATAACAAACAATTTAATTCGCATGATATGCTTATTATTATTATTAAATTTATCTTATCTTTTGTGAATAGTCGAGACATTAAAGAGTATTTTAGAAATCGATTACGTTTATCGATTTGAATCTTTTTCTTTTTTTTGAAAAATATTTTGATTTCTCTAGCTATATTATTTGGGTCAAATTAGATCGATTATTTGCATTTTTCTAAAATGCCTATTTAAACTTCGTCTGCTTGAGGCTTGGTCTCCACGCCTAGTCATGCCTCACACATCGCTCTCGCTTTACCCTTGTCTCGCTCTAGCCTAGTTTCGTATATGTTCGAAAAATTTGAAACTCGACCACGACACCTAACCACGTTTTACGCTTTTTAGAACATTGATCATGCCACCATTTTTTTATGATATATTCCTATTTATTTTTTAGATATGTTTTAGTCCTCGGAAAAATGAAATTTTATTAAGTATAATTCTATTTATCTAGTGATACTAACATATGAAATAATTTATTATTTAACATGCGTAAGTTAATGTCAAAATAGCCTATTAACCCGAGTTTTAGTTGGTCCGAACCACTTAGCTAAGCTCGGTCAAGAACCTTGACTCATTTGAGACTACAACTATTTGGAGTCGAGATTCTCATATGATCAAGAAATTATAAAATTTTAATTTTAATTTGCTTTCATAAGCGACGTCAAAATAAATTACTTGGAGGTAATGAGTGGCTTGCTTTTTTTCACTAGATGGAGATTCCATTCAAGGAGAAATTAAGATCAAAGGGTACGATTCGTTTTTAACGAATAGGATCAACAAAGAAGTGGTGAGAAAATGAAAGTAACAAAACAAGAAGACTGCTTAGTTGTTAATTGCGTTGTTTTAGTGCTATTTGTGTCAATTTCCTAAGAACTTGGGCTGCAGAACAGTTGGTGATTTGTAGTTATCCTTTCTTTTTAAATCCTAATATTATTAATTAGGAATAGAACACTACAAAATATAAATAATTTAAAAAATATTATCTAATTTTTTTATTCTAAATTTTTATTTTTATTTTTGTAACACTTGTTTTTACATTTGCTACGTTTATTTATTTCTTATAAAAATGTGTGTTAAATTTGTTATTTTTAGAGTTTAAAATGTCAAAATGTATTTGTAGAATTTTAATTGAAAATCATGTATGTAGTAAAATTATCACTTAACTATTCGATAGTTTATAACTCATAATTTTTATCCACTTTTATCTACAAATTTTATGAAACTCACTATTTATCTCTATCTATTAAAAGAGTGAACTTCTTGCGGGCACTGTTGAACGCGTGCCACCTACTGTTCATTTTTTGTTTTTTTTTCCTTTACTTTTCTCTAGAACTTTGTGTCCTTTGGTTTTTGCCTTTTTGAATTATATTGCGGGTAAATTTAATTAATGGCCACCGAACTTTGTCTGGGTTACTACTTACTCACTCAACTGAAAATGGTTACCAAACGCTCACCGAACTTTACAAACGGTTAACCTTCCATCATCCGTTTGCAAAACCTAATCTAAAATAAACGGAAATTGCCACATGTCCGATGGAATGCCCACATGGCACTTTGACGGTGTTAAAAATATCCATGTAAGACGGGTAAATTTAATTAATGGCTACGTGCATCGAACTTTGTTTTGGTTACTACTTACTCACCTAATTGAAAAATAGTTACCAAACACTCACCCAACTTTACAAACGGTTAACCATTCATCATCCATTTGCAAAATCTATTCTAAAATCTATTATCTTTTATTTTCCTCATTCTCATTTTGCCTAAAAAGTATGTATGTTGCTAATTTAATCATTTGCATGGAGGGGAAAAAAATTGATTTGGGTTTTTTCCCCCTTTTGGTTGTACTTGTGGATATGTGATTTGGGTTTCTGAATAATTTCTTTCAATTTGTTAAGATTCTGCTTGCAAATCTTAATGTGAATATCTTAGTTTCATGCAAGTTGTTGACAGAATGAATTAAATTTAGAATTTTAACTTGTATTAAGTGGGGCCATTTATATTTATAGAGAAGGTTCTATGCACTTCCCGTTACAAGGTTGAAGGAGATACAATGCCACAAAGGTGTTAGACATATACATGAATTTGCCATATGGAGGACATATGACTAAGAACAATTGTAAGACGTTGAAGGGAAAAAGAGGGGTTGCAATTCCCCGGAAGAATAAGCGTTAAGCGTTTGCTTTCTTTTTTAAAATTTATTGGTAATTGTCACATTAGGCTTGAGATATATATTCTTTAGTAAAATACTGTTGGCGGAATTCAGTGAAAGTAACTTCGCACAATAAGAATCAAGAACCGAAAAATCTGGAAAGGATGAATTAACCGAGGCAAGAGTTGAACTCTTTGTCCTTAAGTCAAAATTGCCCATAAGGTGCTTTCGGTCTTTGGCAAATGACTCCCAAGATACAACGGTTTCACTTGAGTTTTGTAGCACTACAAAAACTCAAGTACAGCGAACCAAGAATGGCTTTTGTACTCCAACGGATGAATGAAATGAAAACCAGATTTTATGCAACTTAAATGCAATAAAAATTGGTTCAAAGATGAAATGTATGAGTGTTTTAAGTTTGCAATCGTTTCTGTATCAATATATCTGCAGAATGGACGTCCACAGCCCTTTTTAACGTTGGAGAGTTGGTTGGAAACGAAAAGGAATGAACCAAACCGTGCAACTCTTCAAAAGGATATGTCTGTTCACGCAAACCCATGCGATCGCATGGTTTAACCAAGCTGCGATCGCAAGGTACAAAAAATGGAACAGAACTGTCCGAGAATAACCATGCGATCGCAAGGCTTTGCCTCCTGCGATCGCATGGAAGGACCAAAATACATTCTGTTAAAAATTAGTTAACTTGCGATGCGATCGCAGTTTACATACCAATGCGATCGCATGGTCAAACATTTGACCCGATTTTGTCCTTTTTCGTAATTTCTTATTCATTCGATATTGGTTTCGAGATGCCAAATATACCCTTTAAACAAGTCCCGAACCCGCGACCGACCGGGCAGGTCGATCCGCTCGGGGCGTTGCCCCAAGCGTCATGTCAAGTGGCAAACAAATTTGCCTAAACGGATTGGGCCGGGACTTGTATATTTGGCTAAGATGACACGAAGTCACTTAGTTAATTTATCAATATTTTAAACCAATTTCCAACAAATACTACTACTACAATATGATTATATTTCATTTCCTCTTTAAGAAATCACATTTGCTGTTGCTTGTTTCTTGTTCGTAATCAAACAAAGCTTCGTGTTAGTTTGTTTGCATGACTTACTCAATGTAATTTTTTTTTGGAATTAATATTCCCTATTATTTAGTTCCCGTACTCAGTAATGAAATTTTTTGGTGAAGTGAACATTGTACTGTTGTTCTGCATTGTGATCTCAGATCATATAGTCTAGAAAACATTGGTTACCAACTTGAATAATCTTAGTAGAGATAGAAATTGAAATAGCTCATCTTGTTTTCCTTTTTTCATCTCATTCGCCTTCCTTTCCAATTTAGGCATATTTGTTGAAAAATTACCAAAAGTTTTGCATATGAGTTGATCCTTTCGGTAAAGATTGTTGAATGAATATATGGTTTTCACTTTTCGATCCAATTTTACCAATGCACACTTTAATTAATGTTGTTTGTAGTTCGGTGGTTGGGTTTTTTGTCATAATTTGCAAGTGTTAAGTCGTGATTTTTTTAATATTAATTCAATAAGAATAAGTGCTCCCGAGGTTGATTTTTGTTTTACTCACATATTATTTCTCACAAAGATTCCCGACTTCTTTTACATAAAAACAAAGGATTCCATTACATCACTGATAATGAAGTTAAACTATATAAAAATTGTAGATTTAACTTCATGATATTTTAGTTTGTATTGTGTAATTAAAAAGTAAATATTTTAGTTTGTATTGTTTGCTTAAAAAGTAACTGAAGTAATATTGTAGGCAAACAAAAAAAATACTTGTTTTGGATGAAATGGAAGCTCGTTGTATCATAATGTACTTTGGTTTTTTCATTTCTCTTATTGGCGTAATGTGTTATGTGTTCTTAGCTTTAGATTTCACACGTTATTTCTCATTTTTAAGATACAATGAAAACCAATATAAATTTTTAAGATTTCACGTGAAATGATTCTAATTTTTTTTTTATTTTTAGAGTATTTGATTTATTAATTTTGACTGTAGAACTCCAATATAAGGTAATGGCACATAGATTTTAGTAGTTAGAGTCTAGATTGAACAATTCTTTATATTTTGAATTATTTTTGTTAATTTAAGCTATTGAGAGATTTTTTCCCCGTTTTTATGTAATTTAGTATTGTAAAGTTACATTAAATTGTTATAATTATACATGTAAACAAGATTGAGGTGCTATATAGATTACTATTGTGAATTTTTTGTTATTGGTCTGACCTTTTTAAATTAAAAAATAAAAAAAAGAGTTACTTGTCATCGTGTGATGAAAAGTCCTCTTTATATAAACTATTTTGACATTTTCTTATTTTCTTTGATGTTGCCTCTGATCCTCATAATTACAGTAATTTGGTAGCATCCATGAACCAAGAAAATTACTTGCAGAGTTTTTGTTGTTTTGATTTCATTAGATTAAACAAAATGTTGAATGTTGGATAGTTTAATTTCTTCATTCTGGAATTTTGATTAATTTATAAAAACTTATTGTTCACTAAATTGAACTCGGTAGCCACTGTTGTCGATTTTATTCAAGTGGACAAATCGTTAACAAGTAATATAATGATAAGTAGATTGTCGAACTTACGAAGACTGAATTTTCTACGCCTTAATTAATAATAATTCTAATTCATTACAATGGGTTTGCTAATTGGTGAATATGAGCAGCAAATATGTGCTGAATTGTGAGTATAAATTGGCATTCTCATTCTTAATCAAAGACGCTTTAACTATTCACTCCTAATGCATCACTTGCTTTCAACAGCATTTCTGGACTCCATATGTAATTAGAATTTTTATGGAAGATTTTAGATTGTTGACTTTGCTTTGGAGGATTTGAGTGCCAATAACCTAAAATTTCTAATGTGGTATTGGTGCGTAAGCATAAATAAATATAACTCGTCCTTATTTAGGAAATAGGGATAAATAAGAATGGTAAGGTTCACAAGACTTTTAGCAACATGCAACAATTATTATTACCGCAAGTTTACAAGTAATCTTATGCATTTCTTATGATACTTGTGTAATTTAAACTTTTTTTTTTAAAATATTTGATGCATTAGAATGAATAAAATTAAATTGAAGAGTGAAATTTTTTACAAATCACGTCATAATGAGGAGAAATATGGAATAAATTTAAATTTTAAAGAAAAAGAATAATATTATGAGATTATAATCGCAATATTCAATTCTAAGATTTGTAATAATTACTTCTATCTCATCAACTTCATACTATTCATCACAATGAAAATTGTTAACTATACCTATCACTTATAAATTATGCATATTTTTCTCAACAAATTTCAACACATGTTCATTTAATCTTTTATAAGTGAGAAAATAATTAAAAAACTCACTAATAACGATCATGCTATTAAATACTTAATTAAAATACAATACGTGCCTTGCACGTATATTTCACTAGTAGTCTAATAAAGCTCATTTGCTAAATTAGACTTATAAAAGTCAACCTAGTAGCTTGTGTGAGAGTGGGCTCAAAATTGTATTAGATTACACCCGCGACATTTTAATTAATGCTAAAAATAAAATGATAATTTTGCCACATATTTAATTTTATATTAAAATTTCATAATTACTTTTTAATATTTTAAATTTTAAATATAACACATGTAACATATATTTTTTTTTATAAGAAACGTGACAAACATAACAAATGTAACAAAAATGTTACAAAAGTAAAACAATATTTTTAGAATAAAAAAAGTTAAATAGTATTTTTTAAATTATTTTATATTTTGTATTATATGGTGAAACTGTTCAAAAATAAATGACAAATTTAGGAAGGAGATATAAAGCCTAACTTTCAATATAAATTATTAATCAATTGGTAACTAATTAATGAATAAAATACAAGCTAAAACTCAAGCGACATACTCATTGCTAGGATGAGTATCCGGTACTATGATGCATCGATAGGGATGCAACGTAAATAGTAAAAACGATTAATGAACACATGATCAAGTTTCGTTGGTTTTAAACGAATAGTGCGACACATTCATTTTTTGATTTATGTTGTTTTTTGATAATGTCAAAAAATTAAGTATCCAAACTCATTGATCCACACATAAATATAAAAAAAAAAAAAAATTAGATTAAAATTGGAGATCATCAACTCACAACTTTATCAATATTTTTAATCAAAACAAAAAACTATCCCACAATATAAAACAAAACCTAATGCTAAGATTTAATATAAAATTGCACATTGGTCCCTAAGCTCCTCTCAAAATATTAAAAGGCACCTAAAACTTAAATAATAAGAAGATAGCAAAATGTTAATAGAAAAAAGACAAACCAAATTAAAGCCATATTAATCTTCATCATTCTCTTCGGGTAGAAGAGAATTCCTCAAATTATATGTTGTTCTTCATCCGGTATCTCGTAATGGTGATAATCCACTCGGTAAATCCGTAGAAACTTTTCAAACATAGGTTGATGAACTATAGCTAGCATCTCAGAATCCATTGAAATAGTCTTCTCAAATAGAATATACTCAACACATGACTCTCTTGTTTGCCACATAAAACCAACTTGAGTCAATAAATTCATGCTAGGCTTGAATGATAT
Organism: Forsythia suspensa; assembly: GCA_023638005.1. Lineage (NCBI taxonomy): Eukaryota > Viridiplantae > Streptophyta > Magnoliopsida > Lamiales > Oleaceae > Forsythia > Forsythia suspensa. The sequence goes on from CM042663.1 coordinate 1,555,839, forward strand.
TGAAGCATTCCTCATTCCGCCTCCAAGAACAATTTTTATGGTGTAATTACCAAGTCAGTAGAGAGACTTAAGAACCTTGTGTATTTCAGTGATTCGTTCAATGAACTTAGTGGCTTTTTAAGAACTTAATGCCGGATTCTTTCAATAGGCAATAGAGAATTAAGTGGAGCATCACAATTTAAGGTAATGCAATGCAAAGCTAATACAACTTGATCATCAAGCAAGACTAGACTTGATAATAAGCCTTGCCATTGTTGTCATTTGGTTAATGAGACGTCGCAATAGAAATACAACTCTTACATCTCAGTCCAATGAATTTGACGATGGAACGATTGCTGCTATTAAACTTTTTAATTTAGATTTGGATACTAAGCGCCACATATTATGCAACATTCGTCATACAAATCTTCTTAAGCAATGTAGCAGTTGCAATTGAAGGATACTCACTCTAAAGATTAAAGGTCGGTTTGGCTACCATTGCTGTGGTGCAGTGAGTATCACTACAAGAAAAAGGAGCTATAGGGACGACATCTATAAGGACGACACAAAATTCGTCTCTATATATGGCATATATAGGGACGACAATAAAATGTCGTCTCTAAAAATTGTAATAGATATAGAAAGGACAAAAGTCGTTTCAACACACTTATTTGTCGTCCCTATAGGTCTAGAATCTATAGAGACGACTTATTTGTCGTCCCTATAGGTCCAAAATCTATAGAGACAACTTATTTGTCGTCCCTATAGAGTACATAAGAAATAAAGTCGACTAATATCGTCCTTATAACCTAAACATTTCGTCCATGTAGGTCATAAGAAATGGCGCCAATTTTTCCCGCTTTGTAAGCTACTGGGACGACTAAAGTCGTCCTAATAGTGCTAAAGTACGTTCCTACATGTCCAGAATCTATAGGGACGAATTATTTGTCGTCCCTATAGGCCTAGACTCTATAGAGACGACTTATTTGTCGTCCCTATAGGTCCAGAATCTATAGAGACGACTTATTTGTCGTCCCTATAGAGTACATACCTATAGCAACAACACGGAACATCGTCTCTAAAGAAATAAAGTCGACTAATATCGTCCTTATAGCCTAAAAAATTCGTCCCCATAGGTCATAAGAAATGACGCCAATTTTTTCCGCTTTGTAAGCTCTCGGGACGACTAAAGTCGTCCTAATAGTGTTAAATTACGTTCCTATAGGTCCGAATCTATAGGGACGACTTATTTGTCGTCCCTATAGTGACAGACTGTAGAGAGACGAGTATGTATGTCGTCCCTACAGAATCAAAGGCGACTATTGTCGTCTCCATAACTTAAATATTCGTCCTGTAAGTCCTAATACCTCAAAGATATTGGCGGGATATTCTCGCTACCCAACTCTAGCAATTGGGACGACATTATGTCGTCCCAATAGCTCCAGTTCTACAAATTCCCATCAGAAGCAATATTTCTTCAAATTCTCTTTCAAGCTTAGTCCACAAATTCTACCATTTTGAATCTCTCTTTCTCTATTGCAGTCCCCTAGTTTAAAGGTCTTAGTTGCAGTTTTCAAGAGATCATTGGTCAGTCAAATTTACGTATTTCACTTATATATTTAAGATTTAGTTTTCTGTTTTATTTTTTATTTTTTATTTTATTTTCACAATACATTGCACTTTCATAAACCTTAGAATGCCGTTTGAAGATTAGTTTATTAAGCACACACAACCTCATTTTAGGTTGTTTGATGTTTACAAACTAATATTTGAATTGTCCTGTTTCGGACAGTTTGACATTGATTTGTAAGTTACGAGTTGTGTTATCATACATTTTTCCTATGATTGCCTTGACTATCGCGTATGATTTTTGGTATTGTCTCCATTTTATTCTCCCGTGTGGATCATGTTTTAAAATAGTGCGCGCACTTAGAGAGAAGAGAGAGATCTTGTCGAAATTTACACGTGAAACATAGGCAATCATAGAAAAATTAACACAACTTGTAAATTACAAATCAATGTCGAATGGCTAGGCCCACACCTAAAATTAGTATTGGAGCGACAAGGAGTTAGGACATTCTCACACCACTTGTATACTACACTTAATTATTGTTATTTTTTTGGTGTTGCAGCAACTCTAAAGTGGAAATGGAAATTGATAAAAGTTGGATAAAGTTGAATAGAAGACGGGCAAAGTCTGCAGAGTTTTGGCATGGTCTGAAAGCGTTCATAAATATGGCGAGGCCATTAGCAAATGATAGGAGAATGATTCAATGTCCATGCAAAAGATGTATAAACATGATGATGCAATTGGTAGATGATGTTGAGTCTCACATATTTCGTCACGGTTTTTACGAGAACTACGAGAGGTGGATTTATCACGTGGAGAGTGAGGAAGGGCCTGTGAATATGCAAGGACAGAACGAAGGGCTTGTTGCAGAAGATGAGATGGCGGATGTTCTTACCGATGTGGTCGGGGATGACTCAGCTGCTGGCAAATCTTCTGATTTAGGTTACGACGCTTTGTTCGATGCTCTGCATTCAGAGTTGTATTCAGGAGTATCTTCTTACTCGTTCCTAAATTTTTTAACTAAGTTGATGCATTTGAAGGTGGTCAATAAGTGGACAAATAAATCTATAGATGGGCTATTGAAGTTGTTAAAATCGGCCTTCCCCAAAATCAATCTTGTCGACTCTCACTACGAGGCTAAAAAATTAATGTCGAAGTTGGGATTGTGGTACGAATCTATTCATGTTTGTAGGAATGATTGTGCATTATTTTGGAAGGAAAATGCTGATAAAAAAATTTGTCCAGTTTGCTATGAAAGTCGTTGGGTGCAAATAGCTGGCAAATCCTCTGGGAAGAATGTCCCGCATAAAGTGTTGCGTTATTTTCCATTGACCCCTAGACTGAAGCGTTTGTTTGCAACAACACATACTGCGAGACTAATGAGGTGGCATAATACAGGTCGCTCGAGGGACGAGGATGATATGGGTCATCTCGTGGATGGAAAAGCTTGGCGGGCCTTTGACAAAAATCACCCTGATTTTGCCTGTGAGATAAGAAATGTTCGGCCGGGGGATTGTCGTCGGATGGTTTCAATCCATTTGGTAATATGAGTCGGTCTTACAAACATGTGGCGGTGGTTTTGGTAACTTATAATCTACCACCTTGGTATGTATGAAAGAAGAAAATTTAATGCTAACCTTTTGATCCCGTGTCTCCAATCACCGTGCAAAGATATGGATGTATTTTTACGGCCATTAGTGGATGGCTGAAGGAATTGTGGACATCTCGGTATCGATACGCGTGATGTATCAAGTAATAATCAGATATTCGTAATGCGAGCAAATGATGTTATGGATGATTAGTGATTTTCCCCTTTCGTAGTAGTTTATCGTGATGGAGCGGTCGTGGTTACGATGCATGTCCAACTTGTAATGAAGAGACACCTTCGACGCGTGTCATCGGTAAGACGGCTTATGTGGGTCATCGACGTTTCTTACCAAGTACTTATCATTGGCGAAATAACCGTACTTTCAACAGACAAACAGAGAGACGTAGGCCACATCCTCAATTGACTAGTGCGGATATCCTCAAAGAACTTAGTCGTGTGAAAATTAGAACACCAGGAAAACACCCAAGCTATGGGGGTGTTAAAAGAAAAAGGGATAAGAATGAGCTAAACTGGAGAAAGAAGAGCATTTTCTATGAGTTGCCCTACTGGTCGACAAATGAGTTGAAACACAATCTCGATGTCATGTATGTAGAAAAGAATGTATGTGATAGTTTGTTGGGTACATTATTGGGCGATCCTCATAAATCTAAGGATACAGAAAAAGCGAGACGTGATTTGATGAAATTAAAAATCATACATGAGCTGCACTTGTACGAAGATAAGGGGAGATTGATGAAGCCTGCAGCAGAGTACACATTTATTAATGCAGATCGTCAAAAGTTTTGCAATTTTATACGGAAAGTCAAATTTCCCGATGGCTTTGCATCGAATCTGAGAAAGAACGTTGCGCCTAATGAAAGCCGAATAATTGGTTTGAAGTCACACGATTGTCATATCCTCACGCAAAGATTGTTGCCCATCGGGTGTCGAGCATTTCTAAACAAGACAATTTCATCCACTATTATTGAACTTTGTACATTTTTCAAAAAATTGTGTGCAAGGTCGATAAAGGTTAGCGACATGGTTAATGCTCAACAACAACTCATCCTCATATTGTGCAAGCTTGAACGAATCTTTCCACCGGCTTTTTTTGACATTATGATTCACCTTGTGATGCATTTGCCTGAAGAGGCAATTTTTGGTGGGCCCGTTTACATGAGGTGGATGTATCCTTTTGAGAGATATCTTAAGAAACTAAAGGACTATGTGCGAAATCAATCGAAGCCTGAGGGTTCCATAGCCGAGGGATATGTTGTTGAGGAAGCATTGACTTTTTGTTCATGGTATTTCGACGACGTCGAGACACGATTCAACCGACCAGAGAGAAATGACGATCTATGCGTTCCCAAAAAGCAGCTATCTGTTTTTGAATCCCAATGTCGTCCTATAGGAAAGAGAAGTTTAGTTGTCCTCGAAAGTGATCTTCGAAAGCTGAGTTTTATATACTTAACAACTGTCCTGAGATTGAAATGTACTTAAAGTGAGTGTGTACGTATTTGTTGTAGTATCTTTAACATTAAACGGTTTTATTATTATAACAATTGCTCAATGTAATTTTTACTTCAACAAAGAGCACAAGGATCGATTCTGGACTCGTAGAGTTACCAATGTTAACCAGCCATAGATCCGATTTTCCCCTTGGTTTCATACGAAGGTAGAACAATAATCTTGTTTGCATTTATAATTAGTATAATGTTTGATTAGTTAATGACTTCACATCTTATTATGATAGATTTATGCTCTACATCGGATAAATGCTGATGATGTGTCTCCAGAATTGCTATCTTTGGCATTTCAGACAAATGCTGTTGTGCATTCCTACCCAGCATGTATCGTTAACGGAGTTTGATTTCTAACTTATGATCGTGATATCTGACGTAAAACACAAAATAGTGGTATGAGTATTGCAGGGACCGGTGATGACATATTTTACGGCCAGCTTCAGGATATATTGGAGCTTTCATACATAAACGGTTTCTCAATTGTGGTGTTTCGGTGTAGATGGTTTAAGTGTGACGGAAAAAGAAAGGTCACAGAGAACAACATCACAAGTATTGATACCAGCAGAGAGGCTTACAAAGATGACCAGTTCATACTTGCTTCACAAGCGAGGCAAGTGTTCTATATTGATGACCCATCACGTAGTCATAACTGGCGAGTGGTTCAAGAAGTCAATCATCGTACTACGTGGGATACGCCAAATGACGGTTCGACCGAGATAGATTTGTCTTTGCGATGATAGCTCGTCAAACTTCTCGCTGTTTGTTGATCTTGGCAATTTTGAACACATTACTATGCAGCGGGTCGACAATGATGCCATTCAGTTGGATCATCCTGCAGTGAGAGCGTCATCGTCGAATGTTAGTGGAGATGAATATAATTTTATTAACGATGAGGAGGTGGATAATGAGGACGAGGACGAGGACGAGGACGAGGACGAGGACGATAACGATGAGGGCGATGATGGAGGTGAGGTTGAGGCATCTGACACGGAGACAGACTGCGACACTGTCGAATATGACGATAATGCTGATAGAAGCAATGATAGTGACGATGATTGATCAAACAACACTTTGTAATCTTGTACTCTGTTTTTAGTAGAATTTTCGTTATTAAATAAAAAATGACCAATCATTTATCTATTTTTTTAATTAAATTAAACAAATAATAATGATAACGTAATTTATTTAGTTCTTTGTTATTAAATAAAAATTTAGACATCAATTATCTAATTTTGTTATTTTAATTAAAGAAAATATTACAATAACGTCATTTAATTTTGAACAATTTCGTACTAATTGTCTGTATTAAACATTAACTGAAAATGAAATTGTGGCGCCATCTAAAGAGACGAAATTAGTGTTCTCTATAGATAAGAAAAAATTGAAATTCGCGCATTTACAATTCAAACTTTAGATGACACGAAATTGGTTTATGAATTCGAAATTGACAACTCAAGTGACTCCGTGTCAACTTGGCCAAATATACAAGACCCGACCCAATCCGTTTAGGCAAACTTTTTTGCTACTTCGACGCTTGGGGCAACGCCCGAACGGATCGACCCGCCCGGTCGGTCGCGGGGGGTTCGAGGGGCTCGGGGCAACGCCCAAAGAGAATTCAAATTTCTCTCGTGATCATTGAAGGGTATATTTGGCATCTCAAAACCAATATCGAATGAATGAGAAATTACAGAAAATGTGGAATTAGGGTCAAATTTTTTACCATGCGATCGCATGGGTTTTTTATCTTGCGATCGCAAATGGCATAATTTTTCAGCAGAATGTTTTTTGTTCATACCATGCGATCGCAGGTAACAAATCCATGCGATCGCATGACTTTACGAACAGATGTCCCAACAATTTTTTTGGCCTTGCGATCGCATGGGTTTAGTATGATGCGATCGCAAATGGCTGAATTTTTCAGCAGAATATTTTTCGTTCATACCATGCGATCGCAGGTAACAAATCCATGCGATCGCATGGCTTTACGAACAGATGCCCCAACAATTTTTTTGACCTTGCGATCGCATGGGTTTATTATCATGCGATCGCAAATGGCTGAATTTTTCAGCAGAATATTTTTCGTTCATACCATGCGATCGCAGGTAACAAATCCATGCGATCGCATGGCTTTACGAACAGATGCCCCAACTTTTTTTTCGTGTGTTTAATGTATAGGGACGACTGTAGTCGTCCCTTTAGAACCCTAAAATTTACAAAATGTATACATCCCACATAATCCTCACATATCATTTATTTCTCCCCAATTTCTCACTCTTTTGCACCAAATTTGAACTTTTGGCTCCGAAAACCCCAAAGAATCTCTTCAATCTTGTCCTCAAACCAAACCTCCTCAACAATCATCTCCAATCTCTACTCACCACCTCAATCTATCACCCTAAAACCATAACCACCGCCTCTCCCATCAATACTCCATCCGAAAAAGGGTTCTTCGATCGGGCAAATCTGCGAAAGGGAAGAAAAGAGGCGAAATCGGACAACGCAGACCTTGTGCACGAAGACCAAGAAGAAGAAGAAGAAGAATCAAATCAAATTATCGTTATTAAACGCGGGTGGGTAAGCCATCTTTTGCATGGGTGTTTGGTAAAAATTTTCACTTTCCTTGAACGAATTTTGAGTTTTTTTTCCATTTTCTTATTACTCATGGTCACATAATTCAAGAGACGTTCATTATGTTGTATAAATTATTGGTTACGGATTCTATGAAATGGGTTTGTTAAGTAGATTGGATTTTGATGTCAATTGGGTTGTTTGTGTGGTTTTATGAATTTCTTTGCAATGAACTTGGAACATTTCCTAAGATGTTGTTTGTGCTTATGTAAATTTTGGAAGTTTTGACATGTTTATTTATTATTAAGTTCAGATTTAGGCTGTATTGGATAGTGGAACAAGTAAGTTCGATTTTGAACAACTAAATACATATATCATCTTTGCAACAAGTGTTCAGAAATGTATGTCATTTCAGTACATTTATTTTGGTACATTATTAAATATTCAAGTATACACTTCAATTCATTTCAGTTTGAATTCCTTGTGTATCATATAGCAATTCTACACTACTGAAAATCACAAGATTATGATGGAATTGTAGGGATATATTTAAGTTAATTAATCACCAACAAGCTCCTTCTCTATATTATTTAATGTTTCATTCCCAGTTTCAGGTGTCTTTTGCACTTGTCAATAAGAGAGCTTTCTCAAATTATTTTGATTGCATAGTCTCAGATTCTTCCCTGAGTGTGTGAGAGAGAGAAGGAACTGAAAAAATGGATGATATAGAAGAATAGAAGTTGCAAATATAGAAGTAGATGCTTGAATCAGAGAAGTCGAAGTTCGAGTGGCTAAAGTACATCCAGCAGGGAATTGAATAAGAAGAAGATTGAGAATGAATGATTGGCATTTGAACTTAAATTCCTTGAAACAAATGATTGTCGCAACTGATATCTATGTCATATGTTAGAATTAATTTGTTTTGGGACGATCATATGAAGTCCCATTGGATGTCTGAGGGTCTTGGCTCGACAACTTTGTTTAGGTTGGACTAGCTCTCAACTAGATGTCATTAAGTGATGGTTTAAATGAATATCTCAATATCAATTTGTTTTAGTGACTCTATCATCTCTACTCGTTCAAGAAATTTGTAATCGATATGTTTAAGTGTTTGCACCATATAGTTAGATGATTTGCAATTAACCATATAGGAAAACTTTGGCTTGTCATTGCCAACGCTTGGTTGTCTGATTGAAAAGGTAGTGTAAATATCACAGCAAGCTTCATGGCATGCTTCATTTTGCCAAGAGAGTTGGTTTTTCGAATTTTGCTCCCGATTGACCTCTCTCAGTGCTTCTCTTCTGCATCCTTGCTTGGCGATCCCGTAAACTGCTCTTGTTGGTTCTTGCTTGTTTTAGGTAACTTTAATGATTATGAATAGGTAAGTGGGTAGAGCTTGAATTTATGGAAGAAATTTGGTGCTCGTACATTTCTTCCTTTTTTTTTTTTTTTTTTTTTTTGGGGGTGGGGATTGGGGTGTTGTTATGAGTTTATAAACACACTTGCTTGTAAACAAGAAATCCTAATCCATTTTGTCGTGTTATTCTAACCTTATTAATTATTAACCCAAATCAGGCGTTAATAGTCAATCTTGATAACACACTAGCCGTGCTAATAAATAATTTATACCAAACATTTATGCTATGTTCAAGACTTCAAAAGTTTAGTTTTAGTCCTTTCAATGACTCTTTGTCGCGACCTCACCGGGCACAAGGGTATGGCCTCTCTCTCTCTCTCTAATCATCTATCTATGGCTCGGTGAGAGTAGAAAAAAAGACAGCTTCATTATTTTATGTGTTGGGGGGCTGCGGAAGGAAGATCTGTTAATGCACTTGAATGAGTATACATATGGTACCATATAGGAAAAAGATAAAAACAAAGAAAACAATAAATTTTGATATTATTAATTTGAGTTCATTATAGTTTAAGAATCTTTGTTTTGAACATTGAGGCCCCATAGGAACAACTAAGAACACTTTGTCACGTTGTTTATTAATTGCCTAGGAGTGCATTGTCTTTGAAAGTGCTAACTCATCTAATTTACTCACATATGCCATCTTTTCTAAAGATGGTTAAATTACATATGCATTTTGAAGCTATGATAGTTGCCCCGATCCTTTTTTGTTGTATTGAGACATTGAGACAGAGATTTCAAAGCTTCTTGTTAAGTAGGACTTATTGAAGCTAAGGACGTGATACAATGGCCGATGTATTAAACCATGGAGGGATGGTGGAGATGAGCCTCCACATCGAAGATGCAAATAGGTTACAAGCGGATGCCAGACGATGTAAGATAATTTTTTGGCGAGAAATAGTGTGTATTCTAAGTGATTTACATATTAAAACATTTTTTTTGTGAATTAGTGGCGCTGCAGACTAAAAAGCGGGCCCTTCAAGATCGTTACATCTTGTTAAACTATTCCAGTCTAACGGGAAAAAACCACTCTCCATAGATTTTGATACACAAGAGGGGACCTATTTACCTACATGAGAAAATCAAAAATACGTATCGAGGGTTGTAGGGACACATGTGAGACAATTTGTGCACCCCTACTTCGATAGATGGGCAAATGTTCTAGAGGAACAAAAAGCCCGTGCCACGGGTCACAGATACGTAAAGTGAATTAGTCATCATTTTATACCTTAAGTACTTTTAATAAAGTCTAACTTCAATGACTTAAACAAGATTGATTTGCTATAGGAATTCTTCGACGTCAATCCAAGGCGTTACTCCAAGGCTGATTACAAGCTCGTTGTAGACGGTATCGAAGATACAGCGGCCCGACGATTTCGTCAGTACAAGGCCAATGTGAATGCATACATAAGAGATAAGGGTACTGCCGTACCTTACCGTGGCCTGACGGCGGATGTATGGAAAAAGTGCATAGAGCGTTCATCGAGTCAAAAATTTAAGGTAAGCACAATTCATTTAATTTAATTAAATGAATTTCCATTAAATATTAATATTAACATTGTATTCATTTCAATTAATTTTTTATAGGATATTTCAATGACGAACAAAGTGAACAGGGAAAAAATAAATTATACTAGCTGCGGGGTCAAAACTATAGTTGCTACGCGTTTTGATATGGTAACATATATTATTTTTCATCCATAATTTCATTTTCAAATTATGGAATACGTTTGAGTTATTCATTTAATACTGCATACTTATACAGCGGGACCGCCAGACCCAGGAGTGGCCGAGTGTCATTGAAACTTTCAAAGTCAACCATCAAAGAAATGGCGAGTGGGTGAACGAAAGGGCTGCGCAAGATTATGTACGTAAAAGTTATTACAAAGTGATGTATTGCTGTTAAATTTTTGAGTTTCACATTTAATTGACAAATATTTGAAATTTGATTATTTAAGAAAAAAATGGTGGAGGAACGGGAAGAGCAAACGCAGCAAGCTAGCTCAAGCGGCGTGGCAGTTAACGAGCACGACGTTGTTCTTAAGGTCCTGGGAGAGAGGAGGGGACACCGACGCGCAGTTGGACGGGTTCTGAGGGGCACTTTCCGCTCTCACTCGTCCACTACGACATTGCGGGACCAACCCAGTTCCAGTCAATCTACTCAGGCAACCAATGCATTGAAGTCCAAAATGGAGACATACATGCATCAAATGAATGAATTTATCACACTTTTAACGAGTAATCGCAAGTCATCATGCCGGAATTCAAATTGCCGACACCGCCACCACCACCACCACCACCACCACCACCACCACCACCACCACCACCACCTCCCTTGTCGCCTATGCTTGAAGAAGAGTTAGATTCTTTGAACGACGAAGATTATTTATCTAATCTTTAGTCTTCATTTGACTATCTATTTTTAGTTGTACATACTTTTGTTTTGTACATTATGGTTATTTTGTGTTGGAAGTTTTTGTTTTTGTGCATAGTTTTTTATGATATTTTGGAACAATTTGTTTTTGTGTAAAAATATGATAATATAATTAATATTATTTCAGTTGTTTTTAAAGATTTTATTTAATGTATCTATTAAGTCATTGTTAATAAATAATTTGAATTAGTATTGAAAGTGTAATAATTACTAGAATTAATAAATTTGAAAAAAAAATAATTAATATTTTTCTATAGATATTGGGACGATAATAGTCGTCCCAATAGTTTGTCCCTCGTAGATATTTTTCTATTGAGACGACAATAGTTGTCTCAATAGTTTAACATATTGGGACGATAATAGTCGTCCCAATAATTTGTCCCTGTAGATATTTTTCAATTGGGACGACTATTGTCGTCCCAATAGTTTAACCTATAGAGACGACAATAGTGTCGTCCCAATAGTTTAACCTATTGAGACGACTATTGTCGTCCCAATAGATTAACCTATAGAGACGACAATAGTGTCGTCCCAATAGTTTAACCTATAGAGACGACAATAGTGTCGTCTCAATAGTTTAATCTATTGGGACGACAATAGTCGTCTCAATAGTTTTTTGAGACCTACTATTCACTTTGGAAATGGGACATAAAGGGACGACAAATGTCGTCCCTATAGATTAAACATATATTGGGACGACAATTTGTCGTCTCAATAAATAAGTTGAAACGAATATTTTGACGAAAATAAAAGACGAAAGTAAGGGCTATAGGGACGATAAATGTCGTCGCTATAAATCGTGAATATATTGGGACGACTATTATCGTCTCTGTTGACTTACTAGGACGGGCTTATTGGGACGATCATTAGGGACGACTATGTCGTCCCTGTAGCCCTTTAGCGACGACATATCTACCTATAGGGACGACAAAAGTCGTCCCTATAGCTCCTTTTTCTTGTAGTGGTAGTAACAGCAATGTAGAACTGCAATGCATTGAAAAGGTTGTGTTTGTTGACCTATGGGTAACTTTAACTTTAATGTTTTGATTATAACAAACAAATTAGTTTTGTATACTAACGATTTGTTTTCAAGTAATATTCAAAGCGTTTAAATCAATAATCGTTAAGATCAAGACTATATTACAAATCGGACTCTCAAACAAGTCAATATCAAAGTCAATCATCCAATACAAGAGTTCAAGATTTGAAATTCAAGATCGAAGATTAGATTTCTAGATGAAATTAAAATGTATTAATTCTTTGATCTTTAGCATTAAATGGATGAAAGCTCAAAAAATTTTATGTCCAAAAACTATGTTGATATCACTTGCATAAAATATTTTTTTCAAAGTTAAAAATTAATTTTTCAAAACTGTTCGGAAAAAATTAATACAAGTCATCCGTTTGGAGAACCGGTCGACCGATTGGACTTAAAGGTTGACCGTTTGAACGTCTTTTTCTAAAAAAGTGACCGTTCTGATTTTTACTATTCCAACGGCTATTTTTGGTCATCTGAAATGTTGTACATCGATCGTTTGATCATTCGAATTGACAGAAAGTTCTGAAAATTGATCTTTATAAATTGCCCTTCATTTATTATCATTCAAGACACTTACAAGAGCATAAAAAGAGAGAATCATCTTGAGAAAAATCATTCAAATTTTATTTCACTTACATCTTCGAAATCATTCATTGAAAAACTTTGATTGATCAAATCAAACTTTTAAGTCATCAAAGTTTCTTTCTAACATTTGAGCGTTTCATTTATTACTATTTATTAAAGTGTTCGTCTCTCTTAGTACTTAACGTGTATCTATCATTTATTAAGAGAGATATACTATCTCAAATCTACTTCTTCATATCTTTGGATCATATTTAGGTCTCTTAAAGCTCAATATTGTATAAGGATTGTTGCTCATTGTTTACAAGTCATCGAAAGCGTTGTAAGAGTTTTGATTGCACTATAAGTCAATCAAGATAGTAGAAATGATGTGCTCATGATGGAGAGCTCGGTAACGGGGAACGTAGATCATTGGTTGAATCGAACCTCTATAAAAATATCGTTTGCACTCTTTCTAGCATTTTATTTATTTATATTGTGCTTATATTTTTACTTGTTTAAATTACAACTCTTAAGTTTCTCATTTTGAGATTGTTTTACGAAAAAACTAATTCACCCCCTGTTGGTTAGTTGTTCTTGGGTTATCAATTGGTATCAGAGTTTTTAAAAGTAAGATTTTGCAATCTTGAGTAATGACTAATCATAATATTCAAAGTCTTGAGGGACATTCTACAAATCGCCACCCCTTCTTTAATAGCACCCACTTTAATTATTGAAAAATTAGAACGATGATATATATACAATCAATAGATTATAACATTTGGAAGGTCATTGAATTTGGTGTGCCAACAAAAATTATTAAAGTTGATGATAAACCGGACCAATCAAACAAAACTTGGAGAGGAATATGATGAAGAAGACAAAAAAAATTATCTCTAAATGCTAGAGCCAAAAATTTACTTTATTGTGCTTTAGATAAAAATAAATTCAATCGTATTAGCACATGTGATTCCGCTTACGACATTTGACATGCTTTAGAAATCACCCACTTAGGTACTAACAAAGTAAAAGAATCTAAGATAGATCTTTTAACAAAAGATTTTGATAATTTCTTCATGAAGCAAAATGAACCTATAGTAGATATGATTACACGTTTCACCAATATTATTAATGGCCTTAGGGCTTTGATCGAAAATTTACTAATGGTGAACTTGTAAGTAAATGCTTCGGTCTCTTTTGGAAGATCGAAATTCTTTGAGGATGTCAATTAAAAATACAAAAGATGTCAACATATATCCATTGGAGGAGCTCTATGGAACATTGATGACTTATGAGCTAAACAATGCCGAAGCAAAGGAGAATGCAAGAAAGAGCAAAGAAGAGATGAATGAGCCTCCAAAGTAACAAATCGCCTTAAAATCAACAAATGAAGAAGGCTTCTCAAATATGAACACGAGTGATGAAGAATTTGATCATCTAGTTTTTCTTGTCAAGAAATAAAGAGGTTTTCGAAACAATCGGCGATTCCAAAAGAAAGAAGAAAAAGGTGAAGAGAAAAGTAAGAAGATCATTTACTATGATTATGACAAACCCGTCACAAAAGAACCTAATGTCCAAACAATAAGAAATTCACCAAGAAGAAAGTACTTTAAGCAACTTGGGATGTAGACATGAAGGAGATGAAAATCAAGAGGAAATTGCCAACATATGCTTCATGGCTATTGAAGATGAGATAAGTTCAAATAACAATGATTCATATAATGATTTATCTACCTCTTATGATGAAATCTTTGAAGAATTTGAAAAACTTGTTACAAAATACTCCACTCTTAATAATAAATATTCCTTATTGAAAAATGTAGTTAAGAAACTTTTAGTAACACGAAAAGATTTTGAAAAAGAAAAGGATAATAAAAAATCTTTAATTAAAGAAAATCTTTCCTTAAAATAAAAAGTTGTAGACTTGACAAACATTGTTCACAAATTTAACCAAGGAAAGAAAAAATTTGAATTAATGCTTGGTGATAAAAAAAAAAAAAAAGCGTTTTTAATAAAGGAGGTATTGAATACAAATCATTCTTGAAACAAAAATCACTTGAAAATATTTTTATCAAATTATCCAATTCATCTCAACAAAATGTGACATGTACCTTTTGTAAAAAATTTGGTCATATTGTATTTAATTGTTTAATAAAAAATAGGCTACACTTTTAAAAACAAACATAAGTAGAAAAAAGAATCTACAAACACTAAATATCAAGGACCCAAAGTTATGTGGGTATCAAAGATAAAAAATTGAAATAATTTTTGTAGTTACCAAAGAAAACGAAGAGCAATTGGTTCTTGGATAGTGGTTGCTCAAAGCATATGATCGGTGATCGAATATTGCTAACCAGCCTCAAGAGAAATGATGGAGATCATGTCACTTTTGGAGATAATGCTAAAGAAAAAATTATAGGCATTAGAAATATCGGTAACCACTTATATTCTTCTATTGAAAATGTTTTATTAGTTGGTAATCTCAAACATAACTTGTTTAGTATAAATCAATTATGTGATAAATGTTATTTAATTAAATTTGATTATTCTAAATGCCTCATTGAGACTACTATATCTAAGGAGGTAATGTTCATAAGAAGTCGAAGTAAGGATGTTTACATAATAAATATTGAATTTGAGCTTGAAAGAGATATATGCTTATCAACTATAAAAGATGACTTTTGGCTATGGCATAGAAGATTAGATTATGTTAGCATGGACTTACTTTCTAAAATCTCTAAAAATTGCTTTGTAAAAAGTTTGCCAAAAATAAAATTTGAGAAAGATAAAATTTGTGATGCTTTTCAATTTGAAAAACAAGTAAATAGTTCTTTTAAACTTAAACAACACTCTTCTACTACTCGTGTCATATTTTTAAATAAAAAAGATGAGGCCTTAAATGTATTTAAACACTTTGCAAAAAGGTTCAAAAACGAAAAAGGATATATCATTACCACAATTGGAAGTAATCACGGTGGAGAATTTGAAAATGTTGCATTTGATGAGTTTTGTAAATTAAATGGATATGAACATAATTTTTCGGCTCCTAGAACTCCTCAACAAAATGGTGTAGTAGAAATGAAGAATCGTATATTGCAAAAAATGGCTCGGACTATGTTAAATAAAAATAACCTACCAAAGTATTTTTGGGCCGAAGCCGTTAATACTTCATGCTATATTTTAAATAAAATTTTAGTTAGTCGAAAGAAAACTAAAACTCTATACGAGCTTTGAAAAAATAGAGTTCCCAATATAGGATATTTTAAAGTTTTTGGTTGTAAATGTTTTATACTAAATACAAAAGAAATTTGGAAAAATTTGATTCAAAATCCGATATTGGAATTTTTCTTGGATATTCATATACTAGCAAGGCTTATAGAGTTTTTAACAAAAGAACCTTGGTAATTGAAGAATCCATGCATGTTGTATTTGATGAGACAAACTCCTTTGAATGTGAGAAAAATATTGAGGATGATGGACTTTGGAAATTCTGTTTGAACAATTAAGTATTCAAAATCAAGACGAGGAGAATTCCAACAATGTTGAAAATCAATACGATGAGGAAACAACCATGCAACAAAATGGAGTAGAATCTCATGAAGAATAAAATTCTTCATCTTTACATAAAGAATGGAGGTTTGTCCATTCTCATCCAAAAGATCTTATCATTGGTGATCCATCCAAATGAGTAAGTACTAGAAATTTTACTAGAAACTGTCTTAACAATTGTGCATTTCTTTCACAAATTGAACCAAAGAATTTTAAAGAAATCGAGTTTGATGAATTTTGATTTTTAGCTATATGCAAGATGAACTAAATCAATTTGAAAGAAATCATGTTTGAGATTTAGTTCCTAGACCAAATTTTCAAACCATTATTGGTACAAAATGAGTTTTGCAAAATAAACGAGATGAAAATAGCATAATTTTACATAAAAAGCTAGATTAGTGGCTCAATGTTACAATCAAGAAGAAGATATAGATTTTGAAGAAACATTTGCACCGGTTGCTAGATTGAACTCAATTCGCATGTTTCTTGCTTTTGCTTGTCACAAAAATTTCATTCTTTAACAAAAATGCTAATAAAAATTAATTTACACATTATGTGTTGATTATTTTTGAATGAAAATAAAACGATAAATTAAAATATGAAGAATACAGTTGGATCTCTAATATTTGTAGTTAATAAACATATAATTCAATTAAATAAAAGTATTTGAGCATTAAGTTTGTAACAAAGTTATTTTTTTTTATAACGATAAAATAAAAGCTTAAATTTTAAATAATGTAATTACTTGATGATAAAAATAATAATTTTATTTAACATGTTTATTAATAATTACGAGTTTAAATTTTAGTTAATTATAATAGTTCGTAAAATATACAAAATAATTTAATATATTATCAATTTGGTCAATAAAGTGTTAAATAAAAAAAAATTCTTTAATTTTTTATAAAAAATAAAAGTATCGGACCCATTTGTACTTTTTGTAAAAGTTAGTAACCCAACTACAATTTTTTCTTATTAAAATTAAATATATGTTAGTCTTTTTTATCGAAGAAAGATTAATTACGCATCAAAACACATGAGTTAGAGATTTATGTGCCAAAAAATAAATATTAAAGACTATTTCCACAATAAAAACTTTAAAAAGACCATATGTGCCAAAATCCCTACTTTATATTCAAACTAATCTAATAAATCATTTTTAATATACATTATAACTAACACATTCAATATTTCTTGCTGCTCAAATACGACTTTTTCAACTTTAATATTTTTATCGTTAGATATGACTGCTTTAATTGCAATCAATAGTTTGTTTGGTTTTCAAGAATGCAATTTCGGGCTTGCATAAAATAATGGTTAAGTGGCTTCTTTCGTAGAAATTAGATTGGAAATTATAGGTTTATCTAATATCTTTGCTACGAATGTTTGCTACTCTATTTGTCCCATAAAAAAAGATTTATTTATATTTTCACATTAATAAAGAAAACTTAATTATTATTAAGATTAATTATACTCACAGTCCCCATTATTTCACTATTAATTTTTGCAAAATCAAATAGAAATCCTCCCTAATCTTCGAACAACCAGGGGAAGGAGGGAAGAATCCTATGGTTTTGTCTTTATTAAATTGATCAAATTTAGGTCACGAGCTTGATTTTCCACAATTAATGGACCACCTGACGAAAATCGACCAAACTCCAAAAGTCCTCTCGGTGAACATAATTAGAAGTTTTTAGACTAGATGATAAATTTTTTATTATTTTAAGTGAGAATTTGTAAAAAAAAAAAAAAAATGTTTAGTATTTATTTGAACTTTTGAAAAGGTTAGTCCTAATTGTAATTTTTTTATTGTATTTTTTTATTGTTATTTTAATTTATTTAAATCAGGGATAAAATTATCAAAAAATTCTTTGGGGCCATCTGTACGTGTAAATTGAAAGGATGTGGACGATATATGCGAATAAAATTGAATGGAGATAATATTGTTACAAAACTAAAAGAATGAGGAATACGAGTATAATTAACCCTTATTATTATTATTATTATTATTATTATTATTGTAATAATAAATTTTACTTACGTTTTTCTTAATATAACTGTTGTGAAAATAAATGCAAGTACACAATATAGTTAACAAGTAATAAAGTGGACCTAATGAGTCTAAATTATCATTCCCATGAAGTCTATCTTATTTATATACTAGTTCAATTAATCCTTATCCTAATCTGTTAAAAACACTTTGAAATACATTTATTAGAATATTTAACCTATAACTATTAATTCAAGAAAATAGTGTGAACGCAAATATCAATAATTTATCAAATATGATTATTAAAGTGTTTGGATTCACGAATTCATCGTAGTTATCATCTCTAATCTCTCATCTCAAGATTTATTCATAATGTTGTATTCGGTCGAATTCACGAATTTAACCTAATTTACCTATCTCGAGTTCAAATTAGTCATATCTAATTCAGTTAACTCACTATATCTCTATGTAAAGTGAGAATAATCCTTAACTAGATGCATTAAATCTCATAAGAATTCAATTTACGACTGCAACAATATATATTAAAAAGCATATCTCTACATTTTATCCAATTGCCAGATTTTACTACATGGTTTAGATTAATATCTGACATCTCGGTTTGTTACAATCCACAATTCAATGAAATAATGGCAAATTATTTCAAGCATTACGAGAAGAAGTAAGATTAATACATAATTAATTTATAATCAAAACTTGAGAATTGAAATTAAAGATCTAAACTATGTAAATGATTCATCAAAACTATAAATTTAGCTATTCATAATTTGGGAGAAAGATAACATGAAGAGTTTGGAATACATAACGAGGTTTAAATAAAGGATGAGAAAAAATTGAATACCTTGCACCAAGAATTCGTCATCTTCACATCGCAATCTTCAAAGCCTTGGTCGTTCTTCCTCTCATTCTCCTTTTTGCTCTCTCTTTACTCTCTTTATTCAACAACCTCTAATCTGACCTAGATTATGTCTTTATATAATCTTACGCCCCTCCGACTTGTTTTAATTCAAAAATGACACAAACACCCCTAGTTTCATTTTTAAAAAATCATGAAAGAAATAAAAATAATAATAATAAAAAGTAACGTGTCCGCGGTCGTGCTGCGGCAATTCTTGCACTTCTGTCCGTGGTGGACCGCAGTCCAAACATCAATGGTTGTTTTGATTTCTTGTAGTTTAGTCCCTCAAATTTCATTGTTATGCATTTTGGTCATTTTTCTCCACACTTCTTTTCAATTTCATCCTCTTTTATTTGCAACCCAAGTCTTTCAACTTTTATGAAATTACATGTAGGTCCCCATTTCCAAGTCTTCGTACACTTACAGTCATTATTCGCCTATTTTGCTTTGTTTTTCTCCAATTCCATCCGAACTCGAGTTTTGACCTAAAGCAATTAAACCAACACACAATTAAGTAGAAATTTACTTAAGAGTACTTACAATCCTACTTTTGGTGGTCCACATAAGTGTAAAACTACATTTATCAATATCCCTCCATTAATATAAATGTATTTCATATTTGTTGACAACAATGCAATTAAATAAGAGTATATTAGAAATTAAGAAATTAATTAAACTATCAATAAGAAAAGTATACTATAATTTGGAACAAATGAATCAAGAAAATTGTAGAACGGAGGAGTACAATTTTCTAAAGTATCAAACAATTTTCTAGATGAATCAAACAGAATATTCCAGCATCCTTAGTGTTTATGCAGACAAATATTGTTTATTTGGAAGCATTTATCAGTCAATATTCAAAGCAAAAGAAATCAAATAAATGATTTTTTTTTTTTGAAAGAAAGCAACTTGGCTACGTTCCAAGCAATTTCCATATTTACTTTAATATTACAACACTTGTCATCATTTTTGACAAGAAGAGAATTTGATAATGAAATAATTAATTTTAAATCAATCTTTGGAGCCAGCAACACACCTATTTAATTCAAGTCATATCATAAACATAATATTGCCTCCCATAAAAACTTTTAAATTACACCAAGCTCACCATGGGAAATAATGTGTTATTCACAATGTTTTCTTTTTTTATCTGTGTTGTTGCATGTTTCGGTCGCTCCGATGATGAGTCTGCTCTTCTAGCCTTTAAATCTAAAATAACTTATGATCCATACAATATCTTGGCCAAGAACTGGTCACGAGGAACTCCTTTTTGTAATTGGATTGGTATTACTTGCAGCAGAACGTACGGAAGAGTGACAAGCTTAAATCTTACATCAATGGATCTACAAGGTACGTACTACACCTAAAGAAATCGATTTATTCTCATTTCTATTAGCAACAAAAAGTTCTATAGCTTTATCATTGATGAAATGGGTAGTTTGTTAAAACTAGATCAGTTGAACTATCAATAAATGATTTGTTAATGGTAAATGCCAACATATATATAGTAAATGTGAAGGGGATGTTTTGTGGGTGTATCATGTATGCATTCGGTGTGGGTTGCCATGGGCGGATTTACAACATGGCGAGGTCCCGCGTCCGCCCGTGCTGGAATTTTGTGAAAAAATGGTCACTAAATTTTGACAAATAATGGAAAAATGGAGAGTGGATCACTCTCTGCGTGTAAGTATATGTGTGTATATAGGTATATGTATATAAGTTACCGTGATGAAGGGGAAAGAGGGGAAAGAGGAATAAAAAACATATTTTAAATTCAAAATTTCATTTATGGTCCCTGAATTTTGAAAAATTAAAATGTAAGATAATTGCATGACTAAATCCTCAAGTAAGGATTTATTAATTTTTCTTAAAGTGGATCAAAATTGAATAATACAGAAAGTATTTTTAGAGTTTTTACTCTCGATTTTTTATATTTATCATCAATTGGAGTTGTACTAAATATTTTTTAGCATTATTACGACTTGTATCGAATTATATTTTACTATTATATGATTTTTTTGTTGCTTGATAAATTAAGTATTTATTAAAAATATTTTCACATTATTTTTTCACAAGCATCGGCCGTTGACTGGTCAACAGTCAATACCAATTAACGTCCGCCCTAGCTGAACTTCAACCCTAAATCCGCCACTATGGGTTGCGGAAGATTGACGTGAATACAAAACAATATTGAACATGATTCAACTTTTTTTTTCTTCATAATATATATTTTCTAATACTACGTACGAAAGCCTTCGTATCACCTAGCATTTTCTTTATAGGAAGTCTACTGCATTGTCAGACATTTTCTCTCATTCTCTAATTGTATTAGGTAAAATAATGTCTACACATATATAGTAAGTGTGAAGGGGATGTTTTGTGGGTTATATATGCATTAGGAGGGGGTTGCGAAAGATTGACGTGAATTCAAAGCATTGAACACGACTCAGCCTAATAAAATTTGAACTTTTTTTTTTCTTCAAAACGTTGTCTAAGTACTACATAGCCCTTCGTATCACGTAGCATTTTCTTTATAGAAAGTCTATTGCGCATTGTCATGCACTTAAAAGTTGTTAATGTCTCTAACATTGGATTCACAGGCAGTATTGCAAATGAAATTGGAAACCTATCAGCACTACGATATATATATTTGGATTCTAATAGCTTCACAGGTACTTACGAACTCTCTCCTGAAATCGATTTCATTAAAATACATCAAAATTTGTTTGTAATATTACAATTTAATCTAAGAATATTCGAAATTTGAAAAGCTTTATAATATAAATGGATTCACAGGTAGAATTCCAAATGGAATTGGAAAGCTATCTTCACTTCGTACGTTAGATTTACACTCCAATGGCTTGACAGGTACCTACTATTCCATATTCAATTCACAAAACATCTAATTTTTCAGGTCTTCAAGAGTATTTCCAAATTATTGTTTGAATTATAAATTTTTAAATTTTAAATATTTTACAGTTTTTTAAAGATTTAAATGACTTGACAGGAAGTATTCCGAATGAGGTTGGAAACTTATTGGCCGTTCAACATTTAAATTTTCGTTACAATAGCTTGACAGGTACAAATTATTATTTGAATTATAAATTTTTAAAATTTAAATTTTTTACTTCAGTTATTATTTATTTTTATTTAAGATTTAAATTATAACTTGACAGGAAGTATTCCTAATGAAGTTGGAAACTTATCGGCAATTCAATATTTAGATTTTCGTTTCAATATCTTGACAGGTACACATATCTCCCAACAATTTTGATATATATGAGTATAATGTGTAACAATACAACCGAGAACTTCTCATACAAAGCTCATAGATTGTTTATAAATTGCATGGTAATGCTGAAATTATTTTTTAAGTGCTTATAATATAAGTAGTTGGTGAATGTGTGGTTAAAAAGTAGGTTGTAAGTTGTGGGTCCTATTAAATGTGTGGATAAAAAGTATGTTTGACCAATTTGACCAGCTGAAATTATAATTTAAGCATTGCCAAACACCAACCAATTTCCTTATTCAGCCCATCCTCCTGTGTCAAAATATGAAGAAGAACAAAGAAATAAAAAGAATAATAACAATAATACAAACACCAGAAATTGCGTGGAAAACTCCAAAATCAGAGAGAAATCATGGATTGGAAAAGACAAAGATTGAACTATGTGAAAAATTATAGAATCACACAATATCTCTCTTACACCTCAAACCCCAAGACGAGACTACAAAGGATCTCGAAATCTCTCCCCCAAGATAGTCCATGATTATCTCATGAATTGGGATTAATAAAACACTAAGGGAGAGTCATTTATATAGGATCACATACTTTTATTTGTATTCAATTTAATTAAGATTCTAGACAATCTCATTATAAGAAACTAAGAGCATCTCCAATGTATAGTATGGATTACTATCTAGGTGTTATGAATATTAGAAGACTTTCAATTTAAAGCTTTTGCATGCTTGCTTATGAATGTTAAAGATGATACAATCATGCAATATTGAACATTAGTAATCCATAATAATAATTGTGTATTTAATCTAGATTTTTAAAGATTTTAATTGATATTTTTAAGTGACTGACTTTTATATATTTCATTAACTTTTATTGATTTTTATAGATTTTAATACACTTTCATACACTTTTATATATTTTCATTTTGGAAGATTTTTCTTAAAATTACAGACTTTTATTTTTTCAATTAAATATTAAATAAAAAAATATAACGTCTCAGGATTAAAAAATTTGTCACTGGAAAAAAGTCTAATAATAATCTATTTAATTGCAATAATATTATTAAATTCATAAAAAAAAAACTTTGAATTTATAATGTTCAATTAATTTGCTGCGAGTATACTACGTCAAAATTCAATAACACAAATTATTAGCTCACTCTTTTATTTTTTATTTTGGTAAAACTACGAGCTTTCAAATGGCTTGTGGATAAATTTAAAAAAATATGGTATGCTACTCTTTTTAAAAATATTTTTTAACAAAATGAAGAGAGAAAAAAATATTAATATTCTTTTTTAGAAAAAATATTGATAATTAATCATGGCTATAAGTTCGTAGAAGGAAAAGAAAAGAAAGAAAAAAAAAATATACTGAAGAAAGAGAAAAATATTAATTTTGTTTCTAAACAAATGTTGTTAATTAATTAATCTTGATACTAGAGTTTGTAGAAGGAAAAAGAAAATAGAAATATTGCATAAAGAAAAAAACTCATAGAATGAAATAATTTTTTTCCCCGAAAGTCTTTCAAAGTTTTGGGAATAAATAAGAGAGAAATTATAATATCTTATAGAGTTTAAAAAATTTATATTAAATACACCAGCCCCGTTCTTCTGCCATTGCCTATGTGGCATGTCCAGTAAGATCCAATGAGACACGTGGTAAGGTGCCATGTCAAAAAAAAAAAAAAAAACAATTCTCCCACCTAGTAGTCACTCACTTTACCTAGTTTCACTCTCAAAGAATTCTCCCCAATTTTAGTGCCCTACATTCTTCCACCCCAAACATTTGACGTCAGAACCACCACCCATCACGCCGGAAACACCATTGCCCTCGCCGTGAGTTACCACTCTCGTCTCCGGTCTCAACAACTCTTGCATCTCCGGCCCCACATCATTCATCTCACCAGATCCACAACTCCTCGGTCATCGGACCTACATAAAAATTTTCTTTGCTGAAATTGTAACACCATCACGGCCCACCACTCTCTGACCATCACGACACACCATTCTCTTCACCTTCTTCGGTCATCGGCCCTACAATTTTTTTTTTCGCTAAAATTGGAACACCACCACGACCCACTACTCTCTGACCACCACGATCCACCACTCTCTTGACCATTCTTTGCTGAAACTGGAACACCACCGCGACCCATCACTCTCTGACGGTACGACCCATCACTTTCTTGACCTACAATATTTTTATTTGGTTTTCCCCGCTGAAATTGGAACACCACCACGACCCGCCATTCTCTGAAACTGAAATTTTTGCTGGAGTATGGTGGGAGTTTGGGGGGTGATTGGACCACGACCAGTCACTCTCTGAAACTGGAATTTTTGCTGGGTATGGTGAGGGGTTTGGAGGGATTGATGTTTGTTTGTTTGTTTTTTTTTGCTGACGTGGCAATGTGCCACGTGTCCCATTGGATTTGACCGGGCATGCCACATAGGTAATAGGCAAGATAATTTCTGCCCACTGTTGGCAAGAGAACGGGACTGTTAAACACACATATACTTTTAAAAACCATAAAAATCTTATAAAATCTTAATTAGATACATCCTATGCTTTGGGTTTAGAATGAGGATTATGACACATCAAATGTATCAATATTAGATGCGTGTATTAATATATACATGAATGAGTACTATTCGTGTACACATTAAAAACATGTTTGGTGGTGCTGAATTATTTTTTTAGTATTTATAAATTGTAGGTCTTACATAATATATTGATAATAAATAATTATTTTTATATTAAAATAATTAAGATGAATGCAAAAAATATTTGATAATATTACATATTGTCATACATGTAAATTTTTTTTTTTACAATACAACTCATGCTAATAATAATACAAAAAAAATTATTTACAATTTATTGTGAATAAACAAATACAAAATCGTTTTTGGTGAAAGAGAAGGAACCAAAACTAAAACTAAGAAAAATAATGAACACAAAGAGATGAATTTTTTATATCTACCAATCCTCATATTAAGCACTAATTCCACACTAAGTTTATCACAATCTCAACCAACGCACAAAGAAAAATCACTACAAGAAAGGAGGTCAATTGCGGCGACATAAGTCGTCGCTGAAGGATACATAGTCGTCCCTGTACATGTATACGACAAAGTCGTCACTCAATATCGCCGCAATAGTGTAGTGTCTCTACATGAAAAGCGACGACATAATGTCGTCGCTACATTTATTTAAATCTATAGCGACGACAATTTCGTCGCAGCATTGTCGTGGTTAGGGGTGGGCGTGGGTCGGGTTGGGTCGGTTTCGACCCAACCCAACCCGACCCGACCCGACCCAAATTTTAGCTACGACATTTTTTTGTCGTCTCTATTGTACAGTACCAATAGGGACGACTTGTTGTCATCGCAATTTGTGTCGCCACTATAGACACTATTTATTGTAATGAATCTCACGAAGAAATTATATGAAGAGAATACTCTATTTTCTAGCTTTCAGAAGACTTAATAAAAATGACAGGGAATTCAATTGGAAAACCAAAAAGTAGCAGCCACCAAGCCAAAGACGTGGATATGGGGTGGATGGGTAGTTTTAGGATAGCTGGACTCTTTTTCCCAATTTTCTTTTGTTTAGGTTAGATATAATATATATAACTAAATATGATAGAGTTTTACTTATAGTAAGTTAAACTCTAGTAGATGACCATTACCTTTAAACACATGGATAAAGACGGTTCAAAATCGATCACTTGAACAACTACAATTGGTTAAACTTCAAAAGTGATCGTTATATAAACTTACCTAACAATCACGATTCTCCAATTTGAACGAGTCAATGACTCGATACACTAGTGTGTGATTAATTTGAATCGTACATTTTATTTAAAGCATAAGCCTGATTATATACGAATAATTTCTCATCAATGCCTTGAGGATTGTTTGCTATAAAATAACCAACACAATCAATGTCCATTTTAATAATTTTATACAATATCTGCAATAAATTACTTTTGTTTACCAAATGTTTAAATGCTGCTTTTGAAACATACAACAATTTTACACAAGAATTTATTAAACATTTATATGATTTTTCCCACCGCTGATTCACACCAAAAATTGATTTAAATTTCAATTTTTAAATATCTTAAAATGCATTGAATCGACAGGCGGTCTTCCAAATGAAATTGGAAACTTAACCACACTTCAAACTTTAAATTTGGAAGGCAATGGCTTGACAGGTAAATACTATTTACGTCTTAGCTTTTTAATCCAATTTTAGTGTCTTAACAAACAACATATTACAGGTACTATTCCATATTCAATTGGAAGTTTATCAAATTTGAGGATATTAAATATTGGTAATAACAGTTTTCAAGGTCACATCCCACGAGATTTGGGACAACTATCAAGTTTAACAGTATTGGGTTTGTACTATAATGAACTCAACGGCGAAATACCCGAATCTATCTACAATCTCTCCAAGTTACTATTCTTTGAGCTAGCAAATAATCGTATCTCTGGCAATCTTCCATCATCAATGGGCAATGTGCTACCCGATTTGGAACTAGTCCCGCTTCAAAATAATCAATTCAGTGGAGAAATTCCTATCTCGATTTCGAATTTATCTCAACTTCAAATATTGAATCTTAATACCAACTTATTCACTGGACGAGTACCCACAAATCTCGGGACTCTACAAAAACTCGAGATTCTGGACATATATGATAATCATCTGACAAATGATCCTTCAATGTTGGAATTGGATTTCCTTATTTCGTTAAGAAATTGTAGTAAGTTGAAGACCATACGAATTGGAAAAAATAGTTTTGATGGAAGGCTACCGAAATCCTTGGCCTTGGGTGGTAACTTGTCACAATCTCTTGAAACGTTGGAGGCTAGTTCTTGTGGCATCAAAGGCATCATACCCAATGAAATTGCTAATCTCAGCAATTTAATGTCGTTAGAAATTGGAGGTAATGACTTGGAAGGAGAAATTCCCGGTGCATTGAGTCGATTGAACAAGTTGCAAAAGCTGATAATTAATAACAGTAAACTAAAGGGGTCGATTCCTGTCATCCTTTGCGACTTGGGACGTCTGTATGAACTAAATTTGGCGAATAATCAGCTCTCTCAACAGCTACCGAGGTGCTTAGGAAACATTAGTTCATTACAAAGAATTTATTTAGGTCACAACGAATTGACTTCTGTTGAACTATCAGCATTATGGAGAAACAAGAATCTTCAAATTGTTGACTTGTCTTATAATAATCTTAATGGTTCTCTGGGTTCAGAAATTGGCAGTGTGCAGGGGATGCAAGTGTTAAATCTATCAGGAAATCAATTCTCAGGTGATATTCCAAACACTATTGGAAGACTTGAGCATTTGGAAAAACTAATATTTTCAAGCAATAACTTGCATGGGTATATACCGGAGTCGTTTTCAGAATTGGTAGAATTGCAATATTTGGATCTATCTCACAATAATCTCTCTGGTGCAATCCCCAAGTCATTGGAGAAACTTCCGAACCTTGTGTATTTCAACGCTTCGCTTAATCGACTTAGTGGTGAAATTCCAAACGAAGGGCTTTTTAAGAACTTAACCGCAGATTCTTTCATAGGCAATAAAGAATTATGTGGAGCATCTCGATTTAAGGTAATGCAGTGCAAAGCTAGATCATCAAGCAAGACTAGAGCTTGGAAATATATTTTACCATCAATTGCCTTTATAATATGCCTTGCCATTATAGTCGTTTGGTTAATGAGACATCGAAATAGAAATACAACTCTTACATCTCAGTCTAGTTCCCTCGTCACTGTGAAGAGGATTTCATATTATGATATTCTTAAGTCTACCAGTAACTTTGACGACAAGAATTTGATTGGCAGAGGTAGTATTGGTACAGTATACAAAGGAACATTTTCCAATGGAATGATTGCTGCTATTAAGGTTTTCAATTTAGACTTGGAAAGTGCAAACCATAGCTTTGATACTGAATGCAACATACTTTGCAACATTCGTCACAGAAATCTTGTCAAGGTAATAAGCAGTTGTTCTAACCTTGATCTTAAAGCCTTGGTGCTCGATTACATGTCTAAAGGAAACTTTAGTAGTTGGTTGTACTCTTCCAACTATTGCCTAAATATGGATCAGAGACTGGAAATAATGATAGATTTGGCGTCTGCAATGGAATATCTACATCATGGGCATCCTTTCCCAGTGGTCCATTGTGATTTGAAGCCGAGCAACATACTTCTAGATTTAAGATATGGTTGCCCATGTTGCAGACTTTGGAATTTCCAAACTCTTGACACAAGACCAGATAATTTTACATACAAAAACTTTGGGTACCATTGGGTATATGGCACCAGGTAAAAGGTTTAATCAAGTTTTAATATAATGTGTTAAATGTTATTCACATAAATGTCTTGCTAACATTAATTTTTGCTCACATATTCCAATTGCACTAGAGTATGGATCAACAGGAATGATATCGACAATGGCAGATGTTTATAGCTATGGAATTCTTTTGATGGAAACATTTACGAAAAAGAAGCCCACAGATGATATGTTTGCTGGAGAGTTAAATTTGAGGAGATGGTTGCTTGAATTATACCCTGATGCAATAGTTCAGGTAATGGATGTGGATCTAGTGGATGGAGTTGAAGAGAACATTAAAGCTAAAGAGAGCTGCTTCAGATCAATCATGGGACTAGCACTAGAATGCACGGCTGATTTGCCCGAGGAGAGGCTCAGTATGGAAAATGTACTAATAAGACTCAAGAAGATCAAGATGGAATTTCTTTCTAACGTTACCGAGGAAGAATGAGACGAAGAGGTTCGTTTTCTGTCACTAATAAGGCTCAAACGCTTTTTATGTTGGAATTGCAGAATGTTTGATACTCATTCAGAAGATTAATTCTCAGTTCCGCTTCCATTGCTGTGGTGCAGTGCGTCGTAGCTGCAATGTAAAAACAATTCTTAATAAGTAACTTCACAAACACAAAAATGTGTGTTGATTCATTTTGACTTCTTTCAATCTGTCAAATTTTATTCGATATAATCAACAAATTTTATTCGATACTAACAGATTTTTTGGATAGAAACTGCCACGGTCAACTGCCGCTAATTAATCCAAGTTTAAGGATTCATTTATCACAAAAAGGGTTGGCGACGAGATTGCAATAAGGTCTAAAGGTTGGTGACAGTGGCTCTAATTTACCCTAATTAATATTCTTGTGAAAATATATTTGGAAGAATTTGATAATGACTTTTTCATTTTTATTTTTGAAAGAAAGCAACTTCCCTGCATTTCAAGTAATTTCAAAAAGTAATTTCTTACAAGAGAACAAGCTCTAAGTCAAAATCAGACACAAGAAAAATTAAAACTATCATAATTCAAGCCATTTGTTGGATCGCCACCATTCCTTATCAAAAATTATAGTTTCTTGAAAAATTTCTTTGAAGTAGTTCACCCCCAGATAGTAGGAAACAAAAGTTATGAAAGTTGTTCCCAGATAGAACAACTTATAACTCAAGATTTTTCAAATGGTTCAACAAACCAACCAATGGTTTATGAAGAAATTTTCAGACTTAATACGCACAACATAGCGTAATCACAAGAAACTCCTAAGTAGCTTCATAAAACCAAAACGTGCCTCACATAGGTTCAAAACTCCTAAGTAGCTTCATGAAAGTCATGAGTACTCCTCTTAACAAGATTAACCTTTTAGTATAGAACATTATTTCTTAATATAGTATCAGAACACATAATACTCAAACGAGCCATTTGATCAGTCTAAAGCTCAATATGAGCATTTGAATTTCAAGATTCGTTAAGCATAAAATACTAACCCTGCATATAGGCTTTGGGTCAATCCGCTTAATAAAGTTAACTAGTTCGTTTGAGTACACCAATCTTGAAATCCAATAATTTATTGGGGCTTTAGAAGGATCGAATAGCTCGTTTGAGCTGAATGCTCTCGAATATCATAATGAAACTTAGAGTTCTATTTTAAAATGTCAACTTTATTAAAAAAAGTAGTACAAACCCTTATACATTTCTTATTATTTTTATACTTAACCTATATGAGATTTTAGATAGTATATATAACAAAATTTTCCTTTTACCTTATTTATTGGTTTTAGTCTTTTAGATTGACTATATTTTGTGGGCTGCACAATAGTCTTCTTCTTTTTCTCCTCCTAAATTTTTTGGCCTTCAACCACTTCTAAAAAAGTTCATTATAATATATGGAGAATGATGTAATGCTCTAGAGGTCAATAAAAGTCTTACCACCTGACAAGTGTCCAAAGGTGGTCGTTGAAGAGTGTTTGACTTGTTTGTCAAACACTTTTCATCCTCCAATGCCCACTGGATAAGTGTCCAGTGGGCACTTCTTATTTGGCCATGGTCTCCTATAATTATGGGGCCTTGTGTAGTCACACCTCTTGCACGATTTCGAGACTGACCTTGATATTGAAAAAGAACTTTAATCGTCTCCTAAAGCTCATTATGCTCCAATTTTGGAATATAATTGATACCCATTACTTGTCCAGTGGGCACTTCTTATTTGGCTATGGTCTCCTATAATTATGGGGCCTTGTGCAGTCGCACCTCTTGCACGATTTCGAGACTGACCTTGATATTGAAAAAGAACTTTAATCGTCTCCTAAAGCTCATTATGCTCCAATTTCGGAATATAATTGATACCCATTCACAATATTTAATCCTAGTTTGGTTTCCAATGCTGTAGCTGCATTGTAAACTCGAAAATTGTACTCTGAAGTAATAATTTTTTAATAAATAATTTACAAAGTTAGTGTAATATTTAATGAAGCATCATTGGTATATATGGTTAATATATTGTTTACACTTGGTCAATATTTTGTACTCCCTCCGTCCCACAAAGATAGATCCATTTTCCTTATTTATCTGTCCCAAATTATAGACTACTTACTTTATATAGGATATATTAAATTTTTATTTTTCCTAATATACTCTTATTTAATTTACCTTGTTATCAACCAAAATATCTCTCTCTTTAAACTTTCATTTATTTTTTTCTTTTTCCCAATGTAATTCTCTCTCTATCTATATAACTTTCTCTCTAAACCTTCATTTATGTTTTTTTTTTTTTAGTAACTAACTCTCTCTCTCTCTCTCTCTCTCTATATATATATATATATATACCAATAAGAGAGAGGGGGGGGGGTTGCGAAGAGAGAGACTCAGCCACTGGCGTAGAAGGGTCTTTCTCAAGGTTGGTCTGCAGAGTTGGCAGGGTTAGCAGAGTCTTGTTTAATCTGCTTAATGCGGAAGTCTTTTAAAATTCTATTTCTAATAATTATGATATTTTTATAAGAAACTCAATAAATTGACTATGTTGACTTATTGTTTTTTCTTCTTAAATTATTTCTATTTCTTCAATTCTTTGTTCTAAAAAAGTTATGTCTTTATTTTGTTCTATTATAGTTCTTTCAAGTAAAAAGGAGTTTACTTCTAGGAATCTTCTAAATTTTAAATCTAATAATTTAAAGTTAGTTCCTATTCTATTTCTTACAATTTCTAATTCTTTTTTATGTTCTTTTAACAGATAACTAAATTCTTCAAGAATTTTTGGAGGTAGTATAATATAAATATTACTTGATAAAGATGGTTCTGATGTAGAGGCTTCGTCTGTTTTTGAGATTGATGGGTTCATAAAATTTTTGTTTTTCAAATTTTTGTGTTATCCTACTCGGTACTTCCCTTTTCATAATTCTTTTGAATGTTCTAACAAATCTCCATTTTTTTTTAACGGAAATATAAATACCAAAACCAAATATCACCACCTAAGACATGTTAATTTGAACCTGATTCTTTTCATTAAGGTTACCACTGGCACTCCCTTAATAAATTCTTAAATTAATTGATTCCCTTTCCCCAACATCTAAAGGATATCACAGGCTCACTCCGGCCAACAATCCTTACTTATTTGGGTCACTCAGGATTAATTTAGAAACAGTATGGCTTCTAAAAATCAAGTTATGCTTTTATAACATGCATATGATGAAATGAATGATACAACAAATATCAACAAAACATTTCAACAAAATACTTTATAAAACTTCATAAAAAATTACATAAACTAACATTTTTTGGAGATCTGCTAATACATAAAAGAAATTACTACTAAGGATTTCCCTTTCGGAAAATCCTGAAATCTAATGAAAAACTAAATTACAAACTTCAAAATAAATTGTACCTGATTACAAGCTTTCTACACTTTTGGATTGAGAATTTTTCTAAGTATAAGGGAAGAATTTCAAATGGGTAAGCAGTGTGTGTTGTGTGTTTTGAATTGTTTGAACCATGCTTATTACAAATAAAATATTTCTCCTTATATAGAGAAATTCTTGGGAGCAAAACAACAGTCTAAAGTAAATCTGAAAAGCAAATTTCCACGCGTCCTTGCTTTCTGTCTTTTCTTCTGTTTATAATTGGCACGCGTTTCACCGAGAAACTTCTGGCCAAATCTTGAAATTAAAATTCTTCTGAAAATTGATCCAGCTGTCTATCTTTTTTCAAAAGGTACACAAAGATGTTGTCTCGAACATCTTTGAAAAATTTCTTCCGTCGATTGAGATTCTTTTTCAAAAGTGAGCGAGTTCTTTTTATTGTCTTTTGCGGAAATTCAAAAAGCAATAGTTCTTCTTGGATCATTCTTGGCGAGAGGATCTTTCTTCTTTTCTAAAGTTTCTTGAAATCTTCTGGAAATGAATTCTTTTCAAAATTCTGGATTGTCGTCTTTTGCTTGGAGTGGAATCTAAAAAATCTGAGCAAAAAATCTGTCACGACCTCTGTTCTAAGTATCAAGATTGTGTTCTGCTGTGGGGAAAAGGACATTCCCGAATCTGAATTATCACAACCAAATCTTTCATTTTCTCCTCTGAAATTACTGTCTTCTGAATTCTCAGATTTTTCTGGTTCTGGATTTGTACATTGGATGTCTTTTTCTTTGTTATTGTCTTTCTTTGCAAGAACTTTTTCTAAAGCTTCTTCAATAATAGTATCAAGACTCTTTTCTTTTTTATTTTTCTTCTTTTTTACAACTTTTCTTTTTAGTGATTTTTCTTTTTCCTGAAATTCTTGCATCTGGGAAAGGATTTTTTCTAATGATAAAACATCATCATCAGGGTCTTGGCTATCTTGCAGAATTTTTTTTCCTTTACTATTTTTGGAGTCTATTGGGCTTTCTTGGGATTCTGGATTATTAACTGGGCTTTGAGATGGGCTTGCGGAATAGTTTACTAATAAATCAAATTTCTTGCCACTGGGCTGGCCAAGTAAATCCCAGATTTGGGTCTGTTCTGAAGGTGTAGGGAAATCAACAGTTCCCTGAGTCTGTTGAACTTTGGGCAAGTCCACGGCCATTAACGGGTTTGATGAGTCTTTATCGGTTACCGTTTGAACCGGACTAGCTACTAACTTAATTGGCTCAGTAGTACCTTTTGGATAGATCATCTTTAAGTTCATAACTTCTTTTTCTAATGAAGCAATTTTCTTCTGTAAGGAAATTCTTTCTAAAATTAATGCTTCATTTGACTCATTCAAAATCTTAAAATTCTTTTGCATACACTCACAGTGAGTGCAGAAAATCTTTTTGTCTTTGCTAGGGGAAAAATCTAGTGGTGCATCTTGAAAATTTCTTAACGAAGGAGAGACAAAGAAATTTAAACCAATGAGATGTCTGGCACAATCTAATGCTTCTTGAAAACTTGTAAAACCTTTGTAAAGAGGGTCTTTGAAATTGTTAATATTTTCAACTACTTCTACCCAGGTGTGGAAAATTCCTGGTGTCTTTCCTTTGATGACTACATAAAATTTAAACTTATTTTTATTCTGATTAAAGAATTCTGATAATGCATTCATGCATGCAAGGAAATATTTCTGGTCTTTTGGATTCTTATTGTAAGAAATCCATAAATTGTCTAAAATACATTTTTCTTCTCTAGATAAAAAAATATGTGGTAAAACTTTAAAAGAAATATTACTCGAAGGAAAGCAAATAAGTTCTTGATTACCAAATCTAAGCTTGTCTTGGTAAAATAGTCTGTTATGGCTATTTGGAGTCTGAAGTAAAGCTGTAGAAGCTAAAGAATTCCCAGGGAGAATTCCTGGTCTTAAAGGAGGTCTGGACATCTGTAAAGGAACACAAAACAGTTAGATCAAAATTCTTTAACAGAAATCATTCTACTAAGAATATCTGCTGCTTTGTTATCTACTCCTTTAATATGTTCAAATTCTATATTAATGCCTGTATTTATAATTCTATCTACAAAATTTAACCACCTTCTTCTACTACTTTTCTTAGAGTCTAGCTTAAGCTTATTGTAAAATGAAACAATGGCTGCACAATCAGTTCTTATTAAAATTTCTTTCTTAGCAACTATAAACAATTCAAAGCTATCTAAAGCATAATTAATTGCTAATAATTCTGCATCTATACTACTCAAATTTCCTTTTTCTTTGTAACTGCCGCTATTATACCTACAAATTCTTTCTGTAGTTTTGTCTGCGTATTTATTGGGTTTGCATAAAAGAATAGCTCCCCATCCTAGAATACTACCGTCTGTTTCAATAATTAAAAAATCTGTATCTAATGGCATTGCTAATTCTGGAAGACTTCTGATCTTATTTTTAATTTCTTGTACTAGTTTAACATCTTCTATATTAAAATGTCTTTGTCCTGTGGGAGATGTCTTGGAATATAAGGGTCCTGCAATTTTTCCTAAGTCTTTGATAAAAGGCCTTGCATAATTAACTAATCCTAAAAATTTTTAAATTTGTTTCAAGTCTTCTAACTTGTCAGGAAATTCTAAAGCTTTCTGTGCTATATGTGGCTGAAGAGAAATCTTTCCTTGTCCTATTTTTACTCCTAAAAAATCTATAAATTCTTTAAATAGAACCATTTTCTTCTTACTAATTATTAACCCATGATTAATAAATTCTGAAAATATAATTTGTAAGTGACCTCTATGTTCTCTTCTATTTTTACTAAATACTAAGATATCATCTATGTATGTTACTACAAATTTACTATGCTTATTAAATATACTATCCATCTTTCTTTGGAAAATACCTGGTGCGTTCTTCAAACCAAAAGGCATGACTAGCCATTCAAAGTGTCCTTCTGGACA
The DNA here is from genome assembly GCA_023638005.1 of Forsythia suspensa. NCBI lineage: Eukaryota > Viridiplantae > Streptophyta > Magnoliopsida > Lamiales > Oleaceae > Forsythia > Forsythia suspensa. Next base: position 1,591,366 of record CM042663.1, read on the forward strand.
AGTGAAGGCTGTCTATTCTATACTATCAGGATGCATCTTAACTTGCCAAAATCCTGACTTTAAATCAAACTTACTAAAAATCTTACAATTTTGTATTCTATTAATAAGAACGGTCTTATCTGGTAATTTATAAGCATCATCTATAGTATTATCATTTAATCTTTTGTAATTAAAAACCATTCTACTCTTACCTCTTAGTATCTCTGAATGTTTTCTAACTATGAAAGCTGATCTATGAGGACTGTCTGATTTTCTAATTACTCCTAAATTAAGTAAATCTTGTGTATGTATTTTAAAGTTTTCAAGATCTAAATTTGTTGCTTCTATATTTTTACATCTAATTATGTATTCTGGATTCTTAATCTTTAACTCACATGTTACCTTATCTTTTTCCCAATATTTTAAAACATTCTCTCCTAAAATTTCCATTTTCTCTAACTTAGATATTAAACCTTCTATATCTTGTTCTGTTACTAGAGTATAATAAATCTTTTCATTATCTAACAAGTCTATTGGTGTTCTTCTTAACAGTCTATCTAACAAAGTTCTATCCATACTGGATGTACTTGGTCTAGAACTACTTTCACTGATTGTTCTAGATCTGCCTAAAAAGGGAGTTGTCAAACTCATCCTGGAAATTTAAATTCTTTGGGTAATTTTCTGGTTACTTTTTCTTTACCTGAAGGCTGTAGGGTAAAATTTCCTAATTGATTTGTTAAAGTTCTTAAATCGTTTTCTATACTAGTTGAAGAAGTTGAACCATATCTTCTCCTAGTAATTCTATATGGACATTATCTATAAAAGGCTCACTGACAGATTCGTTTTCTTCAGTATCTTCAATCTGCCTTTTCAATCTGATCATAATTAATAAATCTTAAACTTATTTTTATTCTGATTAAAGAATTCTGATAATGCATTCATGCATGCAAGGAAATATTTCTGGTCTTTTGGATTCTTATTGTAAGAAATCCATAAATTGTCTAAAATACCTTCGCAACCCCCTCCCCCCCTCTCTCTTATTGGTATCAGAGCCATAGATAGTAAGAAAAGCTTAGACTATTTAAATTTAGAGCTTAGTACTAATTATAAAAAAGTAAAGACTGTTGATAATAATATTTTAGGTTGTAATTTAGACTCCTCTCATAAATTACATAGTTTGTTTTCAGAAGACCCTTGCCAAAACCTTATTGTAGATTTAATAATTAATTTGTCTAGAAATTTAGATCTAGAAAATAAAAAGAATTTTAAATCTGTCGAATCGATTTTAGATCTTCTTAAAACAAGAAACTTAGAACTTAAAAATATTAAAGAAAGCTTAGATTTTATTAAAAATCAAAATTCTGTTATTTTAGAAAAGATTTATAAAGTAGACTTTTCCCAAATAATAAAGATTTTTTTGAATTTCCGCAAAAAGACAATAAAAGAACTGCTCACTTTTTGAAAAAGAATCTCAATCAGACAGAAGAAATTTTTCAAAGATGCTCACACAACATGCTGTGTACCTTTTGAAAAAGATAGACAGCTGGATCAATTTTCAGAAGAATTTTAATTTCAAGATTTGGCCAGAAGTTTCTCGGTGAAACGTGTGCCAATTATAAACAAAGAAAAGACAGAAAGCAAGGACGCGTGGAAATTTGCTTTTCATATTTACTTTAGATTGTTGTTTTGCTCCCAAGAATATGTCATAAAATGATTTATTAGTAAACTATTCCGCAAGCCCATCTCAAAGCCCAGTTAATAATCCAGAATCCCAAGAAAGCCCAACAGACTCCAAAAATAGTAAAGGAAAAGAAATTCTGCAAGATAGCCAAGACCCAGATGATGATGTTTTATCATTAGAAAAAATTAATAGTCATTAAAAAGTCTGGATTACAATAAATTATTCCTATGTTACTATTCATATCTACTTCCATACCGGCTATTTGACTCTTATCTATATTGTTGAATCTTTCATCATATATAATAATTAAAGTCTTACAACCTAAATTTTTTCTTGCTAATCCTCTAATTCCTATGACTATTAAGGACTTTTCAGATAAAATAAAAATAGGAATCCAGACTAAAGGCTATGAAGATGTAGATAGTGGAGATAATCTTTTAATTCATATAGGATTCTTAGGTAGATGTTCTGTAAGCGCTCAGACTAAATATAAAATTTACATAGATAAAGTAGTAAATTTAATGAGTAGCAAAGGTATAAATATGGTAAAGCCAAAGGAATTTTTGGCAGAACAATTAGCAGGATTAGAATGGGACATGGATAAATTCTTAGAATAGAAAGATAAGACAACCATTGCCCCTACAGAATCTTTAACATATAAAGACATTCATGGTAGAACTAGTTTAAGATTTATTAATTATGATCAGATTGAAAGGCAGATTGAAGATACAGAAGAAAACGAATCTGTCAGTGAGCCTTTTATAGATAATGTCCATATAGAATTACTAGGAGAAGATATAGATAAAATTATCTTTCCCAAGGAATTAGGAATGGATCTTAATAAAGAAGAACTTCTTAAACTAGAAGACCAAATGTTTTTAAATAAACAAATTCATGTCTGTAATCACAACATAGAGATGCCCGAATGGAAAAGGTCGCTCCATCATGTCCGTCCCCCTGTTGTTCGACTTTTACTTCATCAACGTCTGTCGGCACAAGTGTGCCTTTAGTAGCTTCTGCGACATTCCCTCTCAACTCTTTTACCTTGTTGATAACTTCAGCCAGTAATGCTGCTTTGTCCATCTGTTAAAATCATTAACTAAATTCATTCAGTACAGCACAAACATGCACCCTGTTTATATGCCGGGATTAGTTTATAGCATCAGTGATTTAACTACTTCCATCAAATGTGTATGAAACCAATAGGAAGTATGGCCTAAACCAAAATTAGTGAAGTCAATGTGCGTGAGAAGACATCCCAATCAACCCATTTCCTCTCCCTCCTCAAGTTCGCTTTTAATCATTCTGTGAAAGTTTGAGCATTTCTAGAAATAAATAATTTCTTTTCGATTTAATTTATGATTGATCCTGAGATTTTTTATTTAGACACGTTCAGATCTCACAAAAACTAAGTATTTACCATGTGTTAGCTGAAGGAAATTTTTCTTACTATTCGTCACGGGTCACATCTTTACAAAAAGTAACAGTTTTTTGTGATTTCAATATCCATCTTGCACAATCATCTCAAACATTACACAAACTTCTCCTAACAAGTACAAATGCTATCCTTATTGTATAATCTACAGAAAATCTACAAGGATTCATAACTAAAATTGTGAAGAATCTCAAAGTGTTGCACAATCCGTTTATTAAGTCAGAAACCAGCAACCGATCCCCCGAAATCTTATGACACAGAAAAAGTTTGGATTTCAAAGCATTTAGCTGCTTTGGACATCACAGAAATAATTTAAACTTGATTCCTACAAGGAGGTCCCCTTAAATTTTTCTTTTTAGCAGGAATAGCAACAAGCCCTTGTTGATGATTATGGAGGAAAAATGACATTTTATTAGTAATACTTTTAGCTAATATACATCAGTACAGTAAAATCTTCCCTCCCATGTTTAAATAACACCACAGAAAATCATTACAACAGCAGCAACAAGCCTTGACCTGGGAATAAACTCAAGAACACAAACTTTAATACCCCAATACAGAATCACCATCTAAGCGGCATGCTTGGTAAGGTGGACCCAGTCATGACTGAAAGAAGAAAGAAAAAGCTAAAATATTCATTGTAGGATCGATGTCTGTGCACTACTACACACCAAATACGTCCCAAGTATGTCTACATATATCTAAATATATGTATATCTGCAGTGAGGATCTACTGCATGTTCGTAGATCATGCTTACAATAAAATCTGTCATTCAAGTAAATAACTGCAAGAGCATATAAAGTAGAATTTTTCTCACATGCATATAATCAAACACTAAAACTACCTTATTTGTGCCAGGAATTAGGCTCCTGAGTGGCCAAATGCCCATTAATTCTTTCTCTTCTGCGCCTTTCAGCCTCACTGTGGTTCCTCAAAGCCATCAATGCCTTCTCCGCATTAACTTCTTTTTGGCCAGGCTTCACCATAGCCCTCACAAGCTCTCCCCTCTCTTTATCCAAAACCAACGACGAATTTGATGAGGACCCATTTGTTATTACCCCTTGGAACCCAAAAAAATTCTCAGAATACCCATTGATAGTGTTGAAAAAATCCATTCTTTTTGTCAGAAAACACAGCTGAAACCAAGAAAAGATATTGCGAGGTAGGAGAATTCTACGGTTCTTGAAGTGGGATTAAAAGTTTTGGTTTTTCCTTTTATTCCCATTGCTTGAAACAGTAAAAAGTAATACTGTAATAGCTGCTTTTCAATGATTTCGTCAAGAAAGTAAATTATGTACTATAACAGTGCTTCTTCTTCAATTAAAACATTGCAAAATGTTTTTGGCAAGAACACAGATAAATGTACTGTGGGGAGAGAGAGAGAGCTCACAATGCAGCGAGCGTGTTCGTACTTACACGCTATTTAACCCAAGATTGAGTCCTATTTCAATTATTTTTAAAGGCAAGCTTTATTAATTAATTCATAGTGCATGTTTGGCTAAGTAAATTAAATAATATTTCTTTAAATTAAATAAAAAATAAGTCCATCACTTATTTTATTTGTAAGTATTCTCTACCTTATTTTTACTCATAAGTAAAAAAAATAAAATAACACATTTAAATTTGTTTCACAGTAACAATTTACTTAAAAGTACATTTAATTTATTTTTGAGCTTAACGAAAGAAATCTTTTACTCATCACTCACCAATTTGGTTACATTTTCATGTATATTTTGTCTATTTATATATATCGTTTCGTCTGCTTATCGTCATCACATAAAGATGAATTATAATTGGGGGCGGATTTTTTTGGTGGGTGGGTTATAAAAAAAAATTTAGTGTAAATTTTTTTTTAGTAAACATTTTTTTTTAGTAACAGTCCAGTCTCCAAAAATTTCTGAATCCGCCACTGATATAATCATTATAGTTTACTTTATGTTGTGTACATACAATTTATTTTTACAATTTCTTAGGTTAAAGACTCGAGATGACTCTCCGAAAACTTAATAACTACATAAATATTTTTTCGCCATCTTCACTCTCTACTCTTTACAAAACAAACATATCCTTGGCCGTTCGACACTTAAAGTTAGAAATGTAAATAGTAGTTTAACCTTTAATAGTTTAATTAATAATAAGAGCATTAGGGTGGGACAATGATGCAAATGTTACCTAACAAAGATTATTTCAAATCATGCAAATGCCTCTATAAGGACATTAATAATTAAACAAAGATTAAATTATGAATTAGATGCCGACAAGGAATATTATAATTTTTTGTGCGATATTAAGAGCTTGTTAAACCGAGTTTATATTATATCTGTTTGTCAAAGCTTTTGATAAACAATTTATCAAATTTTAATAAAAATTGATGAAATGTGCAGTTGAAATATTGATAAAAGTTGCGAATCTCATAAAATATATAAATAAAATTAATTGTTGATTTTGACTTCAACATGTTTATATCATAATAATTTAATTTTATGAAGTAATAATAGTAATACAAATTATTAAACTATTTATTTAATCTAATACTAAAAAAATTTAGTTTTAACAAAAGTTAGTTAAATAATTTACTTCTAATGGTAATTTAGTATTAAGTACATTGCAATTAAGTATTAAAAAGTAAGACTTAAATTACTAATAAATTACAAAATTATCATGTGTTATGTATTGTATATTATTTTGCTAGTAGTTTATGGAATAAATTAAATATGAAAAATAAGAAATTATTTATATATTAACCATATTTATAAATTGATAAAGTTTTATATTTGAAATATCAAATTTGTTTCTACTAAAGTTATCAGCGGCTTCTTGCCGCACTCGAGTGATCCACTGTGTGGTTCTGCACGTTCCATCATTTCTCCGTTCATTTCCAATACTATGACATAAGCACGTTAAAAGAGGAAGTTCTAGGCTGTTTTATTATCTTCTCGGGAGTTCAATTCCAGCTCCAGCTACTGCCCTTTGTAATCTAAATAAAACATGATTAGTTACACAAGGAATTGTTTAAAATAATCAAATATTAGATTAATTTAAATTGTAGATTCTTGAAATTAATAATGTATGCAATTATGCACTCTTTCAATAGAGTTTTTGTACTTTGGTGGATCTATGAGATCCTTTTATGACCTATAATATATTTCTAATATAGTATAAAATAATTCCAATAAAATTTGAAATAAAAAATAGTAATACAAATATCATAATTATAATGCCTTTTTCTAATAAGTAATCATTTTGTCAAATATAAAAGTACTTTACGAGTACAAGTTATCCAAAAGTACATATTAAAAAAATACTACTACTTTACATAAAATAAGTAAATCAATTACTAATAATTAAAGTTCTCTTAAATCACACAATAAAAACTTCAAAAAATTTGAAGGGGTGGTCTAATGGATAGGAAAGCATTGTGCTAATCTTGTTTTATATTGTATAATTAGATTGTAATTACTTTTGACTCCGCCATGTTAACGATAATTTCGAGAGCATCTCTAATGCTAATAGGAGTTGCTTTAAAAAAATTGTCACATAAATAAAATAAATAGTGTATAATAAAGATTTTCTCCAATACGATCTAACAAGAACTCTGTTAAACTAATACGTAAAAAAAAGAAAGACTTAATTTGTCTAGAGCACTATCTAAATTGAGAGGCTCTGTTAAACACGACTCATCAATTTACTTGATTTTGTTTATGTTTCTAGAGCGTTGGATTTTCTCTTTCTTTCTCTCTATTTTATTTATTTTTATTTTAGGGTGGATAAAAAGACAACTATACAATAGTATTAAATTGTAGATACAAATACAAATCATTAAAAACCAATTTTAGACTTGATTGACATCAATATCACGTAAAATTGTAACTTTTTCTACTTGTCTTTCACATAGACTTGGAGATAAGAAGATGCAAATCTTGTATATACTCCCATTTATTGTTGTAACCTTATATTAATGAAATAAAAATTAATATTTTTAAACGACAATTGAATAAGTAAATGATTAAACATAATCTATAAAGATCTTGTTTAAATATTTAATTCGTCAACCACGTGTTTCTTAGCACTTTGGATACCAAAATTTCAACATAAAATTCCACTACTATTTGTCCCTCAAGTGAAGGGTGCTTTTTGAATGCTGCATTAGCCTCTTGTGGGCTTTGTGGAGAAAATTGGTTCACACACTTTAGAGTTTATATGGTCCCAAGAAGGGTGATCAAAGGGTAATCACTCCCTCACCTACTTCCTTTTGACAATTTAAAATTTAGTGTGAACTTGTAAAAAGTGATATTCTTTTCTCATTCTACAAGATCTTAAAACTTATATTAATTGATTATACTTTTACATAGTCTTCGTTTCGCTACTGCATTTCTATTTTGGTTTTGTGTTGTTGTTGCCATAACTGGTTAAAAGACTGAATTCGGTAACTTAAAGAAAAAAACGACTTTCTATCGTAAGAGATTGAACTAAGAAAAATGATCTTTTTTAACAAGATAATCATGTTTGTGTTAATTCTAATGAATCATGCCAATATAGTGAACTAATCCTTTGTTGAGTGTGGTGACAAACTGTTGAACTACCATGTGTAAAAGCTTAGGTTGATCGAGAGGAGACATATTTATTTATTAAATTGTTTTTAGCACGTCTTTAGGATTGGGTGAGATTCATTTTATTAAATGACCAATAATAGTGTACAATTTTTATTATAGGCAGTGACCAAATGAGACTTACTAAAATCATAAACTCAATTAGTCACCATATTAAACCTGACGCTAATTAATATATTTTTTTTATCCAAACATACATTAGCCGCTTTGGGATTAAGAGGGATGAAAGGGCTATCACTACAAAAAACTGTGGCTTCAGAAACGGATTTTCCATTGCTGAAGCCACGATATCCGTGCCTAATAGTCGCTACCAACGAATTATTTGCAAAGGAATTTTCGTTGCTATTTTAAGGGTCGCTGAAAGTTACCAACGGAATTTTCGTTGGTGATCTTCACAAACGGAATTTCCGTTGGTAATAATGTTTGTCATTCCGTTGGTGATCTTCACAAACGATAATTCCGTTGGTGATAAGATTCACTCTTCACCAACGGATATTCCGTTGGTGAAAGGTCAAATTATTTTTTGGTTTTCAAAATTAATTAATATCACCAACAGAATTTTTGTTGGTGATATGATTCACTCTTCACCAACGGATATTCCGTTGGTGAAATGTGAAAATTAGTTGGTGAAAAACTATTACCTTTGCCAACGGAAAAGCCGTCGCTAATTACCGTAGTTGAAAGGTCATCACTTTTACCAACGGATAATCCGTTGCTGATTACCAACGGAAATAATCCGTTGGTAAATTTCCGTTGGTGAAAAGCCGATTTTTAGTAGTGTATGGTCACCATTGGAGACCTCCACCAGCGTAGACTCGTCTATCGTCACATAAAATTGTCCATCTATTGTGTCAACATAGAATTGTTACATGACCACTTGTTAATGAAATTGTACTATCTCAATGGGTCGCATGATGTCCTCTATCTAAGTTTCACAAATAACATGTCTTCTTTTCTGATGTGATTAGAAACATAGATGAAACTCTTGTATCAAAATAAGATAACATCGAACAGTAAAAAATTTGTTAATTCATAATGCATGTGAATAGCTAGAATTAGGGGGAAATATATAAAGAAACAATCTCAATAGAGCAAATCGTACAAAATAATTGAGAAAAATGATAGTTTTCTTTCTAATTCTTGAACTAGTTAACTCTTTATCAATATCGATTCATTTCAATATGAACAATAATTCAAGCGATTCGATTCTAACAAAAGATAATGTATTGGCAATAGATGTACCTAAAGCATTTATATTAAAAATTCAAATTAAAGGATTATAACATTTATTTCCGTTGATTTTATTTGAATGGAATTCCTAGTTTTAAAGATTTATTATTGACGAGCTATAGTAATTGCACCTATTAAAGCGACTAAAAGAATTATTGAAATGAGTGTAAATGAAAAAAAAAAATATGTTGACAAATGAATTCCAATCTGTTGACTATTACTTATCAAATCTTGCTCTATAATCTTGTTCTGATTTGTAGTCCAAATAACCCCGTACCATGACGTATCTGGAATAGTAGTAATTAGTGAGATAAAAAGACTTGTACAAACCATTGAAGTAACTCCATCCCCATCGGTCCAAAGATGAAATTTTTTATAACATTCTAAACCATTCATTAACATCACAACAAAAATGATTAAAACATTTATAGCTCCCATATAAATAAGGAGCCGCGCAGCAGCTATAAAATACGAGTTTGATAGAATATTGTTTAGCGAGACCTGGCAGGAGATTGTTCTTGGGCCTTATTGGGGTTTGGGTGAGCAAGAAATTTTGGTGTGATTGAAACAATTTTTTACATAGTTGAATTTCTCTTGCGGCGTATGATTTTTCTCAACTTTTGGAGTTCTTCACGTAAATTTTGGTGTTACTGTTATATTTTTTATTCTTAATTGTTTTTATCTTTTCTTTTTGATATTTTTAAGGAGGAGGATCCAGGGGCGAATCACAAAATTGGTCCAATTTCCAACAAGTTATTTTAGAGTTTTAGGTAGAGGTGGCAAAATGGGCCAGCCCAGATAGCCTGGTCTCTGGGCAATAAAAAGTTGATCAAATAAAAATTGGCCCAATTTAGCCCGATACAACTAACCCAACGAGCCAATCAAGCTGAAGCCGGGCTAGCCCGATATTTTTTATTTATTTATTTTTTTGCTGAAGTTTCCACTTTCCACTTCAAACACCCAATCCGCACCCCCACCTCCACCTCCACCTCCACCTCCACCTCCACCTCCACCTCATGAAACGTGGCAGCAAATGGGGGGAGAAATCCTCCCTTCCCCCCGTAGCAAATAGGGGGGATTTCTCCCCCTGTTTCCAGTCGTGCTCCCCCCTATTTCCAGTCGGCACGACCAGAAACAAGGGGGATAAATCCCCCTCTCCCCGTCGCAACAAATAGGAGAGATTTCTCCCACCCTTGTTTCCTGCCGTCCCCGACCGGAAACAAGAGGGGAGAAATCCCTCCTAATCGTAGCGAAACCAAGGAGAAATCTCCCTGGTTTCGCGACTAGAGGAGAGATTTATCCCCTTGGTCACCGAGAATAGCCTAGCGACCAGGTGGAGAGAAATCCCCTCCTCTCTGGTCGGATTCTCAAATGGGGGATGAGGAGTATTTGCTGGAGGAGGAAGATGGTAGATTTTGTTTATTTATTTATTTTTAAAATTATAAGTAATTATTTTGAAAAAATAAGTTAAAAATTTAAGTTAGACTGACCCATTGGCCCTGTGGCCCAAAATCAAACTAGGTTCATCCAGCAAATACCAACCCATGTAAAATTAGGTCAGGGCTAGTCTAGTCCAATCTTTTGTGTGGCCCGTCCAATTTTAGGTTGGACCAGCCCATCTGACCCATTTGCTAGCTCTAATTTTAGGTTCTTGGTGCATTTGAGTTTGGTTTGTATATAATATTGGTAAGGTTTAGGGAGGTTGTGTCTAAATAGGTTGGATTTTAAATGAGACCAATGTGACTCTTCCATGGAACTTACTTTGTGGTATTATTTACATATACATTCACTTAGCTAGGAAAGTAGACAAAAAGATCATGTATGAAGTTCAACGTGGAGAAATTTTGACTTATGACATGTACAATTCAATAATTTATTGTTATACAAGACTTTAAAATGAAAACCAACACTTATTTATGACAAAGTTATTAAGAAATCCAGTACGAGCAATGGAGATTGTGAATATTTGAATTTCAAAATTGCAAGTACGACATGTCTCTATCTAAAAAAAAGTGTTCTTACAAATGATCATATAAATTTATTGTAAAGAAACTTTGGGAAAAACTTATAGAGCTTTATTAGAGAGCCTTTCAAATTGATTATAATTGAATGAACAATTTCATTATCTGGGAATGGATGTAGGTACAAAAATCTCAAATCCTATGAGTGTTCTCTATGATTTTAAATTGGAGGTTATTGAAGTTAAAATTGATGATGGGGGGATAAAACATTAAGGATGATCTGGTCTATTCTCTTTTCCTATAAGCACATAAAATTGATTTTGGTGAATGGAAAAGAGAATGAATTTTGTAGAATTTACAAATAAACTGATTTCGGAAGAAAGAATGTTGAGTGGTGGAAAAAAATATTTTATCTAAAAATGTTGTACTTGTAGCTAGGTATTGGAGGAAAAATAAATCCATGAAAAAGAAAGAAGTGTTTTTGGAGGTGCAGACAATCTGGATACATCAAGAAAAAATGTCCAAAAGCTCGAATTCAAATATGGACAATGTTGTATGTTTCTCTTTATGAGAGACAATGATATTAGTTGAAACCAATGTTCTAAAAAGTGTAAAGCGTAGTTATGCGTGGATGCTGAGTTTCAAGCTTTTTGGATCTAGGGAAAAGTGAGATACGGGCGAGGGCGAGGGCGAGGGCGAGGGCGAGGGCGAGGCGTAACTAGGCGTGTAAGCCTTTTTAAAATAGAGGTTGAGATAGATATGTACATTCTCATGGCATGTCACTATTTTCTAGGCGTGGAGACCTTTTTAGAACAATGGTTGAGATAGATACGTACATCCTTATGACATGTCACTATTTTCTATGATAGATGATTTGCTACTACTAGTTGGTTCACAAGTTTACATGTGAGCATTGATTTGACATTGATGCAGGGCATGCGGTGAAATTTATTTCAAATGTTGATGAACTCCCAAAACAGCTAGACATGAGAGTTGCACTATAATTTTCTACAAGATTTTTTGACACGGGGCTGATTTAAAATTCTTAGAATTTATCGATACAAATTGTATTTAACTTTATGGTAGAATATTGTAATTTTCTATTTTTGAGAATTGTGGCTATAAAAGAAAAAGTATAACGGATTTTTCTCAAGCGATATGACCAAAGTACTATAAGGACCAATAAGATAGTACAATGACACACACATTATTATTCAGTTCTAGAGCTACAAGCTTGGTTGAGGCTCTAACGTTTATTCTTAATTTCTATTTCTACGTTATTCTTGATATTTTTTTGAAGGAGAATCTTGAAAGACGAATAAAAAAATTGGTTCAGATCCCCAATAATAAAAAAGCAACAAAACCAAAGGAAAAAATCTTTCCACAATCTCCTTTAACCAAAACCTAATTGTAACTTTAATAATAATTGTTTCAAGACTTGAATAGTATTTAATTTTATTAACTTCAATTTTATAATTCGAAGCGTGGATTAAAAAATATGCATGTTAAGGAAAGACTATAAGACACAATGATCTCTAAATATATACTGAAGACGTTTTATTGAATAAAAGAAATTATATAGACCTTTCCGTACAAGGTCCCTTATATACACATTATATATTTTAGTTTCTATATCTGTACTTTGCCGTGACAAATGCAATATATTGCTTTATTATTGGAGGTATTCATATTGATCCATAAAAAAATTATGCTTTATTTCTAATAAATTTTTTTATTAGACGAATCTTGTTTATGTACAATGCAATGCATCAATAGTAAGGAACGTCATATAAATTTGTATAAAGATTTGCGACCAGTCAAATAAATAAACGTCAAACTACCATAATTCTCATCTTAAAATTTGCGATAAGTTACGAAGGAATTAGTAGACTTGAGGTTCTACATTAAAATGTAAGAACTCGCACATATATGTTTATTACTATTTTTATACTTAATCGAGGTGGGATTTTACTTTTAACATGTCCCGCAAGATTGTGGCTCATTTGAACATATCAATCTTGAAATCTGAATGTTTGTTTGAGCTTTAGACAGACATGATTACTCATTTGAGTTTAATAGACTCTGATATGACTTTAAGACTTGAGGTTAGTCGTGTTAAAATATATATAATAACAAAGTAATAGCATGCATGCTCATGCAATGAAAACATTAAAAAAAAAAACATATTTAGTGACATTAGCATCAACTAAACACTTATTATAAGACAGTAGTCAACTGATTATCGTGACCTCCATCAGTTTGAAGTCAACTCTTTTATACAAATATTATAATTTTTTTTTTCAATTAAATCCAATATGAAATTCTCAAACAAACAGCAGAGACCATGTTGCAGATATGAAAATAAATAAATAAATAAGAAGTAGAAATTTAAAAGAAAATGATGTCATATAGCACATAGGATTCCAAGTAATTGGTTGAAGTTTATTTGAATAATTCCTTAAATTATTACATTATGAAATGTAAACCATAAAATCTGCTAAGGAAATTAATGATTGATGTCAATAAACCTGTAATTTACCTAACCAATAATATATATTAATTAGGGTCAACTCCCATGATAAACAAAATATATTTAAATTAATGCAAAGATGATGCATATGTTGGAAATCTGTAGAACCTTAAATAACAAACAATTTAATTCGCATGATATGCTTATTATTATTATTAAATTTATCTTATCTTTTGTGAATAGTCGAGACATTAAAGAGTATTTTAGAAATCGATTACGTTTATCGGTTTGAATCTTTTTTCTTTTTTTTTTGAAAAATATTTTGATTTCTCTAGCTATATTATTTGGGTCAAATTAGATCGATTATTAGCATGTTATTGAAGCATTCCTCATTCCGCCTCCAAGAACAATTTTTATGGTGTAATTCCCAAGTCAGTAGAGAGACTTAAGAACCTTGTGTATTTCAGTGATTCGTTCAATGAACTTAGTGGCTTTTTAAGAACTTAATGCCGGATTCTTTCAATAGGCAAATCACAATTTAAGGTAATGCAATGCAAAGCTAATACAACTTGATCATCAAGCAAGACTAGACTTGATAATAAGCCTTGCCATTGTTGTCATTTGGTTAATGAGACGTCGCAATAGAAATACAACTCTTACATCTCAGTCCAATAAATTTGACGTTGGAACTATTGCTGCTATTAAACCAATGCATTGAAAAGGTTGTGTTTGTTGACCTATGGGTAACTTTAAGTTGATTATAACAAACAAATTAGTTTTGTTTACTAGCGATTTTCAAGTAATATTCAAAGCGTTTAAATCAATAATCGTTAAGATCAAGACTATATTACAAATCGAACTCTCAAACAAGTCAAGATCAAAGTCAATCATCCAATACAAGAGTTCAAGATTCGAAATTCAAGATCGAAGATTAGATTTCTAGATGAAATGTAAATGTACTAATTCTTTGATCTTTAGCATTAAATAGATGAAAACTCAAAAAAATTTTATACCCAAAAACTATGTTGATATTACTTGCAAAAAATATTTTTATCAAAGTCAAAAATTAATTTTTCAAAACTGTTCGGAAAAAATTAATTCAGTCATCCGTTTGGGGAACTGGTCGACCGATTGGACTTAAAGGTTGACCGTTTGAACGTCTTTTTCTAAAAAAGTGACCGTTCTGATTTTTACTATTCCAACGGCTATTTGTAGGTCGACCGTTTAATCATCCGAATTGAAAGAAAGTTCTAAAAATTTATCTTTATAAATTGTCCTTCATTTATTATCATTCAGGACACTTACAAGAGCATAAAAAGAGAGAATCATCTTGAGAAAAATCATTCAAATTTTATTTTACTTACATCTTCAAAATCATTCATTGAAAAATTTTGATTGATCAAATCAAACTTTTAAATAATCAAAGTTTCTTTCTAACATTTGAGCGTTTCATTTATTACTATTTATTGAAGTGTTCGTCTCTCTTAGTACTTAACTTGTATCTATCATTTATTAAGAGAGAAATACTATCTCAAATCTACTTCTTCATATCTTTGGGTCATATTGAGGTCCCTTAAAGCTCAATATTGTATAAGGATTGATGCTCCTTGTTTGCAAGTCATCGAAAGCGTTGTAAGGATTTTGATTGCACTATAAGTCAATCAAGATAGTAGAAATGATGTGCTCAAGACGGAGAGCTCAGTAACGGGGGACGTAGATCATTGGTTGGATCGAACCTCTATAAAAATATCGTTTGCACTCTCTCTACCATTTTATTTACTTATATTATGCTTATATTTTTACTTGTTTAAATTACAACTCTTAAGTTTCTCATTTTGAGATTGTTTTACAAAAAAACTAATTCACCCCCCTCTTGGTTAGTTGTTCTTGGGTTATCAATTGGTATAAGAGCAATGTGCTCATTTTTAAAAGTAAGATTTTGCAATCTTGAGTAATGACTAACCATAATATTCAAAGTCTTGAGGGACATTCTACAAATTGCCATCCCTTCTTTAATAGCACCCACTTTAATTATTGGAAAATTAGAATGATGATATATATACAATCAATAGATTATAACATTTGGAAAGTCATTGAATTTGGTCCTTATGTGCTAACAAAAATTATTAAAGTTGATGATAAACCGGACCAATACATTCCAAAACCTGGAGAGGAATATGATGAAGAAGACAAAAAAAAATTATCTCTAAATGTTAGAGCCAAAAATTTGTTTTATTGTGCTTTAGATAAAAATAAATTCAATCATATTAGCACATGTGATTCCGCTTACGACATTTGGCATGCTTTAGAAATCACTCACTTAGGTACTAACAAAGTAAAAGAATCTAAGATAAATCTTTTAACAAAAGATTTTGATAATTTCTTCATGAAGCAAAATGAACCTATAGTAGATATGATTACTCGTTTCACCGATATTATTAATGGCCTTAAGGGTTTTGATCGAAAATTTACTAAGAGTGAACTTGTAAGTAAAATGCTTAGGTCTCTTTTGGAAGAGTGAAATTCTTTGAGGAGGTTAATTGAAAATACAAAAGATGTCAACATATATCCATTGGAGGAGCTCTATGGAACATTGATGACTTATGAGCTAAACAATGCCGAAACAAAGGAGAAGGCAAGAAAGAGCAAAGAAGAGATGAATGAGCCTCCAAAGTAACAAATTGCTTTAAAATCAACAAATGATGAAGGCTCCTCAAATATGAACATGAGTGATGAAGAATTTGATGATCTAGTTTTTCTTGTCAAGAAATATAGAGGTTTTCAAAACAATCAGCGATTCCAAAAGAAAGAAGAAAAAGGTGAAGAAAAAAGTAAGAAGATCATTTACTATGATTATGACAAACTTGGTCACAAAAGAACCGAATGTCCAAACAATAAGAAATTCACCAAGAAGAAAACACTTCAAGCAACTTGAGATGTAGACATGAATAAGATGAAAATCAATAGGAAATTGTCAACATGTGCTTCATGGCTATTGAAGATGAGATAAGTGTAAATAACAATGATTCATATAATGATTTATCTATCTCTTATGATGAAATCCTTGAAAAATTTGAAAAACTTGTTACAAAATACTCCACTCTTAATAATAAATATTCCTTATTGAAAAATGTAGTTAAGAAATTTTTAGTAGCACAAAAAGATTTTGAAAAAGAAAAGGATAATAAAAAATCCTTAATTAAAGAAAATCTTTGCTTAAAATAAAAAGTTGTAGACTTGACAAACATTGTTCACAAATTTAACCAAGGAAAGAATTTTTTTGAATTAATGCTTGGTGATAAAAAAGGTGTTTTTGATAAAGGAGGTATTGGATACAAATCATTCTTGAAACAAAAATCACTTGAAAAATATTTTTATCAAATCCAATTCATCTCAACAAAATGTGACATGTACCTTTTGTAAGAAATTTGGTCATATTGCATTTAATTGTTTAATGAAAAATAGGCTACACTTTAAAAACAAACATAAGTGAGTAAAAGAATCTTCAAACACTAACTATTAAGGACATGGGCGGATCTGCTGCATGGCGAGATCACGAGTCCGCACGTGCTGGAATTTCGAGAAAAAATAGTGTTGGTTTAGGGGCGGACCCACTAAATTTCATCAATTTTTTTTTCTTCATGTTGTGGCAATGGCTGCATGCGTGTATGTATATATGTATATAAAGGTTATTGGATTGAAAGAAGGAAGCAATGAAGGTGGCAGGTGGATCACGTGGGGGTGTGTGTGAGAGAGAGAGAGAGGGGGAGAGAGGAGTATTTTAAATTCAAAATTACATTTATGGTCCTCAATTTTGAGAAATTAAAAAATAAAATAATTGCATGAATAAATCTTCAAGTAAGAATTTATTATTTCTCTTTAATATGATAATTGCATAATTTGAAAAGTGGGTCAAATTTGAAGAATATAAAAAGTATTTATCAGTTCTTTTGCTCTTTTTTTTTTATTTGCCATAGATTTAGTTTTATTTTAAACTTTTCAACATATGAAAATCGTAAAGAACAACTATAAAAAATTTACTACATTTTGAATTATCGTTATTGTCTTATTTTAAATTATTTTTACGTAAATCTTTATCGCCCCTAATCGAACTTTTGCTCTCTTTTTTTTTTTTTTTACCATAAATTTGACTTTATTTTAAATTTTTCTTATGCTAGTATTGGAAGCGAATCAAATATGTGGTGAAGTGAGAAGTGAATATCTAACTCAATGTGTTTAGTCCGCGTGCATGATAGATGTGGATTGGAGGCTAGAGCACTAGCTCCTAGGTTGTCACACCATATCCTTGGTATTTCGGGTTTGTGTTATCTTGAGTTCATCAAGTAATGATTGAATCCAAGTAATCTCTGCAGAGTGTGCTAGAGCTCTATATTCCTTGATCTTTGGACCTAGCTACTACATGCGCTTTCTTGATGACCAAGATATTAGATTATCACCCAAGTAGACACAATAACCCACAAGAGATTTTCTCTCATCATCCGACAAGATGCCTAATCAGCATCTCCATAAGCAACAATGTTCATATCTTGTGCTTCATGGATGATCAGTCCCATGTCAAGAGTACCTTTTATGTATCTGAAGAGTCTTTTCAGCAAATTCCAGTGAGCATCTGTAGGATTTTGAAGATATTGACTAACCTCGCTCACAAAGAAAGGCAATATCTGGTCTTGTATGAGTTAGATACTGCAGTGCACCTACTGCACTTCTGAATTGTGTAGGATTCCTGAGAGATATACCATCTGACTTACTCACCAGCCTTCCAGCTGCCATAGGAGTGATGCTGGACTTCAAATTTTCAAAATTGAACTTCTTCAAGACATCTCAGAGCATACTTCTTCTGAGACATATGTAGGCCAATTTCATCTCTATAAAATTCAATACCCAGAAATTTCTTTAGTTTGCCCATATCCTTTAAAGCAAAGGATGCATTTAACTTGTCAATCAATTTCTGTACTGTAATGTTGCAATTCCCTGTAAGTATAATATCATCCACATAAACCAAGAGATAGATTGTGTGATTCTGTGCTATTTGATAGAAGACCGAATGATCCGCTTTAGATTGTTTGAACTCCCACCGCAGTAGGTTTCCTTCAGGTGTCATGCCAAGCTCTAGGAGCTTGTTTTAAACCATATATAGCTTTGTTCAATTTGCGGATTAAAGGATGGTTTTGAACCGCCTATAAACCCCCGAGGTTGCTTCATATATACGCTTTCTTCAAGTCTCGCCATTTAGAAAAGCATTGTTGATGTCTACTTGCCTTATATCCCACCTTTGAGACTCACACCGCGAGGATAATTTTCGAGTTGGTGTTTTTGCTCATCGGGTCGAAAGTCTCATAATAATCAACTCGTAAGTTTGAGCAAACCCCTTTGCAACAAGCTCGCCTTATATCTCCTCAGATCTCATCCATTTTCACCAAATTTCAACAAATACCCACTTGCGCCCAATTATTTTCATTGTAGGATCGAGAGGAACTAGAGTCCAAGTGTCATTTCTTTCCAAAGCATCATATTCCTCCTTCATTGCCTTACACCAATTTTCATTTCGAGTGCCTCATCAAGGTTCACAGTGCTCGCATAGTCTCGAATTTTGTGAATCGCCAGAGCTATGTATGTTCTTGGTTTCATTATGCCGCCTTTTGATCCGGTTATCATAGGATGTTGATTCTTATCTCAGCTTCCTCAATTGCGTGCATATCCACCCAAATTTTAATGCCACTTGAGACTCGAGATTCAGATCGCAAGGTCGGTCATTGTGAGATTTCATCATCGCCTTCTACCACTCTTTCATTTCCACCGAGAGCTCATGTGCGAGTCATCAATCGGATTTACTATATCAACTGAATTTGGAAATGACTTGTAGGGATTTAATTCAAAAGGAAGATGATGAAAAGTTATAGGAGTGGATTTGGTTTGATTTGACTTATTTAGAAAACCTTCTTTGAAAGGAAAAGAATTTTCATCAAAGATCACATGTCCGGAGATATATATTCTACCATTGGAATTTAAGCATTTATACCCTTTGTGAGACATACTAGGTCCAAGGTAAACACATTTTGGGTGTGAAAGTCAAACTTGTGGTTTTGATAGGGCCTTATGCAGGATAGCAAAAAGCAAAAAACTTTAAATGTTTGTAGTCTACACCGGTTTTGAACAAAACTTCATAAGGTGATTTGTGTTGAAGTAAGGGAGTAGGTAATCTGCTTTATAAGGTAAGTGGCAAGTGAGGAAAGCTTCCCACCAATAATATAGAGGCATGTTTGCTTGAGCTAAAAGAGTCAAGCTCGCTTCGTTAAATGTCTATGCTTTCTCCGCTTCTTCCATTTTGGGTGAAGTGTGAGGACAAGAGTGTCTAAGTTCTATCCCCGATTCGAGGCTAATTTTTCCGCACTTTTATACTCTCCTCCCATGTCGGTTTGTAGGACTTTAATTTTTCTCTCAAATTGATTTTCAACTAGCCTTTTGAATTGCACAAAGTATTGTAGAACTTCATGTTTATATTTCAAAGGATAGATCCGTATATCTAGTATAGTCATCAACAAACAAAGACATAATACTTAAAACCGTAAGTAGAATTAACATGAGAAGGTCCCCGCATACATCCGAGTGTATTAGATCAAGTGGTTTTGAGCATGAGAGGATGATATTTTAAATGGTAAAGCATGAGATTTCCCAAACCGACATGATTCACAAAATGATACCTTTATTATTGGAAAATCTGGAATTACTACAAGACTTTTAAAACTTGTCAGAATATGTAATTAGAGGGATGTCCTAGCCTTCTATGCCATGTTTCAGGTTTGAGCTTCTATGGAATTATGCTTCATTGAATTGGCGATTGATTCAAACAGAGAATAAGAGAATCATGAGTGGTATGATGCTTGTTGATAGGATTAGAGTCCCGATGATGCAGATGTAAGGAGTTCGATTGATATAGTCCATCTTCAAGCTTCCCCGCATTAGAGCCCTCCTTGTTGGTAGATCCTTCACAACACAAACCATGAGGAAAGAATTCAACAGATACATTGTTGTCGAAGTGGTTAATTTTGAAACACTAACCAAATTTTTCTTGATCTTAGGTACATGAAGCGTATGTTTTAACACTAGTGCCTTATCGATTTAGTGTAAAGTACCTTAGATCCAACATGAGAAATGTGTAATGAAGAACCATTACCTACTACCATTTTCTCGCTACCAAGATACTCTCCGGCTTCATCCACATTGTTCTTATCGGAGGTTACATGGTGGTCGGCTCCAAAGATCGACGATACCAAGCCCGATCTTCTACCAATCGGGACATGTAGTGTATGCGGATGGACCAAATTATTGATCCGATCAAGAGGTCTTTTTCCCATATATTTCTCATCAAACCTATTATAACACCAAAGAAAGCAGTGGTTATTCAAACCACAAATTTGACAGGATTGCCTTGCTTCATTTGTCCTTCCAAATCTACCTCTCCCTTGTTCTTCCTCCGAAATTTGTATTCCTTCCAGCTCTACCTCCTCTTCCATTATATTGATTTACATTCTGTGAGTTCCTTTGAGTAAGGTTAATGGATCCAAAGTTATTCCCGACTTGATTGAGATACTCAAGTCTACTCTCAAAAGTCATAAGTGTTGAAGATAACTCATGCCAAGTAACTTGATCCCCGCAATTCAGTTGAACTACAATAGGTGTGTATTCTTCATCAAGCCCACCAACACTTGTGTAATCGGATCAAGATGATCAATTTCCTTACCAAAGAATCTCTAAATTATCGAAGAAGTTGCTTGATAGTATTGAGGTATTGATCCATGGTCATGGATCCTTTCCCGATTCTCTCGTAATTCTCGAGGTAAGGAAAGTCACCCTTGATCTATTTAGAATTCCATAGTTCTCCTTAATGGCCTTCCACACTCACTTGAGCTATTACATCCCATTACACGCATGACAATCTCGTGAGTCATGGAGGAGTAAAGCCATCCCATTAGGAGTCGATCCACCGAGATCCATCCGTGTAGTCCGGATTGTGGATTGTTTCAAGTGTTGTTCCACCTTCAGCTGTTGATTCTCGAATTAATAAACTGTGGTGGATGAGACTTTTGTGCCAAAGAAATACTCTTCCAAATTCATGTCCTCTTACTATTGGCATTATGATATTCTTCCACGTAAGAAAATTGTCTCTGCAAGCTTTTACTGACATTTTCATGATCATCACTTTATATTTCTAATTCAAACATCGGCCATTAACCATTAACGGTCAACGGTCAATATTTGACCGTTGACCGATCAACGTCCGCCTCTAGTCGAACTTCAACCCTAGATCCGCCCCTGATTAAGGACCCAAAGTTATGTGGGTATCAAAGATAAAAAATTGAAATAATTTTTGTAGGTACCAAAGAAAACGAAGAGCAATTAGTTCTTGTATAGTGGTTGCTCAAAGCATATGATCGGTGATCGAACATTGCTATCTAGCCTCAAGAGAAATGATGAAGGTCATGTCACTTTTGGAGATAATGCTAAAGGAAAAATCATAGGCATTGGAAATATCGGTAACCACTTATCTCCTTCTATTGAAAATGTTTTATTAGTTGATAATCTCAAACATAACTTGTTTAGTATAAATCAATTATGTGATAAATATTATTTTATTAAATTTGATTATTCTAAATGCCTCATTGGGGATACTATATCTAAGGATGTAATGTTCATAGGGAGTCGAAGTAAAGATGTTTACATAATAAATATTGAATTTGAGCTTGAAAGAGAGATATGCTTATCAATTATAAAAGATGACTTTTGGCTATGGCATAGAAGATTAGGTCATGTTAGCATGGACTTACTTTTCAAAATCTCTAAAAATTGCTTTGTAAAAAGTTTGCCAAAAATAAAATTTGAGAAAGATAAAATTTGTGATGCTTTTCAATTTGAAAAACAAGTAAATAGTTCTTTTATACTTAAACAACACTCTTCTACTACAAGACTTTTACAACTTCTCTACATAGATTTATTTGGACCCTATAGAACCGCAAGTTTAAGTGGTAAACAATATACATTTGTTATCGTTGATAATTTTTCAAAATTTACTTGTGTCATATTTTTAAATAAAAAAGATGAGGCCTTAAATGCATTTAAACACTTTTGCAAAAAGGTTCAAAACGAAAAAGGATATACCATTACCACAATTAGAAGTGATCACGGTGGAGAATTTGAAAATATTGCATTTGATGAGTTTTGTAAATTAAATAGATATAAATATAATTTTTCGGCTCCTAAAACTACTCAACAAAATGGTGTAGTAGAAATGAAGAATCGTATATTGCAAAAAATGGCCCGGACTATGTTAAATGAAAATAACCTACCAAAGTATTTTTGGGCCGAAGCCGTTAATACTTCATGCATCATTTTAAATAGAATTTTAGTTAGTCGAAAGAAAACTAAAACTCTATACGAGCTTTGGAAAAATAGAGTTCCCAATATAGGATATTTTAAAGTTTTTGGTTGTAAATGTTTTATACTAAATACAAAAGAAAATTTGAAAAAATTTGATTCAAAATTCGATATTGGAATTTATCCTGGATATTCATATACTAGCAATGCTTATAGAGTTTTTAACAAAAGAACCTTGGTAGTTGAAGAATCCATGCACGTTGTATTTGATGAGACAAACTCCTTTGAACGTGAGAAAAATATTGAGGATGGTGGAGATTTGGAAATTCTATTTGAACAATTAAGTATTCAAAATCAAGACAAGGAGAATCCCAACAATGTTGAAAATCAATATGAGGAGGAAACAACCATGCAACAAAATGGAGTAGAATCTCATGAAGAACAAAATTGTTCATCTTTACGTAAAGAATGGAGGTTTGTCCATTCTCATCCAAAAGATCTCATCATTGGTGATCCATCCGAATGAGTAAGTACTAGAAATTTTACTAGAAACTTTATTAACAATTGTGCATTTCTTTCACAAATTGAACCAAAGAATTTTAAAGAAATTGAGTTTGATGAATTTTGGTTTTTAGCTATGCAAGATGAACTAAATCAATTTGATAGAAATCATGTTTGCGATTTAGTTTCTAGACCAAATTTTCAAACCGTTATTGGTACAAAATGAGTTTTTCGAAATAAACAAGATGAAAATGACATAATTGTTCATAACAAAGCTAGATTAGTGGCTCAATGTTACAATCAAGAAGAAGATGTAGATTTTGAAGAAACATTTGCATCGGTTGCTAGAATGAAATCAATTCGCATGCTTCTTGCTTTTGCTTGTCACAAAAATTTCACTCTTTAACAAAAATGCTAATAAAAATTAATTTACACATTATGTGTTGATTATTTTTGAACGAAAATAAAACGATAAATTAAAATATGAAGAATACAGTTGAATCTTTAATATTTGTAGTTAATAAACATATAATTCAATTAAATAAAAGTATTTGAGCATTAAGTTTGTAACAAAGTTATTTTTTTTGGTTATAACGATAAAATAAAAGCTTAAATTTTAAATAATGTAATTATTTGATGATAAAAATAATAATTTTATTTGACATGTTTATTAATAATTACGAGCTTAAATTTTAGTTAATTATAATAGTTCGTAAAATATACAAAACAATTTAATATATTATCAATTTGGTCAATAAAGTGTTAAATAAAAAAAAATCTTTAATTTTTTATAAAAAATAAAAGTATCGGACCCATTTGTACTTTTTGTAAAAGTTAGTAATCCAACTACAATTTTTTCTTATTAAAATTAAATGTATATTAGTCTTTTTCATCGAAGAAAGATCAATTACTCATCAAAACACATAAGTTAGAGATTTATGTGCCATAAAATAAATATTAGAGACGATTTCCACAATAAAATCTTCAAACTAATCTAATAAATCCTTACTTTGTATTCAAACTTATTCAAACTAATCTAATAAATCATTTTTAATATACATTATAACTAACACATTCAACATTTCTTGCTGCTCAAATACGACTTTTTCAACTTTAATATTTTCATCGTTAGATGTGATTGCTTTAATTGCAATCAATAGTTTGTTTGGTTTTCAAGAATGCAATTTCGGGCTTGCATAAAATAATGGTTAAGTGGCCTCTTCTTTCGTAGAAATTAGATTGGAAATTATAGGTTTTTCTAATATCTTTGCTACGAATGTTTGCTACTCTATTTGTCCCATAAAAAAAGATTTATTTATATTTTCATATTAATAAAGAAAACTTAATTATTATTAAGATTAATTATACTTACATTCCCCATTATTTCAGTATTGATTTTCGCAAAAATCAAATAGAAATCCTCCCTAATCTTTGAACAACCAGGGGAGGAGGGGAGAATCCCCATGATTTTGTCTGTATTAAATTGATCAAATTTTGGTCACGAGCTTGATTTTTTGTTAATTAACGGACCACTAGACGAAATCTGACCAAATTCCAAAAGTCCTCTCGGTGAACATAATTAGAAGTTTTTAGACTTGATGATACATTTTTTATTATTTTAAGTGAGAATCTGTAAAAAAAAAAAAAAAGTAAAAGGTTTAGTATTTATTTGAACTTTTGAAAAGGTTAGTCCTAATTGTAATTTTTTTTTATTGTATTTTCTTATTTTTTTTGTTATTTTAATTTATTTAAATCAGAGATAAAATTATCAAAAAATTATTTGGGGCCATCTGTACGTGTAAATTGAAAGGATGTGGACGATATATGCGAATAAATTTGAATGGAGATAATATTGTTACAAAACTGAAAGAATGAGGAATATGAGTATAATTAACCCTTATTATTATTATTATTATTATTATTATTATTATTATTATTATTATTGTAATAATAAATTTTACTTACGTTTTTCTTAATATAACTGTTGTGAAAATAAATGCAAGTACACAATATAATTAACAAGTAATAAAGTGGACCTAATGAGTCTAAATTATCATTTCCATGAAGTCTATCTTATTTATATATTCAATTAATCCTTATCTTAATCTATTAAAAACACTTTGAAATACATTTATTAGTATATTTAACCTATAACTATTAATTCAAGAAAATAGTGTGAACGCAAATATCAAGAATTTACCAAATATGATTATTAAAGTGTTTGGATTCACGAATTCACCGTAGTTATCATCTCTAATATCTCATCTCAAGATTTATTCATAATGTTGTATTCGGCCGAATTCACGAATTTAACCTAATTTACCTCTCTCGAGTTCAAATTAGTCATATCTAATTCAGTTAACTAACTATATCTCTATGTAAAGTCAGAATAATCCTTAACTAGATGCATTAAATCTCATAAGAATTCAATTTACGACTGCAACAATATATATATAAAAAAAAGCATATTTCTACATTTTATCCAATTATCATATTTTACTACATGGTCTAGATTAATATCTTACATCTCGGTTTGTTACAATCCACAATTCAATGAAATAATGGCAAATTATTTCAAGCATTACGAGAAGAAGTAAGATTAATACATAATTAATTTATAATCAAAACTTGAGAATTGAAATTAAAGATCTAAACTATGTAAATGATTCATCAAAACTATAAATTTAGCTATTCATAATTTCGGAGAAAGAAAACATGAAGAGTTTGGAATACATAACGAGATTTAAATAAAGGATGAGAAAAAATTGAATACCTTGCACCAAGAATTCGTCGTCTTCACATCTCAATCTTCAAAGCCTTGGTCGTTCTTCCTCTCATTCTCCTTTTTGCTCTCTCTTTACTCTCTTTATTCAACAACTTCTAATCTGACCTAGATTATGTCTTTATATAATCTTACGCCCCTCCGACTTGTTTTAATTCAAAAATGACACAAACACCCCTAGTTTCATTTTTAAAAAATCATGAAAGAAATAAAAATAATAATAAAAAAAAGTAACGTGTCCGCGGTCGTGCTGCGGCAATTCTTGCACTTCTGTCCGTGGTTGGACCGCGGTCCAAACATCAATGGTTGTTTTGATTTCTTGTAGTTTAGTCCCTCAAATTTCATTGTTATGCATTTTGGTCATTTTTCTCCACACTTCTTTTCAATTTCATCCTCTTTTATTTGCAACCCAAGTCTTTCAACTTTTATGAGATTACATGTAGGTCCCCATTTCCAAGTCTTCGTACACTTACAGTCATTATTCGCCTATTTTGCTTTATTTTTCTCCAATTCCATCCGAACTCGAGTTTTGAGCTAAAGCAATTAAACCAACACACAATTAAGTAGAAATTTACTTAAGAGTACTTACAATCCTACTTTTGATAGTCCAGATAAGTGTAAAACTACATTTATCAATATCCCTCCATTAATATAAATGTATTTCATATTTGTTGACAACAATGCAATTAAATAAGAGTATATTAGAAATTAAGAAATTAACTAAACTATCAATAAGAAAAGTATACTATAATTTGGGACAAATGAATCAAGAAAATTGTAGAATGGAGGGGTACAATTTTCTAAAGTATCAAACAATTTTCTAGATGAATCAAACATAATATTCCAGCATCCTTAGTGTTTATGCAGACAAATATTGTTTATTTGGAAGCATTTATCAGTCAATATTCAAAGCAAAAGAAATCAAATAAATGATTTTTTTCTTTGAAAGAAAGCAACTTGGCTACGTTCCAAGCAATTTCCATATTTACTTTAATATTACAATACTTGTCATCATTTTTTACCAGAAGAGAATTTGATAATGAAACAATTAATTTTAAATCAATCTTTGGAGCCAGCAACACACCTATTTAATTCAAGTCATATCATAAACATAATATTGCCTCCCATAAAAACTTTTAAATTACACCAAGCTCACCATGGGAAATAATGTGTTATTCACAATGTTTTCTTTTTTTATCTGTGTTGTTGCATGTTTCGGTCGCTCTGATGATGAGTCTGCTCTTCTAGCCTTTAAATCTAAAATAACTTATGATCCATACAATATCTTGGCCAAGAACTGGTCACGAGGAACCCCTTTTTGTAATTGGATTGGTATTACTTGCAGCAGAAGGCACGGAAGAGTGACAAGCTTAAATCTTACATCAATGGATCTACAAGGTACGTACTACACCTAAAGAAATTGATTTATTCTCATTTCTATTAGCAACAAAAAGTTCTATAGCTTTATCCTTGATGAAATGGGTAGTTTGTTAAAACTCAGTTGAACTATCAATAAATGATTTGTTAATGGTAAATGCCAACATATATAAAGTAAATGTGAAGGGGATGTTTTGTGGGTGTATCATGTATGCATTCGGTGTGGGTTGCGGAAGATTGACGTGAATACAAAACAATATTGAACATGATTCAACTTTTTTTTTCCTTCATAATATATATTTTCTAATACTACGTACGAAAGCCTTCGTATCACCTAGCATTTTCTTTATAGGAAGTCTACTGCATTGTCATGCATTTTCTCTCATTCTCTAATTGTATTAGGTAAATTAATGTCTACCCATATATAGTAAATGTGAAGGGGATGTTGTTACAGAAAATTTGTTAAACAGTAAACTAAACAAAGCAGTGTCCTTAAGTAGATTTACGAAGCTTAAGCAAAGCGTTGTCCTTAAGTTAACAAAGCTTAAGCAAGGATAGGCAAATAGGCAAAAAACAACGCCTTGGGCCGGGGCCTGTGTTGAACACAGTGTCCTTAAAGCAATATTCGCCCCCTCACCGAAGTAACTCGAACGCTTGCTTCCCAAGATACAAATGCTTGAATCGCAAGAATCGAGCAATCGAATTGAGAATGTCTTTGAAACGGAATCACCAAGCGCGATCGGAGATGATGGGAATGAGAATGCAGAGAGATTTTGTGGAGTAAGAATTGTTGTGTTTTGGACTGAAGATTGTTGTTGTATATATAGGCAAGGAGGAGCCTTATGCATTCAGTACAGACTGCCTTTACTCCAGACGTTTTGGGGTTACAAAATAAATAGATATCAGTTTTGGAGTTACGTTTTAAATGAAAAAATGTAAAACTAAATTCCAAAACGTAGCTTGCACTTTGTGGCCAATTTTTGGTTCATTCGGTCCGACATTCGTGTGCGCAGGTCGCGCCCGCACACAAGTTCAAGGCTCGAAGGCCAAGTCGGTCCAAAATTTGCACCCCCCTGCGGGCGCGTAGGCCATGGAGGAGTCTCTATGCAACAAATGGTTACACCTTACATATTGTTAACCATATATAAATTGGTCCACAATCTCGTTTTTATCCGATGTGGGACAACTATTTAAGTTTTCCACACATTTTCATATTTTATCCATTTTCCAATGTGGGATAGAATATTTATAGTTTCCATAAATTTCCACTTTTCTATTTCTAATCAATGTGGATTGCAATCCCAATCCCTTTTAAGGCTCTTCTCCCAATCCCAATTCTCAAGCAATATGGGATTCAATTTCACATTCATTAGTGAAAATCTATTTGCCACCAATATATTTTCCAACAATCCCCCACATGAATGGAAATTGACAGAGACACGGAATACTTGGTGATAAAGTTCCATATTTGAAACCTGCATAGGATAGGTAGGATTTACCTTTGAACCTTCCCGTGTTAAAGTACATTTACTATACTAGCTTATTAGTAGACACGACGTCTTTGAACTATTCTGCCTTTTGTGTAAACGATGATGTACCTCACACAGGATTCTTCCTAACACATTTCAGTTCTCATTGGTATGTTCATTTGTGGCCATGAACATATGCCTGGTTCAGTGAGAGTTATTAAGAATTGAACCTCACAATTCCCTTCGAAGCGGCTCCACTTCTCTCTCATATAGGCGATTTCTTAATTAAGAGTAACCCCCATTACTCTGCTCGGATTTCCGACGCATAAGAATCATTAAAAGCCTATTGTTTATCCTTTTTCCACGGGCATCACTGTTATTACAGGAATGGACAGGAGTTAACCCCCACAGTGATCCTATTAAGTATTTGTAATTAGGTTTTCTCATTGAACCTAGATATTGGGATCTCCAGTCAGTTAGGTTGAGTTTCTATTACAATAACTTATTCTTTTAGAGGCTTAAGTCCCATTCCTCTAGATGAATTTGCAACTAACTCTCTATTTAACCCTTTGGTTAGTGGATCCGCAATGTTATCTTTAGACTTTACATAGTCAATAGAGATAACTCTAGTTGAGAGTAACTGTCTTATGGTATTATGCCTACGACGTATGTGTCTAGACTTACCATTGTACATGTTGCTTTGTGCCCTTCCAATCGCAGATTGACTATCACAATGTATGCAAATTGCTGGCACAGGTTTTGACCATCTTGGAATATCCTCTAAGAAATTGCGTAGTCATTCAGCCTCTTCACCACATTTATCCAGAGCTATAAACTCAGATTCCATGGTAGATCTAGCAATAACTGTTTGTTTAGAGGATTTCCACGATATCCCAAGGTGAATACAAATCCACTGGTAGACTTTGAGTCCTTAATATCAGATATCCAATTAGCGTCGGTATATCCTTCAATAACTACGAGATATTTAGTATAGTGCAGTCCATAATCACGAGTATATCTCAAGTATCTCAAGATTTTACTATTCTTTTCCGAAGGGTCGACCACGGATTACTGGTATATCTACTCAGTTTGCTAACTGCGTAAGCTATATCTGGTCTTGTACAACTCATTAAATATATAAGACTTCTGATTATTCTAGAGTACTCAACTTGAGAAATACCATTGTCTCTATTTTTCGATAGATGTTGACTTGTATCTATCGGTGTCCTAGCCACGCCAGTATCATCATTATTGAATTTTTCCAAAATTTTGTACACATAATGTGACTAACTTAGAACGAGTCCATCGAATGTTCTTGAAATTTTAACTCCAAGAATCACATCAGCTAAACCCATATCCTTCATGTCGAATTTTGAATTCAACATATTTTTAGTAGATTTAATCATCTTATCGTTGCTACCAACGATGAGCATGTCGTCAACATAAAGACATAAAATGACATAACCATGTTCTGTGTCTTTGATGTAAACGCATTTGTCACATTCATTGATTTTAAATCTACTTTTTATCATGGCATTGTCAAATTTTGCATGCCACTCTTTTGGTGCTTGTTTTAAGCTATATAATGACTTCACCAATTTACACATCTTATTTTCTTGTAAGTTGTTCCATGTAAATTTCTTCTTCTAAATCTCCATTTAGAAAAGCAGTTTTGACATTTATTTGATGTACTTCGAGATTGTACAAAGCTGCAATCACTAATATCATCCGAATGGAAGTTATTCTCGTTACCAGAGAATAAGTGTCAAAGCAGTCAAGGCCTTCTCGTTGCTTGTAGCCTTTAATTACAAGTCTGGCCTTGTACTTATCAATAGTTCCATCTGCTTTTATTTTCCTTTTGAAAATCCATTTGTAGCCTAGTGGTTTGCTTCCCGGGGGAAGATCTACTAGCTCCCATGTATGGTTTTGCAAAATGGAATCTATTTCATTTTTAATGGCCTCTTTGCATTGAAGTCCTTCTGAAGAGTTTACAGCTTCTTTGAAGCTTTGAGGTTCAGTTTCTAGTATATAAGTTAGAAAATCAGGACCATAAGATTTTTCTGTCCTTTCTCGTTTGCTACGTCTTGGTTCAATCTCAACTTCCTCTTCTACTTCTTGATCCTGACTATTCTCAATCATAGTCTCATATGTCCATTTAGAAGAGCTCGCTTCTTCTTTGGACTTGTATAGAAATACATGTTCAAAGAATGATGCATTTCTTGATTTCATTATCGTATTTTTGTGAATATCAGAAATTTTTGAATCATACACAAGAAATCGATAAGCACTACTGTTATGTGCATATCCGATAAATATACAATCAACAGTTTTTGGTCCTATTTTCACCTTCTTTGGTGTAGGCACCGCCACTTTGACAAGACTCCCCCACACTCGAAGTATTTGTAGGATGGCTTTCTTCCTTTCAATAACTAGTAGGAGCTCTTATCTTCTTTCTTCCGGGGCACCTTATTTAAAAGGTAATTAGTTGATAACACAGCTTTCTCCCCACATGTTCTGAGTTCTGAGGTAATCCATAACTTAACAACATTGCATTTATCATTTCTTTCAATGTTCTATTTTTTCGCTTCGGCAACACCATTTTGCTTTGAGGTGAATAAGTCTTTCATTGTTTCATGTTTAATTTTGTGTTGTGCATGAATTCAAAGAAATGGTGATTTATATTCACCACCTCTATCACTTCTCAACACTTTGATCTTCTTGTTGAGTTGATTTTCAATTTCATTTTTATAGAGAACAAATTTCGCTATAGCTTCGTCTTTACTTTTAAGCAAATACACAAAACAATATTTTGTACTATCGTCAATAAAAGTAATAAAATATTTGTTGCCTCCCCTTGTTTGTACATATTTTAAATCACATACATCGGTGTGAATTAAATCAAGTGGTTCAGTTTTTCTTTGAACAGATTGAAATGATGACCTTGTCAATTTTGCTTCAACACAAGTTTAACACTTATGTTTATTATCAATTTGAATGTAGGTATGCAATTCAAGTTAATTAGTCTACGCAAAGTGTCGTAATTAATATGTCCTAGTCTACCATGCCAAAAATTGGAAGACTCAAGCAAGTAAACAGAAGAGTTTTTCATTTTATTCATTTTTGGCTTAATAGCCATAACATTGAGCTTAAAGAGCCCATCACTTACATAACACTTTCCTACAAACATTCCAGACTTAGACAATATAACTTTGTCTGACTCAAACACTATACGAAATCCATGCTTGTTCAACAGCGAGCCAGACACCAAATTCTTGTCAATTTCTGGCACATAGAGCACGTTGTTTAGAGTCAGCTCTTTTCCAGACGTCATCTTTAGAACCACCTTTCCATGGCCCTTGATTTCAGAGGTTGCTGAATTTTCTATATACAGCTTTTCTCCATCTGCTTCTTCAAAACCACTAAACATCTCCTTGTCGGAGCAAACATGTCGGGTGGCACCGGTGTCTATCCACCATTCTCTCGAATTTGAACCCACCAGGTTCACTTCAGAAATGATAGCTGCAAGGTTCATGACGGATGTATCTTCCAGAATACGCCATTTCTAGCTTTGAGAACACTCAATAAAAATGGCAGGAAAGAACCAATTCAATTGGAAAACCACAAAGTAAAGCCACCAAGCCAAAGACGTGGACGTGGGGTGGGTGGGTAGTTTTAGGATGGCTGGACTATTTTTCCCTGTTTTCTTTTGTTTAGGTTAGATATAATATATATAAACAAATAGGATAGAGTTTTACTTATAGTAAGTTAAACTCTAGTAGATGACCACTACCTTTAAATACATAGATAAAGACGGTTCAAACTCGATTACTTGAACAACTACAATTGATTAAACTTCAAAAGTGACCGTTATCCAAACCAACCAAACAACCACGATTCTCCAATTTGAACGGGTTAATAACTCGATACACTAGTGTGAGATTAATTTGGGTCGTACATTTCATTTAAGGTACAAGTCTAATTATATACGAATAATTTCCCATCACTGCCTTGGAGATTGTTTGATACAATATACCTAACACAATCAATGTCCATTTTAATAATTTTATACAATATCTACGATAAATCACTTTTGTTTATCAAATGTTTAAATGCTGCTTTTGAAATATACAACAATTTTACACAAGAATTTATTAAACATTTATATGATTTTTCCCAAAGCTATTCACACCAAAAATTGATTTACATTTCAATTTTTAAATATATTAAAATGCATTGAATTGACAGGCGGTCTTCCAAATGAAATTGGAAACTTAACCACACTTCAAACTTTATATTTGGATGGCAATGGCTTGACAGGTAAATACTATTTACGTCTTAGCTTTTTAATCCAATTTTAGTGTCTTAACAAACAACATATTACAGGTACTATTCCATATTCAATTGGAAGTTTATCAAATTTGGGGATATTAAATATTGGTAATAACAGTTTTCATGGTCACATCCCACGAGATTTGGGACAACTATCAAGTTTAACAGTATTGAGTTTGTACTGTAATGAACTCAACGGCGAAATACCCGAATCTATCTACAATCTCTCCAAGTTAAGATTCTTTAAGCTAGCAAATAATCGTATCTCTGGCAATCTTCCATCATCAATGGGCAATGTGCTACCCGATCTGGAACTAGTCCCGCTTCATAATAATCAATTCAGCGGAGAAATTCCTATCTCGATTTCGAATTTATCTCAACTTCAAAATTGAATCTTAATACCAACTTATTCACTGGACGAGTACCCACAAATCTCGGGACTCTACAAAAACTCGAGATTCTGGACATATATGATAATCATCTGACAAATGATCCTTCAATGTTGGAATTGGATTTCCTTATTTCGTTAAGAAATTGTAGTAAGTTGAAGACCATACGAATTGGAAAAAATAGTTTTGATGGAAGGCTACCGAAATCCTTGGCCTTGGGTGGTAACTTGTCACAATCTCTTGAAACGTTGGAGGCTAGTTCTTGTGGCATCAAAGGCATCATACCCAATGAAATTGCTAATCTCAGCAATTTAATGTGGTTAGAAATTGGAGGTAATGACTTGGAAGGAGAAATTCCCGGTGCATTGAGTCGATTGAACAAGTTGCAAAAGCTGATAATTAATAACAGTAAACTAAAGGGGTCGATTCCTGTCATCCTTTGCGACTTGGGACGTCTGTATGAACTAAATTTGGCGAATAATCAGCTCTCTCAACAGCTACCGAGGTGCTTAGGAAACATTAGTTCATTACAAAGAATTTATTTAGGTCACAACGAATTGACTTCTGTTGAACTATCAGCATTATGGAGAAACAAGAATCTTCAAATTGTTGACTTGTCTTATAATAATCTTAATGGTTCTCTGGGTTCAGAAATTGGCAGTGTGCAGGGGATGCAAGTGTTAAATCTATCAGGAAATCAATTCTCAGGTGATATTCCAAACACTATTGGAAGACTTGAGCATTTGGAAAAACTAATATTTTCAAGCAATAACTTGCATGGGTATATACCGGAGTCGTTTTCAGAATTGGTAGAATTGCAATATTTGGATCTATCTCACAATAATCTCTCTGGTGCAATCCCCAAGTCATTGGAGAAACTTCCGAACCTTGTGTATTTCAACGTTTCGTTTAATCGACTTAGTGGTGAAATTCCAAACGAAGGGCTTTTTAAGAACTTAACGGCAGATTCTTTCATAGGCAATAAAGAATTATGTGGAGCATCTCGATTTAAGGTAATGCAGTGCAAAGCTAGATCATCAAGCAAGACTAGAGCTTGGAAATATATTTTACCATCAATTGCCTTTATAATATGCCTTGCCATTATAGTCGTTTGGTTAATGAGACATCGAAATAGAAATACAACTCTTACATCTCAGTCTAGTTCCCTCGTCACTGTGAAGAGGATTTCATATTATGATATTCTTAAGTCTACCAGTAACTTTGACGACAAGAATTTGATTGGCAGAGGTAGTATTGGTACAGTATACAAAGGAACATTTTCCAATGGAATGATTGCTGCTATTAAGGTTTTCAATTTAGACTTGGAAAGTGCAAACCATAGCTTTGATACTGAATGCAACATACTTTTTGCAACATTCGTCACAGAAATCTTGTCAAGGTAATAAGCAGTTGTTCTAACCTTGATCTTAAAGCCTTGGTGCTCGATTACATGTCTAAAGGAAACTTTAGTAGTTGGTTGTACTCTTCCAACTATTGCCTAAATATGGATCAGAGACTGGAAATAATGATAGATTTGGCGTCTGCAATGGAATATCTACATCATGGGCATCCTTTCCCAGTGGTCCATTGTGATTTGAAGCCGAGCAACATACTTCTAGACCAAGATATGGTTGCCCATGTTGCAGACTTTGGAATTTCCAAACTCTTGACACAAGACCAGATAATTTTACATACAAAAAACTTTGGGTACCATTGGGTATATGGCACCAGGTAAAAGGTTTAATCAAGTTTTAATATAACGTGTTAAATGTTATTCACATAAATGTCTTGCTAACATTAATTTTTGCTCACATATTCCAATTCCACTAGAGTATGGATCAACAGGAATGATATCGACAATGGCAGATGTTTATAGCTATGGAATTCTTTTGATGGAAACATTTACTGAAAAAGAAGCCCACAGATGATATGTTTGCTGGAGAGTTAAATTTGAGGAGATGGTTGCTTGAATTATACCCTGATGCAATAGTTCAGGTAATGGATGTGGATCTAGTGGATGGAGTTGAAGAGAACATTAAAGCTAAAGAGAGCTGCTTCAGATCAATCATGGGACTAGCACTAGAATGCACGGCTGATTTGCCCGAGGAGAGGCTCAGTATGGAAAATGTACTAATAAGACTCAAGAAGATCAAGATGGAATTTCTTTCTAACGTTACCGAGGAAGAATGAGACGAAGAGGTTCGTTTTCTGTCACTAATAACGCTTTTTATGTTGGAATTGCAGAATGTTTGATACTCATTCAGAAGATTAATTCACAGTTCCGCTTCCATTGCTGTGGTGCAGTGCGTCGTAGCTGCAATGTAAAAACAATTCTTAATAAGTAACTTCACAAACACAAAAATGTGTGTTGATTCATTTTGACTTCTTTCAATCTGTCAAATTTTATTCGATATAATCAACAATGTTTGCAACTCTATCATTTGTCTTTATTTAAAGTAAGGGTTAAATTTGTTTTTACACGATACTAACAGATTTTTTGGATAGAAACTGCCACGGTCAACTGCCGCTAATTAATCCAAGTTTAAGGATTCATTTATCACAAAAAGGGTTGGCGACGAGATTGCAATAAGGTCTAAAGGTTGGTGACAGTGGCTCTAATTTACCCTAATTAATATTCTTGTGAAAATATATTTGGAAGAATTTGATAATGACTTTTTCATTTTTATTTTTGAAAGAAAGTAACTTCCCTGCATTTCAAGTAATTTCAAAAAGTAATTTCTTACAAGAGAACAAGCTCTAAGTCAAAATCAGACACAAGAAAAATTAAAACTATCATAATTCAAGCCATTTGTTGGATCGCCACCATTCCTTATCAAAAATTATAGTTTCTTGAAAAATTTCTTTGAAGTAGTTCACCCCCAGATAGTAGGTAACAAAAGTTATGAAAGTTGTTCCCAGATAGAACAACTTATAACTCAAGATTTTTCAAATGGTTCAACAAACCAACCAATGGTTTATGAAGAAATTTTCAGACTTAATACACACAACATAGCGTAATCACAAGAAACTCCTAAGTAGCTTCATAAAACCAAAACGTGCCTCACATAGGTTCAAAACTCCTAAGTAGCTTCATAAAGGTCATGAGTACTCATCTTAACAAGATTAACCTTTTAGTAAAGAACATTATTTCTTAATATAGTATCAGAGTACATAATACTCAAACGAGCCATTTGATCAGTCTAAAGCTCAATATGAGCATTTGAATTTCAAGATTCGTTAAGCATAAAATACTAACCCTGCATATAGGCTTTGGGTCAATCCGCTTAATAAAGTTAACCAGTTCGTTTGAGTACACCAATCTTGAAATCCGATAATTTATTGGGGCTTTAGAAGGATCGAATAGCTCGTTTGAGCTGAATGCTCTCGAATATCATAATGAAACTTGGAGTTCTATTTTAAAATGTCAACTTTATTAAAAAAAGTAGTACAAACCCTTATACATTTCTTATTATTTTTATACTTAACCTATATGAGATTTTAGATAGTATATATAACAAAATTTTCCTTTTACCTTGTTTATTGGTTTTAGTCTTTTAGATTGACTATATTTTGTGGGCTGCACAATGGTCTTCTTCTTTTTCTCCTCCTAAATTTTTTGGCCTTCAACCACTTCTAAAAAAGTTCATTATAATATATGGAGAATGATCTAATGCCCCTAGTAGGTCAAATAAAAAGTGCCCACTGGACAAGTGTCCAGTGGTCATTGGAAGAGTGTTTGACTTGTTTGTCAAACACTTTTCATCCTCCAATGCTCACTGGACAAGTGTCCAGTGGGCACTTCTTATTTGGCCATGGTCTCTTATAATTATGGGGCCTTGTGCAATCGCACCTCTTGCACGATTTCGAGACCCGACCTTGATATTGAAAAAGAACTTTAATCGTCTCCTAAAGCTCATTATGCTCCAATTTTGGAATATAATTGATACCCATTACTTGTCCAGTTGGCACTTCTTATTTGGCCATGGTCTCCTATAATTATGGGGCCTTGTGCAGTCGCACCTCTTGCACGGTTTCAAGGCCGACCTTGATATTGAAAAAGAACTTTAATCGTCTCCTAAAGCTCATTATGCTCCAATTTCGAATATAATTGATACCCATTCATAATATTTAATCCTAGTTTGGTTTCCAATGCTGTAGCTGCATTGTAAACTCGAAAATTGTACTCTGAAGTAATAATTTTTAATAAATAATTTACAAAGTTAGTGTAATATTTAATGAAGCATCATTGGTATATATATGGTCAATATATTGTTTGTACTCCTCCGTCCCACAAAAGATAGATCCATTTTCCTTATTTATCCGTCCAAATTATAAAAAAAACTTACTTTATATAGGATATATTAAATTTTTATTTTTCCTAATATACCCTTATTTAATTTACCTTGTTATCAACCAAAATATCTCTCTAAATTTAAACTTTCATTTATTTTTTTCTTTTTCCCAATGTAATTCTCTCTATTTATATAACTTTCTCTCTAAACCTTCATTTATGTTTTTTTTCCTTGTAACTCTCTCTCACTCTCTCTCTCTCTCTCTCTCTCTCTCTCTCTCTCTATATATATATATATATATATATATCTATATCTATCTTTTTATTTCTATTTAATTTAAATAGGGGTATAATGGGAAAATTGTGTAAAATTTTTATAATTTCAATTACATTAAATGAGTTTTCTCTTAATCGTGATGGAAAAAAAAGTGGGTCTGGATCTTTTGGGGACGGGGTTCATATGTTTTGGATATGGTTCAATACAACATAAAAATCTAGACTTGATTTTTAGAAAATCAAGGAATTTGAACTAGACAAAATTTGAATTGCTACAATCTCACAATACATTAAGCAATACTTAATTGGACTAGAAAACAGTTTTATATAAACTCCCCAAATATGTAATCTAATGACTAATTGTAACAACAATTCAATCTACCATCAAGATTAAATCTACACAGAACCATAATCATTAAAACATAATTCTTAATTAAAGAGATTTACTTAATTTCTCAAAATAATTTTACAAGACTAGTAACAAATGCAGAGAAAACACTTGGAAAGATACCACGTGTCTTATAATTTAAACATGTATCCAATCTATAAGAAGTTGAAATACATACAAACATTGTGTACGAATCACAAATCAAATTGTAATCGCGTTCTGTCAAAGGTTTGGTGAAAAAAAAAAAAAAAAATACGGGGATATTAACAAGACGGTCAAGACGAAAACAAGTTTTAACTCTGTCTCATTTTTATCAATTCCCATATTTAATGTTTCGTCTTGATAGTGATGCAACGTGAAGCGTTACGATTAACGAACACGAGATCGAGTTTTGTTGATTTGAAATGAATATTGCAATACGGTCACCTTTTAATGGGGGTGGGGTGGGGGTGGGGTGGCGTGGGGGTGATGAAGTGGGTTTGGTTTTTTTTTTTTTTTTTTTAATTAATTTGAATAGAAAATAAAAAAGTTTAAGATTTATTTGTACTTTTGAAAAGGTTAGAGGTCAAATCGTAAGTTTTCCATTGTATTTTTTTTCTATCATTTTAATTTATTTAAGTCAAGAGAAAAATTGTCAAAATAGTTACTTGAGACCATCTGTATGAATAAATAGAAGGATGAAGATGATATTATTAAAAAAATTGAAATTATTACAAAATGAAAGAACGAAACGATTAGTGTAATTAACCCTTTAATTTGTTGTTTATGGAAATGTCAAAAAATTAAGCATCGAAGACTAGTTGATTCACGCAAAAATATAATAGATCAAAATTGGAGAACCATCCCATGACATACAGTGCGGCTGCTTATAAAAGAAAACCTAATGCAAAGATCTAATACAAAATTGCACATTGGTCCCTAAGTTCCTCTCAAAATATTAAAGGCACCTAAAACTTAAGCAATAAGAACATAACAAAATATTAATAGTAAAATGACATAAAATAAATTAAAGCCATATTAATCTTCATCATTCTCCTCATATGGAAGATGATTCCTCCTCAAATCATAACATTGTTCTTCATCCGATATCTCGTAATGACGGTAATCCACTGGATAAATCCACATGACACGTATAAGAAAATTCTTCAAACAAAGATCGAACTATCACGAGCATCTCAGAATCCATTGAAACCTGACTCTTGCCTGCCACTTAGAGCCAACCTGAATCAATAAATTCATGCAAGGCTTGAATGATTGTGAAGTACTCCCCTTCCTCATCCAATAACAATTTGTACGGTGTAATCCCCAGGTCATTAGAGAGACTTAAGAACCTTGTGTATTTCAATGATTCGTTCAATGAACTTAGTGGTGAAATCCCAAATGAAGGGCTTTTTAAGAACTTAATGGCAGATTATTTCAATAGGCAATAACGAATTATGTGGAGCATCTCAATTTAAGGTAATGCAGGGCAAAGCTAATACAACTAGATCATCAAGCAAGACTAGACTTGGTAATAAGCATTGACATTGTTGTCGTTTGGTTAATGAGACGTCCCAAGAAATACATGCTACCAGGTTGTAATGAAGAAAAGTGAACAAGGGGATAAATAGCTCATTGGAACCATGAAAACTTAACAAGGGATACAGTACTATGAAAACTAAACCACCATGAGGAACCCAACAAGGGATACAGAACTATGAAAACTTACGACTCTTGGAATCCATCAAAGAGATACAGATTTAAGAAGAAAACGTTAGACACCACTCAATAAACTTAATATTTAGATTTAAATTCAAGCATGCCTTCAAGTGTTACATAGGGTAACTTATATAGTACTCTCTCAGTCCCACAAAGATATGCTCATTTTTTTCCCCACACATTAAGAAATCTCATTTAATGTAATTAAAATTATAATTTTTCACACACTTTTCCTATTATACCCCCATTTAATATTAGTCATTCATGAATTTAATAAATTTAAATGTTAATTAAGTTACAACTAGAATGCAAATGAAACTGAATTGCATTACATTGAAACAATAATGAAATTTAATTGTTGACTTTGTTATTG
Source organism: Forsythia suspensa (assembly GCA_023638005.1). NCBI lineage: Eukaryota > Viridiplantae > Streptophyta > Magnoliopsida > Lamiales > Oleaceae > Forsythia > Forsythia suspensa. The sequence goes on from CM042663.1 coordinate 1,631,999, forward strand.
GAGGATAGGTGTTTTCTAGGCAATGTGGAATTTATTGATTGCCTACTTGAGTAAATGTGTAAATAAATTTATGTATTTTCCCATTAGAATAGTAATATGTTAAGTTTATTTTGGTTGATAACAATGTAAATTAAATAAGAGAATATTGGGAAAAAGAAAAATTTAATACACCCTCTATAAAGTAAGCGACATATAATTTAGGACAAATAAATAAGGAAAACGAGCATATCTTTGTAGGACGGAGGGAGTAGTAAGTTGGAACAACCCTCCAAGCATAGGTAATATTTTCAAGACAAAAATAAATGAAAATAGAGAAATTCTAAGTGACAAATTCGTTCATACAACTTTCAAAAAAAAAAAAAAAAAAGTATTATAGGAACCTTGAATTCACTACAAGAAAAAGGAGCTATAGGGACGACACCAAATTCGTCTCTATATATAGCATATATAGGGACGACAATAAAATGTCGTCTCTAAAGATTGTAATAGATATAGAAAGGACAAAAGTCGTTTCAACACATTTATTTGTCGTTCCTATAGGTCCAGCATCTATAGAAACGACTTATTTGTTGTCCCTATAGGTCCATAATCTATAGAGATGACTTATTTGTCGTCCCTATAGATGCTGGACCTATAGAGACGACTTATTTTTCGTCCCTATAGAGTACATAAGAAATAAAGTCGATTAATATCGTCTTTATAGCCTAAAAAATTCGTCCCCGTAGGTCATAAGAAATGGCGTCAATTTTTTCCGCTTTGTAAGCTATTGGGACGACTAAAGTTGTCCTAATAGTGCTAAAGTACGTTCCTACAGGTCCAGAATCTATAGGGACGACTTATTTGTCGTCCCTATAGGCCCAGAATCTATAGAGATGACTTATTTGTCGTCCCTATAGGTCCGAGAATCTATAGAGACGACTTATTTGTCGCCCCTATAGAGTATATACCTATAGCAACAACGCAGAGAATATCGCCTCTAAAGAAATAAAGTCGACTAATATCGTCCTTATAGCCTAAAAAATTCATCCCCATAGGTCATAAGAAATGGCGCCAATTTTTCCCGCTTTGTAAGCTACTGGGACGACTAAAGTCATCCTTATAGTGTTAAATTACGTTCCTACAGGTCCAGAATCTATAGGGACGACTTATTTGTCGTCCCTATAGTGACATACCTGTAGAGACGACGGAGTATGTCGTCCCTACAGAATCAAAGGCGACTATTGTCGTCTCTATAACTTAAATATTCGTCCCTGTAAGTCATAATACCCTCAGCATATTGGCGGGATTTTCTCGCCCATTTCTAGCAATTGGGACGACATTATGTCGTCCCAATAGATGTTCTAGCAATTGGGACGACATTATGTCGTCCCAATAGCTCCATCTACAAATTCCCATCGAAGCAATATTTCTTCAAATTCTCTTTCAAGCTTAGTCCACAAATTCTACACGCTTTGAATCTCTCTCTATGCAGGTCCCCAGCTTAAATGTCTTAGTTGCGATCTTCAAGAGATCCTTGGTCACCAAATTTACGTATTTCACTTATATATTTAAGATTTAGTTTTATGTTTTATGTTTTATTTTATTTTCACAATACATTGCACTATCATAAACCTTAGAATGCCATTTGAAGATTAGTTTATTAAGCACACACAACCTCATTTTGGGTTGTTTGATGTTTACAAACTAATCTTTGAATTGTCATGTTTCTACGATTTGACATTGATTTGTAAGTTACGAGTTGTGTTATCATACATTTTTCTATGATTGCCTCAACTATCGCATATGATTTTTGGTATTGTCTCCATTTTATTCTTCTAAAAGTGGATCATGTTTAAAATAGTGCGCGCTTTTCGGAGAATAGAAGGGAGATGTCATTAAAATTTACACGTGAAACATAGGCAATCATAGAAAAAATTAACACAACTCGTAAATTACAAATCAATGTCGAATGGCTAGGGCCCACACCCTAAATTAGTATTGGGTGACAAGGAGTTAAGACATTCTCACACCACTTGTATACTGCACTTAATTATTGTTATTTTTTTGGTGTTGCAGCAACTCTAAAGTGGAAATGGAAATCGATAAGAGTTGGATAAAGTTGAATAGAAGACGGGCAAAGTCTGCAGAGTTTTGGCATGGTCTGAAAGCGTTCATAAATATGGCGAGGCCATTAGAAAATGATAGGGGGATGATTCAATGTCCATGCAAAAGATGTATAAACATGATGATGCAATTGGTAGATGATGTTGAGTCTCACATATTTCGTCACGGTTTTTACGAGAACTACGAGCGGTGGATTTATCACGGGGAGAGTGAGGAAGGGCCTGTGAACATGCAAGGACAGAACGAATGGCGAATGTTCTTACCGATGTGGTCGGGGATGACTCAACTGCTGGCAAATCTTCTGATTTAGGTTACAACGCTTTGTTCGATGCTCTGCATTCAGAGTTGTATCCAGGAGTATCTTCTTACTCGTCCCTAAACTTTTTAACTAAGTTGATGTATTTGAAGGTGGTCAATAAGTGGACAAATAAATCTGTATATTTTTAAAAGCATTTAGTAATGGTGCATAATTTTTTTATGAATAATCAATTGTCCGGCAAATAAAATGCCATCATCTACCTGGGTTTTGAGATGCCTACTGTTGTTGGAATTTTGAATCCAATTCAATCAACATTTATAAGCATGTGCATTGTCCTATAATATGATTACCCCATCCATTTTGGCTGAGTGAGAAGTATGCACAAGTGATGAAGAAAATTAGCTATAGCAATAGTCATAAGATGTCATGTCCCAAGACCTTCTAATGGATGACAAGTTTCCCTTTTCAATAGGGAGCTTCAAGCTTACTATTTTGCATTGGTGGACCTTATGGTCATGGACGGCAGTTGAGACGTAGGGCTGATGTATCAATCAAATTGTCATCTTTGGTCTTGAATCATTGAATTGCCTTAGTTGTACTCATTGAGCAGCTTTACAGGTAAGAAATATGTTTGATTCAAACTTGAAATTGAGTTTCATGAATTAAATATGCTTGTCCATCAATTTAATTTTTTTTTTTTTTTTAGTCTTGATACTTTGACTTTTTGGTGTTGGGAGGAGAGGATGAGAACTGCTATAGGACATTGAAGGAAACATTACAAAAATCTTTTCCTCAAACTTTTTTTATCAATGAAACTCAAATTAATTTCTCAAAGAAATATGTTAAAATATACTTTAACACCGAAACCAACTTTCTAATCTTTCTTTTGTAATACCCATCGAAAAAGAACTTGCACCAACATAATTACAAAGTTAAGGAGGCACAATCTTGTTGTCTGCGAGTATATTTAGAGAGTAGTTCCATTTCTCCTAAAGTTTCAATAGAAGATATTAGAATGAATGTACGTGCATAGTTTTTGAAAGACAAATACCTTTTGTTGTTTGACATTATGTGAAAAAAGATTTTTGAAGATGTCAACATCTCATATTTATGAGTTGCCATGGTAGCAAGGTGATTTCAAAACTGCCTTCAAGTCATACAGTAATTTCTTACCAACATTTTTATTTTATTGAGTAGGGAAAGGGCAAAATGAAGGGTAGCTTCAAACAGCAAAAGGTTTGTGAGAGACAGAATATTGATGATGTAGATGACAAAATCAGCCATTTACCTTATTGTATTCTACATCATATTCTTTCATTTCATTTCTTTTGTTTTTGCCTCTTTCTCTACGTAGGAATGTCATACTTGAAAATGTTTTTGTCCATTTATGCACTGTATTTGGACTGAATTTTTTATGTCTGTCTTAATCTTATTGGTACTAATTAATGCTTGGTTAATTAGGACTAATTTAAGCTAAGGACGTAATACAATGGCTGATGTATTAAACCATGGAGGGGATGGTGGAGATGAGCCTCCACATCAACATGCAAATAGGCTACAAGCGGACTGCGAGACAGGTAAGATAATTTTTTTGGGAAAACATAGTGTGTAGTCAAAGTGATTTACATATTAAACCATTTTTTTTGTGAATTCGTAGCGCCTGCGGCTAAAAAACGGGGCCCTTCTAGATCGTTACATCTTGTTAAACTATTCCGATCCTAACGGAAAAAACCCTCCCATAGATTTTGATACAAAAGAGGGACATATTTACCTACGGGAGAGAACCAAAATACTTATCAAGAGTTGTAGGGACACGTGTGAGACAATTTGTGCACCCTACTTGATAGATGGGCGAATGTTCCAGAGGAACAAAAAGCCCGTGTCACGGGTCATGATAACGTAAGTGAATTAGTCATCATTTTATACCTTAAGTACTTTTAATAAAGTCTAACTTCAATAACTTAAACAAGATTGATTTACAGCGGCCCGACGATATCGTCAGTACAAGGCCAATGTGAATGTATACATAAGAGATAAAGGTACTGCCGTACCTTACCGTGGCCTGACGGTGGACGTATGGGAAAAGTGCATAGAGCGCTCATCGAGTAAAAAATTTAAGGTAAGCACAATTCATTTAATTTAATTAAATGAATTTTCATTAAATATTAATATTAACATTGTATTCATTTCAATTAATTTTTATAGGATATTTCAATGACGAACAAAGTGAACAGGGGAAAAATAAATTATACTAGCTCGCAGATGTCAAAACTATAGTTGCTACAGCGTTTCGATATGGTAACATATATTATTTTTCATCTATAATTTCATTTTCAAATTATGGAATACGCAAGATTATGTACGTAAAAGTTAATACAAAGTGATGTATTGCTGTTAATTTTTTGAGTTTCACATTCAATTGACAAATATTTTAAATTTGATTATTTAAGGAAAAATGGTGGAGGAACGGGAAGAGCAAACGCAGCAAGCTAGCTCAAGCGGCGTGATAGTTAACGAGCACGACGTTGTTCTTAAGGTCCTGGGAGAGAGGAGGGGACACCGACAGCGCAGCTTGAGACGGGTTACGAGGGGCACTTTCCGCTCTCACTTGTCCACTACGACATTGCAGGACCAACACAGTTCCAAATAATCTACTCGAGCAACCAATTCATTGAAGTCCAAAATAGAGACATACATGCATCAAATGAATGAATTTATCACACCTTTAACGAGTAATCTGCAATCATCATGCCAGAATTCACCGCCGACATCGCGCCGCCGCCTCCCACATCGCCTATGCATGAAGAAGAGTTAGATTCTTTGAACGACGAAGATTATTTATCTGATCTTTAGTCTTCATCTGTCTATCTATTTTTAGTTGCACATACTTTTGTTTTGTACATTATGGTTATTTTGTGTTGGAAGTTTTTTTTTTTTTTGTGCATAGTTTTTTAGGTTGTTTTGGTACAATTTGTTTTTGTGTACAAATATGATAATATAATTAATATTATTTCAGTTGTTTTTAAAGATTTTATTTAATGTTTCTATTAAGTCATTGATATTAAATAATTTTAATTAGTATTTAAAGTGTAATAATTACTAAAATCAATAAATTTTAAAAAAAATAATTAATATTTTTCTATAGATATTGGGACGAAAATAGTTGTCCCAATAGTTTGTCCCTGTAGATATTTTTCTATTGGGACGACAATAGTCGTCCCAATAGTTTGTTCCTGTAGATATTTTTCTATTGGGACGACAATAGTCGTCTTAATAGTTTTTTTAGACCCACTATTCAATTTGGAAATGGGACATAAAGGGACGACAAATGTCGTCCCTATAGATTCAAGATATATTGGGACGACAATTTGTTGTCTCAATAAATAAGTTGAAACGAATATTTCGACGAAAATAAAAGACGAAAATAAGGGCTATAGGGACGATAAAAGTCGTCGCTATAAATCGTGAATATATTGGTACGACTATTATCGTCTCTGTTGACTTACTAGGACGGACTTATTGGGACGATCATTAGGGACGACTATGTCGTCCCTGTAGCCCTTTAGCGACGACAATGCTATCTATAGAGACGACAAAAGTCGTCCCTATAACTCTCTTTTCTTGTAGTGGAAAAGATGCAAACTTCTTCAATTCCCGGGTAGAAAAGGCAGCTTGATAGTCTTGGTGAAAAACAACCATAACTTTCTATAGAAAAGTACAAATTGAGATCAGTAAAATGTTTTGAAATCCTAACTTGATAACTTTTCCAATGGTAATATATCTTATTTGTATGAAAATATGCTTGCATATTTCCCAGAAATTCGTAAAAAGAATGACCCCAAATATCTGCCTCTTGGAAATCAACACACCAATGAGAGGATCTTGACTTCTCTCGGTTCAAATGTTGTAATCAATGACACTCCTATGTCAATATATCTCTTACATCTCAGTCCAATAACTTTGACAACGAGAATTTAATTGACACTGGCAGTATTGATTTAGTATACAAAGGGAACATTTTCCGAGCGATGGAACAATTGCTTTTATTAAAGGTTTTAATTTAGATTTGGAAATTACAAACAAGAGGTTTGTAACTAAGCGTCACATACTGTGCAACATTCGTCACCGAAATCTTGTTAAGCTAAGTAACAGTTCCAATTGAAGGATACTCACTCAGAAGATTAAAGGTCAGTTTGGCTGCCATTGCTTTGGTGCAGTGCGTAGTAGCAGCAATATAGAACTGCAATGCATTGAAAATGTTGTGTTTAGTTCAATTTTCAATTCTGTATAATTTTATGTGAATGTGTTATTTTAGATTAATGTCGATTCATTGATTCACAAATCGATGTATGCACACTAAATATGACAAGAAAAAATTGGAGATACAAGAACATAAGATTTACGTGAAAAACCAATCTCGAAAAAACCTCTGCAAATCCACTCAGGAGCAGATACATGGGAGATTCCCCTTTGCTGGACTTTCTGCCCAAAACATAATCTTTTTTTACTATAGGATTTTTTTTTAAAAAATTTGTATAAAAAATTTGTTTTTCTCATATATTAGCTCAATCTAAAATTTTTAGCCCCCGTCTCGAATCTGCCATTGAATCCACTACTAACAAAATGAAAGCTACAAACCCTTATTGGAATTAGGAAATGACACTACATGGCTCAATTTTACCAACCCCTCGGGCTTGCGAAATTTGATCTTTCAAAGCTAGAAATGCGATGAATTTTGTGGAATCAAATAGGTTGTTATAGCACGGCAACTTGCCGAAAGGTTAAACAATTTTCTCTTGTCATTCTTGTTTATGGTGAGTAATATTCTCTTGGACAGATAGTGTTGGGAGATGAGAACAATTCATTTTTTGTCCATGAGATCTCCGTTTAGATAAAATATTAACGAGATAGAAATGATAAAATATGTAGAAAAATTGGCCATCAAAGCCAAAAATAGTCCACCATGTGAAAAATTATTACGTTCATAAAGAGTTTCTCACTCGCCCAACCTTGAAGTGTCATTACTAAATGGTACAAAAGTAAGAGTTTTCAAATCAATCCCCAATAACTTGCGTGTTTTAAACCAAAACATGTGCTACATTACTACTACTCCCTCTTTTTATTCAAACTTATCCAATAAATTATTTTTAATAGACATTATAACTAACACATTCAATCTTTCGTTTGACACAACTAATGTCAAACATGACTTTATCAAGTTTAAGTGTTTAACTAAGAGCATATCCAATACTATAATGTCAAGACACAATGTCTAGTACTTTTCTTGACAAATGGCCAAAAAGTGCTTATGTGGCACAATTAATGCTAGAAGGTATCTAGCACAATATCTACTTCTAGACATTGTTCTTGACAATATCCATAATTAATTTAATAATCTCTATTCAATCAATACATTTCTCTCTTTTTCTTTTTTCTAAAAAGTTAATAATAATTTGTCACATTTGCACAATGAACATTGTTGCATTGGAGAAGTTTTTTTATATAATATCAATATTTTTTGCCACATATACATAGTAGATATTGTTGCATTGGAGATGCTCTAACACGTTCATGCTATGAATTGCTTGATTCTAATCAATAATCTGATAGATTTTCAAGAATGCATTTTCCGGCTTGCGTAAGATAATGCTTTATTTCGTATAAATTAGATTGGAAATGATAGGTTTATCTAAAATCTTCCCTATGAATATTTGCTACAATTTTCTAAAGTAAGAGATGCTAAAAATTTGATGGAATCAAACATACATATTTATCAGGCAATATACAATGCAAAAGAAATCTAATAAAGGATATTTTTTCATTTTTTTTTTGGAAAGAAAGCAACTTCGCTACGTTCCAAGCAATTTCTATATTTACTTTAATATTACGACACTTGTCATCATTTTGACAAGAAGAGAACTTGATAATGAAATAAATATTTTTAAATCAATCCTTCGAGCAACACATACACACCTATTTAATTCAAGTATTGTCATCAACATAATATTGTGTCCCATAAAAACTTTTACATTACAACAATCTCACCATGGGAAATAATGTGTTATTGGCAATGCCTTTTTTCTTTATCTATGTGGTTGCATGTCTAGGCCGTTCCAATGATGAATCTGCACTTCTAGCCTTCAAATCTAAAATAACTTATGATCCATACAATATCTTGGCAAATAACTGGTCACGAGGAACTTCTTTTTGTAATTGGATTGGTATTAGTTGCGGCAAAGGCACAAAAGAGTAACGGGCTTAAATCTTACATCAATGGGTCTACAAGGTAAGTACTACACCTAAAGAAATTAAATTGATTTATTCTAGTTTCTTATGTAAAATATGAGAGAAAATATATGTGGATAAATAATTTTCTGTATTGATTCAAATGAATGAATTGAATTAAATAAGAGTACAAAGTATATATACTAATAGGAAAGGAATTCTACCTAAAATAGAAATATTACATACATGATATTCTACTACAAATATAAATCCACCAATAAGGTAAATAATGAATAAGGTTAAGAATAAATAAAGTAACTGAATATTTGTTAATATATCCATGTCTATTAGCAATAAAAATTTCTATAGCTTTATCCTTGATGAAATGGGTAGTTTGTGAACAATCAATAAATGATTTGTTAATGGTAAATGTCAACATATACATAGTAAATATGAAGGGGATGTTTTGTGAGTGTATCATGTATGCATTCGGTGTGGGTTGCGGAAGATTGATATGAATACAAAGCAATATTGAACACGACTCAACTACTTTTCTTCATAATATTTTCTAGTTCTACGTATGAAACCATTCGCATCACCTATCATTTTCGTTATAGAAAGTCTACTACATTGTCATGCAATTTCTCTCATTCTCTAATTGTATTAGGTAAATTAATGTCAACATATACATAGTGAATGCGAAGAGTATTAAAATTTCAGATTCCATCTTAAAAAGCCAACTTTGTTAAGAGGATGAGTCCAAGCCCTTATATAGTAGTTAATAATTCGGTATATGACCAATGTGAGATTTATTCCTTAACACGTCCTCGCAAGATGGTGACACATTTAAACACACCAATCTTGGAATCCGAATGCTCGTTTGAACTTTAGTACGAACCGAATTGTTCATTTGAGTTTAATGTGCTCTGATACCATATTAAGACTTATGGTTCCATCTTAAAAGATCAACTTTGTTAAGAGGATTAGACTAAGCCCTTGTATAGTAGTTAATATTTCGGTATATAATCGATGTAGTATTTATCTCTTTACAAAAGGGATTTTTTTGGGTTATGGGGTTGCGGAAGATCGACATGAATACAAAGCATTGAACACGACTCGACCTAATAAAATTTGAACTTTTTTTTCCCTTCAAAATATTGTCTACTACTACGTACCTTTGTATCACGTAGCATTTTCTTTATAGAAAGTCTATTGCGCATTGTCATGCACTTAAAAGTTGTTAATGTCTCTAACATTGGATTCACAGGCAGTATTGCAAATGAAATTGGAAACTTATCAGCACTACGATATATGTATTTGGATTCCAATAGCTTCACAGGTACTTACGAACTCTCACCTGAAATCGATTTCATTAAAATACATCAAAATTTGTTTGAAATATTACAATTTAATCTAAGAATATTCGAAATTTGAAAAGCTTTATAATATAAATGGATTCACAGGTAATATCCCAAATGGAATTGGAAAGCTATCTTCACTTCGTACGTTAGATTTACACTCCAATGGCTTGACAGGTACCTACTATCCCATATTCAATTCAAATACATCTAATTTTGCAGGTCTTCAAGAGTATTTCCAAATTATTGTTTGAATTATAAATTTTTAAATTTTTCATAATTTACTTCAATCAGTCAGTTTTTTTAAGATTTAAATGACTTGACAGGAAGTATTCCGAATGAAGTTGGAAACTTATTGGCAGTTCGACATTTAGATTTTCAATACAATATCTTGACAGGTACAAATTATATATTATTTGAATTTTAAAATTTTAAATATTTTACTATAATTATTCAGTATTTTTTTTTTATAATTTAAATTTAAATGACTTGACAGGAAGAATTCCCAATGAAGTTGGAAACTTATCGGCAATTCAATATTTAAATTTTCGTTTCAATATCTTGACAGGTACATATCTCCCATTTAGTTAGATGCAATTTCTAAACAATCTATGAGCTTTGTATGAGAAATTCTCGATTGTATTGTTACACATTATACTCATATATATCAAAATTGTTCAGAATCTAAACCAATTTCCTTGTTCAGCCCCACGATCCTCCTCTGTCAAAATATGAAGAAGAACAAAGAAATAAAAATAGAGAATAATAACAATAATACAAACACCAGAAATTGCATGGAAAACTCCAAAATCAGAGAGAAATCATGGATTGGAAAAGACAAAGATTGAACTATGTGAAAAATTATAGAATCACACAATCTCTCTCTTACACCTCAAACCCCAAGACAAGACTACAAAGGATCTCGAAATCTCTCCCCCAAGATAGTCCATGATCTCATGAATTGGGATGAATAAAACACTAAGGGAGTCATTTATATAGGATCACATACTTTTATTTGTATTCAATTTAATTAGGATTCTAGACAATCTCATTATAAGAAACTAAGAACATCTCCAATGTATTGTATGGATTGCTATCTAGGTGTTATGAATATTAGAAGACTTTCGATTTACGTGACATTACAAAGCTTTTGCATGCTTGCTTATGAATGTTAAAGATGATACAATATTGAACATTAGTAATCCATAATAATAATTGTGTATTTAATATAGATTTTTAAAGATTTTAATTGATATTTTTAAGTTACTGACTTTTATATTTTTCATTAACTTTTATTGATTTTTATAGATTTTAATACATTTTCATAGATTTTTATATATTTTCATTTTGGAAGATTTTTCTTAAAATTACAGACTTTTATTTTTTCAATTAAATATTAAATAAAAAAATATAACGTCTCAGGATTAAAAAATTTGTCACTGGAAAAAAGTCTAATAATAATCTATTTAATTGCAATAATATTATTAAATTCATAAAAGAAACTTTGAATTTATAATGTTCAATTAATTTGCTGCGAGTATACTACGTCAAAATTCAATGACACAATTATTAGCTCACTCTTTTATTTTGGTAAAACTACGAGCTTTCAAATGGCTTGTGGATAAATTTAAAAAAATATGGTATGCTACTATTTTTAAAAATATTTTTTAACAAAATGAAGAGAGAAAAAAATATTAATATTCTTTTTTAGAAAAAATATTGATAATTAATCATGGCTATAAGTTCGTAGAAGGAAAAGAAAAGAAAGAAAAAAAAAATACATTGAAGAAAGAGAAAAATATTAATTTTTTTCTAAACAAATGTTGTTAATTAATTAATCTTGACACTAGAGTTTGTAGAAGGAAAAAGAAAATAGAAATATTGCATAAAGAAAAAAAATCATAGAATGAAATAATTTTTTCCCCCCGAAAGTCTTTCAAAGTTTTGGGAATAAATAAGAGAGAAATTATAATATCTTATAGAGTTTAAAAAATTTATATTAAATACACCAGCCCCGTTCTTCTGCCGTTGCCTATGTGGCGTGCCCGGTTAAATCCAATGAGACACGTGGTAAGGTGCCATGTAAAAAAAAAAAAAAAAAAAACCAATTCTCCCAGCTAGCAGTCACTCACTTTACCTACTTTCACTCTCAAAGAATTCCCCCCAATTTTAGTGCCCTACATTCTTCCACCCCAAACATTTGACGTCGAACCACCACCCATCACGCCGGAAACACCATTGCCCTCGTCGTGAGTTACCACTCTCGTCTCCGGTCTCAACAACTCTTGCGTCTCTAGCCCCACATCATTCATCTCACCGGATCCACAACTCCTCGGTCATTGGACCTACATAAAAATTTTCTCTCGCTGAAACTGTAACACCATCACGGCCCACCACTCTCTGACCACCACGACACACCATTCTCTTCACCTTCTTCGGTCATCGGACCTACAAAAAAAATTTCTTCGCTAAAATTGGAACACCACCACGACCCACTACTCTCTGACCACCACGATCCACCACTCTCTTGACCCTTCTCTGCTGAAACTGGAACACCACCACGACCCACCACTTTCTGACCACCACGACCCATCACTTTCTTGACCTACAATATTTTTTATTTGGTTTTCCCCGCTGAAATTGGAACACCACCACGACCCGCCATTCTCTGAAACTGGAATTTTTGCTGGAGTATGGTGGGAGTTTGGGGGGGTGATTGGACCACGACCAGTCACTCTCTGAAACTGGAATTTTTGCTGGGTATGGTAGGGATTTGAGAAGATTGGTTTGCTGGGTATGGTGGGCGGTTTGGAGGGATTGGTGTTTGTTTGTTTTTTGTTTTTTTGCTGACGTGGCAATGTGCCACGTGTCCCATTGGATTTGACCGGGCATGCCTGATAGGTAATAGGCAAGATAATTTCGCCCCATCGCTGATGTGGAGAACGGGATCATTAAATACACATATACTTTTAAAATTCATAAAAATCTTATAAAATCTTAATTAGATACACCCTATTCTTTGGGTTTAGAATGAGGATTATGACACATCAAATGTATCAATATTAGATGCGTGTATTAATATATACATGAATGAATACTATTCGTGTACACATTAAAAACATATTTGGTGGTGCTGAATTATTTTTTTAGCATTTATAAATTGTAGGTCTTACATAATATATTAATAATAAATAATTATTTTTATATTAAAATAATTATGATGAATGCAAAAAATATTTGATAATATTACATATTGTCATACATGTAATTTTTTTTTTTTTACAATACTACTCATGCTAATAATAATACAAAAGAAAATTATTTACAATTTATTGTGAATAAACAAATACAAAATCATTTTTGGTGAAAGAGAAGGAATCAAAACTAAAACTAAGAAAAATAATGAACACAAAGAAATGAATTTTTTATATCTACCAATCCTCATATTAAGTACTAATCCCACACTAAGTTTATCACAATCTCAACCAACGCACAAAGAAAAATCACTACAAGAAAGGAGGTCAATTGCCACAACATAAGTCGTCGCTGAAGGATACATAGTCGTCCCTGTACGTGTATAGAGACGACAAAGTCGTCACTCAATATCACCGCAATAGTGTAGTGTCTCTACATGAATAGCGACGACATAATGTCATCGCTACATATATTTGAATCTATAGCGACGACAATTTCGTCGCAACATTGTCGTGGTCTATATCTCGAAAATAGTTAAAAAGGGACGACAATGTCGTCGCCAAAGTCGTCGCTGTTATCTGAAATAGTAGCGACGCAAAATACGTCGCTATTATCTTTTATATACAACAATTATTAGTGACAACTATGTCGTCGCTATATGTCCTTCTAATATAGAGACGATTGTGTCATCGCTAATACTAAATGATTTCTTTAATACAGCGACGACAATGTCGTCGCTATAAACATTTTGATTTTTTAAAAAAAAAATCAAATAAATGAAATAATGTATAAAAAATTCTAAAAATCTACAGATCCCCCAAACCCTCGTCCTCGTCCTCGTCCTCATCCTCCTTAGGCACAACCACTGGTATGCTATTTTTCAGAAGCTCAATTTTCCGCTGCATTCGGCCTAGTTGAGCCTCGTACATGGCAAAACGAGGATCGTTATTCTGGACGTCTCCAGAAAACTGATGGAAAGTTCCTTGTGGGGCCTTTGATGCAAAGAATCGAATCTAGGGAGGGAGATGTGCCATTTGGAACTCGTCCAACCCCACGGACGTGACATCGTCGTTCTCCGAGAACCTCCTTTGCAATAGCACGCTCATCTAACAACGCACCACTGGAGGCGACCTGTGTATGTTGAGTCTCCCTCAACTCAACAAGTTTATTCTGTTTAGTAAAAAATAATATAAATAATAATATCATGTCAGATAAAATTATATTAACATCATTTAAAAGTCCTCACATAGTCACCAGCCGCATGCGGGTTCACCCAATTGCTATCCCAGAAGGTGTGAAACATCCAAAACGAATCAATAATCTCCGGCCACTACTGGGTCTCGGGGTCCCGCTACGACAATTTAAACGTGAAATGTAGTTAGTAAACATTTTTACGTAATGTAGTGAAAATTTGTATAATGATATTGAAAATTTTAGTTGTACCTCATCGTAACGCGTGGCAGAGAAGCTCTTCGACCCCTGCACGTTCGGGTATTTAGCCTTACTCCAATTGGCCTTATTTTTCGAGGATCGTTCTTGAAGGTACAAAATTTAATTGATTAGCAAAAAACTTAATAGTTAAAAAAATATTTAAAGAAATCGTAAAAAATAAATAAACAATACGTACTACGAAAGTAGGAATGGTGAAGAAGTCAATGCACTTCTGCCAGTCCTCGGTAGACATCTCGCTGTAGGGTCGACTAGGTCCATGCGCTTTTAAGTGATTATGCGTCTTGAGTTTGTAATCGCGAAAACGATCGGCCGCCAGGCGATCTACAACGGCATAGACCGCCTAGTACTCGTCGAGCGACCGATCGCCATGTAGATCGAAGTAGCTCTGCAAGAGTGAAAAATATTACGTTAATGTATATTACATGGAACAATTATTTATTGACTGCGTTAATAACAAAACTAATGTAAGTTAATACCTCAATGATACTACGTAACCGTGCCCGCTGCTCATCTGGAACCTATGTCTATGAAGGATAGCACGGGGGCACGGTGAATCTCACTTGGTTCCCAACCAAGCGCCTGAAGTACTTAGCGTTATTCCCGATCGGCAGCATTGTGCCAATGGGAAGTAGCATCTTCCCGTTAGCCTGCCAAACCTTCTCAAGGTTGATACCTCGAGAGATATCCCGTTGCTTTGACGGGGGCGCTGAAAAAGAACAAATACGAACCATATTTATCATACGAAATTCAACAATATTTATAAAATACAAAAAGAAAATGATTTGAACGAAAATTATTACTGGACTCATGGTAGAAGCAAGCACATGAGGTGGCAAATGGGAGGATCCCCTGCACCATCACCTCCGTGCGACATCACGTCAGCCATACTAACACATGAAATAATTACGAACATCAATTAGTGGGGATATAGATCCTTGCACTTAGTGAAATTGATCCCTAGCTTTTAAATTATTGCTTAATTAAATCGGTCCCTAAACTATTTTTTTTTTCCTAAGTTCATACACTTTGAATTTATGTTAAATTCGTAATAAGTTTTAATGTGTTTAATAATAGGTCCCTCAACTTTGAATTTATAATAAATCGGTCCCTAAACTTTGAATTTATTTCAAATAGGTCCCTGAACTTTGAATTTTTTAGTCATTTCGAATAAGTTGTAAGTTGTTGATGAATTGGTCCTTAAACTTTTAATTTATATCAAATAGGTCCCTAAACTTTTAATTTTGCATGTAAATTCTAATAAGTTATGATTTGTTTACGAATAGGTCCATAAACTTTACATTTATTTCAAATAGGTCTCTAAACGTTCAATTTTTTTTTTAATAGCCCCCTAAACGTTGAATCTATTTCAACTAAGGGTTATTTGATTGATGAATTGGTCCCTAAACTTATTTTATTTCAAATAAGTTTCTAAACTTTGAATTTATGTCAAAATTTGAATAAGGTTTATTTGATTGATGAATTGATCCCTAAACTTATTTTATTTCAAATAAGTCCCTAAACTTTGAATTTATGTCAAAATTTGAATAAGTTTTATTTGATTGATGAATTGGTCCCTAAACTTATTTTATTTCAAATAAGTCCCTAAACTTTGAATTTATGTCAAAATTTGAATAAGGTTAGGAATAAGATTATGTCAAATATGTTACTAAAATTCAACCTCATTCAACCTTAAATTCAACCTTCGTCCTCTCTATAAAAGCATAAAGATAGTGAAAAGCCATAATAACTGTGGCTAGCTGAGATATCAAAATTGAAGTTGAAGATTCCAATAAAATAGATGACTCCAAGCAAAAGCTTAGCAAAGACAAATCAAATTGAAGTTGAAGATTGATGAACAAAAATATGGAACATTGCTGTAAATGCACAACATATGAGTGTAAAATGTGAAGTGCTTAGAACTCTGAGGGCACATGATCCTTGGGTTTCTTGATGTCTAAGAACGTGCAACCAAAATCTTTTGAAACCAAATTGACAATGAATGCTAAAATCACACTTCACGATGGTCCTTGTTTATAATAAAAATCTTGCATCTAAAAGTAGCATGAAATAGATATTCACTTTTTAACTTCAACAATCAATTCACTCTAATTCAATGATAGATTGAACCTACCAATGGTTAGCCAATTTCATTTCTGCATTAAACAAATATCCACTTTACAGGTGAGGAATCCAAAAAGCTAATTGTGTTGTTGAAGCAGGATAATATGGTTCTGAAATTCTATCCACCTCAATAGCAATTTATGTCAAGTTTAGAGACTAACCTGATTTTAGAGCGAGAAGAAGTGGAAGAGAGGAGCACGTGGCAAGCTTTGTTGGTTGTTGGTTCCTCGCACAATCCTCGGGCGAGCTTTGTCAAAATAGAGAGAAAATGGTGAAAAGGGAGAAAAAAAGCAGAACTGGAGAAGAAGAAGAAGAAGAAGATTAGACGCATATAATAAGGGTATTGTCTATAGCAACGACATATGTCGTCGCTCTAGACAAATTAGCGGCAACATAAATTTTAATTTTTCCAGTCACGCGCTCAGAACATGGCGCCAAATTTTTAACGCACATGTCGCCGCTATAAACGTCGTTTCTCTTGGTTATTTGCAATTAAGTCCTTCATCTTTATTGTCCTTCAATACATGTCGTCGCTATAAACGTCGTTTCTCTTGGTTATTTGCAGTTAAGTCCTTCATCTTTATTGTCCTTCAATACATGTCGTCGCTATAAACGTCGTTTCTCTTGATTATTTGCACTTAAGTCCTTCATCTTATTGTCCTTCAGTAAAATAAGCAAAACTTGTTCAGTATATTATTTTTGAAAATCAGTTTTTAGCTTTTTAACTTAAAACATCATGATACTCAAAATTACAGAAATTAAAATTTAAAATAAAAAATTCAAAAAAATTTAATTCTAAAATATTGGAAAAAAATTATTAAAAAGTAAAAATGGTTCATACTCTTATTGGTTATTAAAAAAAAGTATTTTACAAATTTATTTGAATAAAAACATATTAAAATTCTTAATCCACAACATTAATTTTTTTTTATTTTCTCTTTTGGTAATTTATTATTTGTTTGTATTTTATTTTTGTAGCCAAAGAATTTATTGGAAGATTTATAAAATAATTATATGAATAACCAATTAATTGAATAAAATGTCATAAAATAATTTCTCAAAATTCTATAAAGTGTTTTAGAATGACAAACGAAACGTATTTTCTGCAACATTCAATCTGATTCACTGTCATGATACGATTGATTCTCATCATCGTCATTGTCATCCTTATTGCTTTCACTCGATGTTTCGTCATCCTCGTATTCTTCATGTGTGTCTTCTTCTAAATCATCATCGTTAATAAACGTAGTATCGCCAACAATATCAGACGAGGCTCCCCTGATAACCGATGCTCATATCTCATCAGCTTCACCATCATCTCGATGCAATGATATGTTCTCTATGTTGTCAAAATCAAAGATCAAAGATAAACCAGAGGGGTTTGAATTGTGGAACAGGTCTATCTCTGTGATGTTAGATCCCATCATATCCCACGTCCTCCTGTGATGGACTACTTGTACTACGCGTCAGTTTGAACCACGAGAAGGATCTTCAATGTAGAACACTTGTTGTGCTTGGCTAGCAAGTATGAACTGATCATCCTTGAACGCTTCTGCACTAATGTCAATACTAGTAACATTATTCTCAATTACCATCCGTCTCCCATCACACCTAAACCACTTGCATCGAAACAAATAAACTGAAAGTTTCGGTCCATACTGTAACTCCAGTATCTCTTGTAGCTGCCCGTAGTAAACCTCATCCCCAATCCCTAAAACTAACACACCATTGTACTGAGTTTTTCTTCTAATATCACAATCATATGTCAGGAACTGAACTCCTTACACAACACAATTCGTGTATGACATAACCTGCTGGTAACATCCACTGGCCAACGAAAACAACTCATGAGAAACTTGATGCCTATGGCTTTAGCGCATTGCATATACCTGCATGACGAGAGTTATTCTCAGTTATTGAAATTAAGAATGTGGAAAACTTTGAAATTTATTCGGTCGTTGTTCATTTACCTTTCTGTAGAACCAACCGTGAAAGTCTCTTCTGTGCACTAGTTCGATGTTTGGACAGCCATTGTTCAGTAGCTCCTGCCTATGTTCCCTGTACAAAGCATGGAAGATCAAAGTTCATTAGTTCGTTTCACATGACAAAGTTTATTCGAGATAAATGAATAATAATCCATAAACGCCGTCTTACTGCATGAATGGCTCAACTTCATAACAGTTGTTCAGGACGTAAAAAATCACTTGATTTCGAACATGAGTAGGAAACGTCGTTGGTGACTTCTTTCCAAGTGGACGACACTGCGACTGAAAAACTGAAAGTTGTGTCTACGGAACACTAGCATCCTCGTTTCTGTCTAGTCAGTTGAACCTTGTTCCTATGTCTTCGAAATACTTAAACAAAAAGTCAATGCCTCGTCCACAACATACCTTTCAGCTATTGATCCCTTGGGCTGAGCTCGATTTTTGACGTAGCCCTTCAATTTCTTCAGGTATCGCTCGAATGGATACATCCATCTCATGTACACCAGACCTCCAAGGACTGCCTCTTCTGGTAAATGTATGACAAGGTGAATCATGATGTCGAAGAGGGCTAGCGGAAAGATCCATTCCAACTTACAGAGAATGAGTACCAGGTGATCGTGGGAAGCTATCATGTCGTTAACCTTTTGTGTTCTTGCACAAAGCTGCTTGAAGAATGTGCACAGTTCAATAATTGCCGTGGAAATAGTTTTATTCAAGAACTCCCGACATCCGACTGGCAATAACCGTTGCACGATAATATGGCAATCATGTGACTTCAACCCGATAATACGACTGTCATTAGGAGCAATATTCTTCCGAAGATTATAAGCGAAGCCATCTGAAAACTCAACCGATCGGATAAATTTACAAAACTTCTTACGATTTGCAGACGACGTGGTGTAACATGCGGCAGGCTTCATCCACCTATTCCCGTTCTGATATAAGTGCAACTCCCTTTTGATCCCTAATTGCATCAGATCGCGCCTCACATTGACTGTGTCATTTGATTTGAATAGATCATCCATAATTGTGTCGAGCAAGCTATTACAAATATTCTTCTCTACGTGCATGACATCGATGTTATGTTTGAGCTCTGTAGAAGTCCAATACAGCAACTCATAGAAAATGCTCTTTTTTCTCAAATTTACCTCGCCATCACTTCTCCGAATTGTAGCACTCCCGTAGTTAGGGTGCTTTCCTGGACTTCTATATCTGACATGGCTTAACTGTGCTAAAATGTCTGTAGGCGTTAACCGATGCAGAGGTGGTCGCCTCTCTGTCCTCCCATCGAAGTCTAAATTGCTCCGAAAATGATGCTTGGATGGTAGAAACCGACAATGACCTACATAAGCTATCTTACCTATCACACGGACTGAATGAGTATCCTCGTTGCACGTAGGACATGCCATGTACCTTGACCACTCCAACTCGACAAACTACTTCTCGCTGGAAAATCGTTAATAGTCCACAACAACGCTGTACGCAGTCTGAATACCAACCTAGTTGTTGGTTCCAGCGTCACACGTGTCAATCCCATCGACCCACAACTCTTTCAACTCGTCCGCTAATGGTCGTAAAAATACATCAATGTCCTTACCCGGTGCTTTAGGACTAGGTATCAACAGAGTAAGCATGAAGTATTCAGACTTCATGCATAACCATGGTGGCAAGTTGTAAACTATTACAACTACTAGCCACATGCTGTACGCCAGACTCATGTCACCGAATGGATTGAATCCGTCTGCGGCCAAACCTAACCTGACATTCCTGATCTCACTTGCGAACAATGGATGTTTCATGTCAAGATCACGCCATGCCTTTCCATCAACGAGATGCTGCATTTCATCATCGTCCCTAGACCTTCCTATACTGTGCCACCGCATGAGTTTTGCAGCATCCTTCATCGTGAACATACAGTTTAGTCTGGGGGCCAAGGAAAAATATCGCAACACCTTATGCAGAACATTCTTCTCTTTGACTTTCCCATATGTGTGCATCCAACAACTTTCCTGGCATATCGGACAAGTTTGTCTATCAGTATGTTCACTCCAAAATAGTGCACGGTCGTTCTTGCAGGCATGAATGGATTTGTAACCCAAACCAAGCTTCGTCATCAGCTTCTTTGCTTCATAGTGGAAGTCAACCATGTTCATGTTTGGGAAAGCTAACTTCAGCAATTTCAAAAGATCATCAACAGACTTGTTTGTCCATTTGTTCATAACCTTAATATGCATCAACTTGACTAAAAAATTTAGGGACGAAAATGATGAAACTCCCGGGTACAGTTCTAAATGCAGAGCCTGAAACAATTCGTCATAGTAACCATCGGTGCTTGTACCTGCATGCTCATCACCAGTTACGTCGTCCATGACATCCATCATCTCATCCTCTACACCAGCTCGCTCATTCTGTATACACATTCGCAGTATGAACATCGGTCTCGCCATGATATATCCAGGTGATATAACTCTCCGTAAAACCATTACGAAATATGTGAGCCTCGACAATTTTCAATAGATGTGTGAGACCGTTTAAACATTTTTTGCACGGACATTTAATCATTCCCCTGTCATTTACGTATGGCCTCGCCATATTTATAAATGCTTACAAACCGTTCTAAAAATTGCCAGATTTTGTGCGATTTCTAATTGTTGTCCAAGTTTTATCAATATCCATACTTGAAAAATACTATATTTTCACAAATACAGTAATAATAATAAATAGAGATGAAGAAATGAAATGTAAAGAAGATGATTGTGGAGGAAAACAATAGAATAGCAAGTATTTATGCTGATGGGGAGAAGAAAAAATATTTTGGCAATGATACAATACAGAACTGCGGAGATGGGGAGAAGAAAAAGAAGACTTTATAGCGGCGACATTTGTCGTCGCTATATAAGTAAGTCGTCGCTCAAAATTCTTCCCATATTACGAGGAAATTAATACCACACGTGCCAATCAAAATTATCAATACGTATATTGCGACGACGGATGTCGTCGCTACAGACAAGAAATGGGCGCCAATTTTCTCACCTAAATTGATACAGGTCTATAGTATCACATCACATTTTACGAAAAAAAATCATGATTCACGTGACTGACAATGTCATCCACAAATCTATTGCAATATCATCCACAAATCTATTGCGACGACATATACAAATTGTTCCCGCCATTTCCAAAATTAATTAGCGACGACATTAAAAGACGTCGTTATAAATTACAAGTAATAGTGACGATTCATTATTTATTGCGATGACTTTTGTCGTGGCTATAATTTTTGAATTTTTAGCGACGACATTTCTTTGTCGTCTCTATTGTACAGTACCAATAGGGACGACTTGTTGTCATCGCAATTTGTGTCGCCACTATAGACACTATTTATTGTAGTGAATTTCACGAAGAAATTATATGAAGAGAATACGCCATTTTCTAGCTTTCAGAAGACTCAATAAAAATGACAAGGAAAGGACCAATTCAATTGGAAAACCACAAAGTAGCAGCCACCAAGCCAAAGACGTGGACATGGGGTGGATGGGTAGTTTTAGGATAGCTGGACTCTTTTTCCAGTTTTCTTTTGTTTAGGTAAGATATAATATATATAACTAAATATGATAGAGTTTTACTTATAGTAAGTTAAACTCTAGTAGATGACCACTATTTTTAAACACGTGGATAAAGACGGTTCAAACTCGATCACTTGAACAACTGTAATTGGTTAAACTTCAAAAGTGATCGTTATATAAACTTACCTAACAATCACGATTCTCCAATTTGAACGAGTCAATGACTCGATACACTAGTGTGTGATTAATTTGAATCGTACATTTTATTTAAAGTACAAGCCTAATTATATACGAATAATTTCTCATCACTGCCTTGAACATTGTTTGCTATAAAATACCCAACATAATCAATGTCCATTTTAATAATTTTATACAATATTTGCAATAAATCACTTTTGTTTACCAAATGTTTAAATGATGTTTTTGAAACACACAACAATTTTACACAAGAATTTATTAAACATTTATATGATTTTTCCCACGGCTTATTCACACCAAAAATTGATTTAAATTTAAATTTTTAAATATCTTAAAATGCATTGAATTGACAGGCGGTCTTCCAAATGAAATTGGAAACTTAACCACACTTCAAACTTTAAATTTGGAAGGCAATGGCTTGACAGGTAAATACTATTTACGTCTTAGCTTTTTAATCCAATTTTAGTGTCTTAACAAACAACATATTACAGGTACTATTCCATATTCAATTGGAAGTTTATCAAATTTGGGGATATTAAATATTGGTAATAACAGTTTTCAAGGTCACATCCCACGAGATTTGGGACAACTATCAAGTTTATATGCATTGAGTTTGTACTCAAACAAACTCGATGGCGAAATACCTGAATCCATCTACAATCTATCCAAGTTACGATTCTTTGAGGTATCAACCAATAGTTTCTCTGGCAATCTTCCATCATCAACAGGCAATGTGCTCCCCAATCTGGAAAACATCTATCTTAATAATAATCAATTGAGCGGAGAAATTCCTATCTCGATTTCAAATTTATCTCAACTTCAAATATTGGATCTTGATACCAACTTACTCACTGGAAGAGTACCCACGACTCTCGGGAATCTACAAAACCTTGAGCTTCTAGACATAGATGACAATCATCTGACAAATGATCCTTCAATGTTGGAATTGGATTTCCTTATTTCGTTGAGAAATTGTAGTAAGTTGCAGACCATACGAATGGGAAAAAATAGTTTTGATGGAAGGCTACCAAAATCCTTGGCCTTGGGTGGTAACTTGTCACAATCTCTTGAAAGGTTGGAGGCTAGTTCTTGTGGAATCAAAGGCATCATACCCAATGAAATTGCTAATCTCAGCAATTTAATCTGGTTAGAAATTGGAGGTAATGACTTGGAAGGAGAAATTCCGGGTGCATTGAGTCGATTGAGCAAGTTGCAAAAGCTGATACTTAATAGCAGTAAACTAAAGGGGTCGATTCCTGTCACCCTTTGCGACTTGGGACGTCTGTATGAACTAAATTTGGCGAATAATCAGCTCTCTGAACAGCTACCGAGGTGCTTAGGAAACATTAGTTCATTACGAAAAATTTATTTAGGTCACAACGAATTGACTTCTGTTGAACTATCAGCATTATGGAGAAACAAGAATCTTCAAATTGTTGACTTGTCTTATAATAATCTTAATGGTTCTCTGGGTTCAGAAATTGGCAGTGTGCAGGGGATGCAAGTGTTAAATCTATCAGGAAATCAATTCTCAGGTGATATTCCAAACACTATTGGAAGACTTGAGCACTTGGAAAAACTCATATTTTCGAGCAATAACTTACATGGGTATATACCGGAGTCGTTTTCAGAATTGGTAGCATTGCAATATTTGGATCTATTTCACAATAATCTCTCTGGTGCAATCCCTAAGTCATTGGAGAAACTTGAGAACCTTGTGTATTTCAACGTTTCGTTTAATCAACTTAGTGGTGAAATACCAAACGAAGGGTTTTTTAAGAACTTAACGGCAGATTCTTTCATAGGCAACAGAGAATTATGTGGAGCATCTCGATTTAAGGTAATGCAGTGCAAAGCTAGATCATCAAGCAAGACTAGAGCTTTGAAATATATTTTACCATCAATTGCCTTTATAATATGCCTTGCGATTATTGTCATTTGGTTAATGAGACGTCGCAATAGAAGTACAACTCTTACATCTCAGTCTAGTTCCCTCGTCACTGTCAAGAGGATTTCATATTATGATATTCTTAAATCTACCAATAACTTTGACGACGAGAATTTGATTGGCAGAGGCAGTATGGGTACAGTATACAAGGGAACATTTTCCGATGGAATGATTGCTGCTATTAAGGTTTTCAATTTAGACTTGGAAAGTGCAAACCATAGCTTTGATACTGAATGCAACATACTTTGCAACATTCGTCACAGAAATCTTGTCAAGGTAATAAGCAGTTGTTCTAACCTTGATCTTAAAGCCTTGGTGCTCGATTACATGTCTAAGGGAAACTTTAGTAGTTGGTTATACTCTTCCGACTATTGCCTAAATATGGATCAGAGACTGGAAATAATGATAGATTTGGCATCTGCATTGGAATATCTACATCATGGGCATCCTTTCCCAGTGGTCCATTGTGATTTGAAGCCGAGCAACATACTTCTAGATGAAGATATGGTTGCCCATGTCGCAGACTTCGGAATTTCCAAACTCTTGACACAAGACCAGAGAATTTTACATACCAAAACTCTGGGTACCATTGGGTATATGGCACCAGGTAAATGGTTTTATCAAGTTTTTATATAATGTGTTAAATGTTATCCACATAAAAGTCTTGCTAACATTAATTTTTGATCACATATTCCAATTCCACTAGAGTATGGATCAACGGGAATAATATCGACAATGGCAGATGTTTATAGCTATGGAATTCTGTTGATGGAAACATTTACGAAAAAGAAGCCCACAGATGACATATTTGGAGGAGAGTTAAATTTGAGGAGATGGTTGTTTGAATTATACCCTGATGCAATAGTTCAGGTAATGGATGTGGATCTAGTAGATGGGGTTGAAGAGAACATTAAAGCTAAAGAGAGCTGCTTCAAATCAACCATGGGACTAGCACTAGAATGCACGGCTGATTTGCCTGAGGAGAGGCTCAGTATGGAAAATGTACTAATAAGGCTCAAGAAGATGAAGGTTGAATTTCTTTCTAACGTTACCGAGGAAGAATGAGACGAAGAGGTTTGTTTTGTATCACTGATAATGCTCAAAAGCTTTTACTTGATTGTAATGAACAATGTTTGTAACTAATGTTTGTCTTTATTTTCATCAGCACTAAATTGGAATCAACAACTCTTCACCTTGATCCTATGCCAATCAACGTCTCGTAAAGGCACGTTTTGGTTTTATCAAGCTACTTAGGATTTTCTTGTAATTATGCTATGTTATGAGTGTGGGTAAAATCAACCAGTAACCACTCAACTTTAATTGAGTTTCTACTTAATCACTGAACTTTAAAAGGTATCTCAATGACTACCCAACTTTCAACTGGTTTCTATTTAGCCACCAAATTTTAAAAGATATCTCAATGGCCACCCAACTTTCAACTAAGTTTCTCATATATCATCATTACTCATTCACATAACACCGACCGAAATATCCTATGTGGCAAAACGATCTTCCGACAGAGTGTAGTAATAATGTTATCAACAAAAAATGCACTACTCAAACATGTCTAATTTGCATGAATTTAGTTGAAAAAAACTAAAAGCGTTTTCAATTTCTTTGAAATATGGCGTATTTGAGTAGTGTATTTTTACTGATTGAGAAAGATTTAATAATATCACTATGCTATATTGAAAAACTATGGTGTATTTGAGTAGTGCACTTTTACTGATTGAGAGAGATTTAATAATATTACTATGCTATATTGAAAGAGCTTTTGTCACGTAGGATATTTCGTCAGGCATTGCAAACGAATGAGTAATGGGTGATATATGAGAAACTTAGTTGAAAGTTGGGTAGCCATTAAGATACCTTTTAAAGTTCGGTGGCTAAATAGAAACCAGTTGAAAGTTAGGTGGCCATTGATTTACCTTTTAAAGTTCAGTGGTTAAGTAGAAACTCAATTAAAGTTCAATAGCTATTGATTGATTTTACCCTTATGAGTGTTAAGTCTCCAAAACGTGCCTCACAAAAGTTCAAATCTGAAAATTTTCTACCATAAAACTTCAAGAAACGTACTTATAGTCCAGAGAGATGACCTCAATAATAAGAAGAGACAAATTTTGGATCCAAATCAGTCAATATACCATAGGCTCTAATACCACATGTTATTACTTTTACCCAAATTTTAAATCTAAATCACTTAGAAAATGCAAGAAATTAAAAAGAACACAAGTAAACAAGCGATATTTTTGCCCAAAGGCACATAGTTTATTCACCACTACTTCTGCGTTTGGAGCTCTACAAATTATAGATCAGCCCCGTTTACACTAGAACTACTAAAATGTAACAAGGAATGAAGATTACAATGGTCAATCCCTCACAGATCCCAAATCACACATTAACCCTCTATAAAACCCTTCGTCCCAACACACCAAGATTCTACAAGCAATTTAATTAAAGAGAGTTACTGTAGCAACACTAGTCTGTAAACCTTATTACAGGACAACCTCACAATTAGACGAAATTTTAGTGAAAATGAGTAGAAATAGAAAAGAGTCGGTTGAGTCTGTAGAGAGAGCAATGTTCTAAAAAGCGTAAAGCGTGGAGGCCAAACTTCAAGCTTTTTGGCCTAAGGCGAGGCTTAAGCGAGGGTGAGGAGTTAGCGAGGCGTAAAAAAATATTTTCTTATTTTTAATATTATTTTACATATTAAAAAAAATAGAATAGAATATTTTTAACTAAAATACGCGCGTCTAAGCGAGCCTAGGCGTGACTAAGTGAGCCTAGGCGACACTAAGCGTGCTTAGGCGCGTGCTTTTTAATTAAAAATTTAGTTGAACAAAAAAGCCCGCGCCTATGGCCTAAGCGACGTGTGAAGGTCAAGTTTCGCGCTTAGGCGCGCTTTTTAAAACACTGAAAGAGAGTAAGTTGCTCAATTGTCGTCATTCCATCATCTCTTAAAGCTCATTGTACTGCAATTGCAGAATACTTGATACTCATTCACAATATTTAATCCTAGTTTGGTTTCCACTACATTGTTGTTGCATTGTAGCTGCATTGTAGACTTGAAAACTCTACTCTGAAGTAATAATTTTTTTAATAAATAATTTACAAAGTTAGTAATATTTAAGCATCATTGGTATTTGGTTAATCTATGGTTTACATGGTGTTAGTCAATATTTTCTATATGTTTTAGATCTAGTCTAATATAACATAAAAATCTAGACTTTATTTTTAGAAAATCAAGGAATTTGAACTAGAGAAAATCTGAATTGTTACATTATCACAATACGTTAAGCAATAGTTAAATAGACTAGAAAACAGTTTTATATAAACTCCCCAAAAATGTAATCCAATGACTGATTGTAACAAGAAATCAAGCGTTTAACCATAACTACGGGTATCAAAGCCTCGTTTGGTTTGTAGGAGAGCAATGATTGGAGAAGACGGAGCATTAATCTAGAGGATGCAAATGGAAGTCTATCTCTATAAGAAAAATGCATCTGCTTCTTTTGGGAGAGAAACCAAACAAGACATCGAAAAGCAGGTGATAGGTGTTATCCGATTGACATTGTTTAAAATTGGGGTACCAAGTGGCAAAGGAGAAAACTACAACGCGGTTAATGAAGGTTTAACATAGGAAGCTTGGAGGCAAATGGACTAATTCTAAACGTTTGAAAGCAGGTGATAGGTGTTATTCATGTGGATACATGATGAAGCTCCCTTACATTTGTTTTTCATCTTACCATGTATCCACCCTACCCCAACCAACCCCGCGATTCAGTCTTTGAATTCCCATTCATTGGCAATCTATGTGATAACTCCAAAAAGTGGAAGAAAGGTGGAGTAGATTTTTATCAGTTCTGAATTCAGTCAACAAAAATTTATTGAAGATGAAGAGAAGGAAAAAGAAACATCATCAAGAAGCTCTGATCAGAAAAGGGCTATAAATGGGAAGGATAGTATAATTTGATTTACGGGTTTCTCGAATAAGAGGGTAAAAATAGATTAGCCTCCATGTGCGGCCCACAAACTCTCCTCCTTAGCTACTTTAGATGGTGGTGATCGTGTTTGTGTGAGCTTTACACTAAAATAAATAGCATTAAACTGCACCATAACTCAAGAAGAAACTAAGAGCCCGTTTGATAGAGATTATAAAGAGATTATAAATAAAAAGTTTATTTGACCAATATTAGTTTATTTGAGTTAAAATTGTTGACTTTTCACGTTAAAAGTGAATTGAAAAAGGAACATTACTAAAAAAAACCCATTTTGGTTTTTAAGCTTTGTCAAACAAGCTCTAATATAGCAGCAAAGAGATAGAATAGAAAAGAAGAACAAGGGAAAAATAAAATGAACTTTTTTTTTCAGCAAAAAGGAAGTCAACATGCTGTATTTTTTTCTCATTTTTATATCTGATATTGGCCTACATATTTTAAACAAAAAAACTACACATATCTTTGCTAACATCAGCTCTTGATTTTCATTTAATGCAAGTCTAAATCATGCCTATTATATAGAAGATGCTACAGAGACTAAATTGGTGATATTTTATTACAAAATAGTCATACCATCACATTTTTGCAGCCTCCCACATGCCTTGCTACTATAGAATATTTGACTTGGAGTTTTGATAAAAGCTTGACAATATTGGAGATGAATTTAAGGTGAAACTTCACCTTAATATGCTTAATTCTCCCATGATTGACTGAGTTTTTGGCCACATCAATTGCATTGTTTGGTTTGGAGTAGGTGTGATTCTGATCGAGCCGCCAATCAGCGCTTATCAGTGAGGACATATAATGATGAATCGAAGTGTCAGCGCCATCATTGCTACAGACGCGTGAGGGGTGTTTGAGGACACGTGGCGCGAGTCCTTTTCCTTCACTAAATGCCTAGGGTTTTGTTTCCCTCCTTTTGCCTTGGTCTTGACGCGTGTTTGCTATATGGCGGTTCATATTGCGTCTTTTGTATTCAACGGTAAGGATGGAAAGGGCCTCGTCTATATAAACTATTGCACCCTTCCTTTAGTTTCTTTTCACTTGTGTATTTTCTTCAAACTTCCTAAGAGTTCCACGAAAACCACAGAGATTCAGAGAATTCCAACGAGTAAAGAGTTCTGCTTTGATGTGTGTTGAGATTATTAGGTAAGGTTGTAGAGTTTGTTTTGTACTAATTCATGTACCTCTTTGTGTTATTCCAAATCTTTTGTTCCAGTCGCCTTTTTTGTAATCCTCTTCGGTGACTTCAGAGATTTCTCCGTCTGAGCAAAAGAAAAAATAGCAATGTCGTCTAAAAACGATGATTCAATGAACCAGTCGTCCCCCAGGTACCGACCCTGAGATTAAGGGTGAACCTCCATCTTCGCCCGAATGGCGAGATGAAGTTGAGAAAATGCCGACTGTTGCCTACCCCTCCCTCGGGCATCCACGAGCGAGAGGAAATAAACATCAAGAACCCCGCCCAAAGACGAAGGCCAAGCAAAGACAACGAGGCACCGGGGTTTCTTAAATGAGAGCTTCCTTGGATAGAAAGGATACCCCGGCAGCCCAGGAGCAAGATGATGAGTTAACAAATTTGGCCACTGAAGCTTCAATGGTTCGCTCAAGGATCAATGAGGCGGACCTAGAAGCTATCAGGCTTGGTTACACAGTCCCCGACTCCGTTGTACTCAGGGCCCCTGGCCCAGAGGAGTGGGCCGATGACCCACTAGAAGGGTTTATCGCCATGTACGAGCCAGTGATACAGCAGGGTCTTCGACTGCCAATGCATCCCTTTTTTTGCGAGGTTTAGTGAGACTTCAACCTAGCCTATGTCAAATAACGCCAAATGGATAGGCCAGATGGTGGTAGCGTTCTTGTCGTAGAGGGTCGCTAAGGTTGGGGGCGACTAATCCTCTAGGAGAGTTTGAATCAATTTATCGACCTTGTAGGTCTGGAGATTGGTTCAATATGTCTTCCCGGCTGGGCCAAAAGTGAGGGACGGCTATCGACAATCCCAAAAAGGTCCACAGCTGGAAGGGGAGATTCTTCTTCGCTGGAGGATCCCCTTCCTAATATTTCCATTCCTTATCGCTTTGGGAACTTGGTATATATTATTTTTCTTTGTGGCTTATTAACCTTGATCCTGACTTAATGATTTTCTTGTCTTTGCAGATTTTGGGAAGCCGCCGATCCCAAAGAGAGATCAAGGAGAGTTGAGGTCGAAATGGGCTAAGGTTCACAAACTTGATAGCGACTTCAAGAGCCTCAGCAACCTACTCAAGGTTAATAACTTGTTAATCCATTTTAGACTAATGGGTAAACCTCGTGACCTAAGTCGTGTAGAAGTTGTATCAGTAGTTATCCATGACATTCTATAGTTTTATTGTTATTGCAGCCGTGTTCACATTCAAGAGCATCCCCGCCTTCAACCATGACGAGGACGATGGTGAATCAAGCGCAGCGGCCCAGCCTTCGTCGCAAGAGGTTCAGACTGCGATACCTCTTCGGGAGATACCTCCCTAGGTCCTTGCTGCGACGGTCCCAGATCTGACCGCCTCTCTCCCACCTCCGCCTCCTATGTCCCAACAATACAAGGGGAAGAAGATCGTAAAAAGCACAAACGAGGCCCATGGCCAGAAAAGGGAGGCTCTAGTGACTGGGGAGGGACTGATGAAGGACACTCGCAAGATGAGGCGAACTGAGGAGAGTCATCGAACTTTTTCGTGCTCCACCCATGAAACTACCGATGCTAGGCCTTCCTCTCCATCCTCCAACCGAATAGAGTACGTGAACATCAGCGCTCTCCGCGATGAATTGGATACCACCGTGATGGAGATGCTCCCTGCGTCTCCTGCTATGGCGGCAGCGAGTGTCCACAGGTACTGGACCTCGACTTGGGAGAAGGCCACCGACCTCGACTTGGGAGAAGGCCACCGAGAAGGCATTTCGTCGCGAAATTTTTGAAACAATAAAATAATCTCATATCAAATAGCTTTATTGTCATCATGAAAATGACTTTTAAATCGTTTAACAAGAAAGTAAGTATTTAACTTTGTAATCTATTATCTTACTCTAGTATATATATACTTAAGATAATACATACGAAAGTAAGTATTTAACTTTATAATCTATTATCTTACTCTAGTATATATATACTTAAGATAATACATACTTTGATATTTTTCTATTAATTTCTTCGGTTTTGTTGATGATTTGCCAACATCATCTCCGCATCTTTTTGAGCCATTCGATTTTGTTGATAATTTTTCTCGACATCTTTGAACTTTTCTTTTATATGGAGTCTTTGACTGAAGATGAACAAGTTACCGCCATTTGTAAGTGTAGCTCTTTGGGGTGTTTATCTGATTCGAGTACCAAATGATGGGGGTTTAGGGTTTCAATCGACTAAGGTGGACTTTTTAGGTTTTCACTTGTTTTTGAAGACTTGGAGTTGAAGACTTGGAATGGTTTCAACTCCTCCACAACAATTTTTGGGTGAAGTTGGCTTATATTTGGAAGATAATAATTATCAATTGCTAGGAATCAAAAATGGAAAACGGAGATGATTGATTATCAAAGGTTATAGAGATTGCACTAGTAGATTGCCCCAAAGTCCGAAGATAAAATTGCTTGAAATTATAATTGGGGATTAGGGTAAAAAAAACATAAATTTCAATGGTTTCTTAATAGGAAATTTTAATATATATACACTACTTCTAAATAACATTATGAAATGCACTTATCGAAATTACACTACAAGAAAAAGTAACTATAGGGACGACTTTTGTCGTCCCTATAGATAGAATTGTCGTCGCTAAAGTTCTACAGGGACGACATAGTCGTCCCTAACGATCGTCCCAATAAGCCCGTCCTAGTAAGTCAATAAAGACGACAATTGTCGTCCCAATATTTCGAGGTTTATAGGGACGACCTTTATCGTCCCTATAGCCCTTATTTTCGTCTTTTCCTTTCTTCCAAATATTCGTTTCAAAATATTTATTGAGACGACAATTTGTCGTCCCAATATATGTTGAATCTATAGGGACGACAAATGTCGTCCCTATAGGTTAAACTATTGGGACGACTATTATCGTCCCAATAGGTTAAACTATTGGGACGACTATTGTCGCCTCAATAGAAAAATATTTATAGGGACATCTATTATCGCTCCAATAGTTTAATTTATTGGGACGACAAAAATATCTATTGGGACGACTATTATTGTCCCAATAGTTTAACTTATTGGGACGACTATTGTCGTCCCAATAGAAAAATATCTACAAGGACAAACTATTGGGAACTATTGGGACGACTATTATCGTCCCAATATCTATAAAAAAAATATCACATGGCCTATTAAACTATTTGTCGTCAGAATTAATTTTTTTTTTCAAATTTATTTATTATAGTAATTATTTCACTTTTAATACTAATTGAAATTATTTATTTCCAATGACTTAATAGAGACATTAAATAAAATGTTTAAAAACAACTTAAATAATATTAATTATATTATCATATTTGTACACAAAAACAAATTTTACCAAAACATCTTAAAAATCTATGCACAAAAACAAAACTACCAACACAAACTAACCATAATATACAAAACAAAAGTATGTGCAACTAAAATAGATAGGCGTAAGAAGACTAAAGATCGATAAATAATCTTCGCTCGTTCAAAGAATCTAACTCTTCTTCATGCATAGGCGACAAGT
The DNA here is from genome assembly GCA_023638005.1 of Forsythia suspensa. NCBI lineage: Eukaryota > Viridiplantae > Streptophyta > Magnoliopsida > Lamiales > Oleaceae > Forsythia > Forsythia suspensa. Next base: position 1,665,110 of record CM042663.1, read on the forward strand.
GTGGTGGTGGTGGTGGTGTCGGCAATGAATTCCCGGCATGATGACAGATTGCGATTACTATTAACAAAGGTCATAAATTCATTCATTTGATGCATGTATGTCTCCATTTTGGACTTCAATGCATTCGTTGCCTTAGTAGATTGATTCATACTTGTGTTGGTCCCGCAATGTCGTAGTGGACGAGTGAGAACGGAAGTGCCCTCAAAACCCGCCCAATCTGCGCACGGTGTCCCTCCTCTCTCCCGACCTTAAGAACAACGTCGTGCTCGTTAATCGCCACGCTACCGAGCTAGCTTGATGCGCTTGCTCTTCCTGCTCCTCCACCATTTTTTCCTTAAATAATCAAATTTAAAATATTTGTCAATTAAATGTGAAACTCAAAAATTAACAATAATAGATCATCGCAGTATTAATTTTTTCAGACATAATCTTGCGCAGCCTTTCGCTCACCCACTCGCCATTTCTTTGATGGTTGACTTTGAAAGTTTCAATGACACTCGGCCACTCCTCGGTCTCAAGCGGTCCATTGTATAAGTATGCAATATTAAATGAATAACTCAAACGTATTTCATACTTTGAAAATGAAATTATGGATGAAAAATAATATATGTTACCATATCGAAACGCCAGAGCAACTATAGTTTTGACCCCTCGCAGTTAGTATAATGTATTTTTCCCCTGCTCACTTTGTTCGTCATTGAAACATTCTATAAAAATTTTATAATTGAAATGAATACAATGTTAATATTAATATTTAATAGAAAATTATTTAATTAAATTAATAGAATTGTGCTTACCTTAAATTTTTACTCGATGAGCGCTCTATGCACTTTTCCCATACATCCGCCGTCAGCTACTTGTAAAGGTACGGTAGTACCTATATCTCTTATATATGCATTCACATTGGCCTTGTAATCGACGATATCGTCGGGTCATTGTATCTTCGATACCGTCAACAATGAGCTTGTAATCGCATTGGAGTAATGCCTTGGATTGACGTCAAAGAATTCCTATAGCAAATCAATCTTGTTTAAGTCATTGAAGTTAGACTTTATTAAAAGTACTTAAGGTATAAAATAACAGCTAATTCACTTACGTATACGCAGCCCGTGGCACGGGCTTTTTGTTCCTCTGGAACATTCGCCCATCTATCGAAGTAGGGGTGCACAAATTGTCTCACATGTGTCCCTACAACTCTCGATAAGTATTTTTGGTTGTCTCTCAGAGGTAAATAGGTCCCCTTTTGTATCAAAATCTATGGGAGTGGTCTTTTCCGTTAGACTGGAATAGTTTAACAAGATGTAACGATCCGGAAGGGCCCCTGCTTTTAGCCACAGCGCCTGTGAATTCACACCAAAAAAATGGTTTAATATGTAAATCACTTTGACTACACACTATGTTTTCCCAAAAAAATTATCTTACCTGTCTGACAGTCCGCTTGTAGCCTATTTGCATGTTGATGTGGAGGCTCATCTCCACCATCCCCTCCATGGTTTACTACATCAGCCATTGTATTACGTCCTTAGCTTCAATTAGTCCTAATTAACCAAGCATTAATTAGTACCAATAAGATTAAGATAGACATAAAAAATTCAGTCCAAATACAGTGCATAAATGGGCAAAACAGTTTCAAGTATGACATTCAATGTAATGTTTCCTTCAATGTCCTATAGCAGCTTCTCATCCTCTCCTTCCCAAAAACCGAAAAAGACAAAGTTTCAAGACTAAAAAAAAATGTAATTGATGGACAAGCATATTTAATTCATGAAACTCAATATCAAGTTTGAATCGAGACACATTTCTTACCCCGTAAGTCGCTCAATGAGTACAACTAAGGCAATTTCATGATTCAAGACCAAAGATGACAATTTGATTGATACATCGCCCCTACGCGCCTCAATCACGGTCCATGACCATAAGGTCCACCTATGCAAAATAGTAAGCTTGAAGCTCCCTATTGAAAAGGAAAACTTGTCATCCATTAGAAGGTCTTGGGACATGACATCTTAGGACTATTGCTATAGCTAATTTTCTTCATCACTTGTGCATACTTTTCACTCAAATTTAAATGGATGGGGTAATCATATTATTGGACAATGCACATGCTTATAAATGTTGATTGAATTGGATTCAAAATTCCAACAACAGTAGGCATCTCAAAACCAGGTAGATGATGGCATGTATATTTTTAAGATTGTCAAAGCAGTCAGGGTCTTTAAGATAGCTAACATAATCAATGTCAAACCATACACAATCCCAAACACCTCCTTAAGAGAGTTAACATACTCAAGGTGTCAAACCATACACAATCCCAAACACCTCTTTTCAGAATATTTCTCACAATATAACAAAAGATTTAATTTTCAAATCTGCGGTGGTATTCAATCATGATATCATATTAAAATAAAATTTCCTAGAGAAAACAAAACAAAAATTGGCGGGACAAATGCGGTTTCTATCTCGATCATCGTGACTCGTGTAGATGCTTTCATTGTAAACCAGTCACTTGTAGGCATGCATGCATACCGATCATAGAATCGAGAGGATCCAGATAAGCGTAATCGCAAAATAGAAGAGGAAAACATTAATTTTTGTTATGAAAAAAAAGAGAATGTGATAATAGATACAAAAATAACAACATTAGTAGAAAAGATGCTCTCAGATGATTTTCTTTTTCTTCTTTTGGCAAGTACAATGCCGATTAGGGTGTATGTGATCGATCCAACTAAGTAATATCGAGGAACACAAGCTTCCGCTTCTCCATTAAAGTAGCAAAGTGTAGTACACTCATATATTTTCTACGTCTGTAAATTGAAAAGGAAGACGGCCTAAAACAAATAGCCTGGACATTGTTCTCCCAGTCTAAATCTTCACCTTCAAAAGCATAGTTTTTTGTTATCACTCGCCAGTTATTTGGTAACAAGTTATAACTAGCATTTTAGACAAAATGTTCATGCCTTATTTCTGAAAATGTTCAATACATAGAAATGTAGCAACAAGATAAGAAAACCATATCATGAAGATGTATGATCACAAGAGACCACAACAGCCACAACAGGAATATACCTTCAAAATCAGTAAATAATTCAAAAAATTCACTACCCCCCCTAAACCCTTCATTCCTAAGAAAAAAAAACACAACACGATGAACAAAAAACCTTGATTCTAACTCCTAACACAAGAGAACAATTTAATCATATCCAAGAAACATTAGAAACACCCACAAATAAATCCAAAAATAGCAACAAAGAAGTGATTTTTTAAATATACATACCCAAAAAGTAGTGATTTACGCTCAAAAATTCTAGATGCTGATCGAACGTAGGTAGAGGCAGAATGGAATGGTTGGCATTTGCTAGAAAGCTTGGTCAAGAAGAAGAGTTGAGTGTGTGAACATTGAAATCCATAGCTTAGAGAGTCTCATCCGGCAGAGAATTACCAAGGTTAGTGAGCAATGGGGGTTTGCAATTATGATTCAAGTTCAGCCAATGGTTTGAAATATTGGGGGTTTGGAGCCAAATCAAAAATTGTAATTTGAGAAATTGGGGTTTTGGAGCCAAATAAGGGAAAAGGACGTGAGAGTGGGAGGGAGGAAGATAAATGATTTGTGATGATTGTGTATTGTGTGTAGCTTTTGTAAATTTAAAGGACTCTAAAGGGACGACTTTAAAAAAAAAAATGAATAGTGCTCGCCGAGCGGACGTAATGTAGGCTCTATCCGCCGAGCGAGCACTGCTCACATTTTTTTTTTTTTTCTTCTCCTAAACTTCATTTGAAGATGTACAACTCTAATGTAATAAAATCATATGAGATCGGGTATCTTGGAATAACAACATAAGGTCCATACATAATAGAATGATGTTCTTCCTTCATCATATGATCCGGTACAAAAAAATCCGCACGCCCACCGCCCTCACCAGATCGCCCTAGAAGACCTCTCCCTCCGCCCTCAAGGTAATACTGCTATTATTATTGTTTACAAAAAATATATACAAATCTCCTGCCTCGCCTTCACTTCCAAAAAGTTAACAAATCTGTGAGAAAGATTGACTGACGAATTGGAGATTTGAGGAGAGATTAGAGAGAAAAGAATTCGTTGAAGAGAGAAGATTTCCCGAGATTTGAGAGATTTGAGAGGATAGATGGGTTGAAGATTGGAATTTGTTGTGAGGATGGGTTCAATTTTGAAGACAGTCGTATATGGCAAATTTGGGCCTGTGGGGGTGAAAAAACCTCCCTAAAGGTCGGTTTGATAAATTATGTTATCGTCATTATTTATTTAATTTAAATAAAAAAATTTGACAACATATTATCAATGTGTTATTGAATAACGAAATTTATACTAAATAACAGAGTACAAGATTAGAACGTGTTGTTTGATCACTCATAGTCACTATCATTGCTTCTATCAGCATCATCGTCATATTCGACAATCGTCGTAGTGATCCGCCTCCGTGTCGACGCCTCAACCTCACCTCCATCATCGCCTCATCGTTATCGCCATCGTCCTCATTATCCTCATCCTCATCGTTAATAAAATTATATTCATCTCCACTTAAATTCGACAATGACGCTCTATTCGTAGGACGATCCAACTGAATGGCATCAATGTTGACCCACGCATAGTAATGTGTTCTAAATTGCCAAGATCAACAAACAAAGGAGAAGTTCGACGAGCTATCATCGTGTAACAAATCTATCTCGGTCAAAACCATCACCGGCGTATCCCACGTAATACGATGATTGACTTCTTGAACCACTCGCCGCTTATGACTACGTGACGGGTCATCAATATAGAACACTTGCCTCGCTTGTGAAGCAAGTATGAACTGTCATCTTTGTAAGCCTCTCTCACTGGTGTCAATACTTGTGATGTTGTTCTCTCATGACCTTTCTTTTTCCATCACACTTAAACCATCTACACCGAAACAACACAACCGAGAAACCATTTATGTATGAAAGCTCCAATATATCCCAAGTCGGGTCAGAAATATTTCATCACCGGTCCCCGCAATACTCACACCACTATTTTGTGTTTTACGTCGGATATCACGATCATAAGTTAGAAATCAAACTCCGTTAACGATACATGCCGGGTAGGAATGCACAACAAAGATTTGCCCGAGACGCCAAAGATAGCAATTCGAGACACATCATCGCGTTTATCCGATGTAGAGCATAAATCTGTGTTAATAAGATGTGAATTCATTAACCAATCAAACATTATACTAATGGCCAAATGCAAACAAGATATTGTTGTTCTACTTGGTATGAAACCAAGCAAAGAAAATCGGTTCTATGCAACTCGGTTAACATTGGTAACTCCATGAGTCTCAAGAATCGATCCTTGTGCTCACTGTTGAAGTAAAAATTACATTGAGCAATTGTTAGAATAATAAAATTGTTTAATGTTAAAGATACTAAAAAAATATGTACGCACTCACTTTAAGTACGCTTTCAATCTCGTGACGCTTGTTCAAGATATAAACTCGCCTTGAGCTCGAACATCACTTTCGAGGACAACTAAACTTCTCTTTCCTATAGGACGACATTGGGATTCAAAACAGATAGTGCTTTTTGGGAACGCATAGATCGTCATTTCTCTCTGGTCGGTTGAATCGTGTCTCGGCGTCGTCGAAATACCGTGAACAAAAGTCAATACTTCCTCAACAACATATCCTCGGCTATGGAACCCTCGAAGCTTCGATTGATTTCGACATAGTCCTTTAGTTTCTTAATATATCTCTCAAAAGGATACATCCACCTCATGTAAACGGGCCCACCAAGAATTGCCTCTTCGTAAATGCATCACAAGGTGAATCATAATGTCAAAAAAGCCGGTGGAAAGATTCGCTCAAGCTTGCACAATATGAGGATGAAATGTTGTTGAGCATTAACCATGTCGCTAACCTTTATCGACCTTGCACACAATTTTGGAAAAATGTACAAAGTTCAATAATAGTGGATGAAATTGTCTTGTTTAGAAAGGCTCGACACCCGATGGGCAACAATCTTTGCATGAGGATATGACAATCGTGTGACTTCAAACCAATTATTCGGCTTTCATTAGGCGCAACGTTCTTTCTCGATTCGATGCAAAACCATCGGGAAATTTGACTTTACGTATAAAATTGCAAAACTTTTGACGATCTGCATTAATAAATGTGTACTCACTGCAGCAGTCTTCATCAATCTCTCCTTATCTTCGTATAAGTGCAGCTCGTTCGATTTTTAATTTCATCAAATCACGTCTCGCTTTGTCTCGTATCCTTAGATTTATGAGGATCGCCCAATAATGTACCCAACAAACTATCACGTACATTCTTTTCTACATGCATAACATCGAGATTGTGTTTCAACTCATTTGTCGACCAAGAGGGCAACTCATAGAAAATGCTCTTCGCTTTAGCTCATTCTTATCCTTTTCTTTTAACACCCCATAGCTTGGGTGTTTTCCTGGTGTTCTAATTTTCACACGACTAAGTTGTCAGAGGATATCTCGTGACTAGTCAATTGAGGCGATGGCCCACGCTCTCTGCTTTGTCCGCTTGAAAGTACGGTCATTTCTCCAATGATGAGTACTTGGTAAGAAACGCCGATGACCCACATAAGCTGTCTTACCGATGACACGCGTCGAAGGTGTCTCTTCATTACAAGTTGGACATGCGTCGTAACCCTGACCGCTCCACCCTGATAAACTACTACGAGCAGGAAAATCACTAACAGTCCATAACATCGCTGCTCGCATTCTGAATATACAGTTATTACTTGATACATCACGCGTATCGATACCAGATGTCCACAATTCCTTCAACTCATCCACTAATGGCCGTAAAAATACATCCATATCTTTGCCTGGTGATTGGGGACCTGGGATCAAAAGGGTTAGCATTAAATTTTCTTCTTTCATACACCCAGGTGGTAGATTATAAGTTGCCAAAACCACCGCCACATGTCAGTAAGATCGACTCATATTACCAAAAGGATTGAAACCATCCGACGACAATCCCACCCGAACATTTCTTATCTCACGTGCAAAATCGTGGTGATTTTTGTCAAAGGCCCGCCAAGCTTTTCCATCAACGGATGACCCATATCATCCTCGTCCCTCGAGTGACCAGATTATGCCACCTCATTAGTTTCGCAGATGTGTTGTTGCAAACAAACGCTTGATCTAGGGGTCAATGGAAAATAACGCAACACTTTATGCGGACATTCTTCCCGGAGGATTTGCCACTATTTGCACCCAACGACTTTCATAGCAGGCATCGACAAATTTCTTTATCAAGATTTTCCTTCCAAAATAACGCACAATCATTCCTACAAACATGAATAGATTCGCACTCCAATCCCAACTTCGACATTAATTTTTTAGCCTCGTGGAGAGTCGACAAGATTGATTTTGGAGAAGGCCGATTTTAACAACTTCAATAGCCCATCTACGATTTATTTGTCCACTTATTGACCACTTTCAAATGCATCAACTTAGTTAAAAGTTTAGGGACGAGTAAGAAGATACTCCCGGATACAACTCAATGCAGAGCATCGAACAAAGCGTCAGTAACCTAAATCGTAAGATTTGCCAAGAAATGAGTCATCCTCGACCACATCAAGAAGAACATCCGCCATCTCATCTTCTACAACAAGCCCTTCGCTCGTCCTTGCATATTCACAGGCCCTTCCTCACTCTCCCATGATAAATCCACCGTCAGTGTTCTCGTGAAAACCGCGACGAAATATGTGAGACTCAACATCATCTACCAATTGCATCATCATGTTTATACATCTTTTGCATGGACATTGAATCATCCCCTATCATTTGCTAATGGTCTCACCATATTTATGAACGCTTTCAGACTATGCCAAACTCTGCAGACTTTGCCTGCGTCTTCTATTCAACTTTATCCAACTCTTATCGATTTCCATTTCCACTTTAGAGTTGCTTTTGCAACACCAAAAAAATAACAATAATTAAGTGCAAGATACAAGTGGTGTGAGAATGTCCTAACTCCTTGTCGCTCCAATACTAATTTTAGGTGTGGGCCCTAGCCATTCAACATTGATTTGTAATTTACGAGTTGTGTTAATTTTTCTATGATTCCTATGTTCACGTGTAAATTTCGGCAAGATCTCCTTCTATTCTCCTAAGTCGCACAATTGCTTTTAAACACACCCACACCCGAGAATAAAATAGAGACAATACCAAAAATCATACGTGATAGTCGAGGCAATCATAGAAAAATGTATGATAACACAACTCGTAACTTACAAATCAATGTCAAACCGTCCTAATCAGACAATTCAAAGATTAGTTTGTAAACATCAAACAACCCAAAATGAGGTTGTGTGTGCTTAATAAACTAATCTTCAAACCAAGATTCTAAGGTCTATGAAAGTGCAATGTATTGTGAAAATAAAATAAAACATAAAACTAAATCTTAAATATATAAGTGAAATACGTAAATTTGACTGACCAATGATCTCTTGAAGACTGCAACTAAGACATTTAAATTGGGAGATTGCAATAGAGAGAGATTCAAAACGTGTAGAATTTGTGAACTAAGCTTGAAAGAGAATTTGAAGAAATATTGCTTCTGATGGAAATTTGTAGACTGGAGCTATTGGGACGACATAATGTCGTCCCAATTGCTAGAAAATCAATTGGGACGACATAATGTGGTCCCAATTGCTAGAAATAGGCGCGAGAAAATCCCGCCAATATGCTGAGGGTATTAGGACTTACAGGGACGAATATTTAAGTTATAGAGACGACAATAGTCGCCTTTGATTCTGTAGGGACGACATACTCCGTCGTCTCTACATGTCTGTCACTATAGGGACGACAAATACGTCGTCCCTATAGGTTCTGGACCAGAGAAACGTAATTTAACACTATTAGGACGACTTTAGTCGTCCCAGTAGCTTACAAAGCGGGAAAAATTGGCGCCATTTCTTATGACCTATGGGGATGAATGTTTTAGGCTATAAGGACGATATTAGTCGACTTTAGTTCTTTAGAGACGATATTCTCGTTGTTGCTATAGGTATGTACTCTATAGGGACGACAAATAAGTCGTCCCTATAGATTCTGGACCTGTAGGGACGACAAATAAGTCGTCCCTATAGATTCTGGACCTGTAGGAACGTACTTTAGCACTATTAAGACGACTTTAGTTGTCCCAATAGCTTACAAATCGGGAAAAATTGACGCCATTTCTTATGACCTACGGGACCTAATTTTTTAGACTATAAGGACGATATTAGTCGACTTTATTTCTTATGTACTCTATCGGGACGACAAATAAGTCGCCTCTATAGGTCCAAAGATCTATAGGGGCGACAAAATAAGTCGCCTCTATAGATTATGGACCTATAGGGACGACAAATAAGTCGTCTCTATAGATTCTGGACCTATAGGGACGACAAATAAGTCGTCTCTATAGATGATGAACCTATAGGGACGACAAATAAGTGTGTTGAAACGACTTTTGTCCTTTCTATATCTATTACAATCTTTAGAGACGACATTTTATTGTCGTCCCTATATATGCTATATATAGAGACTAATTTGGTGTCGTCCCTATAGATGTCGTCCCCAGTAGCTCCTTTTTCTTGTAGTGTTACTAATTAAAATAATACTAGATTCTTACTACAATACATTTTGAAATATTGAGTCTTATTAAAAGTCAAATGAGGTTAATTTTAGTTCACGTATAATTTAGTAACAATCTACATTATCGATTGAAACAATAACATATAATAGTAGCATCAATCATCATTACATGGATGTACTATTTGGGAATAACATAGATTAACAATCTACGTTAACGAATTGTTCAGTAATATATATTAATAACAACAAGAAAATGATGAACAATTAAACAAAAAAAATAAATTTATGAATCGAATGTCGTTCTCGCCATTATGATTGAAGGCTTGCAAGGAAAATTCACCAACCAAAGTATATTTGACAGGGATGAAAGTTTATGGGTTCCATTATCTAAAAAATCTAAACATATTTCTCCCTTATACAACGTAACTCTTTGGAGATGAATAAATGAGTTGAAGATTCAATAAGAACTAAGAAAATAGACATACTCAAAGCACAACGAAGTGGGTCTGGTGGCTTCGCTGGGTTGGCAGTCATGTAATTCTCCATTTTTGTCGCAGGAGGAGAAATGATTGGCTACGATGAATCTCCAACTTATGATGCGAATATTTGATTTTGATTCTAATTGATTTTTCTTTCCATAATAGATTTTCATATTTTTGGATTCCTAAATTTGTGGGTTTCTATTTGTGAGTGCTTAATTTGAAAGATAAAATTTATACGTTTTAGTCCCTGAAATTTAGCACATGCTATCAAATTATATGTGTTTTAAAATTATATAATAAATGTGAATGAAAATAAGCATTAATGAATAAAATGAAATAGACCAATATATTTGAAAATTCTGATATAAAAAATGTGGAGCTCTTAATTTTCACTTATTAAAATGACGTATTTTTCATTTTCATAAATGGAATTTAGTGGTGTGCCTAATTTTCTCAAATATTAAAGTGATAATTTTGCTACATAACTTGATTTTCTATTAAAATTCTACAATTACTTCTTAATATTTTAAACTCCAAAAATAACAAATGTAACACATTTTTATAAGAAATATAACAAACGTAACAAATATAACAACAAGTGTTGTAAAAATAAAAACAGTATTTTTAGAATAAAAAATATTAAATAATATTTTCTAAATTATTTTATATTTTATGGTTAATAGTGAAAGTATCCCAATATTAAAACAACCTTCCAATGTGTAAATCCAACATGGGCCTATAGTTATCAAAGTTTCGATTGGCCTGGGCCTATTCATGATCTAAACTCTTACTGTAATGAAATTTAGGACATATTGGACCGCCAAAGAGAATGTAACTTTTTCCCGTGAGATAAATTGATAGAACTAGCACTAAAATGAGGCCTTTTACCATTCGTGACACTATTTTGTTATAAACTTTCAGTTTAACTTTAACTCCACATTATAGTTGCCTCTGCATTCCTCCTTGCTCACATGTTGATTATTTTCTCTTCTTCTCTCTACTTTTTGCCCCGCATTGGGTTTCAACTCGTTTCATGTATCGATACCAGAAGTTTAGAAGTTCTAAACCGAAATCTGTAAAATAAAAATAGCTAGATTAATACTCGATCAGTAGTTAAGATTAGGTATAATTTTCAACACTCTTTTTGGATAGTTAACAATTCAGTAAAACTAGTTTTGAAAATAATTTATGACCTTTTGTTCTTTGTTTTCCAAAATCCTGGCTATTGCAAATTAATTCAAATACAAATGCAAAACAGAGGCAAAACCCTCAAAAATTACTATAGCATTGATTTGAACTAAGATTTTGCATTAAAATAGTAAATCATACATGTCGATTGAGCAAGACATGCTTTATCTAGCCCGGAAAACTCGAGCCATCTAGAAAATTGTGAGGCTTAACAAGTAGCATCCAGAGGATGGGTACAACCACTAGACCTAGTAGTTTTATAAATATTTTTTATTTTTTAGTTCTTTTCTAAGAATGATGAAAATAAAAATGTTCGTTCAGGTCACATGACTAGACACTCAAAACCAACATGGTGAGCCAAGCTAAACATGTGCTAGGGAACGGTACGCATGATTAGACACTCAAATCCAACACGGTGACCCAGGCTAAACACATGCTAGTTGGCCCGATCAAATTTTAAATGTAACAATCTTCATATGGTTGGTGCCTTATAAATTTGGGATTGAATGAAAGGACATATTTACTTTATGGTGATAGTCTGCACCTTTTATCATTCATGAATCGTACATGTATTTGTTCCCTCAGCCGCATTTGCCTTTATAGTCGAATTGACATTGTAAATTTTTGTTTTATTTTATTAAAAACACCTAACAAAGTTTAGACGTGATTTTTAAGTTTCCACCTAAATTACATAGAGAGTTGGGTTATCTATAAGTACAAGCGAGTGGAGGTCGTGACAACCTTATCTCCAAAAAATACATCTAGGGTAGAAGAAGAAAACTTTGAGAAGCACTCATTATGAAAGTACTACTTCCATTACAAATAGGCATTATGAATTTGAGTGGGGAAGAATGGTATTTGAGTTCCTTTTTATTTATGTTTTTATAACCTCGAGATTGTTATTTTAGCCTACGGCTGGGGTGGGGGCGGGGGTGGGGACGGGGATCCCCCTACAACATTTTTAAATCTTTCTTAATTTATACTAAATTTATATAGAATTTTTTTAATATATACATAATACTTATATATTTTGTCCCTCCAACATTTCTTCATTCCCTACGTGAAAATCTTGACTCTGCCACTCTTTACGGCATTCATGTGTAACTTGCTCGCGAATATACATGGAGAACTAGGGTTTCTCCTAAACGTCTCTCTTTTAGATAAAAGATGGATTGAATTTAACATGATTCAAACATGTTATGACTTATTTTGCCTATTCAAAAGTTAATTTAAACACTCCATGTGATCACTTTTATTAATTATACCCAACTATATTGACTTTAACATGTGAAGATATCTACTAGATGATATAGAAAGAAGAGAGAGAAATCATTCTTGAGAGGAAGAACGTAATTCTTCTTCTTTTTGTTAATTAAAACGTTACAAATGTTAAGTATGACACTATTCGCTGCTTGCTAATTCATAAATATTAGACGTATAAAAATTTAGAGAGGCGACATAAAACTTTACCTCCATTTTTATAACAGTGTTCTTCTTGCATGTAACAAGTGAGATATTGTCATAATTCTTAAAATTTACAGTCCTTCCAAAGATCGTACTCTATTTCAATGCGCATGGTACATTTGGGAAGACTTTTTGAAAAGCTTGTTACAAAAATATTTGTAGTACGTATGGGAAGATTTCTTGGTCAAGGGGCTAGATTTCTTGTATAACATTGATGACGACATTAAAGGAGAAAACGCATAAAGTTCTCTGCATTAATCAAGCTTATGTCTGGTAGTAATTTCTGGCTGATTGAGTTCAAATTTTCTGGCTTTCTAGCATTCTTAACTACATTTTTTATGGTGTAATTGTGGGATTATATGCCAGTACGAGTTTAATTAGTATATTGTTGAGTTTTCTTTTTTTTGTCACAATCGTCGGGAGTTTTCTCCGCTACGGGAAGAAAAAATTACTTAAACCTTTGTATTTTACGCCTTCAATTTCTCTCTTCACAAAATCATCTCCTCCAAAATTCACGGACCGACCGCCTCAATCCATCTCCTCGATTCAATTATCTCTCAACCGATTATTCCAAAATCTGTTGACCTCCTCAATCCATCTCCTTCAATCGATCATTTTCCTCCACCGATCATCTCCAAAATCTGTTTGCACGCCTCAATTCATCATCATAATAGAACCTAAGTCGATCAACCGCAAGGAAACGATATACTAATTAATCACCTAGTAATAATTGGACAATAATATTGGGGTTAAAAACCTGTTTGATAATCAATTTATTATATAGAGTAAGAATAAGTTGTTATTATTTTATTCGAGTTGTTTTACACATTATCAAACAGACAAAAAAAACCCACAATTTTATAATAAAATAACTTGTCCTTGCTGGCCAATTATTGGCATTTAACATCCAAAATGATGCCAATATAATAATTTCGCCCTCCGCGTGTTAGTTTCTACTTGACGGGATTGAAATTAATTATTAACAATGTTAAAAATAAATATGAAAGGTTTGGTGCTAAAATTGCACACAAAAATTAAAAGATGAAAATGATCGCTATACGAAATAGGGCACACTATATTTGACAAGATGGTTTTATATATTGACATTACATTTTTTTTATAAATGCATTATTTTTTTAATTTTATTAAAGGTTCTTAATTTTTATTCATTATTACATTTATATCTTTAACTTTTTTTCATCGAATTCTTATCCTTAGCCTTTTATTAATTAGTACATCTTATCTTTAATGACGATTTGCATCCAATAATTTTATTAGCTTACTCTAAAAGAATGGAAAAATATTTTGTTCCAATTTTGTATTTTGTATTTTTATTATTTAAAAATACGATGGACAAATAAATCTTTTTACTCCCTCTTAACATAATTTGTGGACAAAAAGGTCATCAAAAACAAGATTTGTTAATTAATAGAAGATTGATTATAAGAATGTGATGAAAAAATAAATTAGGATATAAATGTGACAATGTGCAAAATTTATGAACTTTTTATGTGATTAAAATGTGGTACACTTATAAAAATAAGTCGTGTCACTATTAGTCTATTTAATATCATCATATTATTACGTTCCCACATGTCCTTTATTGTGTTTGTTAGAATATCTCCAATATAATTGTGAATTACCTAAAAAATTGTGCCACATAAGTAAAATAGAAAGTGTTTAAAAAAATTTAATCTACAATGCAAGCTAATAGGGACTCCATCAATTTAATGTGGCAAAGGGAGAAAAATATTGTCTAAAATTCCGTCTAGATTTAGAACGTTTATGACTCAACAAAATTGAAATTCCGTTTGTGATTTTATTTTTATTTTAATAAAATAAAATACACTTAAATAGTAATCATAGAATGCATTGTCTTATTTCATTGTCTTACGGCTTTAGTATCAACTCACAAGCAAACTATTTTCTCAAATTTAAAGAGAAAAAAATTCTTTATTTTCAATCTATTTTTTTTTTAGCACTGTTCCCATCCTCTTAATTAGTTTTCTATTTAATCCCAATAGGCAGCCCCCATCACTTAGCCCTCAACACACATTTATTACGTCCAACATGGTACCAAATCATACAAAATTCTTAAGTTCAAATCTTGTCATCACCTATTTATGAAAATAGTGTACATTAAGTTATTAAATATAATCGAATTATTAGATGAAACATACTTTGAAATTAAAAATGCTATAACCGACAAAGGCAAATAGTGAGATGGCCCAAATTCTTGTCCAATCATTTCAATGTAAAGTTGTTTTAAATTTAATGGGTGGCACTTTCAATCAAGAAATCATGCAGAAATGTTAGGAAGATCATTGGGATTATTGCAATTGAAATCGCCAAAAGTTACTATGAAAAGGGGTGAAAAAATATTCTCTCAGAAAGCATGTGATTGTGCACGAATTACATATCCCACTCAACAAATCGAAGTGACAATTTAGGGTTTGTCTCCTTGTTGCCAAAATTATTTCCACAATGGGAATGACTTACATTATTACACCATTTTCTTCTCTATGGTACTTTCTTCTTTTAACACAATGTTTTGTATATAAATCACTACTACCATATATACTTTACTTTGGATGTTTGGTTGTCGTTTAAAATCACGATTAATTTCTTTTTTTTTTTTTTTTAAGAAAAGTAACTTTTCAATACAGTCAAACTTGTATGTTAGAATTATGAACAATGAAAGATTAATTCATGGTTAAAGAACTAAATAATTTAACATTTTGAAAGAACCCTTTTTTCTATCTCATTTTTATTTTGTTATTTTGAGAATAATGAGATTGAGACTAAGAGTTCGAGTAGTAGTTTTGAGTCTTGTATTGTTGAGGATAATATATAAAAAAATAAATTCTTCTCAAATTAAACCAAGTAATTTCATAATTATAAGAGTAAAAATGTATTTGATTTCTGTTTTTTTTTTTTTTTTTTTTAAGGCGGGAAATGTATTTGATTTCAATCTCGCTTATGAGTATTATCTTTGTTAGGCTTTCAATTAAAAATGATTAATTTGATACGAGCTTAATGGGCATATTTTTTTTTTCTCCAACAAAATTAGTCTATGAATTTAGGCAGTTCAAAAAGCTTAAGTTTTAAAGAGATGAGATATTTATATTTTGTCTACAATACACTCCTCTTGTACATGCTAGACTTATTTTTCATCAAATGTCTACAATTTTTACAAATGGGTAGCAGTAATATTTGACATCATGATATATATCTGCTATAATATCATATTGAAGTAACTCATCTAACAATTTAAGTTTTTTAAGAAGATATATATTTAGTTATTTAAATTTAGTCTACAATATATCCATCTCGTAGCTAGATTTATTTTTCATCAAATATCTTACACACACAATTTTTAAAAAATTACGGCGGTAATATTTGAAGTCATAATCTTTATCTGTAATAACACTATATTGAAGCACCTCGTCTAATAATTCAAACATTTATTTATTTAAATTTAATCTACAATATTAAAAAAAACTAAAATGAAAAACTAAAATTGTGAGTTAAACAAAACATATAATTTTAAATTAATTCACTCGAAATGAGACCATCTCCAACAACACTCTTTATTTTAAAGAGCATATTTTCACATTAAAGAAAATCGATCTTGAATAATTTCAAATATAAAAAGTGATACTTTTTATGCTAGTGTAACAAACACTCTATATTTATTCTTCATTTTGCTTTTTTTTTTTCCTCCATTAATTATGGCTAAAAGGGATATAAGTCTTTGTAAAAACCAAAGAGGTGAAAAAAGAAGTATGAGTAAAATATTACAATTATCAATTAGTATATAATGATAGTGGTTGATTAAAAAAATGCAATAAATTAATGAAAACATTGAAAATTATAATATAGAAAAGCGAGTTTGACTCTTCACACGTGGAGAGTCAAATTCACTACTTATTATAATTTAGATAATATATAGAATTAAATTAATAAAGAACTTCTTAAATATAATCTATAGCTCAGTTTGTAATTGATTTTATACCCAACTCCTAATTGTATAATCAAATTTTTTTTTAGGTATTTTGCAATGTTCTAAAAAACGTAAAGCGTGTTTAGACGTCGAGGCCGAGTTTCAAGCTTTTCGGACTTAGGCGAGACCTAGACGAGAGCAAGACAGAGGCAAAGTGATGGCGATGCGTGAGACGTGGCTAGGTGTGTGGGCCAAGCTTCACGTCTAGGCGGGTCCACTTTAGCGAACTTTTTAGAACAGTGGTAGTTTGTAAACTTTTAAAAAAATGATTATAGAAAAATCTATATTATCTTATGGCAGATTTTGAAAACCAGCAAATGAAATAGCTTATCAAATTATGCTTTTAACTTCTCTAATTATCTATAATTAAAATACAAAGTTTAACCCTAATTAATTAAATTAATTTATTTTCTACTATATGTACTATTCTTTGATTTTGTAATTTTATAAATTTTGATATTTAATAGATCTTAATTTTGTAATTTTAAAATAAAGATTATGAATACATAATCTTAGGAAAAAGATTTGATAAATATTATAACGGTTATACAAGTAAAAATAAATTTTATAATACTATTAATGATAATAATAATAATAATACCAAATGACATTACATAATCAATATTCATTTCAGTAATTGTATACGAGCACAACAATAAATTACTTTTGCTTACCAAACACTAAAATATTGATCTTAAAATATACAGCAATTTTGAAACAAAAGTTTATCAAACACTTAGTTGATTTTTCCACAACTAATTTTTTGTTCAGCATAACAAAAGTTGACTCTCTTAAAAACACAACAATACCAAAACAAGTCTAACACAATTTTGTTTAAAGAGTTCATTTCCAATATATTTAAGGATAAATTCCTCTACGGGTCTTTAACATTTCTTAAGTGTGGCATCTATATTTTCAACCTTTTAACATCGTAAATGCGGTATCCTACCTAATAGAAAACGTCTATTTAGACGTTAAATGGTCACATGACACACACGTAATGCCTGACTTATAGACTAAAATTGTTTGAGGGGAAGAGAGGGTACATTTAATATAATTTGAATAGGGACCATTTGGTTTTTGGAATAAATAAAATATTTTTTGGATAATGTTACCTAGAGGTGGCAAACGAATCGAGTGGCCCGTGGGCTCGTCGAGTCAGGCTCGTAAAAAATATGGTGATAATTTTACCACATACTTGATTTTATATTATCATTCCAAAATTACTTTTCAACATTTTAAATTCTAAGTATAACAAATGTAACACAAATTTTTTATATGAAATATAACAAATGTAACAAATGTAACAATAAGTGTTACAAAAGTAAAAATATTATTTTTAGAATAAAAAAGTTAGATAATATTTTTTAAATTATTTTGTATTTTGTGGTGTATGGTGAAACTATCCCAAAAGCACGAACCAACTTGTGGGCTTAGCTTGTGGCCCACCCCACTACTTGAGTCGTTTTTTTTTTTTTTTTTTTAATTTCAAATTGTTTAAAAATTTTGCTTTAAATAAAAGCTCGTGGGCAACTTGGCTTGGCCCATAAGTTTAACGAGCCATGGGTTGAGCCGAGCCCCTTAGTGGATCAAGAGTCGAGATCATGCTCGGCTCGGATCCACATGGGCTGAATCGGGCTCATTTGGCAATCGGCCAAGCTAGCTCAGCTCGACCTTTGCTAGGGCCAACCCTGGCCATCTAGGTCCCAAAAATTTTTTGCCCAAATTTTTAATATATATATACACATATAGATCAACTTTTTTACATGTGAAATTAGTCCTAAATAGAAAACAAGTTCATATCTAACCTACATTATCTACCTTAATTTAGTCTTTAAATTATAGATTGTGTAATTTTTCCTTTAAACTTCATTTTAGAAATCTTTATCTTGAATCAAAACGATTTTTTAAATTGTTAGGATTGAAACAATAAATAAATGAGCGAAAAATAAAGAACACAATGATTTATACATCTTCGCTTCAATATGAGACAACGTTCTAATGCAACCCAATAAAAGTTCCCTAATTATAATGAAAACTAAGACAACTAAATTACAAAGGTAAAATATCAAAAACATCATTACTTAAACAAATACAAATCTCAGAGAATTTTTTGGGTGGTGGCCACCTACCCCCTTCCACCAATGACTCCACGTGGCGCAATAAATTAGACTCCACAGCTTAACACAAATTCTAACTATTTTTTAATTTAGTGAAGAAGAAGTAAAAGGTACATCTTTTAGCTTGTAAATATGTTTATATGCATACACACACACTTCTACATTTTAAAACATCGCAATTTATTAAAGATTCTATTTAAAATTTTGCCTAAAGCCCTTCAAATTTTAGGGCCGAACCCTGAACTTAATTGCCATTCCTAATTTTTTTCTTTGAATCGGACTTAAGGTGCATGAAGTATAGAAATTTATTGTCTAAATAGAAGTTATATGTGACGTGAAAATATTGTTACGCACCGATCATACCTAGCAATCCACGTGGGCAAGATAATCCCACTCAAGCCCCATGTAAGCATGGCCAAAATCAGTATGCCATAACTTGACCCCTCTCCGAGGCGGTTTGGGCCTAGGGAGGTAGATTACCGAGGCTGCTGGAGCCGAGGAACTTGAATAACCGACCCCGGTTGCGTGCTCAAGAAGCCACCACCACCAAACCTATAGTTTAATCTTGACAAGATGGATGGGGACTGTCAGCCAGGCGCTTTTGTCACAATCATAGTCCCTTAGGTTACGGCTGAAAGCAATTTCCTCATAAATGCTAATGATATGACACTAAAGATGTGACTTAAAGAACCCTTTAGATTAGACCACGTGTTGGACATCTAAGTAGATAATTCTTGTAAAATTTGCCTATAAATACTAAACTTATTTGGACAAGAAAGGGATGTTGAAAGATTACTCTCAAGAAATATTAAGTCCTCTATTCTAATCATTCTCAAGTGCTCTTAACCACCTGAGAATTTGTTATTTAGGGGCCCTCAAGCAATCACCTCTATCGCAAGTGTGCCTTTGTCCTTTGGTCATATTTTCACTCGGTTGGAGGCTCCTCTACGTGGCTGAACAAACCATGTGGCGATCTTAGTAGGAGGAAAAGTACACGTAGGCAGAGGTAGCGTGGGGTTCTTGTTAGCAGTCATTTTTGGAGGTCAACAGATATTGTGCATGTAGTGTTAAAAGGCTAGAGGAATTTAACCTATATTTTACCATAATCTAGATATATTAATTAATCTTGAAATTAATGAAATTATAAGTGGCTAAGTTAAAGCAAAATAATGTGCCAACTGCCAATAGAACTTTCGTACCTGCTACAATTATTGTTTTCAATGTGGTCTTTCTTGACCATTTTTTAGTTACATTTTTTGTACAGTTGTCATACCACTTTTGTCCAATTTCATTCTCGATCCTGTCGTAAATGATTTCTCTACAACTTTCACTTCACTAGAAAATTAAGCTTTTTCTTGTGGTAAAATTGAATAGTAATGATTTACTAGCTAAATTACAAGAAATTAAGCTTTTTCATTTGGTAAAAATAAATAGTGGCAATAAAATAGCTAATTAATAATTGTGAGAATAAAAGTTAGTTCGCGTGTCAATGTCTTTAAAGCAGATCTGCGACGATTGATTTAAAGTGCATCTTAAGCTTAATCTATTGTTAGATTATTAACTTGAGTAACACACTATTTTAGGACGGTAAACTTAGGAATTATGTTGAGTTGGTAACTTGTACTTTTATTTTGAAGACAATGATTATAAAATATATATTTATAATTTTTTGTAAATTAATCTTGTCAATGTCCTAGATGTCTCAAATGCCTCCATTTTCTTGTTATACGAATAATTCTCTAGTTTTAATGCTCGTAAATACTGATTAAATTTATCTATTTATCTTATGAAGATAATTTAAACCCGGCCCTCTCGTGCTTGTTCATTGTCATTGCAAGTATATATGCATCATGAATTTGAGAATAACCTACCTCCAATTACTCTAAACTTGAACACCTTATTATTCAACATAAGTTGGATAACTTGAAATAATTAGTTTTGAATAAGAAGCTAAAATCCATTTAGGGAAAGAAAAAGGAAAATTTGGGTCATCTGTCGTTTCCTCAGTCGGCAGATAAAACGACAAATGGTGGTTAATTAACTCCCATTTTCCTTTAATTTAAAATTTATGTTATTCAATTTAGAAATTGTTAAAATATGATATAAACAAAAAGATTCCTTTATCTAATATATCGAACTTTTAAATTAATCTCAATCGTAATGCAAATACTATATTTTTACAATTACTTGATTATTTGTAAAGCTATTTATATACTTATTAATTATAATTTATAATGTGAATCATTACTACGTCTTTCTGAATTTAACAAAATAAATTATTGTGTTAATTGTATTACGAGATGTTATTATAAAGAAAATCAAGTTAGAGCGCACGGTACTCAATACTTAAAGTAATTATTTTTTTATACTCATAACTTGTTTACACAACTAAATAATCTTGATTTATACCTAAAATAATGAATTTAAACAATTTATTCTTAAAATTATGTGTAATTTAAATATAAAAAAAAAAAAGTCAATTTGAAATTGCAAAAGTTGCAGGCCCTGGCTAACGCTATGTTGTATTTTCGACACTTGGATATCATATAAAGGACAATTATTCACACTCTACCAACAGTCCAATTGAAACTGAAATAATAGGATTCGATCCTATTCATATAGTTTGGTTGGATTTGATTCTATAAATTTAAATTTAAAAAAAAAAATTGGATTAATATATAAATACGATTCTTGAATTAGTTTTTGTTATCTAATTTTTTACATGCTTTTGAATTTCTAGTTTTTAAATAAATGTAAAATGCTTATTTATGTTTACCTTTTTTGAGTTACATTTAGGTGCCATACAACTTTTCCTATTTTGTCTTGAGACAAAGATACTCCCATCATTAACTCTTGATGAAAGGTGAGATGCACTTTTCAAGAAATTGAAGTCTTTTCATACTGTGAAAATTCAATAGGCATGAGTTACTAGATGAATAATTGAGAGAACAAAAGTTAGATTACGCGTCAATTCTTAAAATATAGAAAGAAAAAAATAGATCATGCGTCAAATCTTAAAATATAGTGTCTGTAAAGTAGAGTTTGATTGAAAACAATACAGTATCGTCAGTTAATTTGAAGGGCATCTTAAGCTTAATCTGTTATTAGATTATTTACTTGCGTAACTTGTAATTTTAAACAGGAAATCGAATCAATTCGAACATTTGAACTCTGACTTTGAAAATGTTGGATGACAACTTCCTAAACGTGTCAAACAAAGACTATTTCTCAATTAAGTAATTATCAAGCATGGTAATTAATCTCATCTTCGACAAAAACGCGTCTTGACGTCTTTATGTTTTCTTTAAATAGCCGATTATCTCATTCTAATCATTCATGTTGGTATCTAGAGTACTTGTCTATTAATCTATATTAGCTCTTGTTATTCTTGTTCAACATCAATCATCAATCCAATTATACATACATATATACATATATATGGTTTTATAACCTAATATGATTTCAAATTACATTAATAAACTTAAATTCGATTAATTAATATTGTTTAAGAAACCAAAACCCATTTAGGGGAACGGAGGGAAAACAGTACCAGCAACCCCGTCGAAGATTGTATTTCTATTCATCAGTCGGCATATAAAACGACAAAAAACGTTGGGGGATGGGTTGTGGGGCGCTAAATCTGAATGCCCTTTTCAAGTGACGTTTCTTTGCATGGCTCATCATCTTTTATCACCATTAACTAATTATTTCGATTTCATTATCACTCCACTTTATTTAACCACCCAAAAGTAAGTATTCAAAAAAAAGAATTCCATTTTCTTTTTACAATTTAACAATTAAAAATTAAGTTTTTGTATGGTAAAATTTTTTGTACATTATAAGTGTTGAGATTAGAACAATAAAAAATAGCGAAAAATAAAGAAAACAACGATTTATACAAATTCGTCTAAATGTGAGATTACGTCATGTATTTAGTCGCTGCAGTATTTTCACTATAATAAATGATAATTTTTGTTTACAAGAGATCTGTCATATATATAACAACACAATGAATGTTCCCTAATTATAATAAAATTCTAAAACAATTCAATAAAAGTTCCTAGTAATAATGAAAGTCTAGAGCAACTCAATGAAAGTTCCATAATTATAAAAAAATACTAAGCATATGTTTGAGAGCTCAATCAACAAGAAGCTATTTTTTTTTTTTCCAGAGGTGGGTCCTATATAATTCAACCAAAACGTGTACTTTTGCAGCAAGTCTAACACATACAACATTACCAATGGAACCGTGCTATGTTGCTTCATTAAAATTTACACCTGCATTATTACAAAATTTCAATAATGCCATTCCCACATTTATCTTTTGTTACATTGCAACATGCATTTGTCACGGCATTAATTGCGGGGCAATCTTGTCATTTTTCATACAAATGAATGGAAGAAAAGTTGATATGATAAAAGTGGTATAACAAAATGAGCAAACGTCATAACATAAGCAATGGTGTTTGGCAAAGTGACTGTTTATAAGCTGCTTATAATCACTGCCAAACATATGCTAAGACAACATAATTACAAAAGCAAAATCTTGAAAACACCCTTACTTAAACAAATAGAAATACCATGGACCTTTCGGGGGGCGTTGCTCCCGAGCTCCCCGAAGGAGGGCTGTTTGTCTCCCTTCTAACTCCAAGACTACCTTACTGCAAAGGTTGATCCACGTAGCACAATAAATTAGGCTCTACAACTTAACAATAAGTAGTAAATTTTATAAATGTGTAAATAAAAAGTGGATAAAAGTTGTGAGTCTTACGAATGTGTGGATATTTGATCAATTATAAATACATATAAGCACTCACAAACTTACTATTCATCTCTCAAATTCATGTTTCCTTTGTTTAATCTTTTGGAAGAATAATTTGGAGTTCTAAATACACTTCAAAAAATTTCATTCTACACAAACCATCCTTTTACATTCAATCATATTTAAAAAAAAAAAAAAGCAAAAGCAGTAAATTGCAACCTATGTATCAAATGGCACTTTTTATTTCCAACTTTTATTTAGCTTGGAGTTCCTTAACCTTTTGAAAATTGGCAAAAATGATCCTCACAGACGAACTGTACAAAAAGACTATCAATTATATGTAAAATGACAAAAATACCATTAACCTCATATAAACGCAGAAAAAACATAAAAAAAAAAAAAAAAAAAAATTGAAAAAGGAAAGACAGAAAAATAATCCTTCTACTCAAACACCTTGTAATACCACGAATTTTTAAATGTGGCTTAAATGTTAGTTTTGAGAACTTTAGGGCCAAATTGAGACTCTTTCAATTCTTTAGGGAACAAAGTGAAAATTTTGGGAAGTTTTCAGACGAAGGTATAATTAACTTGAGAGTTATTGGTGACAATATGGGTCAGTTGATGATCGGAAAGAAACTTGGGACTTAATTAAAATATTTGAAAAGTTTAGGAATCAAAGTGGAATTTAGAAAAAGTTGCATGTTTATAAGTTTCAAACTTGAGGTATCGTTTTGAAGATGATCATAAGTTAATAAGTCGATATTTGAGGCATTGTTGTAAGTTTGACAAGTTTGGGGACCAATTTGTAAATTTGCATAAGTTAGGGGCTAAAATATCATGATGTGAGGTTTTCCTAGCCAAAATTTCAAATCTTGAAATTAAGTGTAAGAACAAATTTGAATTGGTTTGGGAATTCGCATACTGTTCAAATTTTGTCTGGATTTTGACTATGTCCAAGCCAGTATGGGTCAAGTAAAATTTTCACTTTGTTTACCTTCGGACATGAAATTATATATGGTGTAGAAAAATATAATGATTGTAATAGTAACAATTTTATGATTTTTTGGTCTATGCCGTTAAACGAGACAACTTTGAGAGGTAACTAGATTATATGATTTTTGAACTGAGTTAGCGGTTGTTTAGAAGTAGTATAGCATGGTGCAAATTTCTTTTCTAAAAATTAATCAACTCTTAGACATAAATTCCACTACAAACCCTTGCATCAATCCCAAATCAATGCTCATGTATATATAAATTTGATAACCAGCTAGCAATAACACATCATCGATCATGACAACTGGTGGTATGCTATGAGTGTGTAAATATTTTCTTAACTGATATCATTGTCTCTCATAAAGAAAAAAACATTGTTAGCAATACTATCTATATCTTACTTCATGTATTTAACCAAGTATACTATACCTCTTGAATAGTTTTTCTTGACATGCACAAATTGTCCACGCCTATTGAAAATAGGGGTTGACCTTTATTCAAAACCCTAGTGTAGCCCATATTATATCATTGACTCAAACTTGTTTCAAGTCAAAATTAATTCTCCCATAACGAACTTACGCTTGATATTTTTGCTTATCGTTCCTAGCTTGACGATAGACCAAACTCCAACGCAATGAAGACTTCATGTTCTCATATCACTTGTTCAGAATCTGGACCATTTTTCTGATTCACCCCCAAGATCCTTCTCCAAGAAAATATAAAAAGAATAGAGAAATAGAAATAGAGAATAATAAATGATATATAAAGTGACAAAATCTATTACTCATGAACTCGACCTTGTGCTCCATAGTTATGGGGTTTCCATCCTGCCCACCTCTCTCCCCAAGTGAAAATTTGTCTGACTTCGTGGACTCCCCATCCCGATATAGGTTGGCATCAAGATGCCCATACCAAAATATATTACCTCAACCTCAATCCTATTGCACGGCGTTTGGGTTGCCCTCAATGTAGATCAAGTTTCAATTTTTGATTTGCAATCCACAGTCAATAATCCTAAGTCAACGGCAACCCTTTCCTAGGGCCCTCAACCCCGAGGGATCACCATACAATTCTCCAACGAGATCATCCTAGACAGACCTCTCTTGCCCGAAATACCTAATAATCAGCCTACACATCAGCTCAGGATGTAACCTTGAGCACAATCTAGCACAAGATAGAGATTTGACCTTCATAACAATCTAATACTACTTGGACTCTACTATCAAAATCCTATTACACCTCAACCAAAAAAGACTACTCATATCTTAACTAATACATATAATTGTATTAACATATATTTACTTACCATATTTTATATTCACCTTGTTGGTAGAATTGTATTTATAGAAAGATATCATATATGTAATATTTATATATTTAGGAAGATTTCTTTTCCTAATAGTATATATACATTGTATTTTTGTAATATTCATTATTCAATCATTCATTCAATTGAATCAATATAGAGAATTATTTCTCCACACATATTCTCTTTTATATTTCTTCATCTCTTTCATAATTCTTCATAGTATCAGAGAGACGATTCTGAGCAACGATGTCTAATACAAAAAACATAGAAGCGACGATTGCCCAATCGGATCCCATGGCTCTACAGCAATCCGATCATCCCGACTTAATCCTTGTTTCTAAACCACTTGATGGAAACAATTATAGACAATGGAGTAGGGCTATGAGAATTGCCCTCATCGCCAAGAATAAAATTGGCTTCATTGATGGAAAGATCAAAGTGCCAGAAGCAGAAGATGAGAAGTATTCTATTTGGGAACGGAGTAATCACATGGTACTATCATGGATACTTAACTCAGTACATCTAGATATTGCTGAAAGTATCATATACTCCAAATCTTCCACAGAAGTATGGAACGACCTACCAGATCGATTTTCTCAAGGTAACGATGCGCGGATATATCAGATTCGTCAAGAAATTGCTGAGCATCGACAAGAAAATCAATCGGTGTCAGCTTATTACACCAAATTAAAAGGACTATGGGATGAATTGGGTTCTTATCACAACCCAATTGGATGCACTTGTGGAAATCTTAAGGCACTAGTCGCAAGGGATGAGAAAGAGAAAGTCATGCAATTCGATGGGGTTGAATGATTCTTATTCTACAGATTCGTGGAAACATACTCATGATGAGCCCCTTTCCGGATACCGAAAAGGTATACGCTATTTTAATGCAACATGAAAGACAAGTTGAAGTTGCAACAGATCGTGAAGGGAAACACTCAATCAATTGGGAGAAATCAAACTAGAAAAGTGACAATCGGCCCAACCGATCGACCATTTCGACGGCTGAGACGAGAAAAAAGTCGCCCACTGTGGGATGACTGGCCATATTGTTGATACCTGCTATTTTATCCATAGCTTCCCTCCAGGGCACAGGTTTCATGGGAAGGACGTGAAGCCACAAAACAAACGCTTCACAAATACTGCCGCCGCTTTTACACCTGACCCAAAAGAAGGAAAAATCCTCACAACCAAGGAATACGAGCAGATCGTGGCACTTCTAAAAGGCAAGACGGGTAATGATAAGTCTCATATTAATACATCAGGTATCAATTCCTCTACTACCTCTTTGAGTAATTCATGGATTATTGATAGCGGGGCCACTGACCATGTGACGAAGGATGGGATCGTTGAGAATAAATCCATGCCAAAGCACAAAACTGTTCAATTACCGGATGGGGGTCATGCAATTATTAAATCCATTGGTGTTGTGAACTTAGGGAATAATATGACTGTTGATGATGTACTTTATGTTCCCAACTTCAAAGTTAATCATTATCTATCAAGAAACTTACTAGAAAGTTAGGTTGCTTTGTGACATTTTTTCCTAATTTTTGTGTCATGCGAGTTTGACTACGAAGAAGACGATTGGCTTGGGAAGGCAGAGTAACGGCCTATATTATCTTTCACAAAGACCGCAAATACACATACCGCCACTCGTTCTACCAATCATGGCATAGACGTCTTGGACACCCTTCAGATCTCACCTCTTCAATTCCTAGCACAAAATGTCTTAGATATTAGTTTTGATTCTCACGATATTTGTCTTTGTATGTCATTTGGCAAAATAATCTAGATTGCCCTTTAATGTTAGCCAAATTTTATTAATAAACCATTTGATTTAATTCATTGTGATATATGGGGCCTTCATAAAATTTATTCTTATTCTGGTGCTAGATATTTCCATACAATCGTTGATGATTTCTCCCGCTATACTTGGGTACACCTTATGCGTCCACAAATCAAAACTCAAGGCATAATTAAGAATTTCTTTGCTTGGGTTAAAACACAACACGACACCGCCCATAAAAGCCCTAAGATCCGATAATGGTCAAGAGTTTTATCCTTGCAAGCCTTTTTAGATCAAAATGGTACCGATTTTCATAGGTCATGTCCCTATACCCCCACAACAAAATGGAGTTGTAGAGAGAAAACACCGCCACCTCCTTAATGTGGCCCGTGCCATTCGATTTCAAGCTAACCTTCCATTAAAATTTTGGGGGGAACATATCAACACGGCTTGTTATCTTATCAACCGGATACCTTCTCCATTACTTTCACACAAAACACCATACGAGAGATTGCACAAGAAATTACCTTCTTATTCCCATTTGCGTGTCTATGGTTGCCTATGTTTTGCAACCAACCTCAAACCCAGCCATAAATTTGATACATGGGCCAGACGATGTGTATTTCTTGGTTACTCCTTAGGGCAAAAAGGATACCTTTTATATGACCTCACCGATAGAAGACTAGTGGTGTCCCGGGATGTTGTGTTCCATGAAACCATATTTCCATATGCCTCCCAGCCAAATGAAGACACCAACTCCATTCCATTACCACAATCTATGCCTCTGGATGTTGAAAATGCCACATTTACTTTATCCGATGACTAACATATAGCAGAAACAGATTCCTTGCCTGTAGGTCCCGCACACTGTTCAAACGGTCGCCCTACCGGTCGACTGGTTCCATCATCCGTTTCAACAGAGAGTTCACCCGGTCGGCCGACTGCGGTCGGTCACGGGTTCCCTCATCCGTTTCTACAGAGAGCTCAAACGGTCGAGCGTCTCCACATTCCGGTCGACCGGTTGAGCAGTTTTTCCCACCTTCACCTGGCAGACAGCCCAACCAACCTCCTGTCATACCCAATGACCAAATTCGACGATCCACAAGATCAATTCAAACCCCAATTTACCTGAAAGATTACTATATCAATCATGCTCTGCCTACTCAAACCGGGTCTCTTCCGGTCAAATCCAGCACTCGACATCCTATATCAAGGTATGTGTCATATAGCAATATTTCTTCTGTTCATCGTGCCTTACATACAATATTTCTCATATTGTTGAGCCAGCAACATTCGAGGCGGCATGATGTCGATCCCGGTGGGTAGTCACTATGAATGATGAAATCCATACCTTGGAAGAAAACAACACTTGGTCCCTTGTCTCACTTCCTCCGGGTTCTCATCCTATTGGTTGTAAGTGGGTGTTTAAAGTCAAATTTAATTCTGACGGTACTGTTGAACGTTACAAAGCCCACCGTGGTGACAAAGGGGTTTACACAACGAGAAGGGATTGATTATAATGAAACTTTTGCTCCAATTGCAAAGTTAATAACGATCGATGCTTACTCATCACCGCCTCTATTCATAGCTCGGCGCTTCATCGATGGATGTACACAATGTCTTTCTTCATGGTGCCCTTGATGAAGAAGTCTATATGACTCCTCCACCGGATTTCGTCGACGTGGGGAGACACCGATTATGTCGACTTCATAAATCTCTATATGGATTGAAACAGTATCTCGTTCTTGGTTTCAAAATTTTGTATCTCTTTGTTATTCATTTTTGGGTTCAAACAAATCACATGCATTATTCACTCTTACCAAGGTCGGTGGTGATTCATTTACAATTTGCTACATTATATGTGGATTATATGATTGTCACAGAAACGATAAAGCGATTTCTTCCACGAAGACGTTTCTTGCATCTCAATTCAAGTTGAAGGACCTTGGCACATTAAAATACTTTCTTGGAGTAGAAATTGCTCGCTCGAGATCGGGGATCTCAATAAATCAAAGGAAGTATACTCTTGACATTCTTCAAGAGGCCGGATTACTTGGAGCAAAACCTGCAGCATTTTCTATGGAGCAGTCATCAAAATTTAATTCGACAAATGGAAAATTGTTGAATGATCTCACATATTATCGACAGTTGGTAGGGAAGCTCATTTATCTCACCATTACTAGACCGGAAATCTCATATTCGGTCAATACACTCAGTCAGTTCATCCAGGCACCTAGACAACTCCATTTTGATGCAGTTCACCGATTGCTCCGATACTTGAAAGGAGCACCAGGACGAGGATTATATTACCCATCAAGTGAAAAATTGCAGCTAGTAGGATTTTGTGATGCAGATTGGGCTAGAGATATTACTACACGACGGTCGATTCACGGGATATTGTGTATTCTTGGAAAAGACACTTATATCATGGAGAAGCAAGAAGCAAACGACTGTGTCCAAATCTTCAGCAAAAGCAGAATATAGGGCAATGACTTCCATTACTTGTGAGCTCACGTGGTTGAGACAGTTGCTGACAGACTTATGTGTGGATCACCTACAAGTAGCAATCTTATATTGTGACAATCAAACAGCAATACATATCGCGGCTAATCCAGTATATCATGAGAGGACAAAGCACATTGAAATAGATTGTCATATTGTTCGTGAACGAATCGTTAAGGAAGAGATCAAGACTGCCTATGTCCCAAGCAATAATCAGATCGCATATTTATTTACTAAAGAACTAAGCAATGAGGCATTTCACAGTCTCACTCGCAAGTTGGGCACTTTTGACATACATGCTCCAACTTGAGGGAGAGTATTAACAAATATTCACTTACCATATCAACCATATTTGATATTTACCTTGTTGGTATAATTGTATTTATAGTAAGATATCATATATGTAATATTTCTATATTTAGGTAGATTCTCTTCTTGCTAGTATATATACATTGTACTCTTGTAATATTCATTATTCATATTGAATCAATACAGAGAATTATTTCTCTACGTATATTTTTTCTCATATTTTTACAGACTCTACTATCAAAATCCTATTACACCTCAACCAAAAAAGACTACTCATATCTTAACTAAAACATATAATTGCACCAGGACTCTTAGGTCCATAAAGACTTATAGCCCATCAAATTATGCACAATCCACAGATGTCCTAATCTTTTTACGATTACACCACAAACTATTATAAATATGCAACCCATGTTCATTATTTAAGTACGTTTTACGCTTCACATTGCTCATTTTACAAGCCTCTCACCTCAACGTTTTGCTTCAAGTACTTTGAAACTGCGTTCGATGTCTTTCTCTCTCTCTCACAGTTCACATCATGCATTGCTAGGTACAATTTTTGTAGCATCAATAACAATAACATAAAAAGACAGAAGTCGTAAAAAATTTGTATCATACAATATCTATCATGCAACCAAAATCCCAAGAACGCCCAAGAACGATCTCTCACCAAACCTCACAAAACAATAATTAGTTTTTGGGAATTAGGAATAAAAATATTAATTTTTCTACTATTCTCTTTCTTTATTTATCCCTTATATTTGGAGTATCTCAATTGTTCTGGTGCATTTTTTCCTACAACTAGGAGTCCTTTATATAGCCCTCTTGAACCACACTTTTTAATTTTGTTCAACATGGGACAAGGTTATATTCTGTTTATAGGGAAATTTGCTACACTATAAGCACTTATAAGTCAATCAAATATCTTTATATCTATATATTTCGTAAGACTCACTACTTATAATCTACAAAAAAAATTACTAAACACATTTGAAATAAAATCCTAACACAATAAGGAAAAAGCCCTACACTCTGATGCTCGTCGGCCTAGCAAGCCGTCCATGGGCGCCAAACCATGTCTACTGGCATGGTTTTAAAATTTTAATTTAAAATTATTGTTTTTAAAGAATCCTAAATTTTCTTCTATAGAAGCACTATTCTCCACTTTCATCTAATTCACAAGGTTTCTCATTCTCTAATCTTTCATCTCTCCTATATTAACTTTGGGGTATCAATTTTAAGTAGTTTAAAATTCTTCAAATTTCACACTCACGCCACCATTTTTTTTTTTTTTTTTGGGAGGGGGATGGTATTTGAGCTCCACATGAAATTCCTCTATGGATCATAAAATGTGTATATGTGTAATTGTACATTATAATGATCATGCCAATTGGAATTTAGAAAATAAAATTGAATTTCATTTTCTGGTTGTTGTACTCCTTCAACAACACTCCATAAAGAAATAGAGAGTTTATCTCTTAACTCTTTTTAGTTTTTGGTATAAATTTGGTAGAGAATTGTTATATATTTTGTTAGTCCAAAAATGTTTGATAGGTATTTTCTCTTTAAGTCGGGAGATTTGTGGATTTTCTCTTCGAGGTTTCACTGCATAAGTTTGTATTTAGCCTTTTTGTTTTATCATTGCATGCTTATATTTGACAAATAGAATGTTTTAACTACTAATTAAGTAAAATGTTAATGTAACAAATTTAACTTCTATTAATACGATCTACTCAATAACATTGTTGCATGCAATTGAAACAATCAGAAAAAACAAAGGTGAACAATTTGGGAAATCCATTTCACAATGAGGTAATAGGTTGAATTGGTTTCTATACATTTTTATAGATTTTAAGCATGGGCGGATTTAGGAGGGAACTCTAAAAAATTTGGATCGAACTAATAAATATATATTTAAAAAAAATTATATAGGGATGACGACTTTGTCCGTGTGGATTTGAGCCGAGCTTGAGCTCAACTCATGATCTACTAGTGGGTCGGCCCATGGCTCATGGGTCGAGCCGAGCACAAACCGGCTATTTTTTTTTGTTTATTTTTTTAAAGCAAAAATTTAAACAAATTCATAATTTCAAAAAAAAAAAAATTTAAAACACGAGCCAACTCATTTTTTTCGAGCCAAGCTAAACTTGGCTCTTTAAAAAAATTGGGGCTCGGCTCTGGCACAGGATGATCTCTAAATGAGTTCGAGCTGGCTATAGGCCAAGCTCACAGGCTGATAAGTCCGTTTGCCACCTCTATTCTATATATAAAATTATTTTTTCAATAAACAAAAAAAAAATGAAGCTTTCGGACTAATAGGAGTTAAGAAAAGAACATTCCCTCGATATCCGTCCCTAATTTTAACTATAAAATAAAAAAACTACAATTCTTTCAACATAATAGAAAAGTTAAAACAAATTTTAAAATATTCCCACACAAACAAGTCAACACCCTTTTAAATTATGTCATGCTAGATCTAAATCTTATAAATAGTTAGAGACCAAGCTTCGTGTATTTCTAGAGTATTATATGATCAACTCTCTTATACTTGTTATAAAAAATAATAATTCTTGGCAGACGTATTGTGCCACTCCGCAACAACATTACTAAAATCAAGCATGTTAAGAATTGTAGTTGTAAAATGCTAATTCATACTAATATAACCAAAACAAACAACATTAAATATGTTTGGTGATGGATACACACACAGCACATTATAATATGATTAGCTAGTTGTTGATTTTCTTTGTTGAAGTAGGGACAAAGGATCAATTACTTAAATCTAAGAAACAATGCACGTGAAGATATATTATTGACCAAACTTATTCCGACAACTAGCATGATCGATTATGTCAAAATAAGTTGGACAATGACAAAATATATTTGTTTAAAATGAATGACCAAACTAATATTCAACAAAAATTGATGAATCTTGTGTCTACTAATTA
This sequence comes from Forsythia suspensa, assembly GCA_023638005.1. NCBI lineage: Eukaryota > Viridiplantae > Streptophyta > Magnoliopsida > Lamiales > Oleaceae > Forsythia > Forsythia suspensa. Next base: position 1,698,595 of record CM042663.1, read on the forward strand.
TATCCATAGGATGGTTTTCATTGATTTAATTATTATTTTTGTAAAATCGAGTTTACATTAAACGTGTTAGGTTGGTTTCACCTATTTTGTCTAAAATTTTACATTGATAATTAATTTATATATTTATATTTATGTCTTCAACTTATTCCCTTACATAAAAGGTATATTCATTTTTTATTTAAGACAATTACAAAGACATACTTTGAGCATGGGCAAATCTAGAAATTTTAGTTTGTTGAGCATTATGGCGGTTAGCGGGACTACAGTGCCGGCTAACGACACTACGGTGGCTTGTAGTGCCAATAGCAATAGGCGACGCATCGGTACTTAGTAGAGATGACGGTATTTGAAGAAAACAATAAAACTACTTATTTTATTCAAGAACTTGTTATTTTATAAAAGTAATCGATTTTGAGTTAACTGTATATAAAGATAGAATAAAAGAAAACATTTTGTTTATAAAAAAAATCAAGTTATGATTACTAAACTTGAAAATCTGAAAAAAAAACATTGTGAAAATAAATGAAAATAATAGTTACTTGTGCATATAAATATGAAAATAAAGTAACCAAAATGCCAAAAATATATTCCCTATAAGTGAAGAAAAAACAAAATTATGTTCGAGTTAAGTAAAAAAATTAAATAACTCAACCATATTTTCACGAGATTTATACCTAAAACGGAAAAGTTATTTTTTTTTTTTTTCAAAATTTTGGAATTGAAAATCAAGGAAATGTTAAGGTCTAAAAGAATAAGTTCAGTGTTAAACATAGTGGTTTGTCAATTTTAACCTTCTAAAACGTGAGAAAATTAATGTTGAAGTTTATAGAATTATGTAAAAAGATAAAATATGCAAATAGAACTAAAAGTTGGAGTATTTTTTAAGGTTGGAGATTAATTGCAAAAATTTCTGAAAAAAAAATAAAAAGAACAAAATAACATTGCCACTTAGATTTGAACACAAATCTGCCTAGAGACAAATGAGAAGCTTTGCCACTAGGATAGAGGCACTTGCTTTACATTTATTTAAATTTATAGTTTTTTTTTTAATTGTGGGGCAAAATTATAAATTTAAAATTTCTTAAAACAAAACTAAAATTTTGAAATTAATCGCCCCGGCCCCCCACTACCGCCCTGACTTTGAATTACAGTATTACGCATAGGAGGGGCCTCATACCCGAGTATGCATGAGTGTTGTTTATTAAAAAAAAAAATAAAAATTATTAAAACTTGACTTATTCATTTAGTGCATTATTTTTCTTTTTTCAATTCATCTTTATTAAAATGATCTAAAACATGATTTTGTGTTCATTAATTATTTATTGGTAAACAAAAAATATTTTCTTAATCATATTTGGAAAAATCATATATTATTTTAAGAATTAAATTATATTTCATGATTTTATTCGAACTTTATTACAAGTAATATTTTTTACATATTCTCTAATAATATGTATAAAGATAAAAAGTTCAAATGAGAAATCTATATTAACATTTTAGCTCATAAAAGAGAATCTATTATGATAAGCAAATCTCATGAGATATCTCTATATCAGTGTTTTAAAAAGCGTGCATATGCGGTACCACCTAGGTGCGAGGCACAGTCTCTATACTTCGTTTAGACCCTAGAAGCACAATTAAGCGGTTGCTTATTTTTTGAAATAAAAGGCATGTGCCTAGCTTCGCTTAATCTCGCCTATGCACATCTAGTCGCGACTAGGCATGCGCTTTTTTTTTGAATTTTTTAATATTTAAAATAATATTAAAGATAAGAAAACACTTTTTCATGCCTCGCTTTTGTCTAGGTCCGAAAAATTTGAAACTCGACATCTACACATAGTCATACTTTACTTTTTTTAGAACACTGCTCTATAGTACTCATGTAAAAGAGATGGATTTTTTTATATTCATGAGTTACCTCATGGAGCATTTTATAATTTGCTCTTTATTTAAAACCTAGCATTTGAAACTTCAAGATATTGTATGCTAGAATTAAACTCACGATATTTACGTACTCTAATATTATGATAAAATTATTATTATAAAAATTGAACTGAACAAGCTAATTTAACTGAAAAAATTGAGAACCAATCAGGTTATATGCAAAAAAATTAGAAGTTGGAAAATCGTTAAAACAAACTAAGAACTAAGCGGTACATATCAAGAATCAATAAGGTCACACTACGAACTAGTTGGTTCAACCTGAAACTAGTTGGTTCACCACAAAATTATATTTTTTTTTTTTTTTACCACCGATTTGACCTCATTTCGACATCCATTCAACCACTTGATCATTGACCATTTATTTTTTCTATGTCAATGCCCAAACTAATTTTAAAAATATCGAGTAATACAATTTATCTAAAATTATTTTCTCGAGCTATTTTTTAGTTTCTCCAAGCTGAAAAAGTATAACAAATCGCTCTTGCCATCATCACAACTGAAAATGAATGAATAATTTATGAAACTTAGAGTTAATATTTTCTTTTAACATTTATGATGTCAAGAACCCAAATTTTGATATTTAATACTTTAAAAATTATTTATAAAATTGATTCGTTTCTAAAAAACTCTTGAATTTTACTAGAAATGACTCTTTCAAACTCCTCGTGTATTAAAAAAGAAAAAAAAAATTCATGGTTGATCACTATTAATGTGCTCATGGGTTCCCAAGTTATATGGTCCAAACTTCCTTTATTTAAAGTCGTATATCAATGTTAAATGACACGCATGCCCTGTAATTGTAAAATTGCTATTTCAAAAACTAAACAACCCATTCCCACTCTCTGTGTAAAAATTCTTAGCATCCTTCACCTTCGCTTATGTGTGATTTTTATCGCCGAACCCACAACTAACATTTCAAAGTTTACTCCAAATCTTATTGGAGAAGGTAAAGTTATTATTTAAAGCAACCATATCCGTGAAAATGTCGATATATTGTTCGGATTGAAATATATGTGATACTATTAATGTTTGAAGTTAAAGTTTTCTATCAAAAATGTAATTTAGGGCTTCGAAAATGCGATATACTAGATATTATGTGTTGATGTTTACTTGATTTTTTGAGTTTTCTGTTAAAACGTGTAATTTACCCATGGAAATGTTTGATATTGTTTGAATTTTTAATAGGATACTGTGTAATATTGTTCGTGATGTGTCCATGTAAAATAATTGATACTATTCCAGTCTATGATACTATTCTTCTATTGGGTTGGAGTTTGTGTGTGATACTATTCTCATCATGATAATACTCATAAGCATGTGTTTCTAATACTGTTTCATTAAGATACTGTTTTATTAAAATATAATTTTCTATGATACTAATATATTAAGATATTGTTAGGCATGATACTGTTATATTAAGATATTTTTATCTATAATATTATTCTTATCTTGCTACTGTTTTGATTTAATTGAATAATGTGTTATGAATTTCATTAAAGCATAACACTTTGTCTACCTAAACTTGTGTTCGGTACTAATGTACTTCTGATATTGTTATATTATCTTAACGTTTTTGCTAACTTTTACCATATGATATTGTTATTAAAATACTGACACTGCTATATTAAAATATTTATTAAGATACTGGTATTAATGTACTTTTGATACTAATATATTAAGTTATTGTTACATATGATACTAATATATTAAGCTATTGTTATCTATCATACTTTTTTTTATCTTAATAACTATTTGGATTTAATTAAATATTGTGCTATGGTTTTATGTTGAAATATAAAATTTTGCTTCCATAAGCATGTGATTGATACCAATTTGCTTCTGATATTGTTATATTGGCTTAACTTGTTTGTTGGTTTTAAGCATATGATATTATTATTTTAAAATATTTTTATGTTATATATGATATTGGTATTCTATTGAGTTAGGAGTTTGCTGTTTTGAGTGTGTGTGTGTGTGTGTGTGTGTGTGTGTGTGTGTGTGTGTGTGTGTGTGTCATACTATTTGTATTATCTTATTTTAAACGTACATACACACCGACATTTACTATATATATCTGAATTTTATATCGCAGTGTTATTGTAAAATACATGTGTGTCATGTGATGGAGAAACTAGTAAAGAATGAACAACTAAAAGAAACTACGACAATGAAGGAAGTGAAACAATATAAAACAAATATGATTTCAAACTTCACTAGGAATTTTATTGTAGATAAAACTTCATTAGGAATTTTATTGTAGATAAATGAATACATTTTAGATGGATGCATTTGTAGAAGAATACATTTTGTAGTTGCAATTTTATTTTATAATGTATAATGTACTTGCAATTTTGTTTAATACTAAATACATTTTGTAGTTACAATTTTGAATGGCAATTAAATGTTAGAGTTGAACATGGCAAAACAATAGTATCTTAACAAAAACAATATCTTAAAAACATCAGGAATTAGAGTCATTTGTGATACTGTTTTGATAAATACTATTCTTATTAAGATATTTTTTGTTAATATACTTTTTTCTATAATACAGTATCAAACAATATGTTAGTCTGTATAAAACAAATGTAATTTCATTTATTTGACCAAAAAAATTTATTATAAAACAATTGTAATCCATATAGCAAAAACAAGCAATATCTCCCCATCTTTCCTTCACAAAAATAGGCTATTTGGTCAATGACTCCTTAAAAGTTTTTTTTTTATTGTGATTGTCCAACTTTTCATACATTTCACATCGTATCATCCGCAATTGTTCACCCCTTCCACATCCGAAACTACAACGGCATACACCAATAGATACAAACATGTACACAAAATAATAATATCACTAATGGAATCATATAAATCACATCATAAAAATATTAAAAATTTGTATTAGAAAAAAACAGTTTGAAAATGATACTGTATAAAAAAGTTTATTCATAATGATATTGTATATTATTATACTTAAAACAATATCAACTTTAAAAAAAAACAGTATCTCATCTTGGTTACTGTTTTTCCTGGTTGAAAACAGCATGTTACCTTTGAACATTTCTTAAAAAATGTTTCATCGATAAACAGTATTGGACGACAATGATTAAACATATGAATGCATACATGAAAAGAAACAAACAGTCGTCGGAATCTTTTCAAAACTTGGTCTCCTCTAAAGCAAATATTATCACACTCTTAATACCCTACCATTGTTGTTTCTCATCTTCACAAACAATGTCACAATTATGTGATATTGTTTTATATTTTGAAATAATAACACTAAAGTATAGATGAGATTAGAGATCAGGGGCGGATTTAGGACTGGGCCTATGGACCACATGTTACTTATACTTAAAAAAAATTATTTGAAGGCCCAGCCCCAAATTTCAGCGGCCCAGGCACCCATTTTCTATTTGGACCAAGAAATATTTGGTCCAATACCAATAAATGTTTGGACCCAAAAACAAATTTATATTTGGACCAATAACACACAACCAGCAGCCCTTTTATTCATTTTTCTTATAAAACCATCAACGGAAAATACACAACCCTTTTCTAATTAAACCATCAACATTCAGCATTCAGCAGACAACCATTTCTACAAAATCAGCCATTACCTACTCTGCTAAATCACATTCAATAACCCATTGCCCGCTCTGCTAAATCTGCACTTAATCATGTTCGCAAATCGCAGCTTTCTAGTCTTAATCACGTTCGCAATTCACAGCAAGCTAGCAGCCTTAATTTCGCATTTTAGTAAGTTTAATTGGTGCTCAAATTTTGCTTATGATGTTTTAATTGCTAGAAATGATGCTATTGTAATTTGAAATCATCACTTCATTAGTTTTGATGTTGTAATTTGAAATCATCACTTCATTAGTTTTGCTGTTGAAATGTTTGGATTACTGATGATGCCACTGAAATTTTACTTATGCTGTTGAAATTTTGAATGGCTACCGTCTGCTGAAATTTTAATTTTGGGAATTTATGATGTTCATCGATTAATTTTGGTGCTATTCATTGAATCATTGATTATATTTTCTCTGTTGAAAATTTTTATTTTTCTAATGATGCCACTGAAATTTTAATTGTGCTATTGAAATTTTTGAATGGCTACTAAAATTTTAATTTTGGGAATTCATGCTATTCATTGATTAATTTTGGTACAATTCATTGATTATTTCTTATTGGTGATGATGTTGCTGAAATGTGCTCAGATTTAGAGGGATAAATTTGTGTTGAAATGTTAATGGATACATTTCTTGATTTTTTAAAATATACAATGGCCGCACAACCACCTCTTACGAAGAAAAGAAAAACGACATTGTATTCTTTCTTCAAACCAAGAACAGATACACCTACTGAAGATTCAAATCAACATCAACATACTCCTCCAACTCATAATCAACAATATCGTCCAACTCCATCTTCCGTTATTGAGCAGGATCCAAGAAAAATGAATAACATATATGACTATCCTCTTAATAAAAAGGATGAGATTAGACGAGCATATTTGATAGCTGGGCCTTCTTAACCTAAACTTCGAGAATATACAGCAAGAAAGTATAAAGATAAATCTCGTCATTTCCAATATAGTTGGTTTACTCATAAAGGATTATTGTTTTCCTTGCTTTCTTTTGGAGTGTTTGCCTTCAACTCATAAGGCTTATTGTTTTCCTTGCTTTCTTTTTTGCAATGATGGACAACATGCTTCTCTTTCAACATTCAGTGACTCACCGGATTTGATAACTGGAAGATAGTTTAGGGAAAATGAGTGTGCATTTCTTCAACATGTTGGTTCTTCAACTTCATCACCTCATAATAGGTGTGTGGTAAACGCTCAAGATTTGATCAGACCGGCTCAACATATTGATAAGGTCATTTATAGGACAAGTAAAGATGAAGTTATGAAAAATCGATTTACGCTAAAGACGTCCAATTGTAAGTGTTCGGTGGCTAGCACTGCATGGGTATTCTTCCAGAGGTCATGATGAATCTGAAGAGTCATTGAATCGTGAAAATGTGATCGAATTGATTGATGCATTTGGAGAAATGAATGTGGATGTTAGAAACGTTGTGTTGGGTAATGCACCAAAAAATGCGAAATACTCTAGTGGGGATATCCAAAGGAGATTTTGGAAATTATGGCCAACAAAGTGCGTAGGATGATTCGTGATGAAATTGGAGATGCTTATTTTTCTCTTCTTGTTGATGAAGCACAAGATGAATCTCACCGAGAGCAAATGGCCATTATCTTGAGGTTTGTGAACAAAGTAGGTATTCTTACAGAACTTTTTTTGCTATCAAAGGTGTTAGTGAAACTTCTTCAAAACACTAAAAAAAGAGATATCTGATGTTCTTGTTCAGTACAACCTCCAAGTTCATAAATTGAGAGGTCAAGGGTATGATGATGAAAGCAATATGCGTGGCTAATGGAATGGACTTCAGGCATTGTTTCTTAATGATTGTCCATATGCGTATTATGTCCATTGTTTTGCTCATCGATTGCAATTGACATTGGTTGCTGCAACCAAGTAATGTGATCCTACTTGGAACTTCTTTTCTCTATTAGACAATGTCATTAATATTGTTAAATCTTTTGCTAAACGCAATATTGAGTACGCAAAGTCGTTCAAAGAGTAGAAATTGAGAATATGTTAGCAACAGGAGAACGCGAGTCTGGATGTGGGGCTAATCAGATGACAACCTTGCAACGATCAAGAGCTACTCGCTGGGGTTCTCATTATGAAGCTGTTAAAAGTATGACATACATGTATGTTGCAACTTGCAAGGTGCTTGAAGATTTTCTTGGCAACTGCTCAAATCCAAATGCTCGAAGTGAAAATTCGTGGTGCTTGCAAAAACATTAAGAGCTTTGATTTTGTATTTGGCTTGCATTTAATGAGTTCAATTATAGGAATCACTGATTTTCTTTGTCAAGTCTTTCAAAAAGAATCTGTTGGCATTCTGGCTGCTATAAGATATGTCTCCACTGCAAAAACTCTACTTCGAAAATTAAGACAACAGGGTTGGGAAAAACTACTTCAGGAAGTGAAAGATTTTTGCTCAAGACATGACATTGATATACCTAACCTAGACACCAATATTGGTCGTGTTCACAAGCAAATTACTATTGATATTATCACTTTGGTGTTTTCAATGAAGCCATAGATTATCAGTTGACAAAGTTGGATACAAGATTTAATGAGACATCAGTTCGACTCCTTCAACTTAGTGTAGCTTTGGATCCAAAAAATTCATTTGAATTATTTAATGCAAATGATATTTACGATCTTACCTGTGGAGTTTTATCTTGAGGATTTTGAACGCCAAGAGAGAAATGTCTTGTTGATCGAATTGAAATATTATCGTGAGGATGTGGTTCGTGATCCTCAATTTGAAGTACCCACGCTTTCAAAATTATGCGAGATGTTGGTTAAAACACGAAGGTCTGAGGATTACAAGATGATAACTAAATTGATTCGCCTTGTATTAACATTACCTGTTTTTACTCTGACAACTAAGAGAGCATTTTCAGCAATAAAACATGTTAAGACGTCAATTCACAACAACATGGATGATGAGTTTCTTGCTGATCGTATGATAATTTTTGTTGAGAGAGAGTTTGTTAACAAAATAGATATAGATTTTATTATAGATGAATTAGCAGCTGTAAAAGATCGTCGGGCACAACTTTCTTTTGTTAATTTTAGATCTTCAATATTTTTGTTTAATAACTTATTGTAAACTTTTTAAAGATTATGATTTATTTGAAAATATTATATTCTCATCAAAATAGGCACACAAAAATTTCGAGAGCAATCCCCGTGTGTTTCCCCTTCATCCGGCCTACTCCTTTGGCATATCCTGGCTCGCCTCTGTTAGAGATGAAAAAGACGCTAGCGTTAGCAGAAGATCATTGATCATACTTTCTTGCCTTAGCCACTATTGAGTAAGAGGGATTTCTACTTGCCTTAGATCATCATCGAGGATGAGAAACTCATACCATAGACAATCCTTCAACAAATTTCAAAACAAACGCATAAATCAATAAAATCAAGGTCATGAATTCTTCTTATTTCTCAAAAAATACTATCATGCCGGGATAGGATACCTCAATAAAATATTGTCAACTTCCAAAGAACTCCAATTCTCATATAATCTACACAAAACTCTATTAAAATCAACTCCAACAACCTTAATAGGTAGTATGTCTAAAATATACTTACATAATGAAATCACACCATCTTCCAAGATTGAAAATAAGAACATCAGTAAAAAATCATGAATCCACTATTATCACCTATGAAAACTATTGGAAATGTACGAGTGGCTGGCGGCGAGTCACAAAACGCCAACGGTGAGGTGCGAGAGCTGATAAGAGGCACAAGAAGACAATGGCTACGTGGGTTATTGCTGAAGTTTTAATCATGTTTATTTATAATTAATTTGGATTGCAAGAGTAATTATAGAATTAATTAAAATTTTCTTGAATTAGTGCGACTTAATTACAATTTTTAAAATTATTTGGACATAAATTGAAAAAAGTCACATATGGGTAATTTAATGGCAATTTCTCCTAGAAAAAGAAAAGAATACAATTTTAATTTTGGGCCTTTATAAACCGGCACAAATGAAGAGATGACATCAAAGCCCAATAATAAGTTAACGTTGAATCATTTACTTTTGAGTTTTGAAATAATCCAATTTTATTATCCTTTTTAAATATAAATTTCTCATGAATAGTATTTACACTGAGCTATATAAGCTATAATAATATTGTTTCAATGATTGGTCCATTAATTGCTTGGAAGATGTTTGAATTTTTTACCAAAATATTTAATACGTTAGTTTGAATAAAAACAAACATCATTAAAGAAGAAAACTATATGTGATAAAAATTTGTTCATATCTCGTTTTGTCAAATTTAACATACCTAATGTCGTACAAATTCAATTAAATGAAACTTACTTGAAATTCGACTACTCTCGAAGATATATTTTAATCTATCTCATTGTAGTTTTAGTATAAGACCTACCAAAAAGGGTAGTTATAACTTATAAGACCTAGTGAAATCATGAAGTGGTATGGACAAAAATAGCGTATCTCGAGAGATTAAAGCTTCTATCTTAATAAAATTACAATTCAGTGAATATAAGTTATATCAATAACATAGTCTCGATTAGGGATGGCAAAAAACGCACGTACCCGCCCCGCCATGCCAAAACCCGCCTTTAATAATTTTTTTTATTTTTTATGTTTTAAAATTTAAATTGTATGTAAAAAATAAAAATAATATAATTAATTAATTAAACGGGACGATAAATTGAGATTTTTCTTACACCGCATGAATTTCAAAAATCCCGACGGGGCGGTATATATGAATCAATTGCCATCCCTAGTCTCGATCTGAAAAAATAAACAAAACTCTCTATGAATAATATTCCCCAAATGTCTTCAAGTAAGTCACTATTTACTTAACTAATACTCATGTTCGATAATCTCTTTTACATTTCATACATATATTGACTCGAGTATTAATTGGAAAGCAAGAGAAAAGTTCTACGCCCTTTTTTGTAAGTTATCTTCTGTAGCTCTCGTATTATTTATGATCATATAAGCTCACGGAATGAACAAACAATTTATTTTTATGTTATAAACAAAAATTAATTTATGCTCCTTCTATTCCATGTAAAGAACTCAAAACATAAATCAAAACTGAAACAAATAAAATCTGAAATTACCAAAATAAACTCAGGAGTTACCAAATTGGAACAAGATTCTGAACATAGAATAGTCTTATAATATGTCCAATAAAATGAAAAATAAAATAAAAATAAAATGAAAAAAGTAAAGGTAAAACCATAGAGTGATAAGAGTGGGACCTTGAGATTGGTCAGCTGTCACTTCCATCAACTTAGCGTATACCCCAGGCTTTCTAATTCTTTGCAAATAATGGCAAGTAACTGTGTAAAGAAAAAACCAACCAAATCAGAGCTCGTTTGGTAGGGGTTTTTGGGCAAAAAAATAAATTTTGTTTCAGAATAATATATTCAGGGCTTGTTCGGTGTAATTTTTTTCTTTTTTTTCAAAAAATAGATTTTTTTGCCTACTTTATTGACTTTTCAAATTTTTTACAAATTTTTTTGTAGTGTAAAAAATTTGAAAAGTCAAAAATAGTATGCAAAAAAATGAGTTTTTTGAAGAAAAAATGGTTAACGAACAAGTCCTTAATTTTTAAAAAATTTGAAAAATTAAAAAATAGTATGCAAAAAAATGGGTTTTTTTGAGAAAAAATGGTTACCGATCAAACCCTTAATTTTTCAAAAGTTTTAAAGGTGAAATGATAAAATTGTCTTTAATTAACACGGTTTTATTTCAAAGTATTAAGGGTAATTTGGTCATTTCACTTTCAAAACTTTTGAAAAGTCAAAAATGTCGTGCTAGAAAACCCCATTTTTTTGTCAAAAAAATTTACCGAACAAGCTCTAAAATATCTAATTTATTGACACGAAATATGATTCGAGCACATCAAATTATTTTTAATTTATAAGTTTTTGTAAGTATACTGTTGTGGAGTTTAGGCCCGACCCTCTCTTAAATTGTATTTTATTTATATTTTTATACTAATAAAAAAACTAATTAATCTGTCATTTGTCATATTTCAAACTGGAAATTTTGAATTGTTAATTAATTTATTTTTAAACATCTTTATGCTTCCATTGAATCTTCAGATTCGGTTGTTCAACCACAGGTTTTAAAGAGAGATCTTACTTTCAAATCCGTTAACTGCCCTTCCATAGATAGTAGAATCATAAACTAAAAGTTCTAGAGGTGATAAAAACTTACCATAAATAGAAATATTCATCGTCGACCAACAAAATAAACTCGTATAAAAAATTAAGACATTAAAAAAAATTAAAATTAAAGTTAATAAATTAATTTTAATTATATTTTATGGGACCCACAACTTTTCAACTACATGTTTCATCAACTTTTATAAAAAATCTGATTTACTGGAAATCATACAAATCCTAGATTCGATTTCTTGATGCTGTAAATATATAAGTGTTTCATGCACAATCCAATCCTGCTTCCAAAAACCTGACATGTGGCTTGAATTCAGGAGACACACAGCTCCCATTTGTGTGTCAAACTTTCTCAGATCCCATTATATTCAAGGGACTATAAACAATATTCCAGTTCCATCTGAAAACGACAGCCATCACCCAAAAAAAAAAGTCGATGAAACGAAATAGGAAATATCAGCTGTATATACATGTTATTTTTTAACACAAAATGTAAGTCGATGATACGAAAACCGACATACAATTACATTCGACCCAGATGAATAAAAATTAATTTTTTTTTGGAAATTACTAAAAAATTTAGTTACTTATTGTAATTAAAAAAAAATGACTAACAAAAAAGTGTTAAATTACTAAATAAAAATAAATAACAATGATAAATACTAAATTTTTTAATTCATTTCAATTTTTATTTAGCTCAGTGACTACTTTAGTACCGGAATGTGCTATAAAGCGGCAACTCAAAATAAATAATGTGTACACAATTCTTTCATTAATTCTTTGTGTATCATAATTTTTGCACGAGTGAACAATTCAATTGTTTTTTTTCCATCTGTTATCCATTTGAAATATGCCTAGAAATGTATCTATTTAGGGTAATGTTAAACTCAAAGCTTAATGATTTTTTTTTCTGTGAATTACAAGGACAACATGTAGTACTCAGTCTTCGACAAATGATTCGGGAATAAGGTCACGAAACAATTCTCAAACACGCTGAATTTGAAGTTGGTCGCTATACTCCCTCTTAAGAACGAAGTTCTTTATATTTATAGTAAACATTGAGAGTAAACACTCAAGTTGAAATACTGAATAATCCCGTGTGTACGACGACTAAGGGATTATTGGCAATAATTGAGCTAAAGATACTAATAAAGATTATATTTTTGACAACTGTGGGAAGAATATTTTCTTTATGTATGTATTGTAGATTTATAAGTGGGGGAGATAATTAGAAAATGGTGCTCAATAATTGTAAATTACTGACTAAACGTATGATTAATGGCAGTGGTACAAATAAAAAAGGCAAAAAATACTAAGAAAGACGAAGAAAAAAGAAACAGAAAGCTACTTGTTTGGCCCATTGCATGTCAACTCAATAGGGTCTTGATGTGAACTTCATCTCGCCTACACTCACACCACCCCCCCTCCCCCCCACACACAGAGACCCCACTCCCACTCTACCCCACCCCAACCCCCATTTTTCTCCTCACTATTCCTTTAACCATCACCTGCAGGTTTCACCTTATTTAGGAACAAAGGAAGAAAAAATTGATGGTGTTTGATTAACTATGGAGAGAGGGAAAGACTTGGCAGAGGATTCATCAAGATCCCCCGGTGGTGGCGCCGGTGGTGATCCGCTGCTACCCAACACTCCCAGCCGCTATGAGTCTCAGAAAAGAAGGGATTGGAACACTTTTGGGCAGTTCTTGAAGAACCAGAGGCCACCAGTTCCACTCTCTCATTGCAATAGCAACCATGTACTTGAATTTCTTAGATATCTTGATCAGTTTGGCAAGACTAAAGTTCATTTGCAGGGCTGCATCTTTTATGGGCAGCCGGAGCCACCATCACCATGTACTTGCCCACTGAGGCAAGCTTGGGGTAGCCTTGATGCACTCATCGGAAGGCTACGCGCCGCCTATGAGGAAAACGGTGGATCGCAGGAGACTAATCCATTTGCTAGTGGTGCAATACGGGTTTATCTGAGGGAAGTAAAGGAGTGTCAAGCTAAGGCAAGAGGAATCCCTTACAAGAAGAAGAAGAAGAAGGCTAGCCCAGGCAAACCAGATGATGATTCCAGTTCTTCCATGCCATTTTCTTGATTCATATGGATCAAAAATGGGTAATTAATTTCTTTCTCTAAAATACGCTTATGCTTATTTAATACTTCTTGAACTACTTGGAATTTTTTTTTCTTTCTCTACCAAATTTCAATTGGATCAAGAATCACATTAGAGATTATATATATGTGCATACCCTTTTCTTTAATTCATTGGTGATCGCATGTACATATTGTTGTTGATGATAATTATTTTCCCTTCAGTATAAACCCTAGAAGCAATGCATACAAAGAAAGGTAAAACAAATCCGTTATATGAATTCTTTTTCACTACTCTATACACATCCGCCACCCAAACAAAATGTACTAGGATTCATGTCATAAAATGTGACCATAGTTTTGCGCTGGCTATCAACTTACCGTCCCCCTCTTACTTCATCGTAATTGGGAACGGCTATGGAAAACAAAGATGGAATTATGAACCCTAGAAGTATCCTTTCCAATTTTGTACATAAACTCAGACAAATCTACCACAATATGATCCAAAATTTATTCTTAGAAAATGTTACAAGTATGATAAACAGTGGTGATCTTTTAGCCCAAGAAACCCATGGATTTTTCTCTGACATCAGGTAGAATCCTGTCCTCTTTTTTCATGTTTTTCATCATATATAGAACACTTGTCTGCAGTAAGATGATCCCAATCAGTACTCTATTGCATGTCAACTTCTAGTTTTATGGGCATCTTTTTGGGATTCTCGACAGATCTTTCGCCCCCATGTAGATTGTAATTTGAGTTTAAGGTAAGAGACACATTTGCATGTTTATATATATATCCTAGAACAGACCAATATTTAATTAAATTTTACCTTACTTTAATTTTTTTATTAATTAATCTTTTTTTAAAGTTAAACCTGTCGCATGTTTTATTAATGTGAAAAGTAAAACTTAATCATACGTCCTAGTCATATTCATAACCATTCGTCGAGTCTAGCGTTTCTCTAGTTTGTGGTTACTTTTGAACTCGCTATTTAAAGAAAATTGTGCAAATTTTTTTCCTTACCCCAAATCGAAATCTCCATAGCTTCGTCATAGTCTCCATTAATGTATCTAAAAGCGTCTCCATTATATTTTTTATTAATTATCGACTCATATATATAGTATTTATTCCCATGCATGACTGCTTTTTGTGGGATTTCATTTTCAATATTTAGTCCTCCATCTAATCATTGTAAAATCTCTCAGATGTACCAAAAAATGAATGAAAGAATGCTTATTTAATAATTCTCATTTGCTGTTATAAAAAAAAAAAAAAAAAAAAAGGCATTAACGTCAGTCCCCCACTATATGCAATAATTTTAGTGCATAAGATCTTTGTGAGGGCATTTTAGAAATTTGCATTAAAATTTTTAAATTTGTCCTTTGAATCTTTACTAGATTGCTTCCAGTGTGCACAGATTTTGTGGGACATCACAATTATTCATTTTTTGTCACAATGCTTTGCTTTTTTTCATGTTAAAAAAAATTAATAATTTACAGATTGATCATCTTAAACAATGGCATGCATTCTTCTTTTTCATCTTCCTTTTTTTTATTTTTTTGTTTTTCTTACATTACAGAATCATGGTTGTGTATAAAAGTGTTCGGAATAAATCTTAACTAATATATAAAAGTTTTGGTTACTCCTCTTGTTTATATTTTAAAATCGAACAACAAATCTTAATATGGTATCAGAGTCTATTAAGTTCAAACAAACATTGGATTTTAAGATTGGTGTGCTTAAACGAGCCACCATCTTATGGAAAGTTATTAAGAAATAAATCTCACGTCGATTAAGTTTTGAAAATATAACCAACATATAAACGTTTGGATTACTTTTCTTAACTAGGTTGACCTTTTAAAATTAAACTCTAAATCTTGATAAAAAGATTGAAATACTATCTATGGGGAGAGAAATTTTTGGTGTAGCAAAACGAAGGAATTTTTAAGTTTACTTATGAGTCAATTGAATTTTTAAGAACAGCAGAATCTTGCTTAACAATTGCGTGAGGGTCATCCTTGTTGAGTAATGAGTTTGAATGAGATGAATTTTTCTTAAGTAAAGAAACTTGATTATTTCAGAACTTTAATCGAAAGAACTAAAGATAATTAGATTTCGAGGCTTAAAAGTTTGTATTATTTTTTCGTACAATAGGAATGGATTATACAATCCCACATTGAATAGAATTGTCTTTATTTAGGTATATGTCTATTTGTCCCACTAATAACATAATTGACTTGAATACTCGTCTTGTGGGGACTAGGATCCAACCTCTTTATTCTCATATATATGGAAGTCCCGTTCTGTTCTTTGAAGTATCTTAATTTGCAAGATCATGATAATGAACTATCTTGAGAATAAGACTTAGGATTCTTTGTAGATTCACGCACTGTATATTAGTTTATACTGCTTTAGTTATCTCGTAATTTGTGGAGCTTTTGAGATTTAGTATACAGTCTTTTTATGTAATGACATTCTTCTTATCTCTACCCATGAACATAAGCCGAGTGTCGATCGAATCGCATAAATTCTTTGTGCTCGTTTCCTCTTTCATGGTTCGACTTGAATCTCAATCTAGAGGCTGTTGCACAGTGCAACTCATCTCACACAACAATCCAAAACCAAATGCAACATGTTTCAATCAAAATTCCACAACCAAACCAAAATCCCACAACCAAATCTACACAAAAAGATGAAAAAACATTACATAGCAACTACCTAAAACATATTTATAGTAGAACAAAGTAGTTTCTTTATTAATACCAATCGTAACTAAAACATTGCTAATTAATTAAATATTTCTTAACAACCTCTTCTCTTATTAATTATTCAAATTTTCATAGTTCATTTGTCTAATTCAAACCAAATGAGGTGTTTTATTATAAAAATTAAGAAATTAGTGATTTAAAAACAAGTGAGGAATTCCCTTAGGGTTTTGGGGGGCCTCTCATGTATTGCCTAATTGTACATCCTATATAACAGTAATGTTCAATGCGTTTTCTCTGCTAGAAAATTGCACCAGTCGACGAATTCTTATATCCATTTTTAATAAAAATATTCACTACCTGTTCATTCATTAAGTAAATAGAATCTTTTATTATATTAAACTAATTTAATAAATGTTCAACACAAGTTTTATGTATTTATGCTCAATTAATTAGATATTAATTAGAAAATAGGACTTGAAGAGGACACAATGCATGAGCTTAGAGCAAGTTGGACGAAATGGAATATTGCAACACATGCTCTATGATTGGAAGATAGTACATATCAAGTTAAAAGGAAAATCTATAGAATGAGAAAAATTTAGTCCATAAGATAAACATAGAAAAAATAAGAATGTTCGGATATACGTCAACAATTAGAGATGGAAGTATAGAGGATAAATTAAAGAAATGATGACTACTTGAGACATTTTGTGACAAAACACTGAAACTTTCTTCAACTAGGGCGCTCCATGTAAATTTCTTCTTCTACATGGTTATTCCAAAATGTTGGCTTCACTTGCATTTGGTTAACCTTACGAAATGTTAATGTTTTCATTATTTGAGATGTTGCAATATCTAGTAAGCTCAAATGTCTTCTCATTTGGGGATTTAGGTTCGTCCTCTTACTTGTTTCTATCATGTTCCAAATATTCATCATTCTCGAAAAGCAAAACCTTTTATTGTATGCGCCTCTCTTTCTCTTATTTCAACTCTATTTGTAAATGGAGATTCCCATCCTCTCGATCTCGGTTCTAAACTTTCTAGCTTCTTCACAAACTTGCAATTCCCAATGACTAATTTCAATCATTGTCTTCTCAAGCTCATCTTTGAGAATGGACAAGAAGATATCACTTTGCTTTGTCAACGTTTACTCCAATTTTCATAGTTTTTCCTCCATGTTGTTTAGCTCACCTTCCTTATGTTCAAAGTGATTAATTTCATCTATCTTTCAAACAACTTATGCTTTTATTCCATTTTCACATTAAATTTTTGACACTTCAATTGTTGGGGAACAATAATGCCGTTCTTAAACCAAGTGTAACTCAAATGATAGTGGTTGAATGTCATAAAAAGGTTTAACCTTCCATTACTAGACATGATTTTCAGATGAAATGATTAAAGCTCCAATCCTACAAGTGGTAGTGAGACAAGGTCATGAGGTCAAGCCACAAGAACATCATGTTGAGGGTGGGATTGTTGGGGAGCAACAATACCACTCTTAAGCCCATAAGTTGGGTCCCTTAAATGATGGTGGTTGATAATGCCTATGAAAATTGATTGTCGAAAATATTACTCAGAGGATCGGGAGTGTGTCTCCGATGCTCCAATAACCTGAAAAAGTGGCGGAGAACTCTCCTCTATTGTTCCTTCGGTGCGAGAATTAGCTCATGACTAGAGAGAGAAATATCGCAAGTATATAAGCTAATAAATAGAGAATAATAACTTTTACCAAAATAACTTGAGATAATCACCTTTATATAGGAGATGATGTTGAGGAGGTAGCACAAGAATCTTTGATTACATGTCATATTCTCGGACGTTGAATCTAGGGTTAGCCTACCTTAGTACCATGATAATAAGATCTTTAGACATATTTCACATTTTCGGACGTTGGATCTAGGGCTAACTTGCGTTAGTGTGAGTATTTCGGAGAACAAAAGAGTCGCCTCTATTCTACTTTTGCGAACGAAAATCTACTAAGGTCGCGCATGGCCGAATGTCTTACCCAACCACACATTCCACTTGGCAGAAAAGGCCTCAGTAGGATGCACCATGGCCTTACGACAAGGCTATATGGTAAGGTGCACCCTACCCGACCATATGGGCTGGGTAGGATAAAATAACACCCTATTCGACTACGACGGCCGGGTAAGTCATCCTACCACCCCTTGGCCGGGTAGGTAAAATTGCATCATACCTTGCCACAAGGGGTAGGGATGCACTAAGACCCACTCATCCATGGTGGACGGGTAGGGTCCTATAGGCCGAGATATTATCAGACTACCCATTGTGTTGACAAGTGCTTAATTGGGGCCATGCCAAAGCGAGGCTTGGTAAATTTTTTCTCGTCCCAATAATACTAGTGATCGAATGCCATAAAAAGGTTTAGCCTTTCATGAAATGGCTAAAGCCCAATCCTACAAAATCCAAAGCAACAAGTTGTTCATCGTGCATCTTCTGAATCTCCTCCCCGTAGGAAGTCTCCTATATATCTCGTGCTCGTTTTATCACCATAGCATCCCGACATATTTTCAAAAGTATCTAGATTTATTGCTCAATAAATAAAAGCTAATGCCTTGTCGTCGTTCATTCTCATTTCCTTCAACTCTACGAGTTACGCCTAATTAGTAAGTTGTGTCTATCTCTCGTTCTGGAAATCCATTTGATTTTCCACAAGTCTTGAGCACGATATAACACCTTCATACACTACAAGAAAGAAGGTCAATAGTGGCGACAAAAGTCGCCGTTGAAGGATCAAATGTTGTCCCTTTACATGTATAGAGACGACAAAGTCGTCGTTGAATATCGGGGTAGGATGCACTAAGACCTACTATCCATGGTGGACGGGGTAGGGTCCTATAGGCCAGATATTTATCAAACTACCCATTATGTTGACAAGTGCTTAATTGGGGCCATGCCAGGCGAGGCTTGGTAAAAAAAATTTTTCTCGTCCCAATAATACTAGTGGTCGAATGCCATAAAAAGGTTTAGCCTTTCATGAAATGGTTAAAGCCCAATCTTACAAAATCTAAAGCAACAAGTTGTTCATCGTGCATCTTCTGAATCTCCTCCATGTAGGAAGTCTCCTATATATCTCATGCTCGTTTTATCATCATAGCATCCCAACATATTTTCAAAAGTATCTAGATTTATTGCTCAATAAATGAAAGCTAATGCCTTGTCATCGTTCATTCTCATTTCCTTCAACTCTATGAGTTACGCCTAATTAGTAAGTTGTGTTTATCTCTAGTTCTAGAAATCCATTTGATTTCCCACAAGTCTTGAGCACGATATAACACCTTCATACACTACAAGAAAGGAGGTCAATAGTGGCGAACAAAAGTCGCCGTTGAAGGATCAAATATTGTCCCTTTACATGTATAGAGACGACAAAGTCATCGTTGAATGTCGCCGCAATAGTTTAGTGCTTCTAGAGTAATAAGTATATTGCGTGCCTGACACATGTCGTCCCTATAGACAAAATCATCAATAAGTATATTACGAAGACACATGTCATCCCTATAGACAAGAATTGGGCACCAAATTTTCAGCCAATATTGATATATGTCTATAGCGACAATGCATGTCATCGCAATAGGCCACATTATATTTTACAAGGAAAATCATGATTCATGTGACTGACAACATCATCTACATATCTATTGCAACGACATATGTCATCGCTAAAGGCACAACAAAATGGCGCAATTTGTTCTCGCAATTTGGAAAAGTAATTAGCAATGAAATAAAAAGACGTCGCTACAAATTACAAGTAATAGAGACGGCTGGTTAAATATAGTGACGACAGATGTTGTCGCTATATTTTTTGACATTGTAGTGACGATATTTCTTTTTCGTCTCTATTGTGCAGTACCAATAGGGACGACATTTCGTGTCGCAATTTGTGTCGCCACTATAGACACATTTTCTTGTAATGATATCTTGACTCCATTGACTGTAATTCTTTCCCTTGGATTTAGGAATTTGTGGCTGCAACATATTTGATGCCATCTCTTTTAACTCCTTTAACTAAGCTTTGATATTTACCAGTTTGTTGGAAGTCATGTTGTGGACTCAAAATTTAAATTAAACTTGCAAGAATGCTGGAAGATAAAAAGTTTACTCTTGAGCAATGTGTTTGTGTACTTTGTTGTTTGCTTAGAATAGCTTCTTGCAATTGTTTCACTCTCTCATACATTTTCCTTAGACTCCTATTTATACATTTATAATGTGTATGCATGAACCCTCTAGATTCAAGATCATTTTCTTAATGGTATATAATATTGTGTACCAACATTCTTAAATCTATTTCAAGATTCATGTGTCTTCCTCAAGGTTCGAGGGGTAGGTGATTGTGTATTGTACTAATGTTCATTAATCTTCTTCAAGATTGATATTCACAGGTCTAGGTTAATTTCCAAAAGTGCAAAGCGAGCCTGGAACGACATGGAAAGAGAACGAAATAAAATTAGCACAATGTTATATGTTTACGAAATTAACTGTGCATCATTTGGAGTGCCTACACTGAATTTGTCTGTTTGATCTAGGTTTTGTTTGTGAAATTTAGATTTGCAAGGATGTTAAGAAAATCTCTACCCATTATTATCTTAAAGGAAAAAGGTAAGAAATAAACAAAACAAGGAAACTTATATACCTTGCAAATACATGGAATTGTGTTATAAGCATACATGGCCAAGTTAGAGAAAGTGACGAAAGAAAGAGCGAGATAGGAAGAGAAAAGGTTGGAGAAAATTAAAGGGTTGCGAGAAAATTTTGAATAACAAGATGCAGGGTTTGTATTCTAGTGAGATCCTAAGTCTACCATTTAGTCATTAGTCGACTGTGAGCCCCAAGTAGTTAGTTTTCCTTTCCTTAGGATTGGAAAGGGTTTCTACGTAAAAAAATTGGTGTGTGCGGGTGTGCATATTGGATGGATTAGATTTAAGATTGTTGTTTGAAGACTCGGGAAAAAGTTATTATTTAGCTATAACTTTGAGAGGTGTTTATAGTTCCAATCTCTACAATTTAGCTCTAGTGAAATATTAGAGCAAAGTTGTGCTACTGCAACTCGAAGAAATCTATAAAAAGATGAAAAATATGTATTGGGATCTTCAAATTCTACTAAATGGCTTCTCAACCATAGTAGATATGTCGATAACATATAGTATCCATTGTTTACGACTAAAATTACTAGAAACATTTTGTATCTATCGTTTACTACTAAAACTACTAGAGTTTCAAGTCTCATCCAAGCATTTGCTATCTCTATTCACCCTTCCCCCTTTCTTGTCTCGTTTCTTCTCCTTTCTATTATTTGAACTATTCTTTTTTATCTACTAAAACTAATGCAGCTCCTCAATTAGCTTTCAAAGAGTATACTCCATTCTAATACTAAATTCTTCTGCTTTTTTTAATCAGTTCATCAAATGATGTTCATTGTTTAGCAGGGACTTGTTGTAGACGAAGAAGATCTGTTTCGAGCTGGAAAATTCTGTTCGAGTTGTTTTCTCTGCCGAAATCAACATACAAGTCCTTAACTATGAATAACTCGTATAAGAAATGCTGCATTAATATGTTGCGGATATATATTTTGGAATTTCTTATGCTTTTTGTAAGATCATAAACTTTTGTGTACAACTCATGTTTTATGCCTGTAATTTTCTATCCCACCTGATTCAATTCCTTTTCTTTACCACTATTCGTTGTTCCTAGAAAAATGAATACTACTACTCTCATTACATAAACCCTAAAACGGCTATTAGCCAACCAGTCAGCAGCCGTATATCCTTTCCTGCTGATGTATCCATAATCTACTTAAATACTATTAAGTTTCATTCTCCAGTGCTTACTTTTTTTGTTGATGACTTTGTAGTCTATATATTGGCATCATAGTATATCTTTGTGTGTTCTTTATTGCTTCGATTTACAAAAGGTTAGTTCGAATCACTCGACTCGAGCTATGGGGATGCTATTGGAAAACAAACAGATTTGATTCATATTGATGTAACGAGATCCAACTACTTTTTTCAAAAATTATAGCTGATAGGAGATATATGCAATTCAACACTTTATTAACCATCCCCTTACAAAATAAGCCCACCTCTAAGTTCAAGTGATGCTCCGTATCTCATGCATTCGTTCTTAAAAATAAAGACGATCAAAGAATTATTAAAAAAAAAAGGACTCCAGACCTGCTCATTTGGAGTAGAAGTTTGATAGTTGGTTTGCCAAACCAAAACTCCAACCATGTGGGCACCTAAGTTTCGTGAAAGGAGGACCTGAGTTTGCTGCATTTAGCAAATAAACTGTGTTTAAATTTTTCTATTACTACTTTATTCGATTTTATAGCTCATGTTAATGCTAAAAAGTGAGTTCAGCTTGTGCATAATGGTAAAAGTCATTTAATCTGTTGACCGTCGTAAAAGAGGGGAGATGCAACTGTCGAAGACTTTCCAATTATGAAGTCAGTAAGACCAGAATATAATCGAGTTTGAATAGAAGGTGTCAAGAATAGTGTAATTTTTACATATCTAGTAATGGGCAAAATGATTCCCTTTATATAAGAGTAGTTGGGAGGTCTGACAGTACTGCTCTTACCACTTCAGCCAATTTTGACACTACATGAGAACTTGAGTCAGCTCAGTACTATTCCTCTAGTTCTATTGCTTAATTGAGCAGCATGTCAGAGTAACCATATCAAGTACAAGCCCGCTACATGTACACCGCGGTTGACCGCGGTGTTCACCGCGAGATGAGACATTGCAATTTCTCGCGATAAATTGCAATTTCTCGCGAGAAATTGGTTTGAAAAAATTTGTATGGTAATTAATGCATGGAACAACATTTCTACCGCATTCAATGACTTGTTAAGCAAATTTCCTCCTGTTTCATCACTTATTCAGATTGTTGAAAAAAAATTTTCTCCTTTCTTAATTTCCGGCGATTCTCCGATCAAGCTCCGGCAACATTGTTTATTCCATATTTGACATTGAAACTTTATTTTCCATCCAAGTTATCTGTCAATATGTCCGAAATAGGTAATATTTAATCACATTTGAAAGTTTTTTTTTTTTTTTGCCATATTTTTGTGTTATATACATTATAGAAGTTATGTATTTATCATATTCGCAAATATTTATGTTTGGGTTACATACCTTACGAAAATAATTATTTTTTATGATATTTGTTTTAGGAAATCTTGTTTCACTTTCCGACGATGCGACTGTAAATATGAATATGTTTGTGGTTGATGATGAATATTTTGAAGATGATGAGATAGAAATAGGGAATTCTCCTGATTTAAATGAGGATTGGGTTGAAGAACCGAATGAGATTGCACCTGAGGTGGGGATGAAGTTTAAGGAGCTCAACGAAGTGTTTGAATTTTACAAGAACTATGCATCTCGTGTGGGTTTTCCAGTTAGAAAACGTAATTCGAGAAAGGGTGATGATGGGGTTGTAAGAAATGTCACGTTTACATGTAGTCGAGAAGGACAAAGAACAAGTAATACAAGTACTTCTTTGAAGCCGCATCCGACAATTCAAACAGGATGCAAAGCTAGGGTGACCGTCAGATCGATGCCGATGGATCATGGCGATTAACTAAAGTTCTGCTGGATCATAACCACAAAACAAGTCCTTCGAAGTCTAGGTTGTATCGGTGCAATAGACAACTAAGTGAGAACGTGAAACGAAAGCTTGAAGTGAATGATATTGCTGGAATTCCGTTACACAAAAGTTACAATTCAGCTGTCGTTGAAGCAGGTGGTTATGAGCAAATGACATTTATTGAGAAGGATTGTCGAAACTATATTGATAAGGTTAGGCGTTTGAGACTTGGGGAAGGAGATGCTCAAGCATTGCAATGCTATTTCTCGAAAATGCAATCACAATGTCCTGGTTTTTACTTTAGTGTCGATTTGGACGAAGAGTGTCGATTGAGAAATGTGTTTTGGGCTGATAATAGGTGTAGAGAAGCGTACAAAGAATTTGGCGATGCCGTCACCTTTGACACCACGTATTTAACTAATAGGTATGACATGCCGTTTGCTCCTTTTGTTGGTGTAAACCATCACGGACAGTCGACGCTGCTTGGATGTGGTTTAATTTCCAATGAGGATACGCAGACATTTACATGGCTGTTTAGGACATGGCTTGAGTGCATGGAAGGTAAAGCTCCCATTGGAATAATAACCGATCGTGATGTATGCGATGCAAAATGCAATTTCAATTGTTTTTCCTGATACTAGGCATAGATGGTGTTTGTGGCACATCTTGAAGAAGTTGCCCGAGAAATTTGGAGGACACAAATAAAGGGAGCTATACTTTCATTTGTCCACTATGTGGTTTACTGATCGCAATGTCCGTAAGATTTTGAACAATATTGGAATTCTATGATTGCTAGCTACGATCTTGAGGATCATGATTGGTTATCTGGACTTTATACTGAGCAACGTAGTCGTTGGGTGCCGTGTTATTTGAGGACTAGTTTTTGGGCGGGGGATGTCTCACGACACAACGGAGTGAGAGTATGAATGCTTTTTTCGATGGTTACGCCCATTCGAAAACCACATTGAAGCAATTTGAGCAAGACGATCTGAAGCGGGCTTTGAGGAGTAAAGTTGAGAAAGAGTTCCAAGCGGACTTCAAGTCATATTCCCGGATGATCCGTGCGCAACAAAGTTTGGAATGGAGAAACAATTCCAAGAAGCTTATACAATATCCAAATTCAAAGAATTTCAAGAAGAGTTTTCAGGTATGGTTTATTGTCGGATTGTTGAAGTTGACGAGGGTCCTTTGGGAAACTCGTATCGTATTGAATCTATCATTTTCGACGATGGGATGAAGAAAAAAAATGTACGGTTTTGTTTGACAAAGAACAATGTCAAATTGTGTGTAGTCACACTTGTTTGAATTTCGAGGATCTTGTGCAAACATTGTATCATAGTTTTCATTACAAATGATATCACATTTGTCTTGGGAAGATATATCTTACGTAGATGGAGGAAAGACGTGAGTAGAACATATACCGTGATGAAGATTAACTACAATGGTTGGATTAGCACACCGCTCAAGTACGATATGATGAATTATGTGATACATTTCGCAAGGTTCTTGACGTGGTTGCGCACGATGAAGTACTTTCCGGAGATAACGGAATGGCTTGAAATGAAAATGACAAATATGAACATTTCAAAGAACAAATCATCATGTGGTAGTAACCTCATTTCCGCCATTCTCATGTTCATGATTCCACCGATCGAGGATTAGTCGATAAGAATTCTAGTGTCCACATGTTGGATCCAAAGAACTCGAAGACGAAGGGTGCACCAAAGAAGCTTCGGAAAAAGGGTCCATTGGAAATAAGTGCATCAAAAACGAAGGTATGGCAAAGCGGTATCAAAAAAAAAAAAAAAAGCGGGAATGAAAATTGGCTCGGGCGTTCGCCAGTAATGTAAGCGATCGCCCAATTGAAGCGAGCGTTACATTTCGCTTGTCGAGTTGGCGATCGCCCGAGGCAAATTCGGGCGATCGCCACCGATTGCGAAAGCGACAAAGCATTCGCTTTCAATTGGGCGATCGCCCATAAACCGACCGGGCGATCGCCACAATCGTTGAAGCGAAGCGAGAATGCTTTCGCTTCAACTGGCGATCGCCCATAAATTGCCTCGGGCGATCGCTCGTGCCATTTTTCGCTTCAATTTTTTTTTTTTTTTTTATATTTTTATTATTCTATTCCAATTTTAAAATGCTCATTGCTAATATTAATTTGCGTAGGTGATTTCGAGTTCAAGTAAAGGGAAGAACGTTAGACATTCCAATCTAAATGACGCTAATCAAAGATTTATCCAAGCACCGAATGCCATTACCCCATCCTCGACTTATCGCAGGCTGCTCAATATCAACCATGGCTACCAAATTATGGAGTAAACTTGGTGCCAACTTATGGGTCAAGTCAACATTTGAATTCAGTGTATCCTATAGTTGGACAACCCGAAGAACAAATGTCGAGCAATTTGTTAGCAAATCCAAGATTCCACTTTCCTCACCAGCAGTACGATGGGTAGTTTATATATGTCCGGTTTGTGTAATGCAAAACTTTTTTAAATTCATTGACGGTCATGTAATATGCGTTTATGTTGTATGTGTCTGAAAATCCAACAAACAAATGGTCTAACATTGCCGAACTTCGTGATAACTCCTTGATAACTTCGTGATATCATAACAAACAGATAGTTCAAATGATGGATTAAAACAACAATCTCGCTACATAAATCCAAATAGTAATGATTCAATTACAACAAAAATTAATCTAACTATCTAACTCGTGCCCCTTTCCTCGGCCCTTACGGATAGTGAGATTGAGCGAAATCTCAACATCTTTTTCTTCCGAGATATTAGCTAACATTTTGAACATACTAGACAAGTCTTCATTTTCTCTTTACCCACATATTTGTCTAATCCAATGCTACTAGATGGCCCCTCAATCAACCCCCCACTCGGTTGCCCCTCAATCAACCCCCCACTCGGTTGATCGTTATCCCACTTGAAATATGTGCATTTGTCCTCACTGCAGCAGAAAAAAAGCCTCCCTTTTGTCTTCAACACCTTAACTACTTGCATCCATTTCATATAACCCTTTCCACATTGTGGGCATCGTCGCTTTTGCTTGCATTCCTCTAACAAGTGACCTGCCTTTCTACAACCATAACATATTCCTTCATTGCTTGCCATGTACCGCAAATTTGTTCTGCAATACCAAAACAACCATTCTCTACTGAAATGAAAATAATATTGATTTTGTGAAACTCATACGTAGACAAGGATTAGACAACACAACACATCAAAAAACCCTAAATCACTAAACGAATTAATAGGCAAGCAAGTCAAAAATCCCTAAATCACTAAACGAATCAACAATTGACAAAACCATAAACAAATCTACCAACAACACAATAAAAAAACCCGAAAATGCATTTGCATTTCATCCTTTGTAAACACATAAAAATGCAGATAAACTCTCACAACTTCATCCATTTGCATAAATTCAAAAGAATTGCCTCAAATCCATGAACCATCAAAATATTACATTTATACCCACCAAACACCATTCATACCTCACTCAAATCGATCAACGGCTCTTCAATGTGGAACCCTCCTCTTTATACTGAAGTCTAAATATCCCACACAACCCGGTAAACATTGAAAATCAATTTATTCATCCAACAAAATCAACGGAATAATCACAAAAACAAAAGTCTCCTCAATTGGCTTGAAAACAAAGAAATGATCGTCATTAAATACCCATTAGCTACCAAGAAAACTATTATTTTCTTCAATGCAATCCCATAATTTCAAAATCCAAAATTAACCACGCCCATAGCCGTATCAAAGGTGCCTATTATTCTTCAATGTGAAACAATATACAAAAAAACCCTACATGGGTAGAACATATTAAGGCAAAACAAGAAATGCCCATTCACTAATATTAAGGCAAAACAATGAAATGCCCAGCCCATCCAAGTTATATAATATATTTCTCCAAAGAATAAAATGGATAAATGAGCCCAAGGAAGAAGATATATGACTTGCCTCTTGTTCGGCCGAAGGAAGATGATAATAGGTGAAGATGAACCGACTTTTTGCCTCTTTGCTTGAAGGAAGAGGAAGACCAGAGGAATGAGACCGCGAATTCTTGTTCGGTCGAAGGAAGATGAAGAATGAGAAGTCCCAGATTTTTTGCCTCTTTGCCGGAGGAAGAAGAAGAGCAGATGAATGAGGTTTTTAATTTTTTAGATATGATTGTGTAATTTGAAATGAATGGTAAGGGCATAATGGTAATTCATCACTCATGCGGTAAAGGATGCGGTAAACGGGGATGTACAAAGAGCTTTTTCCTATCAAGTATAGTAGCTCCCGAAGTGTCTAATTTTCTTACAAGTGTAATGATTACTTCAATTCGACATTTCTTCACGAGTAAGTTAGTCGTGTTCTATTCTACGTAGGTCTATCTTCTTTCGAGTATGAAGGCCTAATCTATTAATCGACCAAAAGAAATTTTAGTGCCGATGTGACTCCTTAGATATGTTTTAATAGTGATAATCAGTGCTCATACTGTAATGTTCTACGATGGAGTTGGACTTCCAAGTTGGCATATAATTTTAACACACGACTCTATTAGAGTTTCATCCATACTTGAAAATTCTCCCACGCCTGAGCTTGGGGACAAAAGCAGACACTGGCAGGTGGAGAGCATTGATCAAGATCACATAGTACAAGTGCACCTCGTTCGATGTATAAAAACATGCCCTAGTGGCAGCTGCGGTGGCCCCGCCCAGACCCCAACCCCCCCTTCCCCTCATATTCTTCTACTTTTTACTGAAAGTGAAATAGTGAATGCTAACTTTGTCCATTGGGATTTGAAACAAACGTCGTATCCCCCGGCGGTCCCCCTCCTCCGACCGGACCATAATCGTGAGTACATACTGAACCAAACGTAAATTGTGGGTCCTTCACGGTAATTTCACGTATTGAACCAAACGTAAATTGTGGGGTCCTTTTTCGTGTCAGACTGGTATAGAAACAGTGGTAAATTTAGTGGTGATGATTCAGTCAGTGAGGGTAAAAATGATATATGAAAGTAAAGAACAACTCTGGCAAGCAACTTAAAAGTTAAATACCAACTTATTACAACTCACAGATTTTAGACCTCAAACCAATCTCGGAGAAAAGATCAGACTTGATAAGTGAGTTTAGTGACAGAAGTGGTCAAGGGGCTAATTGATTCACATGCTTAGTGCTAAGCAGAAGTGTGTATTTAAGTGGACGTGGGAATGGTGCCGAGTGATCTGATTTGTCTCAACACCCGATAATCCATTTTTGCATGCAAATTACCAAATATGTCTCTGTTTTTTCTTTCCCCGTCCATTTCAAAAGATTTCGAATTCCAGAAAAATGAAAACGATTTCTCCTTGCCTTTTTCTTCTCCATGCCTTTTCTTCACTATTTTACAAAGAAATTAACATCTCATTAATCTCAAAACAAGCTCAAACAAGTGTAAGAAATCATATTTCAATTTTAGAATCTGATCCATCTAAATTCTTGCAAAATGTGTGGTTATTTCTTTTTTTTTTTAATATGGTGGAAATTGTAAATTTAATGATATAAATCATGAAAATAGGTAGATGAATTGTAATTTTTGCTTTAAATTTGTGTAAATTTGAGTCCATTTAAAGTGGGTCAATTTAAAAACCAATTTAATATGTGTAAACTGACGCCTAACCTTAGGATCGGTTATTCACAAGGGCATTTAAGTCTTTTCTTTATAAAAAGAGAACTTTTCAACTTAAATATAAATTAGGCTCTTTTGCAATTCAACAGGTTTGACACGGCCTTTTAGCCAACGCGGCCTTAAGTGAACTTGGCCTCTGATTGAACCAATCTCGAAGCAAACTGGGTTGTGTCTAATGTGAAAAGGCTAAGATTTGGGTTTGTTGGGGCAAGGAATAGTTTCTTTACGTGTTGTTGACCCAAATAATTGAAGCCAACAAATCTTTATCAACCTCCTCGCTCAGAAAGAATAAATAAACGTTAATAATTGCCGTCTAAGAATCGAGAATTCTAAGAACAAAAATTTGACTAAGATTTTCAATTGATCTCCCATTCCATATGATTTTAGGGGGGTATTTATAGATTGGCTTATTTGCACAAATGGTCCCCGACTTTTGTACTTCTGCGGGTTGAGGACCTATCTTTTTATTTTTGCCGCTTTAGCCCAAATTTCAAATGTTTTTAGCGTCAATGGTCCTTTTCATGATTTTCCATCCAAATCATCGTGAAATTTGACGGTAGAAATTTTTTAATTTAAAAGCGGCTTATTTGCACAAATGGTCCCTGACTTTTGTAAAGGAAAATTTACGAAAAAAAGTCCCTAATCTTTTAAAGTGTTGAAAAGTCCCATAACTTTTAATCCTAACATATATGACTCCAAACTTTTTGACAATTTTACTCCTAACTTAAATAAATTAAAAACAACTCATAAATCTTTTCAAAAATACAAATAAGTCCTAAATCTTTTATTTTTCTGATTTACATTTAAAATAATAAAAAGTATGTCATCAAGTCCCAAAACTTTTAATTTTGTTCAACAAAATGACATTTAAAATGTGTTTAATTAAAATCGATTTTTTTAGTAAAAGTTGTTGAAATGTGTGGTTGAAAAGTTGTGGGACCATAAAATGTGTGGTTAAAATTAATTGTTGACTTTGACTTTATTTTTTAACAAAATCAAAATTGAAAACAAACGAACTCTTAAAGTCTCTACTGATTTTGTCTAGTGGTCCATTAATTAACAAAAAATTATACCCATGATCAAAATTTGACCATTTAAAATTTTAATTTATTTTTCATACCAATTTTAAAAAAAAGGTGGTGGTGAAATTTGAAGATTGTGAAGAATTTTTTTTTTTTAATTATTATTTAGTAATTGGTAGAGGCGACAAATGGGCTAGATGGATCGCCCAACCCAAATTAGACAGACCATTTAAAAGATTGGATTGGGCTAATCCCGACCCAATTTTACATGGGTCATTATTTGTCGGACCAAATTTAACTTACATTTTAACTTATTTTTTTCAAAATAATTACTTATAATTTTGTAAAAAAAAAAAAAAACAAGAAAAATAAAAGCTCGCCTAGTTTTTATTTGATCAATTTTTGAAGTGTTTGAAGTGTGGGATAGGGACTTGGGCAAAAAAAAAATTTATCAAAGCAGTCCAATTAAGGCTAGTTGTCTTAAACTAAATTGACCTAATTTTTATTTGATCAATTTTTATTGGACCAAATTTCAACTCGAGACCCAAGCTATCCGAGCTAGCCCATTGAAATGGCCCATTTTGCCACATCTAGTAATTGATATGAAAAATAAATTAAAATTTTAAATTGGTCAAATTTTGATCATAGGTATAATTTTTTGTTAATTAATGGACCACCTGACAAAATCAGTAGACTCTAAGAGCCCATTTGTTTTCAATTTTGATTTTGCTAAAAGTTAAAGTCAAAGTCAATAATTAATTTTAACAACACATTTTATGGTCCCACAACTTTTCAACCACACATTTCAACAACTTTTAAAAAAAATCGATTTTAATCAAACACATTTTAAGGGTAATGTTCTCCTACCCTTGGGCAGGATAAAACCCACCCGCTGTCTTGATTTGTCGGCGGTGAGTTGGACACTTGAGATCTTTAAATAAACAAGATGAACCCACTGGCGACAAATCGCCAAGAAGTGTGGTTTTTATCCGCTGCCCCAAGGCGGAGAACATACCCCACATTTTAAATGTCGTTTTGGTGAACAAAATTAAAAATTTTGGGACTTGATGACACACTTTTTATTATATTAAGTGTAAATCAGAAAAAAAAAAAAGATTTAGGACTTATTTATATTTTTGAAAAGGTTTATGAGTTATTTTTAATTTATTTAAGTTATGGGTAAAATTGTCAAAAATATTTGGGGTCATATGTGTTAGGATTAAAGGTTATGGAACTTTTCAACACTTTTTGAAAGATTAGAGACTTTTCTTTTAAATTTTCCTTTACAAAAGTCGGGGACCATTTGTGCAAAGAAGCCCTTTTAAATAAAAAATTTATACCGTCAATTTTCACGGTGATTTGGATGGAAAATCATGAAAAGGACCATTGACGCTAAAAATTTTGAAATAGGGGCTCAACCGCCAAAAATAAAAAGATAGGTCATCAACTCTGCATAAGTGCAAAAAGTCGGGGACCATTTGTGCAAATAAGCCTTATAGATTTCTCAAACTAGTGGGCAATTTGGTCTTTTTGTATTATCTGGACATGTGTTCCTTTATTATTTGAGAGTTGATAATAAATTAAAAATCTAGAGGGTTGCATAACATGAAGCGTTTACTTATAACATTAATTGTCATTATCATTAGATTGTATAATCATTAACAATTTTGCTACGTGGTGCCAAAATTTAACCGTAACATGGCCAAATAAAATATTTGTAAGTTTCTCTTGTAGCCTCAATCAACATATTTTGTTAAAATCTAATGAATCTCAAATTTAATAGACTCAACATTCGCTACTAAGTTTAACCCTTTGGCAATTAGAGTTCACCAGCCAAGTCAGCCTTTTTTATGTAAAATATGAAGAGATCTTCCAACTTTGCTATTGCAAAGCAACTCTAACGAAACTTAATTCAATTCGTTTTGTAGTGATGTCGTTATGGTAGGTCATGTGGCTCTCTACATACATCCATCATGGCACGTCTTCTCGCTTTTCATGAATGTGTCTCCCCCTCTGCTTACGTCCACATAGAACCTTAATGTGTATTTTACGTAGTAACATGTGCAATTTACTGTAAATTTTATCCACCCTGTTTTTACTTTTACAGACCACTTCAAAAAGAAATGAGAAGAAAACAAATTGGCAACCACCGTGATTACCAAAGAAACTTGCAAGCATTAAAAATAAAGGGGGGAAGGGGAACCACCCTCTAGTCCTGAAGGATCACTCACTATTCTTAACGGGTTCACAGTTACGGAGTTTAAAGACAACAACAAAGAGAATGGATGAAGATTGGAACAAAAAGTATAAGTAAAGATTTACAACTAATTAAATTAATGATTTGTTGCCTCGAGAAAGCCCGATAGAGATACTACACTAGGCAACATGTTCGTCCCAGAATAGAACTAGACCAGCCAAGCTTCAAGCCAAAGTATCTTTGCTAATAATCTAAATTAACCAGACCTGTATGTATATTTCCGAGCTAACTCAAATCTACTGGTAATCTCCAAAATGATCGGTCGAGGCTTGCCAGACTGTGCCTGTCACATATACAAATAAGTATGCATTAGGCGAGAATACAAGTTTGAAAACGAAACCAAATCATCGGCAAATATTATCAAGTGTAAAAGAATGCAAGTTGTAGTATACGTATATCTCTGAGTTCAATCAGTGCAGAAAATAAATTAAACCAAAGAACAAAATAAGCACCCCTCGTGAAAGCTTCTCGACCAAACATTATTTGCAGAAAAAAGGGATATGGAGAAGTAGTCAGTCGCTCAATATTTATTTCTCAAAAACTCATTTGAACTTCATTCTTGATTTTTCATAAAGTAATAAAATCATAATAGTGCATAAAAAGGACAAAATTTAGCATTGCACCATTAAGAGACAAGTTGCAGACCTCTATAGCTAATAGTTCTATTTCAGCTTAATCAGTTAGTTCAGTCAATGACCTACGTGCCTCGTGGGAAGTTAATTAAAAAATGTGTAAAAATGTGAGAGATGTCACTAACAGCCAGAAAACAATACTCGTATGCAAAATAAATAAGAACATTAAAAATGGTAATGTGAATCCCCTGCAATCAAAGCTTGAATCAGTTTTTCTGTATGTTTACTACTTTTAAGTTGCAAGTCCAAACTGCACGTAAATGAAAACCAGAATGCAGCTGTCGACTACTTAATTCGAATCAAGAGTCTCAATAAAAAAAAAAAAATGCAAGTGCAGTTCTCAACTAATAACATGCTTGATAAGTGGTAACCATTTGACAGAAAAGAACTTCACACGTCCCTGACAGCACCAAGTTCATTAGGCATCATGATATTTCTTCATTCCATGGAGTAAAACTGTTAGCTGTCTAAGATTAAGTATTCATGGTCATGATTGTGTATTTATGCCTTGTTCTACAGATCACACTTCGAAGTTTAACCACACATGAAGATCAATTTGTTTATGTCTATATTAGTTTGAGAGCAATCTTCTACTAAATACAATTAAAATGCAAGAATGCAGCAGTAGCATCAAATATCACAACAAACTACCATTACTCACAAGGCTAAGGATAGGTTGGCAAAGAATGCTTAAGAAACCAAAGACTGGAGACAAAATTGTGGTGAATCTCATGTTGTTTGCATGGTTAATGAAACAAGGAACTTGTACTTTGTTTGCATGGTTAATGAAACGAAGAACTTATACTTTTGATGTCTACAAACATAAATTTACAGATCAAATTCAACATGGTTCACGTAACTGAAGAAGACTTTGTCCAACCACTAGTGTATGGAGAATCAAAACACGAGAGACTTCATATAATAGAGATTGTAATCACATTTGAAGCCAAATCCAGATCCGCGCAGCGTAAAAAAGAGATTTTTTTAGGTTTAGTTGTGCAGTCATGTCACTGAAATGGAGTGGAGAACGTACTTAGAAGAGACTTTGGATGGAAAATTGATAGTTAGCGTTTTGGAACAAAAAGCAAAAAATAAAAAATAAAAATATTCTATTGAAAAATAGCATCCATAGAAAGAAGTCAATGAGATTACATACTCCAATAGATTTTAACCATAAATGAGTTCTATATACATACATACGCACACCCAAACACACGAATATAAAGCCAATGTTTGGCATGTCCCCAGTTAATGTGTGATAAACCCACAAATGTACGAGTACATATAGAATGCCTAAAATGGACTCAATGAACCTTGAGAAAGGCCCTTTCAAACAAAATCAATCAGTCAAACTAAATTCATGTGAACCCTAAATTACCCTTGACATATGAAGCTAACTTGGCAAGCGGCAAATAAATCTGGACATGACTTAAAGAGTCAGAAATAGAAAATTAGTAATACATTTGAGGTTCCTAGTGACTGATAGGACACAAAGCCAAATACCAAAATTAAAACACTCTCAAGTATAGTGTTGTTATTCAGCAATTTCTTATGGACTCATCAGCATGTTTCATCTTATGCAGAAGCAATTTCAGAGAATGATGGCCAGAACACAGGGTCCCCCCAAGCTATTCTACTGAGTAGGTAGCTACACGATGATTTGTATCCCACAGTTCCATCTATAGTTCCCAGAATTTACGACGTCATCTTATTCAGTCAAAAACATCACGTGTTAGAATCAAGTCTATAGAATATAACCATCAGTAAGTCACATGATAACCATACAGAAGTGGACTTGATAGAAAATCATTGCAGAGCTAAACTACCACCTTTAAATGAACCTAACAAAGTTGGACATGCTGCGAACCCCAAGTTCATCTCAAAACATCCAAAAATAACATTGAAAGCATTAGCACAGAAAGGGAAATTTAAAAGGGAAATTTTTCTAACTAATCGACTTCTTCTTTTTTGCCAAAATGAAATGTCTCCCGCCAAAACATTTATTAAATATGGACATTCAGAATGTAAAATTCCTGTAGTGCATTTTTATTACAATGCCCTTTAGCCAATCTAGGCAAAGTTGACAAGAAAGATTAGAGTGTCTAAATGGACCAGAAATTCTCGTCAATTTGAATGGTATGATGAGAATAACTAGATGGTTCAAAATTCGTGCAAAAAGGAAGGGGGAGAACTTGGTAACACTTGTGAAGAGAGAAGGATATATTGGTCAAAAAAAATTCAAAAAATGAACATTATTTACAAACCCAAAAGTAGTGGACAAAATTCATTTCCTCCCTCCAAAATTGTCCTGCATGGGAAATTTCCTCAATTTAAAATTATATTGTGCTCCCTCCCTTGTATTGTCAACCTACCTATGGGAATCGTCGAATTATTCAACAATGCTCAGTTTTAACCATTCATATGAAAACATATAAGTCAAAGAAATGTTTCAGAGAAAAGCTAACAAAGCTTACAGTTAGACCCCGACACCCACTTGCCTTCATCCAGGCAAGAGCCGAAATATAGCGTAGACAAGGCTAGTGCACTGTCTGCACTCAGAAGTGCTGGGCAACAATCAGGCAGCCAAACACTGCCTGAAGAAAGAAATGTCTAGAACAGGTGCTGCATTGGCTAGACGAAACATTCTAGCCAGGCTGAAACTCTGAAACTCAGGCAATGCAGGCAGGGACGGAAGGTTCTAGAAACTGTGCAAGCTGCCTGCGCCAGATTTTGTTGGTGGCTTCTACCACCTAGTTGGCTGATTATTTTATGCATATAGACATGTGGGAATTTTTTTCATGTCTAGAAACAAATGTGGACCATTGGATCAAATAAATCCTAACCATCCATTCAAGTTGGCAATGCCTGTAAATAGGAGATAGATCCTTTGTAAACTCATAAGTTCCAAGTTGTAAAGAGCTATTGTATATAATACACAAGCATTTTCCCAAACTCTCTTGGTGCTCTCTAAATATTTCTTGCCTTCGTTTATTTTTCGGTGGTTCCAATACTTCACCATTACGCTAGTAATAAAGGCAGACTTCGCGTGTAACTGCAAGGGGCAAAAACTGTGAGATTCTAAGACCAGACGGTGCTTGAAATTTGCAAGTCCATCATATTACACTTCAAATAAGTAGAATTACAAAAACAAATTCATTACAGATTCAGAAATAAATTAAGATCAATCATAATACCACACAATAAAATGCTCATTTTAATTGGGTTATAGCTGAATTCTTAAACCATCTCTGATTTTCATTAGTCATTACGCGTCTCAACCTTGTAAAGATATTATGACTATCATTTCAGGCAGCCACCATTCAACGCCATGCACATTACAAAGCGGAAGAGAAGGCAGAAATGCACGTTCAAAGCCACAACCCAAAAAAATCTTACAGCACAAAAATGAAAGTTAAGAGAAACCCTAAGAGTATGAGATATCAGTTATTAATGGCTGAGCATATGATTCCAGCATTTGTATGAGAAACAAATGGAAATGCATAAATCAGAAATATGCTTTCAAAAATTCCTCCATCAAAAGTCAAAACAACCTATACATAGCCACTCATAAAATACAGAACTACAGTTAGCAATTAGCACCGCTAAATAAACATTCACAAGGCCACCAGCAAACATGGTTTTCCGATTTTCACGAGTTTTCACGAGTATAGGACGTAGTAAAAGAGTGTTCATACGTTTATATCTACATTGTAATACAAGCCTTGGCAATCAGAACAGCTAATTATTTTCAACATTATAAGACATCTCATAATCAGTTAATCACATATAAGCATCAAATAAAAACCAAATCGATG
Organism: Forsythia suspensa; assembly: GCA_023638005.1. Taxonomy (NCBI): domain Eukaryota; kingdom Viridiplantae; phylum Streptophyta; class Magnoliopsida; order Lamiales; family Oleaceae; genus Forsythia; species Forsythia suspensa. The sequence goes on from CM042663.1 coordinate 1,736,169, forward strand.
GTCTCCTTTAATACTTACAATTTCGTGAATTGTTCTTCATGCGCTTCAGTTTCTCGACCTGAACCTGAGAGTCCATGAAAAGTTTCATTCTCTGAATCTCCAAATCCTTGGCAAACTGCATTCTTTGCTTCTCCAACTCCACCATCTGCCGCTGCTTGGCCGCCTCCACTTTCTCATATATCTCCCCTAACCTTGCTATGGCCTTGGCTAACCTCCTGTACCCCTCGCCTACCGACCCCTCTTCCTCTCCCACCGGCCTCCTCCTTTTCCTCCCCAGCCCCGGCAGTTGCCCGTGCCATGTTTCCTCCTCTTCCTCGTCCTCTTCCTCTTCTTTGGCCTCCACTGCTGCTGCTGCCGCTGCCATCACAGAGAAATTCCTCTCGGTCAGATTCCCATTTCCAGGCCGCTTTGACCTTGGCCCCACCGGCACCGACCATGGCATCTTTGGTAGATGACTAATCGGTGTCGTTTCCCGGTATTGACTCAACTCAGGCGAAATTTTCCGGTACTGGGTCATCGTTGCCTTCGCCGGCGGCGGCGAGGGAGAAACTTCCGGCGACATAGAAACTCTCCGTCGAAGGTTTTTCTTGTGACCATTGCTAGGGACACTATTAACCTTCGAGAAGGTATCGCCGATAAAGGAGTCGAGGCTGTCAAAGTGGGGCCACGTAGACGCGTATCGGCCGTTGGATTGGACGAACTTGCTCTTCTCGATCTTGTACTTCTTCTTGACGGTGTCGACGCGATTCTTGCACTGGACGTCGGTGCGGTGGAGCTTCTTGGTGTGGGCGTGGAGAGCGTTGACGGCGTCGGCCACCTCCTGCCAGTGCTTCTGCCGGAGGTTCCCACGGTTAAGCTCTAGGTAGTGGGACCCCCACGCCTCAATCAGCGTCCGGGTCGCCTCTTCCGACCAGCAATCCTCACGGACGGGGAACGCCGGCGTTCGACTCGAAGTGGGACCCTCCGCCTTGGGAGTCTCCGGTGAAGACTCGGTTTTGGTGGTGGTGGAGGAGGAGGAGGAGGAGGAGGAGGAGAGGGGGATGCTCCTTCGTTTTCGTCGTCGGACATGGCGTCGGTGGGGTGGTGGAGAGAGGGGGAGTTGTTGGGAGAGGTGGTTGTGGAGAGCGGCGGCGTCGCGGTGGGGGAACGTGACATGTGGGGCAGTCGGTAGGTGCGCCGACGAAGGGTACCGGGTACGGAATTTGGTAGTCTTTTTAATAGAATTTTTGGGGCTACGAAAGACGGGTTTTCGGGTTAACACCGGTAAGTGGTCAGTGAAGACGGAGCTTATAATTTTTCATTATATTTTTTGTCAAAATATTTTTCATGGATCTTCTGTTCTTGTCCGACCCGGGAAAGGTGGAAGTGGGTTTTTGGAGGGAAGTATCCAAATCGAATTTCATTTCGGTGAGTTCATTTAAGAATAATCATAAGTTGTTACAAGGGATCAATAAGTTTGATACTAAGAGTGATGTGCTCTAATTGGCCAATTTTGACATCATAATTCATCATCGATCTGATGAATCTTACACACTTAATATCTATAAAGATAAACCGATTCAACCAAAATAAAAACTATTACGTTGTGGAAAATATCGAACAATTTATTACTTCATAAACAATCTTTGTCAAAGCATTTAATGGAACCGTTCTCTACAAACTCCAATAAGCTTCTTTAAGTGTATGTTTGATGTACTTATAAGTACTTACAAGTTGATCAAACATTATTTTTATCCACAAATTTCGAAGGATATACAAATTTTTTATCTATTTTCTATTTATATTTACATAGAATCTACTTACTTATAATTTACAAAAAAAAAATTATCGAACTTACACTAAACAAGTCATTGCACCCTTCAATGGGTTTTTGTAAAATTTCTCTCAAGCAAAATCAAATTAACTTAAACATACAAATTCTCAATATCTTTATCTGAAATACAGTATATTAAGTGCTTATTTGGTGGAGTTCAAAAGTAATTTTTTAGAAGATTTTGAAAAAAGTTGGTGAAATGTGTGGTTAAAAAGTTGATAAAATTTGTCGATCCGATAAAATATGTGGTTGAATATGAATTTGGAATTAAAAAAAAAAAAAAAACTAGCCAAAACATGCTTTATGTGCTCGTTTGGCTTTGTTAAAAAAAAATTAAATTTTGATAAAAGTTGATGAAATAAGTGGTTAAAAAGTTGTGAATCTCATGAAATGTGTCGTTAAAATTAATTGTTAACTTTAACTTCAACTTTTAAACAAAATCAAACAAAGTCATGAAGAAATCTACAATCAAAACCGCACAAACCAAAAGAGTATATATATCTATCTTCTATCAAAATTCAAAATTTTCATTATTATTGATAAAACACGCATTTCATCTCTCAGTCTCATCATAGTTCATAAATTCTATCAATTCTTGACCAGATAAAAGAAAGAACGAAGAATGTTCTAATATAATCTAACGTGTTCACACTGTCTCACCCCCAAGCTTGTCTTTCCTGTCTCGTGGGATTATCGTGTCTCATGCAATTTTTTTATTATTTTAGGTTATCTATAAGCAATTAAGCTTGGTTTGAAATTTTTGTAGATTTTAAGAAAATCATCTTTAGTCGTGCTGGCCAAAATAAATCAAGTGCAGAAATAATCAATTAGGTTTTTGGTAGACTTTAGTTTTAGAATTGTTGTAAGTTTCACAATAACCATTTGAGTATTTGATAAACAAAAATGTTTTATTAGTTTTCGTTAGGATGGCAACAGAACATCATACGTTAGGGATTTTTTCGGTCCAGCCTTGCCCCAATCCCCTCTTCAGAAAGGGGTGTTCCATTTATAGTTTTTTTTAAAATTTATTTAAATATTTAATTTAATTTTAAAAACACTTGAATAATTGTTACACCAAAAGAATAAAAATAAAATATTTCACTAATTGTCACTGGAGTTTGTGTGAAATTTTAAATTGGTCATTAAAATATTTTTCTTACCTTATCAATCATTGAATTTATTCATAATTTCATAAATAGTTACTTGATTTCAAAAATATTCACTCAGGTTATACATTAGATTTAAGAAAAAGTAAAGTTGTCATTCCAATCTTTATCCACTTTTGTACAATTGTTTCGAATCTTTATTTATTAACAATCTTGTATGCAATATTTAATTCATTAGCACCTCCGGTCCTTATTGACAATTATGTCAAAAAAATCTATCAAGTGAGTGTTTAGAAGACAAATATGCCCTTAAGTTCATATAAAGAAGATATATATTAATAAAAGAAGAACGGCTAAAAAATATATAAAAAAAAATTAATTTACATTTCTTCCTTACAAAACCACAAAACCCAAAATTGTCTTATTCATCAAACATGTTTAAGCTCCTACTTTCCAACACATGATGACAGACAAAAATACAACTAATTTTCTACCCATCACTGAAGCCTTCACCATCGCATCTCCACTACCGAAAGTCCTTATCACCGTAAGCTTCCATTAATGAATGGCCTTCTAAATCTACTGCAAGTTCACATACCTACGAATAACCAATATCCACTCCATGTCCTTTATCTATTACAATTTCACAATAGACCTTAATCCCAAGCCACACCTCCCTTCACAACGCCACTAACCACATCTCCTATTTATCTTTTTTTTTTTCTTCTCTCTTCTATGGATGGTGAAGATTGTGAGGGAATGAGTTTAAAAAATAGAGATGAAGGAATTAGAGGAAATGCTATCAAAATTTAACATTATAGTTGAAAAATTTGTGTGTAGCCACACTCGTCGGCCACCATGAACTGGTGGTGCTGCTGTTGGTTTAGAATTTAAGACATTGTATTTTTAATATTGTTTTAACTACAACTAATCAGATTTACAATTTTTTCTTAAAATTGGTTTTATATCGAATTATTATTTTGCCAAATATTTTTCTCTACTAATTCTTAATTGGAATTTGGTACTAATATAAACTTGTAGTCGCTACACTAATATATAAGAGCAATGGTTGTTGTTTGTTGTAGTATGTGGGAGTTATGGTGGTGCACAAAGATGATAGTGGGTTGTTACCATGAGGTTATATATGGTGATAGTTGTTTGTTGTAATTATGCTTGTTGTAGTGGTTTATTTCTAGATGGGGATTGGGGTTTGGATGAGGAAGAATTGTCATTTTTATTTTTTTTTTTTATTTTTAATAATTTCTTATTTTTTATTTATATATTTTTAGTTTATTTAAACTTATAAGCAAATTCATCTTTTAACACTCTATAAACTATTATTAGGAGTTAAGTGAGTAAAAAAAATGAAAGGTTGAGAATAAGATCCTCAATAAATAAAGGGTCGGGATATAAATACGAAACGTGGTAAATGTTGAGTACAAAAACTGCATATTTTCGTTAGATTTAATAAGCGAGTGACTATTTGTCAACCATTAACAATTTCAATGACTAATAGAGTATGAAAAATAATTTAATAACCAATTTGAAATCTAACAAGAACTTCATTGACAATTAGTAAAATTAACCCAATTGTATTTGATTTATTCAAATGTTCTAGTTTAACTTTTTCATCTCAAACCTTTCAATTATGTAGCAAAACTCATCATTCTCATCATTTTGACCATTAAATAACGGATGTGCCATCCTCTTTAAATATACAAAAATAGTAATAAAATAATAAAAAATAAGAGAAAATTGCAAACAAATCTCTTAACTTTTTAAAAACTACAAATAAATCTCACCTAAAACAATTAAATACTTATTAAAAATATTAGAAAAGGTAAACACCCCACCCCACCCCACCCCACCCCACCCCACCCCACCAGCCTAACCAAACACTACCTCTACAAATGCAATCACGACGGTGTCGGTGGTACCACCTCCACCTTAGAAAAATTAGTTTAGAAAAAAAAAAATTGATTGGATAAAAATTTGATAATAGGTTGGTTCGCAAAACTACCATCGATAGTGCCTCACCATCCCTCCATCATCACTTTGTAAGAACTAAATCGCAATCTAAATCGTAGAACTTATATCATGACTATCAATTTTTTATCTAGTCAATTTTTATCTTATATTTATTTTTTCTGAATAATTTTTCTAAGTTGGTGGTACCATCGCCGATGTGATTGCATTTGTGGTTGTTGTATTTGGTCGCGGGTGGGTGGGTGGGTGAAATGCTTTGGATGGAATAGATGAATTGTTTACATTCTTTTTATTTTTTTGTTAATATGTATTAAATTATTTTAAGTACTTTATGAAAAGTTATGGAACTTTTTTTTGCAATTTTTTCTTATTTTTCTTATTTTATTGCTTTCTTTTTATTTTTGTTTGTTTAAACATGACGACAAATTCGTTGGTCAAAATAAAGGGAATGATGAGTTTTAGTGCATAATTGAAAAGTTGGAAATAGATTATGCTAAAAAAAGTTGAGAGTAGATTTGTTACATTTTATATTATTGAGGATGAAAAGTGCAATTTTTTCTATTTATAAATATTATTTTAATCATAGTATCTTATGATTCAAATATAAACAAGGTTCACCTGATTTTAACTCAAATAAAAGTACACTTCTATAGGTTCTTTAGAAAAGATTGAATGGTTCTATACAAAATTAAGAAACAAATATAAAATAAAATTCTGTCAATTACTAATTATACTTTGCCTTTTATTGAGTATTACATATCAAACATAGTGGTACGATATAATTGGGACAAACTAATTTTGAATAAAGAGGAAATTATGCTCTAATACCTTCTTTTTTTTCATTTATTTTCAATTTTACTATTTGTAGTTTTTTACTTCAAAATAGTAATACTATACAAAATAATAAAATAAAAATAAAAATCCAAAGCCTATAAATAATAACCAAATCTATGGAGCACCACCACCACCACCACCATCAAACCAACGCACCACCACTGCCACCACAATCTTTAGCAAACCACCACCACCACCACCACCACCACCACCACCACCACCACCCTTCGTGTACATACTACAAAAAAAAGTACGGATTTTGCAACAAAAAAATGTTGTCAGTGCAAAAATAATTTAGCGACAACAAGATGATTGCTGACGGGCATTGTCACGCTTTAAGCACCATAGATTGTATTGTGCAACAACTTTCAATCACTCGTCGGATAAGCAAACTCGCAACATTATTTGTTTAATGTAGAAAGTATGAAATAGCAACAACATATTTGTCGTTATAATATTGTCGCAATGCATATATGTCGCTAAAAATTAAAAGAATGACAAATCAATTTATCGCAACAATTATTTCAAAAAAAAAATTTACGACAAAAAATGTTTGTTGCGAATATTGTTTTAATGGTATAACGTTCGTTACATATTCTATTTTGCAACAAAACAAGCTTTTAGTAATATACATTTTATAACAAGTCACGTTTGTCGTACAATTTATTTTACAATAATTTTGATTCGTTGTATAATATATTTTTAGATATTCAATATTTGTAGTATAATATATTATATATGTAACAAGTTGTGTTTGTAGTTCAATTTATTCTACAACATAGAGAGTTTGCCGTGTAATCATTTATGCAACAATGTATTTTGTAACTATTTATATATATTGCGCATACTATTTTATAACATATAAAATTGTTACAAATATTATTGTGGCAATGGAGATTTGTTTGTCATAGTTTGTGTCAGTAGTTTAATTTATCGTGCAATACAAAAAGTTTGTCGCATCATCATTTGTGCAATGATGTACAGTTGTTGGATAATTTTTTTTTGCTTGTTTATATATGTCGTGTATTCTATTTTAAAATATATAAAATTGTTACAAATATTATTTTGTAGTAATAAATATTCATTTACGTGATAGATTGTGTTTGCAGTTGAATTTATTTTGTGACACCAAGAGTTTGTCGCATCATCATTTGTGCAATGATGTATATTTGTTGTATAATTTATTTTATCGTTATTTTTATATTCGTATTATATTTTACAATATATATAATTGTTACAACATGTAAATTTATTACAAATATTATGTTGTAGCAATATGTAAATTCGTTGTATAATAGTTTCAACAATGATAAATTTTTAAATTTTGCATCGCAATAGAATTGTTAATATAGTACAAACTTACTTCATTAAAAGTAACTCATGACATAATGAAAAGAATGCTTCAATTTACAATTAATCAAATATAAATGATTCAAAAATATATAAAAACATTCATATCATTGTCTTAAAATTGTAATGCCAAGAAAAAAATGTTACAATAATGCTCAATCTCTTATAAACTCTCACTAAATGTATCATCTATACTGAAATCTATATAGGAAAAAGAAAAATGTAAATAGTCATTAAAAAATTGAATAGAAAAACATTATACATATAAATAGAATAAGTATAAAACATTATTTACTTACCAATGTCACTATCAACTTTACTATTTAGAGATTTATCATCTTTACTATAATATCCATTCCATGTATCATCTTCATCTTCTGAATGATGATAGATAACTTCATTCATATTTTCATTTATTGATTTCACCTCAACCTGTAGTGTTGCATTTTCAATAATATCTGGAGCAACATCTCTTATATGGCATACATGAGTATCAAGATTTTCGTGTTGTATTGTCCAGACAATATTTGATGATTCATTTTCCTAAAATACTTCTTGTTCTGTACTACCATTATCATCTTTTCTAGAATGTCTCATATACTTCTATGTTGCACTTTTTGCACCACCTTCCATTGTGGACCAAAAACTAGATCATCTATATAAAATACTTGTTGTGCTTGGATAGCAAGTATAAATTAATCATCCACATACCATTTGTGATTTACATTGATAAAAGTAAGTTGGTAATCTTTCATAGTTCTTTTTTTATTTGGATTATTATCGTACCATTTACATTGGAACAAAGTAACGTGATAGTCAAAAACATATATCAACTCAACAACATTACACATTACTCCAAAAGAGTTAGTGTTCTCATCTATTTTGAGTTGTACGACAATTATCTCGATCTATAACAAGAAATCGTACCCCATTAACAATACAACCGAAAAAATAAAATTCTCTAAAATCCGGTTTACATGTTATGCGTACAATTCTTTGCTCACATCTTAATCTTTTATATAATATAATCTCGTTATATGTACCAATAAAAATCTAATTAATATAATTTTGGTATTAATGTTATGTTTTAATAATCAATAAATGCATTATAACTTACATGTAAAGCAAACCATTGAGAAAACAATTCTTATTGTTTTTGTTCCAAATCATTGTGATTTTTTCGTTGCAACAGTTCCATGTGATCACTACAAAAGAACATGTAGAAAAATATTATAACACATTGTAATTAATAGACAAATAAGTTAAAAGTTTAATAATTACTTACTCTAAATATTGTCAAATTTCATCACAATTATTTAGGACATACCAATGAACTCTATCAATCTTCTGTTTGGAAAGTAACTTGAGAGAAGATTGACAAGCTTGCAGTTGGAGTCTCACCATGGTCGTTGCGCTCAGGTCGATTAAACCTGTTAGAATATATATTAGAGGATTCTCATATATATTAGAAGATTGTCCTAATATATTATAATATATTAGTTGATTGGTTTACTTAATATAGATTATGGTTTACATTATTATATAAATCAATTGTATCAGTATTTTTATTATGTCGTTTGCTTAATAAGATTGACTCTTCTTTCTTCTTCTTTGTTCTTCTATATTTAGTTTAATTTATATTATTGTAACAACATTCATATGGTATCAAAACAAGTTTGATCCGACATAGTTTAAATTTGAAATCGCTTCCGATCTTTGGTGAGTGGCCTTGTGCCACTCGTCTAGACAACTCTTTTTTTGTTTCTTTTTGACAATGTCATCTAGCTAAGTTTTGTTTTTTTAGAGTCTTCCTATAGTTTTGTCTGGTTATTTTGGTCTTGAGTGATTAGATTATTTGGACCATTTGGCTTGTTTGGGGTATTTATATCCAAGTCAGTTTGGAATTTGTCCAATTATTTTGTTCTGGAATTTGGTTAGTTTTGCATCCAGTATGTCCAAGTCAGTTTGAAATTTGTCCAGTTGTTTTATTGTAGAATTTGGCTGGTTTTGCATCTAGGTGATAATATGGGATTTAGTATTTCATATTTGTATCTATTGATTTGGATTTGGAATATAGTCCAGTAACTCGGAATTCGTTGGTTTTGTTTCCAGTTAATCTGGACGGTTTGTCTCCCCCTTCTTATCCCCTTCTTTTCTTCTCTGCAATTTGGTATTTGCATCCTTTAATTTGGATTTGGAATCTGGTCCAGTAACCTAGAATTTGGTTGGTTTTATTTTCGGTTAATCTGGACAATCTGTCTCCCCCTTCCTATCCCCTTATTCTCTTCTCTTCTCTTCTCATTTACTTTCTCTTCTTCTTCTTTCACCTTTTCCCTTCTTTCTATAATTCTGGTTTTTGTACAATCACCTGTCGTCAATTTGGTATCAAGTTAATCTGAAATTTTAGTATTCGAAGTTTGCATTCTTTTGATTTGATTACTTTGATATATTCGAATTGGTATTATGGCCTTTATAATGAAGTTGCTGACCCATGAGCGCATGAAACATATTGAGATTAACTGTCATCTTATTCACCATCATCTTCAGCATGACATTATTTTCTTACCATTTGTTTCTTCGTCGTTGCAGCTTGCTGACTTTTTCACAAAGTCACACCCGGTACACCATTTTTCGTTTCTTGCTTGACAAACTCTCTCTGCTTATTGCTGTAGCATCGCGAGTTTGATGGGGGATGTTAGAATATATATTAGAAGATTCTCATATATATTAGAAGATTGTCTCAATATATTAGAATATATTAGTTGATTAGTTTACTTAATATAGATTATGGCTTACCTTATTAAATAAATCAGTTGTATCAGTATTTTTATTATGTCGTTTGCTTAATAAGATTGATTCTTCTTTCTTCTTCATTGTTCTTCTCTATTTAGTTTAATTTATATAATTGTTAGAAATTTCACAAAATCTTGTTTCAATGTGATAGAGATACATTGAGCAAAAATTCAATGACTCATTTACAATATATGCTTCCGCGATTGACCCTTGAGGTCGTGTTTTATTCTTAACGTAACTCTTATATCGACCTAATATTCTGTCATCAAACATTACATGAAAAAATATAAATAAAAATAAGCAAATTAACAAGATTAGTATTAAAGTAAATGAGTGCAATCATAGTAATTACTTTTCAATTGGATACATCCATCTAAATGCAACGGGACCTCCAAGTTTTGCTTCCTTTCAATTGAGATTAAAGAGCAACCTATTTGTGAGGGATCTCAAGCCCCCGCTGAATTTGAAATCATGCAGGAGGTTTTAGGAAAATGTAAATGTTACATTAGAGGACTTGAACATGGTCCAAAAACCTGCCTCAAGCCACTCTGTTGATTTGACATCTCATGTGAGTCAATAGCTCTTCGCGAGCAAATAGAGAAGCATGAGTAAGAATTAGTAGATATGCGTACTAAACTATCTCAATTTGAGTGACTACTACAGAAGATGGTATCGAGTCAAGTTGGCACGTCTTCACAAGCACCTGAAGTAGCAACAATCTTCAACATACCACCACCTACTGACCATATATAGGTGCCACAAATTTGCTTAAAGTATTGAGACAGTTATTTCTCATTTTATGGATTGATAATTCAAGTTGGACACTTACTATTTATTTGTTCTCTTTTTATCATTAATGTGAACTATATATTTGAATTATTTTTTATTTTTTATTTCTCTCTTTTATTGACTGACTTCACTTTGTAATTCTGCAAAAATCATGGACCAACTCCTTGTCATGTTCCTTTCCTTACAAGATTTTTATCATTTTTCCTTTTTTTTTTATTCTAAATATTTTTCTTTGTTCGCTTGTTGTGTTTTGAGTTATCTCTCAAACATCTACTTATTTTTACCTATTTGTTTTGTCAATGTAATGTATGAACTACATGAAGACTTTGGATCTTTAGTCTTTTTCTTGCTTCCTTCTTAATTCCTTTTCATAGAAAATAAAAATTTGACACTTTCACATTTAGCAAGCAAGCTAGTAAAAATTGTTAAAATCAATATACTTAAAACTTAGTAGTACTTATTAAAAGACTAGTTTGGAATAAATTAAGTTCAATTTATGAAGTTCATTGCTTCATGATTTTTACTTTTTCTTTCTACTTTATACCACATGAGATAAATAGTTTGGATGGAATAGTCTTTCAAGTGTGGATATACTTGGATTGTCCAATTAAGATTTATTAGCCATCCTTAAAACTAATTTAAATTTTACATTATTTTTCAAACTTATCAGTTCTTCAGTGCCACTTATTTATGGGTATTGCTATAGTTGGGTTGCTTATCATACTATCATACCAGACAACAAACTTTCTTACTTATGTCGATTAATGAATTGGGTATTGTTATAGTTGGGGTTGCTTATCAAACTATAAACTATTTGTAAAAAAAAAAAAAAAAAAAAAAAAAAAATTGACGGTTCTTCCCTCATCTTTGCAGATCGAATTTAAATATTTTTAAATTTTAACGATTCACACGTTATATACAATAAAATAGTATAAAAATTAATTAATATAAAAAAACCACAATTGCATGTTTGTGTATACTTATTAATAATTTATTATGTATTTGTTAATTAATTAAAATATTTATTTATAAACAATAGTATAATAGACTTGTGACAAATGATGTTAATTACAAAGGCTAATAGGCGACAAATATAGGTGTTGCAAATTTTTTCCTCCATCCTAGAATTTTTAGCAACAAATATTCGTTGTCGCCAAAGGTAGATCTATTGCATCACAAAAAGCTTTGTTGCAATAAATTAAAATTTTTGGCCATAAATTTTCTACCAAAAATATTTTGGTGCCATGCGTCCCATCATATTTTTGGCGATAATCCTTATTACTTGTCGCACATTTTGACATTCTACGACAACTTTTTATGTCGTCTTATATTTTTTTGATACTTATTTTTCCAACACAATTTTTGTGACAAACTATAAAAACTTGTCGCGCTAAATTACTTATTGCAACAAATTTATATATGTCGCAAAATATATTGTCGCGAAATAGATATTTTGTTGTAGTGACACGTAATGACATCACCGATCGAAAACACCAAAATTGCATAACCAAAATCTCAAATTTTATTGTGTTCACACCAATCCAAAAATTCCAATTCACAAACAAATTTCAAGAATGGAAATTTATTGTTTCTATTATGTAAAGATTGAATCTTTGAATTGTTTTCAGATATGGACACCTGAATGCAATTGCAAAAAAATCAAAATAAGTTTAATTGTAATAAATGAAAAAATGGGAGGAGATGGAGGTTGTAAATTGTTAGATTTGGTTGCGAATGGGTGCGACTTCTTATGACGATGGTGGTAGTGTGTGGAGCTTTTTCTGGTGAAATGGTATGGAAGATGGTGGTTTTTTTTTTTTTAACGATTGCAGATCTAGTTTCATGGTGGTTTTTGTGGTGGTTTGTGGTAGGAATCGGTGGTGGCGCGACATAACATTGTTTGTTACAAGTTTTAATCTTTGTGTAATGGCGTTGACGATTGTGGTAGTGATGGTGGCGACTGTGTAACATCTTTTGTTACAAGTGTTATTATCGACGGCATGGCGGCGGCGGCGGCATGGCGGCGTAATGTAATATGTTAAATGTAACATATTGTGTTACTTGTGTTACATGTGTTACAAAAGTGGTAACACAGTATGTTACACGTGTTACAAATGTATCACATAATTTTATTTTTTTTTAACAAATGTAACAAAAAGTGAAAATAATTTTTTTATAATAGAAAAAGTCATAACAATATTTTTAAAATTCTTTTCTTTTATACATTTATTGTGAAACTATCATTTGAATAAATTCTTAGAAGGGAAATTGGTGCAAATAGTCTCTAATTTTTGCTTTTATTGTGTAAATGATCCATAATCTTTGTTTTTTAGCGCATCAATCTCTAACCTATGTGTTTTGATGCGTAATTAGTCTTTATTTGATAAAAAGATAAATATGTCCTTATTTTTAATTAGAAAAATTTTCAATTGAATTCCTAACCTCTGCAAAAAGTATAAATGGGTCCGATAGTTTTATTTTTTTAATAAAAAATTAAAAAAAATAAGAAATTGATAATATACTAAATTATTTTGTATATTTTACAAAGTATTATAAAATAACTAAAATTTAAGCTCATAATTATTAACAAACATGTTAATTAAAATTATTTTATTATTATTAAGTAAATATTAAAATTTAAACTTTAATTTTATCATTACAAGATAAAAAGAAAAATAATTTTGTCACAAATTTTATGCTCAAATATTATTATTTAATTGAGTTATTTGTTTATTAATTACAAATATTAGAGCTCAAATTGTATTATTCACATTTTAATTTTATCGTTCAAAAATAAAGAACACAAAATGTGTAAATTATTTTTTGCTAGTAATTTTATGTTAAAATAATAATAAAATTGTATACGCTATTTTATTATTTATTTAATTTAATTTTTATTTAAGTTTTTCACATCACATAATAATTACATATACCAAAAGCTCAATAATTTTATATTTTTCTCTTATGAAATATTTAATTGACACAACTATAGTGATATATTTAATATGTTAAATTAAATATTATTTAATAAATGTATCACTCTTATTTGCACATTTTGCAAAGATCAGAAATCCAATTACAATTTTTAAAAATAAAACTAAAGGTATTTTTTTTTTTTTTTTAAATCAAAAAAAAAGACTAATTGTGCACCAAAACACATAGATTAGGGACTGATGTGCCAAAAAACAAAGGTCATTGATCATTTGTGCAATAAGAGGAAAGGTTAGGGACCGTTTGTGCCAATTTCCCTTCTTAGAATTAACAATCTAATTAGATTAACAGGTCTACTAAATTTGATGAAGAGTGGCTGCACTAAAATTTTCCTGCAGGATCCAAATTAATAATAAAAATGGGGTAGTCAGACAAATAGGCTAAAAAATAGGGACTTTTTAAAATGTGTTTAAAAAGAGGGACTTTTTGCATTACCTTGTGGAATCTTGAGTTCTATTTAGCAAAATGTCTAATGAATGGTCCTCGAAACCTGCAAAAATGAGTGTGGAGTAATTGACTCGTACAATTTCACAAACATATTGTGAGCATGTAATTTTGCTTTTTCACAAACATATTGTGAGCACGTAATTTTGCTTCTTTTTTTTTTCTATAGCTAAACTTACAATGTGATTATAAAAATATCTTTAATTAATATTAAATTGAACTTTAATTTTTATTGTATTAGATAAGAATTAAGTTTGTGTATATAAAGTGACATATTTTGTTACTTTTTAATTAAAAAATCACAAACTGTAAATTAAAATTTTCTAATAGAATATATTTGGCTAATTGATTATAAGAATTTTTTAAACTAATATTTAGCTGTTAGTTTTATTTTTGTTGTGTTACATGTGAATTAAAATTTTATTGTCACTTGCTAATTAAAAAGTCACACCATTGTAAATTAGTTATTTTTTAACATTACATTCATTTTGTTTGTCCCAATCATCGAACTTGATTGACTCGATTCGACTCGTCTCTTTCAGCCTCTCACTATATTTTATTTTTCGTATATATAACTGCTTGAATGAAAACATCTTACTGGTCTAACTTTTTCAAATTTTACACCATTGGCACTTGACTAAGTGTACATTGTACTTGTAAAAACCTTTTAAACTAATATTGAGGGTAATTAGTACAAAATGTCTTTATCTTTTAAAGTCATTGTGCAAATCGTCCATACATTTGAAATTTTGGCATTTTCACCTCACCTACACCTTTTCTTGCACAAAACGTCATTTTCGTCCATTGCCATCAAAAAACTGCCATTAACTCACTTCCACAACACGACTCGTACCACAAAGGAGGGGTAGTTTCATTTATTTTGTCCACAAAAGAATAAATCATTTTCTCTTCAATTTAATCACACTTTATCATAATCTACACCCAGATATCTCATTTATTCACTGATAATTTGGTTTTGGATTTTTGAAATTCGTTCTAATGGCACCTTCATTCTGAACCCAATTTCAAATTATATATATTACTCTCCTCTTCACAGTCATTTTCACAGAATATTCCCCTTCTCCTTCTCCCCAACTACCCGCTGATGACCTTTCCCCATCTTCTGCCAGTTTGTCGATCTCCCCTTCCATACAAAATTCTTCTCATCCAGCACCTCCGTCGTCAGATTCGTCCCTTGCACATTTTTTCCCTCTCTGAGAAACAATTTTTTCGTAGTTAGATGAAATAGATTGATGAATTGTTACCTTATTTATCACAGGAGAAAGAAGTTATTTCAGTGCAGAAAATTACCAGTGCCAAATATTAAGGGGCTGACGTTGAAGTAAACGTTTATGTCTTTTCCATGGAGGATACTTCATTAGCACGCCAAAATTATTTAATGTCTTCCCTTCCCAAGAGCCCTTCCAAAAGCATTCATTCTACTGCTCCACCAATTTCCGAGTCGAAGGCTAATTTGAAACCATCTTCGGACAACCTTAAACAAGCTGATAGATCCATGTGATTGATAAATTCAGCTGAAAATGTTGCAAAGTTGGAACCCGATGCTCAGAAAGCTGCAACTTCAAAACTTGTTGAAAGCCCTCTCGGCAGCAAGTACCTTCCACAATTGAAACTTCCAAGGTATTGACATAAGCAAATAAACTATTTGCATTGGCAAAAGTGATTGCAAGGTCTCCAGATAATGTACTGTTTGAAAATAGATGAAATTACCCCTCCTTTGCGGTACGAGTCGTGTTGTGGAAGTGAGTCAACGGTAGTTTTTGGATGGCAATGGACGGAAAGGACGTTTCGCGCAATAAAATGTGTAGGTGAGGGTGAAAATGGCAAAATTTCAAAGGTATGGACGATTTGTACAATGACTTCAAAAGGCATAGACATTTTGTGCAAATTACCCTAATATTTAATATCAAAACAAAAAGATGAAGTTGAATTTAATATTAGGGAAATTGGTGCAATTAGTCTCTAACATTTGCCCTCAGTGCAGAAATGCTCTCTAACGTTTGTTTTTTAGTATAAAAGTCCATAATTTATGTGTTTTGGTATGTAATTGGTTCTTATTTAATAAAAAGACAAATATACCCTTAGTTTTAATTAGAGAAAATTGTAATTGGATTTCTAATATTGGCAAAAAGTACAAATGAGTCCGATATTTTTATTTTTTATAAAAAAGTAAAGAACACTAACAATTTTTTTTAAATTAACACTTTATTGACCAAATTGATACAATACTAAATTATTTTGTATATTTTATGAACTATTATAAAATAACTAAAATTTAAACTCATAATTATTAACAAACATGTTACATAAAATTAATTTTTTATTATTAAGTAATTATATTATTTAAACTTTAAAATTTTATTTTATCGTTACAACATAAAAAAAATAACTTTGTCACAAACTTGATACTCAAATATTTTTATTTAATTGAGCTATTCGCTTATTAATTATAAATATTAGAGCTCCAATTGTATTATTCATATTTTAATTTATCGTTTAAAAGTAAAGAACACGTAATGTGTAAATTAATTTTTATTAGTATTTTATGTTAAAGAAAAAACATAATAAAATTAGTTCAATGTCATAAAATTATATACACAATTTTGTTATTTATTTAACTTAATTTTATTCAAGTTTTTCACATCACATATGAATTACATATACTTAAATCATAATAATTTTACATCTTTCTTTTATAAAAAATTTAATTGACACGACTATAGTGATATATTTAATATGCTAAATTAAATATTACTTAATAAATGTACCGAACATATTTGCACCTTCTGCAAAAGTTAGAAATCAAATTGTAATTTTCTAATTAAAATTAAGGACATATTTGTTATTTTCATCAAATAAGAACCAATTGCGCACCAAAACATATAGATTTTGGACTTCTGTGCCAAAAAACAAACGGTATGGATCATTTCTCACTTAAAGCAAAGGTTAGTGACTATTTGTGCCAATTTCCCTGAATATTATTACAAATGAAGTTTTGATTTAGAAAAATATTCATAAATGATTATTTGAATATTTACGGGTGTCTTTTCTGGTATCGTTTACTAGTGTTTGAGCCAGAAAATTTTCGCATTGAAATTATTTGTGTATAGTAAATTATTTAGCCACAATCGATCGTCTAGAAGGTAAGATACGTAATCATTGTTTCGATTCAAATTATTATTTAGTAGTAAATGTTATTTTATTAAAAAATTATCTAAAACCGTTTATTTTTCTTAACAGTAGAAATGATATTCTTCGTGGTATTTATTAACAATAGTAAATGTACAGATTTCTATTATTGGGATTTTTTAATAAAGTAATGATAGTAATATAAGACAAAAGTATAGTTGATTATTCAACTAATTTACATTCTCCATTTTATCGAATTCATATTTTATCAAGGTAGATTAGATAGATTTATTTTTTACTCTGTTTTCAATCATTGTTCATGACTAGAGTTAATGTTGCTATAACCTCTTAATTAATGTGTTAACTTCAAAATATCATATCCTCAACACTTATGTTTTTGTCTGTTATTTTTGGGATTGATATTTCTGTTTGTTAATTGTCATATGTGTTAAAAAGTTATTATCAAGCTTGTGTGAGAGATGAAAAAATATTGAATGACTATGAATTTTAATTTGGGAATTGACCATAATTTTAGAGATAATAAGATGTAATCCCTTAAAAATAGTTGGAACGGTTACAAATTAGTTTTTGAATGTAATTAATTAAATTAAATAATTTTTTATGTTAACAGTACAAATATATGAGGTATAGTAAGTCTGGAAAAAAAAATTATCTGGTATAATTCAAAAATATTAAAAAAAAAAAAAAAGTAGATAGAGTACCTAATTTTCACTTATCCAAAATGCCATACAGGTTCTATTTCCAAAAATAGACCTTTAGATATATTTATATGGGCTTCTCTGTGACCATTTTAGCCCAAAACAACTGTTTTTGGGCTTTGACTTTTCAATATTACATGGGCTTCTCTGTGAACATTTTAGCCCAATATAACTGATTTTGGGCTTTGATTGGACGGTTTATATAGCATAACTACTTGAAGATTACTGTCTTAGCCATTTTGTTCAATATTGCTACATAAACGGAAGAATTGGCATGCACAAGATGAGAAACAAAATTCTAGAAGAAATTGTTTATTGATATATAACAATATTTTAGAAGATTATTATGTTATTATACACGAAAAGCGAAATTTTATTAGCATTCGTTTTTAATTGTACTTTCTAAAAAGAAATACAATTATATTGTTAGAAGAATATAGTGTTATTACTCATCATAAAATACAACTTTATACAAATTAACACTTTAAAGGGATTTTCGTTCAAATAGTTCATAACGTATGTCCTTAGTACATTTTTGGTCTCCAACTTTTTATTTTTAGCTTAGAAGTCCATAACCTATGCCATTAGGTGCAAAAGTGGTCCCTACTGACATACTCCGTTCAAATATGCCGTTAGTCAATCACGTGGAGTGGACTTTTCTTTAATTTTTTTTACTTGCAGGAGCAAAGTTGTCAGTTCTCTTTTGTTGCCCTTTGTTGGTGATGCAGTTTAAGTTCAGTGCTCCCATTTTAGAACAAAAAAAAATATCCCAAGAAGGTTGAAAAACAAAAAGAAAACCCTAGTCACCTTACTTTCCAAACTTTCATTGACACGAAAGTATCACAACTGCTGGTGGTTATAGTTGTGGGTAAGTGAAAACCCACGCTTTGTTATCTTCATTTTGATGGGTCTTATGCTTACAATGTGTTTTTTGAACCATCTTTTTTCAAAATCAACAGGAAATCCATCAGTGATTTGTAATGACTTAGAATTGAAGGAGAGTTAATTGGTAGGAAAATGGGTACACACAACAAAAATCATTGTTTTTGTCAATGTCCTTTGTTTTATGTTTTTGTGCATTTAGTATGATTGGAGATATATTACTGTTGATTTTGTGGGGATAGTTTGTTATGAGGCCAATTCAAAAAATTAGGAGTACTCTAATGTTGGCAATGGATGTGGGGACCAGGAGAAACATTAGAAAATGGTTGTCTTTTGGTCCAGTAAGACCTTGGCCAACTTTTTGAATTGTTGCATGCATTGCACTTTTTCAATGAATATGTTGGATTGTAGTTTGACAATATTTTCTTTGTTTTTGTATGTGAAAACTCCATATACTTCACCATCGTGTGGCATCACGGTAGTAGATTTTATTTGAAGCCGAAGAATTTGTCTTATGAGCATGGTCAACTTGAATATGTGGACTTTGTTGACCCATATGACGTTATAACGTTGACAGTTGGTAGGTTAGATAGGTTTTTGAAGCGTTTTGGATATAAAGTTCCGATGGAATTCTTCTACCGGAGGTGGGATGTCCTTGTTAGTTGAGTTGGTTAGGATAAAGGCTCGTGAAAATTTGAAGGAAATGTTAAATGCGATAGGTAGCTCGAAAGTGGTAGAAGTGTACATGGTTTCTCCAACTCCAATATTTTATTTGCCTTGGGATTCACCAACTGTGAAAGGGAGGAGCAGTGTCATAATAACAGAGATTTTAGAGTCGGACATGATTAGGGAGCCTAGATTAGATACATTTATTCAACCTGAAAGTCAGGCCCTATGCGGTGATTAACCTCAAGTTGAAATTCCAACTCAAGATGGTGGATATTATGTGCCACAAAGTGACTCGAATGAATGGGACAATGTAGATTGTGGAGATTTACTTGATGAAGTAGGAATAGATGTGTTGCAAGACTAGGAAGTAGATTTCATAGTCATTTTTTTGAAGGTCTGGGACTGAAGAATTGAGGCAAGAATGTAAAGGTGAAAAACATGTAGATAAGATTGAGAAGTCAGAAGCAGATGGGAATATTGGGCCCGATCAAGATGATATTCTTGTAGATTCAGACTACGAAATAGATGAAGACAGTGGACCCTAGGCTGAGCCTACAATTGACAACAATGTGAATATCGATGTAGGCTTTGGTTACTTGTACAAAGGATCGGGACGCAATCGTGATACTGATTATGGAGACTTGGATGAGTTAGTCAGTTTGAGAACTTCCATCTAGAATGAGGGCAATGGATTTTGAATTTAATCGTGGAGTGGATATGGTCAATCCAGAATTCAAAATAAGTGACACTCATTGATATGCTACTGAATAACCTCTAGATCGCACTTTAGAGATTTCAGCAAGCGCGATATGCTACTGAATAACCTCTGTGAGGCGTTCAACAGTTCAATTTTAAATGCGAGAGAGAAGCCCTTATTAAGTATGTTGGAACAAATAAGATTTAATCTCATGACTCAGATGGTGAGCAAGAAAGAAGAGGTTGAGAAATAGTGTAGAAAAGTTGGCCCCCGAATATTCAACATAATTGAGAAAAATAAAAAGGCACTTCAATACGTTATCTATGTTTTGTAAATACTTCTTTTACATATTCCATGATCTGAAATTTAATGTATAATGTTTTATTCACATGTAATAAACTTATGTACCTCCACGCATGCACATTCATTTAGGTCATATCAATACGGTAGATCTAGTGGTGAGGACTTGTTCATGTAGGAGTTGGCAATTGTCCGGGTTGCCATGTGGCCATGTCCTCTCTAGTCTCAATTCAAGAGGCATGCCAAACGGCATTATGTTGTACATTAGTGATTGCTACAAGAATGAGGCCTTATTGATGACGTACTCTTCGGCCATCTACCCTATAAAGTCCCCGAATTATGGCCAAATCCTGGACAACAAACATTGACCCCACCACCAATGAAGAAAATGCCTGGTCATCCAAAGAAAGCAAGAAAAGTGAGACAGATGAAGCAAATCAGGAAAGACTGGAATGATAATGAAGTACAGAAGGTGCGGCAAGGAAAGGACACGTATAAAGCACCACAACTAGGACAGCCAACTGATGTTCTAGAAATGTAGATTGTTCACTGCTAGGTTGGGTTGGGATTTGTTTATCACTGTTGTTCTATAAATTCTAACTGCTACAATTTTTTGCTTTAGCTGATCCACATTCTTCACTAAAACATTTTTTTGCTTAACATTTTTTATGGCTCCTTTTCCAGAAAAGTAACTGGTTTTTTTTTTTATGACTGATGTTGTATATATTGTTGCCCATGTGTTATATGTGGCTGATGTATGGAAGTTAATGTAAGTCTTCGATTTTTGTTGGTTGTATATGTAATTGTCAGTGGATGATGATTGTTTGTGTTGGACAATTTTTGGTATGGTTGATAGAGTTGTTGGTGTTATAAATGTAGATTAATAGGGTAGATTGCATGTGAATATCAGGGTTCATTCAATAGGAGTTCATAGTATTGCAACTTTTTCAATAGGTCAGGAACTCACTTCGAACCACATTAAATTTTTTGGGACCATTTGCGCACCAAACTACAAAGGTTTGGGACAAAAAACGCACGTCCCTACAAACATTCGGGACCATTTGCCCACCACTATCAAATGTTACGGATGGTCTATGCACCATCTCCAAACATTCTACATCATGAAATAAAGAGGTCTATTTTAGTGATTATCACAATATTAAACCCAAAAAATTTATCTTATTTTTGATTTATTAAGCCAAGAACTGTAATACAATACATCACAAAATCTTAACCATTCATCCATATAAAAGCAATTCTAGAAATAAAGCCAAAAATCCATATCTTCCAAGGAAATTTTTTTCTTGGCTCTTGAGGTACATGTTTTCTTCTAGCAGCCTACTATTAGAGTTCATCAATTTGAGTATTATATCTTTACATCTCGGGCAATTGGGAGAATCGCTCCACACAAATAACCCACATCCACCTACTTCGTATACAATTACAGAAAAAACTTCAAAAATTAAGAAATTTTGTAGATAACCCATTACCGAAAATAAAGTAAAAACAATAGCTCACCCGCCTTTGTTGGCAAGGAAGAAAACATCTGTCATGGTTCAGATCCGTCCAGAGGTCTTCAGCTCTAATGGTAGCCCATATAAGCTAATATTGGGTTCCATTTAGTCTTCTTAAGTCATGTAGAAATAATTTATTCTAATTTTAGTAGTTTTACTCGAGAGCATATAATTGGCGGGGGTATGTTTCATGTTATATTGGTGGCAGTCACCAATAAAGGACAAAAAAGAGAACTGACCACTTTGCCCCTACAAGTAAAAATAAATTAAAGGAGAGTCCATTCCACACGACTAACTAACAGTGTATTTGAACAGAATCTGTCCATAAGGACCACTTTTGCACCCAATGACATAGGTTAGGGACCTCCTAACCAAAAATAAAAAGTTAGAGACCAAAAATGCACTAAGAGCACATGTTAAGAACCATTTGCACCAAAGTCCCTACTTTTAATTAACATTATGCTCTTATTCCTGAAGAAGCGTGAATTTCAATACTTCAAATATGATAATTCTCGAATAAATATCATATTTTATAAATTAGAGAGAATAATAGACGAGAAAAAAGAAAAACTATATATTTCATTATGATAAATGACCCATATATATGGGGTTTCAAATACATGTAAACTAGATAAGAAATCTCTAAATATGGTTATCAATATTGTTTTCCATATTTTATAACACTCTCCCTTTGATGACCATTAGTACAATAACTGTCTCGCTAAAAACTTTTGTTTGATAAAAATCCATTAGACAAAATATCAAACAAAAAGAAAAAAAGAGTACAGTTAATTGTAAAAGTTTTAGAATATTAAGAAATTGATGCCTCATTAAAACATTGCTAGGAAAATCCAGTGGGACAAAACCTGAGCGAAGGAAAAAGAGTACAGCTACTCTTCCTTATTTCAATCAATGAAAAAAATCTTGTATCGAGCTATCCATATCTTGTACGTCAATGTCTTCAATGCCGCCATCTTGTATAAAACAATTATAGTAAAATGTGCTCCATGTTATAACATCCAAGCAATATCATCTTCATACATTATCTCTGGTTGATTGTAGTCAGGATGACGGTCTGATGTAATTATAATTAAAATATATTTTGTTGTTGTTCCCTTCAGTGTCTCATATACAACACACAAGAGTATAACCGTAGGGTTATGATGAAGGTAAATGTTTTGTAGGTTATAGACATCCATAACTATAAGAATCATAACACTTCTAATTGGATATCATTTACACAAAGAATTTGTCTCGTTAAAACCTTACTAAGAAAAAACCATGTGGGGAAAAATTATAGTGAAGGAAAAAGAGTACATAATTCTTTTAATACGCCATTCAAATTGCCTCATTAAAAACCTTGCCAGGAAAATCTAATGGGACAAAACCTCGGTTAAGGAAAAGAGTACAATGCGTATTTATTCCCCCTCATTATAATATTACTTCAGATCTGTACTTTGATCGATTGAGTTCTAGAAAACTTGAACTATATGCTTCAGGCATATTAAATCCTCCAGAGATATATATATACATAGTTTTATTAGTCATGCCAGATAAGTTGGTTATAACAATATTCATTATATCCATAAATGTCATGCATTGACAGGCTAACAAGATATTGACTTATGATTGATTTACATAAGCCTTTGTGAAATTCATAATGTTAAAAATCGTGCATTACATGTTACGACTTCATTTTCCATTTCTTTTTCGTATAAGTATACACATTTAGGTGCTCCGACTATAGGTCCAGAAACTTCAGGGTTCTCTAGTCAGTTCAATTTACTAAGATTGCATCCTTTTATTTGCCGAATTAATTCTTTGACATATTTCTTTCAATATCATCGCTACGTTTCATAATATGAAGCGCTTCTTTATATATAAAAGTGTTGTCAACAACATTTATTTTTGAATCCATTTCTTTCTCATAATGACATAACTTAACGAGGTCTTTTCGTTTTATTATTTCAGCTAGCTGAACCTCTTCTGGAGTTTTTATAATTAGCTATGTCTATATACACTCCAAGAATATACACCTCCTCAATATGACCATCTTTAATTGGCTCCATTTTTAATTTGAAAACTTTTTGGAATCAAAAATCACCACGCTTCAGGCGTGTCATTAATTTACCAGATATAATGTTAATGGATTGTTCTTCAAAGACGTTAATATAAATTAGAGCATTTAGAGCTGGTAAATGAGATTTGATTTAATCTCTTTGGTCAGTAAATGCATCTGTCAATTGAATAACTTACAAATGAGTTATTTGTCGAACTTCTGGTTCATATTATCTTGTGCAAGGATCTAGAATACATAATATGCTACATTTTCATGTGTTCTTTCCAGCTACTTAATTTCTCTCCCCTAATGTTGAGAAAAATGTCTTGTCAAAATGATATTCAAAAAACCGTATTATAAAATATCACCCGTTAGGACTTAAGATATTTTATGATATTTTATAATGTTCCAAACTATACATGTATTCTCAACATTTTTAATGCCCATCTCAGTGCACTATGGTAGACCTATTGTACATATATTATAATATCAAAAATCATTAGATGGGTAATATTAAGCTCTGATCATAAGCCAACTATAGAGAGGATAACTTTGATGTTGACGTGATGCGTATAAGTATTTCTGCATATAAAATAGCATTTCCTAGAAAAAATGAGAAGCGCTTTGTTCTCAATAGTAATGGTTTAGAATTTAATTGGAGGCATTGAAAAACAATATTGCTAAACCATTTAACATCATCTCAACTAATATATATTAAAAATTTGAGTTAGACTCACTAGCATTGATAAGACACGTCACCGCCTTGGTTGTATAATTTGAAATTTATGCTCATAATTTAAAATTTGAACAAGTAGTCTCGCAAACTTCAAGTTGCGAATAATAATATCATACAATTATCTAATAGATGTATCTATTATATACAAATAATATATAGATGGTCAACATGGAGGGTGATAGACCCAATAAATCACCCTAAATAATTTTTAGAAATATAAGGAATTCAGTCTCAATTTTAGCTAGTAAATATCTATTGATTTATATACCATGAGAACAAACATCACATGAGAATTCATTATATTGAAAAATCTTCTGGTTTTCAATAGATATTCTCATTAATAATTCACATCATATTGATCCGGGATGGTCTAACCGGTAATGCTAATCAATAAATATTTTAGGACATTAAACTTCTAGTTCAACATAGTACTTGTTTAATTGTACCAATATTTGTATGGTACAAACTAAAAGAAATGAATAACATAATATTTGTTTCATCATTCTTGTCTTTTTCCTTCATGGATTCGTGATGCATGTATATACAACAAATACGTGACTATTGTCACCATATCTGAAATCTAAATGATCAAAAATATCAAAACATAAATTTTTTTGATTAACGAACTTTGAGTTCGCGATAATATTTAATCCAATGATCTTATAATATTACTTTTTTGAGATCTAGTCATATTCTACTTTAGTAGAATATAAACATAATATACAATTGTACTTCTTTAGGTGAAACAACACAATATTTTTCTAAAATATTCTATATTTTGTGTTTCTTCAGAAAAACAATGTCATTTTCTTTTACAATATTGATATTCATAAAGTTATACTTCTTCACGAGTATTAATAAAATATTTGTATAAATATTAATATACAATAATTGTTCTTTTTCATGATGAATTCAATATTTTTCTAAAATATTGACGTGTATAAGTTTTATGTTTCTACGGAACAATAAAATAATATTTCTATAAAATATTAAAACACTCATCCGGAGCAATAACTTAATATTAAATCTTACACAATTACGCTCTTCGAGAGCAAGTAATATTCTACTAAAATATTAATATAATATTGTGCTACTTCAGAATCAACAACAAATTGTTATTTAAGAATATTAGATTATGTAAGAATTTACTCATCATGAGCAAAAACATAATAAATGTTTAGATCTTATACAATTATGCTATTCGAGAGCAAGTAATATTCTGTCAGAATATTAATATAATGGTGTGCTTCTTCAGGAGAAACAACAAATTATTTTAAAATATGTAACTTTATAAAAATTTGTTCTTCAGAAACAAATTGTTTAATATTAAATTACATAAATTATAGTCTTTGAGAGTAAGTCATATTATGCCAGAATATGAATATAACGTTGAGCTTCTTCAGGAGCAACAATAAATTATTTTAAAATATTAAACTTTACTCTAAAGTAAAGATTTGATCTTCAAGAACAATATTATAATATTCTTATAGAATATTAAATCTTATAATATTAGGCTATTCGAAAGCAATTAATATTCTATTGGAATATTAATATAATATAAAATTATGCTACTTCTAGAGCAACAAAATATTCTTATATAATATTTATACGTTAGGTCGTGAAATATAAAACAACATTCTTCTAGAATATTAAATTCATTATGTCATGCTATTTATGGACAAATAACATTCTTTTAGAATATTAATATAATATTGTACTCTTCGGGAGCATTAACATATTTATCAAACTTAGACTTGTATAACGTTAATCTTCAAGACTAACATAATATTCTTATAAGATATTAGATTTATAAAATTACACTATTCGAGAGTAACAACTTAGTAATAAATCTAACAAATTACGCTCTTCGGGAGTAAGTATATTCTACTGAAATATTAATATAATATATAGTTGAAGTGTATTCTACTGAAATATTAATATAATATATAGTTGTACTTCTTCTGGAAGACCAACGAAATATTCTTCAGGAATATTAATTTGTATAAATTGATATTTTTCAGGAATACTAACACAATATTAATTTAAATATTGATATATAATAATTAATAATATTCAAGCAATATCAATACTGAAAAATATATAATCAAAGATAATAGCAAATAGAATACTAACCTTTGTTCATGAACATAAAATAAAGATCATTTTGTTAACTCAATTGGCTTCATCCCATATACATTATGTTCATGTAGGGATTTCTTACGAATGAACTGTCCGATATTGATCGTAGTGATTAAATTTGAAGAACAATGAGTTTTGAACTTTCCGTCCAAATTTTATGACGATCGGACCATGAAGAATTTTGAAATATCAACGTTGATCACAGCCGTGCATGCTGTCCAGATTTTGCAAATTTTCTAATTATAGTTCTCGAATTTTCTATCTATTTTGAATGAGCTCCTTCGTGCTGATAACGTGTTATAAATTAGAGAGAATAATAGACAAGAATAGAGAGAAACTATGTATTTCATTATGATAAAAGACCCATATATATAGGGTTTCAAATACATGTAAACTAGGTAAGAAATCTCTAAATATGGTCATCAATATTGTTTTCCATATTTTACAACACATATTACCTAATCTTATTTGATTAATGATCTAATTTATTTCATCGATTTATTTATCAACAATCAAGCATTTCTCATGCCAAGGATTTTCCAACTGTTTTTAGTTTTGATTAGATCAATTTTCTTCTTCAGTAACTTGGATACTATTTTAAACGAGTAATGTTATTTATTTTGATTGCTGATCAAGTGATATTAATTGATATATCATCTTAAGTGGGGGCACATATTCCTACATTGAAGATGTCGTATCAATTAATGTCACATACATTGTTGATCAGCAATTTAAATAGATAACATTAATTATTTAAAATAGTATCCAAGTTACCAAAGAAGAACATTGATCTCTAGTAATCAAATAAACAAAAAGATAGCATATCAATTAATATCACTTAATTGCGAACTAGAATCTAGATAGATAATATTATTCATTATAAATTGTAAGTTTTGGCAACTCGTTGATTCTATTCATTGTTTTAAAAATTAACGACCCGAATAGCTAATTGGTTCGGTTGAATTAATTGGATCGATTTCAGGGTCGGCCATGAGATTTAGGAGGCCTTAGGCAAAAATTTAAATAGGGTTCCTTAATAAATTGAGATGTTTTAATACGCAAATTTTTGACAGACTTACAAGTCAAAAATGATTACATTTTTCTTCTTCTTCACTGAATGAAAAATTGGTTGGAATTTGTGTTAAACTGTGAAGCCTAATTTATTGCCCTACGCGGAGCTGAGCGCGGATCGATCTTAAGTAATTGTATTTTTCGAGATTTTACCTTCGTAATTAAGTTGTCCTACTATTTCATTATAGTTAGGAAACCTTCATTGGGTTGAGTTAGAGTTTCATTATAATTAGGGAACTTTCATTGGGTTTTTATATATATGATTAATCTCTTGTAAACAAATATCATAACTCATTATAGTAAAAATAATGTAGCGGCTGAAGAGATGACACAGTATCACATTGAGGCGAACATATATAAATCATTGTGTTCTTTATTTTTCGCTATTTTATTTATTGCTCCAATCCTAACAATTTGGAAAATCATTTTTAATCAAGATAAAGATTTCTAAAATGAGGTTTAAAAGGAAAATTGCATTGTCTACAATTTAAAGACTAGATTAAGTTAGATAATGTATGTTAGATTTGGACTTGTTTTCCATTTAGACTCATTTCACGTGTAAGTAGACTGATTTTCAAAAAAAAAAAATGGGCCAAAATTTTTGGGCCCTAAATGGTTGGGGATCCCTAGGCGGTTGCCTAACTGCCTAGGGCCGGGGATGGCTCTGATCGATTTACTTGCAAACTGTCAAATTATGGTCAGACCGTAGTTTTTGAAGTGAACTCCGATTCGATCGGCCTAACTAGATTAAATGCTTCAAAAATTTCAAGCAAAGGGGATTGATCCCCAGACCGACTGCCAACCCCCGAGCCTACTAAGATTCTTATTAGTGATAATTTCACATTATACTACAAAATATAAAATAATTTAAAAAATACTATTTAACTTTTTTTATTCTAAAAATACCGTTTTTTATTCTTGTAACATTTGTTGTTACATTTGTTAAATTGTTATTTTAGTTATAATAAATGTGTTACAAATGTAACACATTTATTATAATAAAATAACAAACATAACAAATGTAACAACAAGTGTTACAAGAATAAAAAAACAGTATTTTTAGAATAAAAAAAAATGACAGTATTTTAAGAAATGTTTTATTTATTGTGGTTATTTCTGAAAAAAAAAAAAACCCTTCTTATTATTATATATTGTGCTTAATTAATATATTAATTTCCTACAATGAATTATATTACAATACAAAAGAAATAATTAATTAGAAGAAAAAACCTCTTAATGTATTTTTTACTCAATTTAAAATAATAAAAAAATCATTTTAATATTTAACCTGCCTTAACTTTAGGCCTAGTATATATTTTCTTGTTTTTTATTACAAAAAAAAATTATTTTGACTTTGAATCTACAATGACTCGCTGGCTAGATCAGTGACCCACCAACTCAGTGCTTCGGCTAGGTTAGCGACTGGATCGGGTTTTAAAACTATGTAAATTTCATAATCTGTAATTGTCGAGATGCATTATAAAAGTATACTTCAAATATGGTATTTCTCACTATTATTAGAATTAATTGCGATATTTATAATTTCTTATACTTTCATACTCCAGTGCATGCATGACTAATAACATCCTTCGTACGTTTGCAACATTGTATTGTAACATGTGTCAATTTCATTGAGATTATGATCTACATGATTCATTGTTCAACTCATTTTCTTAAGACTTATTAATGTGTCATATGTTCAAACATATAGTAAACTTATTAAGACTCTTGTGAAGTATAGAGAAAAATGATGAATTAATA
Source organism: Forsythia suspensa (assembly GCA_023638005.1). Classification (NCBI taxonomy): domain Eukaryota; kingdom Viridiplantae; phylum Streptophyta; class Magnoliopsida; order Lamiales; family Oleaceae; genus Forsythia; species Forsythia suspensa. The sequence continues at coordinate 1,765,972 of CM042663.1, forward strand.
CAATTGAAGTAAATAGTGTATTGTATTGAACTAAAAATTTAGTGAATTGGAGATTTTTATTGTTTAATATGACTTGTTAGACTATCCTAGATCAATAATAATATTAATAATTACTAAAAATATCTATTAAACAATTAGAAGATTGTTTAATATAATGAATTCTCATGTATTGCTTGTTCTCAGGGTATATAGGTCAGTAGACTGTAACTAGATAAAGTTAAATCTGAATTTTCTTTTATTTTAGAAATTATCGAGTATGATATATGTGGGCCTACTCACTCTCTGCATGGATCATCTAGATATTTTATGATTGTAGAGATGCATGTACTAGATGGTCACGTCTGTGTCTATTTTATATTTGGAGCTTGAAGTTTGTAAGACTAATTACTAGACTATTACGTATGAGATCTAAATTTCATATTTCTATTTTGGGACATCTTATTTTATAGCAGCACTTGTACATATTATCATGTTTCCCAAATACAATAGACTTTTGATAAGAAGATTAAGAATATATATTGAGTTTAAATTATATTAAATTACGGGACGGTTTGCTGACTGTCATTTTTTATGAAATAGTCATCACATCATTAGGTAGATATATTAAATACTTGGACAAGAAATTATAAAATACATCGCAGTAATACTTGCAAGTTAATGTCAACTAAAGGACATTTGTTAGATGCATTACTAACAAGTACCAGTTGTAAATGCTCAAACTCAAATTGATGTCTTAGTAGGACAATTAATTATTATTCAAGTTAGTAAATCTAAGACATGTCTGAAACATGTTAGAATCGATTCCAAAAGCAAAAATTCTCAAAAGAAAATTTGATCTTGATCCTATCAATGAAGTGATAATAAATCTGAGGCATACTCTGAAGCGTGTTAGAAAAATCGATTCTAAAGACAAAAATTCTCAAAAGAAAATTTGATATTGATCCTATTAACGAAGCGATACTCTTGAAGACCGTAAGACATAACTAATCAAATAACTCTAGAAAATGTTCAAATATACCCTAGAAGAGGATCAAGTACTTAAAATTTGTGAAAGAAAAGAGATCTTGATAAAGTTATCACTCTGAGAAATATAAGGGGTCAGAAAAAAATGATTATCAACAACATATGAACAAATAATGTAGTTCTCACTATTTTGATTGAAAGCGATGATATTGAACTGAAATTAGTTGAAGAATGAATGTCGACGTGGAAATGATTGAACAAAATGAAAAAAAGTCATACATGTGGAGTTGAACTATTTAGAACAACGCAAAATGTTTGTAATTCGAACTTCTAAAAATGTAATCATTGAAGGATACAAGTGAGTCTTTGTAAGGAAGGTGAATAAGAACGATGAAATTACAAAATACAAAGTCCGACTCATAACTCAATATTTTTTTGTAAAGACCTGAGATTGATTACGAGGAATTGATCGATTATGAGGAAATATATTCTCCCATGATAAACGACATTACATTTAGATTTTTAATTAGTTTGGCTAGCTATCTCACGGATGCTTGACGTTCGCTTTATAGATGTAGTAACTATCTATTTTTATGGTTCACTTGATATTGATATATGCATGAAATTTTCTGAATGATTTAAAGTGCCAAAAACAAATGATCAATTCCCCAAAACTATGTTCTAAATCAAATTGCAAAAATCATTATAATTGCCTTAACGAATATTTGTTTAAAGAAGATTATAAGAATAACGATGTTCGTCCATGTGTTTTCATAAAGAAAACAAGTATTGGATTTGCAATTGTGGTAATTTATATTAATGAATCTTATAAAGAACTTTTGAAGAGCTAAAAAAAAAAAAATTGTAGATCATTTGTGAAACGAATTTGAAATTTAAGATTTGGGAAAAACCAAATTGTATTTTGGGTTGCAAATTGAAAATTTCTAAACATGATTATTTGGCCATCAATCTTTATATACATAAGAAGTATTATAACATTTTTATATGGATATAACACATCTACTAGCATCGTTTATGATCATTCGATCACTTGATGTGAAAAAAGATCTCTTTTGCCCACTTGAAGATGTGAAAAAATGTTCCTAGTCATGAAATACATACCTTAGTGCAATTGGAGTATTAACATATCTTGCAAATTACACTTGATCAGACATAATTTTTTGTATATCTCTTTGCAAAATATAGTTTTGTGCCAACTCAAAGATATTGGAGTGGTGTTAAACACATTTTTCGTTACCTAAGTAGTACTAATGATATGAAGTTATTTTATTCACAAAACTTGAGATCTCATTTAGTGGGATATGCAGATGCAAGTTATATCTCTGATCCATATAAAGTTAGATCACAAAATAGGATAGTGTGTTTACACGTAGAAGAACATCTATATCATGAAGATCTATGAAGCAAACTTTGGCAGCAACATTTCAAATCATTTTGAAATTATTGTAATTTTTGAAGAAAGTCGAGAATGTGTATGGTTGAGGAATATGACATATCATATCCAAATGTCATATAGATTAGTTTTAACAAAAGATAATTCAACAATATTGTATAAAGATAACACAACTTGTATTGCACAACTTAAGGGAGACTATATTAAAAGAAAAGGACAAAACATATTTGTCCAAAGGATTTCTATACACATGAATTTTAGAAGAATTGTGATATTGATGTGTATCGCTTGAGTGATAATGTGACTGAATTATTCACAAAAGCATTGTTGACACTTATATTCAAAACATTGATGCACAAGATAGTGATGTGTTGATTCAATGATGATTATTGATTGAGATTAGGAGGAGTATACGTACTTCTTTCCCATCGCACTGGTTTTATCTTGTTTTATTTTCATGACAATGTTTTAATAAGGCAGCAATTTAGTACTCCAAGTTTTAATGATTAAGTGTACTTTTTCCCCTACATTTGGTTTTTTTTTTTTTACTGAGTTTTTTTCAAACAAAATTTTTAACGAGACAGTATTATGTAAATAGTTATCCAATTGGGATTGTTGTAAAATGATAAATAATGATGAATGACTATTTAGTTCTATCTAGGTACTATATGATTTTCCTATGTACTATAAAAAATTGTATTCTATTTAGATTGCAACTCACATTGAAATCTTATATACCGAATAATTATTATAATAAATTTCAACACTTGAGTTTAGACTCTCTTGATTTCCTTGTAATATTTTCTTAGTTTCGTAAGAAGTAGCAATTTTTATTTTTGTGAAAATGTGTGTAACATGATAAGTCATGAATGTCTAACATTTATCTTTCTTATAATTATGATCATTATTTTCTAGTCACATAGGCCGACAAACTAAATGTAGACATGTTGTACTGATTTTTCTTGTGATTGTACATGTATTAGATAACACTACTTGTATAAGTTAGAAGACTCGTATATGATAGCGAACATTTTTAGTTTATCGTGACACTTAATATTTCTCTCTCCCTCCCTCTCTTTTTATTATTAAAAAAACAATTATCGAAATGTAGGTGTGATCATCATATGCACCAATTGACCCCAAAAGAATGAATTTAGGTATGACCTACTTTGCATGTATCAATCACTCAAACGACTTCAAGACGAGTTATAAAATCTTTATATTTTTGTAGTTAGAGGAGCAACTGAGGAATCAATTTTTTTGAAATAATTAATTGATTGAAATTGCATTTTATAAAAATATAAAAGAGTAAGATGTGAATCAAAATTTAATTTTACTCCCAATTAGAAATTGAGTCGGCATGCCATGCCTTTATTTTTAGTACGGGAAATCTATTTGTGTGTTTTTTAAAGGTTATTACGAAGTGACGAACAAAAAAACAAATAAAGGAAAAATAGATTGTAATTGACAAGTCAAAGAGGGGGAAAAAAAACTTAGAAAGAAAGCCAAAATAGAATAAGAACTAAAGATGGGGAAAAAAAATTTGCTGCCCCGGACCTGCTTATTCGGGTAACTGGGATAGGTTTGGGGCACAAGTTTTTGCCTAGGGGAGGTTCCGCCCGGCCCCGCCCTGCCCCGCCCCGCCCTACTCAGTCCTGTCCTATCCTGCCTTCCCCTGCGACCTATCCTCAATTTTATTTTATATTTTTTTAGAAAAATCATAAAATAGAATACAAACTATAATTTTCGTTAGAAATGGACTAAAGAACAATCAAACCCGAGTTGGAGTTATAAACTATAAATCTTAACCACTACACCACAATTTAAATCTTGTATTCTTTTTTGTTTTGTTTGTTACACATATTTAAAAATTATTTTTTTCAGTTTAAAAAAAAAATTATCCGGGGCGGTTGGCGCCTCGCCCCGCAAATTCGTGGGTCGCAGGACAGGGCATGACCGACCCTCCCAATTGCCATCCTTAACAAGAACAATGAAATGGGGTCCATGTAGTTGGCACGCCGTGAATTTGTTCGTAGACAGAATAATTTGTCAAAAAAGGAAAATTTTAAAAACTTAGTAGGGAGCCTCTAATGTAATTTATGTTTTAATTTAAAAATAAAAATTAGAATTTTAGCGGGCCCACTACCCCTCGTCCATATATGACTCCGCCCCGCATTTAGAACCATTATTCTATTTTAGGGACGGTGCTAGGGGGTAGCTCCTCAGGCTCCGTGCCACCCATAAATGTGGAGGAAAAAAAAATTCACGTGGAGGAAAAAAAATTTGTATTAACACTTCTGATAAGGAGAATGTCCCGAAAGCGAAATTCTCCACTTGTATCAGAAGTCCATTGACCTGAAATTTGTATTAACACTTTCTTGTATATTAGTTCACCTAACATAATATTCTAACTTCGTCTCTATTATATACTAAAAATACTGTTAAATCAAACTTAAATATTGTCACAACTTGATCATTATATTCATGCCCCTTAGTGTAGTTAATGTAAATGTCAACATAGTTGTTGATGTGCAGATTCTTACGAAGAAACATGGAACAATTGACATGATATGTGTCTTCAAATTCTATGAAAATTAAAATAAACTAATGAAATGATCATCAAAGAATTCAAAAATACCATAATACCAAAGGGATCAAAGAATTCAAAAATAGTTCCCATCAAACAATACAAGATTGATCTTAAATCAAAGGGTCAAAAATTGATTGAAGTACTACATGTTAACCACCCCACCCCCTATAGAAGGCTCAAATCCACGTTGTTTATATATAATACAGCCATGTGTGGGACCATTCTATTTATAGATCTAGTCAATTTCAATGTCTGCAAAATAGTACTATGATTAATCATGCTCACTACTCAAACTTGAATTATTCAACCCTAGTAAAATTATTTTGCATGAATATGATTACTATTTACGAGAAGATGGATCCAATTTAAATTTATTATATATGTCCACTTGATTGGATATAGTTTTATAGTGTTAGATTTAAATACTGCCCTTTTTTGCCAAATTAAAAATATAATACAAAGATTTGCGTGTAAAATCTTAATACCCAAAAAAAATCATGGTCCATGAAAAATAGAAAGTTATCTGTTTTGTTAAGAACAACCCGTGTAGTCTGTACTGTGTAGCAGATGAGACTACAAAACCTCACTCCGAAGTAGTTATTACTACTTTATAAATTCAGAAGAAAATATATGAACAAAAACTCTTATTTATCGGTGTACCGTGTACAAAAAGAGGTTAAACAAATCTACTGTATATAGGATAAATCTCAAGAGTAATGATCTAACGTATTAAATATATTTGACAGTTTGCATCAGAAAAGTATTAAGAGACATGGGCTATCACTTATTTGGTGGATGGAGTTGAATGAGATGCACGGACACGTAGCATATTTATGTTAAAAATATCATAACGCACTTGTCAAGTTAAAACAAAAGAGAGAAAAATCTAAAGAGTCGAGAGGCGTGACATATTTTGAAACATAAAAGCTGATCGGATAACGTTATCACTCAGAGAGTATTCACATGTTGTTGGTTTGGGGTTTGTCTTCAATGTCATTGTCAATAGGCATGTGGATTGACTTCATCACTAGGGAACTTAAATATCATCCATCAAATAAAATATAACAAATCATGCATTATGAGGTGGTACCACATCAATGTACAACAACAGTCATGGCCCCACTTTATAAATGTACGACATCTCATTACAAATTTGGAAATCAAAAAGAAACAAATTAGGGTTTATTACAAGAAGGCACGTGGTACCTAATGACGTTGACATCATGTCAACTAGCTATCCTCCATGAATAAATTTATTAATGAAAATATTTAATTATTTAATTATTTTTATTTTTTTGTTGAAAAATGTGTAATAATGACAATTCTATTGGGGCCCCAATTATATCAAAAACCTAATCCAAAGAGAATCCACACTATTAGGATAAGGTAACAAACTTTTGAGAAGTACCAAAATGTCAATGTTATGGTAGACTTTGTGGATTACTCTATATAAAGTCATTTAAATTTACAAGAATATGAACGAGATAAAGTAAGAATATTAGATATGATTGATAAAAGAAAATTTATTTGTTACTTATAAATCACTACAACGAAATTTTATTTTTAACAACGAAATTTTTGGTCTTGTAAAATGTCTCGACGACCAATTTTCAACAAAACTACCTAAAAATGACTTTCTACAATAAAAAATTGCATCGTTAAAAATAAAATTTCTTGTAGTGGATATAGTGGTTTTTTTAATATAATTCATAGACAATTTTTTTCAACGTTTCTATAAAATTAGGGTGTGTTTGATTTGCACATTTTTCATGGAAAATGTCAAATCCATGAAAAAATGTTGTCAAATCTAAAAATTTCTTTTCCACATTTCTTTGTTTGATTGTATATGAAAAATAATTTTGATTTTCAAGATCAAAGATTTAAAACACAATTTTTCCAACTTTCTTGGAAAACAATTTCTCACCTATTTGGTGGATTGTATTTTCCACCTTAGATGGAAAAGTATTTTCATTTTCCACTATTTTTCATGTTAACCAATCAAACACACCCTTAGTCTTTAGTTTTTAGTTTCATATATACGTAGTGTCGGAAGTTTTTTTTTCCTCATCTCCCATTCTACTTTTCTTTATTCTCTCATTTTGTGACATTGTTAATGTTAGTCCAACTTGATTAAATGAGAGAAAAAAGAGTATAGTAGAAAAAAGAAAATGTGTCAAAATATTTATAACCATACATTGAATTGACATGTTTGATAGACTAGATTGAATAATATTAGACAAGATTAAAAAATAAAATTGTATATTTAATTTTTGTAGTACAATTTATTTAGTACTGCATACTAAACATACTTAAATCTAATATATTCAATGATAATTAACCTAAAAAATTAATCAATAATTGACAATTGATGACATTATTATTTCACCACAATGGTGTTGTGGTGTGGAGTATTTGACATATTCTAACTTACATGACTTTTGGGATAGGGAATGAATCATATGATCAAGTTGGGTGGAATACAATGTGAAGTATCTTCCACATTCTCTATTTTTGACATGCTTACATGCATTCTACCACAAGAATAAGCCATTATCCATTATAATACAGTGGAATACAATGAAGTATCCTTCTCTATTTTTGATGTCTTTTCTACTAAACCATTTCCATTAAATTCAATGAACCTTCATGATGTCTTTTACTAAACCATTTTAAATTCATGTAACGTATTCATAAGGTCTTGATCTCCTACTCATTTATAATGTCTACGATGAGATGACATCACATGATTGATAAAAATAATAAGTATTGAACTATAAACTACCAATCATGTAATACCACTTCAACGTGAGCATTATAAGTGGGTAGGAGATCAAGACGTCATATTCATATGATTGGTAAAAATAATAAGTGTTGGACCATGAACTACTACTCATGTGATAACATCTCAACGTGGGCATTATAAGTGAGTAGGAAATCAAGACCCCATATTCATATTCAACCTCTATATTCGTCCCAACAATACGTCACTAAAAATTAAACGAGCAATTTATCAAGTTAAGTAATGATCAGAAACAATTGACTAGGAGTTGCACAAATGTCTTAAAGGGCATCATATTTTCACTTCATTTTTTGTCGAATATTATCCAATACTTTTTTTGACATTAATTATTGTTAAGAAAGTATCCAAATTTGTTAAACATAGGATAACTGATGTTATTACAAGGGAATTGTGTTACGATCTACTAATATGTTAATCTTTTAAGATGAAACTGTAATTTCTTACATGTAAAGGTAATGTCGATTAAAATTGAATACGAGTAAAAGGGTGGAAAAAGTAAATCTCATTTTTCCTTGTTTTGGTGGGTGGAAAATGTTGTGGATAAGGGAAAAAGACAAAGGGGGATACCAACTTTTGAATGGGTTCAATTCACATGTACCCAATATGTACCTCTTGCACCCCTCCTTTCTTTTCTCACTTTCAACCCTCCAATTGCCAGACCATTACACCACCCCCCATTCCCCCACACACCTCTTCACATGCATCGCATCACATCTCATGTGACTCACACTTCTTAATAAATCCCTTCGGCGCGGCTGGCTTATTTGGCGCGTCCAAGCCGACTCTTTAGTTCATTTTCAATCTAAATTTTAAATTTTTATATAATATAAAATTTAATTGAGTGGTTTAAGTTTTTTAGTTTCAAATAAAGTATTTATCCACTTTTTACTATTTTAATTAAAAGAATAAAACAAGGAATTTGGCCGGACCAACTACCAAAGATAAAAAGTTGGAAGATAAAGTATTTATCCACTTTTTACTATTTTAATTAAAAGAATAAAACAAGGGATTTGGCCGGACCAACTACCAAAGATAAAAAGTTGGAAGATCGCCACTAATTTAAAAAAGAATCAATAAAAAAATAATATAAATTTTGGCACAAATGATCCATAATTTTGCTTTTTGTATGGAATTGGTCCCTTTTTTTGACAAATAAGTCTCTAACCTATATGTTTTAGTGCAAAATTAGTCCTTATGAGATAAAAAGACAAATATACCCTTAATTTTAATTAGAAGAAATTATATGTGAATTTTTAATCATTAAAAAATGTGCAAATATGTTCAATATTTTTATTTCTTTATAAAAAATTAAAGAAAACTAATGAGTTTTTTTTTTAAATTAACACTTTAGTAATAAATATGTTAAATAAAATTATTATTTTTATTATTAAGTAATTATATTATTTAAAATTTAAAATTTTATTTTATTATTGTATAAAAAAATAACTTTGCACAAATTTGATGTTCAAATACTTTTATTTAATTGAGTTATATGTTTATTAACTACAAATATTATCATATTTTAATTTAATTTATCATTTTATTTTCGTTCAAAAATAAAACACATAATGTGTAAATTAATTTTTACTAGTATTTTTATGTTAAATAAAAATGTAATAAGATTAGTTCAATGTCATAAAATTATATACATCATTTTGTTATTTATTTCACTTAATTTTTAAAGTAAAGAGGGAGAAAAAATTTATGAGTAAAGAGGGAGAAAAATGATTTATCCCTCTTTAAATAATATAATTACTTAATAATAAAAATAATAATTTTATTTGACATGTTTATTACTAAAATGTTAATTCCAAAAAAAAAAAATCATTAGTTTTCTTTAATTTTTTATAAAAAAATAAAAATATTGGACTTATTTGCACATTTTGTAATGATTGGAAATCCACATACAATTTTTTCTAATTAAAACTAGGGATAATTACATCAAATGTCCCCAATGTTTCAAAATCATTGAAATATGCCCATAACTTTAAAAAATAGTACCACGCATCCCCAACGTATGAAAATTTTGGTGTGGTAGGTCATTTATGAACAAATTACCCTTCCCTTTAAATAAACAAAAAAAAAAAAAACAAGAAAAAAGAAAAATATAATTGAAAACTAACCATATGTACTCCAAAAAATAAAAAGTAAAAAAATGTACCTAAAAAAAATAAAAAGTAACAAATAAATCATCTTATCCAAAAAGTCCTAAAATTATATTTGTACCAAATTCGCCGAAAAACACCACAAACTCACCAAAAAAACCATAAGGCATTGTGACGACACAAGGGAAGCGGGCCTTTTCCCCGATTTTCTAGCTAGCGACGGATCCCTCTCCACCGCTAGTACTTTCTTCCCAGACGACATCAATCGTTGCTTCAACCCCCCTGGGGACGAAAACCTCTTTGAACCCTTCTCCGAACTCGTTCTACTGTTACTACCATGTTCATCTGCATAATTTACATTCACATTTACATTATCTTTTGGAGTACTCATTTGCATGCTCACCTTATTCCCATTTCCATTAGCAACATTACTTACTGAACCCGAATCCGCCTCTTTCTTTCCGGTTCTCGACAATTAGGTTCCAATGGATCCCATAAAAATCGAAATTTGATACAGGCTGAATAACAAACCCATTTCTAGAAGGTGAAATCCGGGCAATTAAGGGTTTAGTGGTTCCAATAAAAGGATGGCGCCCGACAATGGGACGCACATTAGCGGCTATCAGAACCGGAGGAGAATCGAAGACAAATTGGTCGAGGTGGACAAACTGGTCTAGCTGGAGCCGATTTGTGAGTATAAGATCCGTATCTTGGTCTGAGAGTGACACGTAGGTGGAGTTAAGTGAGTCTAAAAACTACACGTAAAAACTGTGATGGAGCCAAAGCAAATCATTTGTAGAAAGGCCGTCACGATTCTAATAACTTGGAGGAGCGGAGAACGGTGGTCGTTGGTGACTTTTGTGTGGGAATTCATGGATTGAAGAAGTTTGAGTAGGATTCCTGGTGTTAGAGTTGCCATTGTCACCCACAAACACATGCGCACTGAAAGTTGTAGAAATGAAGAATTTTGGAATGGATAATGTGATTTTATAAACAAAAGCTATTGTTTGGTGAAATTGAAAGTGGGGATAGGATGAGGTGGGTTTTTGTGAGTTTGTGGTGTTTTTCAACCTATTTGGTACAAATAAATTTTAAGATTTTTTGGATAAGATGACATATTTGTTACTTTTTATTTTTTTTGGTACATTTTTTATTTTTTATTTTTTAAGGTACACATGGTTAGTTTTCAATTATGTTTTCTTTTTCTTGTTTTTCCTTTTTTTTTTTTTGGTTTATTTAAAAGGAATGACAAATTGGTCATAAAGGACCTACCACGCCAAGTTTTTCATACATTGAATGTGTAGTATTATTTTTTTTAGGTTATGAGCATATCTTCAATAATTTTGAAACGTTGGGGACTTTTGATATAATTATCCCTTAAAACTAATGGCATATTTGTCATAAGAACCAATTTCACACCAAAATACATAGATTAAAAACTTGTTTGTCAAAAATAAATATTAGAGACCAATTCCACACTAAGGAAAAAGATTAGCGACCATTTAAATCAAAATCCCAAAATAATAATATATAGTATCAATTCATATTACTTTTTATTTAATGTAAGAATAAAGAAAAGAAATAGTATTAATAAAACTCGTTTTTTAAATATAAAAATTCAAATATCTCATTTATAAATAAAATGTATAGTTATCTAGATACTATTTTTTTTTTTCATTTTAATAATATGTACTATCAAGCGAGGTCGATTTATTTAATAAAAAAAAAAACCATATTTAACAAATGAGACAGGGTAGCTTGAATGTTCACCCACTCACCCACGTAAAATGCTTAGTTGATAAATTGACGGGAAAAATAAATAAATAAAATAAAATCTTACCTCTAGAAGAATGTAAGAAAATGAAATATAAGACCTTAATCAAGACGAATCCACATCGTCTTGCAAAAATTTAAGATTTTCTAACATGCCAACTGACACCACCCCCACCATCAACGACCTCCTGCCGGACGCCATCCTCTCCAACATAATCGCCGCCGTGTCGGATGTTCGCAGCCGCAACTCCGCCGCCTTGGTCTGTCACAAATGGCTTTTCTTGGAGCGCTCCACCCGCACCACCCTCACCCTCCGTGGCAACATCCGGGACCTCTTCATGGTCCCCACCTGTTTCCGATCCATCACCCACCTCGATTTATCGCTTCTCTCCCCCTGGGGCCACTCCCTGACATCCTCCTCCTCCTACTCCATCACTGACCAAGCAATAATCGCCCACTGTCTCCGCAACGCCTTCCCCGCCGTCACTTCCCTCACGCTCTACGCTCGCAACTCATCGACTCTACAGCTCCTGGCCCCACAGTGGCCTAATCTGAAGCAAGTGAAGCTCGTGAGGTGGCACCAGAGGCCCCAATTAGCCAGCACCGGTGAGGAACTTGAGATTTTGTTTCAAGAATGTAGGAGTCTCTCTTCTCTTGATCTTTCGGCGTTTTATTGCTGGACAGATGATATTCTTGTAGCACTCGAATCGAAACCATTAGTTGCTTCTAGTCTCACTTGCCTAAATCTCTTGAACCCTTCATTTTCTGAAGGGTTCAAGTCTGATGAGATTAAGGAAATCACCAAGGCTTGTCCCAATTTGAAGGAATTTCGCGCCGCGTGTGTGTTTGATCCGAGATTACTTGGGTATGTTGGAGATGAAGCTCTTGTTTCAATAGCAATGAATTGTCCTAAATTGGCAATCCTTCATCTAGCAGATACCTCGGCCTTGTCGAATTTGAGGGGAGATCCGGAACGTGAGGTGTTTACACAAGAAGATGCGAGGGTTAGTGTGCCAACTTTAATTGAAGTATTTTCTGGGCTTCCATTGCTGGAAGAGCTTGTTTTGGATGTTTGTAACAATGTTAGGGATAGTGGTCCTGCCTTAGAGGTGCTAAATTCGAAATGCCCCAAGTTGAGGCACATAAAGTTGGGGCAGTTTCATGGGATTTCAATGCCGCTTGAGTCGAGGTTGGATGGGGTTGCACTGTGTGAAAGGCTTGAATCTTTGTCAATTAGGAACGTTGGCGATTTGAATGATATGGGATTGATTGCCATTGCCCGTGGTTGTTGTAGATTGACCAAGTTTGAAATTCAGGGTTGCAAGAAGATTACAATGAGAGGAATGAGGACTTTTGTGCAAATTCTTCAAACAACATTGGTTGAGGTTAAGATCTCTTGCTGCAAAAATCTTGGTGCAGCTTCTTCGTTGAAAGCATTGGAGCCAATACAGAATCGGATTCAGAGGCTTCATATTGATTGTGTTTGGGATTGCGCTGAAGATCTCCAAGATCTTGATGCAATCGAAGGCAATTTTGACCTCAGCAAATTGGATCGAGGTGAGATATTAAATCAATCTGCTGGACATACAAAATACTTCGCAACCAACGATTGTGATTATGGTGGCAATAGCAAAAGGTGCAAGCACTCAGCTGATCTGAATTGCTCTTATACCGGGGTGGGTGTCAATGACAATGGCTATGACAACAGGTGCGAGTACTCGTATGATCTGAATTCTTCTTACGCAGGTGTGGATGTCAATGACAACAGGTGCATGTGCTCGTATGATCTGAATTCTTCTTATGCCGGGGTGGATGTCAATGACAATGGTTATGACAACGGCAATGGTTTTGGTGAAAAGACGTGGAACAGATTGCAAACTCTTTCGCTGTGGATCGCAGTAGGTCAACTTTTGACTCCTCTAGCATCTGCAGGACTCGAAAATTGTCCCAATCTGGAGGAGATACGGATCAAGGTTGAAGGAGATTGTAGGGAAATGTCGAAGCCCTCTGAACGTGAATTTGGATTGAGCATCCTTGGGAATTACCTGAGTCTATCGAAGATGCATTTGGATTGCGGGGAAATCATTGGTTATGCGCACACTGCGCCTTCTGGGCAGATGGATTTGAGCCTTTGGGAACGGTTTTATCTCTTTGGTGTTGGAGATTTGAGTCTCGCAGAACTGGATTACTGGCTTCCACAAGATAGGGATGTTAATCAAAGGAGTCTCTCTCTTCCAGCAGCCGGATTATTACAGGAATGTTTTACCCTTCGGAAGCTTTTTATACATGGGACGGCTCATGAACATTTCATGATGTTTCTACTGAGAATCCCAGGCCTAAGAGATGTCCAACTGAGAGAAGACTATTATCCAGCACCAGAGAATGATATGAGCACAGAGATGAGGGCAGACTCGTGCAGCCGCTTTGAGGCTGCTGTAAATAGGCGCCAGATTCCTGATTGATGCAATGGACATTTGGAAAACCCGACATCCAAGTCTCATAACTATGTTCCAGTTTTCTGTTATGTTGCTCTACTCGCATTTTACAACTTTGAGAAGAAAATTTTGTTACATTCCAATTTTGACAATACTATTCGTGCAATATGCTTGGCAATTTTGATTCTGCTACTAATTCCAACACAGGACAGCAGAAAGTCCATTTTTCTTTGATTTCACAAAAAGGACAAACGTTTTTCCCCCCATTGAACCGAAGGGGGAATAGAAAATATTCTTTAGAACTGGAAAATCACGCAAAAGTTTACAATTTGAGCCGGAAATACTGTTTGTAAACCTCAACTATGTTATTATTCTATACAAATGAACAAGCAGCATTAGCAAAGTAATAATTCGCAGTCTAGCAATCGGGGAAGAATTTCCTCACAACTTGGTCGTTCATGGGGTTCTGCCCAACAATCTGCAACCACGAGAATATACTGTCACGACTCTTGAGAAAATGTGAAAACTTTACAGACCTTGACCTTGAGTAAATTCTGGGACACCTAAAAGAGCAAAAATGAAATTTCTGTAGCCTTTCCACATTACTAAATTCTAAAACATATATATACCTGCAATTAGCCTGCCCATGGGTCCTTCAGGTATCTCCAACCGCAATCCTTCATTTGCTACAGCATAAACAACCTGAATAGAAGAAAATGGGGAATATTAAGCCCTGCTACCAAGAACCATTACATAGAATTCAATTTATAGAAGATGAAACCAATGATAAAGCCAAAGGCAAATGATGAATAGACGAATTTAAGAGGGAATTTGATCAATATGTACCCGCTCTGGTGGTATGCCGTCCCATGGTTTATTTAGGGTGTACAGCTCCCACATTATAACACCGAAGCTGAAAATGTCACATTTTACTGTGAAGGGTTCATTGCGTACAAGCTCTGGAGCCATCCATTCAGGTGTCCCTGCTGATGAGGAGTCCCGCATGGTTGCATCTGTCATTATCCTTGAGAGCCCAAAGTCACAGATTTTCACTGTCCAGTGCTTGTTGACAAGGCAATTTGCACTTTTAAGATCACGGTGGACTATCTTCATGCGGTGTATACACATCAGCCCTCTTAGTTTGCCAACAGAAAACAAACATTGAGTTTATAGTTATCCATCTAAAACATGGTTTTCTTTCATTTCAAAAAACATACTTACAATTCAAGCACTGGAAATATACATGCACTTTCAAATTAGACTCGTAAATAATCAATATTGTTCGCAAAAACAAATCATTAGATATTTGAATTTCCCAATAATAAAGTGAGTGTTTCTGTCACTGCATGAAATTGACAATTACTCCGGTTGTTTTTGAGGACATGTCATTTTGGCAGTGTACAGAACTCCAGATTTTGGGCTTTCTCGTACAGTTATATATACGTGTGACATCCAGAACTTTGCTTCTAGCCATTAAATATGAATTTAAGACTTTATGAAAGTATAAGGACCTAGTGGTGTGTGATAAATAGCTGAAAGACCACGATACAATTTTCAAAAAAAAAATAATAATAAATTTTTTTTTTTTATATGTGCTACAGTACCCAATTTCATGTATATATATATGTTAAAGGTAAAAAGGAAAAAGATCATTTTCTTATATATGTATTTATGTAAATAGGAAAGAAATATGTGTATGTGTGTGTGTGTATATATATATATATATATATATATATGTTAAAGGTAAAAAGGAAAAAGATCATTTCCTTATATGTGAATTTATGTAAATAAGAAAGAAATATGTAAATAGGGAAGAAATATGTAGGATTTAAAGGGTGATTGAAAATTAGTATAAAATCATATCATATATTTTGGCACGAATATGGAATGATGTGTGTATACAAGAAAGAAGACAATTTCTTACATATCACATAAATTAAAGGAGGGACAAACGATTATTTCTTACCATATTCACACGATATGATTTGACCTAACCTTACACTATTTAAAAAGCACCAAAATACATGCCACTTTACACTACTTTTCATTATCTACTCTCTTTTCTTTCTCTCTCACTTTTCTCTCCCCTCATACCCATACGCGCGCACACATATTTTGTACACACGAATAAATTATCACCCCAGGTTGGAAATACAATCGACACTTTTCTTGTTATCTTCGATCATCCTCACTCAAGGTAAGTGTGTATATGTTTAAGTATAAATTTACAATTTTCCTATGTAATTCCACGGCTATGGATCCATGTTATGTAAGAATGGATCGGAGTTAAGTAGCGCTTCGCATGAAAAACTGGCATCATCTAAGTTCGGTCCAATTTTCGTGTCTCCCTATGCAAGTATGAATTTTCCGTTGGAATATAGGTATGTATGAATGCATGCACACTTATTGGGATTTATTTCTCATCCCTCTTACGTTTTCTCATTACAGATAATTAACGATTCGAGACCGTTAGCACGGGATGGTATACGGCAGTGAGATTCTCTATTAAGAAATAATAAAAATATGAATAAATTGCCCATGAAGGCTAATTCCTTGTTTTTTTTCCCTTTAGAATCTTTAAAACTTTAAGTTGTTTAGAGATATTTATCTTTCATGAATTTAAATTATTTAAATTTATTATTTGAAAAATGTATGTTTATTATGATTAAATCCTTGGATTTGTTATTTGAATCCCCTGAAAAGAAATTTTAAAGTACGTTTGGTGACACTCGAGTCCTTAAGAATTCGGGTTGTCACAATACGGGGCACTAACCCCCATCCTCACTCTCTGGGGCAGCCAGTATGCACTCTCCCGTGTCAGGTATTACATATTCCAGCAAGGTAAGGGAGCCTGACCCTGAATTAATTTCAGCATGGAACTTAAAGTTAATTAATTATCTGAGGCTTTCTCAATTCAGTGGGGACGGTCTCACTTAATGCACTAACGCAAGTGTTTGATCTAAACCTTACCACTACCTTCCATTTTTCCTTTACTCTCTCTTTCCTTGTTGAAGTATCAAGAAATTTAAGCCCATTTAGAAAGATAAACCGCTCTGTTCATATTATGTTGATTGTACCCTCTGCGCAGAATGAAACCTTACAAATGCAAGGTACCAGCTAAAATTAAGGTTGTGGTAAATTTGGAAATCCAAGATTGGAGTCACAATCCAAGAACTATTATTAAAAGGTTGTATTCCCAGGACCAACCCACAGTAGGTGACACATATCATACACAAGGAAAATCAAGAGAAAAGTGCGCAACTGCCGTATCCCGAAAAAACTGTGAACTGTAAATCTTCCAAATTGCCAAGCATTGTCGTTTTCACCTATTGATGTTTTGACTAGAGTCTATCCTCAAATTCAATAGCCATTCAACAAAAAGTTGTAAGAAAACCAGCTTTCCAATGAATCCATAAGGCTACTACGTTTAGCTTATGTTCCATGTTTTTGAATTTTTGAAGTGGTTTGGTATATTTATCTCCTAACTCTGTTACGTGACATATTCTTGTTCTTAATCATCTATTGAGGGGCCATGGCCTCCACCCAAATACATGACCTGATGTAGTTGCTAATAATCTAGTTGCTTTGGATCTTCTAACATGGATTGAAATGAACTGGAACACAGTGGCCAAAATGGATTCACATTTCTGACCCTAAATTTATTAGGAATTAAACTTTGTTATCTTCAATCATCACAATCCTTCTTTATAAAACTTGAGACTTGAGAGCCTTATCTTATTCTACATTGTATTTTTGCGATACTCCCTCAAACTCATGTTTTTTGTCTCATGAATTATGTCCTCACCCAATAATGAAAACGCACTCCCATCTAGATTCAAGAATTGTCCACTATATGTTAGTAATTCAATATTGAGGATAAAGGGTGTCCATATGTTCAAAGTCATCCCAAAAAACGAGTTAGAAAGTGGACGATTGAAAAGTCCTCAATTGTACTCCCAATACATTCATTCCAAATTTTAGCCCTGTCCTCTATATTTTTGCCAAGAGGCTGTCTGACAAACAAGATGGATAGAGTATCATTTAGGACTTTCTGGCATACGAATTTGACAAAAAATCATGTTTAACAAATCTCCAATAATTCAAGGCAATCATCACTGGAGTATAGTTTTTGATGTATCAAAAAATTCAACTAACCTGCAGATGTCATGCAGCATTTTAATTCTCCTCCGCCAGCTCAGCTTATTCTTCTGACCACTCAGATGAATCAAATAATACAATGATCCCCTTTCCATGTATTCAGTGACCATTGACAGTTGCGGAGGCCTTGTGCAGGCACCAAGAAATAATATGACTGCAAGAAAAACGCAAGTTAGATTGCAAACATTTATGTTCGAATGTAGACCAACTACTGATTCACCAACAAGCTAATCAAAACATGAAAATACTATGTACCCCTCTCCATGTTCTATGTATCAAATACTATGAAACATACATAAAAAAATTTCAAGAGGTACAAATGCCATACACAAAAATAAGTAAGTTCCAACTTTCAAGTAAACATGATTGAAAATGTTACAATCTTGTAATATTATAAATACAGGTTAGTTCATTATTTTTTCTTCAGAGTCGCATTATTTGAGTTCTTTTTTGAATTTCATTTGTTTCATTGATAGAGAAAGGTTGACACATATTAAAATCAGATATCGTGAAAACATTTTCATACGGCAATGAGGCTTAGCTCAAGTGGTAAACCTTAAGGCCCTACAACCACAACATCCAGGTTCATGCAAAAGTTTAAAAGGTTATAGGTCCTACACCAAGCAAGAAAGTTTTTGGTCAAAAGAAATGGTGCTCAGTGATTTTATAGTCAATAATTTTCTTGCTTTTCTTAAAGTTTAAATGCCAAGGGTATGTTGGTGGTTTTCCAGATTTGCAGTAATTCTTGATGAGTCTTGACTTAGGATTTCATTCTTATGCAAGTTTCACGTGGAATCCTAAGTATTCTAGGGTCGGCTTAGCCAGTTCCAACTTTAAAATCCCATTCCTTGTGCTCATTGGATGGTTCTTCAAAGAACATTAATACTCATGTAATCTGATTGCCTTCAATAGAGTGGATCATTAAGGAGATTTGCCATGTCTTACTCTATGCTTCTATAATTCTGATATTTACCAGAGCTATATTCATCCTTCCTTCTTCATTATTAGAGCATACCTGGAATGAAGAAAAGAAGCACTGGAAGAACAGGGCAGTGAAGGCTCGCCAAGCAGACAGCAAGCAGCAGCTTCTCAGCCCCCTAACCTTAGAAAAGCGCTAGTGCACCCCCTTTTATTTAATAATAATAAATTATAATATCACCCCTTCCATAACATCTTTAACCAATCAGTGCCAAATACTCTGAAGTTATGGCACTGTTTATCAGCATCCTGTTCAGCCACCAGAACTTCCTTTCTAATTTCAAGCCTCAATCCTTGCCAATCTCTAACCTATCTTGAACCTATAAAGTCCATCTGTTTTCTCTACTTTATGGCCCATAAACAAGACCCCGGGCCACTGAAATTTCTAATCTTGCTCTCTCTACTGTCAGATTTGGTTGATCAACAGTAAGAAAGTGATTTCTAGTACCTGATCTACATCACAACGGAAGTCCCACTATCGGAAGTTCCTTGGTTAGGGTTGGTCTGTTATTTCCTGCTACTTGGAGTTCCATTTTTTTGGTAACCGCACTAATTAGGGATTTTACTTGTATAATTCATAATCAATACAAAAATATAGAACAAACGTCACGATTTCGCTCAAAAGAATGAGAAAAACTTAATATGCATTTAGACTTACAGTTACCAATTAGAAATATTATATTTCTGTCAATTTAAAACGATCCAGTCTTAACCTTTTCACAAGTTTCTCCCACAATACAAGGTAGATTGATAATTTGGACAAAACCATTGCACAAAATTGATCTTTTGGAATTTAACATACATCTTAATACTAACTTTTTTGATTGTATAAATAATATATCATGATGTCAACATTGTATTGCCCATATGAATATGGGTTTTTTAAACCTATAGTTTTCAGTTTTTCATGACTATGACTTGCAATGTAGGTGTACTAAATTAAGCTAGTAAAAAAGGTTCAGACTTCAAGAAAAGCAGGAAAGAGAAGTACCGTTTGGGTGCCGAAGGCGACTGCAGAAATAAATGGAACCAGATGCAATGTTAGAATGATATACAAGAAGATGAATAACAAAAAACAAACAATGATACATCAAACAGGATAATACCTGAGAATAGATATTTCATTGCAAAAATCCTCCATGTTTTCAGCAGTGAGATCTTGCTCCAAAAAGACTTTAATAGCAACCTCTGTTCCATTCCAAACACCACGAAAGACTTCCCCGAAAAACCCTGGACATGTAATCCCATAAATTAAACATTAATTGCCAACATTGAAAATCAATGAGTAACAGATGACTAAACAGCAATGCACCAGCAAATGAAACAAATAATAAATCATATTGATTTTTATTGTTTAAAAAAAACCATATGAGGCTTACGTCTTGCCTCTAGAATACCTCCGTACCGATTAAGCCATCTTAAACATTGTTGATTTCTTATGAATTCAGGGTCAACTCAACACCACGTATCTTCGTGCCCATTAAACTTCAAGATAAATTATAAATTGCAGGACAGATACATAAAGTGTAGTTGGAGAGCGACTCCACAGATTGATTACTCAAATTCAAGTTTTCTTTACCACTTCCGTTTCCTCCTTTTGATTCACCTTCTGTGTTGAAAGTAACTTGACTCGGCTAAATAAATTGTCTTCACCTGTATAGTTCTATGTGAAGAATGGCATCACTACAGTAGTTATATGAAAAATATGTACTACTTCAATTTCAACACATTTGGTCAAGTAAAGAGGAAATCGGGCAATAAAATTTCAGAGCATGATAGACATAATTATTTGTGCAACTTTTTTCCTTTTAACAATTCAACACCTGGTACTGCTGCAATTCTTTCTTCTTTCCTCTCAAATAAAATATTACTCCAATCAAACAAAAGTAATACAACAAAAACAACAATAATAATACTAATGGCAATGCTTACCAATCCCAACACGAGTGCCAACGGTTAACTCCGAAAAATCAATATTCCATTCTTCAAATGGCAGCAGAGGCTTGTTCTGGAACATAGGTAGTCCCAGAACTCTGTTCCATGCTGAAACCATTTCTTCTTTTACCCTGTGAGTCCCAATTCTTTCTGGGGTCTGAATGCTAAATTCATGAGGAGATGAAGGTAACGACAATGCCTTCTGAGAGTTGTTTTGCCTTCGAGGAGCATACAAGGAAGACCTTCCACTAGACATTTTATCCTGATCAGGAAGGTGGATAATGGCAACGTGAGAAAGAACATAGTTCTTCAAAATTATGTATGAACCCAACATTTTGAAATATTGAATCAGGTGTGGTAAACAGTGTGCAATATAAAGACATTAGCATATAATCAGAAATAAAAAAAAAAATTGATATTTATGCATTCTAAAACTTGTTTAGTGAATCAACCAACTGACCTGGAGCTTACAACAAAGGCCAGATTACTCAATATAGTAGATTTAACACTGAATGCCCTTGTATGCAGTTCTATGTTTGAAATGACTACCTCGTTTAGAAACCCATGTTCTTTCAGTGACTTAATTTAAGAAACCATAAAATGGAAAGCAAGAGGCTTATGGGACTAACCACCTTTGAAGGTACCATTCCATAAATGGATTGAAACTGAATTCTCAGTTCAACTTCAGTTAAGAAACACAATGACATAGCAAACAGCGAAAAAGGGAGCTGACGAACCCTTACTAAAGTAGAAAGCAAGAGGCTTATGGGACTATGCATCTCTCCCATTCCATGAATGAATTGAAATTGAATTCTTAGTTAAACTTCAGTTATGTTAGGAAACAAAATGACATAGAAAACAGCAAAAAAGGTGTTGATCCGGGGTGCTGACGAACCCATGCTTCAACTATTTTTTTGGATTATAACACCACTGATTCGTGTTTTGTAAGGACATGGATAAAGGTAAAAAGATGCTTTCAAAAATTCACAAACAATGAGTGGAAAATAGATGTAATTAGTTGTATTCCTCTATTGTAAAGAGTACCTCATTAGCATAATTAAAGGAGAGATGTTAGGGCATAATTAGAGGAGAAATGTTAGTAAGTTGTTAGGTTTTGTTTTTTACATATTAGCTGCTGTAACCTTCAGAGTTCATCAATGAAATATATGAAATTTCAAAATATTCATCACAAAGGAATTTGGAGTATCCGTTTGCAGCTGAACTTCAGTTTTTTTTATAACTAAACAAATCCCCAGATGGATATAGAATTTGCAGAAGCCAATGAACCCAAATGTATACACATACAATTTGTGTTGATCAAACGTGAGGAAAAACAATATAACCTATAAATGTTGGATATAATTTGACTTTTAGCAAGTACAAAATTAAACTTGACATTGCATGCCATCAGTTAAAGCTACCACAACAGAGGGTATACAAAAGCAAAACAAAGCCCAATAGAAATTAGAACTATCATCACAAACACTATCAAAAGTCACTACAAAAGTGAAAGAAACAGACAATGTCA
This sequence comes from Forsythia suspensa, assembly GCA_023638005.1. Taxonomy (NCBI): domain Eukaryota; kingdom Viridiplantae; phylum Streptophyta; class Magnoliopsida; order Lamiales; family Oleaceae; genus Forsythia; species Forsythia suspensa. The sequence goes on from CM042663.1 coordinate 1,788,651, forward strand.
AAGAAAACATACATCTTTTTGCTGATCTGTGCCGTGTTGGTCAGTTGAACCAAAGGAATACGGGCTACTGTCCTGTTGTTCTCTTAAGAGACGATTCTGCTTAAATGATTCATTCATTGCTCGTACAGCCCTAAAGTGATTCATAATGATTTGAAAAACAAGCAAGAAAATCACTGTAAGCTGCAGATGTTACATGGAGAGTGGCTGGATCGTGAACAATAAATCCAAAAACAAGTATGGTTCTAGATGAAATGAATTGAGCCTATCTCAAATAATTTGATCATTATAAAAGTATTCGGAGCTTATTTGTATATCAAGCTAAGCCTGATCCAATTTCATGTTTTTATGAGCATAGATGTGTGCTCAGCTTGGCTGATTTTAGGCCCCAAGCTTCACACAAGACAAGGGAGGGACAATTAGCCAAAGCAACATCCCAAAAGATATTAAAAGAACGTGGACGTTACATATCTATTAGACAAAAAAACAGAGCTCAAAATAATATCCCTGCAGTCATCAATCCCCAAATAAAGAAACATGCCAATCAATTGCCCTAATCTACTGTCATGAAGTAACATGATAAAGATTGCATCAAGGAAACGTTAACCATGAGGACATTTAAGAATCGACAAAATTATCTCTACACATTATGGCTTTCTCATTTAATTAAAATTTAAGAGATGATGTAACATGCCAATGAATTGTATAATCTACTGTTTCAGCAAGGAAAATCCACTTTTGGCAAAACTGTTGCAAAATAGCTTCAAATGGTACTCAAAAGCATTTCTTATTTGCAATTTGGAGCAAACCTTTTTAGCCCCTCAAGAAGATTTTCCCTTTCTTTCACCTATTATTTTTTATCTGCCTTGTAATAAGCAATATTTCCCTCACCCTCACTTTACCATTGTTCTAAATAAGCATCTGTATTCTATGTGGAGTACATCAAGAAAGAGTGAGCATGTCCGAAAATGCCATCTCTTTAGTTAAGTTAAAAGTCAAAACATGGACAATGTAAACTTTTTGTGGAATTAGATTTTTATTTTACATGTATAATACATAGCCCATGTTTTGAACTATGGTGAATCTCGGGCATAAATTTACAGAGTAATATCGTTGTAAAGGACTTCATTAAAAGAAAAAGAAACAATTCTTATGTGGTAATAAGAGAGCATTCGTAAGAAAACAAATATTAACCTTACGATGTCATCACCGATTTCCGGAGTCATGCTTATACTTCTTCTCCTTGTTCTCCGTGTATCTGGCGTTGATGCACCTTCTGACCTGGGGCAAATTTCAACTTCTAAATCAGTAAAAACCAAGGAGTTCGAAATGATTGATAAATAAACTAAGCTGTTTATTAGAAATTCATTTCATAAAACAAGAATCTCCACTAACAAGAACAAGAAAATTATGGACTAGCGAATGGGCATGGTTTGAATATGCATAATAAATTTATTATGGTATAGTTTGCATATTTTTGTCATTCAATTCAAGTAAAGATTATGTCGAAATCACTTCATCTGTCTCGATGGTGGAGTCAACGATACTTAATCTTAATAACATTGGGTGGATAAAGGTTGTATTAGTGCACAGAACACATTACATGTCAAATTACATCGTATCACTTTTGTAAGAAATCCTTATCAGCCTTAAATAGTTTCAGGTAGTCACATTTTATACTTCATAGTTTCTTATGTCATATATTGATGATGCTGGTAGAATCAGAAGAGGCCCACAGTCCATTGTTGCCTATATGTGATTTAAAACTCAATGAGAGCTCTGATTTTTCGGAAATCTTGAAACAGTGGGGCACTATGTTTTCCCTTTTACTTTCTTCCTCATTCTAAAGCAAAGAGAACTTTGTTAACAGTAGGGCGTCCTTTTTTGGTCTCTTCTATTTTCTTTTAAAACTTATTTTCTTCTCTCTTTCTCCACTTATCCGCAATTTATCACCGTTATTATATGTCACTCGATCACCCTTAATATCCCCTATAAAGCCCTTGAATATGTCAATTATGATATATTTAAAAAGCAGATACAAAACCTTAACATGCAATTCATGGAGCAGCACTCACTTGCTGAGTTGCCTTATCGTTCACCAACAACTATCCCTTGTTCACATAAAATTTCCTATCTAACAAGAGTAATTTGCAAAAAAATGAATTTGTTGACGAAGCGCCATAAGAAACACAGCTAACATATAGACAGTAAGAAAACACCTGCAAACCTACAAAATTTTACGTTTCATTCTAGAATTAGAAACGAACAAGGACACGATGTGCTCAGGCCAGAATCTTAAAGGTGTTTCTGTTTCACTTCTAGACCACAGGAAAGCACAGGGGGGCATTTCCTTCATACTGCTACAAAAACATATAACTGCAACAAACTATTCAAGCCATTTCATATGACAAAGTCCAGCCCAAGCGCAACAGAAACAATTAGAACTTTCCAGCCAACACCATTCATTACATAAACGCAAATAGGAATTTTGCATAGTAAATTAAGAACCAAGGTATTCAAATGGCACATCTGGCATAAAGTTTTACATGAGAACATTTTCGTAATTCCTTGGATTGGTAATATTTGACAGTAATCGCTATAATCTTTCTAGTAACACAATGAAAATCTTGGCAACAAGCAAGTTCCCATGTGTGGTGTTGAAAATATGGGCAACATGCAATGTTAAAAACGTCATAGCAAATTCAAGAAAATAAAAAGTATAAATTCATAAGATAAGCCTAATACATTGTATACTTTATGGAAATATCAAATAGAGTCGCCCAGATATCTAGGAATGTACTCCAATATAGAATTACAATGATAGTCATTGTTAGACAAACTTTATCACCCATAACCTGCGTACATCACATAAACACTCAAGGAATAGTATTTTAAACAATTACAGGTCAATAAATCAAGCTGTAAAACACTACCATGTTCAGCATATGTTACTACAATATTAACACCACAAAGGACTCACAAGACCAACCGTCCTTAAGTTCCCTAATCAGGATGCACTGATTGTCCCTCTTCTACAATAAAACAGATAAAAATAAGGGCAAATTACATTCAGTATATCCTTTTCAGTTTGTCGCAATTTCGTCCCCATACAATTTTAATCGCATGTATCATCCCAACCTTTAAGTAATTTGCGTGGATAGTTATTCTTGACAATTTTGCCCTCCAATTTAAATAAACTAAAATGGCAAAAAATAACAATAAAATGAGAAAATTGCAATTAGGATCCCTAACATTTTTAAAAGTGGAAATAATCCCCAACATCCCCACCCACTCACCCAAGCCAAAGCCCCCCCACCACTGCCAGATTTTAACTTGGTCCAAATTCTTCATCTTCAGCTTTATTGAACTCCCAAAACTGTGTATACCCATGATCATAGCATTCCAAAGCACAACATAATCTGTGTTAGGCAATCCCTCAAACACTTATAGTGCCTCATTTATCAAATCAAACTTCAAGTAGCAATGTACCAATGCACTACCTATGAACAAATCAAACTCTAACCCAAGATTAAACTACAACCCAGGATTTTTTCAATTCTACAACACTTCTGAGCAAGCCTTAATCGCACAAGGGAAGTAAATTTATCAGGTTCTACACCAATTAGCTGCATTTTATAATAAAACTCAAAAGCCTCATTCACCAAGTCATTAACATTAAAACCTGCTATAATTGCCTTATAAACAAACACATTGTGAATGCTGGTTGATGCTTGAAAAACCCATAAAGCCTCATCAATGGAGTTACTCTTGGAGTACATATTGATGAGGCTAGTGGCAGAGAGTGGGGACTCAAGATGCACATTAACAATCATATGGGAGTGGATCTAATAAAGGGGTTAATAAAATCCATTAAGAGCATAAAATGGGAACTTCCAGAACACAGGAAGACAAAGACAAGATTGCTGATGATGAATGGGAGTATTTGCAACTAAATCATGGCGGAAGTCGACACTGCTAATACTACTAAAGTTCCCAAGATCTATAGTATTGGCAGCTGTAAATTGCACCATCAGAAAATATATCAATCAAAACCCACTCTCCTATTTAATCTTCCCTCTCTTTTTCTCTCTCAACCTTTATATATAGACCCCTGTATGTATATATAAATATTTGCCTGATACAGTCGAGGGGGAGGGCTTTTCCATCAAAGGGCTCCTCTTTTTGTTCTCTCTTTCTCTCTCATCCTATGTATAGGGGCCCTGTATGTATATTTAAATTTGGCTGATAGAGTGGAGGAGGGTGGGTGGGGGTTGTGGGCTTTGGAGAGGGTGGGTGGATGGGGATGTTGGGACTCATTTCTACTTTTGAAAAGTTTAGTGATCCTAACTGCAAATTGTCAGGAATGACCATTTGCACGAATTACTTAAAGGTCGGGATGATACGTGCCATTAAAATTGAATGGAACGAAATTGCAACAAACTGAAAAGGATGGGGACCCTAAGTGTAATTTAGCCAAAAAATAAATAACAAAGGATACTTTCGCGTTGATTTTCCACATCATACAAGACATATTTGAAACAGGTTAAAACTATCTTTAAAATTCTATGAAGAAGGTCTTGAATCAACTCTAACAACACACAACCAGAAAAATAAGGTGACATCTTTGTTCGTCTCAGATCAACCTCTAACAACACACGACCAACAAAATAAGGTGACATCTTTGTTGACCTTTGGCAAAGAGCTATCCATACATGAAGAACTATTTGTTATAAACTCACCGTGACCTATTTATTTGATATAATAGCTAAAGACTGACTTTGATGATCTACCACTTGTCAGATTAAATTGCATTGAATGTAAAATTAAAGAGTATAGAGAAGAAATCAATTTTAAGATTCAAAACCAGAGGCACTAGGTCAAGAAATAATTTCAAACCCTTGGAAATTAATAACAAGATAATAACAAAAGTATGCACCTTGATGTAGCTATGTCATTAGAATAATCTCTGAAAGATTTGTTATCTCCACTAAGCGTGGATCGACCACGTGCATGAAATGAAGGATGCTCCGGACTGCAAATTTCGACACAGTTAAGAAGTTTGGCATGGATTGCAATTTAAAATCCTTCCCCTATAACTTCTCAAATGAAACTTTCAGCATTGAAGATCATAGTTACCATACAGAAGTAAGAGTCATTTAGTGAAGGTTCAGATGACTCATAATAGTGTTCATTAATGTTTAGTACATATTATTAATAAAAGAACTTACTAGAAATAAGTCCCAATGTCGAAGCACAAAAACAGAAAATATAATGGAAAAGAATCTATCCAACTGCACTAAGTGTGGTGGCAATATACTAAACTTATTTTATTCAGTTATCCAAAAAATAATTGCTTTTTCTATGTACCGTCATGCCACATGTCAGTAAAAGAATCATTTAGCTAACATACCATTTCCTTATAAAGTTACATGTGATCTTAATCGTTATTGTTAAGCTCTTTTGAAGAGGATATAAGGAGGCACCGATAAGTTCTGATCAGAGAAAAGGATTTTCAGATTAAATATCACTTAAAAATCATCTTTATTATATTAGTGAGATATATATCCTGAAACTATTTAGTTTTTTCTACTTTCTTTTCCTATCTACTAATACAATCATTATTTAGTCGTTCAGTAGTCAAAATCTAAACACTTCAACGGGACAATTTGCTTGTTGTTTTTCCTTTAATGGCCTGTTATGGTTGCTAAGGATTTAGTTGCTTTAGATCTTCACTAAATATAGCAAGGAACCAAAGGGAGTGACGAAAAAGGAGATTCAAATAGCTGACTTCCAATTTGTCAGGAATGAGGCTTACTTTGTTGTTGTTGTGCCTATCTTTCCTTCCATAATTCAAGTAAATTACAGCAAGTTGGGCCAGCAATGTTATTTGCCAGAAACGGGCCAACAACCCTCTCATAACAACCCTCTCGTAAACATTGTCTTGTTATATCAAAAAATTTGACCTCTTACGACTATGGTGAATTCTTTTTTCCCAAGTATCCAGTCTCAATTATTACTTGGACATCATCTTACGAAGAGTTGTACACTTCACTGATACAAGTATTAACATAAAGTATCCAATTAATTTTGTGTACCAAGTTAGGCCAAGAAATAAGAATTCCTGAAAAATGGTACACGTGACTTATCTAATAGTAATGGTACAACTTGATGACTCCTAGGAAATGCAATGATGCTCAAAGTTATGCATTGAGGAAACTAGAACTTGTGGAGACAATGAAGCAGTGATGCTCATCTGTGATTTGGAAAGTATTAATCATACCTCAAATATAATAAGGAAAAATATTTGTACCCAATCGTGCAAGGTTTCATTTTTCAAATTATAAAACATCAGAGATTAAGATACAAGGTTCTAGAACTGAATAACCATGTTCTCAATTCAAGCTTCACCATACAAACAGAAGTCCTGGTTATCAAGAAAAACCTTGAGTTGGCAGTCCTTTGTTCAGGAATGATCTGCCTCCGGCCCCTTCGCCAAAATGTAGCGGCAATATTAGGCTCACTGTGTGGTAAGCTGAAACAACAATATAATCAGTAAGATAGCTTCTTGACAAAGAAATTGCAAGTGGAAATCAAGCATATTCCAAGAAATAAAGTAAAATTTAATGAAGAGCAATAACAGTACTTCAGTTTTCTATCAACGGAATTTGATCGCAACATCATATTCCTCAATGAAGGCCCAGCCGCATTTGAAGATGCTTCAAGTCTATGGTGATACAGGAGGCCGTCTTCTTTCTCAGCACTGTAGAATCAAAAAGTTACAATAAATACAATGACATCAATTGACTTGATGTTTTTCTCATCTCCAAAGATCACTCATCCCAGAAAAGGAAATCTTTATTTCAACAATTATTGAATTACAATTTCAAAAGGGAGCTCTAGTGGTTAAACCTATGATGCTCGGACATTCCAACTAGGGTGGCATGTCCGTGTCCGACACATATCGTGTCGTGTCAGACAATGATACTCCATGACATGGGTCCGACAAGCCACTTGCAGTGTCCTATTCTTTATATACTTGTAAAATTTCTAACCATCAAAGGATACTTTAGGGACATTGCTCGGGCAACTATTCGACGTGAAATGTATTGTGTCCTATAATAAAAAGTATAAAAATAAAAATATAATATATATAAATTTAAATTTTTATAGAATTTAAACCTACGTGTCTGTGTCCTACTCCTTAGAAAAATTAAATGTCGCCGTGTCCATGTCGTGTCGCGTCCGTTCAACTTATGGTTGCACAGTGTTTGAGTCAAAAAAGATATTATGCTAACCTCTCAGGATCAACTGTCTCTGATACCCCATATAGAGGACTGTTTGGCCCCATCGGAGAATCACAAGACTCATTTTCTGCAGAATCACTCTCCCCAGCAGCAGATATGTGAGTCATAAAGATAGCCTTGGTTGATCGCGGTATCAGCTGGCCAGGAAACCGCATGAGATCAACTAGCAGTTCAACAGAATTCAGCACAACTAAGACAGACATATGTTTGCACGAGTCGACACACTCAGAATCTCCTTCAGTAGGCAAACCCTGATAAGGAAAACCAATATGGACACCCAATGAGATAGAAACAAAGCTGAAAAGGACATGAGAAGGAACGGCCTCGAAAATTCACTACAATAATCCCCAATGGTAGGTACATGATAATAACAGATTGGATAATGGAATAAATAGAAGTACGATATACCAGAAAAATGTAAAGCTTACCACCACTAGTGTATTTTCCAGTCCTACAGCATCTGCAAGAACTTTGAATAATATTGCTCGAGGTCTACATGAACCATGCTTTATTTGGCCCAGCATCTGCACCCCTTGATTTTCAGATATGAGAGGTGTCCTCAAGAACAGCTTTCTTTGGACTTAGTTCCGAATGTGGCCGACCATAAACATCAGACACCTATTCAGGAAATTAGAAAAATAAGAGATCCCCATGAGCAATATTGAAAAACCAAATGACCATCAACACAATAAGGAGAACTATCAAATTAATTATAGGCGAATTCAATTAAAAAGCAGTCCACTAAATACTAAGAACCATCCAGAAAACTTTGCCTGTCCTCCCCCATCAATGTTTTTCCAGCTCCACATGTAATGCAAGAGCTAAACTTTTATGGCATGGATCACAAGAGCAAGCACACATAACACTAAAACTAAAGATGTACACATCATTTTACAAGGCTAACAAAAGACAATAGTTCATGTTCTTAGCTGTTATAGAATGGGAAAAGTATCTATCTATTAAAAAAAAATCCCCTTCGTTCTTTTAATGGGCAGTTATGATACCAAATAATGGTCTCCTTATTATATGCATGAGAAAGACAAATTAATACTCTTTTTTCTCAAGTTGATGTGCATGGCTTGTTGGTAAATTGCAGAATTTTCTGTCACACTCATATTTCAAAATACTTGTCGATCGAGTTTCCTTAAATCAATTAAAGGATGCCTGATGAAAACTACCACATCATGGCAGTTCAATAAAGATTCGACCTCCAATTAGAGAAAGTAAGTGGGAAAAATGGATTTCATAGGTTTCATTACAAGAGAGCATAAATGTAAGAATGATATCACTCTTGTCACTGTGTTTGTCTCCTATGTTTCTTTTCCTCCAGATAAAAGATGAATTGGGAGTCCATAAAAGAGCATATCGAGAGGTTTCACCCTGTTAGGTCCTTCTCGAATTTAAATTATTTTTGTTAATTCTATTATTATGAAGTTAATGGGAGTCAGTAGAGCATTTTACACTGTATATCTCTCTCCATTCTCAAGAGTCTGTGTTGGATTATAGGCAGGAAAAGCGTGGTTGCAATAATGTGTGCAAGTATTGCTTGCCAAGAATGCTAGTGTGCTAAAAAAAGAAGTTCAGTGGATTCCCTTCAAATATGGACAGTCCTATGTAGACTAAAAAGTATCTTACAAAAATGAAGAGAACAGTATCAATAAGAGAACCTAGTTTCCAATCAAAATTGTTGAGAATTAACCCTTGAAAAATGTGCTCGAATTTTTAGTAGATAACTTGTACTTAGCAATGCCTAATAAAGAAATTAATGTAATAAAAAGTAACAAATTTGAAATCCAACTGCAAATGAAATATATAATCAAATTAAGAAGATCAAATAAATACTCACTAATCCAGCAATCTTTTTAATCATAGCTGCAGGGTTCGCATTCAAGCCCTTTACTAGAGCCACAATTAGCTGCTTTAGCATGGAAAGCTTCTTATCTTTCACTGCATCAACAAGAATGACCTCAGCTCTCAAACCCTGAAGCTCCAAAGCATGAAGCTCCTCCAGAGTAGGTATATCTTCATACAGTTCCTTGAGCTTTTTATCCTGTCGATGATCACATTGTTAAGAAAGTGCATCTTGAATGGAGAAAGAATAAAGAATAAAGCTAGCAAGACAGAATTGACAAATCATCAGGTGAGTGAAGCAACCGGGGCCTCGGGAAGAGTGGCACAAGTTATTGCTGAAGCAACTGAATCTATGACAGAATTTAAACGTTCTTTCTAGGGTCCAGCTACGTAAAAGATTGGGGACTATGCAAAATTACAAAGTGTCTTGCAATCATAAAAAAATCTCATCCATTTATCACTTCATCACAGAAACTAAATTCGGAGTTCCTCTTTGAGAACTGTGTGGTGCCCCCGACTTTTGAATTTGGGACATTCGACGTTAAATGGCATCTTTCTCCAAAAGGAAACGATTCCAATTTGATGTTCCAGTTTTGCCCTTTGAAGAGGTGCAAAAAAAAAAAAAAAAATTGCAAAGAGAATAAGTCAACATTTTCTCATCCTTCCATGGATGTGATGACTAATCCTCATCAATGTCCCACCATCCCCACCACTGATTTTTTATGTTCAAAAGAAGATCAATAAGATTCTGAAATGAGGAGCATAGGATACATCTTGGTACTAGATAATGAATTAGCATTCATTTGTCCTATCTAGCAATTGAAACAAATCACATCTAAATCCGAAGTGCAATTCTATGTTCAAAGTAAGGGATATTTCCATTCAGTTGTTACTTCAAATAAAGTTTGCAAATACTACCTCGAACTGGACGACCATTTTCAAATCTTCTACAGGTTTGAGGGAGAGTGTAATTACTATCTTTAACCAACATATAAGAATAGAGTTTAGCAGCATGGAGTGTCTTTAGCAGAAGTTATTTAGTCAATTACTATCTCCAACATTCAAAAACAGTGACAAATATTAGGAGTGAGCATTAAGCAAAGAAGCATCATGTGCATATTATTCTCCACTTCCTTTTGTGGCAAGCATTAGCATTTAAAGATGCCGAAGCAAACTGCACTAACTCCGACTAATGGTGAAACAACTAGCTCAGATTCTCAAGAAAATCAAACAACACAAATCACGAAAGCACGAAAGCAAATATACTAGATATAATATGCCAGTAACCTAGAGGTGATAGTTTTGGTGCTCACAGGAACAACATAGTAGAAACCATTTGGAATTGGTTCAGAAATCATTCCGGTGCTCCAAAGGATCTGTGATGCCATCTTACATGACAACCTATCATCTTTGACATTGTAGGTAGATTCTTTGTTTCTCAGAATTTCTTCTTTAGAATCCAAGGAAACAGATCCAAATTTTTCAACGAAATCTAAAGACCTCCATTTAGCACCAGGAGGCCTGTGCTCCGATGGAGCGTCATCTCGTGTATCCTCCATGTCCATAAATCTTGAGATGCAATACCATCTCGTTAAAACTTCTTACCCCATAAAAGCATTTATAAGCTACACATTTTCTTAAAGACACGAGCTCATTGATATACAAACTTCTTTCCCTCCGACTCCCATAAGCTGGAGGTTATACAACCTGAAAAGTGGAAAAAGAGTTAAAACTCACAGTCAATAAGTATATCCTCAATTCGAAATGATTACATACTTTTAAGAGGCATGTTCAAAAGCAGAATGGCAAGAAAAGAATAGGTTTAAAAGTACAGCAATAAAAGGTCCAAATAGCTGACAGAGAATCCACACAAAAGCTATGCAGTATATGATGAAAACAAAAGAGATGTAGCAACAAACAACACCCCACACGCACATACCAGAAAGAATAAAAGGAAACAAAGAATAACAAACAAGAAAGAAACAAAAGATGGAAGAATTAAAAACCTCGAAAGGGTGAAAAATAAACAGGGAATTGCAACTGAACTTCTAAAAGCACAGACAAAGTTTTCATTAGAACTCCATCGGGTGTAAAGAACTGGGTACATAAACAATGCAGAGTTAGTAAGTGGTCGATACAAACACTAAGATTGCTATCTACCAAATAAATTGAAACTCTGTACTTTCTCTTGTGGTTTTGATCAGTCAGATTAGGCCACCAGAGATGCAGACAATAAAAAGCTCTAAGCAAGATCAAAGGAATAATTTTGGAACAATGCAGGATCCTTTGAAAATATTTTACAGCCCAAAACAAATCTTGACGGAGCCTATACTATTTGAATACAACTCTGGTTTATTGTACTTTTACGAGCAGCATTATTTTGGTAATTTCCAATTAAGAAAGGTGTATTCCATAAGTTAATGCTTTACCCAAAAAAAAAAAAAAAAAAAAAAAAAAAAAATCCTCCATTGCAGGAACCCTTGAGGTTCCCCTACATCATCTTAGACCTTTGACCGTCAATTCATAACAAAGCAACAAATTAATGCAAAAGCTCATAACAAATACCCATTTTTGCATTGGAAGTTTTGAACGAAACGAGCATGATTTTATCCAAACATATAAATCCAATTGAATGCCCTTTAGAAGGACAATGTATTAAAGTAAAATCAGCACCAATGCAACTTACAATCATCCAATTTCAATGACAAGCTGAAGAAAGTTATAGAGGATCCCAAGTATCTTTATAAACCTTTAGTATCCAAAAGCAAATTAAGTACTTGGAAAAAGAGACTTATATTCAAAGCCCTCGCACCTTAAAAGCTTTAATCTTTGTTTGCCTCCACGTACACTTACCCGATAAGTGATAACACAGATATTGAGATATTTCCAAACAAAAACTATCTCAATTTATAAGTAAATGTGACTCGTTTAACTTGCTGATGAAGTATATCAAGAAAGGAAAAGGCAAACTGTTCAATTCTAAAAATATTAAAAACATTACAAAAAAAATTTATACATAGCTTAAAAATTAAGCATTACAGGGAATAATATAAACTCGAGAAAATGAAGTTTGCATGATTATAGAACCACAAGACACATAAACAGGCCAAAAAGAGAGAAACGGACAAGTCCTCTCTTAATTGTAAATCTAAAGCTGAAGTAGTTTTCATAAAACCCCATAACAACCATAACAAGCTTCCTCCTCTAAACTTTAACCAAAGCATTGGAAGAAGACAGAGAGGAGAGAGAATTTGAGCTTAGCATGAAATGTGCCAACAAATAAATTTCTTTGGGAGTTCGATATTTTTATCCTCAACTTTTTCTGGAAAAAGAAAAGGTCCATTCCCAGTGTATTTATTCAACAGAAGGGAAGACACTATTTACAGAGAGCACAAGCATTGTCATTCCTGACACCACCAGTTGGTCTGAACCATGACTCTTAAGAGGAATGGGGAAGAAAAATGCACTTCAAAACACTACAAGATATAAAATCAAGTGTCCAATAATCCCCAGAGGATTGTTCAACCCTCAAATGTTTATGATAGAATCACTTCAGTACTATCCCATGTTTCAAATAGTGCTACCCTCCAAGTTCCTAGGTCTATGGATCTTTGACCTCTAGACATTCAGCAACCTAAAATTCCATTGGTGGTTGTTGGCATGACATGTAGATTCCCGAGGAAAGGAAAACATTAAACAACATGACTCTGTTTGTACCCAACAAAGCAGTGTTTGGTTATCTTTTGAGTGTTACATGGGACTAGTATTGAAAGTTTCTCTTCAGTGTTCCACATTCTCCACATCAGAAGATCTGTAGGATACAAATGACTCCCTAAGACTCCCCAGTCACTACGAACCATGGTACTTACTCTATCACCAGTACCAACAATGTGAAGATTCAGAGTTCCCTGTACAGCCAAGAACGTGATAGTATATGCCATTATTGATATCACATTTGGTTTTCAAGCTAGCCTTTTAACTACAGCAATCTAACATTCTAGCTTCTCCGAATTTCGGTTCATCAAAGCCGTAAATCTCAACAGTAACTCCTCAAAAACTGTGGCACGTAAATGACTCGCATATTCACGGTATTGAGGCATAATCAATACTAGAATGATCAATCCAAACAGACACACTGAAATTCCAGATCAAAAATCTTACTGTTGGCCTCTCAAAGAATTTCAGTTTACTACAGTGTACAATCTCATCTGCGAGTCAGCAAATAACCGCATGTAAACTGTATAATAAATCTATGGCTTATTCACTAAACACATTCGCAGCTAAAACTGTTGATTCAAATAGCCACAAACATTTCCAGACACAAAATTATATCACTAGATATCAAATTCCACTCCTACCAATTGAATTCCACCGGAACTATCATATCAAACAAATGCAGTGTCATTCACTAAAAAAACAAGAAAACTACAACTACAATTCAATGTCCAGGTCATGCACCACCTAAAAGTCAGAAACACATCAAGAAATTTCTCGAATCCATTTTCCAGACATTCAATTGCACCTACCACCGCTCAAAAAGCAACAATTCAATCACTTCTCTTCATTCATTTCCTCACATGCAAGCTCCGATCACTAAATATTATCTAAAATCTATAAAATAACTTAAAAATAATTAAAACTCAAAAACCAAAGCATTCCAATAAAAAATCAATAAATTACACACAGATTGGGCGTGATCGAGGAGCTCACCAGCAACAGATCTTAGCAAGAGAAACACAAGTCACATTTGAATCCTCGGAGTTTCCGCTACCAAATTTCGCCGTCTAAATCGAAGATTTGAAATCAAAATAGATTATTATTCGCGTGAGAGAGAGAGAGAGTGCGTAGATGCAAACGAACAAATAGAGTGATTGTGTGATTATACATACACACGCATATATAGTTATATATATACTGTAAAGAGAGAGGCGGGGGTTTTATTTGACTGCAATTAATATTTTCGGGTTTCGGGTTTGAGAGTTTTTTTATAATAAAAAAACGGGTCTATTGAATCCCTTATTTTGTGTTTGTTGAACAATATTTTGACTCAATGTACAATCTATTTTGCACAAAGTACAATGTTTTTGATGTGTTGATTGGACTCAAAATCTCACAAAAGGTACAATACATTAGGAATGGAGTTCAATGACATTAAAATACGAGTTACTTTCGCAAATGGTCACTAAAATTCAAATTAATCAGTCAAGTAACCTATTAAATAAATAAAGTTAATATAAGTGGTCGCTCTTTTAGCAACATTTATTCTAGATCTGAAATTCACCACTTAAATTTTAATATCAATTAACGATCGTCATGTCGATGTTCAAAATAAAACATGATTCAATCAGCAAATCCTCAGTAGCTCTTTTAATTCTAATTTTATTTTTCATTATTAATAAAAATTAAAAAATCGCGACAAAACCTAAAATAGGAGGTCATCGGAAAGGAATCGATCATTTTGACGACTTTTAATAGAATTGAAGATTTAACGTCTATTGCGTTGGATATGGTGTTAATCAGAATAACAGATAAACTTATTATGTAGTAGTTAAAATAAGTTAAAAAATATTTTAATAGTCAATTTGAAAATTTTCTTGAACTTTAGTGACCATTAATGAAATTAACTATTACAGACATAGTTGAAGTGCATAAATTATTTATATATATATTCTTAAATAGGAGATTAATTTTATATGTGGGGGTGAGTCACGTGGGTAGAGGTCGCGAGATCTCGAATAGCCAGCTGGCAAATGAGGGGTGGCTTGCCAACAGCCACGCCTTCTTCCGCGTGAACTCTTTTAAAAGTCTGTAACTTTGTGCAAACTTTAAATTCAAACCTCCCCCCAACCCTCCCCCACCCAGAAATACTTTTTTTCTTTTTTTATTTCCTTTTTTCTTTTGTTAGTATTTCATGTTAGGTTAGAAGTTAATAGTGATGATAAAATATTTCATTCCCACCCGTTCGTTGGGAATCAGGGCGGAGACGAAAATATAGTTCCGTCCCGATTCTTATTTCTTTGTTTTATTTTATAATAAATAGAAAACCAAAGTAAGAAACGAGAATAGTTTAGTCATCGTCTCGTCCTACCTCTTGAAAATGATTTTCAATATAAACAGATGACTGAGAGGATCATTTCGTTCCGTTGTCACTCCCAAAAATTAGAACAAATTTGTTATTGCTATTTTAATTGATAGGATTAAGTGCCAATGTGAGATAAATACAAATTTCATTTGGAATTAAATTAAGATTGAATAAGTGTCTTAATTTTGTGTAATTTTAGTTGGACTCGAAATATACGAATTACTAGTTACTACTAAAATAACTTACTATTAATTTGAAAAATTGAATTCTAGCATTGGAACTATAAAACAAGATTAATCTATATCTCAATTAAAATTAGACCGCAAGATATATTATTATAAAAATAAATGAGAACATTTTGGATTGAATTCGAGCACTAGCCATCAAAAACTAGCTCGTTTGACTTCACGACACTCATATCATGAATTCATTTAAAACATTGTTTCACTTACGTCTCTCTCTCTTTATTTTTTGGCACAAAAGTTAAGAAACAAGTACGTTAATTTAATTATTGATTTTAAATTATACGCAAACTGAGATTTAATCTTATTGAGTGTTCATCGAGAAGCTATATTACTTCACGTGCACGTAGTCTAAATTTTTCATTTAAAATTTACGAGTCAATCAAGGGGAAAATGTTTTGAGTCTTTTTTTGGTTGAGTTAGGTAGGAAATATAGTTTTGTTTACTGGAAATTTGGTGTAATATTGATGTGCATATGTAAATGACAAATAAAGTACTGTGGCATTACAAACTCGTGCTATAAGTTGAATGCAACTTGTTTAAATCGTGGACCAAAGAAGTCAATTTGTTTGTCATTCTTCAAACATACACTGTATAGTTTGTCATTGTAATCTATTGTTTGAGGCTATACGATTTTACGCTTTATAATATGTGGTTGTAATCTATTATTAAGGCTATAGAATTTTATTAATCTATTTAAGATGGTATATGAGCATTATTAAAATTATTTTTTAAATGCTTACAAGTTGTAAGTTATATAAAATATATAAATAATAAGTTAGTAGTAAATTGTGGGTCTTACGAAATGTGTGAATAAAAAGTATATTTAACCAATTTAAGCTTTGACAAAATAAGCATGTCTGAGAGTGCTTATAAACTGATCAAATATTATTTTTATTCATACATTTTGTAGGATCTACAACTTTTATTCATATATTTCATAGAATCCACAACTTATAATCTAAAAATACTATACCAAACAAACACTTGTTAAGTAAAAATAATCACTTATAATTAAAAAAAACTACATATAAGTAAAAAAAATTACTTATAAATAAAAATATTGTTATACTTTTTTTTTTTAATACGGTGCAGTAATAAACACTGTATTAAAATAATATACTCTAATCTACCTTACTACAATCTTCTCTAATGCTATCCTCGCTCATCATAGCTCTTCTAATTATTCCCTTCTTAATCTAATACGATGTACTAAATACATTGTATAATTCGTACGTATTTGTCGAAAAGAAATTCAAAACACCATGTATTTGATGAGTTGGTTTGATATACATCCATGATCCACCATGTTAAGATACATTGGCCTAATTCAACACTCCAAAACGGATTTAAATTGGGGCATGATATACATTGGCCAATGTGGGCTGTATGTATAGATTTGGTTATGGGCTAAAGCAAATTAGTAGGCATTATTGGGGAGAGAATTGAAAAGGATAATCTCTTTCTTGAACTCGAAAAGGATAAATTTTGTGCACAAAGATTTTGTTTGTAATTTGAAGTGAATGAATTGAAATGGGATAAAAATAGAGAGCAATAATTTATTAAAAAAAAAAACACACACAAAAATTTACGAAAAAAATTTAAAATCAGAGAAAATTTACAAATAGTGACAAATTGGGATTTATCTATTATGAGAAAATTCTTCATTAATTATAAAGTATCTCTCACAACCAAATCTTACACTTGCGAACATTTTCACACCATAATTCACAAAAAATAGTTAATTCAAAAAAATAGGTCTCCTTTTCTCTCTTTCTTTCTCTCATTTTATAGAGTCTTTTTTATTGATTTATTCTCTTTTTTCTATACCTTAAGTACTCTTTATATAGTACTAGTTTCTCATCCTCTTTTACTTTATGTTCAATATGAGACTTAAAGACTAAACAATTTCAAGTCTTAGCCGACAAGGAGAAGCAAATCCAACAATAAGTTTTCTTTGTCCAACATTTTGGACTTTTAACTTTGATTGGAAGCATTGTATGTCGACTTTTTTTGCACAAATGGTCTCTATAGTTTATTTTTACTGTAGATTGAAGACATATTTTTCTATTTTTGGTAATAATATCCTTATTTCAACCTTTCTTGACACAAATAATTCTTTCCATTAGTTGCCGTTCAATTTCTCTGTTGAAGGAGCACATGTGGTGCACAATTTCATCCTACAACTATTTTGGGCATAAAAAATAAAGACAAATTTGTGCAAAGGTCTAAAATCTTTCAAAAATACGCCGAAAGGTCCCAAACCTTCTAACCCTAATACATATGTTCCGAACTTTTAAATAAATGTACGCCCGAATGACCTCTTGACGAATTTCGTCCATGTTCGTTAGTTGACCAAAAGTCAATGGTCTGACCTTAATTTAACTGACTTTAGAGCATGTTTGAATTATTATTTTTAAACTATTTTTTTCTCAAACTCATTTTCAACTACATATTTTACAGGACTCGCGAACTTTTATCAACTTTTCAACCACACATTTCACAAGTTTTTTTAAAATATCCTAAAAAACTAATTTTACTTTTGAACTCCATCAAGAAGGCACTTAATTCATGACTGGCTATTGGGAATTTTTTTGAAAAATCATATATATAGATGTGTTTGTGTTCTCAGGTTAGTGGTGATGGCATGAGTCATGGATTTAGGTGTGTGAAGGACGATTAGACTTGGGTGGTTTGAGAACACAAACACATTTATATATCTGATTTTTTTAATAAAAAAATCTCAATTATCATTGCCAATTTATGAACAATGTTGACGCCTATGATGTTGCTAAACAAAATTATGCATCCAATTTGCCAATGAAAATCCATTATATGAAATGTTTGTTAATGGTGAATTAATTTTATTTAATTGATTGTTAATGGTGAAGGGGTTGAAACCCATTTTGTGTATAAGTAATCGATTTAGTGTGTGGTGGTGGTTTTGATTTTTGGACATAAAGTTGAAACCGACAGTGTTTTAGGGCGTGGTGGCTTGTGATGGTTTTTACTTGTAGCAGGGCTGATAGTTTTGGTGGCTGGTGGTGGTGTTATCAAGTATGGTGGGGATGGGAGTGGTGGAGAAGATGATAACCATTTTTTTTTTTTTTAATTATTTTTTTCTTTATTTTTTGTTTTATTTCTTATATTTTAATTGTTTGAAAGGAAAATTGGCACAAATGGTCCATAACGTATGTCAATAGTGCGCAAATGGTTCATAACCTTTCATTTTTTGTGGAGTGATCTATAACATATCCATTTAGGTGCGCAATTAGTCCTTATTTGATAAAAAGGACAAAAATATTCTTAATTTTAGTTTTAAAAAATTATAATTGGATTTCTAACATTTGCAAAATGTGCAAATAAGTCCGGACCCATTTGTATTTTACAAAGGTTAGGAATCCAATTGAAAATGTGCAAATACATTTGTATTTTTATTAAACAATATTTAAAGTATCGGACTCATTTGTATTTTTTACAAAGGTTATGAATCCAATTGAAATTTTTTCTAAATAAAAATAACGTCATATTTGTTTTTTTTATCAAATAATGACCAATTGCGCACCTAAATAGATATGTTATAGATTACTCCACCAAAAATAAAATGTTACACACCATTTGCACAATAAAGACAAAAGTTAGGTACTATTTGCACCAATTTTCCTATTTGAAATGAGAAAATATGAAAAGATTATTTTTTTTCCTATTAGGTGCCTACTTGATGGAACTTAAAAGTAAAAGTAGTTTTTTAGGACATTTTAAAAAAAATAGTGAAATATGTAGATGAAAAATAGATAAAAGTTGTGGATCCCATAAAATATGTGGTTGAATCCAAAAAAGAATTTAAAAATAATAATCCAAATATGCTCTAGAGTCAGTCAAATTAAGATTGGACAATTGACTTTTGGTTAACTAACGAATATTTGGACGAAATTCGTCAAGAGGTCATTCGGGCGTACATTTATTTAAAAGTTTGGGACATGTGTGTTAGAATTAGAAGGTTTTGGACCTTTCGACGCATTTTTGAAAGATTTTAGAATTTTATTGCAAATTCTCCTTTAATTTTTATGCCCAAAATAGTTTCATGGTGAAATTGTGCACTGCACGCGCTCCTTCAACAGAGATATTGAACAACAAATGAAAAAAACTATTTGCACAAAAAAAGGTTGAAATAGAGATGTCATTACCAAAAATGGAATGTTTTCAATTTGTAGTAAGAACAAACGATAAAACCATTTGTGCAAAAAATCTATTATATGCCACGCTATATTCCTATCAATTTTATTCTTCAATCTTTTTCCCATTTTCTTTGTTCCTTCTAATCGAAAAAATACACCAACAAAACATATCATGAAAATCTTCATTTTTTCTATTCCTAATTGACACGTTGATTTATATTTAGAGACAGTTCAAACAAACCAGGGACGTTAAGCAAAAAATTTTGAAGGGTTTTTTATAAAAATAATAATAATAAATAAAATGAAGCAAATGATCGCCAACAATTATTATTTATGTGATATGATGGAAATCAATATTTTTTGGTGATTTCGAATATAATTACCAACACTAATATCATCGGTTATTATTGACACACTTCAATTAGCGATTATCAACATCAATGTCTTCGATAAATGTTGTCGGTATCATCGACAGTGTTATAGTCATTGATCATCGATAGTGTCAAAGATAAAAGTTTATTCTTTTTATTTTTTTTATATTTTTTAAAGTCACTAACAGAATACTACGATGATAACTTCAGATATCTCTTTCTTTTTATTATTTATAATATTAATGTTGAATTATTTCTTTTTTAAATTTTATTTGATTGCTAACAATTTTTCCTAACATTGGTGTTTTATTTCTATATTTTATTAATTTATTTATAGACGAAATTTTTGTCAATAAATAAAATTTATGGAAATATTTATATTTTTTTATGCTATACTAGAAATGGATAGACTCAAATTCAACTAGACTTAGTGGGCGCTCTTGTAGGTGGCAGTCAGTTGACTGCCTTAGGCAACTGGCTAGTGAACCAGTCGTTGTGATGGATAGTCAAGCAGGCGGGAGAAAACTTCCTAGCACGTGAGAGAAAAAACACTCACTTACAAATACCTCAAAATATGAGTCAGGTAATTCATTACAAAAATCTTACAATTACTCTACACGGTTTTTCACTTCATATTGTCATTATTTCTCTTTCAACATCTAACTCTCACGCCAGTAGGATAAATCGGAAAAGAGTTCCCCGCATCCTTTTCAGGTCATCGGAGCAAAAAATAAATTGACTTTGGAAGCACTTCGAACCATCTCAAACCAGGTAATATTTCAATGGTGCCGTCTCTGGAAAATATTAGATATAAAAGCTATGACAGGTTGGCAAATTGGAAGTGGAACACGAATTACAGCAACTACAGCAGAATCGGAGTGTCTGTAGCCTGAGATGACCAATTGCCACCTCTCTCATACATTACCCAAACACAGTTCAACTCGTTGGAAACGAAAATAGAATCCATGATGGCCTTTCTACACAATCAGACTCAGAAAAGCCGCTGAACTAGCCCCAAACTCGTTAAAAAATCATAACGGACAACCACTTTTGGTAGAGCATCAAAACACACGACCAGGCGTTCAACCAACCAGGATAGGGTAGTGATGCCCTTCGTCTGGCGTCCCACCAAAAAGTGGGACCAGTAGTGGCACCCCCATCCCCAGTGACGATTTATGTGGAGGTAGACCCACAAGGAATGCGACCAATGGTAAACTTGGAAAAGAAGATGGAAGAGATGATGGCACAAAATATTGATGATGCTCTGTCAAAAAGAAATGACCAACATAGGTAGATGGTTTTGGACATTTTCCCAGAAATCATGGCGGTTCCTCTATCAAAAGGTTTTAAGGAACTAATGATAGAAGCATATGATGGAGTTACAGACACCCTTGATCACTTGTGGACTTTTGTAGGCCTGATGAGGCTGTAGGCAATGCCAGACACAGTAATGTGTTGGTATTTCCCACCAACGTTGAAGAGAGAAGCTAGGGATTGGGTAGCCACTCTCGCTCCGCTGGTTTATCAAAACATTTGATTAACTTTTTCGAAGCTTTGTAGCATACTTCTTAAGTAGTAAAAGGAAGAGAAAAATCGATATCGACCTAATGCAAGTCGTCTAAGAGAATGATAGGTCACTGCAAGAATATTTGGCAAGGTTCAGCAGAGCCATTCTCGGCATCAAAGATCTCCAAATATCCGTTGTTGTCACAGTTATAATGAATGGTATGTGAAACAGGGCTTTCAAAATGTCTCTTTCAAAAAACCCCTCGGAGTCAATGCATGATTTGTTGAAAAAAAAAAAAGATAAGCACGTAGATGCGGAGAAGACATACATAGTAATAAAAGAACTTGCGAGAAGGAAGTGAGCCTGAGACTAACAAGCGAAAATCTCATGATGACTGAAAGATGAATGACGAAGGAAAACAAAGAGTTGTACACACAAGTAAAGACAACACCAGATATCGATCGATTAGACAGAAGTATGAGGATACCCGAACATATACCCATCTAATCACTCCACGTACAAAAGTACTGATAGAAATACGAGATATGAAAGAGCTCGAATGGCTGAGACCCATGGCTGCATTTGCCGTGAAAAGAGATAAGAAAAAGTATTGTCAATTTCATAGAGATCATGGACATGACACAGAAAGTTGTATTCAACTAAAAGAGAAAATATAACGATTGTTGAAAAAAGGATCTTTATCCAAGTACATGAAAAGTGATCGTGGTAAATAAAAAGTTGAGGAACATCTCTAGCCTCTAGCGAGAGTGATTAACATGATCGTTGGCAGAACAGTGTCAAGCAGAGACTTCAACTCTACTAGAAAGATTTATGCCCGCTCGACCAGAGTCTGCTCAATACTCGACCAAGATATCATTTTTGGCAAGAAGGACCTGGTAGTCGTGCAATGTCCCCACGATGATGCTCTAGTAGTGGTGGGCGATATTGTAGATTTTGTCGTCAGGAGTGTATTAGTCGATGGTGATAGTGCAGCAGATGTCTGGGATGCCTTTTTGGGATTAAAAATCTCCCAAAGTCAGCTAAATCCAGTAAATACTCCATTGGTAGGGTTTCGAGGGGCTACTGTTGTCCCGAAAGGAACCATGGAGTTACCCGTGACATTGGAGACTTACTCGACCAGCGTGGTTATTACGACGAAAGCTTCCTAGTAGTCAAAGTCCCCATGTCTTACAACGCAATATATGGTCGGCATGTCTTGAATGCTGCTCGAGCATTTGCTTCCACTTATCATCAAGTGGTAAAATTTCTTACCAGTAGAGAGATTAGATTTATAAGAGGAGACTAGAACGCCTCCCGAAGATTCTATGTTGAAAGTTTTCAACTCACAAAATGTTTTAGCAGTCTTGATGCTAGACTTCGAGCCACCAATAGGAAGGATTGAACCATTAGATATGATCGAAAAAATTCAAGTGCTAGATGGAAAAGAGTTAGACATTGGGACATATTTAAACCGAGCAAAGGGCGAATTTGATAAAGTGTTTAACAAACAACATGGATGTCTTTGCCTGGAATCCTAGTGATATTCCAGGAATCAGTTCATCAGTTGCTCAGCACCAATTGGGTATTCTACCAGAAGCCAAACTAGTTAAGCAAAAGAAAATAAACTTTGCTCCAGATAGACAGGCTGCTGCAAAAGAAGAGGTCGAAAAGTTGATGTGGCTAGCCAATATACTCATAGTGAAAAAGTCGAATGGAAAATAGCGTATGTGTGTGGATTACACATGGTTGTACAAGGCATGTCCGAAAGATTCCTACCCATTGCCCAGTATAAATCACCTGGTAGACGCCACATCTATCCATGAGCGACTCAGTTTCCTTGATGCATTCTCAGGATACCATCAAATCTCTATGGCAGAATCAGATCAAGAAAAAACATTATTCATCACTGATTTCGGGACATACTACTACACAACGATGCCATTCGGACTGAAAAATGCTAGAGTGACTTACCAGATGATGGTGAACATAGTTTTTGGCAGTTTGATAGGAAACATGATCGAGGCCTATGTTGATGATATGGTGGTCAAAAGTGCTAAGATGTGCGATCATATGTCTGACTTGCAGCAACTGTTTAACGTCGCCAGGAGAAATATACTAAAATTCAACCCAGAGAAGTGTGTATTTGGCACAACTGGTGGAAAATTCTTGGAATTCATGATCATACAGAGAGGAATCGAGGCTAACTCTGATAAGATCCGAACAATCTTAGAGATGAAAAGCCCGACTACGAAGAAGGATGTACAAATGTTGACTGAACGAGTAACCGTCCTAAATCAATTTATGAGTAGGGCAGCTGACAAATGCTACCACCTTTTTAAGGAAATTGGAGGTTCAAGAAACTTTGAGTCAACTAGAGAATGCGAATAGTCACTCGAACTATTAAAACATTTACTATAGCAACCTCCAATCTTAAACTCGACCTTATCTTGGAGATGTGTTATCTCAGTACTTGGCAGTATCACCTCGTGCCGTTATTGTAGTGTTGATAAGAGAATTCACAAACGTTTATAGACCAGTTTACTATATAAGTCGGTGTTAAATGGATCAGAGACACACGGCTAGCAGAACAATTAGTATTTGCTCTAATAATGGCAGTAAGAAAGTTGAGGCCATATTTCCAATCGCATATTGTGTAAGTCATGACCAATCAACCTATCAAGCAAATCCTCTATCGTCTGAAGACATCGGAAAGGATGCTCAAATGGGCAATCGAGCTAAACGAGTTCGATATCGAGTTTAGGCCAAGGTCAGCCATAAAGGCACATGCATTGGCAGACTTCGTTGCAGAACTTACCGTGCCATCGAATATACCCGAGGGCGAGGCAGCAGACTGGAAAATTTTTGTGGATGGTTCGTCTCATAGTGAAAGATTTGGCGCGGGGATCATCATGATACGATCAGAGTCTAAAGAACTAGAATACTCTTGTTGGAGAATCCGATTTTTGGTTGTTGGAGAATCCAGGTTTTGGCGTACTTAATTATATTTTATTTATTGATATAAGCTAATTGGGATTCAATGATTATCTAGTAGTTGTATGGAAATTAAAACCTTAATGCTATATTTATCACAATCTATTTATCAATTTTAGTTAGTCTAAAACTCTTGTTCCTTATCAGTTAAATAAATGATTGAATAAATTGCATGTTTAAGTATTCTAATTGAACTAGGTTTCTAAGTAGATAAGATATTGAAATATTATATTTTATTTATCTACTTAAATAAAAATATATAACTGGATTTATTTTCATATTATTGCGATATATCTCACCTTATCTCTTATACAGTCTATTTAAACTTAAAGACTTATTTTGTCTTATCTATGTATAAGATAAATATTAAGTCATTAAGTTTAAACAAACTTCTTGTACTATAAATAAGACAGGTGATATTCCAAGAATTCTACGGACTTTGAAAGCAAAGATACTCAAGCATCAAAGAGCAAATCATTTATGAGTTGAGAGTTCAAAGAAATATTTGAAAGTCCTAGCCCGATCAAAATTCTATTTTTGAGAACGGCTCTGAGAAACTGAGCGTTAAAGAAATCCATTGTGAGAGAGAACGGCATTTCGACGGCAAGATAAGGACTGGGTCCTTATTCCGATTTGTGGAATCAATCCAAGGACACTCGTGGAATGGACCAAGATCAAAACCGAAGTACTTGACTACATTCCTTGACTAGTTGAAGAAGATATAAAATATGAAAGTTTTATTATTGTTCTTAACTAAGTTTTACTTTTTGTAAATTGCTGATAAAGTTTTAGATTAGGTCTAAAATTATAATTTCAAAAAGTTGAGACGTGTGTAACATGTTCTAAAATAGTGGATTTATTTACCCGTGGCATGAGGGCCCGTGGATGTTTCTCTTAGGGGTTTACCATGCTATATCTGGTGTTAATTAATGTTTTAATCGCCTTATATAATAATTGTCTCGAAACTGCTAAAACGTTCAGTGAAATGTTCTGACGTTCAACAAACTTTCATTAACATCAAAACATTAAAGTGAACGTTGTGTTTTAAAAAATTATTTACAGACTTTGAGTAACAACCTATTCAACCTCCCTTTCTAGGTTGATTGTTATCTAGATTTAAAACTAACAACTCTCTTCGCTTTGAGTTCTCAACCACAAACAATGATGCAAAGTATGAAGCAGTAATCACATGGCTAAATTTGGAGGTCAGACTGGGGGTGTCATCGATTGAAATCTGTAGTGACTTACAGCTAGTAGTGGGACAAATAACCGATGACTTTGAAGCTATAGACAGTAAAATTAGAGATGACAAATTGACCCGCGACCCGTCTCCTACCCCGTTTAAGATTGCCTTGAATACCCAATTCGTCCCGAACAATCGGGTGTTTGGGGTAGGTATTCTTTTTTTGTACGTGTCCATGCTCCTACACACGTTTTCGTACTTCAAATGGACCCGAATATTAAAAATTCTTTTCAACCCCCAAAACATTCCAATTTCTTTTAATTTTACACTATAGAAGTTTAAAAACTTTGTTTGCACTCTCCTTAATTTTGAAAAGCTAATTTTTTTTTTTCACGCATATGTGAACATAGTTTACTTTAAAAAAACTATGTAAGCCTCGCCAAAATACAAGCAAACTCATTGCCAAAAAATTTCAAGACAATTAGTTACCGACACGTAGATGTGTTAACATAGTTGAGTCGAGAAAAGCTATCGAACACGAATTTTCTCCTACGAGCCTTTCACTTATAGACTATTTCGTGTACCGTTAACTTATATACTATCTATTGGAGATTGAGCCACAATTGACACTAGCATTCAACTTAAGTCCTTCATAAAATAGAAATATTGTGTTCAAATCGTTAGGAGAATGCGAAATAAATTCGGGAGGAATGAAAATGGGCACAAACTCTCTCAAAGTGAACAGTACATATGAGTATGGTTGTGGTAAAATTTTGAGAAGAGGGATTTCGATCGTTACACGAACTATCCCACCTTGAATGTTTTATATTTGTTTTATTAAAAAAAAAACAAAAAAACAAAATAGCAAGGCCCAACCCAGGCCCACAAGAGTTGTGCACGACCTCTCATTTCTAAGACTGCCCAATTCGTCTAAAAACACAGTCTAAATCAATTTGACCATATTCGATTCATATTTCTACTAACACTTCTCAAAATTCAATATATTTGATCAAATCAACATTTTGAAAATCCACAATTCTATTAAAATGTCATAAAATATCAAATAAATTTCATAAATTTTTACTTAAAGACATTAATTACCAATTTTCCATCTCATAAAAGGATCAAAACTTTTAAAAGAAATATAAATGTACTAGAACAAAAAAGAGAAAAGACATGAATAATGTGAAATGACACTAAAAGGAAAAAAAGAAAAGAGAAATGCCCACAAACCATCTAGCAATAGGTGGAAAGTGAAACATCATACCCCTAAAGGCAAATCATTAATTCAATGAATGGACAAATAAAAATAAAATAAACAAATCAAAGAATACAATCAAATGTGACATTTGATGAGGTGTTCAAAAATAATTCCATAATTATTTAATCAATATTCCCAAAGTATTTAAATGACAACTTGGAGAGAGCATCACATGGTCCCTCAAATACTTGCTTTACTTCATTCCCAATGGGGACTCACTCAAGATTAGATGGTACACAAATTTTAAATTTATAAAAAATTTAAATAATAAAAAGCTAATTTATATGTAATTTAAACTTATTTATTAATACATTTTTATATATTTAGTCAGTTGACGAAATTGCATTTTTTTTATTTATAGTAATGAGTTGTATTCTTGGAAATAAGAAAGAGTAATTTTAAGTAAAAATTGACCGATAAATGATAATCCTAAATAATACCATTTTTACCCCCAACACACTTTTTTTTAGACAAATACAAAATTATACTATTTTGAAGTAATAATCCAAATTACACTCCACGACTTTTAAGATTAAAATATGTTCGAATATTCTATTTAACTTTATTATTAGAAAAATTAACGTGACGGTTTAGTCGACGCTTTAATTAATACAAAGTAAGATCGTTATGTCAAAGTTCTCTTCAATCAAACTAACGAAAATAGTCAGACTTATCAACTTGTAATAAAATTTAGATTAAGTAAAAAAAAAAAATATAATAAGTATTCAACGGATATAAATTATTTTATAAATTTGTCTCGTGGAGTCAAAACCCACCTTTCACACTTGAACGAACAATCATGCAATTCGTATGATTATGACTTTAGGTCCCCCTTTATATTAAAATGTTGTCACATGATCCAAAAATGAGGTGACCCCAAAAGCCAACTCCACAAAGTATTATAATACTTAAGTAACGTATTGATTCTCATAACTCCATAGCAAGATTTCCAATTTTACTGCAAATAACAATAAATATTCCTTTTCTCCAATCTCCAATAGAATCCATGGCGTACATATTTGTTTATGTTCTATCTCTGTATTAAAGCGTGTATTTTTCTTATTCTCTTGGTGTTCTACAGCTTTCATGAGTAAAATTTTGTGTATATGCTTAATCATTCAACTTAGGGAAATCAGTTCAGCTTCGAGATTCTTCATATTTTCAAACGTGAGTTTTCTTCATTTGTTTGTGTAATTTCTTTGAGCATAATACTTGCGATTTTCTTGTTTTAATTCATTGTTTCAAAGCCCAGATCGTTAGGTAATGGGTGAAGAGTTTATGGGATTTATTTGGTTGGTTTGAATATATAAATGGCTGAAAAATTCGATCTTCAAAATGTTCTTGGAATGCCCTGAAAACGAGGGTTCTTAAAATATCTTCTGTTTAGTTGGAATTTATAGAGATATTAGATGGGTGGTGGAAATTGTTTCCCATAAAACAGAATTTATTGGTACACTGAGGATTACTAGTCAATTTCTGTCCTGTCCATTTCAGTGCTAGTGTGAATGAACTGTTTGATCTTGGACTTGAACATTTGGAAGTACCTTGATATTATTGCTATCTGAAACTTTGGAATTTTTATCCCGATTCGAAGTTTTTGTTGATTTATATTGGTATAGAAGCTGGGGATTCGCAATATTAGAGTGTCGACTGGAATTTCTATATAGATTTATTTCTGTCGTAAAATCTCTGAAGTAAATACATTATATTTTGAAAATCAGTTTTATGTACTGATAAAATAGAATAACAAATACTAGCATGATAAGTGGAAGGTGCTGTACTGTGCTTCAGGAGCCACTGTTGAAGACGGGAAGGTTAGAAATGTAACAAGCTATTCTGAGTCTCAAAGGGTGTGGAAACTTCTAGAACTCTTGAATGAAAATGGAAAAAGGATATAACTCTAGTTCCTTGGGAATCGCTAGTCAATTCTATTTCCGACTAGGGAAGTTGACAATTGAATTTGAAGAGTAGTATCTACAGCACATATGATATGGTAAACTATTAAATCAGAAAATGATAGTAGCTGGACGTACGCAACATGTGAAATGCATTAGACTGATGTCTTTTTTCGGAAATTATAAATCCATTTTGTGTAACAAAAATTGTGATTATTATGTTGTTATCATTGTTGTCATTGTGTTGCTATTGCTATTGCTGCTGCTGCTGCTAATATTACTTGCATCGTTTGATAGAATCTACGTTTACAAAAGTGAAGTTAAATAATGGTCAAATGAAGTTGGTGCAAATTTTATTTATGTCATGAGCATGTTTGGGCTAAGCTTAGAAGTTACTTTTGAGTAGCTTTCTAACCAAATTACGTTTGGAAAAGTAAGTGTATACTTACTCGTCGAAATTTTTTACCTTTTTTCCTTTTAAGCGTAACCGAACATGCTAATACTGCCCTCCGAAAAAAAGTTAACTTTTTAGGTCTTGCATATTTGGCACCAATTAACTGTTTTTCAACCATGCATATTGTAGTGCCTATCAAATTGGTGGCAGTATCTATGGAGATAGCATGGAATCATGGTTCTAAAGAATTTATGGATGACAAGCAACTGAATTTTAATCAACCACTTCTATCTGTGAGAAGATTTTCACCAACAGTCGCCTCCAAAAAAGAAGACAAACATAAAACTGAAAATTCCCCTCGCCGGATACAGCGACTTCCTCCTTACAGATCAGAACTGAAATCGGGCCCTGTGAGTAATCCAGGAGCTGTGCCTTTTGTCTGGGAACAAAAACCCGGAAGACCAAAGGAAGAGATCAAACCACAAACTCAAAACTCCGATAGGCCACCAATTGCCCCAAAGCTTCCTCCTGGGAGATCTCCAAAGGCAAACCAGCAAGATTCTGATAAAGTTTCTGCAACTGCCAGTGAAACTAAAAGCCAATTGCGAAATGTCACTCATGACGTACAGAGTTTTCCATCTGTGCTTGATAAAAACAAAAACTTTGAGAACTTCAAAGAGACAATAGAGGATGAGGAGAGTTCTGATTCAGGTGATAGTGAAGAAGCATATGTAGATGCACTTGATACACTTTCAAGAACCGAATCATTTTTCGTGAATTGTAGTATGAGTGGTTTGAGTGGATTTGATGATCTTGACATGAAACCATCTGGAAGTTTTTCGACTGATCCGCAAATGCAGGAGTTCATGATGGGCCGGTTTCTCCCTGCAGCTAAGGCAATGGCTTCAGAAGCGCCTGAATATATCCCCAAAAAGCAACCTGTACTTCGAGAACAACCAAGGCAGATAAAGAAAAAAGTAAATGGAGATAAGCCTCTGTTACGATATGGTCCTAGTTTTGCAAATCATTATGCCCAATATCATGATAATGATGGTGGCGATGATGAAGAAAGTGATGATGATTATCGTCAAGGTGGAAATTTTTCAGCAGTTTGTGGGTTGCTACCCCGGTTTTGCTTTAAGAGTTCACTCTGCTTTTTAAATCCTGTACCTGCAATGAGTGTGAGGACCCGAGTACCAAGGTCTCCTGCTAATAGAATGCAAGTGAGATCTTTATCAGCTGGTTCTTTCAGTGGAACAGAGAATGAGGTAATAAATGGTAGTCCCGTCCCCCCCCCTCCCTCCCTACTTT
Organism: Forsythia suspensa; assembly: GCA_023638005.1. NCBI lineage: Eukaryota > Viridiplantae > Streptophyta > Magnoliopsida > Lamiales > Oleaceae > Forsythia > Forsythia suspensa. The sequence continues at coordinate 1,819,218 of CM042663.1, forward strand.
TGTGTGCCAATCTTCATGCATGGGTTTTGTTGACTAAATTATACTTCTGTTTTATGCAGCAGTCCAATTCTGACACTTCTCAGCGGAAATCTGCTGGTGAAGTCAAAACAGATGAAGCCCTTGAGGATACAACAAGTCTGAGAAATCAGTTCAATTCAAATCATCAGCAGAGACAGGATCTTAAGGGATCATCTCTACGTGGACATAATACATCTATCTATTGTGATGAATCGCCTCAATTCATTCATAACGAGAAAGGGGTCCTTGCCATTCCTGAAGAAACAAAGAATGTGGGAATTAGTGGATTTGGATCTCATAAAAATGGCTGTGAAACCTTTCAAAAATTATTATCTGATCAGAGCAGTTCAAAGGAATTAGATTCGGGAAGTCCTGTTGAGAAAACTCTGTATGTAGATACTATACAGCAGGTGGAATCTCCAAGAACCAGATTTTCTTTGTCCCATAAGCAAGGTATGGAGGGTATGCCTGGTTCAGGGGACAAAGATTACGAGGTTATTGCTAAGTCCAGTGATCAAGTACCCTTAGCACAATCTCCTCTTAAAGATATCAATAAATTGGATACTGCAGATGAGGGAGCAAAATTAAGGCCCGACGCTCAGAGATATAGTGACTTTATTGTAGTTCCTTCGTATAACAAATCAAATCGAAAAGAGGGAACGAAGACAATAAAAGCTTTTGGACATGATCAAGATGTTTACAAGAATTCAAATACTACCAAAAATATCGAAGTAAATGAAAAGGAAGCTACTGAGAACTTACAAAAGCAGCCACTGGAAGCAGAAATTTTAGAGAATTCTCATCAAAGCCACTTGCAGTTTCCTGTTCCTCCACCTTTACCAACATCTCCATCAGATTCTTGGCTTTGGCGTACTTTGCCTTCCATGTCCGCAAAGAATTCATCTCTACGTTCATACCTTGGCACGGCAGCAAATCCTCAAAACCAGGGTTTTAAGGCACAAAGCAGTGATCCAAAATGGGAAACAATGGTTAAAACTACAAAGGTGCAGCGTCAGTTATTCTCTATTTTGAGATATTATTGCTCATTATTTTTACTAAATAATTTGATTCTGTAAATTCATTTCATATGTTCTTATACGAATAAAATCTAATTGGCTCGCATTGTTTCCTTTCTGTCAGGAACAGTTGACTCCTATACCTGAAACATAGAAGAAGCCATTCCTGAGGCCCTTCAGTTCATATTCAGCTGTTTATTGGGAAATCCATTAGCTCAATGGGTGTGTAAGATGACGAAAAGGTGCAACTTTTTCTTTATTTTGCGGTTTTTGGGAAGTGCTTGCTTTGTTATCCTAGAGGGCAATGATTTGGTAACTGTAATTCTGATGCCCCATTCCATGTCTAGAAATTAATGGTCGTAATAAAAATGAGTTCCTGTATAGAACCATTGTTCGGCTTTAAGTTATTTTCTTCCATACAATTGTACATCTGTAAAGAGAAACACGAGACTAAACATAATATACTGATTCTAAAAGACTTGTACACGTTCTCTCATATTTTGCTTGCATCACATCTAATAGAAACTTTTAGAAAGATCCCAGGAGATAAATGTTGGAGACATTCATCTGACGCACTAAGTTCTACAACTTCTTGCAGGTTTTAGGTTGTATATTTTGGAGTATTCTCCGGTTGACAGTATGATAGTTTTCCGATTTCATTTGCTGTTTGGTTGTAAAAACGAATTATCTTAATACATACGTGTAAACATATCTCTGCATGTGTATTAAGCAGTTTTTAATGCGACTAAAATTTAAGCTTGCGAAACATATGAGCGGGAACTTAAACGTGTGAATATCACAGAACCATTCTTGATTCTGCTATTAATATTATTGCCTTTTATCTTGCAGAATTAGATGATTGCTCAAACCTATTGGCATTAGGATGAAATATCTCTTTAGATTATTTTATGAGATGTTGAAACTTAAGTTCCTTTTGACCCCATTGTTTTACTCAGAATGTGAAAAATGACTCAGTCAAGATCTTGACTATCTATTTTTCAATTCAGATCTGGCAATAAATATTCTATCTATAGCATGCAGTTAACGAGGGATGATAGCTTTATAATTAATGCGTTTCTTTGTGTCTATGTCGATTCTAGTTTTATTGATGATGAATGTTGTTTTTCACGAGGCAGGACTAGCAAATTCGAAAGTGTCGCCTTCAACCTGACATCATGGCACGTTAGGTAATTTGGAGTGGACATGATTAATTATGATCACATGTGCATGAGATGTTTTAGTCACCGTGCTATCTTAATGGCGTGTTTGGTAAAGTGGATTGAACAATGTTGAATATTGTTAAATCATAAAAAGAAATTAAAATTTAGGCTAGTCTAGTACTAAATACCAAACCTGCTTTGAGAGGCTAGTATTAAATCGTGTACCGAACATTTTCTATTAGTAGAATAGTCAATAAAACATACATTTAGGACAACAAATCTGGACTCCTTTTTTACTCCATTACAATTTATTGTTATAGTGTTTCTTAGATAGAATATACTTTATAATAAGTGTGTTTCTTTTTGTCGTGTTCATGTTCATTTTTAGTTTTATTGATTACTAACTATTGTTGTATTCACGAGGCATGACCAACAAATTCAAAAGTGTCACCTTCAATGGCACGTTAGGTAACTGACATGACTAGACATTATTAAATATGAGATGCAATATATGTAAATTTTTTATTAATTACCGTTTCCATTCTATCTATTTTGCAAACAGGAGCCTGATCTCCTACTCATGGTGGGTAGAAGATATAATGTCTATTGGTGAGGTGGCTAAATATGATTGGTATATATCATGAGTGTGGGATCATGAACTACCAACTATGTGATGTTACCTCAGTGTGGATATTATAAGTAAGTAGGATTAGGAGATCAAAACCCTATGCAAACATTTCTTATAAGTTTAGTGATCTAATATGCACAATGTAAATTCTTAAAAGTTGTAGGGTGTATTTACTAGCAAGAAAATGAAGTATGGAATTGAAATAGGAATTGTTCAAATTAAAATTTTTGGCTTGTCTTTATAGTTTATGGTGTCTAATTAGGTTTGGGTGTCGAGTTGGTCGGTCTGAGTATTTCAATACCCGGAACCATCCGTTACAGTTCGAGTATTTCGTAAATAGAATCATTCGGTTCCACGTAATTATTGGAACCAAACACGAACCGGAACCGTTGGTTCTGGTTCTACCCATAACCTTTTTTTTTTTTTTTTTACAGAAATCATGAGTTGACAATATGTTTTGAAAAAAAGTAAAAATTACAAATCCGTTAATATTAAAGTACATTAGATATTAAAACAATTTACAAAAGATATAAATATTAACTAGAAGAATAGATACCAAATTGAAAACTCATAAATTTGGACTAGAAAAATGAAAACTATTTCTCAAAATTGAGGATTCATTTTGGTTACAGAGGAGTTTCATTTTCGTCATCTCACTGAGTGTTAAGCGAGAGAGATGAGAGAAAGTGTGGCAGACGATAATGTTTATATTGAATATATGGGCAAATAGAAATCGAGAATTTGATATTTGGGTAATTGGAATTAGGTCAATTGAGTTTGAGTTTGAGTTTAAGAGTGGTTGGTTTGGTACTTTTGGTTTGTGTCTTGGACAATTGGATTTTTGTCTTTGGTACTATAGTGTTGGATTGTGAGTCATTAGATTAGGGTGAATAAATTGTAAAAAATAAAAAATTTATGAAAAATGATAAATTCGGTTCCAATCGGGTACCCACGGTTCTAGTTCAAGAACCAAGAATCGAGAACCGATCCGGACTCGGTTGGTTCTCGGTTTCGGTTTCTAATTTTATTTTTTGGAACCGAACCGGAATTTCCAATTTGGATTCGAAAAGTTCGATTGAGGTTTAAATGCCCACCCCTATGTCTAATCATTTATTATCCTTAAAAAATAGACTTATGACTAGTTGGGTTGGTAAAATATTATGCACCAATTTAGATGTGAAATATGATAACGGACACATTAATTGAGAAAGATTTGGAAGAAACATGTTGAGGCTTCTTATGATAAGAACTTTACATAATTATCAATCAAGGAATGAATTATGATAACCAATGTGAGTCAATAGATTAGTAGTTCAATCACAATTAGTAGTTAGAACGGTGAATTAACTCTTGTTAAATATAATATTATTAATTTTTATTAAATAATAAAATAGTAATAGTAAATTATCATTTATTAAATTAATCATATCTTATTTTTCAAACTTTACTCTAAAATTCAAAGAGAGAAATATTTTCAAGATTAAGTCAAAAATATTATGTTAGAAAAAAAAATAGCAATGATAAAAGCAATTGAAAAAAAGAAAGTTTAAAGTTTAAAGTGGTAATGGATTATTCAAATCTTAAATAAAATTTGAAAATTTTCAATAAGCAATGACTCGTTGGGTTAATGAGTTTGGGTCATCGATTTGTTATGAAAATCTAGAGGGTTTTTCAATTTTCTTCCGAGTCAATCGCAAATCGATTTAATAGAGCAACTCTAACCAAATTGTTGATCGGATCACGGGTTTTCCAATTTAACAATCGGGTGATCCGAATTTTAAAGCGCTGTTATAACACGAGTCAATTCTCTAGGATCAGCATGTTCAAACAGCTTGACTTATTTGAGCATCGCAGGGCATTCACCAAATCTATATCTATATCTATACTAATTCTAAAATTTCCTTAAAGGGAGAAACATTTTTGGACGATATTGCCTCTCAAATAACTTATAATTTCTAAAATCATCTTTCAATTAATATAATTTATTTTGGCCTTAATTTAAACTATTTAATACTATATAAATATTGTATTTTGATCATTAAAAATGATTTGTCTCATTAAATTCCATTATATATTGTAATTAATGAAAATAAATAAAAATATACTAATAAAATTTTTACAATCATAATATTATTACAAAATCACGTATTCTTAAGTAGTATCTCTAAACGTGCGTTGTTTAATACGTCTCTTATGTCGGTAAAAGTCACAAAATAATATCAACAAATTTTTGAAGAGCTTAAATTGTTGACTGATTAAAAAATCTATACTGGGCCTATAAATACATGACATGATACAGTCATACAGTAAACACTAAACAGCATATGCCTGAAGGTCTAAAAAGAACCGCATAGGATCTGAAATAATGGGCAGATTGTTGGACAGTCAATTGGATGACACAGATTTTCTGATGGCTGGCTATGAGAGGCCTTTCTTTGTTTGTATGCTTCTTCTTTCTCTATCAATCATGACCATGATCATATTTGTGTGTGGTCGTCGTGATCGTGATGACTCCGGTCTTACATCTGGGAAGAAAAACAGTGGTGGAAACAAGGCTAATTATGATCCTTCTGGTGATACTAGTGGTGTCAACCCGGCTAATTTTGCTTATTATGGCATTATTACTAGTGGCGGAGGCTGTGAGGTTGATGGTGCTGGTGCTGGGGGTCATCATGCTGGTGGGGGACATGGCGGCGGTGGCTGTGGGGGTCATCATGCTGGTGGGGGACATGGCGGTGGTGGCTGTGGGGAGGGGGAGGGGAGGGGGGGAGGTGGTTGTGGAGGTGGAGGTGGTACAACTTATTAGCACTCTTCTAAAAAAAGCCGCTAAAACTTCGCCTGCGGATCCTGGCGCGTGAAGAGCAGCGACTCTACGCTCAAAGACGCATCGTTTTTGTTTTGTCTCGCTCGCCTCGCCACGTCTCGAAAATTTTGAAGTTCGGCCTCAACGCCTAACTACGTTTTACACTTTTTAGAACATTGTTTATTAGATAAGAAAATTTGTAAACTATTGCTAGTGCTGTAATAATGTTAAGTTATTTGCTTTTGAATCAAATGTTGTTTTTATTTGTTTTATTAATTGACTAACCACTTGGTCCTATTAAGAGGAGAAGGAGATGGGAATGGGGCGAATGGAAATCATTTTCCTGTCTGAAATTTCTTTCTTCATCGAATACTTGACACGTGAAAGAGAAATTTTCATAAACGAGTGATTGACTGTGAGATTTGAACACGAAGACGAATAAATCTATGTATTAATTTAAAAGTTCTAATTATTAAGAAAATAATTAAATCTTCAAAGGAAAGTGCAGATTCTTTGGCTTGCAATTTAACCAAATGCTTGGCTTTGTCTAAGGAGTCACACCACTAAGAATTGCTCAGTTACAGGGTATGTTCGATAGTCATTTTTTCTCAAAAAGATTTATTTTTTTGCCTATAATTTTTGACTTTTTAACTTTTTTATACTACGAAAAAATTTGAAAAAGTCAAAAAATTTGAAAAAAACAACATGCCCTAAATTATCAAATCAATGCCTTTTCCTATATCTATAAACACGTCACTAAATTTTTGGGGAAATTTCAAGATGGTCAATTGATAAATGTGTTTTACACGCTTATCTTATCTTATAAATTTGATATATAATTATAATTTGAATGGAATTTTACTTAATATAGTAGTATAAGTGCATGTCTAGAATCAACAAAAATACAAATTTTGCCAAAACGATTTTGAATTTATTTATACTACATCTAAAAATGGCTTAAGTGGAAAAATATTTTTGGACTATTATACCCTCAAAATTTTTTAAATTTCATATTAACCTTTAGTATTCATTAATGTATAATTATTTTTTAATACTTTACTTTTTTATTGTTCATCGTTATTGTACATTAAATTTTCAACAATTTACTAAATATACAATTAATTTTTTAAACATTTAATCTATTAAATTCAATATGAAGGTGAAAAGATGATCTCAATTTTTAATTTTTAATTTTTTGCATTAAGTAGATAATGGGAATAAGAAATGAGTTTCAACAAAAAAAAAAAAAATGAATGAGAAAAATTGTAATTTTGTTTATTACCGCATTAAAATTCAAATCATAGTTGTCAAAACTGAAATGAAATAAAAATATTATTTTTAATACACTAGATTACAGTGATTACGAGAATATTTGGTTCAGTTCTTTTTTTTTTTTCTTTCTCAAATTCATTTTCAACTACATATTTTGTGGGACCTACAACTTTTATCAACTTTTTATCCACACATTTTACCAATTTTTTTTCAAAATCTTTAAACTCTACCAAACATATACTATAGTAGAACTAACGTGTGAAACTTTTTTTATTTTTAATTTAATTTAATTTAATTAATATATATAAAACATTCTTCTCATATTACTTCTGTCCGTCAACAATATTATTACTTTATCCGTCAACAATATTCTTACAACATAGACAAATATTGACATTTCTTTAATTTTTGTTTCTTACTCACATTTATGACGTTTATTTACGTCGTCAAATCAAACACATCTAATAAAAAGAGAACATACACAAAGAATATTGTTCACAAGGAATTACTACTCCAACAAATGTAGAATATTATGTAGTCAATCATTACATTTTCTCACAATAAAATTAGTAATTATTAATTTTATTATTTGTAAAATGCAGCCCTGGACATTATTAATAGTTTAATATTATAAGATTTGATATCAATGGTTTGTCAATCATCAAAGTTTAAATCACCAAAAGGTCTTAATTGGGTTCAAGTTATTGTTGGTATTATCACCATATAAAACTCATCTCTAATTGTAATTGTACTTAAATGAATGCAATTATCTTTTAATATTTATTTGTTACTCTTTTACTGTTTATTATTATCGTACATTAAATTAATAACAATTTATTAAATGTACATTTAAAATTTGTAATTATTTAACATATTAAATTAAATATGAAGGTGAAAAGACGATTTCAACTTTTTTTGCGTTACGTAGATGAAAGAAATAAGAAATTGATTTTAAAAAAAATGAATGGGAAATTGTAATTTTTTTTATTACCAGATTAAAATTCAAATCATGGAGATGAAAAGATTATTTTCAATACATTGGATTACATTGATTATAGTTGACAACTAATATATGAATTTTTTTTTAATTTTTATTTTAATGAGAGAGAGAGAGAGAGAGACGAACGTTGACAATTCTTTAGTTTTTTGTTTCTACTTATATTTGTGTTGTTTTTATTTACATTGTCAAATCAGACGCGCTTAATAAAAAGAGAATATATACAAAAATATTGTTTACAATGAGTCACAACTCCAACAAATGCACAATATTATATAGTCAATCATTACACTCTATACAATAAAATTAATAATTACTAATTTTTTTTCCATAAAATACAACCCTGAATATCCATATTAATACATCATTAATTTCATACGATTTGATATCAATGGTTCGTCAATCATTAAAGCTCAAATCATCAAAAACTCTTCACTGAATTCAAATTATTACTATATAAAACTCATCATTAATTGCAATTGTACTTCTATAAATATAAATAAAATATCAACATCAAACCATACAAAACATATTATCAACAACTATATTTTTTTTATCTTTATTGCAATTGCTACTTTAACATTTTAATTATTAACAATTAAAAAATAAAAAATTTGAAAATATTAAAAATTAACAATATGATTACAAAAGCACGTGCAACGCACGCGTGCCTAACTAGTACATCTAAAAGGTCATAAAAGGGAGAAACATTTCTATATCAAAATATTCTCGGTCATATTTTAGATTTTTCAATTTATCTTTGATTAATTTAAAAAGTCTTTACAATTGGTTCAATTAAGTCTTAATTAATTAAAGCCTTCAAAAATCTTCGCTATATATCTACATCTAACAATTAAATCTTAATTAATTAAGGCCTTTAAAATCCTTCACCTATATACATCTACTTCTAAAAGACCCTAAAAGTGATAAATATTTTTGGACCAAAATATCATCACTAATATTTTAGATTTTTCAATTTACCATTAATTACTTTAAAAAGTCTTAAAAATTGGTTCAATTAAATCTTAATTAATTAAGCCCTTTAAAATTCTTCACCTATATATCTACACCCACCCTTTCATTTCATGAATTGAATATAATTCATTGGAAATGTTAGCCTCCAACTCTAATCATCACACATGTAACGATCACGAACTTTCTCCTACATGCCTTTCACCCATGGGCTATTCCGTGCGCCGTTAACTTACGTACTGTCCACTGGATGTTGGACACAAAATTGGATTTCTTTCGCGTGTCGCCCAATTGGTACTAATATTCAACTTAAGTTCCTCTTAACGGAGGAGGTCAAGGGTTCGAATCTGTGGAAACGCGAATGAAATCAAGTTTGGAGCCCAACTTCAAGTGGACAGTTTGTAAGTTAATGGCGTACGGAATAACTCATAGGTGAAAAACCTGTAGGGTAAAGTCCATGGTCTTTACAAAAAAAATTGGTACCACTATTCCACTTAAGTTCCTCTTAAAAGGGGAGGTCAACAATTTGAATCGTAGAGGACGCGAAAGAAATCCAGTTTGAGTCCAACCTCCAGTGGACAGTACGTAAGTTAACGGCGCACAGAATAGCCCCTGAACGAAAGGCGTGTAGGGGAAAGTTTAACTTAAGTTCTCCTTAAGGGAGGAGGTCATGAATTCGAATTGTTGGGGACGCAAAAAAAATCCAGTTTGGAGTCCAACCTCTACTGTACAGTACGTAAGCTATTGGTGCACAGAATAGTCCATGGGCGAAAGGCCTGTAGGGGAAAGTCTGTGGTCGTTATAACACATCACTCCAATTCACTATTGTATCAATTTATTTATGGGTCGGATACTTTTCGCAACAGTAGGTTTAAGATCGTAAACAAAATTGTGAATGAACTATGAATCATGAAAACTATAGTGGAAAATTACTCTACGTGCCTATTAGGTAAAGCCTTTAATTATTATTACCACAAAGGACAAATAAAAGGAGAAATATTTTTAGACCAAAATATTCTTACTCATATTTTAGATTTTCTAATTTACTTTTGATTAATTTAAAAAAGCTTTAAAATTGGTTCAATTAAATCTTAATTAATTAAGACCTTTAAAATTCTTCACTTATATATTTACATCTAACAATTAAATTTTAATTAATTAAAACCTTTAAAATTCTTCACATGTTTACATCTACATCTAAAAGGCCCTAAAATGGATAAATATTTTTGGACTAAAATATCTTCACTTATATTTTAGATTTTTTTTTACCCTTGATTAATTTAAAAAGCATTTAAAATTGGTTCAATTATATCTTAATTAATTAAAACCTTCAAAAATCTTTGCCTATACATCTACATCTAACAATTAAATCTTAATTAATTAAGGCCTTTAAAATCCTCACCTATATACATCTACTTCTAAAAGGCCCTAAAAGGGATAAATATTTTTGTACCAAAATATCCTCACTCATATTTTAGATTTTTCAATTTACCATTAATTAATTTAAAATGTCTTAAAAATTAGTTCAATTAAATCTTAATTAATTAAGCCCTTTAAAATTCTTCACCTATATATCTATACCCACTTCTTTATTTCATGAATTGAATATAATTCATTGGAAATGCTAGTCTCCAACTCTAATAATCACACATGTAACGACCACAGACTTTCTTCTACAAGCCTTTCGCCCAGGGGCTATTCCGTGCACCGTTAACTTACGTACTGTCCACTAGAGGTTAGACTCCAAACTGGATTTCTTTCACGTGTCACCCAATTGGTACCAATATTCAACTTAAGATCCTCTTAAGGGGGGAGGTCAAGGGTTCGAATCACTGGGAACGTGAAAGAAATTCAGTTTGAAGTCCAACCTCTAGTGGACAGTACGTAAGTTAACGGCATACAGAATAGCTCATGGGTGAAAGATTTTATATGAGAAAGTTCGTGGTCGTTACAAAAAAAAATTGGTACCAGCATTCTACTTAAGTTCATCTTAAGGGGGAGGTCAAGATTTTGAATCGCATGGGACGCGAAAGAAATCTAGTTTGGAGTCCAACTTCCAGTGGATAGTACGTAAGTTAACAATGTGCGGAATAGCCCTAGGCGAAAGGCTTGTAGGGGAAAGTTCAACTTAAGTTCTCCTTAAGGGAGGAGGTTAATGGTTCGAATCGCTGGGAATGCGAAAAAAATCTACTTTGGAGTCCAATATCCAATGGACAGTAAGTAAGCTATTGGCGCACAAAATAGCCCATGGACAAAAGACCAGAGGAAAAGTCTGTGGTCGTTACAACACATCACTCCAATTCACTATTGTATCAATTTATTCATGGGTTGAATACTTTTCGCAACAATGGGTTTAAGATCGTAAACAAAATTGTAAATGAACCATGGATCATGAAAACTATAGTGAAAAATTACTCTGCGTGCCTATTAGGTAAAGCATGTAATTGTTATTACCACAAAGGGCATAATAAAATGAGAAATATTTTTAGACCAAAATATTCTTATTCATATTTTAGATTTTTCAATTTATTGTTGATTAATTTAAAATGGCTTTAAAATTGGTTCAATTAAATCTTAATTAATTAGGACCTTTAAAATTATTCACCTATATATCTACATCTAACAATTAAATTTTAATTAATAAAGTCTTTAAAATTCTTCACATGTGTATCTACATCTAAAAGGCCCTAAAATAGATAATTATTTTTGGACTAAAATATCCTCACTCATATTTTAAATTTTTTAATTTACCCTTGATTAATTTAAAAAGCATTTAAAATTGGTTCAATTATATCTTAATTAATTAAAATCTTTGAATTTCTTTACCTATACATCTACACTCACCCCCTTCATTTCCCGAATTGAATATAATTAATTGAAAACACTAGCCTACAACTTTAATCATCACACATCACTCTAATTCACTATTGTATCAATTTATTCATGGATCGGATGCTTTTCGCAACAGTAGGTTTAAGATTGTAAACAAAATTGTAAAGGAACCATAGACCATAATAATTATAGTGGGAAAGCCTCTAATTGTTATTACCACAAATGACATAATTATCTTGAAATAGATGATGATACTGGTAGCTTAGCAATCGCCAATGCAATTTTGTGCCTGGCTTTGGGATGTGTTACGACAGTGATGGTGGACATGAGTTTATTTATGGAGGCACAGTCGGAGAAGAAATTACCGGAGAGATTGTTTGGTGCTGTCAGAATTTGTCAAATGGAGGTGGATTCTGCAACATTTGTTGATAATGCCATGCCATCGAGGAAAGTTTTGCCCTATGAAGATGAAAGTGAAAGTGAAAATGAAGATGAATAATCAGTTTTATTGTAAATTTTATCATCGGTAAGTTTATGATTTTTCTCAATCGTGGTGAAAATTGAGGGAAAAATTGAAAACTTTTGTACACATTACATATTTGCAATTTTGTACACCATACATTGAAGCCACATAGTCCTAATAGATACATAACTCTTAGAATAAATGATATTTAGAAAACCAACATCACCACACATTGACGGTGGAGCACCAAGTGAATAAAGTTGTAAAATGAACTTTTATTTATGTCTTAACTTTTATACACGAAAGATAGATGTGCAAAGCTTGAATATGGGTTACCAATTATTCTTGGCTTATCAACACATCCCCTTATGTGAAAATGCCAACTTTAGTTTATTTATATTTGAAGTTTCGTTATAAAAGTTTAAAATAATATGTTGGACTATTATTTTTAAATTGAAATGATTTCCTTACAATCTGTTAATTTTAAAATGTGATGGTACTTGAAGTTTTTAAAGTTTTTACAAGAATTTTATATAAAAAACGATATTTAATATATCAAGTGTACCCATATTAACAAAAATCAATTTCAAGCACAAAAAAAAAACAAAGACTGATTTCGAGTTCAAATGGCTGGTAATCAGACGGAATATAAACTCAAAACTTTTAATTCTTGAAAAACTATAATTTACTTGCTTGTTGATGTTTCGAGCCTCTTTTCAGAAGTTCATGATCAATCATGTTCAGCACTCTATTGTTTTTCTCGAATTTTCAAGCAAATTGTCAATTTCTGTATTTTTTAATCCAAGTGACCCGTTGTACTAATCGAGGGTTGGATAGATAAAATAAAAAAATAACTATCAAACTTTTATTCTTTAAAATTTTCAACAAACAAAAATAAATTCACAATGTTATTACAAAATCACGTGCAAAGCACGTGTTCTTAAGTAGTAGTTCAAAAGGTCCCACAATTTCTGAAAAGTTGAATGTGAAACAGATTATGAAACAGTAGATGGCCATTACTGTTTGTCTCTCCCAATTTACATTTCTATCCCTTCAAAACTGTTCCATATTTTGTAATTGGATTTGAAACAGTAACTTAAATGGTAAGACATGAGAGCATTTTTGTCAATGTTAACAAAATCCTAGTCAACAATATGCTGCAAAATTGTCAAGTTATGGCAACCTTTATTTGAGAGTTGTGAATTGTTTGTAATATTTTAATAGTTGTACTTGTTGGTCAAATAATTTAAGCAGCATTTATGTGATTTCAGACATAGCCTTAAATATTGTCATTGTAGGTAAAACTCAAAATTAGAGGTAAATGGAACAAAAATAGAGAATTCGAGCTACATAGGAGTTGATCGGAAGCGTTTGAGGATTGACATGATGACATTAGAGTGGTAAAAACATTAAAAGAGCCATTTGAGGAATGTCACAAGTTTCGGGAGTGGATTATAACTTACAAAAATTTTGATGACTGAATTGCACACTTTTAAAACTTTTGAAAGACCAAATTTGGATGACTAAAGAGGTTTATGGACCAATTTGGAAGTTCTTGAAAATTTTGAGATCAATCTTGAAAGATTTGAAACAAAAAGGACCAAAATGTACAACTTTAAAAGTTTGGAGACCAATTTGCAAATTGACAAAAAGTTTTTTGTTTGCCACGGCCCGACAGCGGTTTGCAAACCGTAGCCAGACCGTGGCAAACATCAATAAAGATTGATTTTTTCAAAATTGTAGAAAGTTCTACCTTGATTTAGTTTGTGTTTAGTTTGATGGCTGATGTGACTAAAAAATAAAATAATATCGATATTATAACTTTTTTCACACATTCTTTATACGCCAATAGAAGTACAAACAAACACTATTCACCATACACGAGTTAGTTCTTTATAATTGGCATATTCAAACGGCTCGACTTATTTGTGGTCCAAGGGCACAACTACAAATGTATGTTGTTTCATATATAAGTCAATATTTGCAAATTTTTGAAGATCTAAACTTGGACATAGATGTTTGAACGCTTCTTCAAATGAATATTGGAAGAATATCAAACAATATTAAATAATCTATACTGAAGGTCTTGATCTCCTACCCGCTTATAATGTCCACGTTGAAGTGGCATCACATTGTTGGTAGTTCATTGCCCCACATTAGTGATTTCTATCAATTATGTTTAGCCATCTTATCGGTGGACATTATATCTCATACCCACCATGAGTAGGAGAACAAGCTCCCTATATAGAGTTACTGCCGTATAAATACATGATACTATCGCAACATAGAAATTTGTGTGGTAAAGCTGTGTTCTTTACCATTGTATTCAACCAGACTATATACATGATTTAACTGTTTTTATACCTCTCGTTTGTCTCATTATAATCTTTGGAGGAAAGGCTAGATCAGTCCCAGATAATATATAAAACATGGTAGAGGTATTCCTAACCCTCTCATTGGGTCTAGTTGGAGGCTAAAAACCCTACTTAGACTTTGATGTGTGTTGTGCCAAAAAAAAAAAAAAAAAATTGTATTCCAATATTTACAATACAATTAACCTAAAATAGAAGCACTCTTATGGATCGTATACTATCAATCAAAGAAATGATCATGCATGGTGTTGCCAGTCGAAGAAAGGATCGCGGTGGAGTTGATTGAGCAGAAGAGATTCTTGATCTATTAGAAAAAGTCAAAAAACACACAACATGTCGTATGTCGTTATCACTAGTGGCGACATGGCCACGGCAAATGTGAGGGACATAGTGGCGGCGACTGTGGGGGTAGGATGGATGTGTCAGTACCACTACTTATGGCTTTGTTTGATTGGGATTATAAATTTTGTAAATTGTTGCTAAATTTCAACTCAAAAACCAATATTTGTCAAATAAACCAGTTTATAATCTCTATCAAACAAAGACTATAATGACAATTTGTAAATTGTTGCTAATGCTGTAATAATGTTGAGGTTTGTGATTTTGAATCAAATGTTGTTGTAATTTGTTTTGTTCCTTTGTTTATATTTTATTTTTTAACACGTTACACTTACATGTTTCATGGGCACTGATATCAATGCCACATGTTTCATATATATATATATATATGGAAATGATCTCCTCCCCATGGTGGGGAGGAGTTATAAAGGCCACATAACACGTGTTCTGTGGCCATTAGACATATAATTGACTTTTATGTCAATCACTTTTCATTTATCCAATGACCACAGGACAAATGTCTTTATAACTCCTCCAGACCATTATATTCATTAAGAAATTGTTTTGTGTGGTTTTTTTGGGTCAAAATAATTTTTTTCAGCTATCAAGGTTGACTTTTCAAACCAAATGGTGGCTAAAATGATCAAATTGCCTTTAATCAACAATGGTGACTGAAAAAACCATTTTAGCCCAAAAAAACTGCACCGAACAAGCTTTAAAGACTTGATGCACTAAAACTTGAATACGAGAATAAATTGACTTTGTGTACTCTGATATCATATATTCATATTAAACCATCTTTTTAATTTAAAAGTACAAATTATTAGAAAAATTAATAAATCTTCAACAATTTTTGTTCAATTTTGAAGGTGTTCTTGCCATTCCTAATCGAGTCTTCTTCCACAAACTTTAATTTCGACTTCCATAATTTTTATTCAATTTCATGTCGCCTTCTTCGAACATTTTGCACAATTTTTTTAGTAAAATAGTTGTGCATTCAACCAAATTTTGACAAGATATGTGCGTTAAAGAGAAAATGTTTTTTTCTTTCAAATTTTAAGTTTCAGTTTGTGTAATTTCATCCTCATTCAATTTTAATCCCATGTATCATTTCCAACCTTTCAATAATTCACACAGGTAATCTAACTTAACAATTTTGCCCCTAAGTTAAATAAACTAAAATAACAAGAACAGTTGGAAAAAATAACACAATGGATGGTTAGGTAGTGTTTTGCCACCCTTAGAAAAAGTTAGTTTGTGTGTCCGCGTGAAAAAATTAACGCCTACAAAATTATGTTAAAAAGATAAAATATGTAAATGGAACTAAAGGTTGGAGAGGAATTTTCTGAAGACACTAAAGGTTAGAGACTAATTGTGCAAACTTGTCCAAAAAATGAAGAAAAATAACACAATGGATGGTTAAGAGTTGAACCCAAGCATAAACAGCCCATTATCTCTTTTTGGCATTGGATTCCCTATGGTAATCGACCTCCCAGCTCGACCATCTTACGGAGCTAACCAAGCCGTTCCTTTTCAGATTCCGAAGTACACATTCATAGATGGTGATTACATTTTCTACAGTAAACAGTTCAACGCTAGAAGAATGGCCTTTGTTAAAAAAAATGTACGTCGCTCTCTTAATAATTTAAATAAGTTCCTTGTAGAATCTTCACAAAAAATGAGTCAAGTCCCCAAATGTGTGTGTATTAAGCAGTTCTTATGTGACTTACATGATACAGTCATACAGTAAACAGCATATGTCAGAAGGCCAAAAAGAACCACATAGGATCTGAAATAATGGGCAGACCTTTCTTTCTTTGTATGCTTCTTCTTTCTCTATCAATCATGATCATGGTCATATTTGTGTGTGGTCCTCGTGATCGTGATGACTCCGGCCAGACATCTGGGAAGAAAAACATCGTTGGAAACCAGGCTAATTATGCTGCTTCTGGTGATACTAGTGGTGTCAACCCAGCTAATTATGCTTATTATGGCATTATTACTAGTGGCGACAGCCGTGGGGGTCATGGTGTAATGGTGGTGGGGTCATGGTGGAGGCCGTGGATCTTTTGGGTAATTCGGTGAAATTATCTTTTTTAATTCATTACAAAACACTTAGTTCACTCATTCGTCATCTATTTGAGCTTTTTCATGGGTCTTCTAACTAGTATCATTCATTTTTTCAATATTAGTTGTGAGTTCATTTAAACTTGATTTTAGTAGATACGTATGCAAAATAGTAAATTCGTAAACTTGACATATACGTGGTATGTCAAGATCTATATATATTGGTTACACATGAAATAGTCAATTGGTCAAAAACCAGCAAACTTCAAGTTGATTATGAGACAAACTGATTATCTAAACGTGAATCAATCAAAACTTCGACCAATCCAATCAAAAACCGGCCAACTCAAGCGAGTTGACTAGATATATAATGAAGAATCTATATTGTCGACTGAATTTTACGTCAAAACACACCGTTACACAAGTGTTTAAACAGGTCTTTAAATAGCAAAAATCTAATGGTATTCATTACAAAAGGAAACTTTAAAGTCTAGTTTCCAATAATATTCCATCACTAAGAAAAAAAATTGTATTAGAGACTATAAAAACATGATACACAATATCCAACATATGTCCCAAGGCCAAATCAGAACCACATAGTATCTGGAAAGATGGCCAGACTGTTGTACACTCGTACAGCTAGATGATACAGGTATTCTGATGGCTGCTTATCAGGAGGCCTTTCTCTCTCTTGTTGGCTTGAAACCCACAGGTTTGCAATATCATGGACAAGTAATAAAGAATAGGTAGAATGTCGATATCACGAAAACATGTATTTAGTTATGAATCTAATTAAATCTAGCACTTGCCCAATTATACCAATTTTTGAGTTAAAAAATTAAAAACTAACTCAATTAACTAAAATCAACGTTGGGAGTTTAGAAAAGTTTCGAATATGAAAAAGCATTGGGACTCCGACTAGACCTATTTTTTCACTTTAATTTATAAAACCACGTGATTGACAATATTTACCACTTTTGACAATCGATATCTCTAAATTATCCGACAATCTCTCTCGAGTAGAGTCGAACCTCATATTTTTATAAAAGCTGCGAATAAGTAAAACCACATTTAGAACAACCAACATCACTTAACGATCGCATAGACTATAGCTGTATATCTTTATCATCTATTGTAATCTAAGTTATTTATTATTTGAGTGAGAATACATATTTCACTTCTCGGTATCAATAAGATTCCCAAAACAATCTTAAAATTGACCAAGTAATACGAAAGCAATAAATTCAATAATAAGCAATCAAGAAGAAAATAAATTTAGAGTCTAAAACAAAATTATATAATTAAAACTTCAAAAAGGTTTACGTCGTCATCTTAACTAAAGAAAAATTAGTCACGCATTTTCAAATTACAAACACATATAAAAGTATAGAACAACATAACAGGGATTATAGAAAAGAGAAGAAAAATTGATAATTGTAGAGTTGTTGAGCATGAACTTGAAGTATGGATCCTTGTTGTCGTCGAATTACAAACACATATAAAAATTGACACATTCTCGTTATTTCTTCCAATTTCATCAATGTATCTCAACTATGCCAAATACTTTAATTTCACTTTTTGTATTAATATTGTCGAATCTTGTCTAATCCACATGATCAAAAATGCATACAAGCTAATGGATGCTCCTCTCTCGTCTTGACTTCCAAACGCCAGGTTGACCTGCAGAAAAGGAACATGGAAGACCCTTTGTTCCTCCTCCAATGCTTGAGTCAGACTCAAGTAATTGATGTAGAGTGACATTGAAATGTACATCTTTATTTCTGAAATTCTACCTTATATAGGGTCTCTCTACCTGCGTTACGAATTTATTTTAGTTTTTGTTCCTTCTCATATCATGAAATACTTTATGTATCAGTTTTTTTTTCTTTTACAAACACTGTTGGTCACTAAATATTCAATCATGGCAATGATCATATTTGTGTGTGGTGATGACTCAAATAGTAGTACATCTGGGAAGAAATACAGTGGTGTCGATTGTTATGTAATTTTAATCCATAGCAAGTGGACGAATCGTTACAAGTAATAAAATGAGAAGTAAAGTGTCAAACCCACGATGACTAAATACCAATTTAACCAATTAATTTATAATTCAATTTTAACAATGTAAAGAACAAAGATTCGTTTTGAATTTGAATTTTAAAAGTATTCTAATTATGTTTAAATAAATCTAATTTATCACGCAATTAAAGTAAATTGTTGAGGACGATTTCAAGTTTTATTTAGGATTTGCGAATCCACCTACACGTTTCTTAATCAATTATCCGTTTAATCGCTTTAGTTTATAATTACCTTGGATTGAAAATTGGTGATCCTATAATAATCAAAAGCCTCTCTCGATGGTCAATCAATTCTATATCGATATGGGAACCTAATTATCTCTAATTAAGTTCGAACATAAAAATATGCATTAAAATCTTAATAATACCTAACCGGTTTCATAAAACATAATAGTAATTTATATATATTATTGGACCATATGTTATTCAAAACCACGTGCTTATCTATATTAAATCTCTCGACTTCAATATAGATCACAATATATTCTAATGGTGATCAAGCATTAAAATATTTTAAATAATGAATAAACAACAATCAATCCAAAAGCAATTAATTGCTAAAACGGAAAAACTTCTAATTAATTAAAAACATGAGGTTTCATCGTTCATCCTAGCAATAAGTAATTTAGCTGGACATGATTTTGTTGATTATTACAATAATTGAATTCATCATGTTCCGGAGAAAGAAAAAGAAAAATTAAATAAAACCCCTGTTTTTGGTCGAAGAATCTTCAATCCCTGCTTTGATCTTCAATTCTTCCTCGTATATTTTGTTTCCAAAATTCGTCTCCCGCGATATGTCTATTCCTTGGCTTTTATACTCCTCCTTGAACTCTCTGAAACGTGTTTTAGGTCGTTCTTTTATCTTGGACTTGATAGAGTTTTATTCCCATCAGGAATCTACTTAAAATATGTCCGGAAAGCCATGTGATCGCATGGTTTGATCAACCAAGGTTCTGCTGAAAATCTTGACGCCTTGCGATCGCAACAATGGTTAACCATGCGATCACATGGTTACCTTGAACGCAGTTGTTTGTTTTCTTTTTTTGATATTTGCATGCCAAGCCCCTCAAGTCTGTTTGTCTTTGCATTTAAGTCCCATTTTTTCTGTTTTCTCTCTTTTCGTTAGATCGACACTTGATTTTAATTATTTCCTAAAACGATAATAAACAATACGCCATTATACTGAAAACATGCAAAAGTACTCATAATTGTCCCTTTTTGTGAGCTTAGATAAGTACAAATTTGTACTTATCATCGATCTAGCAGTTTATGCTTATTCTGGTGATACTGGTGGGGGAGGGGGCGATGGTGGTGGCAGAGGCGGTGGAGGTGGTGGAGATGGCAGCGGATGCGGAGGCGGTACTACTTAGAGAGGGCAATTTGTAAACTATTGCTAATGATGTAATAATGTTGAGTTATTTGCTTTTGAATCAAATGTTGCTGTTATTTGTTCTGTACATAACCAATCAATTGGGTTACAAAATTTGCCTCAATTGGATAACTGAATTTCAACTTATTGCAACACAGGCATTGCTTAGCTAACCTTACATTCAAGTAAAACATATCTTCATCAAAATACACACTATCGAAACATTGACACACCAGTTACCCAAAATATAACCTCCCATTTACATCATGTCGATCTAATCTAAGTTCATGTTAAGTATTATTTATTTTATAAACAACTAATGTCATGTCGCATCTGAATGATTATTGTTGCTGATATGAACAGTCATGGAGCTGATCAATTAATTATACATAGGGAGCCTCTTAATTGCACTCTGAGAGGCTTTGCTCGTTTGAGCTTTAGACGTTGCCTTCAGCTTCGCATACTTATGGCGATAAGCCATGAGTTCAGGACCTCATGCAATCAGCCCATCTGCACCTTGTAGGCTCGACTCTTGAACTAGGACATTGATTTTTTAGGCCCTCACCTGATTTGCCTGTGCCTGTGCCTGTGCCTGTGCCTGTGCCTGAGCTTTGTGATTGGATTAGACCCTTAACCTACTTTTGCTGAATGCTTAAATCATTAGAAAAACAATGATAAAAAATTTATCTCAAAAGAGAGAGTGTTTTCTCATATTTCAACATACAACTCCTTTCCAAAAAACACCAAAATATTGGTGATTTTAGAAGAATCCAGATACTGGAAACAAGTCTAGTTCGCAATCATGCTCTGCCACTATGAAAACGTTGTCATTGCGCGATTCACACACATTTTTCTGGAAAATATTTAAGGAAAAACAGAAAAAAGAAATCTATTACAGCCTATAAATACATGATAATTGATACACAATATCCAACATCTGTCCTAAGGCAAAAACAGAACCGCATAGAATCTGAAAAAATGGCCAGATTGTTGGATAATCATTTAGATGAGAAGATATTGATGGCTGGCTATGGGAGGCCTTTCTTTCTTTGCATGGCCCTTCTTTCTCTATCAATCATGGCCACGATCATATTTGTGTGTGGTGATGACTCAGATAGTAGTACATCTGGGAAGAAAAACAGTGGTGTCAATCCAGCAATATATGCTTATTCTGGTGATACTGGTGGGGGCGGAGATGGGGGCGATGGAGGTGGAGGCGGCTGTGGGGGCGGTGGAGGTGGCTGTGGAGGTAGCGGCGGATGTGGAGGTGGTACTACTTAGAGAGGGCAATTTGTAAACTATTGCTAATGATTGATTTATTTGCTTCTGAATCAAATGTTGCTGTTATTCTATTCATAATCAATCAATTAGGTTCCTACATTTAATTTGTCTCAGTTAGATAATTAAACTTCAACGTGATTGCAACACATACAGTGCTAAGCTAATCTTACATTAAAGTAAAACTTACTAACACACCTTCATCAAAATACACACTAGCAAAACACCGACACACCGGCTAACCAAAACATAACCTTACCCTATTTACATCGTGTTTATCTAATCTAAGTTCATGTTAAGTATTAGTTATTTTACAAACAGAATATATTTATGCACTAACTTCAACAACTAATGTCATGTCGCATCCGAATGATTATTGCTGCTGATATGAACAGTCATGGAGCTGACCAATTTATTATACGAAGGGAGCCTCTTAATTGCACTTGGAGAGGCTCTCCTCGTTTGAGCTTTAGATGTTGCCTTCTGCTTGGCATACTTATGGCGATAAGCCTTGAGTTCAGGACCTCAGGCAATCAGCCCATCCGCACCTTGTAGGCTCGACTCTTGAACTCTAGGACATTGATTTTGAGGACCCTAACCTGATTTGCCTGTGCCTGAGCTTTGTGATAGGATTAGACCCTTAACCAAATTTTGTTAATGCTTAAATCATTAGAAAAACAATTATAAAAAATTTTATCTCAAAAGAGAAATTGCTTTCTCATATTTCAACATCATAAGGCCAACAACTTTCCAAAAAAAGCACCCAACTATTGGTGATTTTGGAAGAATCCAGATACTGGAAACAAGTCTAGTTCGCAATCATGCTCTGCCACTATGAAAACGTCGTCATAGCATAATTCACACACATGTTTCTGGCAAATATTTAAGGAAAAACAGAAAGAAGAAATCTATTACAGCCTATAAAATACATGATAATTGATACACAATATCCAGCATCTGTCCTAAGGCAAAAACAGAACCACATAGTATCTGAAAAATGGCCAGATTGTTGGATAATCATTTAGATGAGAAGATATTGATGGCTGGCTATGGGAGGCCTTTCTTTCTTTTCATGGACCTTCTTTCTCTATCAATCATGGCCATGATCATATTTGTGTGTGGTGATGACTCAGATAGTAGTACATCTGGGAAGAAAAACAGTGGTGTCAATCCAGCAATTTATGCTTATTCTGGTGATACTGGCGGGGGCGGGGCCGGTGGCGGGGGCTGTGGGGGCGGTGGAGGTAGCTGTGGAGGTAGCGGCGGATGTGGAGGTGGTACTACTTAGATTTGAGTTATTTGCTTCTGAATCAAATGTTGCTGTTATTCTATTCAGGACCTGAATAGAATAACAGCAACATATTTCAGGACCTCAGGCAATCAGCCCATCCGCACTTTGTGGGCTCGACTCTTGAACAAGGACATTGATTTTTGAGGACCCTCACCTGATTTGCCTGTGCCAGAGCTTTGTGATTGGATTAGACCCTTTACCTACTTTTGTTAATGCTTAAATCATGAGAAAAACAATTATACAAAATTTTATCTCAAAAGAGAGTGCTTTCTCATATTTCAAAATCATAGGGCCATCAACTTTCCAAAAAGCACCAAATTATTGGTGGTTTTTGAAGAATCCAGATAGTCGAAACCATGGGCGGATTTAGGGGGCGGACCGGACTATAACCCGGTCTCCAAAAATTCCTAGTTCCGCCCCTGCTCGAAACAAGTCTAGTTCTCAATCATGCTCTGCCAGCGTGATTCACACTTATTTTCCTTGCAAATATTTAAGGAAAAACAGAAAAAAGAAATCTATTACAATCTATAAATACATGATAATTGATATGTCCTAAGGCAAAAACAGAACAACATATTATCTGAAAAAATGGCCAGATTGTTGGATAATCATTTAGATAAGAAGATATTGATGGCTGGCTATGGGAGGCCTTTCTTTCTTTGCACGGCCCTTCTTTCTCTTTCAATCATGGCCATGATCATATTTGTGTGTGGTCGTGCTCATCATGATGACTCGGATAATGCGTCTGGGCAGAAAAACAGTGGTGGACAACCGGAAAAAGTTAGCGATATTTCTAGTGGGGCCACGGCCACCACCGCTGGCGGTGGGAAAGAAGGAGCTAGCGCTGGTGGCGGTGGGAACGATGGAGGTGGCAGCGGCAGCGGTACTATTTAACTATTGTGTCTTGCTGAAATAAACTGGCTTTCAGAGACTGTATTTTGTAAAGTATTACTAATGCTGTAATAATGTTTAGTTTAGTTACTTTTGTAATCAAATGTTGTTATTATTTTTTGTTCATTGTGGATGGGAAGATTAGAAGATGTTTTCGATTTGTCTTAGTTTAACTATGATGTTTTATTTTCAACACGATCCACATAGTTAAAGCGAATTTACATTTTTTTAATAAAATTTTAACTTAAATTACGGTAAAACTCGAAGACGAACTAAGAAAGATTGACTTCTCACAAATTGCAATCTCGTCCCTAAAATATGCCCACAAATGCCACATTTGGAAACTAGAAAGTACAAAAAAAAAAAAAAAAAATTGTTCACTCATTCGAGATCAATTTGAGCTTTTGCAATCTTGTAATCATTTTTTTTTCTCAATATTCAATGTGGATTCATTTTAGTTTTTTTTCACTCGTACATTAAAATCTATCTACGTCTACATCTACAATATATAAACGTGTAGGTACTTGGTTAAAGTTTTGACTTATATTTTTAGTTTTTCTCTCTATTCTCAATAATGCCCTTAATTTATTTATGAAGAACATTGTCAAGTAGTGGAATACTGGAATTGCAATAGATAGAAATTGAATTCTTCAATGCCTTTTCGTTGTAACAATATAAATTTCATCTGGTGCAATAAAAGAGCCATGATAAAGAAGATATTTGAGTTCCCAAGGTTCTATGGAGACTATTACATTATCTAGCATGCACACTCGCAGGCACAATTCTGTCGGTGATACTGCCACATCTAGCTATGGCAGCAACGTGCAGGTGTAAAGGGCATCAATGCCTCAATTGCAGCAACAATGACACTATATGTTTTCTTTCCGAACATTTCATTTCGGTATAAAAATTACCTTCTCCTGCTCGTCTTCGACCGTCAATATCGCTAGTGGTAACTCGAGGTCCTCCTCTCTCTTTAATCATGACTTATGAAGTTTTCTCCACTGCTAGAAGAAAAAAAGAATGTATATGTTCGTGTGTCTCTGCGTCTTTAATCTCTCTCTCGAACGATCTTTTCCTTACTTTTCTCAATGCGTCAATTATAAAACCATGACAATCACAACTCAAATAGTTATCTTTGCCCCCATCAAGACTCTATTAAAAAAAAAAAAAATTTAAATCTTAGTTACTCATTCTCATAGATCATACGATCAAATTCTACCACTAAAAAAAGGTATACAATAATTTTCTTCCGTTGTCACCATCACTAGCGCCCCCAAGGTGATGTAATGAAAGGCATCAAGTGCTCATCTTCTTTCAAGCCAAGTTTCTTAAGAGTAAAATTGATGTTTGCAGCTAAAATAACTATTTTACAAAAAAATACGTATTTCAATTTGGCTACTAAAAATTGGCCATTTTACTAAAAATCCCAACTTTAAACCCAATTTCACAATTAACCTTTTTTAGGCCCCGAGTCCCGCCGCCCATAACCTTATTGCCGCCACCAGTCATCCGGGCCCCGCCAAGGATTACAAGGCACTCCTCACCTTCCCTCATGCTTTAATCTGCTATGCTTAATGGCCGAACAAGTAGAAGATGTCTCTACATTACCATTACCCGATGCCTTCCTCGATTTTCTCAGGCAGAACGGTTTGGACCCTTCAATTTATGCTGCTTCTCATTCCACTCCTCGTTACATTAGGTACTTTTAGCATAGCCTATTGTACTTCGTTTCTTGAACTTAATTCTATGAATAATGCTATTTGTAATGGCTTCATCGCATTATTCAATTAGATATGTATTATTTTCAATTAATGTATTTATACCCATTAATTATGAATAATTCATCAATTGCCACGTAGCATGGGCAGTGAGCGAATATGAATAACATTACTCTAATTTTATTGATTTCTTGTGTATCAGTCTATTTTTGCCCACCGAAATAAAGCAAAGCATTGTTTAGAACCTCAATTTACCATAATGAGCATAAATAATGAATGCCGAATTGAATGCCCTGTACTTTTAACGTTGCACATGAGTGAGAGGAAAATTTGGGGATGTTGCTAGATGTTAAAGGCATCATTTGTGTTTAGCTGTTAATTGTTACAATTACCTAAGTTCTTTTGCATTCTTGGAAGGTTAAAACCAGGTTGCGAAACTCACCTTGTGGAAATTGAAGCTGAGATTAAATGCAAGCCTATAGAAGTGTCTTGGTTGCCTAACTTCTACCATCTTTCGCCTGATGTCGGAATTGCTAGCACAAAGGCGTATCAAGAAGGAAAGGTGACTCTTGAGTATTCTATATTGTCGATGCTATCATGAAATTAATTGGCTTTATATAAAAATGGAAATTAAATAGCTTAGAAAACTGTGGGAAAATTGTTAAATTCCTTTGTTTTATGGAGTGGAGGGTGATGATTGATATATGTATATAAGCTTTCCTAAGTTCAATTTTCCACTGGTCAAATCTGATTAATGTAATTGGTTATCTTTTCTTTACTTTTTTATTTTGCAACCCGTATTTTGGGTTTTCTCCTACGACTCTTTGGTATCCTTCATACCTTGTCTACTTCACTTTCTAAAGTATATATGACATTTTACACATATATAAGAAAACAAAACAAAAAAAGATAGAAGTACAAAATTATCTTTGTTTTTTCGTGCAGATATATGGTATTGATGCAGCTTCTGGAGCTGCTGTTGTAGCTTTGGATATCTCACCAGGAGATCATGTCCTCGACCTCTGTGCTGCACCTGGTAAATGTGGTTTCACTGTTTGGATATTCACAGCTGATCTGTTGATCTGATTGCCATGCATTTTATCTGGTTATTACATGTAAACGTTAGTTTTATTTCACCTCAATTGCGTTTCTGCCCTTCTCCTGCTTACAAAAATATAACCATCGCCACCAGTTTTATTTGACAATATAATCAACAAATAACTAGAAAAGCTGACTAGAAAATTACAATGGACGTTGCTTGCATACTGAGAAAGAGGGTTGGAATGTCTGTTGTCTTTTTTCCCCAAAAGAGGCTGTGGAATGAATGAACCCAGTTTTTGTTTCCTGCTTGTCATGGCAGTACATAGGTCTCCATTTGGAAGATCTGATTGGGGCTGATGAGCCAATGTGTTGAATTTTCTTTTGCACTTTTTACGATGGTCTACTACTTGGCTGATAAGAGTTCCCAGTTTGTGTTAGCATTCATCGATGGTTACTCAACAACAGCATGGAATGAGGATGAATTAGCTTGCAATTGTCAAGCAATTGCATATAACCTCAGAGAATGCATTGTTCAAACAATCTAATGTTCATATATATCAAGTGAAGATCACGTTCTTCATTATGAGATGTAAACCTATTGCCTTTGAAATTCATATGTTTCAAGATTCCATTTTTATGCAGGTGCTAAACTTTGTATGATATTGGACATTCTTGGCTGTTCTGGTACTGTGACTGGTGTTGATGTTTCTAGACATCGGTTAGCAGCTTGCAGAACTATGCTGCAGAAATACACACTTGGCGACCGTTGCCGTCTGTTTGTTGCTGATGGAACAACATTTTCCCTTATTCCTGTGAGGGTTTGTTTGAACTCTAAATCATGTAAAGTCTCTAAAAGAAGTCTTGATGATATTTACAATAATCTTAAAATGTGTGGTGCTCCTAGAAGCATAATGTTTTTGAAACTACCTATGGTCATGCCTGTGTAAGGATTATCATTTTTCTTTTACAGACAAAGCTGCTGCTGAAGAACAATTAGAGGTGTACAAGGAGTGGACTTCTCGGAGACCATGGAAAGAAAGGAAACAGGCAGCTAAAACTAGAGAAAATGGTGCTTCTCAGTTCTTTTCACAAATTCAAGATCCAGAGCTTATATTTTATGGGCGTCATTCTGGAGTGGTTGGTTTGAGCAAATGTGAAGTGTTTCAAAGTGTCAACAACCATGAGCTCTTGCAATATGGTTATGACAAGGTAAATTGTAATCAATCATCTCATGCTTTTTTTCCTTCTATTTCTTGTTTTGTTGCTCTTACAGGTTCTTGTGTTTAATACCACTTTTCTGTTTTAGTGAAGATAAGACTGGTTTCATTCACTTGTCTTCAATAGGTAGGATGGATTCTGTTAATACTATCTCTTTTCTGTTCAAAATCTACAACTGTTTGAATTTTCTTATCAGGTCCTCGTGGATGCTGAATGTACACATGATGGTTCGATTAGACACGTCCAAAAATTTGAACAATGGGGATGGGCAACGCTTCAGCGCCGTGTACTGGATGCAGAGAGAACTGATTTCTTGACTATCCTTCAGGTCCATAAGCTTTCTGCTTTTGAGTGGATAGTTATTCTGTAGGACTTGTTCAAAGCTAGTTGCAGGTTTCATATGGTTTATAATTATTTATCTGATGGAGGAGTACCAGTTCGTTTTTTTTACAAAAGATCACAAATATGAGGTTATGGTGACCTATGTCTGATATAATGTGTCAGTAATACTCATTGCATGTTGGTTGGTTAGACGATCATGCAAGTAGAGGTTAACACAGCATATTGCCGTGTATAAAAGCAATACATGCAGAAGCATTTGTTTCATGCATTTTATGTGTTATTTGCACAGATTATGTGATTGTTGTTCATTCTTGATGACTTCAGTAAGTAAATATTGAATATGTTCAAATTCTGTTTATCTCCAAAGATGACATTCTGTACAACTTGTTTCATTTATCTAATTATTATAGCATTGTACCTCTATTTCTCAATTTATCTTCAAATGATTTCATGTACATCTTATGAAGTCATAAATTAGTCTCGTGTTAAGGTATCATGTGAAACATTGGCCACATGATGCATTAATTTGTCCTATTACAGTGGTGGAGTGGGTTATACTTTACCTTGTTTTCTTTTCCTTTGGGTCTTTACTTAAAAGATTGCAGAAATAAATGAAGTGAAAGTTTAGATGATATGTGTTGAACACTTAGACTTCACTTGCATGCATACTCTTTCAGGTAAATCATATCAAGAAATTCTGTCCTGTTTATCCATGTAAATCTATACCTGCCTGTTTAGGCTAAAGTTGTTCCCTGTATTCTGATGGAAATCATCAGTTGAGACGGCTATTGTTGCTCATAGCTTCTTCTTTCATTTTTCCTTCTCCTTTTACCTTTCTTCTAACAATATTTCTCTTATTCTACTTCTAAAAAAGACAATAATTTTCTTATTATTGTTGCAGTTAAAACTCCTAACCAATGGGTTCAGATTGCTCAAAGTAGGTGGATTTCTTGTCTACAGCACTTGCAGGTGCCTTCTACTGGAATTCCCTGAAACTTACGTAGCTCGTCTTCTTTTTCCTACAAATATTCTAACAAGTGTTTTTGTTTGTCCTGTGAACAGTTTAACTCTTGCTCAAAATGAAGATGTGGTAGAGCAGTTCCTTTCACAAACTGCATCTGCAGGTAGGTTTCACAGTGGTTTTAGGATCTTGAGCTGATTCTTTTCCTCTCTTTTAGTGTATTTGAAATTACAATTTCCACTGGAATTGGTTATTGGATAATCTGATAGCAAAGAATATGAATATTATATAGGGAGAAAGATCACATAAGGTAATTATATACATGTGCATATGTGTGCGTGCCGTCGAATGTGTATAAGGAGAGAGAGATTCTCTCAGAATCTGGAAGTCAAACATGTCTATTTGAGTCTTGGAACATTTTTTGTTTAGTACCATATAATTTGGAAGGGGGGAAATAGTATGGTTTTATAGGAAACCAGGTTAATGGAGAAATTTGGGCTGTAGAGTTCTTATTGAATTCTATTAGGTACTGTTGTCTGATCTGTTACAAAATGATTTATGTTACTATGGCAATAACAAACGCGGTAAGCATCAGAAAGATCAGGTTGATTAGAGTCTTGTTCATTTAGTGTCATCAATGGTTGTAATTTATGCACAAGGAAAGAAGTATGAGCAGAGTGCAAGTCCTGAAATATATTTGATTTGTCTCCTTGCTTCTGAAGTAACGTATATGGAAGAGTTATATTATCCAATAGATGTCTAACTTAGCTGGCGCTCAACTCAACTCTACAAGGTTTATCCCTATAGTTGACTGCATGTTTGGCTAAGCCTAAAAAAGGTGAAGCTACTTTTAAGTAACTTGTTTTACCAAACATGTTTGAGCATTTTTAGAAGTTACTTTTTTGGGGGGGATTTTTAATAAAAATACTTGTGTTTTTAATAAGTCTTATACATTCTTTCATTCTATTCATCAAATTTTGTCCCAGCCAAAGGGGAAACCATTTACGTAACTGCTGAATCTGAGACGAGCAATGCCAGCTCTTCGTTTAACAGGTGTCACCAATGAAGTACTTTCCCTAATCCCTGTGGTTGGAACTCCAAGATTAGTAACTTATGGAGATCATTTCTGTCACAAACAATTTCTGAGATTCACTAAGAGTATCAGAAATCGACTTTGAAACTGCTTAAAATAAATATCCAACACCAAAATACTATATTGTAGGGGTAAACTCTCTTTCGGATTACCTTGCAGTCTTCACAGCTAGATTGGTTTTTCCTTCTTGCCACTTTGAAAGGTTATAAAGCTTAATCTCTCTTCTCGAAAACAGTATTTGCTAGTATGAGAATGTTCAACTAGTGTAATCTCCCTCAAGTGTTTCACCGAATCCATACATAGATGAATCTTAACCTTTGCTCTCATATGACTGTTAGGCAAAATACCCAAAGTGAAGCAGACTTTGATAACACCAGTTGACATAATACACCACGATGGGTGCTTTTAGTTTATACGCAAATGCCCTTTCTTTGTAGCTTCAGTTGCATTGATTGATGGTGATCAACTGACTAACACTTATCTGCAAACCCAAGTCCCCATCCCCAGTGGCCCTTCTTCATTCATATGGTGCATTTTGCTGTTTTAATTTTGCAGAGTTGCTGGAGATAGATGCTGCCAAAAATTGGCCTTGTAAGAGTTCAAGAATTCCAAAGACTTTACGCTTTGATCCCTTGACATCTTCTACCAGTGGACTTTTCATTGCAAAGTTCACAAAGCTATCCGTTTGATACAAGTGCGTTTTTATATATTTGAATTCTGCTGTTCAAGGTTGAAGATTGGAGTGTTCGATGTCTGTTATGTTCCAAGCAGTGGCTTTCAAAGAGAGTGCACCTACTCTAAAAGTTCAAACTACAAAGTCATAGAATGCAGGGAGGTTTCAGCAGTCCGTAGCATATTGTACTATTGGCTTAACTATATTATTGTAACATTACCACACACCAAATATGACGTCGTTTTTGGTTTGTCCATACATGTATTAATCACAATTTTTTGGTTATTGTCTTTCCAGTGGTATTAATGGAATACATTAAGGGTATGTTTGCTACACATTACAATGAAACACCAATGTTGCAACAAGTCATGGCAAGTCGATAGCAAATAAAGAAACAAACCACATAGAGGCATCGCATCCATATTTCAGTTCAAGTTTTCAATATTTTAGGGTGAGGTGGCGAAAATAATGTCTAATGCGTTAATATATACATCTCAAAGTCTAATTTCTGCAGTCAACAAAAATTATTGTCACATAGATTGGAACTTTAATTAAACTAGATAAACTCTCCAATGATGGCGTCAATGCATATTGATAACATCAAAAATCATCTCAAGTTTTGATAACACGACCCTTGTATTGCCCTCTCCTAATCACAAAGTCATCGGGAGGCTGAAACTCTTCTAACCAAGCAACTTCAGATATTGTCACTCCATCCATCTCGAGAGTATCTTGAGATAAAAAAAGAAGATAAGGTTACTCTTTAGTCCAACAGTAATAAATGACTAAAATATTGTTGATGAAAGAATTGTTACCGGGTAGATCTCCTGTAGGAGACCTTCTAAAATATGTGCAATGCCGTCCATCCTCAGAAGAGTATGGTGGAGAAAGAATGTCAAAGATAGCGCAAGGAGTGATTGCTTTGAAACAGTGGATGTTACCTCCACTATTCGGATGGAGAATTGTTGCCTCACAAGGAGCAGTCATATCACAATCTCTAACAACCTTTGCAGGTCGGGCTGCTGAAAGAAATCAAGAAAGTTTAATGAACAAAGCAAATGCCAAGAAGAATAAGATGAAGATGGTAAAAAGCCTCTTTCTATTCATATGCATAAATATAAAGTTACGCCCTGCAGAGTCCAATTATGCACATACATAACGGCTTCATAAATTGTGTTTTACACATTCTAACAACTTCATGGATTGCTGGATAAAGACCTTAGCAACTGTGCTACAAAAAATTACTCAAATAAATTTCTGAAGATGAAAAATCCCTAGACCTCAAAACTCTTCAACCTCATATTGTACCTTCAACATCAGGGAAAGAGAACATCATTCATAAGGGTTTGATTTTGAAAGGATTGTCGACTTGTCATTAAAATGCAAGCATCGCCATTAGCACAACATTGTTACAACTATATTCCATGTGTTCTTTTTCAGGTAACTTCAACATGTTTCTTCAATTCTTATTACTGAAAGCATATATTTATTTGACTCTCGCTACCAACAGAGAAGAAACAAAGAGACTTATGTTTGTTAGCTGCCATTTCAACGAAACCGGTCAAAGGAAAACATTTATCTTTGTTAATTCACTGCCTTCAGAAACATGGAATAAATGTTCATTATTTTGGGGTAAACTGTTCATAGTAGACAGTGTCAATCACAATAAAGTCGTAGAAGTACTAGAAACTGCACTTTGTGTACATGATACTTTGTGAAGACACAATTTATAGAATAATTGTATCTTTTTACATGACTGTGTCCCTTTCTTGCCAAACTAATTGAATTTATGTTAGTTAATGCAAAACAGGAAGGGAAAAAGGGAAAAAAAGCCTCGAGTTGTTTCTTTCCTATTACCAGAGACCAGCAAGCATCAGCAGAAGGAACGAACCAGGCAATAAAAAAGCAACTTGCAGTGCTGGCAACTGGGACACAGAACATCTCAGCAACTAATATTTTATAAGTGAAGTTCAACCTAATGAGGCACTTTATTCCGAATACAGAAAAGTAATACTATCAAGAATGCATTACTTTTGAGAGAGAGAGAGAGACAACCCATAGAAAATCAATTGAATTACAACTTAGAGTAATGCAACGGCTCAAATCCCATATCAGAAAATATAATAAAATTAATGCTAACACACTCGAAAGATATTCTGGATAATTAGGAGTTAATCTTCTAGGGAACAATAGCCGTTAGAAGACATATGGTGTTTCAACCAGAAAAGAGTACATCAAGATTCTTGTACACAACCTAGACTTCTAACTAAGAGCAAAGGAATCTATTTTTCAACTGATCCTTAATGTTCATTTTAATAATACCCACATTATTTTCCTTCGATTATTTCTTGTCTTGTCACACAAAAATACTAAAATGCAAAGTTGTTACATGGCACCTAGCCCAAGTTCTTATATACCACTTAAATAGTTCTCATTAGGAGGTATTATCCGTTGCCCCACACCACATCCGAATAATTATTTCTTAATAAAAAAAGGCCAGATACATATCATCTTTGCGCCCATTCATGACCTAATCTAAGAGCCTAGAATCATCTGAGTGGATAGCTCCACACTAGCATCTCTGCCCCAACCAAGACAACCCAGAGCATACTACTACCTTCGGAAACATGGAAATTGGACACTAGCTAAAGCTAACTAATATCCTCATAAACCCCTCACAAAGCTCCTACCTATGTGAGATGGGGTGTTGGGAGTAGACAAGAATAAAGAGAACTTTAGATTAGGCAAATTCACTTCAAATGTGAGGAAGGTTGGGAGGAAGAGAGCATACACAATACATCTTAAAAACTAAGCAGCAGTAATCCTTTTTTAAGCTGGTTGGGCTATCTGTTGTATTACAGAAAACAGTTCACTTTGTTTAACTCGAGCTACTCTGCATAGAATACTCATGGACAGCACCAAACTGAATAAAAAGAAAGTATCTGACTGAAACAACTCACCTTGAGCTGGATCAGAAGGCCCAGGTATGTCAATCCAATCGTAGGATTTTACATGTAATGAACCATATACCAGCTTACTGAACACTGTCATCCCAGGATGATTGTGAAGAGGAATGATAGAGGAAGGTGGCATGCAAAATATTCCCATCTGCAGGAATTTTTTTTCTCAATTACGCGATTGTAAAGTTTCAAAAACAATTAAACGTAAACCCCCAGCATAAGCAAAATCATTGTTGACTGCAAGCAAAATTAAAAAAAAAAATGTAAAATAGATAACAAAATAAAACATTGACGAACCAATGATAAGACACTTACAGAGAAGCTGTCACATTCATGCAGGTGCAGGTATTTGATTGGCGGCAGTGATCGAAGGCCCCCATTGCGCTCGTTAAACGAACCTTTCCACCCACGAACGAGTTGTGCTTCTTGCTCAAGACCTACATCAGAAGGCTTGATTTTGTCTGAGACCAAAAGAAAATATAATGTTAAAGGACAATATTGCTAGCAAATCAGGGACTGAATACAGAAATCAGAATCAGAATATCGGACTTGGACAATCACAAACATAACAGACAACAACACAATAGGCGCAAAATGATAAAGCATTATGTATTGACAATGTGGCCTTCAACTAAATATTCCATGATAAATGAAGGGAAAAAATTTAGATAGAGA
This sequence comes from Forsythia suspensa, assembly GCA_023638005.1. Lineage (NCBI taxonomy): Eukaryota > Viridiplantae > Streptophyta > Magnoliopsida > Lamiales > Oleaceae > Forsythia > Forsythia suspensa. The sequence goes on from CM042663.1 coordinate 1,853,751, forward strand.
CTTCTGCTAAAAAGTAAAATTAGAAGGTCACAATATGCATGAATAGCAGCAGCCGTAAAATTACGTCACATTATGCATGAATAGCAGCAGCCAGCAAGAAGTACAACCGGAATTTTCTTTCCGTGGAATCACTGCATAAAACTAATAGTATTGAACCATGATATGGACTTCCAACGTTGCCTTAACATGTTTTCTGTTAGGATGATAATCAGAGATTCTGTACAAATAGTCCAAGATCTCAAATGCGATTATGTATCTGAGTTCAGCATCAGTCAAAGTTTTTTCATAAAACTACAACGAAACACTACATTCCACGAATACTCATGATTCAACGGAAATCCATAAAGAAAAATATGATCATATAAATTTTGTTTCTTGTTTCTATATATATAAAAAGAAAGAATTACACACACACACACACATTAATTCCTTTTCCTATGCTTTTGTACTTTGTTCTAAATAATGTAACTACATTTTTATTAGAGCACTTGTGTATTTCTGAAAAAATTAGAGTGGTCAGAACAGATATTAACTGTATTATCTCCATCACATAATTTATTGAGAAACTTCTAATAGATCCACCAGAATAGCATCCCTAGTGGCAAGGTTGTGAGATTAAGTTATTTTGACAAAATACTGATCTCTACCCTAGATCAGCTTCCCAGCACACTCTCCTACCGGGACTAAATATGTACCAATCATAGAATATCTTGTACTTCAGCATGAATATCTTGGAATCCAGAGGTTTTCTGCTACCAAAGCTTACTCAATCATTTTAAAGTATCTTTAATAAAGAAGAGAATGTAATCTCATTCATATTGAAGTATCTTTGATAAAGGAGGGAAGGTAACCCATTACATGGATGAGAGCACTAGGGGGTGAAAGTGATGAATTTTCTTTAACCAATTTACACAGAGAATTGGAAAGAAGATCTAACAAATAAAAAATAATATTCCTTAATCCTTTCCAAAAACAATGTATTCCCTTCTTTCTTTAGTGCCTTTTTTGGTCTTCTCTAACAGAAAATTAAACCCAATACATAAAGGAAATCAATAGAAAATAAAATTATAGCCATGAAAACAATACCTCTTATCCATTCCAATTTGCTGGGTATCAAGAGAAAAAATAGTTCAAATTCATGGAAATTGTTGAAATTTCTCTGTTACTGAGTTAGCCCGTATACAGAAGTATATAAACATAGCTCTGCAGTTTATAGACAATTTTTAACTAGTAAATCAATGTAAAAGGTAAATCAGCTTTCCCCTTATCATATTCACAAGCATACAAATATGCCATATATGTCACCTGAATATGTCCTCGAAAGCAATATTTATCCATGTCATGCCAAACAGATTGTGCGCAATGCATACTATTTGTTCCAATGTACTTCATGTACACACATCATACTTATCCACAGCCTATCAAGTTGGTGTCCCCCCATGTTATATGCACAAGCATACAAATGTGCCAAATATGTCGCCTGAATACATCCTCCTCGAAAGCAAAATTTTATACATGTCGTGCCGAACAGATTGTACACAATACGTACTATTTGTTCCAATGTCCATACATACACATCATACTTATCTACAGCCTATCAAGCTGGAGGTCTCTTAAACCACTTTTACTGCCATTCCTTCTAAAATTGTTACCATCCCTGGAAGCATGCAACTTGCTAATTCTAAAACCAACTGAACTCGAACATCCAAGGCTGGCAACCATTCACTTGTTGAATCTCTACATATTTCAAAACGGCGTAATCCTAAAGTGGGGCTCTTTGCAATGTTTTTTAGTTCTTCAACAAGGCATGAAGCCATCTGCCTTTCCTTGTTATTAGACAACCATGATGAGAAATGAAGATAGTGTGCACAATTTGAGATGTCACAAAAGATTTAACAGCACATAACATAAAAAGTAACGAGTGGGTGAAAGCTAATGACAAAAATGAAGTTCAATCTTGTCAAGGGATGGCCCAATCTTGAGAACTCATAACCCTGAAGATGACACAGTATAGTCTGAACTCAATGTACTGTTCCAACTTCCTATAAGCTATTATTCTTAACCAAAAAAGAAATCAAACATAAAAAGAAGTAGCTAGCCACACCATAAAACATTACTTGTAACTTTCCTCGACCATATTGACAAATATTTTTCCGTGCAAACACATTGTGTCCAACATCAAGTCGACATAAAGAAACAAATATTGTACTTCACTAGATAATGAACAAAATTTGAAAAAAATGAAATCAATAATCTGGAATAGATAGCAAGTCACGGCTGAGAATAACGCTAATAAAGCCATCGAGGAATAGAAAAATGTCTCAAGTATGCAGGTTGCCTAATATGCACATATGACAAGACAAATAAGTTTGAAACCGAAACACTATATCAGGGTTGGGCAAATTGGATAGTGGAAGAATTTAAATAAAATCCGTGGTTTCCTCTATTGTAACAAAACAAAATCAAGTATTTTTAGTTCTGGGAAGAATATAACAGGGGCGTCGACATGAGCACGGAAATTTTTTATGGAAGCTCACTTAGAACTGACACGGGTATCATGATGCCTTCTCTATCCAATGGAGAAGGGGTCATAATTCCCCGCATATGATCAGCTCAATCAAGTCTTACATACAAGAATAACCATTATTTAACCTTTCCAAAATCCTTGACAACTACTATCTCTAACCGGAACCACACAAAGATCCAACCATAAGCAACTTTACTAACAGTGTCTTCTCTAGTGCCTACTATATCCTGCCATGATCCATACTATCTCATATTGCATCAATTGAACGTGCCTTAATTCCCAAATAATTTCATAATAGTGGATAAATATATTGGACAATATGCTACTTTCAAGCTGTATTTTTCATTTATGGTTTTCCCTTTCAATTAATATTTATTCAACTACTATAATAATGAAAGCCAGGAATGATCTGAACACATTTCCCACTGGTCTTCTTTCATTATCATTCTCCCCCAAAAAACTAACGGGGAGAAAACGTCCAAATTTTCGGTGCATTTTGGATGTAAAATTGCTGTGGTGCAATGCATAGTGGTGAATAATGTTGATTACATCTAATAGTACAATTATTGGTCAAAATATACAATTGAGTAAACCAAACACAGTTATAGTGACAGTTCCCCTGAAAAAATCATCAATGGACTTCAATTTTCACCAACACTCTAGACCATTTCTTAAGCTGTTTGATGTGCAGTGAAAACTACTACTCATCCAATCAGAATCCCAACTAGCAATGACCATTGCTACAATGACCTAAAATGCAAGGAAACATGAAATCAAGAGGTTCATAAGTTAATTTGAAAAACGAACACCAACCTCTTTGTTTATAAACTGATAGGATCCACGAAGTAGTCAAACTCTAGTGCTTGTAAAGTCTAGCCCAAGATAAAAGCTACTGGCATATCCAAAGCTTTACATTGAAAATATCTAAAGCAGAACAATAATGTAGAAGACTTAAGCTATCGACCATTGTCATATCACCATGACCGTGCACATGGTATCTATAGTGTTCTGGGGACACACGCTTCAATTTTACAAGAGCAGAACTCATCTGTCGGCAATGGAATCATCACCTGCCACATTGTCTCCCTTTCACCATGGTTATATTAGGTTTTACATCAACATAATTATTACATTGCCTTAACATAGATGAGAGGAAATCTAATCAGCCAATACTAAAAGTAGCATACGTAAGTACACGAAGAAATAAGGGGAAATTCAAATTAATACTGAATATGCATATTTCATGTAATCTAAACTACCGGGTGCTTGATATATTCAGGAAGAATGAAATATATTTCCATAATAGATAAAAAAGAATCAACACAGCAGCTTTAGTAAATAACATAAAAAGTTACAAGTTACTCTCATTTGCCAAACACAACCCAGTTATATTTCCATATACGAATCAACTGAAACTGGCAAGTGGAAAATGCATAACCAACTCATATAATACTTATTCAGATAGATAGCTAATGAAATAAGTTTATTCAGCAGAAAAACATCATCTGGTTTAATACGACAAACCAAGTAACAAATTAAGAGGTTTAACAAATAATCATCATTAAATGCATAAAAGACAAGTCTCATTTTTAATTGTGATTGAAAATGTGAATTGCAAAACAAATGAAAAGACAAATATTTCTTCTCTTTTTACCTAATAGATTGCGAACTTTTTCGAGAGCCTCTTCTGACACAGGTCCATTCGGAGAAAGCGACGCTTTACACGTGTTATAAAGCTTCTGTACAGCTGGCATTGTTATAGCAAACCCAACCGACAAACCCCTGAGAAACCGTTACCGCAACTGCTATGATCCCAATTTGTAGGGTCCTCTAATCAAAGAAGACCCTCAATCTTAATAGCGTCAAAACTCACACAACAATTCAAATAATCACGGTTGGGGCACTAACTGAACTATAAATTTGCAAACTGAACCAACAATTATGCATTCATATGGGAACTTCCATTCATCCTTTTCTTCCACCAGCAACACCTGTTAAAGAGTTCAAAATTGATTAAATAAGAAATACTGAAAATTGGATTATTCTATCGGCCGCCTGACTGATGTAGTATCACAAAAACACTAAGAAAAATGTATAATTTGAAGAAACTAAAAAATGAATCGATCAATGAAAAAAAAATTGTGAACTTCATAAATTCAGTACAACAAAAAAGAGGGGGAGGGGTCTTAATTATTATGAACAATTAATTCAGATTTATAACTACACCTCCGTGACCTGAATTGAAAGGAAATTGAAAGAAAAAAAATCGAAACTTGAGCTGGAATATAAAAAATAAAATAAAAAACAATTCACATGCACACACAAACAGGTGTATGTATAGAGAAGAAGTGGAGAGAATTCTACCTTTCGAGTAGGTAATCACTTGGGGATTTAGGGTTTGAGAAATTTACGAAGATCAATCGCGTTGTATGTATATATTAAGGTTTGGAGAGTTTGGGGGCTCCGGCGAAGCATAATCTGACAATGTTGACCGCATAATATATTGGCCCTTGTCGAGCAATATATAGTTACCAAATGCCATTTTTCTTTTTCCCTTTTTTTGGAAGTTAATTAAACAGTGAAATTGAAAATTGACTATTTTTTTTTTCCAGAATAGAAAAAATGAAAAATGACTATATTGTTTAGATCTTCTTAATTTCTTAGTCTCATTATTCCTAGTTTACCGCTTTCTTGCATAGGGATCGATCGTACGTTATATTATGATGATGAATTGAAGCGGTGAACATATTTTGGAGATGATTGTAGATAGAGATGGATTGAGAGATGAGCAGATTTTAGAGATGAATTAAAGCACTCGGTAAATTTTAGAATAGATGATTTTTGTGAGGGAGAATTGAAGACATGACACACGATTGTTTAAGTCATTTTTCTTTCCGTAGTAGATAAAACTCTATACAGTCGTGAAGAATAAAAAGTTTAAGGTTTGTAATAATTTTTCAACCGAAATAATTAAAACAAAAGGAGACTAAAATAGTAAATAATGTTAGTTAGGACAAAACTTAGGAAACTAGACAATGATTAATTTTATGTATGGTCGAGTTGTATATTCAATTGTCCAATATAACTAAGACAAAACTTAACAAAGTAGATATGCGTGTCCAACTAGTTAAACTATCAAATATGACTCGACAAAACTTAAGAAACTAGACAAGTGATTAATTTGTATGGTCGAGTTGTATGTTCAATTGTCAAATATAACTAAGACAAAACTTAACAAAGTAAATATGCTAGTCCAAATAGTTAAACTATAATTGAGTTATAAGTCGAGCTGATTGCACTGTTAAATATGACAAAGTGGGTGTATTGGACCAACTATATCAAGGGTATGTTTAAAAACAATTAAAATTTTACTAAAAAATTGAAGTCAAAGTCAACAATTAATTTTAACCATACATTTCATGGATCCACAATTTTTTACAATTTTTCAATCACACATTTCTTCAACTTTTATAACAAAAATTTAATTTTAATCAAAATCAAACACAACTCAAATAGTCAAGTTGAACGTGTCTGTAAAAAAATAGTAGAAACAAAATGAAGTTGGCAATTACTCGATTTGATCGTCATATAGGACTAATTTTTTTTTTAAAAAAAATTCTATTTTTTTCAGGCTTTATTATTAATTTAACTTCTAGGCTTGTTCACCCCTTCTGTTTTGTTTTGTTATAGACATTAGGACTCAATCTTAAGTTACACTTATTAATCAATTGATATTTGGATTGAAACTAAATGAATAGGTTTTTAAGATTATTGTCAAAATTTGCACAAAGCAAAGAAAAAGATTTGGACATCAATATCGATTTGTTTGTCATCGTCCTCCCACTCTTACCATACACATAATCTCAAGACATAAACTAATATATGCAAAATGATATTATTTTACTTTTCTTGTTTGTCGATAATTTATATTGAACTTTACAAAGCGATATTATTTTTAAAAAAAATTATTGATGAAAATAGTCATCTACTATAAACTTTATTGACAATTTTCAGTTGTCAAAAATTTATCGTTGATATCAATCCATAATAATGAAATATGGAGTCATCCATGGATTCTATAGACAAAACTAATTTTTTTATTAGTTCAAATAAAATCAATCTCAAATATAAACACAAATAAATTCACGAGTCTAGTTTGTTTAATTCAATTTTTCATAATGTTCATTATTAGAAATGATATTAATAAGGGTTAATTTTACTTTTGTTACTAAACTTTCATTGAAATCTCAACCATCCAATTTTAATTTGTCGCAATCAAATTATTGAACTTCAATATACTTTCAACATCACAATCCTCTATTAGCCTCGCTTCTAGGTAAATATGCCACCAACTGATTGCAAAAAACTTGAAATTGGGGTTGAATAGGTCAATGAGTATGTTCCATCAATTCTTATGCACGAATATTTTAAAACTTTAATAAGGGTTAATTTTACTTTTTCACTAAACTTTCATTGAAATCGCAACCACTCAACTTTAATTTGTTGCAATCAGATCAACATCACAACCCTATGTTAGCCCTCGCTTCTAGGTAAATATGCCACCAATCATGTTGTGATTGCAAAAAACTTGAAATTGATGATGAATAGAGCTCTGAATATACTTCTGTCAATTAAATTTCCATAGCTTTTTATGTACAATTATTTTCATTTGTAGTGGGGGTATTATGAAAATTTAGAAGAATAAAAGGTATAGACTAGCATCTAACTATAAATAGAGAGAATAGATTCCATTTTAGTCACGCAAAAATAGGGTATCCATGAGGAAAGAGGATGGCAATGCCGCAGGCCGGTCTAGGGTGTGTCGGCATTTCCTCCCAGTTTAAGTTTTTTTTTTAATAGAAAAAAAAAAAAAAAAAAGAAATAGGAATTTTTTATGTATATGTAGGAAATAAAACAAAAAAATACAAGATTGGGATTGTGATATAGTGGTTAAGAGTTAAAATTTCATAAGTTGAACCCATGTTTGATTCTTATTTCATCGATGCAAACTAGACCAAAATCGACAAAAGAACCTCCTTTTAATTACATCATTGAATGAGGAACAAACGACCATCAAAAAAAATGAACCATCTATGTCCAGAATAAAAATCAAAGAACAGAGAGGCATAGAGCGAAATGCCAACAAATAGGGGGAAAAAAGGTGAACAATGGTAGGACGGACCACAACCAAAGAATTAAACTGGAATGCATTTCATTGTAGCTGTCACAAAATATATATAAGCTCACAGCAAGCTTAATCATCCATTATCAGAATTGCCGTGAGACTAAAACCTTAGAATTGTTGATTTTGACTAAATACCGATATTGCAAAACAATATGCTCAAATAAACTTGTTTGGAAATAGCAGAGCGAATAAAAACTCAACAAAGTATGGAACATTCACTTTCATTTAGCACCATAATCACAAAAAAGAAATAAAAACATCTTTATTAAAGGAAATCGTGATTCGAATCTGAAAATTACACCATATTATCTTTTCTTTGGAGTAAAAATCAATCAACCAAATTAGGAAATGGAACTATATGTGCAAACTGTCATAAACTCTAGCAATACCGCAACTGACATCGATGATTTTCCAAAAAAATTAAAGAGGCGGGGCGAGGTTGTCCCAGACCCACCCTGGATCCTTCGCAGGGTAGATATTTCTACCTCGGACCTTGTCTCTATTACCCGAATAGTCGGGGCGGGGCATCCCGGTGTGGGGCGAATCCGAGTTGACGATTTTTTTTTTTTGGCCATCCTTAAGCCTCTTCAAAGCTTAGCACCTTTCTATAATTCATTTCTATTTCATTCAGCACAAAATATATAAATAGAATACAATTTATATTCTTCAATTGTTATTTTAATTATACAAAAATTAGGATTCTATCAACACGACATGATTAGATGACATATTTATTTGAAAATATAACACACATCATATTGCCTAAGATTATGAAATTAAATTTAATAACAAAGTAACTAAGATTGAAATAAATTAAAGTTTATTAATTTGAGACAAATTAAAATTAGAGTGACTCAATTGAGATTTCACTTAAAGTTCAATGACTCTTTAATAATGTAAGTTTCAGTTTGATTATTTTATATATATAATATATTACTTAATAATCCTAGTATTGCACATGATTCTTCCACATCCTAATATTTTAGTACAGTGCACAAGGGCCGTAAAATATGATGGACCAAGTTCATTGAATTTTGAAAAATGTATCCTTAAATCATGATTATTTATTTATTTAATTTAATATTTAATAATTTTAAATCACGATCTCAAATCGTAAAACAGTAGATTCCTTAAATTCCCTAACACAATTATAAATAAATAAAATATAAACAATACGATTTATGAAATCTCACCAACCTTTTTCCTCCTTTCACAAACATGAATAAGTAAATAAATAAATATTTTCTGACAAACTATATATAAATAAATAATGTTAGATTTGTCAAAACTTATAATTATTTAATTAGTCACATATTCTCTTTTTTGACAGATAGGATTATGCATAGATGATGAAATTGCTTAGCATTTTCAATGCATTCTGTCTATAGCAAGTAAAATATAATGGACTTTCAGTCTATTTGATACTACATCTATTGAATAGACGGTTAAATTAAAAATTTATCTCGAATGAATTTCGTCTAAAACTAATATTAACACTTATGTGACATTAATTTTTTTTTTTAAATTCTCAAGTCATCAATTTTTATTTCTTTCATTCGATTTTTTTTTTAATAAAATATTGAATTACTTAAATCAGAAGTTCTATTTTTTAGATATGATTTCACACCGAAACATCAACTGTAGACAGTAATTCTTATCAACATGCACTATAGATAATTTTTTATAATTACGTCCATCTAAGTTTATGTGACACGTCTAAAAAACAATAAACGAAATGTATTGGAGATGCTCTTATAATTAGCTTTCCACTTGGACAAAATCTATTATTTTTTTCAAAGTTTTTTAATATAATTTTTTTTTTTCATGAGCCTTGTGTTGCCGACTAGATTTTTTATAGCCAATTTTTCAAAAAACCCTCTTGCAATTATTAAAATGAAATTTGTTTATTTAAGAATTCTTGTTTATCTATATTTTATATGACATATATAAAAGCACAAGATTGGAGAAATATTTTTGAATGATAATATATTTATTAGTATATATGATTACTAATTCTTGAATTAATATTATATTAATTAAGGTGGCAATATTGACAATTTTTAAATTCACTAAACGTCTCTAACCTTTGTTTATTATTGTACTTACGTTCTTGATTTTTTTCGTCGCATTATTATCTTTAATATTCTACTCATTAGCACATGTTGTCGTGAAGACGATTTTCATCAAAAAAATTCGTTTCGAGGACACTATAAGAATTTTCACTTTTAACAATACAATATTTTGTCGTAGAAAGTTATATTTTAGGTTGTTTCGTCTAAAAAAAGTTTTCAAGAGACTTTATAAAATCAACATTTTTGTTGTTAAAAGTAAAATATTTGGACAAGAACAATCATAAATGAAAATTGATGATAAGAATGTTACAAAATAAAAATAAGAACGTAAGTGCGATAATAAACAAAAATTGAACATCTTTACTAGAATTAAAAAATCATGCAACTAAAAAAAGTGTGATGATTATATAACCACACTTTTAATTATTATTTAAAGATTTGTACTATAGAAATTAAAATAGTGGAATATAAATAGTTTTGTAGCATGTGTTAAATGCACTCCATATGTATATAGTTGCTTGAGGGGACAATGAAGAAACACATTTTTGACATTCAATTTTTTTTTTCAATTTGAGCTTACTCCTATAGAAAGGATTAGGTCTAATATCTGGACTTAAAGTTTGAACAAAATTTAAACTTAAAATTTGAGTGAATACTTTGACAACTAAGCGAGCTTTAAAATAATTGTCCTCTTTGTATTTAATGCGATAAATCCATTTTGAGCTAAACGATATTAGTTTTGGATGGACGAGGAACAAGTGCCCAAGTGCGGTTGTTATAAAACATGTGAGTCTCGTGCCTCGTCTGTCACAACCCACATAAACTCGTATTGTTGTGCCTATCGTCGAGGCCATGTGTTCCGCTAGCAAATGCGGACTTGTGTCATTCTTCTCTTTGTAGTAGTTTTTCCACATTAACGTCATGAGATGTCTGTTGCGGTTTCAATAGTATTGTAGGAACGTAACTGTATTTTGATACCACTTGTACAAGAAAAAGAAAGAATTGTATAGCACGCCCTTCCCTCCACCATTTCCCATGGTTCACCCTGCGTAGTTTAGGTGGTCGCATTTCTCCAAATACTCAACTGTCGTCGTCTCTACCTTGTGATTGTTAATCTTTTAGTCATGGACATGCTGCCTACTAATAAAGGGAAAAGCAGCACAGGGACATATATCAAAAAAGTCTTATACACTCTAGCAAAGATATCCAAAATTATACAAGATAAAATTTGTATTATATTTACACCATTACATAAATCTATTACCTTGTAATGTGTTAAATTTCGATCTGTGCGCTCAAATTCTCAACTACATAGAATACGAGAGACGAAGATGTTAAGAAGTTCTTTTCATTATAAGTAATGATTACTTGAACGTTCGATTATGAAAAAACCCCAACACCAACCAAAGTGAAGGAACATAGAATCTAGAGTGATGGAAACCAGATGGCAATACTAATTACAAAGAGAATTTAGCTTAAAGATTACACATAATAATTGAGTCATGACAACTTCAAAATTCAGGCACAGGCTGATCCTCATCTGATGGTGGAGCCAGAATCCATTCTCCATTTTCATCAAGAACCAACCCTTTATTCTTCTCAATCCACCATGAACCTGGAATCAAATACTCATCCTTTAAAATTGCACTGGACTTATTCACCAAGGCCAAACTCCTTTTCACTTTCAGTTCAAAATCCTCATGTTTTCCATTCCAACCAGCCACCACATGCAGCATAGCCTGTAAATTATGCCAGTCACTGGGATTCTTGGAGTCCTTCAAACTTGGAGATTTTCTATGGTCAATCTTCAGTTCAATACCAGTTTTTGAATATCCCAGTAATGGGCTAGGATAAAGGGGAATAAGATCAATCTTGTCCTTGATATGCAACACATTCAGATTTGGAAAATGGTTCAATCTTTCATTGAAAGCCTTGTTTCCAACCTGTGGGCTACCAAAAACAATAGCAGAAACTGGGATATCAGTTACCCCGTTTTCGACGATATCAAATGCTGATAAAATTGCTAGACTTGAACCAAGACTATGCCCTGTTAATGTTATGCTAAGATTTTCATCTTTATACTGGTCTCTCAGTGCATTAATCTTTGCCAAAAGCTGTTTTCTTGCACTCAATTTTGTGAAAGATGAATTGGGATCATTAGAAACATAAATTGTAAGCCATCCCTTCATCACTTTTGGCACATTCTCATCTTCATCACTGCTGCTGCTGTCATCTGGGTTCATTTTTTTCCACGCTTTAGGGCGCAACAATTGCTCGGCAGACTCCTGCCTGGCTCCCAACACATTAAGCCATTCATAATTCCGGGAGGTGCCCCGCCACACGATGTAAACTTCCCGGCGGCCTAAGGCGCGGCTGACTTCATCTGTGGTCACAGCAATGTAGCCTATCCAATTGGATTCACGATCCCAGGCTTCTCTTGACAGGGAATGCAAAAAGAGAGCTTCAGCGATGTCAACTTTGGCAGTGGCGTAGAGGAAACAGTAGACTTGGTAATCAGATGCCGATTCCAGCATGACTTTGTGGAAGAAAGAGTTCTTGCCATATCTGCTGCTGCCTGCATACTTGGAGTTCTGGTCATTGTTGAAGGCATCGTAGGTGGCTTGACAGAAATCGCCGCAGCGGAGGATGAGGCGGCGGAGGCTAAGGTTTAGGGGCTGGAGTAGGCCTTCCCAATTGTTGCTGCCTAGAAGCTCCGGCCATGTTGGCTCTGATTGAGCTGAGTCCACCATGGTTTTTGTGGATAAGAAATTGGGATGAAGTGATGAAGTGTTAAGATCATTTTTGTTTTGTAAGACGGGGATCCGAGGCAACTCATGGTTGTGGTTGGGAGTGTCCAATGATGTTGTCAAATGATGTGGCAACTTGCAATTTGAAAATGCCAAGTCAACAATGTAAGGAGTTGACGTATACATTCACATTAAAAATTAAATCTGTAATTCCTATAAGTCGAATTATCATTATACTTAGATAGAATTTGTAATAGAAATTTACATTGATGAATACCGTGAAATCTAATTATCTGATTAGCTGGAGGTAGGATCTTCAAAACCACAGCTATCCAATTGTCTAATCTCTAATGGTAGCAGCACCATATGCTAAAATTTGTCCATTTTTAATACATTTACCTCGCTGAACCTGGGGTTTTTTATGCATATAAGTATTTTTGTTGGAAATCCCGAAGAACCGCCTCCTGCTTGGCTTACCGGATGGAGGGCCAACAGGAGCTCTGCTCTAGCTGGCTTTGAAGACTCTTCCTTTCCATTTGAAAGAAGTCTTCTTGCGTTAAAGATAGCAGCTCTTCCATTTTTGAGGTTTCTTTCCATTTCTTAGTAAGAATTGGTGATTTTCTTGATTGGGTTGATGGCAAGAGATATATGGGGGTGTATATAGGAATTCAAAGAAAATAAAAAAGTCATAAAGTTAGACAAAAGGGTTTAAATTTTGATTCAATTAGTTTCAATTATTTATCCATACAGCAAGAACATATGTGGACTTCCACGATCATGAACGGATGAAAGCGAAACTTTTGGTAGTAGTTGTATTGGGTTGTCTTTTGTTAGTGCTAGCAAGTAATGAAGACCAACTTGATTTAATCTATTGTAGCCTTTGTATTTATAGGCGGTGCTAATCTTAACCATAGTTCTAGTCCAACTAAAAGCCAACAACAAACGGGCTCAATTTATTAATCTAATTAATTAATATAGTCCAATAAGTAATTAAGTCTGACCCAACTAATTGGATCTTGGACATTAATTTTTACAATCTCCCACTTGGACAATGTCCAACTCCAGATGCTCAATTCTCGCCTTATGTGTGTGACTCATTAGGTTCCCATTCACGATGGCAAACACAATGATATTCTCATCGATTCACCTAGATCAATCAATTCACATTGCCGTCCAAGATTGACATCTAGTAATGTGTCAAGGAAATCCATGTGAAGGAAAATGTTATGTAGTATGACAGAACTAATATATCTGCGATTACCGTAGAAATATAATCCATTCATTAATATAACATAATTGGTTAAGAGATATAGATCAGTATCAATCTCGTTTCAACCAATTATATTATTCACATAAACTCTTCGTTGATATAATTTAGTTATGATTGAAACATTTTCAACTCATAACTCTACCCCGATTGAGAAAATTTATATCAACTTAAGTGGGCAAAAATCAGGTTATAATCTCCTATTTTCAAGGAGTGACAAATCCTCATATTGGACATTCACAACCTTTATATGATTCTCGCTATACTCGTACGACGTCTTCTTGGTGACTCATAATCTTCGAATCCCATCAAATGCTCGCCAAAGTATAGCGGTCATCACATAAGATTCTATGATATATCCTCAAGTCAAAGGACCAAATCTACTACGACACATTAGAGATTTATCACTGACGCTTGGATAGTTATCCATATAGAATCTCTAGGCGGGTCATCTAATGTCATGTTCTCATAACAATGTATTCATGTGTTCATTCAGATGTCTCTCTACATCTTAACTCGTGATATCAGCTACTTTCTTCAAAAAAATACAACACATGCTAGTCTATCTATAATAATGATATTCGTATCTCATTATTATTATGACTAGGGATATTTCAAGAATAAGTTATTTATGACTTGTATCTCACAATCATAACACCTTGTGATTAACAAGTTATTATGAACTTTTCTTCGGACTCTATTATTTTAAATAATAAAATTTAAATAATAACAGATCTGTTATTATAATATAGACAAAATATTTAATTAATAAAATTGTTCATACATTCGAATATCTAACAAAGAGTATATCATAAAATGTCTCATACAAACTAGATCCAATCACTCGTGTATCTAATACCAATAGATTTAGCATGACTATCATGTTTGTGCCAGGACAACGGCTTTGTTAAAGGATCTGCTACATTATCGTCAATCAGGATTTGTTCTATCTTTATGTCATTTCTCAAGATTATCTCTCTGATGAGATAATATCGCCTCAATATATGTTTGGATCGTTGATGAGACCTGAGTTCCTTTGCTTGTGCGATGGCTCCATTGTTATCGCAATACAGAGATATTGGATCAACAATGTTAGGAACTACTCCAAGTTCTGAAATGAACTTCTTGATCCAAACCACTTTCTTTGATGCTTCTGAAGTAGTTATATATTCGGCTTTTGTAGTTGAATGAGCGGTTGTTTCTTGTTTAAAACTTTTCCAATTGACCGCACCACCATTTAAAATAAATACATATTCAGATTGAGATTTGCTATCGTCTTTATCAGACTGAAAATTGGCATCGGCATAACCTTGAACTCTAAGTTCATTTCCTCCATACATCTATAACATGTCTTTAGTCATTCTTAAGTACTTAAAGATGTTCTTAAATGCGATCCAATGTTTTTTGTCAGGGTTCGCTTGGAATCTTCTTGTGACACTCAAAGCATATGAAACATCCGATCGAGTACATAGCATGGCACACATGATCCTATTGTTGATGCATAAGGAATTATATCCATGCGATCTCTTTCAATTTGTGTCTTTGGACACATCTCTTTTGAGAGATAGATCACATGTCCGATGGGACAGAATCCTCTCTTGGACTATTCTATACTAAATCTTCTCAAGATTTTATCTATGTACATAAATTGAGATAGGCTAACAATTCTCTTAGATCTATTTCTATAGATATTTATACCGAGAATATACGCTGCCTCTCCCATGTCCTTCATGGAATTTTTTTTTGGATAACTACAATTTTAATGATTTTAGCATCGGGACATCGTTTCTTAATAATAGTATGTCATCCACATACAAAATTAGAAACACGACTTTACTTCCACTAATGTTTTTATACACACATGGTTCATCACTTCGATCTTCATTTTTAATAAAATCAAACATTTTGATTGTCTCATCAAAATAAAGATTTCAGCTCCGATAGGCTTGCATTAATCCATATATAGATTTTATGTAGTTTGCATACCTTGTTAGACTCTGTGGATTCAAAACCTTCGGGTTGTGTCATGTACACATCCTCACTAAGATTCTCGTTAAAGAATACATTTTTGACATCTATTTGCCATATCTCATAGTCATGATATGCTGCTATCGCAAGCAGAATTCGAATTGATTTAGACATGGCTACTGGTGAAAAAGTTTCATCAAAGTCAATTTCTTGTCTTTGCTTATAATCCTTCGCAACTAATCTTGCCTTGTAAGTATGAACATTATCATCCATGTCGACTTTTTTCTTGTAAACCCATTTACAGCCTATTGGTTTTACCCTTTCAGGCAGGTCAATCAATGTCCAAACCTTGTTTTCAAACATGGAGTTCATTTCAGATTCCATAGCTTCCTACCATCTATTTGAGTCAACATTTGACTTCGATTATGCATAAATAGTGGGTTCATCTTCCTCGATTAGCAATGAAACTAATTAGGAGATCGTATCTCCGATGAGGACGAATAACCCTGCTTGACTTACGGAGAGCTGCTATGTCTTCGGGGACTGACGGTTCTCCATTTCGAATATGTGGATCAAATGCAGGCTCAGCCATTGGCTCATCTATTTGGTCAATTTGATTTGTGGTTTCTTGAACCACTTCAAGATCTAATTTGCTCCCACTAGCCTCTCTTAGAATAAATTCTTTCTCTAAGAATACAGCATATTTTGATATGATGACATTCATCTTGATGGATTTTAGAAATAATATCAAATAGTTTCTTTTGGATACCTCACAAATAAACATTTATTGGATTTAGCTCATAACTTGTCCGATTCTACGCATTTCACAAAAGTGTCGTAGTCCCAAACTTTTATGTATGAAAGATTGTGTCTTTTTCTTTTTCTATAACTTGTATGGAGTTTTATTGATCGATTTAGATAGGATACGGTTTAGTGTGTAACATGCAGTGTTAAGTGCATATCTCCAAAACGATTTTAGATGAACTGTGCGACTTACCATTGATCCCATCATATCAAATAAGATGTGGTTTCTCCTTTCCGATACACCATTGTGTTGTGGTGTATACGGTGGAGTCCACTGCGAAAGAATCTCATTCTTTCTTAGATGGTCTAAAAAACTCATCCTTCAAATATATGTCACCTCGATCAGATCTAAGTGTCATAATATTTTCCCAGTTTACATTTTTTCTTCTTGCTTGAATTTCTCGAACTTTTCAAGGGTTTCGCGCTTGAATTTCATCAAGTAGATGAAACCATGTCTAGAATGGTCATCTGTAAAATGTGTAAGTAAGAAAAGCCACATCTAGCATCTATAGACATCTGTCCATATACATCAGTACGTACAAGACCCAAAATATCTGCAACTTTGACTCTCTTTCCAAAAGGGAATACATGTCATTTTGCCCAACGAGCATGATCCACACTTATCAAATGATTCATAATCATTTGAATCCAATTATCCATCCTTATGTAACTTGGTGATGCGTTTTCATTTATATGACTGAGTATGCAATACCAAAGATATGAGTTATTAGTTTTATCTTTTTTATGTCTACAGGTCTTTTTCTAATGCTATTTGTTTCCATATTGAAAACATGGATCATCATAATTGGATTTGTCTTTGTCTACTTAAACTGTTTTTCAGTATATTTGGATTTCTAGGATCTTTTCTGAAAGGTACTTTCAGATTTATTCTTAGTGCTCTTAGAGGAGTCAATGGCCAAAGTTTGCCCAATCCCTTGGGTTCAATAATTTTTCAGCATGTTTAGCAACTTGGATAGGTTACACTGAATTTTATTCATGTTGAAGTTCATAATGAACTGCGAAAAGCTATTAGTTAGGAACTGCATAACTAAGTCAACACTCAGCTCGTGGTCCATGGTAAAACCAACTAGTTTAATTTTTAAATAAAACCAATCATCTTCAATATATGAGCACTGACTGAAGATCTTTTTACCATCATATATTTGAATAACTTTTTGGATGTCTCATACCTTTCAGTCCGTGACTGTATATCATTTAACTCCTTGAAATGATATATATTGGTATATGCATCCATACCCTCGTGCTACTTTTCTAACTCAGGTGACATAGTGCAAGCATCACATGTTGCAATATTACTATTATCACTGCGTTTTTTGTAATTCTACATGTTCTTCGGTGTAGCCTCCTCAGTAAGAGCTTCCAGCATTGGCTGCTCAATGACATATCCAATTTTTCTTTCTCATGCTTAAGAACAATTCTTAGATTGCGATGTCAGTCCAGAAATTTGGTCCAGTGTGTTTGTTGGCATCCAATATGCCTATCAAACTCATATGGTTACTCATGATTCAACTATTAAATAATAAGATAGAACAATTAATTAAATGCAAAAAATTAATTTAACATAGACTTATATTAAATTAATTATACTCCCACTGTTTAAATTAAATTAATGATTCTCAAACATTAATCAATAGAACCGGTTAAATTTCCAGTGGGTTAGGATCCTTTTTATTTTATTAAAACATTGAGTGACTCAACAAATTATAATAAAATATTCAAATAGATACTTCTATCAATCACATTTCTATGTGACTCCTAGATCATCAAGTAGACAACTTAATGTCTCACACATCTTATGGTTTACTTGATTGTGTCCTAAAATTTTATTTCTTTGAATAACTCAACAAAAAATAAAATTCTAGTTAAATTCGACCTATTATTTAGAAATATCAAATGTTTCACAGTCAGGAACATATTCATGAGCGAGCAAACTTGAGTGACTTAAAAAACTGACATCGATAATGAACTCTAATTTTTCACTATAACAATAAAAGACACATTGTATTAACTATTTAATTCGAATTTAATAATTTGATAGAGAGAAATTTGTCTCATCACATTTATGTATATTAACGAATATCCAACATGGAATCAATCGTAACAATTATTGAATTTATCTATCTAGTCTTCCTGAGCCAAAAGAAAAACTAGTTAGTCAATTCCTAGGATATGTTGCATTCGATCATCGAATGCTAAATACAATTATTTTCATCTCCTGCTGCAATCCGTATCTTATATTAATTGCTTCATTTGTGTATCAACTGCAACTTGTATCTTGTACTAGTTGGCACGCATGCCCTGATAAATGGACATGCAAGCCCATAATAAATAAAAAATTCAAAAATTCAATTAAATAAATAATAGGTTCACAGTCCCATTTAATTAAATAATAGACTCGCAGGGTCAACCAACAATCAACAGAAATAATTGATTAGTCAACCAATCACATGGGTCGAGTCCATAATCATCTACTAAACCTTTATTTTAATATCTAATTTTAAAATTTATTAATTTCTAAATTTGCAGCTTTGACAATGTAAGTCTAAACATTTTAGAAATTTTATAACGGACTAGACGGAATTAAATAATTAATCAAAATAATCAATTAATTTTATTCAGAAAAGGGAATTTTTTTAAAAATACTTTATCTCCCAATTTTAAGTTATAACCTAAATTGAAGATAAATTTTGTATAGGGTCAAAATTATAATTTTATAAAGTAAAGTCAAAATTTAATCTAGTCTAAAATTCAAAATATGGATTAAAAAGAATTTTAGTCAATACCGAATATTTGACCGGTATTAAAAATTAAATAATTACAATTTTTCTAAAAAATTTAAAATTACATTTGAGACCCTATTTTTCTTTTAAAGTTTGATGATTTAATGTACAATTTCTAAAATACAAAAGTCAGCCACTCAGCCCTTAAAATTAAAAAACAGTGGGTCCTTCAATACAATTTCTAAAATTGCACAGAAGACCCCTTTTATTTTTAAAATAGTGGGCCTTCTCATTCTTCATGCAATTTTGTAAATTGCATGAAAGACTCTTTTCATTTCTTTTTAAATTAAGGGATTTCCATGTAATTTCTAAAATTGCAGAGAAGCACCCGTCCTTAAAAAAATTAAGACGATCGAGACCGAAGAAAGGAAAAAAAATCCTTGAGTTATCTCCAAATTGTCCGGTGGCACAGGCAAGGTTTGGGCGGTGGTCACGCAATGGCAGCCACCGCCTTTAGCAGACGAATAGTAGTGTGAACAGCTGCTGTTCGCATTGGCCGCGCGCCTCTGCTACCCTAGCAGCAGCGCGGGTGGGTTGGTGTTTTCTCCTCCGACGGCGGCGACTTCAAAAGCGCCGTCGTCGGTCACCAACATATCCCACAACCTTTTTCGACATCTTTTTGACCAGTTAGCTCCGTTCCAAATAAATCCAAACCAATTTCAGATTTTAATTTCAAAAATTCAAAATTTTATTTTATTGTCAAAACTCTAATCAATTTAATATATCAATTTAATTTCATCAAAGTAGTCTAACGAATTATAACAAGTAATAAGGTAGGCTATGATACTACTATAAAGAATTGACGGTAGAAATTAATTCTGTAATTTCTATAAGTCGAATTATCCTTGTACTTAGATAAAATTCGTAATAGAAGTTTACCTTGATGAATACCGTAGAATTTGATTAGCTGGAGGTACGATCTTTAAGACCACAACTGTTCAATTATCCAACCTCTAATAGTAATCCACACAGCAAGAAGAGATCTAAACTTTCACGATCAAAAACAGATGAAAGCGGAGCTTTTGGGAGTAATTGTATTGGGTTGTCTTTTGTTTGTGCTAGCAAGTAACAAAGTCCAACTTGATTTAATCTGTTGTGGCCTTGTATTTATAGGTGGTGCTAACTCTAACTCTAGTTCTAGTCCAACTAGAAGCCAACAACAAATGAGCTCAATTAATTAATTTAGTCCAATAAGTAATTAAGTCTGACCCAACTAATTGGACATTGGATATTAATTCTTACAAATATGAATAGATACATACAGAAAATGATATAGGAATGCCTCCTAACATAAAATGAAAAACTAACCGAAAATGAAAAATAGATGTCTAGGTTATTCACTTTTGCTTTGCGTATGGGTTGGTAACGGTCCGGTCTACTCGTCGTGTTGGCGGAACAATATGCTAGGTTGTTGTACTTTTGCTTTGTTTGTGTTTAGGTATAGCAACGGACCCTGCTCGACGAGCAGGCAGGCCAGATCGCCCACCAATGGTTCGACCTTATTATACACTGAGCACAACATCATGGACTGGGCCCATGGGCTTGCCCGTTGGCCTATTATTAATTTTGTTTTATTCATTATAAAATAATTTGAAAATTTGTTCGACAGGTCGATATAGTCTAGCTCGATCTATTGCGACCCCTATATGTCCCATGAGTGAGAAAATTACTTAATTTTTTATGTAACGCGTGAGTAAACCGTTCGTTCTGTGATAATGGCAGGAAAGCAAGTCTCCTCTATATTAGAACATGTTTGGCTTAGCTGAAATGCTACAAACTACCAAAAAACTTGCTTCTTGACAAAACAATTTTTTTAGTTAAATTTAGAATAAAAAGCGTCTTCTTTGTAAAAGAGGTAAACACAAACATGAAATTAATTGAAAGAGGAGAGGCGAACTTGTCATTTAGGTGAGGGTTAATTTAACCTATTCATACTCTCCACTCGAGAATTCATTCAACTCAAACTCGAGTATATTGTTCTTACATTAAGATCGATTTGACTCGAATTAATTTAACTTGCTCGGAGATTACTTCTTATTAATCTCATGATCAACCGTGTATGAAAAAGGAGAAAGTTATTTATTATAAAATTATTTACAATATTTTATACCATAGTAAAATCTTTTAAATGAAAAGTACTTTCTCCATCAACATTGCAAGAATGTCTTCTAGAAACAAGAGCCTCAAAGTTGGTACAATTTAATAACGTTACGGAAGAGTACCAAATGCCCATAACATGAGGGGTAAGATGATGTCTTAATTTGCCAAAAGTTATGTAGTATTCGTAGAGAGTTGAGGTTGAATTTCTCCAAAATGATTACTTCAAAAGTATTTTGAAGTGAGGAAAATCAATTATAGAAGAGTATCTAATTTTGTTTCTCTTACGTTCGAGATTGTCGAATTTGTGAATCTATTGACATAGTTATAATTTAAATCGATTCAACACAGAATAAGTCATTTCATTTACTTGTTTATTGTTCTACGAAAAATTTTAGATTGATCTTTATGTGGGGTGATTAATCAAACATTGGCACATGGATATTCCTTCATGCATGTACCCTCCGCCGCCTAAACCACCGGAATTGATATCTACCGGTGCTGAATTACCCTCGGCCTCCTCTAACTTCATCTCTACCGCCTTCGCCATCCAAAATTGATTCCAATAACCCAGTCAAAACAGCGGCAGTCCTAGGTGAAGCCCCTAGCGCCACTCACCGGTCCACCCACCTGCCGCGTACACAGCGGAGAAGCACCAATCGGAGCACCACCCCTGGGTGATCTCGGCTCTAACGTCGCCATAGGGGTGGCAATTGATGATGGTTTATCTGCACGCGGGTTGGCACCTCCTGCTGATTCCGCCATGCCAATAGCTCCTCACCATCTAGACGCAGGTCCAGTTCAGCCATGCTAGCAGCTTCCTTGTCCAACCTTGCTGCAACCCCCCCTTCAGCCAATGATGTTGCAGGTCCCAGTTCCAGTTATCGGGCCAAGGACACCTATTCCTAAGAATCATGCATTTCTGGCAGCATGCATGCAAGCGCCAGTACGTCTTTGTACCGCCACAAAAGAAGCACTTCTCACGCGCCCTCCGGTTGTTTTTTCCAGCCCAGTCCATTTGCCTAATTTTTCACCGCTATTGCTCCAAGCCCACACGTTTTTCCTCAAGAGGCTCAATCAACACTTAATATGGGCCGTAAGACTTATGCAGCTGCTGTCACTGATCGACAGACTATTACTTCAGCTGAACGGAGTTTGAGGAAGTCATTTGCTTCCGTCCTTCAGTCTTCTCCAGACTCTACTTGTCATCAGTTTGTGGCTAAGGAGCCATTTTTACATCGTGGTGAACCAACTTTAGTTATTACTTCAGACGAGGAAGCTTCTCTTGCTGAGCCATTCAAGTTCACACTTGTTGGCAAGTTTTCTCATCGCAAGCCCAAAATGGTGGAGGTACGCAATAGTTTTCAAAAATTTGGCTTTTGTGGTGAATTTAAACTTGGGCTTATTGATTACAAACACATATTGATTCACTTGACACACGAGGATGATTATAGTAGGTTGTTTTTAAAACCAATTTGGTTTATTGAGGGTTGCCCTATGCGTATACTTAAATGGACATGTGATTTTTATCCTGATACTGAAACTCCTATTGCCTCTGTATGGATATCATTTCCTTTATTGCCTGTTCATTTACGTGCAAAAGAATTTCTTTTTTCTTTATCTAAAATTGTTAGAGTGCCTTTGAGGATTGATGAGGCTACTGCTGATTTGTTGAGGCCTAGTGAAGCCAGGGTTTGTGTTGAGGTGAATCTGGAGCATAAGCTCCCAAATAGGATTTGGATTGATCGGGGTGAATCCCCTAGTTTTTGGCAGCCTATTGTATATGAGAGGTTGCCATATTTTTGTGCTAAGTGTCGTCATATGGGCCATATTATTGATCAGTGCAGGGTGGGTGCTCTACCAGTAGAATCTATTGTTACCTAGGCTACTAAGCCTTTTGTTGTCTCGAATCCTAAGCCTGCATTTGCACCAGCTTCTAAGCCTGTTGTTGTTCCGGCTAATAAGCATGTTGATGCTCTGGTGCCTATTGTTGATAGGGCTGGAGAGAGTAAAGGGAAGGAGGTTGTTGTTGAAGTTCATAGACAATGGGTCCCAGTTGCTGGTTCTTCTTCAGTTGTTTCTTTACCACCTCCAGTGGTTCATATGGATAACATCTTCCAGCCTACTCCTATTATTCCCACTATTGTGGCTTCAAAGCCCTTTCATGATGCTGGTTTTTCTGATCCACTATTAGATTACATGATGTCAGCCCCTCGAGAGTTTCCTATTTTGTCAAAACCAGTGCAGCTAGTTTTTGACATTGATTCACATGTCAGTCCACACCTCAGTAATAATCAAAATGTAGAGGCTTCGATTCCTTCTGATACTGTTAGTTCTATTCAGCTAGAGGTTCATCAGCAGGGACATTTTTGTAGGAATTCTTCTGATGACTTGGTTGGTTTAGATGAGAGGCAAGAGACCGATGGTTTTGTTGCAGTTCAGAGGAAGAAAAATCCAAAAGTTACTGATATCCCGCGCCCGATCAAACGGGCGACTCGTAGTGAGACAAGTGCTTCGTCACGTAGCCAGTCTTTTTGATGAGTGTTATCATCTGGAATGTGAGAGGTGTGTGATGTCAAATTTTAATTAACTCGCAAGTGTACGAATCTACTGGAATATAGATAAGTAAAAACGAGGTCGATCCCACAGAGACTGCTATGAGGAAGGTGTAATTTAATCCAAATTAACTGTTATTCTAGGCTAGTTGAGTCGAAAAGAGTTTTGTTGAAATTATTTAATTTAAAGACTAACTAATTATGCGAAAATAATGAGATTGAATAATCAAGAAGTGTAAAACACCAAGGTTTCGGAATCCACCATTGTCTAACTTAGCAATTATCCAATTATCAATTAATTCCCAAAACATACGACAACACGAAATCAATCTATTGTCGTCCCTAAAGATTTATCAATTAAGTCCAAAAAAAAAAATCAAATATAGGCTCCCCTTATGCTTCAAACATAAATTACTTAAGCATTTTTCAGTATCAAGATCAATTGAAAGAAAACAAAGAATCAAAGAATCTCTAAGCATTCTATGTATCCCAATTCAAATAAAAGATAACGAAAAATCAAAAGCAATTAATAAAACTTATTTAATCACCAAGCATGGATTAATTAAACCAATATCTAACTATAAAAATACATGATATTTAAGATGAAAGAAATTATATTTAAATAATCTAATTAAGAATAAGCCATGAACGTTAAAGCTCTTAAGAAGGAATTAACCGAATAATTAAATAATCACTTAATCAAAACAAGGTTTCATCGTCTACCTTGGCTAAAGAAAACTAGAAGAACATAATTAAACTAGAAAAACAATAATTGGTAAAACCCGGCATGGATTGAAGGAGAAGAAATCTTCGAAGAAGTCTTGATAGTCGAGGAGGTCTTGTTCTCTTGTTCTCTTCCGTCTTCTCTTGATTTGCTCCCCAAAAATCCAACCCTCGTTATGAGAATGTATCTCCTATATATAATACCCTAGTTGTGCCCCAAAATATCCCAAGAAAACCTAAAAAAATCGTCCAAAACGTTTCCTAGTGGAATTGGGACTCAAAAAAGGAAAGAAAATAAAAACAAAATCTGCGACCGAAAATGGCACAGGCGATCGCCCAGTTATTCCCGGCGATCGCTTGAGCAAAATGTTTGCTCACTTGCTCCCTTTCTCCAAGTCTTTGGGCGCTCGCCCGGCCTTCAAATCTAAGCGGTGCCCGACTTGTAATTGATGTTAATTTGCAATTCGGTCCTTTTGTTTCAACAGTCCCCACATTGGTCCTTCAACTTTGGGTCTTGGTCATTTCAGGTCCTCCAACTTTTATAACATCAAATTTGGTCCTTCAACTTTACATTATCTCCGGTTTGGTCCTCAACTTTGGGTTGAGTACAATTGAGTCCTTGAACTTATGAGATATCTTCTAAATCATTGCTCTTTTTGCCCAAACTTCTCCAATTGTTCACCAACAAGTCCAAAACGAAATAAAACAATAATAAACTAGATTAAGTAGAAAAGCAACTATTTGACGACATAAATGATTAATTAAAAGGCCAAAATAAGTGCATAAAATGCACTTATCAAACACCCCAAACTAAACATTTGTTCGTCCCTAACAAAACAAAACTAAAATATAAATTAAAACTACGCTAATGAATCATGGAAAATTAGTCAATGTTAAACTCCTTACCATATGCCTCAAGTTCAAAATAAAGCAACACTTATTAAAAGGATATTAAACAACAAAGACAAAAATTTTCACTTATCCGATGCTCGACTTGTGTGAGTGTGTGAATAGCCAAAATTAAACTTATACACGTATTAGACCATGACCAATATTGTGTTGTTGACATTTTAGCAATCCCGAACCCTTTGTAGTCATTTATTCCTTACACCTCTCGTAAGTTATCACACTTCTAAAGCTTTTCTCTCAAATCCCGGGTGTTCTAGCGAAGTTGGTTTCTATTGATCATCACAATGCTCTTTTTTTTTCAACAAAAGTGGTAAAATTTAGCACTTGTATTCGAGAATTAGGATGGTGAGAGGTTTCTAAATTCTCATCTTGATCTCTAAGGTTCTAATCTAGCAATCCTTCCCGAGCACTTCTACTGCTTTTATTTATTCAACTCATGTTATGATCTTACATCCCATGCAATACTTCTCTTTCACTAGCTTTACAGTGACCTCAGATAGCGAGCTTTGGGTCGATGACTCCCAAGTCGATGACCATAGGGCACCGTGTTTGAAAATACCCTAGCGACTTAATTGCTCGAGTCCCACAGTGCTAATAGAGGAGTGAAGATGTAAATTTATAAATGTCGCTCTCTTTTCTTTTTCTTGTTTTAGATACAGGACTCATGTAGCGAGCTTTGGGCCGATGACTCCCAAGTCGATGACCATAGGGCACCAGATTTTAAGATATCCTTACAGGCTTAATTGCTCAAGTCGATATTTCATTTAAATTTATCAGCTGCGAGTAGTGCTCAGTTTAGATTTCTTGACTATAACCCATTCAACCAAAGATGAGACCCGAAAACTCAAACCATCAAAAGTCTTAGAACAAAAGTAGTAACTTTAACACCCCAAACTGTTTCTCAAAACAGTTTAGTCACTAGCTCTAAGAATGTAGGAACGGAATTTTTTATCATGATACTCGATCAATAATATCAACACAAACACTCAAGTCATGTCTCCAATAAACGATAAGTCAATAGTGGCTATGTGCTTCCTTAATCGGGTCTAACATAGATAAGTAATCGATAAAAGAATGAGCTCAAGTGTTGTCTAATAGTCGACTAAAAATGTGCTCAATTTTGAACATATATCATCATTGGCGGCAAGATATTCAACAGTAACTAGAGATTTTTTTTATTTTTTTATTTTTTTATTTTTTCAAAAAGTATTTCCGTTATGGAGACAAGAGTGATAAGCAAATCAGAAGGACTTAAGTAACATGATACTTTATAACCCACCCCCAAACAAAAACCTTACAATGTCCTCAATGTAAGAGCAAAGTAACGCAATGAAAAAGAGGGAAAAGATCAGTTACTCCCCAGAGATAGATGTGGAGAAGAAGGATCTGACTAGTATGTAGTGGACTCAGATGTAGTGCTGGGACACTTGGTCAAAAGGTGATTGCCTACATATTATTCAAGCGGCTCGCAAAGTGGGACATCCTGCGCGTGACAAGGTGAGACCTAATAAGTGCAATAAATAAAATAAAAATTAATAAATTATTTAAATTATCTAAAACTACTACATCTAAAGCAAGTAAATAAAAGGGTAAGAAAATGGGTTGCCTCCCATTAAGCGCTTATTTATAGTCATTAGCTTGACTTATTGTCCGATTGCCTTTACTGGCTCTGAATAATGCTTTGGAGGACCCGCTTTGCTTGCACCTATTGACTTTGGCACTTGTTGGAAGTAGCTCAATTATCTGCTTCCATTCAATTGTACCCATGACAAAAGGATCCAAACAAAATATTCACCTCTTCTATACCACTATCAACATCAAAATAAGAACCCAAATGAGTTAAGCACATGTTTAACGATCATCACAATTATTATAAGCAAGACAATCATCATCTAATGCTTCTATCATGTCCACATCGCCAACATCCTCATTATCATGTGGTAGCTGTTGACATTAAAAATATTTAGTTCTCTTCGTCATGTTGCCAAAGGATAGTTGCATAACTCCATTCCTGCAATTAATGATAGCATTAGATGTTGCCGTAAAAGGACGACCAAAATTACAGGAATATGTTTTGTAGAGTCTCGTCTTGGTTGAGTATCAAGTACAACAAAATCAACAGAAAATAAAACTTGTCAACCTCAGATCAAAACATCCTCTACAATTCCTGGGGTACTTTCACGAGATCTATCGCTGTTTGTAAAATCATAGAAGTTGGTTTTAACTCACCTAGTCCAAGTTGCATATACACAGAATAAGGAAGAAGATTAACACTAGCTCCTAAATCTAGCAAAGCTTTCTCAATTTTATGGTTTCCTAAGATGCATGAGATAGTAGGACAACCCGGATCTTTAAATTTCGGAGGAGTTGCTTTGAATTATAGAGCTAACTTGTTCGCTTAAAATGCCTTTTACGCATATGTAGTTGTCTCTTAGTTGTACATAGATCTTTCAAGAATTTAGCATAGGCGTACTTGCTTAATAGAATCAAGTAAAGGAATATTTACACTTACCGCTTGAAGATTTCCATCATATCATTGATGAAATTACCTTGCTTTACCTTTGTGAGCCTCACGAGGATATGGGGTTTTGGAATGTAAGATGGCTCATTGTCCTCTTTGGGAGCTTCTTGGATTGAATCATCGCTTGGAACAAGACACGGAGAAAGTGGTTGAGAAGTGGTTTGCTTTGAGATGTCCACTTTGTTGTCAAAACGCTTTTCCACGTCGCAAAGTCATGATTGATTTAGTCTCTTCATGTTGCACTCCTTTAGGATTAGGAAATGGCTGACTAGGAAACTTTCTTTTCTCAATGGTTGTTGCCAACTGTTGGACTGATGAAGCAAGTTGTCCCATCATGTTTTCAAGATTGGAGATGGATTGTGCCTGAGAGTTCTGGCTGGCGCGCACTTCATTCTTAAACTCAGTAATTGTGTGATTTTGATGCTCTAATGCAGCTTGTGTAGCTTTTGTCAAGTTATGAATTGCTTCATCCCAAGGTTTTGGCTGTGAAAAATTGTGATTTAATTGTTGAGTAGCTCTTTGGGGCTTGACCTGTTGTCATCATCCTATTGAAACCCCCAGCGACCAAAAGAAATTGGGGTGGTCCCTCAACTGGGGTTATAGGTGTTGGAGTAAGGATTGTAAGGAGGTTTCCTCATCATGTTGAGGGCATTAGCTTGCTCAAGACCGCTTACGGTTTCAGAGGACTATTGGGTCATCAATGAGGTCAATTTACTGAGAGATGTCCTCTATCATGCATTTGACTTCTTTGATTTACGAGCTAGGTTCACTTCTTTGCGAATTTCATAGATACCCATTTTCTTAGGTTCGGTTCTAGAGGATCGGCTCCATTGTTGTGAATTGTCGACTGTTTTGAAAGAAGCTCCAAATCTCCATAGCATTTTTAGACATCAGCTCTCCACCACTTGTGGCCATCAACCACTCTTGAATGTGTGATAGTAGACCTTCCAAAAAATATTGGCATAAATGCCATTTTTCATACCCATGATATGGACATTTCATAAGAAGCCCATTGAATCTCTCCCAAGTTTCATAAAATGGTTCTTCGCTCTTTGCACGAACTCCGAAATTTCCTATGCGAATAGCATTAATTTTGTGAACAGAAAGTATTTATTCAAAAATTTAGCAACCATTTGTTCCCAAGAAGTAATACTATTTGCGAGCAATGTATTAAACCAAGATCTAGATCTATCTTTCGGAGAAAAGGAAATAGACGAAGTTTAACATTATCGTGAGACACATTCTCATATTTAAATGTTTCACATACAAAGATAGAAAGTCGGTCAAATGATTATAAGGTTCTTCACTATCTAAACCATAGAAAGATTGAGAGACGCTTAAGCACACCTCGGTTTAAGCTCAAAATTCCTAGTTGTGACACGAGGGTATTGTATGCATGAGGTGCTCAAATTAGCTAATGGACTAAAATAGTCCCTGAAAGGTCTCTCCTCAATTTCATCCCCCATAGCTACTATTGCTTCGGTTCTTTCAATTTTATCTAGATTAGTGGCACGTTTTGTTGGTGAAAAGTCCTTTCAATTTCACTATCTAGATGTTCTAGCTTAAGTTCTAGAGATCTCACGACCAAGCATGCACAATGAAGATTATTGATTTTTGAATTTTTTTTTTTTTAAAAATAAAAAATAAAAAACGAAAATAAAATAAATTAAATAAAATCCTAAATTATAACTAGTCAAGAATAAAATTAACTAAGATTAGATTAACCTTCGCACGTAGTCCCCAGAACGGCGCCAAAACTTGATGTCAAATTTTAATTAACTCGCAAGTGTACGAATCTCTTTGAATATAGATAAGTAAAAGCGAGGTCGATCCTACGAGATCGCTATGAGGAAGGTGTAATTTAATCCAAATTAACTCGTTATTCTAGGCTAGTTGAGTCGAAAAGAGTTTTGTTGAAATTATTTAATTTAAAGACTAACTAATTATGCGAAAATAATGAGATTGAATAATCAAGAAGTGTAAAACACCAAGGTTTCGGAATCCACCATTGTCTAACTTAGCAATTATCCAATTATCAATTAATTCCCAAAAACATACGACAACACGAAATCAATCTATTGTCGTCCCTAAAGATTTATCAATTAAGTCCAAAAAAAGAAAATCAAATATAGGCTCCCCTTATGCTTCAAACATAAATTACTTAAGCATTTTTCGTATCAAGATCAATTGAAAGAAAACAAAGAATCAAAGAATCTCTAAGCATTCTATGTATCCCAATTCAAATAAAAGATAACGAAAAATCAAAAGCAATTAATAAAACTTATTTAATCACCAAGCATGGATTAATTAAACCAATATCTAACTATAAAAAATACATGATATTTAAGATGAAAGAAATTATATTTAAATAATCTAATTAAGAACAAGCCATGAACGTTAAAGCTCTTAAGAAGGAATTAACCGAATAATTAAATAATCACTTAATCAAAACAAGGTTTCATCGTCTACCTTGACTAAAGAAAACTAGAAGAACATAATTAAACTAGAAAAAAATAATTGGTAAAACCCGGCATGGATTGAAGGAGAAGAAATCTTGAAGAAGTCTTGATAGTCGAGGAGGTCTTGTTCTCTTGTTCTCTTCGTCTTCTCTTGATTTGCTCCCAAAATCCAACCTCGTTATGAGAATGTATCTCCTATATATAATACCCTAGTTGTGCCCCAAAATATCCCAAGAAGACCTAAAAAATCGTCCAAAACGTTTCCTAGTGGAATTGGGACTCAAAAAGGAAAGAAAATAAAACAAAATCATGCGGTAAAAATGGCACAGGCGATCGCCCAGCGATTCCCCGAGCGATCGCCTGTGCAAATGTTTGTTTGCTCTCTCCTTTCCCTTCGCCTTGCCCGAAGACAATCTGGGCGAGTGCCCAACTTTGTAATTGATGTTAATTTGCAATCCGGTCTTTTTTGTTTCAACAAATTCCCCACATTGGTCCTTCAACTTTGGGTCTTGGTCATTTCAGTCCTCCAACTTTTTATAACATCAAATTTGGTCCTTCAACTTTACATTATCTCCAGTTTGGTCTCTCAACTTTGGGTTGAGTACAATTGAGTCCTCGAACTTATGAGATATCTTCTAAATCATTGTTCTTTTTGCCCAAACTTCTCCAATTGTTCACCAACAAGTCCAAAACTGAAATAAAACATTAATAATATAGATTAAGTAGAAAAGCAACTATTTGACTACATAAATGATTAATTAAAAGGCTAAAATAAGTGCATAAAATGCACTTATCAGTGTGCGTAGTATTGCCACTCGTAGACGACTTAAGAAATTGGTTCGACTTCATCAGGTGTATTTTTTGGTGGTATTGGAGTTGTTTGTTTTGAGAAAGAACTTTGATTTTATCCGACGATTTCTTTCTTTTGATGTGGGTTTACAGAATGAGTCGGATAAGA
Source organism: Forsythia suspensa (assembly GCA_023638005.1). Lineage (NCBI taxonomy): Eukaryota > Viridiplantae > Streptophyta > Magnoliopsida > Lamiales > Oleaceae > Forsythia > Forsythia suspensa. The sequence continues at coordinate 1,885,344 of CM042663.1, forward strand.
TTTGGTGTTTTTGGAATTTGGGGACTATTGTTACTTCGATTGTTGATCATCCCCAATTCTTTCAAATTAAAGTTGAGGATCTTAGATTGGCCAGACCGTTGTTTATGACTCCAGTCTATGCTTCTTGCTCACCGATTGGACGTTGGGATTTATGGGTAGGTCTTCACCAGATATCCCTGTCAGTTGATGGGCCGTGGCTAGTTGGGGAGACTTTAATGTGATCGCTCACAATGATGAGCGTACTGGTAGGAATACTCGTGATAGGGACACTTCAGACTTTGCAGATATGATGATGGATTGTGGTTTGACAGATGCAGGGTATTCTGGAAGTTAGTATACATGGACAAATGGGAGGGTTTGGAAGCGTTTGGACAGAGTTTTGATTAACTCACTGGTTGCCTCATTTTGTTCTCAGTTTTTCATTCTTCAACCGAAGCACACTTCGATCACTCACCTCTTACGATTCAATGGTCTTCGGCGATGATTTGGGGCCTCGTCCTTTTTTATTCTTCAATGTTTGGTCTAGGCATCACGATTTTCTGGGCTTTGTATCTCAGAAGTGGTCATTTCCTACCTATCTTACGGGAATGGCTGCTCTCAGGAGAAAATTTTTAGGCTCAAACAGGGCCTCCGTTGGTAGAATCGACATGTGTTTGGTGATATTTTTCAGAGGGTTAGGGATGCAGAGTGTAGGGTGGACGAGGCAGAGTTAGACCATGATAGAGACCCTTCTCATTTTCATCGTGATACTTTGCATCATGCTCAAGCAGTTCTGAACCGTACTTTATCTATTGAGGAGGCCTTTTGGAAACAAAAAACAGGGGCATGTTGGACTTGTGAGGGTGATCGTAACACCCATTACTTCCATTCTATAGTTCACGAACAGCGTATTCAAGCCAGGATCCGATCTATTACTTCACCTTCGGGTGAGGTGTTTGAATCTCCTTAACCTATTCCGCCTTCAGCAGTTTCTTTCTTCCAAGAACTTTTGTCGGCTCCTCCTCAGTCTATCGACCCTATTCGATCGTGTATTATACCTAGATTGTTGTCTGATGAGGACAATTTGCATCTTAATCGGACTCCTACGTTGACTGAGGTACGTGAGGCTATTTTCAGTATTGATCCAGATAGTGTCGCCGGGCCAGATGGGTTTTCATCTCATTTTTTCAGGTCTGTTGGGACATAGTATCAGAGGATATGTTTCAGGCAGTTTTGGACTTTTTTGCTAGAGGGCACCTACCTAAGGGTTTTGCAGCTACTTCCATTGTCTTGCTTCCAAAGCGGGATAATGCATGTAGGTGGTCCGAGTTTTGTCCTGTTAGCTTATGTACAGTATTTAATAAGTTGATTACGAAATTGTTGAATTCGCGACTGAGTACTTTACTACCTCAGATCATCTCAGTTCCTCAGAGCGGATTCATTTCAAGATGGCTCATTGGGGATAATGTCCTCATTGCACAGGAGTTACTACATACACTTGATACGAAAGTGCGAGGGGGTAATGTTATCCTCAAGCTTGATATGGCTAAGGCCTATGGCCGTATAGATTGGGGCTTCTTAATATCTATTTTGGAGAATTTTGGGTTCGATGGCCTATGGATTGATCGGATACGGAGGTGTATTTTAGAATGTCGATTCTCAGTCTTGCTTAATGGCAGGCTATGTGGTTTTTTCTCCTCATCTCGGGGGCTCAGACAGGGTGATCCCATATCTCCACCGCTGTTTATTATTGCTGCAAATTATTTTTCACGACTACTCACTCAACAGTATCAGCAAATCCCTTCGATGGCATACAAACATGGGGGTAACGCTCTCATCTCTCATTTGTCCTTTGCTGATGATATGATTATTTTCGTCAATGGCCATAAGCAATCTATCAGACGAGTTTTACAGTGTATTGAGCACTATGAGGGGGCTTCTGGGTAGTTGATGAACAGAGATAAGAGCGGGATTATCTTATCTAGGAGATTTTCTACTAGTCAGATACACAGGCTGGAGCATTTGACAGGGTTTCGTCATCATCAGCAGCCCTTCACTTATCTTGGTGTTCCTTTATCTAAGGGAGCCAGGAAGATCTTCTTGTATGATGACTTAGTCCAAAAAGTCCGGAGTAGAATTTCTGGCTGGGCTCGAAGCTCCTATCATTTGGAGGACGGATTACTTTGATACAATCAGTGCTATCATCTATTCCTCTCTATCTCCTTCAGATTATGAACCCTCCCAAGGCTATCTTGAAAAAGTTAGAAGGAATATTTGCTAGGTTCCTTTGGGACTCTAGAAACCATGCACACATATTACATTGGAAGAGATGGAAAGACCTTTATGTTCCTACTGATGAGAGTGGACTGGGTTTTAGGAGACTGCAGGATCTTGTTGATACATTCTCCATAAAGCTCTGGTGGTTATTTAGATCTCAGCGATCATTATGAGCTCAGTTTTTACTGAGTAAGTATTGTCATGGTACCCATCTATTACTGGCTACTATTCCTTACTATGCTTCACCTGTATGGAAAAGGTTGAAGCACATAAGCCCACATGCTGAGACACACATTGCTTGGAAATTAGGGCGTGGGCAGATATTCTTTTGGCATGACTGCTGGATGGGCGACTCTACATTAGCTGATCAGCACCCACACTTGCCACATTCTTCTATCCAGGTTGGAGACTTATTTGATGATACTAGATGGAACATTGACAGGCTTCTTTAGCTAGTACCATATATTATTGTTGAGCAGATAATGAGCATCTCTATCACTGATGAGGTGCACGATCAAATTATGTGGAAGAATACTTCGGATGGTAGATTTACTACCAAGTCTGCATGGTAGCTAGTTCGCATGGGGCATACTATTCAAGCTGTTTATAGCATGATTTGGAGTTCTATTATCCCAACTACTATCTCTTTCTTCTACTGGAGACTATGGCAGGGTCTTATCCCAGTTGATGTTGTGGTTCAGAGGCGAATTGGGAGTCATATGGCTTCTCGCTGTCAGTGTTGCTCGGCTATTGAGACTATTCAGCATTTATTTATTGACAGTTGTATTGTCGACCAAATTTGGCGCCATTTTTCTAATATTTTCCAAACACCCACTCGACCGATGGAGGGTTTTCAGTACCACTTTCAGTCTTGGCGTTTCTCGAGTCAGTTTGTTAGGCAGGGTCATATTCGCACGATCGTTCCTTTTTTGATTCTCTGGTTTATTTAGACTGCAAGGAATGATGCAAAGTACCAGGATATCGCTATGGAGCCGAGACAGATCATCTAGAGAGTGTACCATACTATCTCTCTATTACATACATGCCGTTTATTTCGGGTCATTCATTGGCAAGGAGATATGGATATTGCTCATCTTTTTCGTATCTCTCTTACTATTCCATCACTTCCTCCTCCTGTTTTGGTTTATTGGCGTACTCCACCAGTGGGATCTTACAAGATCAACACTGATGGATGCGTCAAAGATGGATTTACGAGTGGATGGGGTATTATTAGGGATTCATCAGGTCAGTGTGTTCGTGCCTTCTTCTCTTCATATGGCGAGTGCCCTATTCTGGAGGCCGAGCTCAGGGCTATTCTTGATGGCATCCCTCTTGCTCAGAAGACAGCGCTATCAGATCTATGGATTGAGTCTGACTCTACATTGGCCATTCACTGCATCACCAAAGGTAGAGGACCTTGGTCTATTCAGGCCACTCTTCGCCACATCAGACATTTACTTACCTTCGACCGTGATACTATTTCTCATATATTTCGCGATGGCAACCAGGTGGCTGACTTACTTGCTTCAGAATGTTGGAATCGTCGTTGCTATTTTGAGTACAACGCTCATGACTTACCACAACATTACCGTAGTTTAGTTCAAATTGATAGACATGAGCTTCCTACAGTTAGGAGTTTATAGAACTTCTTAGGACTATTTATTTAGGAACTCATTTTTTATTGCTTTATTATTTATTCATTTATTATGTTGCTTTAGCTTTTATGATTGGAGGTCAGACTTTATGCCCCCCTCCCATGTATTTTTTATGAGATCTTTATATATGGTTGTGGTATCCAAACCCCCCCATCCTTTCTTGGTGGAGGCTTGACAACCACACTAGAGATATGATGGTGTGTTGAATAAAAAAAAGGGATTAATCACTTCATGGGAGAAAAGATAAGGGATGAACGACGATCGACCTACCTAAGTTTAAACTAGTCATCATCGGTTTACCCGCTTGCTAACCCCCCCCCAGCTGATTGAATGATTGGATAGCCACTCAATTGTTCATTGTACTTCATGTATCTCACTCTCCTCCGTTCTTCGGTATAGTGGTATATGTAGGAAAAGTTTCTCCAAGATGGGCAGTTAATGGTCTCAATTCATTGTATTTTAAAGAAAAATATTTTCAAATCATGAACAATTTTTTAATATAGTGTTTAATGATTTATATTCATGAGATCTCCTAACACAAGCACAAACACAAACAAACAAAATTTTATAAAAGAGTTGGATTTATAAAATCTCACCAACTTTTTTTCTTTTTCTTTTTTACACGAGGAAAAATAAATAAATAATTCCGAAAACTATGTTATGATTCATATTTTGTATGTTTCATTAAGGAAAATAATCATTTTGGACTTGCCCCTCTCAAAATCATTTAATTACTCTCACATTTTAATGGAAAATAGGGTTATAACCCTTCGGTCGATGGAGGATTTTCAGTATCGCTTTCAGCTTTGGCGTTTCTCGGGTCAGTTTGTCAGACGTGGTCATATTCGTACGATCATTCCTCTTTTGATTCTTTGGTTTATTTGGACTGCAATGAATGATTCTAAGTACCATGATATCTCTATGGAACCGAGATGGATCATCTGAAGAGTATATCATACTATCTCCCTACTACATACATACTGTTTATTTTGGGTTATTCATTGACAAGGAGATATTTATATTGTTCTTCTTTTTGGTATCTCTCTTACTACTCCATTCATTCATCCTCTTGTTTTGGTTTATTGGCATACTTCACCAGTGGAATCTTACAAGATCAACACTGATGGATGTGTCAAAGATGGATTTGTGAGTGGATGGGGGATTATTAGGGATTCATCAGGTTAGCGTGTTCGTGCCTTCTTCTCTTCATATGGTGAGTGCCCTATTCTGGAGGCTGAGCTCAGGACTATTCTTGACGGTATCATTCTTGCTCAAAGGATTGTACTCTCAGATTTATGGATTGAGTCCGACTCTACTTTGGCCATTCACGACATCACCAAAGGTTGGGGACTTTGGTCTATTCAGGCCACTATTCGCCACATTAGACATCTCTTTGCATTTGACCGTGATACTATTTCTCATATTTATCACAAGGGCAACCAGGTGGCTGACTTACTTGCTTTAGAAGGTTGGGATCGTCGTTGCTATTTCGAGTATAGCGTTCAGGACTTATCGCGACGTTACAGCATCTTAGTTCAAATTGATAGACATGAACTTCCCATAATTAGGGGTTTATAGATTTTTTTTTTTGATTTTTTTAATTGCTTCATTATTTATTCATTTATTTAAAGCTTTATGATTGGATGTCAGGTTTTCTGTCCCACATCCTATGTATTTTTTATAAGTTATTTATATATGGTTGGAGTATCAGAACTTTCCTCTCATTTTCTTGTGGAGTCCTGAAAATCATATTGGAAATGTGATGGTGTGTTGAATAAAAAAAATAGAAAATAAGATCACGTTTATGTATATGATGATGCTATTGGTTATCATTAGTTAACATTCCACTTTGATTGCTTTACATTAATTAATAGGGAAAATTGTAGTTGGCTTTCAAATCTTTTAAAAAAGTAGATTGTCAATCTTTTTATTTTTTATACCTTCATCCTGAAATTTGAATGTTTCAAAAATATGTAGCGTAAAGACATTTAGACGACTACTGTCCAAAAATTTATCAGTTGACCAAATATAAACTAAGCATTCAATTGACCATTTCTTAATGAGTAATATTATTCATATTCGTTCACGAACGTGACATTACTCAATTGGAGTAATTATTTACTCTCAATTGGAATAATTATTTACTCTAATTGATTGATGTTATTTATAGTCAATAACTATGAATAATTAATCTAATTGAGTAATGCCATGTAGGCTCACTATCAGTAGTGAACGACTATAAATAGCATTACTCTTTTTTAAAATGACAAAATTGTTTCTCCATATTTTCTATTAAAATAACTAAAAAGAAAATAGAAGGAAAATAATGATAAAAACTAAAAAAAAAAAAAAAAAAAACCCACCCCTCTCCACCACCAAGTCTAGCCCGAAACCTCTCCCAAACCACCCCAAGCTCTATCGCCACTCCCAACCACCCTCGAAACCAATCACAAGCAGTCCTTTCCACTATCTCAACCACCAAACCCAAATCTGCAAATCCTTATCCGAAATAAATCTGTAAAAAGAACTTTAAATTATTAACACTTTTATATTTTACCTTTTTTTTTTTTACTCAATCGTTACTTGAGCACTGGAAAACACTTTTTGTAAACCTTGTAGTTGCATATTCGAAATCTAAGTAGAATCCATACACAAGTTGATTATAAGATAAAAGCAAGATTTGTTTAGAGTAATATCTCTTTATACATCGAAGACAAAACAAAACTTTAACATGTATTACACATGCCCACATATCTTCTAGTACCTTTATTGGTAACATGAGTTTAAGTTATCTTTTACTCAGCGCGACCAACCATTGTTCATATTTGTTGTGCCGATGAATTAGTACTCCAATCAATGTGACCATTAAATTATTTTTAAAACGTATTGTATCGATAAATTAGTCTGGCTTAAAATAATAACATTGAAATTAGTCTTTGTAGAGTAATAATACAACACGTTGTGTCTCTAACATAACATCAATTTGAATTATTTAAAATCAAATCAAACATGAAAAGTATTTTACAAGATTCACAAATTCAACAAACTCAAAATGTAGAGAAATCAAATAAAACACTTCGCTATAATTGGTTCGTGTACAAATATTTTTCCTCACTTCAACCTCAACTCTCTAAGTATGGCAAAATTAATACCTTGAGTTAATGAAATGTTAGAATTAAATATTGATGGGCAAGTGGGAATACTTATCCCACATTAGAAGATGGACGGATTCATAACCTATTAATATAGTCCAAGTTTGGAACTTGGGTTGGGACCCTAAAAGGGTACTAATAGTCTTTGAAAGAGAGAGACATATGTTTAAAAGCCACACGCGCACGCGTTGTCACCTAGCTGTTGGGCACGGGTCGTGGGTTGTAGATTCAAGATTGGGCTTGGCCCATTTATATTCTTTTTAGCCAAATAAATAATTAAATTATTTAAAATCCTTCCAATAGACAGGCATTTCTCAATTATGACAATCACGGGTCGTATGTCGTGAATTCAAGATTGGGCTTGGCCAATTTACATTTCTTTTTATACAAATAAATAATTAAATTATTTAAAAATCCTTCCAATAGACGTGTGGCATTTCTCAATTATGACAAATGTCATGAATCGATGTGTCTTTTTGAACATAATCTGTCCAAATTCAGATAGACATGTCTTTTTGTGCAAATACACAATTTTTACTGTAGTTGTGTCTTTTCAGACACAGTCTTTGGATTCTTATAAATAGGCTCATCCACTTGTGCAAAATTCATTCATTTTAACACAAACTCTTATACATTTACTTTATGCTTTGAATTCATAAATACATTATGCATTCTGTCATTTTCATTTAAGAGAGTACAAAACATCATCTGGGTTTCCTTTTTTTTTTTTTCTGTTTGAAGTTGTAGTTGTATAGCAAGAAGAGATAGTTGTATCTTAGGAGACGATTATCGTTCATCTGTGAACATTAGTCGAACTCTTGCCTCAATTACTGTTTATTACTATAGTAATTATTTTTCCTGTATATCCGATCAAGTAAGTTTACATTAATTTTATTTCATTTAAATATAATTTACATAAAATACCTAACAATCTTAAAACGAAATTGTTGAGCATTTTATATTCTATTTTACTACATGAATCAGCATTAAAAATCTGTTTAATTCGAGTATTTAATGCAGTAATCTTGTTTTTGAAATTGATCATAATTTTGAAATTATATAATCATGTGTTATCATTAAAACTCATGCAGAAATTAAAATTTTATTATGAGTATTGAATTGTGTTTACTTATTCTGTTCACGTAATAACATGCATTATTTTATTTTGAAATTTTTGTGCATGTTATTTGATAAAAAAAATAATTTTTAATAGCATCATTATTTACTTCTGATGTATTCCTTGTCAATATTCATGGAAAGAAATTCGAAAAAGTTTACCGGAGTTAACTTAAAGAGATAGCAACAGAAATTGTTGTTGTATCTCATGACGCTGTATGTAATGAGGTTCTAGCATAAAGATTCTCCAGTTGAGGAAAACAAATTGTCTAATGAGATGTCTAACAGTGGTGATGTTCAAAGCCAATATGGTGGACAACGTGAAAGAATGATTTATCGACACAAGTGCTACTCCTTAAGTTTGTAGTGACAATGAGATTTCACGAGACCCTGTCATTCTTAGTCATTTTATATGGTGACTAATAGTTTGAAGTGAAATAAAATGAAATAGATTTTATTATTAGGTAGAGACACATAATTTATGTAGCTAAATTCTACCCAGAATTGTGAGGGTGGAATCGTTGTTTGTATTATATCTTTAATTTAAGTTCGGATTTACCCCAAAATTTGTGGGAGATAGTGTTGCTTTCTTCAAATTAGAGTATTGAAATATTTGAACACATTAAAATGTTGAATTATACAGTTGACGAATACCTTGTTAAACTTTGAAAAACGTATGATGTCGTAACTTAGATATCCAATGCAAGGATTCATAATCTACTAGTAATTAAATATGTTTTTACTATTTAAAGTGTAGTTATTTTTTGGAAATTTTTCAAATAACTCGAGTATTGGAAGATAATGATAGAATCTAAATTTTTGAGCTTTAAATGAAATTAGAAGAAAGTATGATCTATTCAAAATTTAATGGAATATAGCTCGATCTACGATGGAATTTGAGTTCATAACTTTAAATAAAACTGGATAAGAGCTTTGTAATTTCTTATAGGACATTCTGTGTTGGCCTAAGCTAATGCTTGCAATTGGTATGCATTTTGATGATCAGTTGGCTATCCAAAGAGCACAAATTAGTATGTATAAAGGTAAGTCTCGACACATTCGTCGTAGATATAATACTATTAAGTAGTTGATCTCAAATAGTGTTATCTCCATCGATTATATAAAGTCAAATGAGAATTTGGCGAATCCGTTTACTAAAAGTTTACCGAGAGATCAAGTATAGTGCCTATCAATGATAATTGACTTAAAGCCTACTACGTAAAAATCTTTGTAATTGTAACCAAACATTGCTGACTAGAGATTAAAAGATCCTGGTTCAATGACAACTAAGTTACAAAGATTCAACGAAGCACTTAGGAGATTAACTCCTACCCATTTCTATAATAGAAAAATACTTTGTGCAGAGTTATGAGGTTAATTTTAACTTTTAATGATTCATATATCTTGAAAGTAAAGTAAAGTAGGATAAAATACTCTTACTATGAGATCACCTATGTAAGTGTGAAGTGGGGCTGCTTCTATTGAATGCTTCAATGCTTGAATTCTCTAAAACACTTATGAAACTCAAGAGTTGTTCAGAGCAAAAGATAAATACAATCGTAAAGTACCGAATGTGTTAGGGAGGTTATTGTGTGGGTATTATTATCTTGGTTTATACCCACGATTGAATAATTCAAGACATCACGTTCACTGATTAGTCAAGTAAATCCGATAGCATTCTACTAAAGAATGTTTAAAGCCACAAGCCACCTATCTTGATGTAATATCTTTTCACTTATACTCTCTTTTAGTATCTACATTAATTTTCATTCATGTGGAGGATTGTTAGAAATTGGTTAATAATATTGTTGGTTTTGACCAATTTTGACCAATTATTTAAACATGGCCCGTTAGTTAAGTACGAGAGTTGTAAGACCAAATGTATTCTACTCCGTGAGTAGATTAATGTAGTATATTTAGTTGCTCGAACCAATTTCGGATAAATAAGAAATTGTAGCTAAACGTTGATGCATTGAGTTAATGAAAAGTTGGAATTAAATATTGATGGGTAAGAGGGAATACTTATTCCACATTGGAAGATGAAGGAATTCATAACCAATTAATATATTCCAAGTCTAGAACTTGGGTTTGGGTCCTAAGGGATACTAATAGTATTTGGAAGGGGAGACCAACTTTCTATTAGGTTCGGTCCAAAATCCACATGCACCGTCGCTACCCGCGCGTCGGTCTAGCACGGGTCGTGGGTTGTGGATACAAGAATGGGATTAGCCCATTTATATTCTTTTTATACAAATAAATAATTAATTTTTTTAAATAATATTTCGAATAGACACGCGGCATTTCTCAATTATGAAAAGTGTCAATCCTAAAATTCAAACCAAATTTCGACACGTGGTACAAACATATTATAGAATTTGACTGTTGCAAGAATCAACGTGTCTTTTCGGACATATTCTGTCAAAATTCAGACAGATATGTCTTTTCTTACAGATGTATCTTTTCAGACACAACTTTTACTGCAGTTATATCTTTTCAGACACAACATTTGTCTTTTTATAAATAGGCTAATCCACTTGTGCAGAATTTATTCATCTTAACATAAAAACTTTTATATATTTATTTACTGCCTCGAATTCATAGATACATTCAGCATTATGTCTTTTTTATTTAAGAGAGTACGAAACATCATCTAGTTCACCGTTTCTTGCTATTTGAAGTGCTTCTACACCAAGAAGAGATTGTTGTATCTTGGGAGACGATTTCATTCATTCGTGAGCACCAGTGCTGGACAAATTCGTTTTAATGACAAAAATAGTCGAACTCTTGCCTCAATCTACCATTTATTACTTTAGTTTAGTAATTCTTTTATCTATATTTCCGATCAAGTTTATGTTAATTGTATTTCATTTGAATATAATTTACATATAATACCTAACATCTACAATAAATAAATTATTTTCATGCCTTAAACATATTATAGTTGCAAAAGTTATCAGAACAAAATTATTTTATTATACATAGTACCTTTCACTATAAAAAATCGTGATTTTAGCAAAGGAAGCAACAAGGGAAAATTTTCAACCGAGTCTGATACTGTTTTGAGGTTAGTATAAAAGCGTTGTATCTTTACCTACAAAAATTTCATAGGTAAAAGCGTGAATTGTGACCTAAAAAATATGGGTCACTTCGAGTATATGTAGGTGAAGCCTAGTTTGTGTTTATAAACAAAAAATCGTTGAAAATCTTCTAAAAACCTTGTATACCAAAAAGCTTTAAAAAAAAAAATGTTAACAATAATCATTATACCATAAAAAGGCAGAAGAAAATAGAAATTTATGTTTAAAATTGATAAAAATGCACTAAAACTTTGATAGATTAAGTTGTTACATCAAAATTCAAAATAACAAATTCAGTAGGTCCTATATATCATTTTGTGATCTAGAACTAGAAGGAAATTTGCAGCCTTGGGATTTTGGGCCATGTTCTTTTGGAGAGGAATATTGTCTATTGACAAAGGTAATATAAATATCATCCCCTGGCATCCATCACAATTGTTTGATTTGTACATTTGGTTGGTTTGTGCAGTTGAGGATTCACCCAAATTAAATCGTTTAATGTACTGTTCACCTTGTGCATACCACTTGATTGTAATCATAGATAAATCCTTTATTGTCCAGGTGAAGTTTTATGTCATTCCATTCATGGAATTGTTTATTGCCACATGTAAGCCAATGCATCTAATCTTATCAAATACATTTAAGGTTCGAATATGCAAATTCAATAGTCCCTTCAATCCCTCTAAAAAAATTCTTTTGTAACAAAACTCTTATCAAATCGTCACCGCATCCAACTACAATTAAACCACAATTCAATTGAAATTTTTTGATTCATCTATCATTATATTTGGCTCGAACAAAGATAAAGATTGCTCTTCGCCCAGTGAATATTGCTTATTCTGGTGTTTAAATACTATTGGATAATATTGCCATCAACTAAACTTCCGGGTCGAATTTCTGTTAAATAATAGATGTCTGATTAATCCGGTGGCCTGATTGATGCATTCTATAAAGTTTGGTGATGCGTCTGAAATAAATTGAAGTTCAGTGGTCAAGGTGACAATAAGTGTAAAGTACAGGGAGTATCGATTAAAGTCGCTGATCATATCAGCAACTTTCATAAATCGCCGAGTGTCAAGTCATAGTGCCCTAGATTTATGTCCTTCAGTGTAATTTTGATTTTATCTTCTGAGATCATTAAAATTCTGATTTACTGACTATTCGATTATGTGAAATCTATATGTCCGTAATGAGCTAGGTCTTCTGTCATTACTGAATCCAGTGAAAAACATGGCAACGGTTGATATGATCAAATATTGCCTCGATTCCATCAGACAAGTAAGATTTGTCTCCTTTTGATTACATTTTTTTTTTGTAATTTTTCCTTTCAAATGACATTGATTTGTTTGTTTGCTCATAATTTTCGAATCAGGGGAAAATTCTCTTAATCTTGTTGAAGTGATTTAGGGGAAATTGTTTGGGTTCGTTTGCAATTTTCTCTAATAATTTTTAGGGTTCTTCAGATATCAGATGACATTAAAGATGCCATTGTATACTTAGATGCTGGAAGTACAGAGAGTTTTCAGTTTATCGGGGCATTCCCTTTGTTTATGCAGCTCGGTGCACGTGCTGTTTGTAGCTTGGAGAATATGTCCACTCTCGATAGGGTGAGAATCGTTATTTTGTTGTTATGTTAATTTACATTCTCCTTAACTATTTATTTTCAAGAAGCAACTCTGTTCTTCCGATCTTACATGGTTCAAGATTACAGAACACTTTCTTAAATTATTGGAGGTCCTCATTAGTGATACTATGCTTTCAATGGACTGAGTGACCTGTGTTATTGTAGGATATATTGTTTATAGTGGAGAAAATAGTTTTGTGTCTACCTCAATGGGATGCCTTCATATTCATGTTTGATTTGTCAGCTTCTCTCCCACATTGCTGCCAAATTTAGGTCTGCACTTGTCCTTTCTGCTGAACATTGCTACATTTGTTCAGGGACTGGGAAATGGAGGTTGGGGAGTAAAAGAACAGATTAGGCAATGTTTGGAGAAATTATATTAGGACACCTTTTGTTGTGTGGTCGAAATGTGTGGATGAGAATTATGTTTGACTTGTCACCTCACCTTTTTTGCCACCCCTCCATTAACCCCATTAACCCCTGAACCTGTCCATCATAATGTTGTGGGATCAACCTCGGACCCGAAAAGCCGTAAAAAAGGGAACATAATCATCACGCAACAGTGGGTTGTCTAATCCTAACAGACCACCTCCGTTGCCACCCAATCGGGAGTTTGACGTGAAGGTCTAGGCTACAGGCCTACACCCTAATGATGTCATTAGCCCATCTTGGCCGACCTGTACAACCAATGGGAAGCTAAAAGCACTAATCAGCAGCATGGTTACCAAGGATAACAATGATGATTCGACATGACTAGGGCGGTCATTACCCCCAGAAATCCCTATAAAAGGAGAAGTATTTTCTTTTTACGAGTTGAACTGAAATTGGGAAAAAAACTTTTTAAGTTGATTAATGCAAAGGAAAACAGCACCGATTTTTTCAATATCAACACCTTTCGTTGGGAAATGTAATCTTTAGTCTGTGTTGTTCAATGTAAAGAAAGGTTGGAGAGAAGGGGAAAGGGGAGAGAGAGAGAGAGAGAGAGAGAGAGAGAGAGAGAGAATGTTGGTCAATGTAATCTCATTTGTGACCTATCCAACCTTGCCAATTTGGTATGGAAGGTGGCCTAAGAAGGTGAGATGGCACAGCGGATGAAGTGCTTGTACGTTATTGATGATAATGCAGTTTCTTATGATGGAATCTTTTCGCTGCTTGGTGATTATTGCTTACTTCTGTTAGATGTGTCTCTTATGGCCTTTTTTTCTCTAGGTTGTTGACTGGAACACAACTTTTGATCCTGCGAGGAGGATTGTGGTCATTACAGCATGCCTCCTGAGTGACGCGCATCGTTATATTTTACGCTGCCTGAGCAAACTTCAAAGTGTTCACCACTGTGTTATATTTACATCTATTTCAGAGGTATTTATCTGGTATCCAGCTGGGAGATTTTTTTTTTTTGTTTCTTTATATTCTCATTGTTCCTTCTTGTATGAATGATCATGTGTTATATACTTTGCTTTCATGATACCCAAGGATAAAATAACTGCACAGGTTTCTTTTGGTTGAGTTATAACACCAGAAACCTTGTTTTAGCTGTATCGGAGTCTTTGAATTTTTTGATTTTCTTTTGAAATATTAAGAATATGTGTGCTATTCTCAGATTAATTAGCATATTGTGCTGGAATTTTTGTTTCATGTTACAACCAAAGTTCCAAAGTAGTTCATGAACCTTATCCCATTCTACAACTTAATGAATCAAAAGGCTTAGCCAGTTTCTGCAATAGACCCGAGTAAGAGGCTGATTTTTGTAACTACCTGTAAGGACCTGGAAAATATTTTCTAGGGTGAAAGATAGGATTTGTATCCTGAGCTGGAAATGTGCCAAAATCAGAATGCTGATTTGATTTCTGAGCAGTTGCTGTCAATAAATAATTAGAATATTTTGCAAGGGAAAGTTGTGCTCTTTCCATCTAGTCTTTTTGTATATAACCTTGAAAATAGTAGCTCATGGTTTTCTGATTTTGGTTTTAATCATTTCACAAGTTGTGATGTGGTTTATTACTCAAATGTCATCTGAAATCATGTTGCCTGCTTGGAGATAATTCTTAAAATAAAAGCAATTTTAGAGACTCGACAAGTAATGTAGGCTTCACAATGCTTTAAGGAATAGTTGTGTCGTAGGCTGTATTGTGTTATAGTTAAAGGAATCTTATTCACTAGATCTTTCCAAGGGTTGGTTGAGACTAAAGACACGTTGACTGAAAACAATCTTTGCAGCAAATGTAAAGAGATGATAATCTATTTTAGGATATCAAAGTTTTGAGTAAGCAAACTAAAGACACGTTGACTGAAAACAATCTTTGCAGCAAATGTAAAGAGATGATAAACTATTTTAGGATATCAAAGTTTTGAGTAAGTTAATTAAGCAGCTTCATTTAACTAGCCCACATAAGCTACTATGTTGCACCTGCCCAATAATTGAAATTATTGCTTTTTCTCAGGCTTGCTATTGAACTCATTTCGGGCACCTCGCTGGTCACATGAAAGGGTGGTTAGGGGTTGGTGATTGGAAAGGAAAAGATAGTGGATGTTTTATGGGGCTTGATTCTGCTTGGGTACTAAGCCTTGGCTTCTGCTTCTGAGATGAACAAAATAACTCATGCTTAAGGATCTAAGATATTTTCTTTCCAAAATGATTTGAAATCTCGAAATGCCATACAATCAGTGGTGTTATGCTAGAAGGCTTCTCAAGTTCCAAGGAGACTGTTCATTCGAATTTTTAGTGTTTAGCTTCATTTATGCTTACTTTTAACCGAAGCTTCTTTACCATGCTTAATTCTTTATCTGTGTTTCTGGCAATGAGTGGTGGTGGGTTCATGCAGACCATATTGCTATTGCAGTATTCCTATTTGCTTGAAGTTCAACTTGGCATCTTCTGTTACAGTTGGCCTTTTCTAGATTTACTATGTCTACACAAGACATTAGCATTTACTGGACACTGATTAAACCTTTCCAACAAATCACAGGGATGATAAAAACATAAAATTACCACAGATATTTACCCATAGAAGTGTGATACTGTTGATTCTCTGTGATCATTGTGTGCTTTAATACAAATAATGCCCCTATCGAACTGTTTTTGGGTAGGTTTCCTTAAATATTTTACTGATAAGATAATGCATCAGCATCTTCTATCTTTTCATGCGAATACTTCTTCATATATGTAGAAGATCAATTTATTTACATTGGCGCAATGCCAGTACAATCTGCTTATTTTCTTCCGTAGGATAGTAAGTGCATGTTTGGCAGTGTTGAAATTATTTTTTAAGTGCTTATAAATTGTGGGTCCAATAAAATGTGTGAATAATAAAAAAATATATAAAAAGTATATTTGTTCAGTTTGATTATAAAGCTTAGCCAAACAAGGGCCAAGACTGAGAGTGAAATACAATTTTCTGGAGCAAATTTTTGAAGGTTTATTTTACCTTCCAATTTGATGTTTCAATATCTGCTTGTCATTTATCCCCACCACTTTTTCCCCCCTTTCAAAAAGAAAAAAGAAATGTTGTCTGAGTTTCAGCTTATAAAGTTGTGTGGCTCTGGAGGTTATCATTATGGTAAAGTTTTGTGGAAGCGTGCTATGATGGCTTTGGTCTACTTGGATAGGGGAGGAAGGAAAAAGTGTTTCAAAATTGGCATCTCATTGCTTATGTGGAAGGTTGTTTTCTTTTCTTCCTTGTGGGCCAAGGCAGCTGGTTATTTTGGTTGTCCAGCTTTAATGGATTTTCATTGTGTCTGGACTCTGGAGGAAATTTATTGTGATATTCCTATATTCCTATATTCCTATATTCCTTACTGATATGTAGTTAGGACACCATGTCTTTTTCACACATCTTTCTTCAATTTTCATCATGAAAATATTATACTGCCTTCTCTCTCTTGCTTTGTTTACTTTTGACAATGACATCACTATCTTAACAAATACAGGCGGCTCACTCAGCATATCCTGATTCTCCTCTAGGCCCTGATGCATTTCGTGAATATGAATCTTTGCTCCTTCAAGATTATGAGGAGCATATTAAGAAATGCCCGACGATCTCCAGAGAGCCAGGCAGCAGCTGAATTTAGAGGAAGTATTGTTCCTGAAGAAGGCTGGTCACAACTAGCTTCCGTTGAAGATGACGTTTCTTCCTTTGATGACTCTTCAAATACAAGAGTGTCATACAAAGATGATTCAATTGGCCACTCAGAAGATGCAGGACAAAAGTTGATTGTTTTTGTTCATCACTTCCCTTTGATTCTGTGTCCTTTTTCACCAAGAGTCTTTGTCTTACCTTCAGAAGGATCAGTTGCTGAAGCTTGCTTATCAACTGAGCATGAGAATTCCATAAGCTTTGGGTTGCCTCCTTTAAGTACAGGGAAACCTGCTGATGCCGATGACATTTGTCCTGGGGCAACCCTTACTGCTCAATTTATTTATCATTTGGCCTTGAAGGTAACAAAGCTTCGTCTTTTTGGAATTCGCTTGTCTGAACCCCATTTCTTGAAATTCTGTGAGTTTATTTGGTAAACCTGTTGGTTTCTTATAAAAACTGAGTTTTAGGATTTTGCTTGTCTGAACTTCATTATTCTTAGATGAAAGATAATCCTGTTAATGGAAAGAAATGTATGAGTGCAGAGCGTGAGAAATCGTGATAAAACAAGAATATACAATATGCAAGTGAAACTTTCAATACCCATGCATATCAATCAGGGAATCTTCAAGTTAACAGGATGAGAAATAGTAATTCAAAAGTCTGTACCTTTTGTTGATTAGAAACATGGAACTTCTATTGAAAAATATAAAAATTACAAATAAGAGGGAAAGATGTTATGTAAATACTATTAGCTTACACAGGAATCTATACGATATTACACAAGTTACCTAAAATGGAGGTAAATCGGACACCCTGAAACTCAGAGTCCATGATCATCGCCTCAAAGATTCCAGCATTCCTTTGTAGCCATAAAACCCAAAGAAGCTAAAATCCTGGACATCCAGATAAGAACCAAAGGCACTATAATACTGAGAAATCATGAAAAAACAGGTTCTAGGCGTCCCCAGTCACAGTCAGTTTCATCTTCCAATAAGAGCTTGCTCTGACACCTCAAGGCAGTCTCAAATTTCAACAAAATATGATAAATGGATTAAGCATCAACATAAAAAGAAACATGAAGGAGTCAAAAAGGATGTATGATATCTTCTTTTGGATAATGTTTGTGATATTTAACTTGTACTGATTTCTAAAATATCTGTTGAATTTGTCCATTAGTCGCGGTCTTAAGGGGCAAGGTTCCTTACCTTTGGTATAACTTCAAAAGGAAACACACAACCAGAGATGTCTAGCACTATTGCTGAAAACAATTTCTTTCACCATTGAAAACATACCAGCTTTTTTCAATCTCATGAATAATGTATTTTTCGTTGTTGGATAAAATTCTCAACAGTTACTCTATTCCACGATGCTTAATACTGTATTTCACTCCTCTTCATGATGCTCTGTTATTAATCTAAAATATGCAGATGGATCTGAAACTTGAAATATTTTCTCTCGGCGATTTTTCGAAAACTGTAGGGAAACTTGTGACGGACATGTCTAGTCTTTATGATGTTGGTCGTCGAAAAAGATCAGCTGGGCTTTTGCTAATTGACCGCACACTTGATCTTCTTACTCCTTGCTGTCATGGCGATTCACTGGTGGATCGCATCTTCTCATCTCTGCCCCATAGACAACGGACAACATCCGTAAATCACATGAAAGGCTCCCAAAGCCAACTCAAAAAGGGCCCTGTTAAACTAGAACGTGCTCCTCTCGATGTTCAAATTCCACTCGAAAACATTATTAGGGAAGAAGATTCGAAAAATAGTAATTTTCAACTTTTAGAAAGTATAGAAGCGTTTTTGCATGGGTGGAATACCGCTGACTTGGATACTAAAGTTGTTGAGTTGGTGAAATTTAGTGATAGACTGAAGGAAGACAATTCCTTGCAACATTCTGAGAGTGATATACTCCATGGATCTTTTGTTTCTGCGGAAAAAATTGATGGAACATCATACCTGGAAGCAATACTTGAGCAGAGGACAAAGGATGGGGCCATTTTGATAAAAAAATGGTTGCAAGAAAGCTTACGTCAAGAAAAAATATCCGTGGATGCGAAAATTCGTTCCTGGTTTTGCTTCAAAGACAGAATTGCAAACTCTCGCTAAGGCACTGGCTAAACGACAGTCATCTTTGGTGAAAAATAAAGGTATCATTCAGCTAGCGGCAGCCACATTACATGCCTTAGACGAACTACATTCTGCTAGTTATGATGCATTTAGTAGTGCGGAAAAGATACTGCATGTAAATGCTGGAGACACAAGCCAAAGTCTTGCTGCTCAAATTAGTGACCTAATTAATAAAAGTGCTTTTGTGGGTTCGCAAGCACAGAAGCATAATAAAATGGAGGCCTCACCGGTACTAGTTACTCTTCAAGATGCTCTGCTTCTGACCATTATTGGATATATATTGGCTGGTGAAAATTTCCCAACATCTGGTTCTAGTGGTCCTTTTTCTTGGCAAGAGGAGCATTTCATGAAAGAAGCTATTGTGGATGCGGTTCTTGAGAACCCAGCCATGGCGAAACTAAAGTTCCTCCAAGGTCTGTCTGAAGAGCTTGAATTCAACTTAAACAAGATGAAATTGAATGAGAAGAAGGAAGGTCCTTCTGATCATTTGGATGATGTTGATTTTGATGATGATCAGTGGGATAGTTGGGGTGATGAAGATGCCGACAAAGATACAAGCAAAGAGCAAGTTTATAGTGATGTGCAGCTAAAGCTAGAGCTACGAGATAGGGTGGACAATCTTTTCAAATTCCTTCACAAGTTATCCAGCTCAAAGGGAAATACACATCTGAGAGAGGGGACAACATATAACGATGATACGTATTCAAGTAAAACATTGCTTTATAAACTTCTAACAAGGGTATTGCGCAAGTATGACATACCTGGGTTAGAGTACCACTCCTCTACAGTTGGACGACTTTTTAAAAGTGGGTTTGGCAGATTTGGCCTTGGACAGGTATTCTTTAGCCTAACTTCGTTTCTTCATTTTTCTCAACAGTTTCAAAGTGCGCTTAATTTTTCTGTCGGATCCTGCAGGCTAAACCAAGTCTTGCAGACCACAATGTTATTCTGGTCTTTGTTATAGGGGGCATCAACGGTCTTGAGGTTTGCAGGCTTAAGAGATACTATGCTTCCTTTTTGTCCTCCATTACAACATGATGATTGATGACACTTATTTATCGTTGCTTTGCAAGGTACGGGAAGCTCAGGAGGCATTGATGGAGAGTGGCAGGCCAGATATTGAATTAATTATCGGTGGAACAACTTTTCTAACCCCTAACGACATGCGTGAATTACTTTTGGGCGACTCCAGTTGTATTTAAGCATACTTAGAGATTTTATTTAGAGATTTTCAAAAGTGATAACCCATCTAGGAGCTGCAAACTAGAAGCTGTAAACAAGCTTCTTCATACAATATAGTGATGCCAACTTGTTCGTTATTTGAGGCTCTACTTTAAGGCTCCACCTTGACGGGAACGTGCACGAACGAATCATTTTTTTTTAAAACATTTTTGTCCGTAAATTAGAAGAAAAAAGGATGAGCAAAGTCTTTCTATTTTAGGAATTGTGTTTATGTGTGAGCATGGCAACACAAGCCTTGACTGGATGCTCTCAACCTGAACTTTTGCTCTTAATTTTTTCATGGTTAATTTTGGGAAGTCTGGACAAGCACTCTCAGGCTCTCAGGCAGGACAGAAGTTTGAAATGTAATTATATATCATAGATACATTCTTAAGTCTTCTACTTTACAAATTTTACTCATTTTCAAAATTTGGAATGATCTGTTGTGAGATTCTATCTGAATGTTATGTTATTCATGAAACCTTTTCATATTTAGAAGCTGTCTGTACAAGTCCTTTTGCCCTTTAGTGGATATCAGTTGTTTGCAGCAGTTCAGCAGTTGTCATTAGAGGAGTCAATGTTTGTAGGGCCAGTCGTGCGACATGGCCAGGCTGCCAGGCTGAGTAAGAATGACTTTGATTACTCGAGGTTCACATAAGACAAATGAGAGTGAGAGGAAGAGGGGAGGGGGCAGCTCTCGGCCTGATCATCAAATTATTTTCCAAGAGACAGGCATGGTTCTGTAGGATGATTTGCCTTGCTCTTGGACAATGCATTAATCTTTCGTTAGCTCATAAATCTTACATTTAGAAAAGTTTTTAATTTTTCTTTATTATTTAAGAAAATTGGTGCATTTTTTTTAATTATATCTGAAGAGCCTAATCATGTGATATTTTAACGAACTATTTGGAAAGCATTGTCTGGAGGCACAAAGTAGGTCGAAGATTCAAATGTTACGAAAAATTGACTATTATGTTTCTACTTAATTCTATTTGCGTGTTTCCGTTGGACTTGATTTTGTGTTATTGATGGATACAAATCTTCAAATTTAAAACATATTATTATTATTAATTTTTAACATCAAAATGAAAATTATCATTAAGAAAGATCACCCGAGAACTCAAGATGAAATAGATAATGGAATATAATTAATCCATAGGTCCACATCTAGTTTTTTTTTTTTTTTTTTTTTTTTGGGGGGGGTGGGGGGTGGCTCTTCTTTGTTGGGGTTCTCCCTGGATTTATTCTTTGTTTTTTTGAAGTATGGTTTTTTTTTTTTTTGAAAAAACAATTTTTTAGTATGAAAATTTTATTTTAGCCCCCCGTCTAGATCCTCCCCCATCCACATCAGCATACAAAAAAGTAGCCAATGAAGCCGTTTCATTGTCGAATGTGCTCATGAAATTTATTTATATGCCTCAAAGTAATATTTAATATTTTAGTTGGACAAAAGTAAAATATAGAACTTTATTGACTCTATTATTTTATGAATATCTTCCTTTTTGCTTCTGGTATGGCCGCTCCCTCTTGGCAGCATCTACTAATTCGAAATTTAATTTGGAAGTTATATTTGGACTCAGACATTTTTTAGATGCCGCTAATAACCAACGAATGACAATTGCTTTTCCTTGTGTGGATTTTATTTCAATGGAAATTTGATGTGTTAATCTACATGTATGTCTTGCTTTTATTGATACAAAGAGAGTTAATTCGTGGCTTTCAAGCACCTATTCTCTCAAACCTGACGCCACTACTACTCTAAAACACCACCACATCATTGATGATGAGAGGTAGAACATGATGACGATGAGGAGAAGGGTATTGGGGAAGAACAGGAGAACGAGAATGTGGCGTTCCCAACCCTACTTAAGGTGGAGAACGATGATAATAATAGTAAGAAGAAGCACAAAGTGATTTATGATCTAAATGAAGCTCTTCGGTCTATTAAATTTGGTTTTCGAGTGTTTTGTTTGATAAAACTTTGAACTCATGTGTGTTGGTTTGAAAATTAGAGTTGAATTCATATTTTTGGTATTTGAATTGTTAAGGTAGACATGGAAATAGAAATTGTGAGATATGCATTTAGGTATCAATTAAAAAATAGATTGTAGCATGCCTATGGAATTGTGATGTCCTTTTTTTTTTTTTATTGATTGATTATTAGTTGTAGAGTTAGACTAGATCATATTTCTTGTTTAATTTCGCCTGTAATTTGTGATGATTTGAATTAATATATTTTGTTGTCTTTAAAAGAAATTGTAAAAGTTATGTTTTAAAAATAGAAGTTTAAAATTAATTTTTCAAAAATCACATTTTTCTCTCATCCAATGACTAATAAGATTTAAAAAAAAAAAAAAAATAGAGGGGAGGGAGAAAAAAAAAATAGGGAAATTTGATTTTAGTTAATATTTTACCAGCAAAACCCTTTGCCCTGTGGCCTCATCCCACCACCTAAAACTAAAACCCTACCCAGTTTCAGTCTCCATCTCCATCTCCATCTCCAAGTTTCACACACACAACAATGGCAGCTTTGAAACACCTATTCACTCAAACTCGACGCCACTACTTTTCCAAAACGCCGCCACCGCACCACCTTTCTTCCCTCCTCCGCCGCCTCTTCTCTACGCAACCCGACCCAGATGCCAATCCGAGCTTCCGTGAACCCCTCCCCATCCAACCCGTTTCCTACCCCACTAGAACCCAACCCCCTCCATCCCAAGAAACCCAGTCCCAATCCCAATCTCAAACTCTACCCGAACAAAGCCAGCTTGAAGGCGACCCGGATACTAGGAAATCAGTGAACCAAGAAAACCGGACCTGGACCCGGGATGAAATGCGGTACATTAAGGACACACCAGTGATTTCCCCGGTTTCTTATCCGTCCCGGGTTGCCCCTCTACCTGAGGACCGTGTGAAAGGAGAGGAGGATGGTAGTAAAATTGAGAGTGACGAGTTGGAGAGGGAGAGGAGGAGGATTGATGACGAGAGGTGGAATGTGATGATGACGAGGAGAAGGGTGTTGGGCGAGGAACAGGAGGACGAGAATGTGGCTTTCCCGACTCTGATTAAGGTGGAGAATAATGACAACAATAGTAAGAAGAAGCACAAGGTGATTTATGATCTAAAGGAGGCTATTCGGTCCATCAAGGTTGGTATTCGAGTGCTTTTTTTACTGCTTTGTTTGATTAAACTTGCGACTCGTGCGGTGGTTCGGATATTCAGTGTTGGATTCATACTTTTGGTATTTGAATTGTTAAGGTTGATCTAGAAATTGATATTGTGAGATTAAGTTCTTGTGCATTTAGTATCGGTTAAAAAATGGATTGTAGGATGCCTACGATAGATTAAGTCAGGCACACTCACTTCTAGCTTGTTGTGGTAATCCGTTATATAGTACTTTAGATGATTTTGCTTTCACGATTCTCCCCTCCCCTCCCCAACTCGTAAAGATAAAAACTTTTCCACATGGTAGCTGTTATTTTCTTCCTAATAATTTTAGTATTTGTACAGGGTGATAACAAGAGAAATTTTGATGAAACTTTGGAAGCACATGTAAAAATGACACCTGACTTACGTCGAACTGATCTGGTACGTGCTCTTTTTTCGTTTCTTATTTCAAGGCTAGTTTCAAATGTACCTTCAAGACTATGAATTATTTGCAGCTTGCTATTTCCATACATCGAGCACTATATTCCTAAATATTCACAAGAAATCACGAGGATAGGTTGAATTATTTTATGTGGAAAAAAATATTGTATGGTGAAGTTGATAGTCTCTCTGTCTCTTTTTCTTTGTCCTCTTGTCTCTAAAATTTTGAGTGCTGCACCCTTTGCCTCCCAATTTTCTAAGAGTAGTTTAATCTCCCTGGATAAATCAAAAGAAAGAAGTAGGAAATTTTGTATCCAGTGCTAAGGAATGGTGTTTTGAATTATCACAGAATTTAAGGTGAAAGTGGAAAAGTGGTTGTTGATTTAACTTATCACTTTCATCCCCAAAACTAATGCCGGAGAATTCTTGTCAGTCACGTCAAAAGAAGGGTATTTTGGAAGGTAAATAGCCATTTATGAAATGAAGCATCATTTTTGTGGATCTCACGTGGTCCACCCTGATTACCATTTACCACAATATCCCAGTCATAGTCGATCTCAGCCATTATATATTACAAGGAGCAAGGTCACTTGCTGCTTTTTAGTAGGTTGAGGTCTGATTGTAATCTTAATGATTTGTGGCCGAGGAAAGAGCAGTGGAGATGATCTGGTTTGGCTGTTATCAAAAGTGATTTAAATTGGTGCTACTTGTCAGTGTAAATTGTAAAATGATGTCAAAGATGAGTGCTGAAGATAAAATAGTATGACTTAGTTGGCCATGGTCTTTAGTACATTGATATGGAGGCATAACCATATTGCTCTTTAAGAGCTCATGACATGAGACAAAGAAACAAGTTTTCTTTTTTTTTTTTTTTTTTTGTGACTTCCTTTACCCTCACAAAAAATTTCATCTTTATATCACCATATTTAATTCCTTGATATTTATGGCTACTTTTTCTTACAAGATTAAATTAATTCGGCACTTAATTCCCCGGTGTGTTGTTGTAATTGGAAACCAGTTTGTGCTATAAATTTCTAAACTATTAGGCTTCTAAGAGGAATTCTTTTTTTTCTTTTTTCCACTTGTTGAAATGCAGAAGCTCAGTGGTTTTGTTCGTCTCCCGCATGGGTTTGGAAAGGTACAAGTGGTGCTTTACAGGTTAAGCAATTACGATCTTATTGTTCTAGTTCTTCTGTCTCATAAATGGAATCCTGTGCCAGACGTATCGGGTGGCTGTCTTTGCTGAAGGAGCTGCTGCAGATGAGGCCCGAGATGCTGGAGCTGATATTGTTGGCGGTCCAGAGCTCGTGGAGAATATTCGGAGTGGTGATTTATTACTCTCTTTATTACACTGTGTTGTTAAGTGACCTCTTAAGCGAACACTATATATTTCTCTCACTCCATTTTAAATCCCTCCCCCAAAATAAATAAATGAATAAGTAAATAAGTAGAAATAAAAATTGAAAAACACTTAAGTTATCTTTTCAGTTCAGTTATCTTCCACTTATAAGTCTCCTGTTAAGAACATTATTTAACAGTCTGAAATATTAATAGCTTGTTTGTTCATTCCCCATTATCCAAATTGCCCGTGAAATGTGATATTGATAGGATGGGGATGGGGAGGGGGAGAGAGATATAAGAGGAAGGGAGCTTTGGTTATCTACATGTGGGGAGGGAGATGGAAGCCTATTGACGGTGGCAATTGAGAGGGGAGAGACAAGATAGAGATAAATATGGTGTTAAAATATGGGCATTGAATTTGTAACAAAGGGCATTTTTTTATCAAATTTAGGATGTGTATTTAATTAAGACCTTTAAAGATTTTGATGGAATTTAAAAGTCTAGGTCTATAAAAGTCTTGTGGTATTTAATATAGACTTTTAAAAACTTTTAAAAACATGCGATATTCAATTCAGACTTTTAAAATTTTACGAAATTCAGATGTATTCAAAATGTTAATGACTTTTAATGACTTTATAATGAATTTTCTATGTACTAACTTTAAAGCACAAAATATAAATAAAAGATATCATTATTTCTCTCCCATTCATCCCCACGACTTTGAAAAAAAAAAAAAAAAAATTTCATTCCTTAATTTTTTTTAATGCAATATTTTTCTTTTTTTTTTCTTCCAAAAACTAAAGAGTCAAGATTAATATTCTTCTCTTTCTTTGATGCGATTTTTATTTTCTCTTTAATGTTCTCCCAATTATTTTTTTCTCTTTCTTCTTTTTTCTTATACAAATTCTATAGCCTTGATTAATTACCAATATTTTTTTATGAAAAAAAATATTAATATTTTTATCTCTAGTCAATGTGATTTTTCCCTCTTTTTAATATTCTCTTAACTATTTTCCTCTTTTCTTCTTTTTCCTTATATGAACCTTAGACACACGATAAATTACCAACTTATTTTAAGAAAAACAGAAGATTAATATTTTCTCCCTTCAATGTGATTTTTTCTTCAATATTCTCATAACTATTTTTTTCTCTTCTTCTTTTTCATTGTTTTTCTATTTTTCATTAAAAACAAGACGAATTTATAATTAAATTCTTGTATAATTATTGATTGTAGTTTATTAATGGATTTCATCAAATTAAAAATTAATTTTTAATTTCTGCATTTTTTTTTCATTATTTTTTTTTCTATTTATCTTAATGAGCTTGGATGTATTTTTTTTTCGTAGTAAATTGGTATTTTGGTTATTTATTTATGTGATTGTGGTGACTAATAATGATATGTTACATATAAATTATTAAATATAAGTAGTGAGATTATGAACTGAATAAATAGTTTTGCTAGAAAATATTTTTAAAAAGAGTTGCATGCGATATTTTTAATTTATCCACAAGCCATTTGAAAGTTCATAGTTTCGCCCAAAAGAAAAAATCGAGTGAGCTAATAATTTATACTATTAACTTTTGACGTAGTTTACTTAAGAACATTTAACTTTTATGAATATAATAATATTAATGCAATTAAATAAATTATTACTAGACTTTTCTTCCGCAACAAATTTTTTTTTTTTGTGGGATATTAAGCTTGTGGAATATTACAAAATTTCTTTTTTCTTGCTTTACGTATTCAAGATTTTTGTCTCCAATGATTGAAGAAATAAAAACAAATAAATTTTAAAAAGTCCATGTCATGTCACAAATGTTGAGTGTTTGTGTTCGCCTCAATTTGTTTATTCTTAAGTCTAGAAAAATCATTTTTGAAAAAAAGAAAATCTATAAAATATTCAAGATTTTAAAAGAAATTTGAATAAATTCTAAAAAAAAAAAAGTATTAAAATTAATATAAAATCTATAAAAATCCATAAAAGTTAATAAAATTTATCAAAAAAGTTAATGAAATCTATCAAAAAAAATGTCTCAAAATTAAATACACCCCTTTACTTAGAAGTATTATACTTATTTTGAGAGTATCTGTTCGATCAGAGCAAGTAATGGTTTTACTTATTAAAATGAGTAAGTTAGAGACTAAAATAAATATTATCTACTAAGCCCTTGAGCAAATGTGATCCTATGAGTCTCTCGTTTTTTTTCTTTTTTTTTTCAACAACTTGATATATTGTGGTGTTAAGAGGCATAAAATGATCTCGATTTTTGCTGAGTTATTTCTGGCAAATAATAGCTTCTCGAGATAATTTAAATCAATTTGCATCTCAAAGGAAATAAAGTGCTTTCAATAACTTTTGATACAACTAAATCCTACTATTGAGAAAGAATTCTAAAGAAGTCTTAACTGATTAAAAAAAATCACCTTCTTCAATTTTTATCCATGTTTATTTTGTTAAATTAATTATTTACATCACTTTCCTATAACTGAATTAAATTTCACCTATTTATTCAAAATTCAATTGTATTTTCTCTTTAGTCACATAGAAATATTTTGATACTTAGTTCAAGATTGAGGAAACCAACCAAGTGTACAGATAATTGTGAAGATAATGGGAATCAGGATATATATCTACTGCTCAAAAGGTTAAAATGCATAAGATTTGAGGTTGTTGCTTTTTGACTTTACTAATTTAATATTTTATCTTCTTGTTACAAGAATTATAATGATTGAACTATAATAAGATAAAGAATAAAATTCCTCAAAAAAATAGTAAAAAAGTGCAACTAATAGTTTGTGCAATTGAACTTAAAAGGGAAAAAGTGGAATGTAACATATTTGATATTTCTAGAATAATATAGGACTTCAGTGTAAATATTATTGAAAAGTACGAGTTGCTTGTCCATAACAGATTTCAGTGGTACTTGTTTAGGTTGTAAAATTGAGCTTACTGGTAATTTTTCCAATAACTTGACAAAATATTTGTATAATTATCATTTTTTGAAGCAATAAACTTAGATCGACAGTTCTATTCCGATAACATGCAGGTCAACTCAAGTTAAATTTTGACAAATGCATTGCTACTCCTTCCATGATGGAACATGTGAAAAAGGTGTTGCAAATTTAAAATTCCACATTGTGCTGTTATAAATTTAGTTATTCAACTATATATCTTATATTTTCTATTTCACAGTTATCAAAAAATCTGAAGCAATTGATGCCAGATGCTAAGGTAAGTTTTGTCCTTGTGTTATCAATTTCATAGTTCCTGGAGGTGGCAAAGTGGCAATGATGTCTCACAAGCATCTCATAATTATGCAGAAAGGTACTGTGACCAACGACATATCTAAGACAGTGAAAGATGCGAAAGCACAAAGTATAATTTTTAAGAAAGACAAAACTGCAATCGTGCATGTAGGACTAGGGAAGGTATGACTATTTCATATCTATGTTGATTTCTGATTTACCTGTACCCTCTTGTATTGCTGACTCTTGTATTTGATAACAATTCTCCGTTTACAGGTTAGTTTTTCGGAGGAAGCTTTACGAGAAAATGTAGGCGCTTTTGTGAATGCTCTATTGCTTGCAAAACCTGTCGGTTTAAAGAAGAGTAAGTGGTGTCCATTGTGTTTTCTTAGCTATTTCATTAATCATCACATTTGGGTAAAATGAAATTGGGTGGAGATATATTGCATCTAGTAATACCAGTTGTGCATGAGACTGAATATTTATAATGTTAGAAGCTTTTATTTGTGTACACGGGTATTGTAAAGTAAAATCCACGTGTTATCTTATCCCTCATTTAATAGGTTCATTTATGTGGAGCAATCTTTCAAACACATTGATGCTGTTTTGGCTCCATAAGAACTTAGTTTAGATTTTGACATTGCTTCAAAAATTTTGGCACTACTTATGAAGATCTCTCTACATACATAATACTTGCATGCTTAGGATGGATTGATACGCATGACACCTAAAAGATTTCACCAGCTCACCTGAAGGATATGCATACATTTTGCATTTGGTAAGCAAACTAGTAGGGCTTGGATACAGGAACACATATAGGAAAATCCTTAGAAATAGTAGATATGATGCGTATCAAGAGAGTTGACACAACTTACATTGAGAGGTGAAGTGGGTAGGGAGAAAACCAAAAGAATTAGGGATCACGTGATGTAAATTTTGGTCCACAGGTATGAAAAGTTCAGAAATGGGATGGAAATAATTGTTGATATAGGTTTAAAAATGAAGTTGTTTGGTTGGAGTTTGATTGGTGTTTTTAGTGGGTATGCTCCACAAACAGGATTCAGTAAGGCAACGGAGCAACAATCTTTGAAAGACATGGATGGATGGGTTGATTCAAGTAATCCGTAGTCAAGATAACATCTTCATGGGAGGAGAACATGGACAGTATATGGGGAGAAACTATCCAAGGAGTATCTCATGGAAAAATTAATACTTGTGAAATAGTTCAAAATCAAAAGATATGTCCTTATTCTTCTGTTCCCCTTCGTGGTGTATGATGATTGATGTGTACAAAGCACAGGTCATTTAAACAGAGGGATTTTGCATGTGGAAATCGATAGTTTGGACTATTTTCAGGTGATATTGAGATGGAGAAACAATATGATATCTGATGCAAAAAAGCAAGAACCTTCTGAGTTTATATGGGAATGGATCTAAGTTTTTATCGTTCTCATGGATTTCAATCGATAAGGAGCTTAAGGGCATTCCATTGTCAATAATCATCCTTGGTTGGAAAATATATTGGATTCTTGATTTGACTTTATTTTTTTATGATTAAAGATTTATAATCCTCTTAACAGTTGTAGTTCTGCTTCTATAGTCAATAAAATTGTTTCTTATAAAAGAAATACATAGAAGTTTTGGCTTTAAGGATTGGAGTGAAGAGAGTTGCACTATTTAAGATTGAGATTGCTTATGATTTGGTGTTAGGGAATACACATTTCAATAACAAGAGTCACGAATGTTTAGTAAAATAGATTTTATCAACGGATAGCTCGTGCAAGAATTGTAAGATAATCGTTGAAGAGTAGACTGCACAAAATAGCTAAGTAGAAGATGATGCGGCTAGTAAAAGTTGGAAATGAAATAGCAGAGGTTCAAGTTCTTGGAACAAGATGGTAGAACTTGTGGTGTGAATTACTAGTGAGTTTCAAGGATATATTTTTGAAGCAAAGAAAATAGGATATAGACAGAGCTTGAGGTGGACCTAGGACTAGTCAAATTATCACCACGTGATTGACATTAAGAGAATGAACATCAATGTATTGATATATTATCTCCACGTGATGCCTTGGTATTTTCTAATTCTTAGACAAATTTTTACTTGCCTTATTTGCAGGTTCCAAGTATGCTGGGTATGTCGACTCCTTCCATATTTGCAGCACGGTGAGCTCATAAGTCTTGTTTTTGTTGGTTGTTATAAATAAATTCACCTAAAGGAACTGCAGCATTAGTCTAAAAACTATGTGATGAAAGGTCAAAATCTTGTAATTTAAGAAATGAACACGACTGGTATTTGTTAGGTTCTGAAGCATTTTTGAATAATGACTCCTAAGTATTTTTTGCAATGTTTTGAAGGCTCTTTCCTTTGGCATTTTATGACACAGAAGTCACATGCTGAAAAACTGATTACTATTATTGACCCCCTTTTATAAGGTTTCCATTACAGTTTTTATTCCCCTGATGGAAACCATCAAAAGCGTTTCTTGAAATGTTTCTGAAAATGGGTCGAAAAAATTCATTTCATATTTTCCTAATGCTCCACCAAGCTTTTTCCATAAGGATGCTTTTTTGTTCGTTTAATTTTCTTTTCTTTGGTGATTCTGTAGCATGCATGCCTTTTTGTTTTTTAAGATGAGCTTCAGACTGCCTTTGAGGTTTTCTCTGAATAATGTTAATATTTGCATTATAAATTGGCTGAAGATTGGGTGAAATAGACATAATATGTAAAGTATGCTGAAATCAGCATCCGAAAAACTGGAATTTGGAAGAGGCAAATGTTATTAGAGCCTTTAACATAAAATAAAGCATTAATTTCTAATTAAATTATGTTGGGAACTCCCATGGCATTTTGCTAGTGTTTGTGTTGATTTGAATTCAGACCACTTGCCTTTAATTAGTTTGAACATAGTGATTTTAGTATAAACTGATTTCACTTGTGCGCATCATATAAAACCCTATTTAGCTACAGAAGTAGAGCTTATCACATGAAATCTTTGTATAACATATAATTTCTATTACATTTTAGTAATATTGACACAATAAATGAAAATTATACCATATTATTTGACTGTTTATAGTTGTTCCCACTACAATTTACCTTTTGAGTTGCTTTGAAGTGCAACCAGTTTTAGTTGTTCTTTACATGTAGGCTCTTTATTGCCTTCGCAGTGTATAAAGTTGCAGCTCATTTTGATCGTTTCAAGTTTTTTCTTAACATAACAATCCCTTTCTAATTCAGTAATTTGTGTATACGTGCAGATGGGTCGATCATTCCCTATTTCGATACAATCATTATCGATGGCTGCAGACCGCTACAACAGATTACAGGTGCAATAATGGTTTAAGCTTGGATCCATTGTTAACTGTTGTACCTAAGTTTACTCTAGTCGGACTTTGGTGCTGCAATTATACAAGTATTGCCATGGATTTTTATTTTTTTTATTCGCCCAATTAATTAAACAAAGATTAGTAACACTTTGTAGACTTTAATTTTCACTTTTTTTTTTTTAAAAAAAAAAATTAGAACCCATTTATGTAGACAAATTGCACAACATATCACTTGACTAGAATAAATGACAAAAGGGTAGTCTAATCTACCTCTTAGCACTTAACAAAGTGTTTTGAGACTCCATGAAAAATGAAATATTTTCAAGTATATATGTGTTGAAGTGAATGCATTATCAAAATCTTTCTGTACTAGTTAGAAGGTTCATTATAGGTGAAATTGCAGCAAAATAATTGCTGCTTTCTATAGTCTTGGATCCCTTTATTTAAGTCCCCCATCATTTCCATAATTCCATTTCTTCCTTGCCTAAGCAGAATACAATCTTCTCTTGAAAATTGTGTCTCGAATCGATAAGAAATCTCCCAAAAGTCTGCCCAGAATAGATTCGACTTATATCTCTACTCAGTTCTGCTCACAATCATGCCTTGGCCCATTTTGCACCCCGTAAAACTGCAATTCTCTCTGAAAGAAGCCGAAGTTTATCAACTCAAACTCTCCGGTCAATCCGTTCTCAACTCCCCTGTTCAGCTTACTCTATTGTCCATCAGTCCAAACAAGAATGTGGGTATTTTCTACGACGAGCTAGTAGTATATGCTTCTTACAAGGGCGAAAAGATTATGTGTCATACCCAATGTTTTACCACCATATGAAGAGTAAACTAAACTGGTGAAGGAGTTGAACAATATCTATGGAAATTATAGCACATTAATCTTGGCGATCTTCTATTATATTTTGTAAATACTGTAAAATCGAGTCTTTCTTAATTTTCCATTTTTTTCGAGTTCTCAGCTCTATCGGTTGTTTCATCTTTTTTGATTGATATGAATGAGAATCGAGGTGAATAAAGAAATAAAAAGAAAAAGGCCCCGAACGTAATAATTCAATTTTCTTGATTTGAGAATCTTCAATATTTATGTGGTTCGACTCCTAAGCATTATTTGCAATTTTGCTTTTCAGACTATCATCATTATCACTATCGTCATAATTGGATGAATTTTAAGTTCTATGGTCGAAACTGACCACGAATTTTTACCCGATCCCAAAACTTGAATTCAAGCAATTCAAAATTTCTCCCAATCTTTGAACTGCAATATCACAGTTGTAAATCAATATTGACAACATTCCGACATTATTCACGTCTCCCTATAAGAATAGAGGTTTTGCAGTTGTTCTCTTGTATTACATGGCATTCAAAGTATTGCTAGTGCATTGGATTTAACCAAAATCCAAATTTACACAGATTTCAACAATCGGCTCAAAGACCAAGATAGATTAATGCAGTAGTCGACTAAGATATTGACGCTACAACGAATCTTGTTACAAGAGAGGTGGGAGGAGATACCGAGTCAATTATGTCTATTGCAGATAGAGAAAAATCAATGGAGAAAAACTAAAAAGAATGTGAAAGTGAAGTTTCTTTTGAAATCATTCAGATAAGGTCAATAGCTATTACAATTACATTGATAAATATGTCAACAATCAACAAATGAGAAAGGATGAAGATGTGGCAAAAATTTACACAGGTGGTTTTGAAAAAATTAAGTTAACAGAGAAGAATGCCACACCATATTTTCGCTTTGTCACATAGATGATTATGTTAAACAATAGATGACAAACTAATCGAGTTATGTAAGTGAAATGTTTTAAGAAGTGGAAGAAAATAAAATTCAATGACCATTATGAAATTTCGCCCAAAGTATAGTGACCATCAGTGTTATTTACCCAATACGCGCCACAAAACGAGACAAACACAGTCAAACAAACAAATCTCTGAAAGAATCAGAGAAGAGAGAGAAACACTGCTCTTTCAGTGTCACTTCAAACCTCAAAAACACTGTTTCTTTCTCTCTCTCCTCTGTACTCAACTTCTCCACTTCACTTCACTATCCTAAAAACGCACAAAAATTGCTTCTTTTTCATGGTCATTTTGTGGAGATGGAAGCAGAAAGTGAGGATTTCAAGAAGCAAGAGCGGGTGGCATTGGTGACTATCCTGGTTTTTGCATCTGTTGTCATTGCTTCTTTGGTAGTGGCCTTCAGTTACTATTGTTACCTTCGATACAAAGTCTCCAAGCGCTTCAAAACCAACAAAAAAAGTTAGTATTTTTTTGCTCTTTTAATCGAATAGTTTCATGCCAACTGTTTAATTTCTTGATATAACTCCTGCGATCTGAGACTATTTATAGGTTTAATCGTTATTAATCTGCTGTAGATGTTGAATAAGTGGGTGTTTTTACTTTTTATAAAACGTTAAAATGTTGAAAGTGCATCTTGATGGGTACAAGAGAATGAAAAGGTGAAAAAAAAAATACAATAAGTTCTAAATCGGACCAGGAAATATAATATACTGTTAATTTGATTTTCCCCATTTTCCGTTGCTCTTAAGATGATATGTTTCATTGGCTCAGAAATTAGGCTTATTACGGGTTTAAGCCACTGAATGTTAGTCTTTGATGTAGTTATTTGGGAAGATGGAGGATTTGTTGATAGTTTTTTTTTTTTCTGTTACATTTGAAAGGGGTTGATTATGAGGAGAAAGAAGGAGATTTTGCGAATATTCAAGTTGCAACCGAAAATGGACTTCAGGTATTCACCTTCAAGCAGCTGCATTCGGCCACTGGTGGGTTCGGAAAGTCTAATGTGATTGGACATGGTGCATTTGGGTTAGTCTACCGGGGAGTTCTCCAAGATGGGAGGAAGGTTGCGGTTAAGTTGATGAATCAGGCTGGAAAACAAGGAGAAGAGGAATTTAGAGTGGAGGTCCCGTCCCTGTCTATGTTTTCCTTGTTGAATTTGTGTTTTTTGTATTTTGTGTACGAGTGCAGGAGGGTTTCTGAAATTCCCCCCTTCATTATCTTTTCTTACTGATAGTTGATGGTATATAAATGATAATAGGTGGATTTATTGGGTCGTTTGCGGTCGCCATATTTGCTCCCAATGATTGGCTACTGTTCAGAAAGCAACCATAAGTTGCTGGTTTACGAGTTCATGGCAAATGGTGGTCTGCAGGAACATTTGTATCCAATTGGTGGTGCGTGTTTTATTCGTTAATGTATCTAAATGATTCAAATGATATGATTTGCGAATATAAAAAAATAAAGTTGGCATTTGTTAATATTGTTATGTTTGTCCTGTCCCACTGTCATCTTAAACTGGGACTAAGTAGTAGTTGTGCATAATTGATCCTAAATACCAAGGATTATTAGAACTGCAGAGAGGAAAGATGTATTCATTCGCTTGCCTACCATGGATATTCTTGGATGTTTCAAATAAAAGCCATTTTTGACAAATGAAAAGAAGAGTGCTATGGTTAAACAATCCTTGTATGGTAACTTGTAGTTACAGCTTTTACTAAAAGTTTCTTTTATTCTTCTGTCTTCAACAGTTTAAAGGCAGCAAGTCCTGGTTTTGCAATTTGGTACTGTCAATAGAGCATGTTGCTCATGCTCTGCTGTTGAATAAAAAACTGAAGCATTATTGTTAATATAAGTTTTCGAGCCCCTCCTTCCTTTGAACTTGCTATTTTTTTTCTTGTCTCTAGTCTCTCCCTTGGGATGTGATGGCCTTTTTCATCCTTCAATGTATCATCAAATTATTTTGGTCTGCACTTAGGAATGATCCCAATATCTGATGCATGATTTGCTTATTTTTCACCATCCTGACATGCAAAATCTATAAACATTTATTTTAAATTGATATACTGCGTGCATTTAATGACTTGGTTGATTGATCAACCTGTTTGTTCCAACATATATGACAGCTTCATGCATTATTAGCCTATTGGGATGTTTTACTTAGGTAGGTAGGTTAGGGGGGCTTTGGATGGGACATACTAATGTAGTTTGTACAGGGTTGCAATATGTGATTTAAATTGTCTCTGCCCTAAGTATTTTTATTTTTTAAATTATTTAGAACTGTTCTTCCTTTTGAGCTCTATATAATCTCTTCTCATGAAGATGCTACAAATGAAATTTTGTTTTAATAATCAGCTTCTAACAATATTCCATCGAAGTTGGAGTGGGGCACTCGGCTGAGAATAGCTTTAGAGGCAGCAAAAGGATTGGAGTATCTCCACGAACATGTTAGTCCACCAGTAATTCACAGAGATTTTAAAAGCAGTAACATCCTTTTGGATAGAAATTTCCATGCCAAAATTTCAGACTTTGGACTGGCAAAACTTGGCTCTGAGAAAGCTGGAGGACATGTTTCAACTCGAGTATTGGGCACCCAAGGATATGTCGCACCCGAGTAAGATAACATTTTTAAAAAAGTTGTATAAGCTTTATGCTACTAAGTTTAAACGATAAATTATTTTTTTCCTCGAAATTTAGTTATCATCTTGAGTACATTGCACTAAAATTGAATACTATGTTTCTTCAGATATGCCTTAACTGGGCATCTGACGATGAAATCAGATGTGTACAGTTATGGAGTTGTCCTCCTGGAGTTGCTGACTGGCAGGGTTCCTGTGGATATGAAGAGGCCTCAAGGCGAAGGTGTTCTTGTGTCTTGGGTACGTTTATTGTTAATTTCTTGCGGCTGTACCACATCAAATAGTATAATATTGTTTCGCTATAAGTTTAGTGACCTCCCGTGTATTTCTACATGTTCCAAAGAAATTTCTTTCCATATTTATGGTGCCTCTGAATTAGTATGTCATCTATTGCTTTGGGTTTCTATGGTAGGCCTTACCCCAACTCACGGATAGAGAAAAGGTTATAGATATCATGGATCCTGCCCTTGAGGGTCAGTACTCGATGAAGGAGGTTATACAAGTTGCTGCAATTGCTGCTATGTGCGTACAACCGGAGGCTGATTACCGGCCACTAATGGCAGACGTGGTGCAGTCACTGGTCCCTTTGGTGAAACATCACAAACTGCCTTCAAAGCCAGGTACCAGCCCTAGTTTCCACGCTATGCAGTCTCCTAAAGCTTAGGACTTTGGTAAGGCTATTTGGCTGAAGAACCATACCTAATCTTGCATACTTTCCATATATGCTTCTTATGCTAACTTATTGTAGAAGGACTCGTCTAGTTAATAGCCATCTATTATTGCGAGAACTTAGATCCTTCTAATGGGCTTTCTAGTGAAGAATATTACTGTAACCTATCAGAATTCTGTATTTAATGAAAAACTAGGTTTAGCCAGCTGGCTATGGTTTTAGACTGCATTTTTTCGGATATATAGACAGAAGATTTGCAGGAGGAAAGTTGGTTTTTTTGACGTATATGCTGTGTTGTGACCGTTGCTGAATGCATCGTGTTCCAGTTAATCTAATACTGGGTGCTATTTTCATGAACTTCTGCCTTAAGCTTCTTGCACAACCCATAACTTGGTTTATAACATAATAATGCTGAAACTCACCAGATGCATTTAAACTGGATTAGGAATTTATACACGCAGAAGCACATGCACATGCACATACACACGATCTTATGAACGAGATGCATTTCTTAAGTGTCTCCTTGTTTGCTTCTTACAGATTTTGCTGATATGTCCCCATTTACATTGTCTTTCCCATTGATTCTCGACTTTGTGGTCTAATGATATTCTTTCGCCACAATTTCTTTTAAGTACCTGTGTTTTTGGAGTTCCCCTTAAACTGCTTGTCCCCTTTACCAAGTATAGAATTGCTTGTACTTAAAACTTTTAAACTCGATTCAATTCATGGTGTGAAATCTGTCATTGGCTAAACAATTATTTGGTTATGTTGTTTTGGGCTTTAATCTAACCAATGCAATTGCCTTGTTTGAATAATATGTATAGTTATGCACCGATTAGAGGCAGTCTTTCAATGCCTAACCAAGTATTATATGGTTTCATTTATTCTCATACGTTGAATCATGTTGTCCCATTTGGTTTTTCCCTTCGTTCCGTCTCCCCACTGAACTTTTGACACCTTGGCATCAAATGAAAAGACGATATTTCAATTGTGACGTCACTTGTGGTGCATCATGTTCGTGTCTTTTTATTTCAAATCTTATTTTTTAAAATTATTGATTAATTACTTTATAGAAGTGCATGTTTGATGGAGTTTAAAAGTAGTTTTTTTAAAAATTTTGACAAAAAATAGTAAAATATGTGATTGAAAAGTTGTGAGTCGCATAAAATTGCTGAACATGCTATAAAATACAAGTATTGGTGAAAGTCTTCATTTCAAAAAAAGAAGAAAAAGTAGAGCTGACTCTTGCATGGGTCACATTCAATCCTCATTTTCTTGAATTTTCAACATCCCATCTACTATTAATTAATTATTTTATAATTGATCTAATCATTTATAGCGCTATTGACCTTTGTAAGAGAGTATGGCTCCATTGATTAAGCTCTAAAATGATATAACTTCGTCACCACCTTTGAAAGTGTAATTAATGTTTTATTTGACTTGTAACACAATCAAAAAGTTGAAAGATCAATGTATAATAAAATAAACAGGAAAATTAGGGATGGGAGGTTATGTATATTATACAATTTCACGTGTGATTTTAACGTTCGAATTGAGTGTTTTGTTGTTGGGGGACTCGTATTCAGTCATTCAAATAGGTTCGAGACATAAAACTTCACTTTTGAAGAATGGGGATTTGAAAGGTTGAAGAGCACAGCTTAATTTTTCTTAAAATAAACTAGAAATTCAGCACTAATACATGGGTTAAATATTGAAGAAATTGGACGAAGTATCAAGTTTGAATTGCTACTTTTGATAAATGCCAAACTTTGAATTATTTTGGGCCAAATAGCCAAATTTGTAAAAAGAAAGAAAAAATCTTGGGTTAATTACATTAATGGTCTCCATTCTTTTATGTTTATAATGATTTCATTCTCATTCAATTTTTTTGGCAGATATCATTCTCATTCTTCCATTTATTTTTATATATCGTCCCCACTCACGAAATCCTTTAGAAAGTACAGTTAACTAGGTTCATATCACACTTTTAACTTTTTAATCCATTACAATTTTATTTAACTCTATCTCTTTCCTGTCAAGTCATTCTCTTTAAAATCCTTCAGCCAAATAATCACAATTCAAAAATTACATTTCATGTTTCCCAGTCTCTGTATTCAACAATCTTAATTATTTTATGGTCACCTCCGTGCACCATGGATTTTATGGCTTTTACTGCTTGAGTCTCCACCTTTTGTCACTCCAAAACATATTTTCTTCATCATTTTCTAGTGGGTTCTTGGTGTTTCTATTCTGATTCTCGATATAAACATATATGACCAATGATTTACAAAGGGAAAAAAAATTTTAACTGCAATGGAAAATCCAACAAGCCAATTATCAGTCATTGAAAACTTGGTTGGAGCACGCGCCACCGCCAAATTGGGGTGGCGAGAAGTTTCAGTTTCTTCTTTAGGCATGGTTCATTATTTTGGTGCCTTTTGTGACTCTTTATTAGAGAATTTCTGGCGGTGATCGGATTCCGCTTATGTTACTATCGGTTTTCTCCTTGTTTTTTGCAGTTCCGAGCATGGCGAGTTTGACTTGGTACTCCATTTCCGGCAACTTTGACATTGGTTCAAAAATGTTGTTTTTCCTCTCCCTTTTCCTCTTCACACTAGTATGTTATTAAGATTTTGGAAAATTCATGTTCATCCTCAATTGAAAGGTTGACACATGCTTGACTAAAATATGCTCATCTTAAAAAGTTAAAAAGTGTGATGTAAACCCAGTTAATGGCACTTTCTGACGAATTCCGTGAGTGAGGACGATATGTGAGAATAAATAGAAGAATGAGGATTATATCTGCTAAAAAAATTAAATCGGGATGAAATCGTTACAAATCTTAAAAAATGGAGACCATTAGTTTAATTAATCTAAATATCTTTATCAAACAATCAAAATTTTAATTTTTACTATCTTCTCTCTCCAACTTTACTATTTCACACTATTAGTCCACACTACTCACCCCTCTTTTCTTTCTCTTTGTATGATGCTAACATTGTTGTCATAGGAATCAACACATTTTAAAATCTATCATTCGCCACCCCACTTTAATTGCCATCGCGACCCCGACACATATTGCCACCCTACTCAAGCACTCAACTAGCTGCTTTCACTCTCATTCCGTCGAATTTTGGAACATATAAATTTTTGATATTACTTTATTATATTTGAGTACATTGTTTATTCTATATGTTCACTCTATTGAGTGTTAAATTTCATCAATTTTTTACAACCCATTTTGTTTTATATTTGACATTGTTGATGATACATATTGTTTATTTTCTCGTTTGTTTTCCAACAGTTGACTATTGTGGATGAAAATTGTTTTACAATTATAATTCGTAGGACATAGAGCAAAAACAAATTGGTTACCTATTTACTATTTAACAAAACTCGACGATGAGTCAACTTCGAGATACTTCCACCTTCTCTTCTACGAGAATTGTCGATTTCTCAAAAGAATATTTTTTTCAACGGTCAATTTTTCGATTGATTTATCGATTTAAAAAAAATCAACACAATTTTTTTGACTCATCTGCCAATTTTTTAAAAAAAAAAAAATTGACGATTTTTCAACTGAATTGTCAATTTTTTATAGTTAATTTGTGAACTAAATTTTTCGAAGTTACTTTCTGAGTTGTTGATATTAAAAATAAATGAAAATTTCAATTGTCGATTTTCAATTTTTTTAAAAAATTGTCTATTTTTCAACAGTTACCTTGGTGAATTGTCGCTTTTAAAAAATAAAAATTGAAATGTCGAGTTTTAGACAGTTACATCGACGAATTGTCGATTTTCTCAAAAAAAAAAAAATCTTGCTCAATTGTAAAATTTGCACATTTATCTTGGTGAATTGTCGATTTCAAAAAAAAAAAAAAATCCTCAAAATCAATTGTCGAATTATTTTATATTATCTTGTGTGTAATGACAAGATCCACTTTGATAGCTTCTTTTGAAAGTTATTGTAATAGCTTGAAGTACAGTAGAATTTTAACCACAAAAAAAGTGATCATTGTTGCAAAAGGGTATATTTGATTTTTTTTCATCTAAAAATGCTTATATTTAGAAATGTTATCAAAATTAGCCTATTTCTAGTCCACCATTTAGTTTTGGGCAATTTTCAAAGTTCTCTTAAATATTTCAATTACAATTCAACTTTTTAAAATATTTCTTAATTTCCATTGGAGTTTAAAAGTTTTCTGAGTTGTCATTGAACTTCTTCAAATATTTTCCAATTACCATCGAAATTTAAAAATA
Organism: Forsythia suspensa; assembly: GCA_023638005.1. Classification (NCBI taxonomy): domain Eukaryota; kingdom Viridiplantae; phylum Streptophyta; class Magnoliopsida; order Lamiales; family Oleaceae; genus Forsythia; species Forsythia suspensa. Next base: position 1,926,540 of record CM042663.1, read on the forward strand.
TTCCAAATTGTCACTAAATTTATCAAAATGTTATCACATCCGTCTCTCCATCACTCAATATTTTAAAATGTTAATGGACTTAATGAACTTATCAAAATATTATCTCATCCGTCATTTCGTCTGTCACATCATCACATCAGTTAACTTTTAATAGCAATCGAATTAGATAACATTTTTGCAAGTACATTAGTAACTCGAAAAACTTTTAAAGTTAAATGACAACTGAAAAATATTTAAAAAAAAGCTAGTAGCAATTCAATTTTTTTTTTTTAATTTTAATAACAATTGAAAAATATTTAAAATATTTCAGCAACAACTGAGATATTAAACTCCACCAATGTAGTTTAGAAATGTAATAATGAGTCAGCTAGGCTATTTAGACTTGAGAACAGTAGCTTAGCACAGATAAACCTCTTGATTTTGGATGTCCAAGCCACTAGTTCATTTAGGCTAGTCTTACTAACCTTAATAAAGCGTAGAATCTAGATTCAAAGAGGGTTGTTTGGCCTTTGCAAAATTTATAGTCAAACTCACAAATTTAAATAATTAATGTTTTTATTAACTTGTACTTTCTACAACACTTCTTTTAGAAAATTAAACCAAAAAAAAAAAAAAAAAAAAAAAGTGTTGGGTCCATTGGCCTCACATGTCGGAAAATTGGATCATGTCGGTCCAATGTCAGCCATAGAGATTTGGCAAAGTGTAATTTACACCTCCACATGATTTAATGAAAATCACATTTAGAAAATATTTTTATGTACGATCAATTAAAAAAAAAAAAAAGTATATATTTGATAATGTTGAAATTATATTTTAAATGTTTATATTATAAGTTGTAGGTGGATGCGTGGATAAAAAGTGAGTTGTAAGTTGTGGGTCCTTTGAAATGTGTAGATAAAAATTATGTTTGATCAGATAAAATTATAATTTAAGTAATGACAAATGCAAATATCTTGAAATATTTAAAAATTGAAATGAATTTCAACCAAGTTGTAACCTCTTTGCAAAAAATTCAAAGATGTTTGACGGTGGAGAGTTGAATGATGATATCCATAATTTTATATATGTACCTGCAGATGAGCTGGTCAATATCAAACGAACAATTCGTGGGGTATATTGCAATATTTGTCCCCGACGTATTTTCAAATGATAAATTGGTCTCCAATCTTTAAAAAAATTCAAATTAATCCATATATTTATTATAGTTACAAAATTAGTCAATAACGATAGAAATCGTTAAAACTTTATTAAATCGTCACACGGATCTCAAGAAATCATGTCTCTCATTGCAATATCAGTCCCCAACAAAGTACCAATGGCAAGATGATATTTCTATGCTTAGAAAAGAGCAAATTAATATTCAAATCTCACGGAATTACATCTCACTTCAAATTTTTCAGCACCAACTCGAATGAGGGTCTTAAGAGAGCTTCACATAGTTTTCATCGTTAGGGACGGATTTTGCAATTGTATTGAAAGGTTGGCAACAAGTTTGCTCATTTTAAAAATTGAGACTAACTTATTACTCGAATAATAGATTAAGAAACGATGGTGCAATCCTCCGTAATTCACGTGTTTGTCAAACTCAAAGTGTATTTTTATCTTCACAATTATGGAACTGCAGCCAGCAAATTGGTGGGCACTACTTTGAATATGAAGCCAAGAAATCATAATTTGTACATTTTTGCATGCATGAATGACTTTAAACATTAAGTCAACTCTCGTGTCTGTCTCTCTTTATTTGCTTTTTATTCATCCTCTTTTGTTTCTATCCTAAACTCCATTAAACGCGTTGCAGCAGCAAAGTTTGAATTTTGCATTATGTACACACACTATTTCTCTCCATTGCATGTCTATATATATACACACACAATACATGCATATATGCATCATATAATTAATTACCTTAATTAATATTTCTTGTATTAATCTTTAATGGCTTCCCATGGCAATTTTTGGGTTGCTTCATTTGTTTTTGTACTAGTTTTTGCCTCTGCAAATGCACAGCTTTCTCCTACCTTTTATGCTTCCACTTGTCCTAATGTGCAGACAATTGTCAGAAATGCAATGAGGACAGCTATTAATAACGAATTGAGGATTGGTGCTTCTATTCTTCGTTTGTTCTTCCACGATTGCTTCGTTAATGTAAGACCTCCTTTAATTTCATGTCGGGTTTTGTCAAATCGAACTCGAATAAGTGACAAATTTATGACAAATTATGTTTGATGCTTTGACTGAATATGATTGATTGAACTCCATTTACACTTGCATGTGTTTGGCTAAGCTTTTTCTTGACAGTATCTATAATTCTTGTGTATATAATTTAGGGGTGTGATGGATCCATACTGCTGGACGACACTGCCACATTCACTGGTGAAAAGACCGCAAATCCAAACCGAAATTCGATACGAGGTTTTGAAGTGATAGACACCATCAAAACTCAAGTCGAAGCTGCCTGCAATGCAACTGTATCTTGTGCAGACATTCTGGCCCTTGCCACAAAAGATGGAGTCGGATTGGTATGTAGTATTGAACATGCCTCTTGACATGCACCCTAAATTCATTTTTTTTTAAATATGCACAATTTTTATAAATAACTGTTGTAGCGTAAAATTTTCATAAACGTATAATCGTATATATTTGGTATAGCTTGGAGGACCAACATGGACAGTGCCACTAGGCAGGAGGGATGCAAGAACAGCAAGCTTGAGTGCAGCAAATGCCCAAATCCCATCCCCTTCTCAAGCCTCGCCACTCTCATCACCATGTTCTCTGCCAAAGGCCTTAACGCACGTGAAATGACAGTCCTCTCCGGCGGTCACACCTTCGGCTTTGCACAGTGCTCCACCTTCAGAGCCCGCATTTACAACGAAACCAACATCAACCCGACCTTTGCAGCCAACCGGAGAGGCACGTGCCCCGCCTCAGGCAGTGGCACAAACTTGGCGCCACTTGATGTGCAGACTCCAAACCGTTTCGACAACAATTACTACACGAATCTCTTGACTCAACGCGGACTTCTACACTCGGATCAAGTGCTTTTCAATAATGGATCACAGGATTCATTGGTTAGGCTTTATAGCAATAACCTTGCGACTTTCAGAAGTGATTTTGCAGCTGCAATGGTGAAAATGGGAAATATAAGCCCGCTTACTGGATCAAATGGAGAGATTAGAAGGAATTGCAGGGTTCCCAACTGAACCTGATCGTCCTCTCATTTTTCTTTCTTATATTCTTGTTTTTTTTAATGTGGTCTTTTGGGAAATGAAGAGAGGAAGTTTTATTTAAATGAAGGTTTGCATAAGTGTAATAAAATGATGAGAATTATGTGGTTTGTAATTGCATACAACTGAGTGATCCACACATAATTTTCATAATTAAGTGTTTGTTTGGTGTAGTTTATAAAATCAGTTTATTTGATCAAAAATAGTTTATTTAACTAAAAAATTTGCCTCATGACATTGTTGACTATTATTGGTCAAATAAACTATTTTTGATTGAAAAACTAGTTTATAATATATATCAAACAAGCCCTAAATGTTGAATTGTTATGATCTTTCTTTTTGTACTAGTATTGTACATTATTAATTAGATTTGGTTCCGTTTGTTTTTAATTAAAATTTTACTAAAAAGCTAAAGTCAAAGTCAACAATTAATTTTAACCACACATTTCATGGACCCACAAATTTTTAACCACGCATTTCATCAACTTTTATAAAAAATCTGATTTTAATCAAAATCAAACACACCATAATCATTTGAATCAAAATAAATTTTATTAGGCCCCGTTTATTTTTAATTAAAATTTTACTAAAAAGTTGAAGTCAAAGTTAACAATTAATTTTAACCACATATTTCATGTATCCACAATTTTTAACCACACATTTCATCAATTTTTCTAGAAAATTTGATTTTAATCAAAATCAAACACACTCTTATTAAAATTTTATGTGAATTTTACCTCAATAGAAAAAACGTCCCCAAGAAAATCGATATAGACTATTAGAGCTTGAGACACGACATGTGTTCCACTCTACTTATTTACGAACATTGACAATAAAAGTCTCGATAGTAAGTCGGTTTTTTAGAATGACACTGTTTTTTTTGGATAATTTGTAAGATGGCAATGTTAGAAATAGTGTTGAAGTTAACAAGTGGACAATTTTCACAGGCCAAGCTTAAATTATATAAGGGTAATTATATTCATATTATATTTTAATTGTAATAAAAAAAAATTTTCAACTTTGACATTTTGACACTTATATCTCTAATTTTTTTTCGTCACATTTTTATTATTAATTTTTTACATCTTGTCTTTGATGACAAGTTTTGTTCAAATATACTGTTAATGTACATTGAAATGAAGGACAAATATGTTGTCAAACTTCTATATTTGCTATTTATTTTGTTTATTTTGAAATACGATACACAAAAATCTCTTTTTACTCTATTCTAATTAACTTTTTGGATAGAAACCATCATTAAAGACAAAAATAAGATGTGCAAATTAATAAGTTGATAATAAGAATGTGATAAAAAAAATAGTTGGGACATAAATACAAAAATAAGCAATAGTTGAAGACCTTAATTACAATTAAAATGTGATGTTGTTAAAAAAAATGTGGTGTGAACTTAATTACCTTTTATATAATTTAAGCCAGTCAAACATACTTTTGTCCACATATTTTGTAGAACTCATAACTTAATTATTACTCACTTGTTATCTAAACATTTCATAAAACCCAAAACTCATAAGTATTTAAAAAATAATTTCAATGCTGACAAATATGCACTAAAATTAATAATTTACCGTTTCTCTATTGGTAACTTTAAGAGTGAACTTTAATAATTAAAGTATGTTTATATTTTAATGTAATAAAGATACGGCTAAATTATAAATACTCTCTATAATTATTATTATTATGGTGACTATACTGATATTAATGCTTTTTTTTTTTTAAGTGTACTATATTTTAATTGTACTTAAAATTTTCAACCTTTGTTCATTTTAGAACTACGTTATTAATTTTTATTTGTCAAATTCTTATCTTCAACTTCCATTAATTAGCACATCTCTTCCTTAACAGTAGCTCCTATTAAGATATCCTATTTGCGTGCTTTGAAATAGTGGTTTCTATTAATATATTCTAAAAATATGACGGGCAAATAAGTTATTTTACACCCTCCCAATAAATATTTTGGACGAAAACTATTATTAGACATAATATGTGCTAATGAATGAACAATTGATGATAAGAATGGGATTACAAAAATTGGGAACATGAAGGCAAAGAATAGGACGTTAAGTACAACTAAAAATGTAGAGCAATAAATAAAAAGTGTGATGTGAATATAATTATATTTCTTTGACGAAAATCGTTATCTGATACAAAATGTAGCATTAATGAATAGTTGAGGACAAAAATGAGATTAAAAATAATTGGGGGACATGAATGCTATAATGAGTAAAGATTGATGACGTTAAGTACAATTGAAATATGATGTAACAAATAAAAAGTGTGGTGATATTTATCCTTTGTGTAATTTAAATCATCAAAGTGTTTGTCAATTTTAATTCTGCAAGTAGTGGGATCGTAAAATAATAATATAATGATAAGTAGAGTGTCGAATCCATGCGAACTAAATTTCTACATATTTTATTCTAATTAATAGTAGCTATAATCTAAGAAAAACACATAATCAATTATTTAGAGTTTTATGTACTTATATATAATTATTAATTTATACCTAATTATCTACTAAACTATGTAATTAAAATAAGCAAACCAATTCTTGTATCACGAGAGTTACTAGGACTCTAAATCCACTAATCTATTCTAATCCTCAATTGTTTGGTTACAATCAATTATCGTTTTATATTGACAATCGGTATTTCTTTATATGTTATTTTGCTCTTTCAATTAATGTTCTAAAAAGTTTAAAGCGTGACTAGGCGTAGATGTCGAGTTTTAAGCTTTTCAGGCTTAGGTCGAAGGTGAGACAAAGGGAAGGCGGAGGCGATGGCAAGACATGAGACGTGGCAAGGTGTGAAGGCCGCGCCTCACGCTTAGGCGTTGCCTAAGCGAGGTCTAGGCGTCGCCTAAACGAATTTTTTAGAACAGTGTTATCGATACAAATTAAGTCAATTCTCATCTACAACTCACATATATCTCAATGGTTGGTGGGAATAGATAAAGAATGCAACACAAAAGCTAGAATACCACCAAATATTGCACTAAATATAGAAGTATATCTCTATTTCTTATTGGACTTACTGTCGTTTGTTGTTTGAGCTAGACATAAAAAGTGAATACATAACATGGATAATTTAGAATAAAAGTTGATACAACTCTTGAATCTCTTCAATGTTATTGGACCACATTGTATTCTTATTCAAAATCATCGAAAACTCCAATAAATTCTTATAATTTTTCCTCAAGAATTTGAAGTTTTTGACGTGAAATTCCTCTAAAAATTTGAGATATGTTATGATATGGACTCTTTTTTAATTGACATAGAATAAGTCTTTATATAGTACTTGAGATGTCTTGGATCGTGTACAAAAGAGGCCTAATTTAACTCAACTCTGAAAAAACGAGCCCTAAACTCCTATTAACAGTCGGGGGTCGCGCCTAGGTTGCAACATGCATGTTGCGTCCAAATCGCGACCTGCAGAAAATTTTCTACTCCGGCACTCTGACTTCGAATACATATAAATTTTGATCCAGAACTCCAAATTGCAATTCGTTTATTTTGGTTGAACTTTAAATTCAATTATCTTTCTAATGATATATTATTTTTACTATGATGATACTTGTACAAAAAATTATACTTATTTCTTTAGTTGCTTTTCATGTAGGTTTCTCATTTTGTTTCTTCAGCATTTTGGTGTGTGAGACACTTCTTCATTTTCATTATTGCTTCTAATCACCTTGTATTAATGCCTTTGCCACCTTTATGCATCTCCAAGTCCAGCTCTTCGAATATTCCATCTTTTGGCCAAATTAATGCTCCAGTCTTTATTTTGCTTTATTTATTTTCAAATTGAGAATTTAGCATACAAAATTCAAATTTAACATAAATTAAGTAGAAATTCATCCAAATAATAAACTATTAAGTATATTTAATAGTGAAAATCAGCGTGTAAAACAAAGTTATCAAAATTATGTAGCAATTAACCATATTGGAAATTAAAATTAAACATTGCTTGTACACATATATTATTGACAAGCAAATAAAAAATAATAAGTTATGTTTCATTCACCAAATTCCGTACAATATGCCATGTCATGAAATAATCCATACCAAAATGACAATTGAATTAAATTCAAATTGAAATTAAAATATTGCCCAATTTTCACAATGTTTAATGGAATATTAACCCTAACAAACTCATAAAAACTACCTAAGAGAATGTTTGTGTGAGTTTTTTTTTTAAAACTTATAAGCTGGTTAAATATATTTTTAATCTACACATTTAGTAAAATCAACAATTTTTATTTATTTTTTATTTACATATTCGATAAGTCATCAAACATGTATTAAACTTAATGTTTTAGAAATAGTTTGGACATTGAACCATAATAGATAAATGGTAAATAGTCAAAAGATCAAATTGGTAGTCAAACAAATTAATATAACCAGATTAAATTTCATACAAAATTGCAATTTATCACTTGAATTCTATGCTCCTATCTAATTCTTATAACATTGTAATAATTCACTTTAAATTTTTAACAAAAATCAGGATTGAGCGACTTTTATGTGATTTAAAGTTACAAGTTAAAATCCTCAAACTACTTAATGTTCAATTTTAAATTTTATGAAAATTAGTTGAAATTTTAATGTTCATATTGACCGTTCACGTTAATCCAAAACCCGTTTGATGGTTATGGAACCAAAACAATGATAGTCGAGAATCGCACTTATTTTTCTGATTGTTTAAGAGTATATTGAGGAAAAAAAGAAAGAAACACATATTTTAAAAAGCCTAACAGAGTAAAATCATACATAAACATGACCACGTGGAGTTTTATCCGCTACTAATATATATATATATATACACGTTCATGTGTCTTTACGTCTTTAATTTCACCCTCAAACGAATTTCTCCCTCAAACCATCTTCTCATTGCTCTATTCACTATCTCAATCCTAAAACTATAACCACAGTAACTCAAATAATCATCATTGTCCATCAAAACTCTATAAAGAACAAATGAGTCTTCAAATTGTCATTTTCGTCCATCATAAATCCTATGGTCGGCCAGATCCCACTGCGGGAAAGCGGTATACTAGTCACAACCGTATGAAGTTTTCTCCGTTAATAAAAGAAAAAAGTACTTAAACGTCCATATGTCACTATGTCTTCACACAAAATTATTTTCTCCAAAATTTGATGATTGCTTCAATCTATATCATTGATTCAATCATTTCTAAAATCTGCTCACCTCCTCAATCTATATCCTTCAATCGATCATCTCTTTCGATCAATTATTTTCAAAATCCGCTCTCCCTTCAATCCATCCCCATAAAAATAGTTCAAATTTAGTCAATCTTCTCACATATCCTATGGTCAAATATTAACGTAAAAAGGTGCTATGGTAGTTAAATATAATAAAGGGAGAAATAAGAAAAGAAAAGTATATATTATAAATTAGGGTAAATTAACAAATACTCAATTGAACTTTGAATCATTAATACTTACTCACCGAACTTTTGAATCACAACGATAACTCACTAAACTTTGAATTTTGTTTACCATCCATCATCCTTTAATTTATCGTTTGAATTTTTTGACGGAAAATGCCACGTGTTTAACGGAAAACACGTGGCACCAATCAAATTGGGTTATTTTTCCAACTCAGCATTGTCGTAAAAACGTGTGCCACGTCAGATATTTCTGAAATGAAAACACGACTTCATCGCCATTATGGTTATCAAAATCTCTACTTTCGAAACCCCAAATGTTGTTCTCTCTCCCCTTTTCTGCCCAACCTGATTTCTCCGATTCAGGGAAGCATGTTCTTCCGGAGCGTGCCCTGATTTCAGTGCTGGATACTTATCACGATTTCACTGACTTCCCTTGGTGGATAGTAATTTCGTCATCCACATTGATAATGAGACTCTCATTGTTTTTAATTAAAAATTGAAGAGGATTGGAGAGCTGCCACCTCCATTGCCATCACTTCTCTCAGGACAACGTTTCAGAGACCAAATTACGCTTTTTGGAAGGAAAAACAGGTTGCTAGGTGTCCTTCATTTTTTGGTTCTTCTCATCACTTGCTGTCCAGGCCCCTTGCTTTTTGATATGGATCATGAGCATTCAGAGAATGTCCCTGGAGTATCACTCTGGTTTTGATTGTGGAGGAACTTTATGGTTCCAGAACTTGACAGAATTTCCGCATGGTGGTTTGGGGCCAATCTTCCCTTTACTGATTGCCACTTTGTATACCAGAGAGATGAAGTCGTTTTTTCATTTTAGAAATATATGATGTGGCACATGTTTTTAATGACAATGCTGAGTTGGAAAATAACCTAATTTGATTGGTGCCACGTGTTTTCCGTTAAACACGCAGCATTTTCCGTCAAGAGATTCAAACCAGAAATTGTAGAGAGAAATGGATGGTAGATAAAATTCAAAGTTTAGTGAGTTATCGTTGGACTGCTCAAAGCTCGAAATGAGTAAGTATAATGCTTCAAAATTCAATGAGTATTTGTTAAATTTACCCTTATAAATTATGTAAAGACAAAGGGCAGCGAGAGAGAGAGAGAGAGAGAGAGAGAGCAAAACCACATGGCCATGGTGCCACCGGGACCTCAGCTGCATCAGCACAATCCACCACCCGATCATCAATACCATAATGTTCTTGACCAAGCTCCGCCACCATCAGCCGCAGCCGCCGCCGTGAAGCTTACCACCGCAGCCCCCATGGACACAGCTAAGGTACCCGTAGATTATATTCATACTTGTATATCGATTTTCTCGTCCTGTCCTGTCAGCATTATGTGTTTTTTTGACGAATTTTCGAGCTGGTTTCCTCTTGTTTTACTTTGATCTAGCTGAAAAGCTGAAGTTTTTGGCTTGTTACTGCACAGTGGGTGCAGAAGTATATTCTGAGAATATTCCGTCGATCTGAAAATTAGTCCCGTTTCATATGTATTTCTGCTTTTAGATTTGTTTCGCCTGGATCTTAGAGGGAGTGAGAGAGCGAGCGAGGACCTGTGTGCTAGTTAATTTTTGTTTTCATTGATTTTCTGTTAATGCATCAATTTTATGAAAACTTTCAGAAATTATTTAGATATTTAATCGTTTTTCGAGGCTTGTTCTTACTGTTTTTCGTTTTTCTTTTCATTTTTTTCTTTGCTGCTTCTGATTATAGTTAAATGGGATGCAGTTTTATAGACTATTGTAAATTGCACCTATTGTTAGATCTTTGAACTTCTTTTTGACTTCTATTTTTATTATGATTATTTCGTAAATTGATTTTTGGCTGTTGTTGTTAGTGCTTTAAATTTTTGTTACTTCCTTTAGGTGAATTAAAAGCTACTTTTCATTTATTGTAGGTGAGTTGTGCTTAAAATTATATTAGTCTACTTGTTTCAATTGCAAGTTTGTTGGCATGTGATAATTTCTTACAAGCCGTAGATCTTGTCAATCATTGCTCTCTCTGTCTTCTCTCTCTTTTTTATGTTCTAAGCATAGCATATCTCTTTAAATCCTCGTGCTTTTCAGGTTTACAAATTTCACATTTCCCAACTACGTTTTGGCGCTTTGCTATTCTTTAGTTGAAAACGTTCTGATTAATAATGTGATGTTGGTGCTAGTTGGGTTGTCTTGAGTTCAAATAATTTTTATTTATGCATTGATGCATTTGCTTTGTTTGCATTGCAGGAGATGTCGGCTTCTGTAGTTGATGGCAATGATCCAGCCGCTGGTCATATTATCTCCACTACAGTTGGAGGCAAAAATGGCGAGCCCAAAAGGGTTGGTATCTGAACTTCATCTGTTCAGTTTCATTGACTCTGCCAATTGAATGTTACAAAAGTTGTAGAAGAATTGAGATGATTATGTAGGAACAGTTATTTGGATTGCTCTGTTCCATTATAATCCTAGGAGTTATTTAGAGTGCTCTATAATGTTTAATTTCATGATATTTAAGCAAAGAGATTACATCCGTAGATTATCTGCTTAATGAGAGCTAATAGGTTTGCTTGTGGTGCTTTTCTGCAGACAATTAGTTACATGGCAGAGCGTGTTGTGGGTACAGGATCATTTGGAATAGTTTTTCAGGTGTTTATTCTTGGCTTTATAACAATGCAAATGATTTTACCTTTGTTTATAGAACTAATGGGTTGCTGCCACTCTTTGCCAGGCAAAATGCTTGGAGACTGGAGAGACTGTGGCCATAAAGAAGGTTTTACAGGATAGGCGGTATAAAAATCGTGAGTTGCAGTTAATGCGCTTGATGGATCATCCCAACGTAATTTCTTTGAAGCACTGTTTCTTTTCTACAACAAGCAGAGATGAGCTTTTCCTTAATTTAGTCATGGATTTTGTCCCTGAGACTATGTACGGGGTCTTAAAGCATTATAGTAATTCGAATCAAAGGATGCCACTCATCTATGTCAAACTCTACACATATCAGGTTACAATATTTTGTTGTCTTTTCTCAGTAACTTCTCAACAGTTCATCTCAACTCGGATAAAATTACACTCATTTTTCAGTTATTTAGGGGGCTTGCATATCTCCATACAGTGGCAGGGGTCTGCCATAGGGATATAAAACCACAAAATCTTTTGGTAAGTAAACTCAACTCTGCTTCCCTTCCTGCTGCCAAAACATGTTCCCCATGCTCTCTGCCAGATTGAGTTGGAACTTTTGGTCAATTTTTCTAAAGTCATGCTATTTTCTGTCTACAGGTCAATCCTCTTACCCACCAGGCGAAGATTTGTGACTTTGGAAGTGCTAAAGTTCTTGTAAGTTTGTTCCCTTGAAAGTTGGGCCTTCTCTTAATTATATTAGTTATTCTAAGTCCATTTGGCAGTCGAAAGCTCCATATGATCAATTCTGTCAAGGCATCTTTTAAATGCTTCTACCATGGTTGCATGCGTGTATCTTAGGCTGGATGTGCACTACCAGATGGATTGAGAGCTAACCGAAAAATCTAGCAAAGAAAACTCTACACAGTGTCTTTTCTATGTTGTTAGGGTGCATAGAGCTTTCAGGGAAAAGAATTTAAATCCTATTACCCTCGAAGACAGTTAAAGAACTGAAAGAAGGAAAAGAAGGGAAGAGGGGGCTGTTTGGTGAAAAAGAGAAACCATAAGTGAATAATTTCTGTTTTATTGGGATTACCATATCCATGTGCTTATGCCGACCGCTTCCCCACAAAAATGAAGAGGTGCCCTAGTATTTAATGAATGAGGTTCAATAATTGTGGTGCACTTTAGTGCTATAGGAACAAATTGATTTCCATGGGACTCTAGGGGCGTTTTGCTGCCAAAAAGAGGGTATAGCCTTATATTTCATCTGTTCTTGATCGTTGTCATTAATTTTGCTTAATTATTGACCATCAATGTCATCAATGCACATGATTTTTCTAAGTAGGGTCTTATATTTCATCTGTTCTTGATCGTTGTCATTAATTTTTCTTAATTATTGACCATCAATGTCATCAATGCACATGATTTTTCTAAGTAGGGTCTTGTAGTTTTGAAATGCCATTCTGTTTATTAAGCATCTCTTCATGTAGATCACAGCACTTTTGCTTCAATTAATAATTGGTCACTGAGAATTTGCTGTAATCAGGTGCCGGGTGAAGCTAATATATCCTACATTTGCTCTCGTTACTATCGGGCCCCAGAACTCATCTTTGGTGCAACAGAATATACAATGTCAATTGATATTTGGTCTGCTGGTTGTGTCTTAGCTGAGCTGCTTTTGGGGCAGGTCTGTAACCTCCATATTGTTCTTGCATTTCGCTGAGTGGTATTCTATTCTATCATGTTTAAATACTTTCAGAAAACCCCATTTCTTTATTTTTTACAGCCACTGTTCCCTGGAGAAAATGCAGTCGATCAACTTGTCGAGATTATCAAGGTGTGCCATCCTTTCTAATTCTATGTTTCTATGTATCTCGATTACTATACCTGTAATGATGTCATCATATATACTAATTGGAAGACTTTCTCTAATAGGTTCTTGGTACACCAACTCGAGAAGAAGTTCGATGTATGAATCCAAGCTATAATGATTTCAGGTTTCCCCAAATTAAAGCCCATCCATGGCACAAGGTATGCCTGCACTTGCTACATGCTATTTTCTTAGTTGTCTATACCAGAAAATTTTAATGCACAAGGTAATGACTGAATTCTTTGGTTCAGGTTTTTCATAAGCGGATGCCTCCTGAGGCCATCGATCTTGCCTCACGGCTGCTTCAGTACTCACCAAGTCTTCGCTGCACGGCGGTACGTCTAATCTTGTATATCTCTTCTAAAGTTCTAACATCAACTGACGATGAAGATTTTATATTTGACCTCTCCTATTCGACATCTTTCCGTACCAAATAACATCCATTCCCAGAAGAAATCCAATTTTACAGTTCAAATAGAAATGTGGACCATAACAATCTTCTCTATAATTTGATTTTTGATGCTTGTCCTTACATGTCACCAAATTTATAGAATTGCTGTTTCTATCTCTGCAGCTAGAAGCATGTGCCCATCCTTTCTTTGATGAGCTTCGGGAACCCAATGCCCGCCTCCTAAATGGCTGCCCTTTCCCCCCTCTTTTTAACTTTAAACAGGAGGTATGGTTTCTAACCACTTTCTTTTCTTTATGTTGCCTCCTTTCGTAAAAACGTTAGTACTTTCATGGTTTTCTTCCATCAAGTGGAGCAGGAGGTCTCCGTCTCAGTTTGTAAGAAATCCTTAGTGTTCATGAATCTCGCAGTCCACTGGTGTCTAACGTTACTCTACTTCGCTAATGTCAGTAAAACCAATCAAGCACGTGCTCCTTGAATTTTGGCAAACCAATGAACCTAACCACTGAATTTTTTTAAGGAATTTTAAGTGAGCTCCTATACTTGGCTGATCCTCGATTTTAAACCCAGCTTTCTGCACAAAACTGAAGAAACTGACTTGCTTACTTCACAACTTACGTGAGGGGTGGGGGTGGAGAGGGGGGTCATAGGGGATCCCTCCTTTTCAAGTATGGTCACGTCATATTCTTATTATCATTTAAGGGTACTTCTATGTTGATCATATCCTATCCATATAACTGCCCATATGCTATTAGATCGTTTGGGGGGACCTATGAAGCACGGATACACCATAAGAACCCAGAGTATGAGTGTCCAACATGGTAGGACGCCAATGTGCGTGGACACGTGTTGGACACTGCATCCAATTTTATTTTTATTTATTTTTTTTTTTTCAGTCAGACGCTGATGACTTCCAGACATGACCAAGTCCCATTCTGCAGTAATCAGAACATAAAAATTAGGGAAAACATAAATAGGACACATTTAAACGAACCCAAAATTTTCTCAACCGAGAGAGAGGCAGAGAATCTGATAATTTTGGAAACTAGTTGTGAATCTCACTATATTTTCAGTGTCAAATGATATTTTGAGGTTAGTAGCAAAATCGGAGAGTGGAGATAGGAGAGAGATTTGGGGAAGAGGGAGATGACCGATTGGGGAAGATTTTGGAGAGTGAAAATGAGGATGGCAAGATCCAGTGTGGTTTGGACCAATTATAAACATGTACATGGGCCATTTCAACGGCCTTTTTAGGCCAAGTTATTGATAGAAATAACTTATCCCAACAACCCCATTCGATTTCCAAATTACAACCACAAAAACGAGTATTTTATTTATTGAAAAGTAAAAGAATAATAATAATTAATTTTACTCTATATTAATCAAAATGTCCATGGCATGTCTGTGTCCTACTTTGAATAATCACGTGTCTAAGTGTCAGTTGCGCTACAAAATCATAACCCACAAAAACGAGTATTTTATTTATTAAAAAATAAAAAAAACATCCGTCCCAAAAATAGGCTTGCTTATATTTTTACACAGATTAAAAAATGTAGTTATTATAGTTGTAACAATAAATTTTACTAACCTTTTTTCTAATTTACCCCTAGATTAATATCATTACTCAATTAAAACTAGTTCATACTTTGTTGATAACAAGACATATTAAATAAGGGCATATTAGAGAACTAAAAAATCAATTATTCTCTCAACAGGGAAAGTGGCATATAATTTGGGACGACAAATGAAAAATGAAAAACAATCTTATCTTTTTGGGACGGAGGGATTAATAAAAAATAATTTAATTACGCTATTTTAATCAATGTGTCCTTGGCATTTCTGTGTCCTACTTTGAATAATCGTGTGTCTGTGTCAGTTGTATCCGTGTCTGACTATGTGCTTCATTTGGATGGACTAATAATGCATTATTCGTTCCTGAGAAAAAGAAAGGAAAACTTACCTGAACAGTGTAATTGATCAACTAGAGCTTGACAACCAAAAGACATGAACTTGGAAAATAAGCAAGGTGAAAAACATTGAAGGTAGAGAAATAGAGAAGAGGACAGACTCAATTGAAAGCCTACAAAAGTGACACATTTCTTATCGTTTCTTAGTGCTTATTGATTGAATATATTGGTTGTCGCTAAGTTTGATATTGCACTTTGTTTAAGCATCAGAGTATGTATGATGTCCAATTATAAAAATCTTATCTCAAAATAATAACTTAAATATTCTTTTTTGAGCCTGAAAATTTTAATTTTTCATTTGTGATTGAGATGTTATCTTTTAACTCTTTTTCTGCCATCCTTATCTTGATAGAAACTTCAGCTACACCAATTTGTGTTACTGAAATGGAAGAACTTGGGTAAAGACAAGCAAGCTAAAAAATTTAATGCTGCATTTCCTTAAAGAACCAGATTTTGCATGATTTTCACTTACAAAAATCTTCTCTAAAGAACAACTAAAAACTATAATGTTCGGAGCTTGAAAATTTTAGATTTTGATTTATAACTGAGCCGTTACCTGGTTATACATTTGCTGCTATTCTTATCTTGAAAGCAATTTTAACTATATCATATTTTGTGTTTCTGAGTTCAAAGCACATGTATGAGGACAAATTGAGCTAAAATTCTTATTGATTGCACTGTTCTGTCATCTGTGGAGCTTCAGTTGCATTTGTTTGTTGACATTTACATTGACAAAGGCCATCATGGGTTTCTGCATATTAGCAGTGAGCGGACTCAGGATTGGTAAGAAAATAGTTCATTGGCCTATTAGGATAGCTACTTTTTGGCAAATGATCATAGAATTTCTCCCAATGAAAGTGATGCTTCCTCAACAATTACTGTCCATTTACCTGTTTTTCTAATGTTCATCAGTTCTTTCTGGCACTGTTAGTCTAATATTGTTGTGAAGAAGTTTGCTTGAATAGTTTGCGTTACAAAAAAAGTAGAATAGTGCGGTGGATCTTTTAATGGCTTTAAAACACTGCTCTTCATGCCTTGTGATGTAAACCCTGATAATTTTCTTCCATATTGTTTTTAATTGACTTGTTCTTCAGCTGATGTATTTGATGGAAGTGGTAGGGAAAGGGACTGTCAGTTATTTGGGACAGAGACGAACCATGAATTAAATGATGAACATGTTAAACCTCCCATTGCCTTCAAACTAAATGAAGCCCAAAATTACAACTTGTGCAGAGTATAGCATGCAGTTATTGATTATTTAACATCAAATTCTCCTGATTGCAGTTGGCTGGAGCATCACTCGACTTGATCTACCGGTTGATTCCAGAGCATGTTCAGAGACAAGCTAGTATGAGTTCTCCACATCCTGCTGAGACGTGATTATTGCTACATCATATTCTGCTGGTAGTGGTGTTTAACGGATGTGCAGCAAACAAAAGGCTCTGCCTATTATGATCAGGTGTTTTGCCCTAGTCTGTGGTTTTTGACGCCTCCAAAAATATGCAAGCATGTATAATGGTTGTTCGGGTTAACTGGAAAGTTGGGATGTATAGTGTATGTTCTCTGAGCAAAACAAGTTTTCATTGCTTCTGTATATTCTTTTTGATGGAAATGTAGTACAAACGACAGTGTTATGTCAAAATGAGCAGATTTTGGAAAGGAACAGCAGAGCCCAAGGGGCTCAGTGTAGTTTGTGTTGTTGTCACTTCTGTTCGTGTTCGTTTCTACTGTGTTTAGTTGTCACTAACTAAAAGTCCTAAAGTTACCTATTTTCCTTCCTCATATGCACCTATTAAATGTTTGATAATATGCTAATGCATGACTTCATTGTTACAACCCAGCAGCAACAACCTGCTTCTCAGCAAAGACAGTTCCACTCCCAAACCAAGAAAAAGATGGAAGAATTGAAATAACGACACCTTCAACTCATTTTATCATAAAACGTGCAAACTGGAAAATTATCACCATAAATAAAGACAACTAAAGAACACCCGAGGGCAGGGAGCTTGTCTAATTCAATCTCACACACCACATTGTATAGAGGTATAAAGCACCAAACATCGCATGACTGAAATGAAATATTGAAATCAAGGCAACTTTACTTTCAACTTGAATGTCGAAAAATATGCTGTTACAACAATCAGATTTCTCAATAGATTGAACCCTCGGGCACCAAATTATCACTACACTAGCTACAAAGGGCATACAGGAAGTTCGTCCAACAAATCAAGAAAAATTAAACTATTAGCTCTTGATCCATACGTATTATTACAGAAGACCTAATGACTGCTAATAATAAAACCAACCTTTTATTTTGGAACAAGAACAATCTGAGGAACAATGCTGTGCATAAAAATCCAGTTCATTTCCTAGAAGGATAAGAGGAGTATTACTAAATCTCATGTATATGTAAAGCCTAACTCCCTAAGCCGATTTGGTGACCTCATGAATAGCATTTGCCAAGAAACCAACATTGCCCGTAGTGACTCCAGCCATACTGCATTAACGTACATGTATCAGCAAATTTGCAAGTTAGCAAAAATACTAGAAAATAAGATCTGTTACCTAATGCGGCCATTACGAGTCAGGTAAATGTGAAATTCATTTGTCAAGCGATCAACTTGTTCAGGCGTCATCCCACTATAGCAAAACATGCCAATCTGTTCACAATAATAAAAAAATGACAGTAGAATTCATGGTGATAGAATCTCAAGAAGTTAAACAACAAAACATGAAATATCGTGTGATTGGTAAGCTGTAAAACCTGTTTGGTTATGTGCTCCCACGAAAGAGGCGAACCTAACTTTTCAAGGTTTTCTCGTAAAGCACTTCTCATTCCAATGATGCGATCAGCCATTCCCTGGAACGAGAACTTTCTATTAGCGCTTCTTAGAAAAAAGAATAGCTTCATATGAGGTACTAATAAAAAATATAGTCATGCACGGTAAAAATTTAATCAGGTATCGGCTGACAGTTTCCTTTGAAGATCAACTTTATCTAGTCAATAAAATCAGCAAGACCCTCACATTAACAGTTCCAACATAATCATGTCTTGCCCACATAATTCTATGCTGCACCAGGATTCGACATGTTGGGTGTCTCCAAATCAAAAAATAAGAATAGCTTCATATGAGGTACTAATAAAAATATAGTCATGCACGGTAAAAGTTTAATCACAGCTTTCCTTTGAAGATCAACTTTATCTAGTCAATAAAATCAGCAAGACCCTCACATTAACAGTTCCAACATAATCATGTCTTGCCCACATAATTCTATGCTGCACCAGGATTCGACATGTTGGGTGTCTCCAAATCAAAATATATTCTTCAATTCTACTTAAGGGTGGACTTTTGGCATGCTAATTACTAATTTTGATCACATGCTTCATCTCCTAGTTTTAGTCAACTTTAGCTTCCCAATTCTTTTTAACTACCCAAGAAAATCTGAATATGTTACGATTCTAAACAAATGACACTTTTGAAACAAATTCTAATAGTAAAAGAAGGTCTACTAAATGTTGCAGAAGTGAGGTCGTAACTTACTTTTACTTCTGTCAGCCACAATTTTTTCAACTCTGGATCACCTAGAACGGTGGAAACAACGAGGGCGCCATGAACAGGTGGATTACTATACATGGGTCTTGCAAGCTGCTGCAACTGACTTTTCACTGCAACAGCTTGTTTCTCATCCTCACAAACCACACTGCAGCAATCAGTAAAGGAAGCATCAATACATGTTTGAGTCTTGCTCTAGCTGAATTCACTATTAAAAAACGGAGGAGGATACAAACAAGAAATGCAAATTAATGTATATATGTATTTGCACAGATATAACAGAGTACTTAAATTCAACAAGAACAACAGTCGTCAGTTTTCACAATCTGGAGGAGTAAAAGATTACTAGTGTGAGGTTGGTGTTGTTCTCAACATTGAATGGACTTGCCCTTGAATGTGAGCTCAATGAGGAACAAATAATTATCACTCCAAAATATCAAACCATGCACTATGCAACTGGATGAAAAACAGTAATGAGAAGCCCCTAATAAGAATCTGTTACAGGCTGGATGTAAGACTCATCCCTCACAGGCAGTCAGTTAAAAAAACCTTGAGACCATGCCACACCGGTAGAAGTGAAAACCATATTTATCATTTATGGTATCTCATCTAAGAATACTTCTTGGCAATGTCCCTGGAGATAGAGCTTTTGATATGTAAGAAATGGCCTGGCATTCTACAGAAAATGCCAGATCAAGAAAGGTCCTTTTTTTAACTGGAAAGAGATAATCACAAGACACAAGGTTGTCTCCTCAGAGCATGAAATTGGGTTCTGCTTGCAGAGGGATCCTAACTAAGAACAAAAATAACTCCAATATACAATACAGGCACTAAATCATGAAAAGTGTGCAGTTGAAAATATGGCATGAAGTACAACAGAGATGAAAGCATTAAAGATTCTTGGTTAAGAGTTCAGTACATAGTTACAGAAGTACCTCAGGCAACCAACTCTCTGGCCATAAAGTCCCATATTCTTTGCATAGGATTGGGCACATCCAATTAAATGGCCATCCTCTAGAAAAATCCTAATAGACTTGGCATCCCTCTCCGGATCACCACTAGCAAAACCTTGATATGCCATGTCGAAGAAGGCAAAGTGCCCCTTGACCTGAAATAATATGTATTACTCTATAATATTTGAACAAAGATAAAAAAGTAACATAGACAAATATCACAGAATGCAAACCTTGAACTGGTGTGAGATCTCCCTCCACTGTTCTTCTGTCGGATCCACTCCAGTTGGATTATGAGCACAAGCATGAAGCAAAAAGAATGACCCATTTGGTGCATTCTGTTCCAATAAAAATTAGAAGAAAACTCACACAGTAGGCATAGTATATTACTTCCCGTAATTAAAAAATTCATTTTAGGCCATCGCAGAGCTTTCCCACCTTTATGTCCTCCATCATTGAAGCAAAGTCCAAACCCCGAGACTCTGGATGATAATAATGGAATGTGTTCTGAGGAACATCAGCATCTCTCCAAATGTTGTGATGACTGATGAAATCCACAATAAAATCATGAATACATGATAGAAAGAGAACTTTGAAGCAACATAAAAATAAAATCATAGGACATGAGAGAAACTGAAGATCGTGGAGAATATGTTTTAAGTTTATAACCCAATAACCATGAAGCACACTGCACATATGAAAGAGAGATTGAAAAGCATTACTAACTTCGCCCAGGTGGGAACTGGAATGTAGATTTGTGAATCAGGGGAAAAACGCTTTTGGAAGTCTGCAAAGAGCCGGCATGCACCAGTTCCAGAGAGAGCCTGTACAGCAGCAATCTGCTTCTCTTTGATCAAGTCAGAATTCTCCCCATACGCCAGCTTCAGAGTCTCCTCAACCATTTTTATACTTCCCCCCATGGGAAGATATTCCCTGGAAAATCAAGTCTTGATAAGTCTATTTACAATTGAATGAAAAGTCAGAATAAATGAATGCATTAGGTCACAAATCCAAAACTTTCATTATATGGAAGTGTCAATAGGGTGCCTTGGAGACATGTCATTACATATAATGGCACTTATCTGATTTGCTTAATTACTTTAAGGAATAACTAGAGAGAATATGTACACGAATGACATAAAAAACAGCAGGGTTAAAACAAAACATGAATATTCCCAAAGGCCTCATTGTGGAAACCAAGGGATGGCAAAATACCCTGCCCTGTTGGTAATTGGGACAGGGCCCATCTCGAAATTCCTGAACCTGCCTCGAATCTTTTTATTTTATTGCATTTTTGTGTTTTAAATTTAAATTGTATTTAATATATATATATATATATATATTAAACATAATTAATGAATTAAAAGGGACCGTAAATAGAGATATTTTAATCCCTACATTGCCATCCCTATGGAAACCTGAATCTGTTAACAAATATAGAAAAGATGATAAGAGCAACATAGATTTCCATCTCTGTTTATCTCATGTTATTGAGTAAAGTGTCTATAGTAAATTTTATGTTATTCAATTTCAGGATTGCAATGCAACCACAGAAATCCACCAAGCTAAGAGTCATTTGTTCCATGGAGGTCCCCTAAGCAAATGAGTCAGAGATTGCCGGTCAGAGTAAGCGAACATCATTTCCAACACATTGTAAGCAAACATTTATTTGACACTGCAAGTGATCCACATATTATTTTCAGAGAAACTTTTCCTAAATTCTTATATGTACACTAGCTTGCACCCCCAATATATATGCATCAGACCTTCAAGTTGGACAAGGTATTGTGATGTATCAAATCAGATGTTTAATAATTCTCTTTAAGTAATAGTTTCCTCATAATATTCTATCAAATGTAGCTTAGTATCCGCACTTTAGCACACAATTGATATATGCCACCAAAGTAGTGCACCAACAATGCCAGCTTATATAGAGTAATTTTTAAAATCATTTATCTGCAACAAATTCTTCGTTTACTTTTTCGTGACGGGACAAAGGGACGATATAATGAGGTTCTCTGATGAAATATGCAACTTGCTTTGAACAAAAGCAGAAAGAAACCATCCAGGAATCTAATCCACTGGCAAAAGTGGTAGGATCAAAATGGCAAGTGGAAATGAGCAAGGATCAAAAGTTAAAAACATGGGACCACCACAACAACCACAACTTGCAAACAGAATGCATAGAGATACACACATAGAGGTTCATTTTTCTTTACTTAATGCATTGAATACATCTCTTGGCCACTAGCTAACAATCGCCTGTGACTACAATACCTAACAGGTAAATTTCATCAACGGTCATTTAAGTTTCAGTAAAATCTCAATTTGGTCATTAAATTTTAATTTATCTCAATTGGGTCACTCACCCTTAATTTATTTTCAAATTTCACCATTCCGTCATGTTCCGTCATCTACCGTCTCCAAAATTGACGGAAATTGCTTGGTTGATAGCCAAATTGCAATGGATCTTATACGTAATCGCTACATAACATGCTAACAAAGCAACGCTTATGTGGAAATACAACACATAAGGTTGTTTGGTTGGGTGTAGTTTTGAGTTTAGCATTTTTCTGACGTGGTGTAGTGGTGAATTGGCATGAAATATCTATAATATGATTTGGCTGCGAACTAAGCAATTTTCTTTGGTTTTGAGGACAGAAAGCGATGGAATGTGGTAGGGTGGTGAAATTTGTAATTAAACTCATTCCAGTGACCCAATTCACAAAATTAAAGTTCAATGACCCAATTGAGATTTTTCTGAAAGTTCGGTGATCACAGATGAAATTTATCCATATATAACAGTAAAAAGTGATAGCAGTTATAACTGTAAAATAGTAGAAAAAGGAAAACCAACTCAAATAAATTTTTGTTTTTTTTTTTGTAAAATGGAAAACGAAGAAAAAAAGAGATGATTTTTCCCCGTCTTCGCAATTTAGAAAATAGAAGAAAAAAAAAATATACTCACATGTTCAAATTACCGGCGATTCTCCGCTCCGCTTCCCTGACGCACTCCAGTACAACTGGCTTTCCATTATCATCACGATATGCACCCTTTAACACAAAAACAAATGAATTTATACAAAATAGAATTCAGATTTAAAGTTATACTGATAATAGACAAGAAACTTGGAGCAAATAAAGAACACGAAAAATTTCCAAAATATGAGCTTGCAATACAAGATTAATTAACTCAATACCACTTGCTTGCAAAAACGAAAAACATTCTATCGAATTTCTCGGAGAAAGCAAATGGAATACTCACAACTCCGACATTGACTTTATCAGGACTAGGATCGGCGAGGAAGGCCTCGGTAACACCGAGGATCGGATCCTTGGGAGCTGGCTCCACATGCTTCCACCACGAAGTCGACATGGATCGAACCGCTCCGGATTTCAGGATCCGACCCGCACAACCATTGCGAAGCAGCATCGACATTAGCTAAGCACGAGGAGGACACAGCTGTGCAGAAGAATCGGGAATTGTGTATGGGAGCGTGTTGAGTGTGTGAAGTGCGTGTAAATTTATATAGGCACTAATGGAGCGAGCGAGCGAGCGAGTCGGCAAAGTGGTAAGCGAGTATTTAAATACGATTTTTTCGGCCTCGAGAAGCGTAATGGGTTGGGTGTAGTAAAAAGGAACAAAATGGCAAAATGCTGATGTTTTGTGACAGTTTGACTTCTTGAATATGCGATTTTGACCAGAGGTTGTTGAATTGTTGTTGTTTTTCGATTTGACTTTTAATTCTGATGAGGGTATAAAAGGAAATTGACATATTCTAGTTGGAATTATATTAAGGGTAATTATATTCACAATACACTTTTTATTATTCACACCACGTTTTAATTGCAATAAAAATCCTCCAACATTTGATATTTAGACAATTATGTCTCTAATTTTTTTCATTGTATTTTTATCATTACTTTTTATCTAGTTTTCACATCTTGTCTCCAGATGAAGATTTTTGTCTAAATATTCTACTAATGTGCATTGAAATGAGGAAAAAATATTTTGTCAAACTTACATATTTGTTATTTATTTGAATTATATAAAATATTAGAGGCAAAAAAAAAAAATTACGCCTCCTAATTAACTTTTTGGACAAAAATTATCATTAAAGACAAATATAAGACATGCAAATTAATAGGTTGATGATAAAAAATTGCTAAAAAAAGTTAAGAGTCATAAATGCAAAAGTAACCAATAGTTGGAGACTTTCATTGCAATTAGAATGTAGTGTACTTAACAAATAATGTTGTGGTAATATAATTACCCTTATATTAATTTCGAATCCCAATCGCCAGTTATTTCGGCGAGAAATTCCTGTCATTTTTCATACAGTGTTTTTTTTTTAAAAAGATAATGTTTTTTTAGAACTAGTGTTGTACCGTGAGGCACGGAAAATACAATCACAAAAAATAATTTTGATAGTTATTTATGAAAGTTAATTAGTTATAATAAAATCAAACATTAAATCTTAATTAGTATTGGAAAACCATGCATATGTTGGCCAAAACGAAGATAAGATTAATTAATTAATTAAGTATTTAAAATATTGAAAATTAAATTTAAAACGCATTGAAAAATTAATTTTTGCAATGATAACAAAATTTTGAAAATATGAATTTTGACTTATTTTTCTTTCACTTTGTATTGATTGTCGTCCATAATAACTTTGAAAATGCAATATTTTTAAATGTGATCTCTTAAATTTTAATTAGCATTGAAAAACATATGTATATTTTGACCAAAATGAAGGTAAGATTAATCAATTAATTAAATTAAATTAATTAAGTATTTAAAATGTGGATAATTAAATTAAAATGCATTAGAAAATTAATTTTTGTAATAATAACAAAACTTTAAAAATATGGGTTTGGACTTATTTTTCTTTCAATGTGCATGATTGTTTTCCATAATAATTTTGAAAATAATCTTGAAAATGCCATCTCTTATATCTTAATTAGTATTGAAAAATTCATGCAATTTTTTTTACCAAAACAAAGATAAGATTAATTAATTAAATTAATTAAATATTTAAAATTTTGATAATTAAATTACAACGCACTAGATAATTAATTTTTATAATGATGACAAAACTAAATTAGTTTTTACAATAATAACTAAATTATAAGGTAGATGGAGGGACTACAGGTTGAAAAAATAAAAAGCAAGCGGTTATTAAATGTATTATTATGAATAAACATTTAATGGCTATTAAAATAATCCATTTTCGGAAACTAAGAAAAAACAGAAATTTTAAATAAGAAAGTACATTTGGGCGGAAAAATAGATTTTGACGGAAAAATATATATATATATATATATATATATATATATATATATGCTTCCATTTGAATATATATTTGATATAGCAATGAGATGAAGTGGATAAAGCTGCTATCAAGATTTATCAGTAGAAATCGCTCAAGTTGTCTATTTTTAGCATGCCTTCTAAAAAGCTCTTTACATAAATACTTGACATCGCTGTCTATTTCTTTCATCTACTTTTCCATTTCCTTTTCACCTTCCTCTCTCTCTCTCACTCCATCTTTTTTCTCTTTCTTGCCATATATATTTTAGAAGGTATCTAGCAGAACATCTCTAATGAATTCCATCTCTTGCTTTTCAAACGTACTACATAAGCACAAATAAATAGAGTTATAAAAATTCATCTTCAATACATGCTGATGAAGATCTTGTCTAGCTGATGTAACACACCAAAAAATAGACTTCGTTTAGAAGTTCTAGATAGAGTGACTTAACAATTTTAAATTCGACTTAGTATTTTATTAATAAATGGTCGATGAGGGAAATTAAAAAAAATATAATGCCATATAAGTGATAATATTAGTTTTAGACGAAATTTATTAGAAATAAATTTTTAATTTGACCATATATTCAATAAATGTAGTGTTACATGAATTGAAAATTTGTCTATTTTACCTGTCATGTAGATTTCAATAGATAGAGTACGTTTGATATGCTCTTACATTTGTGATGTTCACCTGTCCGCATGGTGTCCATGTCATTAATGCCACTTAACCTAGTTATCATTACTAATACAAGTGACAAATGGGCCAAATGGCCCAAAATGGAAAGTGTTGCACACGAAACGAGGTTGGGCTGGCCCTTTGCTGGCTAGTCCAACTCGGCCTTAATTTAATTTAATTTTTCTTTTTGTTAATATATTTATAGATTAAAAAAATAGAATTTAAAAATGTCGTTTGCAATAAAGATTGGTAACTATGGTAGGAGACACTGATTTTTTTTTTTGAAAGACAAAATTATGTGGTTTTATCTATTTAATTAATTTTACAATAATTCCTAAAGTCACTAATTATTTACTTTAAATACAATCAAGTTCTAGAAGAACATATAGATATGATTTTGAAGATATATAAATAATTTATCCACTCTATATTATGTTAAGATTTTAGATAGAGTTCAAATTTCATTATCAATTGTTATTTTATATATTCGTGTCTTGAATTAAAAATATTTCAATTTGTCCGTGAAAAGCATGTTAAAGATAAAGATAAATATAAATGAATAAGCTAATTCTTTACATGTGAATATTCAATTAGAGGATCGTCCTATATAATTTTGTCTATTTATTTTGTCACTTTTTTTCAAAAATTAGGAAAAGATCTTGTCCTATCTCCAAAATTAAAATTTGAATTCACATTCTGACTATATTTCTAAAAATCGTTATATGAATGTAACTAACATTGTTGTTAATAAGCCTATGAATATTAGTTTCGATCGCCTCATAAATCAAATTTGTTGTTCTTAACACACAAGTAAATGTAGAACTAAATGATTAAATTAGATATCTATATATAATTACAAATAATTTCATTTATTTGAGATTTTTCAAGTTAAACTATATTTCACAAAGTACAAATGTTAAAATGGAGAAAATTAATAATGAAAAAATAGAAACGATGAAAGAACCACCCCCACCCGACCCACCCCACCCACCCCACCCCCCCACCCCACCCCACCCGACCCGACCCCACCCGAAAATTTGAGAAAAAAAAAATTAAAGAAGATAAAACAAAAGGGCTCAGGTCGAAAAAAAAACTAGATTAACTCAAACCAATAAAAAAAACTGGGTTAAAGTCATTCCAGTGGATATATATGGCAAACTTAACAAGAGCCTACTTTTGTAAAAAAGTTGAAAAATACTTATGTTTTAATTTTTAAAAAATACATCATTTTCATGGTTTGGTTTAAAATATACCCCATTTTATTAAAATCAATATTTTATAATTTAATAAAAAATACTTGATTTTCATTTAAAATCTATATTTTAGTTTTTCATTATCTAAAATTATATTATTTTTTTTAAATTAATATTTTAGTTTTTTATCATCTAAAATTATATTATTTTTATCTAAAAATATCATATTTGTATACTATTTCAAATATAATAATAATTATAATTATAATTACAATTTATTTTCTTTGATAATTGTTTTAAAATACTTTATTTTCATTGAAATCAATACTTTAATTTTTTTTCATTTGAAAAACAATATTCTTACACGAGTAACATATGTGTTACTTAATCATTTTCATTAAAATCAATATTTTATAATTTACTCATTTTATTATTTTCATTTAAAATTAATATTTCAATTTTTCATTGAAAAACAACATTTTTATATGAGTAACAAACACATATGTTACTATATGTTACTTCCTCATTTTTCATTAAAATCAACATTTTACACTTTCTCTCTTTTTATAATTTTTTTAAAAATATATTAATTTCATTTAAAATCAGTCTTTCAATTTTTTTCATTTAAAAACAATATTTTACAAAGTAACATACGTGTAACATATGTGTTACCATATGTTAGTTCCTTATTTTCATTAAAATCAATATTATAAAAATTTTCTCCTTTTATAATTTAAAAAAAATAAAATACATTAGCTTCATTTAAAATCAATATTTTATTTTTTATTATTTAAAAATAATATTTTTACACGGGTAACATATGTGTTACTATATGTTATTTCCCCGTCTTCATTAAAATCAATAATTTATAATTTATCTTCCTTTTATAGTTTTAAGAAAATACATTATTTTAATTTAAAATTCATATTTCAAATTTTTATTTGAAAACAACATTTTACACCTAATATCACATATGCTACTTCATCATTTTCATTAAAATCAATAATTTTTACATTGGTACCATATGTGTTACTATTACCAATCGCATTCTACCAATACTACCACTGCCTTATACTAGCATCACCACCACCATTTACTCTACTCTACCACCACAATTAATTTAAATTATGGTTACACATATGTTACTCTAATTTAAATTAGATTAACATGTGTTACCACCACTAATCATCATATTTGTATACTATTTTAAATATAATAATTATTATAAGGGATAATAGTATCAAAAATCCCCAACGTTTCAAAATCGTTGAAAATATGTCCATAACCTAAAATAATAGCACCAAACGTCCCCAACGTATTAAGAAATAGGCATCGTAGGTCCCTCTTCACACTTTCTCATCAATTTTCTCCTTTAAAAGCTAAAATTGGACTGCAAGCGCTATATTTTGGAGGAAAACGCGACTGAGATTTTGAGGCTGATGATTAGATCCAACTCTTCCAAATGGGTTCTTCTTCTTCTATACCTATTTGAGAGAGAAATCATCGGAGAAAAGAGAGAGAAATAAGTTGTTATTTTTGTTGTTTTAATGAAGATTTTGAGGGTGATTAGCTAAAAAATCCATCTCTCTTCCAAATGAGTTCTTCTTCTTCTCCACCCATTTGAGAGAGAGAAATCATTTGAGAAAAGAGAGAGAAATGCGTTGTTATTTTTGTTGTTTTAATGAAGATTTTGAGGGTGATTAGCTAAAAAATTCATCTCTCTTCCAAATGGGTTCTTCTTCTTTTCCACTCATTTGAGAGATAAAATCATCGGAGAAAATAGAGAGAAATGAGTTGTTGTTTTAATGAAGATTTTGAGGGTGATTAGCAGAAAAAATCAATCTCTCTTCCAAATGGGTTCTTTTTCTTCTCCACCCATTTGAGAGAGATAAATCATTGGAGAAAATAGAGAGAAATGAGTTGTTATTTTTGTTGTTTTATTGAAGATTTTGAGGGTGATTAGTAGCAAAAATCCATCTCTCTTTCAAATGGGTTCTTCTTTTTCTTCACCCATTTGAGAGATAAAATCATCGAGAGACAATAGAGAGAAATATGTTGTTGTTTTAATGAAGATTTTGAGAGTGATTAACAACAAAAATCAATCTCTCTTCCAAATGGGTTTTTCTTCTTCTCTACCCATTAGAGAACGAGTTATGATCGACCCAAATATGGCTTGACTCAAAGATGGAAATGGCATCACCATCGACCATAGTCCTCTAACCATAATATGAAGGTGAACTTCTTACCATGGCATTTCCAGTTGGTTTACAATCATGGATGTGTAGGCCATGAATAATCACATTCAAAAAGTGGCTTTGTCAATTTTTTTCCAAAATCACAATTTCTTCTCCATTCTTGAGGCGAATCAAAACTACGATTTCTTCTCTTCCAAAACTACCATTTCTTCCAAAACCACCTGCAATTCCACTCGTATTTTTTGGAGAAATGAATCGCGTGCAGCCCAATTTTGACTTTTAACAGACAAAATTGACGGAAACTGTGAAGAGAGACCTACGACGCCTATTTTTCTTCATGTTGGAGACGCTTTGGTGCTATTATTTTATGATAGGGGCATATCCCCAACGATTTTGAAACGTTGGGGACCTTTCATGCAATTATCCATTATTACAATTATATTTTACAATTTATTTTCTTTGATAATGGTTTAAAAATACATTATTTTCAAAAAATCAATATTTTAATTTTTTCATTTGAAAAAAAATATTTTTACATGAGTAACATGTGTTATTTCATCATTGAAATCAATACTTTATAATTGACTCATTTTTTTATTTTTTAAAAAATATATTATTTCATTTAAAATTAATATTTCAATTTTTTATTGAAAAATAACATTTTTACATGGGTAACATATATGTTACTTCCTCATTTTCATTAAAATCAATATATTACAATTTCTCTCTATTTATAATTTTTAAAAATATACTATTTTCATTTAAAATCAAATTTTCATTTGAAAACAGATTTTAACACGTGTAACATATGTGTTACCATATGTGTTATTTCATCATTTTCATTAAAATCAATACTTTACAATTTATATCATTTGATAAATTTTTTAAAAATACATTAGCTTCATTTAAAATCAATATTTAAATTTTTTATTTAAAAACAATATTTTTACATAGATAATATATGTGTTGCTATATGTTATTTCCTCGTCTTCATTAAAATCAATAATTTATAATTTATCTTCTTTTTATAGTTTTTAAGAAAATACATTATTTTCATTTAAAATTCATATTTCAATTTTTTTTAAAACAATATTTTTACACGAGTAACGTATATGCTATTTCATCATTTTCATTGAAATCAATAATTTTTACACTGGTAACATATGTGTTACTATTATCAATCGCCTTCTACCACTACTACCACTTGTTTTACCACGACCACCACAACCGGATTCAATTATGCTATCACCATACACAATTATAATTATATCCACCACAAATGTGGTAACACATGTGTTATCATATTTTAAATTAGGATAACACAAATGTTACCATCACCAATCTCACATTTTTTTCACCACCACTAATTTAAATTAAGGTAATACATGTGTTACAACCACCACAATTTTCTCCCACTACTACGTAGCTTTAACACTACCATTTATTTTATTCTACCACCACAACTAATTTAAATTATGGTAACACATATATTACTCTAATTTAAATTAGATTAACACGTGTTACCACCACCAACTATACTCGACCACCAACACCGCATGTGGTCTCCAACAATAATCCAATCATATCTACCAACATCAACTGCCATAAACAAGGAATGGATATTTGATTCAGGTTGTTCTCATGGGCACATTACTAAAAATTTGACATTTGGGGACGCCTTATTGGGAACGGTTAAAAAATTCGCTTCTAATAATTAATTATTAGGGACTGTTTATAAATATTCGTCCCAAAAATATAGACACTAGGGACGATTCTCTCAAACTTCGTCCCTAATATGAATTATTTGGGAACGGTTTTATCCGTCCCTGATGGTCATTTAATTGTCCACTACATTTTTTTTACAAAAACATTTATTGGGACGTTGAGAGAGAACCGTCCCCAATAACATTATCTGGGACAGATTTTGCCAAGTGAGAACCGTCCCAAAAATTTATTGGGACGTTGAGAGATAACCGTCCCCAATGGATGAACAATATTTGTGGAAGGGAACAAAATATTTGGCGCCAAGTTGAATATATTGACGTGGGAAACATTTCTGAAGCTTCAATTTTCTCTCTCCCATCCTCTCATTGTCCTAACTCCTAACTTCAAATTGATTCATCATTTCCACTGTCTAGAGCCGGCCGTCCGACATCTTTCCGTCCATCATCTTATCGTCGCCGTCGAGCAAGGTATTTCTCTCTCTCTTTCCTTCGTCTCTGTCTACACTTTCTTAGCTTTACTGTCCAGGTAAATTATTTCAGTGTCGTGAATTTTTCTGATTTCATTGCAGTAGCAGCATACTCAACCAAATGAAATTCAAGTTTAGTTCATTATAAGAAACTTCATTTTAATCAAAATTAATAACCAAATATATGGGTTTATACATGATTTCAGTGTCGTGGATTTCATAGCTTCACTGTCCAGGTAAACATGATTTTCTTGTTGACTTGACACACGATCAATTGGTTTATACAAGAAATTGGTTTAATTTGATTTGGATAACAAGAATTTCTGAAAACAAGATATGTGTTCCTGGTTTTTCTCAATTTTCTTCTCCATTCCTGAATACTTCTGTGGAGAAGAGCTTGAAAATCATTTCATCAGAACATGTGCCTCCAATGTGTTTGTAATTTTGCCAAAGAGAACATTTATTGAGTCATTTTGCCTTTTGGTTGATATGAAAAATTAAGGATAGAGTAATGATGGAGTACAACTGTATAGCCTTGTCCCCTGCACGTAGAACTTATATAAAGCCTATATATTTTAGGAAACACGAGATTTGGTTCTCGTAATTTGTTCAAATTTTAAGGTAGATACGTGGAAGAGGATAATGGTAAAATTTGATAGAGATCTTGAAACGGGAATTATTCTAATATCATGATTTTTATCAAGGTGTGTTTGAATTCTAGTTGTTTGAACTTTGATTCGGATTACTTGGATGAAAATATGAATTGTGTTTGAATTCTAGTTGTTTGAACTCTGATTCAAATTTTTTGGATGGAAATATGAATTGAGTTTTTTCTGCTTTTTTAATCTTTCTACTGGATTTGGCCAAAGTTTAATACCAGCTCAAATCTTGTTTTCTTGGAGTACACAGATTGGGAGAAATTTTGACCAATTGTGTCATGATGATTGGAGTTGTATCTCTTCTTGAATTTCTGTGGTTCTTTTGGTGGGATAGTATTGCTTGTCTGTCAAAGGTTGAAGCCAATTGTCTTCTCGTGATCGATAGTAGTTTATAGTCAAAATGCGTATTGATTAATCTCCTCAATGACAACTGACTCACCGAAAATGAAATCTTATATTCAAAATTATTCAGATTCTTCAATTGATGAAGGCTTTAAAAGTGAATACAATTTTTTATGCAAAGTGCTGGAGCTATGAGCAATGAATATACACAATTAAATATGTAATGGCTGAATAGGGTATGAAGTATTCAAAACCAACAGCTGATTCCACTTTCTTCAAAATTCTTATATTCTAAGGTGTATGATATATATGCTAACTTAGATCTACAAACTTTGATGGAAGTTTAAAACAGAATGACATATTCAATTAATAATTTCCAAATGATGAAATCAATAAGTGTAGGTAAAACCTTTGGACTCATCAAAATTTCCTATTCTTTTGCAGTTGCTTGACATGTTATTTTTACTGCATCTTTCCCCATCACTCCTCTATAATAATACTACATCAGTGAAGATTAAGTTTACGTCGGTCATAGAATCCCTGATTAGATTAATCTGTCTCATGACTATAGTTGATTGCCATTTGGATAACATTTATGCTAATAAGTACTATTGTATTTGCAGATATCTAACAAGATTGCTATGCAGATAGAGGAATTTTTTGGATAGTATTTTGGCTTGTCAATGGAATGTGCTGGATCTTGTATATAGTTTTTTTATGTATAGATGATGATGTAAAACTTTACATCTCTAAATCGAATGCAGGCTAATTTTATTTTGAC
Organism: Forsythia suspensa; assembly: GCA_023638005.1. Classification (NCBI taxonomy): domain Eukaryota; kingdom Viridiplantae; phylum Streptophyta; class Magnoliopsida; order Lamiales; family Oleaceae; genus Forsythia; species Forsythia suspensa. Next base: position 1,959,912 of record CM042663.1, read on the forward strand.
TTGAGAATCAAACGTGCATAATCTTATTTTAGATTTGGGAAAGGATATGGATATGTTAGTTTTGATATATAAATTGTAGTTTTGGAGCTCTAAATGTTTCAATTTTTTTTCAAATTTGGTTATTCATTCCTACCATCATGTATTGATAAATTGTGTAACTACAACCTACAGGTGCACATGTACTGTATAATCAAAATATTAAAAAAAAAATTATTAATGATGAGGGATGGTATCTATCCATCCCTAATAAGACCGAACAAGAGGGACGATATCGCTACTTATCATCCCTACTACTCAGTAGACTAGGGATGGATGGAAACCGTCCTAATACATATATTTTTGCCACGCTTGAGGAGCCGTCGCTAAGACCATCCCTAATAGCATCGCCATATGGCTAACAGGACGGTTTTTCGTTATAGTCCCCAACGATATTGGGGATGGACTATCTAGTATTGGGGACGGTTCATAACCGTCCCCCAATTGCCAAAATTTTAGTAGTGGCATAAAATACGGAGTCTCAATTTAACTTAATAATGTAGTAATCAACTAGAAATTCCATAGTGAACTATAAAAAAGAACATCCTAATAAAAAATATAAGCTAATTGGTAAACAAAATGAAAACGTCAAAAAAGAAAATAGTGATAAATAGGAATTAATCATTGTTTAGTCAAAGAGTCTATGTAAAAATTAGATTCAATGAATCACTCTTTTATTGCAAAAGCATGGAACAAAAAGGCATTTTACTCCCCAGTGGTTTAAGGAAATTCATCACAATGCAGGTATAATATTCATGAGTTGTCTATGCATGAATAATCAGTGTTCGTCCAACAAATTTAAACGCCCAACCTATCAGCAAATCTTCACATAACTGTATTCTCTCTCCCACATTGAAAAATGGCAACCACGAATTTTGACAAATATAATAGTCCAAACCCACAGAGATTGGTATGCAACCCAACACATACTTGTAATTGTAAAGTTAAAGGGTTTGGTTCACAACTTCATGTAAACAAACATGTTCATCCAATTCTTTCCCAGATCCAACCATATACATCATAATAATATATATAGTTTGATTCAATTAAGTTCAAGCCACGCTCTATCCAACCACCAGTCAAAGATCAGCAAGGCACCAGAGTCTATAGGGGCTTGGGTGCAAAGCTACAAAATACATCTAATATTTCAGATGGTAAAGTCTTGAAGCCAAAACGTTTGCTTTTGTGCTTGACTAAACCGCGAAGCCTTATTACCAAAAATATAGAAAGTTACACGGGGACTTGCATGCGACAATTTAGAGATAGGGCTTGCGTTCTTTGACACCGCCGAGTCTGTCGTGAAGTCCACCACAACCACTGGACTTTTGCCCATCAATGAGTCCACCCGCAACACATTTATCAACCCGAATGATCGGGATTTGTACATAACTGGATCTATGAGACCGATGGCAGAGGGAGATGACAACTTCCAACTACGGCGAATCTAGTTTTTATATCTGAAATTAGATCTGAATTTTTTCAACTTTCGACTACGGCGATACCTGTGGCGAAGAAGATGGTGATAATTGGTGGTGGAATCATTGGCAGTGGTGGTTGTGGAAGTCACTGGAGATGGTGGAAAGTGGAGGTAGTTGGGGTGTTGAGTATTTGTTAAATTAGAATTAGAGTTTGGCAAATATTTATATAATATAAAAGAGGCATTTTTCATTCATTTTTTTTATTTAGGGTATATACTAATAAACTTTAAAATGGAGTATATTTTAATTTTTTTTTTTTTTAAAAGTAGGTATATGAGCTAATTATCTCTCTCTCTCTCTCTCTCTCTCTATATATATATATATATATATATATATATATATATATATAAGGTCGACCCAAACAAACTGAGCTAGTCCGAACTAAGTCCGATTGGCCCAACAGGCTAATTTGGCATGGCCATATTGGCCCAGTTTTTTGCTGGCCATTTTTTTGTTGACTTGACAGAAAATAATCTAGTCATGCTAGTTGGCCCATTACAATAAGTCTATTTTGCCAACTCTAATTACAAGTAGTGATAAGTAACATTACTTTTTTTTTTCTTCTTCTTCAACATCAAAACAAAACAATATTATTAATACTTATACTTGCAATCTGCACAGAAAATGAAATACAATAAGTACATAGCTTATTAACTATATTTTTAGAGTTTCAGTAGCTATAGAAGTTAGTATATGGGCCATCTTGTTTTCCCACAGGGTTGAAGCAACAAATCCCACATACCTTTGATAGTAGCGTTAAAATATCTAAAATAATTAAAGCATTTTATGCAAGCAATTATGTTGAGTTGAATACTTTTAATGACCTACGATGCATTGGATTATGCTACCTCAATGACAAACTCTTGCTCACCCACAAACTACTAATCTCTCTGACTGCCATTGTCTGTCTTCAGGCGAAAAATCTGCTTGGAACACACCGCCACTACAACTCCCTCGTAGTCTCGTATGACCCCTATACAATCAACCCACATGCCTCTTGAACTGCCACGTCTGTATTTAGTTTGAGCTTGTTATGTGATGGAGCAACCCAAGCTCGTGATAGAAGTTTAGCACCTCGCCCCTGCACTCGTCACTATCAATTTCCATCACCTTCGAACTCAATGACGGGTGAATGATCACCTCAACCTGGCACCCTCTCCCCAAGTTCCACTAAATTTTGATTCCCCTATAAACACCACATTAGACAGCCTATCACTGCCAACTCCTCTCTCGACTCCCGCTGAAAGATGTGGACAATGGTGTCCTCCAGCTCCCACTCCAGACATGCCTTTAACACTCTCCATAGACCTACACATTTCTATATTATCTTTGGCCGAGCACATGAAAATAGCGGATGAATACCAGTTTCCTTTGTCCCACAATGCATACAATGAGATGCTACCCGAATTTGCCTGCGAATTAAATTATATTTTGTAGGGATAGAGTTATGGTAGACATGCCACATAAAAATTATCACTTTTGGCGGAACTTCTATTTTCTAAACCACCCACCACCAAGTAGCTAGCTGACATGAACTAGGCCCCTCAGATACGCGCATTAGTTCCTATAACAACACCCAATACCCACTCTTCACTTAATAGACCACATCCTTCTCAAATGAATAATATTATCTATCACAACAATGATCAGCAATATATGTAGCAATTAAGTGATATTAATTGATATATGCCATTTAAATGTAAGGATATATGACTCATTTAAAATGACATATTAATTAATGCTATTTAATTGCCACATAGACTACTGATCATCAGCAATTGTGATAGATATCAATACTTTTCACAAAGTGCCACACAATAGAGTCCTCATGGCTAGTTATACTCAAAGCAATGGATCAAATTAATTCTCTATCAACCGGGAAGATTATTCCAATTTCTGCTCATTTCACGAGCCCGAAACGCTAAATAATGTCTGCAATTTATGAATGTTATCCCGCCAATTCATATTAATGGGTTTGGAACACGCCACCTAACCCCTTCCTAATCAAAGCACGATCCCAAGAATGCTCTTCTAAAAGGAATGAGGATCCCCTTATATCCTACTTGTCTAACATATTTTCGTTTTTAAAATATTTGTCCCGTAAAATTCTCGTAGTAATAGACTCGGGTTTATGTAAGAGACAATAGTTTAGCCAAGAGAGCTTGGTTGAACATCCCTAGGACTCTTGATAAGTGCGTTTTGTGCACTTATTTTGACATTTGAATTAAGCATTTATCCCGTTATATAGTTGATTTTCTATTGAATCTAGTTTATTACTGTTTCTATTTTAGTTTTGGACTTGTTTGTGAACAATTGGAGAAGATTGGACGAGAAGAGCAATAAATTAGAAGATATTTCAAAAGTACGCGGATCTAATTGCACTCAATTGAAAGTTGAAGGGCCAAATTGGAGGTTATGGAAAGTTGGAGGACTAAAGAAGATAATATGAAAGTTTAGGGACTAAAATTACCAAGACCCAAAGTTGAAGGACCAAATTGGTGGCTGTTGAAACAAGAAGGACCAAGGTGTGAGAATAGAAAAGCTACAAGCTGGGCGAGCACCCAGCGGCTAGAACCAGAAATAGGAACCAATTTACCATACCTGGGCGATCGCCCAGGCTAATGTGTTCTGCATTTTTTTTCTTTTTTATTTTATTTCGTTTTTTTTATTCTTAATCTAGTTAGGTAACTTTTGGCCCGCAGATTTTGTACTTTTTTTGGGATCTTTTGGGGCACAATTAGAGTAGTATAAATAGGAGTTATTAACTCATAACAAGGGGGAATTTTTGGGAGAGCTGAATTTGGGAGAAAGACGGAAGATTCAAGAGAAGACAACGACTTGGCGATCAAGAGTTCTTCGAAGATTTCTTCTCCTAAAATCCATGCCGGGTTCTATCAATTATTTCCTTTTTTTATTTAATTATGTTCTTCTAATTTTCTTGAGCCAAGGTAGACGATGAAACCTTGTTTTTAACAAAGTGATTATTTCTTTATTCGTTTAATTCTGTTTTAGAGCTTTAATGTTCATGGTTCGTTCTTGTTAGATTAATTAAATAAAATTTCTTTCATCTTAAATATCATGTATTCTTGATTGTTAGAAATTGATTTAATTAATTCGTGCTTGGTGCTTAAACATGTTCAATTAATTTCTTTTGATTTTTCGTTATCTTTTTATCAATTTGGGATACATAGAATGCTTAGAAAATCTTTGATTCTTTGTTTTCTTTTAATTGAACTTGATACGAAAAACGCTTAAGTAATTTATGTTTGAAGCGAAAGGGGAACCGATATTAGTTTTTTTCTTCTTTGGGATTTCATTTATAAATATTTTAGGACGACAATAGATTGATTTCGTGTTGTCGTGTGTTTTTGGAATTAATCAATAATTGGATAATTGCTAAGTTAAACAATGATAGATTCCGAAACTTTGGTATTTTACACAACTTGATTCTTCAACTTAATTGTTTTAGAGTAATTAATTAGTCTTTAAATTAAACTCTTTCAACAAAAATCATTTCGACTCAACTAGCCTAGAATAATAGTTAATTTGGATTAAATTAGACTTTCCTCATTGCAGCTGTGGGATCGACCTCGCTACTACTTTTCTATATTCCAATAGATTCGTACACTTGCGAGTTAATTAAAATTTGACATCAACTCTAAACCCCAACCCGACAAACTTTTGACCATCTAATTCACGCCATCTTGTTTTCCCATCCTCATAACCCCATCAAAACCGAAGGATAATTGATCGAAGATCACTACAGAGTCGCTCATCACGTACTCGAAATATGTCATTAATTGCTTGTTTGGTCCAGATTAATATCTACTAATTATCTTTAATAAATTTGAATTCAACTACATAAATCTTTTTTATCATTCTCTCTAATCTAGTCCTCTTCCACCTAAAAATGTTCTACCGACTTATGGGATACGCTCTAGTTAATGTTTACTCACTTTTTTTTTTTACTACCGAAAAATTCCTTTATATGAGCATTTATCGTTGAAAAACTGATGCAAAAGCAATCTTAGAATTCTTCATACATCTAACCCTTTTCGCATTTTTTTCTTGTCCAAAGTCTTTTATATCCCATTTTCACCTCTGAACCAACCAAAAAAGCTTCAATATTAGAGCAAATATAAAGGAAAAATCAAAGAAAAAAACACCCAATAAGCAAGAAAGTTGCGGGCATGTGGCACTAAAAAAAAAACTATAAAAATGAAATGTTGTAAAAGTTTAGTCGCATGACAAAATTCAATTAATACAGAGATGTTGAGTACATAGAATCGGATATAAGTGAGTGGATAGAAGAATGACAATACACATGGAATGCCTCTCGTTCTTAACTATATTTAATCATATCGAGTCTATCATATCAAATGTCAGATTAATCATTGGTATTGGCTAGAGCAATTAATTACCCGTAAGTCTCGCTTGTTCCTCTCGAATTTCATATAGAATAATCCAAATACTCTTTTCAGATCATAAAATAAAAAACATCTTGAAGATGAAATTATGGTTTCACAAATATGAGAATCTCGTATGTATATACGTCACATAAAGACCACTCACTTCGTTCCGCTCAACTCATTCCAGGAGCTCTCGCTCATTGCATTCCACAAGAACTACAAAACGGAAGCGGGGGAAGCTTGCTCCCGTGCTTCTCTTCATTCACTACGGTAAATGTTATATAGTTACCTTTGTTCGCTATGCTCAGTAGGCTCTCTCTCGCCCTTCATTTGCTTCGCAATCTCCGGTTTCATGGGATGCCCTCGCTTTAGGCCAGGAAAACGCTTCGCTGTACTTCGCGCTATTCCGAGCCTTCCTTCCAATCAAAGCATTCTGACATGCTTATAATATTAGGCATGTTATTGCCTTCCCATACAAATTCAAAGCCCACAGGCAAACTCACACTGGTCAGCCTGTCTTTTACAAGTCTTCCAAACTAATACAATCTTTTCATGTTACATATTCAAATCAAGATTCCAAAAGTAAATCTTGTACTTATTTATTATTTCATGAATTTATTTAAACTATTTTGTTTGCTTTTTATTGATTAAACCTCAGGTACCAACTCAAACCTCTTAGGAATATCCCTTTATCAACAAATATTGACCTTTATATAAGCTTTTATGCCTTGGAATTGGGGAAATTTTTAATGATAAATGGAGAATGAAATGCAGGATCATGAAGCAGAAGGCAATGAAAATTCAGAAAATCCACAAAAAATTGAAGCAGCAATTGGGAACACGGGTGTGAATGAAGAAGAAATGAATGATCAGTTTAATTGTTGGGATTGATAAATCAAGAAACGATGAAAATCTGAAAGTAGAAAAAGTTTGCAGAATTTGTCATTTTGGCAATGAAAAAACTATATCAGGGAGCTCAGAAGTCATTTCACATGGTTGCGATTGCAAAGGAGAATTGGGTTTTTCACAAAGACATTGTGCTGAGACCTGGTTTGGCCAGAGAGAAAACAGGTACAATTCATGAATCATTATATGTATATTTCCGCCCACCTTCCTCCAGGGTTGCTCTGTGGCGCGAAACTGTCTCGAGATCATGAGATCATGCTCCTTCTCCTCCCATTGTTTCTTGTTTTCTAGTTCAAGTCTTCATGGCTTCTAGATCTATAACAATCAAATAGGAATAGTAATATTGGGGTGAGGCAATAAGATTGTTTTTTTGATCAAACCAGAATGATTTCAGTTTTTGCATGGAGTTTCTACTTTCTAGTTTGCTTTCACCTCAACATGATATGTTGGACATGGTTTTTGTAGCTTCATTCCTCATGAAGGGAATAAGGTGGCCACGATGTAAGTACTAGAACGTGTTTGGATTGTATTCCGAGTTTTGTGTTGTTAGTAGTTCGAATGTTTTTTATTGCCCTTCAAAAAAAGAAATAACATTGATAAAATTTGTGGAACATTGAGTAAAATTTGAATGGAAAAAGAAGTTGCAAGTCTGTAATCGATTCATGTCCTACGTGTCTAGTCTATTATATTATAAATCACGTGTTACAGGACTTAGTTCAACCAAACATGCTGTGCCTTGCAGATTGTGTGAGATAGGTGGAAAGACAGTGAAGAACATAACCTAACCAGCAATTTAGAGGACACCTCAATTTTCATGATGGAGTGGAATGAGATGAGAATGGTGGCAACCACTTTAGACACTTCTCAAGAGGGTTCATGCCGGTGTAAGAAGTCTTTGAGCAACTTCTTGATGGCATGCTTGATGTTAGCAACCACATTTCCATTTAATGAAAGGAATGCAACATATATTTAAATTAGGAAGTTCGTGGATTGGAAGACATCCTTATCATGTCCATGAGGGCCTGGTAGAGTAGCTGGACTTCACGTCACTCTCTCAACCTCTTAACCTTTTCTTGTCTCTAATCCACACGGCAGTGCTCTAATAAATTAACTAAATCCAACTCGGTCCTGGCCAACCATCATAATGGTAAGAGAATAAATTGAATCAAATGTAGCAATTTTCTTGTATTCTCCAAGTATGTCTTCCTCACAATTCTAACCATGTAGCAGCTTGTCGCATGTCAGTTGCCACATTCTTGTATCCCTTATGAGAATTACAAGCAATTAACAGTTTAACACACAAATCACAACAATCCTTAGATCTTCAAGAGGGTTGCTCCAATTATGAATGGTGAATGTTTTTCAGGGAAAACAGAACAAAGGAAGCAAGAATGCCAACAGAGTGTTTACAAGAAAATAATTTTCTACATGTTTGAATTAAATCACTGGTGTCAAGGGAAAATGAAGAGGATAAGAACAAAAGGTAACCAAATCACTGCATAAAATTATTTATTCATCAAACAAATTACTTTACAGTACAGTTTTTGGGGACACACACAGCTATAATACACTGCAACACACCAACAGTTTTTGGGGACACACACAGCTATAATACACTGCAACACACCACTGGAAGCCAAACAGAGCTTAAAAATCTTCAGAATGATTGCCAATTTTTCTGCAATAGCAACATAAAATAAGCTTCTGAGAGATGATTAAAGTTTGTTTTAAATGTGTAATGAATATTAATAGTGAAATGACAATAGTTTCTGATTTCATTAATGAATTTACTTCAAATATTCATCTTTTTTGTGTTCTCATTAGATGGAAAAAGAAAACGAGATAAATAAACAAACCTCTTCGTCTTACTCCACCTCAAGTATGCTTAAAAAATTCAATTTTGATCTTTTGAGCCTTGTCAGAACATCTTCGCAGAGAGCCTCTCCTCGGGAAATCAGCTGTGCATTCTAGTGTTAGTCCCATGATTGATCTGAAGCAACTCTCTTCAGCTCTATCATTGTTTTCAACTACATTCATTAGATCCACATCAACTATTTGTGTTATTGCATTCGGGAATGATTCAAACACCCATCTCCTCATGGTGAACTCCCCAACAAACATGTCATCTGTTGGCTTCATTTTGGTAAATGTTTCCATCAGCATAATCCCAAAGCTATAAACATCAGCCATAGTCGATATTAATCCTGTTGATCCATACTCTACAAAATTGGGATAATCAAGTTAACAAGTCAAATGTTAATTGAAAAATAAATTAATGAGAATTAAATGGTAAATAGAACACTAACAAAAAGAACAACATGGCTATGCCGAAGAGGTATTTATATATGTGATCATCCTGCAAGCATCTATTTGCCCTATTTTTATTGATCTTTCATAGAAAGAAGGCCATAAGTATGAAAGCAAGTGTGGTGCTTTTACACTAAATATAATGTTAGCATAACATTTATGAATAATTACATGTATAACATTTACTCTATACATAAATAGATGACAGAACTGTTTACCTGGAGCCATATATCCAATTGTTCCCAATGTCTTGGTCAGCGAAATTCTCTGGTCTTCAGTGAAAAGCTTGGCAATGCCAAAGTCTGCAACATGGGCAACCATGTCTTCATCTAGAAGTATGTTGCTGGGCTTCAAATCACAATGGACAATTGGAGAAGGATACCCATGATGTAGATACTCAAGTGCAGACGCCACATCTATCATTATTTCCAATCTTTGAACTATATTTAGGAAACAGTTGCTAGAGGACAGCCATTTGTTCAGGTTTCCATTAGGCATATATTCCAACACCAAGGCTTTAAGATCAAGGTTAGAGCAACTCGTAATTACCTTGACAAGATTTCTGTGATGAATTTTGCACAATGTGCGGCACTCAGTATCAAAACTCTTGTTTGCACCTTCCAAATCTAAATTAAAGACCTTAATAGCAGCAATCATTCCATCTGAAAATATTCCCTTGTATACTGAGCCAATACTGCCTATGCCAATCAGATTCTCTTCATCAAATTTATTGGTAGCATTAAGAACTTCATAATATGAAATCCTCTTGATGGTGATGGGGGAAGTACAATGAGCCGGAAGAAGTGTATTCCTATTATGACATCTCATTAAATAAACCAAAATAATGGCTAGAATTATTACCAAGGCAATTGATGGCAAAATATACTTCAAAATTCTGGTCTTGCTTGATGAGCTAGTTGCATTACCCTTGCATGGCATGACATTGTATTGAGAAGCTCCACACAATTTGCTATTTCCCACGAAAAAATCTGCAGTTAAGTTCTTGAAAGGCCCTCCATTTGGAATTTCACCACTAAGTTCATTGAACGAAACATTGAAATACACAAGTTCCGTAAGTTTCTCCAATGACATGGGGATTTCACCATAGAGATTGTTCTTGGAAAGATCCAAATATTGCAATGAAATCAAATCACCAAGCGACTCAGGTATAGGAGTATATAACCGATTGTTTGATAATGTTAGATTTACCAAACTCTGAAGTTGCCCAATAGTGCTTGGAATCTCTCCTGAGAACTGATTTCTTGATAGATATAACTCTCTCATTGCTTTCACGCTGCCAATTTCTGGAGCCAACAAACCATTGAACAAATTATATGATAGGTCCATTATTTGAATTTCCTTGTTACTCCACAATGTGGAAGGGATAGTGAAAGTCAATGAGTTGTAAGATAAATTTAATTTTCGTAAAGAAGTAAGATTTCCTAAACAAGTAGGGAGCTGTCTAGAGAGGTGATTATTCCCCAAATCAAGGTGGTACAGATTTACCAAATTGCAAAGGTTGACATGGATTGACCCATGTAGGTTGTTGTCATTCAGTCTCAGCATTTGCAATTTTGTTAATTGACCCAATGTGTCAGGAATTGTTCCTGTCAATTCATTGCCTCCAATGTCTAACTCCATCAAGTTGCTCATATTACCAATTTCATTAGGAACTATACCTTTAATATCACAAAAATCGGCCCTGAAAATTTCAATAGATTCAGACAAATTACCCAAGGCTCTTGGAAGCATTCCGTCAAAAGAATTTGAGCCGATTTTTATTCCCTTCAACTGCCTACAATTTATCAACGAAATAAGAAAATCCAATTCGAGCATTGAAGGATCATTTGTCAATTGATTCCCAACAAAGCTTAGAAATTGTAGGTTCTGTAAATTCCCAAGATTCATGGGTACACGTCCACTGAAGGAGTTTCCACCAAGATCCAGTTGAGTAAGCTTAGACAAATTTGAAATACATCCAGGAATTTCTCCACTCAATCGATTCCCACCGAAGAAGAGAATTTCAAGATCAGGGAGCCCATTGGCTATTGATGACGGAAGATTGCCGGAGATATTATTGTTTACAATACTAAGTTCTTGTAACATGGAGAGATTGAAGATGGATTCAGGTATTTGACCATGAAGACGGTTGATATCAATATCCAATACCTTCAAATTTGATAAACTGCCAATTGAATATGGAACTGTTCCTGTAATGTGGTGTTTGTCAATGCACTCAAATGAATACCAAAAGTGTATCATGTAATTGCTTTGGGACGTGAAAGACTTGAATAAAAATTAAGACAAATAAATAACAAAATAACTTATATTAGTTTATGATATCCAACCAATCTTATTTTGTTTTATTTAACATAAAAATATTGAAAAAAATTAATCTATGAATTATGATTCTTTATTTTCTTTGTCGAATGATGATAAAATGATAAATTAAAATATAAAGAATATAATTGAGTTCTATATATTTGTATTTAATAGACAAATGGCTCAACTAAATAAAAATATTTAATTAAGGATGTAGTTTGTGACACAATATTTTTTTTTTGTTATAACCATAAAATAAAAGTTTAAAATTTTTATTATTGAAATTACTTAATAATAAAAGAAATAATTTTTTAATTCAAAACCAAGATGAGAAGAGTATAAATATATATATATATATATATATATATATATATATATATATATATATATATATATAACTAAAATGGTTAAATTACATACCACTGAAGCCGTCATATTCCAAAACTAAATATTCATGTGCTGATAAGTTTCCAATTTCATTTGGAATATAATAAAAAACTTGACTAAACATTAAAATGAGGCTAGTGGTATCCATCTCAATCACAATCTGAAACACATTTGTCAAAAGAGTATAAAAAGATTAAAATGCCAAAGAGACCGAGTTACGTACCGCTGAAGCCGTTTGTACCCAAATATAATTCTTGAAGTGTTGATAAGTTTCCAATTTCATTTGGAATATTTCCTGTCAATCCATTTAAACATATAGATATTAAAATATCAAATGTTAAATTAACACGAAATAGATCTAATGAAAGAGAAGAAGTACCAACTAATTTAAGCTACATAATTAACCACCTGTGAAGTCATTGTCTGATAACTAACTACCTGTGAATTCATTGCCAGAGATGACAAGAGATTGAAGTGCATGACACTGCAATAGACTTGGAGGTATCTCTCCATGAAATTTGTTGTAACTGATCTCTAAGTACTCAAGCATCGTAGCTCGGTTGCACGGATCTTCAGGAAACTTTCCAGAAATTTTGTTTGCTCCAGCCGAGATTTGTAGTAGAGAAGTGATATTGAAGATGGTTGAAGGTAAGTCACCTGAAAAACATGCCTTAAATCACATAACACATAAATATATTGTATTCCCTTAACAATTACTAAGTTGATAGTTACCCCAAATGAATGAGAGCACAAAAGCAGCGTTGAAGCTGATGTACTTCTATAAAAGTGTAATAGAATATTATGTGAAGGGACTACAATATTGGTCAATTTTCACAACTTTTGGAATATATTATCTAGTGTATATGTATGCATATGATCAACGCTTTATATTAGACGTACCTATCAAATTATTTTTTGCTAGATTGAGAACTTCAAGCTTTGACAGGTTCCCGATTTCCATTGGAATGCTTCCAACAAAATTATTGAACGACAAAGAAAGTCGGTTAAGATTCGTGCATGTTCCCAAGCTTGGAGGAATGTCTCCACTTATTTGATTCACTGAAATTTTTAGCATCTCTAGCTTTGGAAGATTGTAGCAGATATCCGTAGGAAGACTTCCTGAGAGACTATTGTTTCTTAAATCAATTTCTATCAAAGAAGAGAGGTTGAAAATCCCGTTAGGAATATTTCCATTGAATCTGTTATGGGAGATATCTAACTTCTTTAGATTCTCAAGAAATCCAAGACTTGTTGGAATATTACTGTTCAGCTCATTATACTGCATTTCTATTTCTCGAAGTTGGCTTAATTTACCCATTTCATCAGGGATAAATCCATGGAAATTGTTATTGCTAATAACCAAGGATCTCAAAAAAGAAAGTCCACCAATTTCTTTAGCAATAGTACCTCCAAGACCCATATTTGCTAGATTTAAACCTCTAACTCTTTGATGTCTCGTGCCGCAAGTAATACCAATCCAATTACAGAACGAGGTTCCTTGTGACCAATTCTTAGCCAAGATTTTATTTGGATCAGAAGTTATTTGATATTTGAAGGCTAGGAGAGCATATTCATCAGTGGAGCTATTGAGAGATGTAACAACGTAGATAAAAAAGTAAAGTATTGTGAGCAATGTAAAGATCACATTCTTTCCCATGGCTAATTTGAAATGCATAAAGTAGATTAGGAAGAGGCTGTAATGAGGTGTTTGATAGAAGTATGTATATATATAAAGAATAAAAGCTTCATGCACGATAAGAGTAGAAGGTAATCTATGGTTAAGAGTTGCTTGGGGTTCTCATAGCTCCATTAATTGTGGACTCCACTTCTTTCCAAAAATAAAATAAAATTTGTTTCACTGGAGAAATCCATTGGATGCATAGATTTTTCTTTATCTTCATTGTGGAAGTTTTTCCACTAATGATATATGGTTGCATTCTTTAAATAATCCAGAAATAAAATAATTAACTTTTGGAGGCTTCATTGTTTACCAATACTCCACATTTTCTAGTACAATGTCGAAATTTTGTTTATCTTAATGACTTGATTTTGCAACCACATTAAACATGGTCTTTGATTTTTATGATGTTGGTTGTGGTCTACTTTTGATTTTTCTGTTGACGTTGACTTATAAATATTAGTTTATTTTTAATTTTTCTCGTTAGGTTTGATCTTATGTTAAGCAAAATTCAGTATCGATTTCCCATTTGATACTTTTAGTTATTTGTTTTCATGCGTATAAGAACATTATGATTTATATATTTTAATTAACATGGTCTATAAGAAAATGTAATAAAGGTCAATCCTAAAGATCAATCCTAAAAGTAACTCTTTAAGTTGTGTCTAGTCGGATCAACATATTCATGCATGTCCTTTAAACTATCTTCTACTTTTCTTTTACCATCTCAGCACATCAATATGCGATGGTGGACAACATTGTATTAGATTAAGTGATTATACGATTGGATAAAGATTGAAGGAAACAAACTGAAGGAAAAATAAAATACCTCACCATCCAAGTTAAAAACTAAACTTGATTTGTTGGATTTTAATCAACTCATCCAATTTTCACATTATCTCAAAGGTGATCATTCAACTCATTTCATCTAATTGTCCAACTAATGTTAAAATCCGAAATGGCTTTTAAATGTTGAGTTGGCAACATGGAAAAATATAATGTTGATTTTTTTAATTAAGTCATCCCATTTCAACGTTTTTCTTTTCATGCAATGAAAAAAATGATATCAAAAATTAAACAAAAAAAAATATAATGAGTAATGACTTGACTTTGCAACTACGTGATCTTTGATTTTATTGTGTCTGATTGTGGTTAGGGCTCATAATTGTGGAATTTGTGGTCTTCTACTTTTTGTTTTTTTTTTTTTTGGGTTTACTTTTGACTTCATAATTTTGGAATTTGTGGTCTTCTACATGGTCTCTGATTTTATTTTGTGTAGTGGTGGGGCTCATAATTGTGGAATTTGTGGTCTTCTACTTTTGCTTTTTGGTTTACTTTAACTTTGAAATTTCCTTTTTCCACTTTGTATATGGAAATAACTTTGGAAGTAGATTTCTGCAACGGGGCTAATTGTTTGTGTCTAAATGAAATAAAATAAATTGATACCGAGGTTCTTAATTAACCTTTGCATAAGTACTGAATACTTAAGTCTCCAGTTAATATTTTGTCGCGTTTAAATCTATGACTTTTCGTATATGTAGAAATTAGGTCACTGGAATTGAGTTTAAATTCAAATTTCACCACCCTATCGCATTCCGTCACTTTCTGTCCTCAAAACGGACGAAAATTGCTCCGAAGAAAATTGCTTAGTTCGCAGCCAAATCATAATATAGATATTTCATGTAATTGCTACATGACATGCCAACTCACCACTACGTCACATCAGAAAAGTGCTAAACTCAAAACCACACCCAGCCAAACAAACTTAAGTGTTGTATTTCCACATAATCGTTGCTTTGTTGGCATGTTATGCAATGGTTACGTATAAGATCTACTGCGATTTAGCTATCGACCAAACGATTTCTGTCAATTTTGGACAAAGTAGATGACGGAACATGACGGAATGGTGAAATTTGAAATTAAATTAAGTGTGAGTGACCCAATTGAGATAAATTAAAATTTAATGACCAAATTGAGATTTTATTGAAACTTAAATGACCGTGGATGAAATTTACCTCCTATATATTGTAGTCACATGCGGTTGTTAGCTAGTGGCCAAGAGATGTATACAACGCATTAAGTAAAGAAAAATGAACCTCTAGGCGTGTGTCTCTATGCATTCTGTTTGCAAGTTGTGGTTGTTGTGGTGGTCCCATGTTTTTGACTTTTGATCCTTGCTCATTTCCACTTGCCATTTTGATCCTTCCACTTTTACCAGTGGATTAGATTCCTGGATGGTTTCTTTCTGCTTTTGTTCAAAGCAAGTTGCATATTTCATCAGCGAACCTCATTATATCGTCCCTTTGTTCCGTCAACGAAAAGTAAACCAAGAATTTGTTGCAGATAAATGATTTTAAAAATTACTCTATATAAGCTGGCACTGTTGGTGCACTACTTTGGTGGCATATATCAATTGTGTGCTAAAGTGGATACTAAGCTACATTTGACAGAATATTCTGAGGAAACTATTACTTAAAGTGAAATATTAAACATATGGTTTGATTTATTTTGTTAACACGTGATACATCTCAATACCTTGTCCAACTTAAAGGTCTAATGCATATACATTGGGGGTGCAAGCTAGTGTACATAAAAGAATTTAGGAAAAGTTTTCTAGGAAAATAATATGTGGATCACTTGTAGTCTCAAACAAATGTTTGCTTACAATGTGTTGGAAATGATGTTCGCTTGCTTTGATCGGAAATCTCGACTCGTTTGCTTTGGGGACTGACCTCCATGGAACAAATGACTCTTATTCTTGGTGGATTTATGTGGTTGCATTGCAATCTTGAAATTGAATAACTTAAAATTTACTATGGACATTTTATTCAATAACATACGATAAACAGAGATGGAAATCTAAGTTGCTCTTATCATCTTTGCAAACTTGCAAACATCCAAAAGTTGAAGGACTTGGGTTGCAAATAAAAGAGGACGAAATTGAAATGAAAGAAGAAATCCAATGGCTAAAGTGGAGACATTAGAAAGATGAAAGAATTATTGTGCAAATAATCAGGGACTTGAGCGCAATTCATGACCAGAATTTTAGTTTCCTTATTTTAGTCAAATTGTAGTTTGGTAATTCTTTTGGGACACGGTTTCTACATTAAATTAGGATTTTGGGACATATAAAGGGGGATTATGATTTAAAAAAAGGAGACATATCATAAATAATAATCAAGGAGAAAGAAAAGACAACAAAAGGAGAAAGAGAGGAAGAACGAAGAGGATCTTGAAGATTGAGACGTCAAGACAACGAATTCTTAGTATAAGATATTCAAATTTTTCTCATCCTCTATTTAGATCCGATTATGTGTTTCAAACTTTTCATATTTTCTTTCTTCCGAATTATGAGTAGCTAAATTCATATTTTGGATGAACGATGTAACCTAGTTTAGATTATTTAATTTCGATTCTCAAGTTTGCTTATAAATTTAATTACGTATTGATTTTACTTCTTCTTCTTAATACTTGAAATAATTGGCCATTATTTCATTGAATTGTAGATTGTAACAAATCGAGAGATAAGTTATTAATCTAGACCATATAGAAAATCCGACAATTGGATAAAAGGTAGATATCGCTTGCGGTCTTAAATTGGATTCTTAAGAGATTTAATGCATCTAATTAAAGATTATTCTGACTTCACATAAAGATATAGTGAGTTGACTTAATTAGGTATAACTAATTTGAACTCAGAGAGGTAAATTAGGTTAAATTCGTGAATTCGACCGAGTATAACAATAGGAATAAATCTTGAGAGGAGAAATTAGAGATGACAACTATGGTGAATTCGTAAATCCAAAATTTTTAATAATTATATTTGATAAATTCTTGACATTTGCGTTCACACTATTTTTTTAGAATTAATAGTTATAACTTAAATCTTTTAATAAACTTATTTCGAAGAGTCTTAATTGGATTAGAATTAGAATCTTCAAATCAACTTAATTCAAAGAGTTTTAAATAGATTAGAATTTAGATTAATTCAACTAATATATAAATAAGATAGTTTTCGTGGGAACGATAATCCTGACTTAATAGGTCCACTTTATTACTTGTTAACGATATTGTACACCTACAATTAATATTTTCTACAACAATCACATTCTTCCCCATGGTTAATTTGAAATGCATAAAGAAGGTTGGAAGGGAGCCTGAAATAAGATGTTTGAGAAATGTACTGGCGTAATTTATGTTTAAGAGTTGGTTCGGTTTTTATATATGTTAAGAGAGCTGTGCTCATTGCTCCATTACGTAGTTAATTTCTACTAACCTGCTACATAAGTGGAATGATTTGACTTTGTGATTCACAAAATTAAAGCTCAATCACCCAATTCCAGTGACCCAATTCACAAAATAGTGTCTTTGAATAAATATGCTTTGGATTGAAGTATAAAATTTAAGTTCCTATAACATGTTTGATAAGATGAATTTGACAACACTAATTAATAGTATTAAGAAATATTTAGAAGTTAAATTTTGCAATTGTACTACATAACAAACATTCTTCATGAGTGAATGCTTAAGTTTTTGAGAACTATCATTTGTGACTTCGGCCGCAGTGTGCATTGGGGTAAAAGATAATTGGTCTCCCCTAAACTTTTAAGTAAATTCTAGCCACCCACGGGTTGATTTTATATTCATATACAAGTTGCCAGTGCTTGATTGTATAAATATGTAGTTTCCAGTATTCTGCTAGATAAGTGGAATGACTTAACTTTGTGAGACTAGTGTAATGCGATATTAATATGGTATTACATAAGTGGAATAGCTCAAATAATAGCTCAAATTTCCATTTTACATTGACGGTTTTATAGTTACTAAGAACAATAAATTTAAATTACTTAGCTTAGTGCAAATAATTAGAAGTTCAATAGAAGTGTTTAGTATTGCTTATAAGCCATTTTTACAATGTAAAGAAACTTGTTTCAAGAGGATAACGAGGACAATGATGTGGAGCTTACAAAATATCAAAATCAATGATGACGCAAAGTATAACGAGGATAAACAAAATTTAGTGTCGGTTATTTTATTTTTAGTTCTTTAATTTTCTCTACTTTGTATGTCATCGACCTCCTGTCTAGCTTTAGTCCCCCTACTAAATTTGTATTTTGCATTATTTGCTTTTACGGTAACTAAATCCTCCTTTTGCACGCGGTTTGATTAAATAAAATTCAACCTAAAGAACTTTTGCACGCAGTTTGATTAAATAAAATTCAACCTAAAGAAGAAATTCTTTAAGTGATTTGAATCTTGTTTATTTCATTAATTCGCAACTCTTTGCTGTGTATATATAGCTCAAGCTATACCTTTTTATTATAGACAGAGGTATTAGTTCCGTCCAAGATTTTGTTCGAATCAAAAGTTATTTGAGACTTACAAGGCAAGAAGAGTAGAATCGTCAATAGAGCCATTGAGATATGTAAGAGGGAAGGTGAGGTGGTAAAGCATTGCCATTATAATCTTTCCCATGGTTGATTTGATATACATATAGAAGCCGCATACCTGATTAGTGGAACGACTTGACTTTGCCACACAAGTGCTTTAAACTAAAGGTGTTATAAAAAAAGTTTCTTCAAGTCTTAAAGTTAGAGAAACTTTTTTTAAAGCGAGCTAAAGACGTGTTTGACTATCGCAATTTAATTACGTGACGATTTTAACAATTTAATTATATCACATTAGCTTTTTGTTCGTCATGTAGTAATTTCTGTTTGTTCAGCCTAACATTTTTTCAACGAGTGATGAATAGTACACTATTTAGGAAGTTGGATGAACAATTGGATACATTTTCAATTTAAGTGAGTAAGTAGTAACTCAAAATTAGTTTAGTGGCGGCCATTTATTGAACTTACCTGTGGAATGACTTGACTTTGCCATGCAAGTGCTTTAAACTATATACTTGTATATACATGGATGTTCTCCTGCCCATGGTGGGAAGATGTTATCCTGTCCATCGCTGATATGTCATCTATTAATTGTCAAATCATAGAGAAAATAAGTGAGTATGGGGCTATAAATTGCCAATTAATAGGTATCACCTTAGCAATAGGTAGGATAACCCATGCTCGTCATTGTATATATATATATATATATATAGGCTTATCTGCACAATTGGTTCCCAACATATTGGGTTGCTGCGGAAACAATACCTATCTTTTCACATTTCAATATTTGGCTGGTCCATTCCTTCAATTGCTATATTGACCGTTAAAAGGTCAAATTTTTATTTGAAAGATGATTATACCCTTCTTAGAACATTAATATTAACTCACTACATTCAAAACATAATTCAGAATTCAAGAAACAAGACACAAAATAAATGCTCAACAAAACTCGCAAGTGGAGCTTGAACTCTGGAACCCTGTTTGCATTTGGAGGCCTCTCAATATTTTGCTCCATAAATATCAAAAGTGGAGTATCATTTACATATTATCAAATTTCTACCTTTTCTTGAAAACTCAAATCAAGAAAATCAAGGCAAAAATCTTGATCTAAAGATTATTCAATAGATATTGAAAAGTGGAAAATCTATGATTTTATTAAAGAGGTTTGACTTTTAATTATAAAGGAAATAAAATTTTCCAAGCCCTCATATGGAAACAAGAAAACAGGTAACAAATTTGAGTTATTGACATGTATATACATAAATATAGATACACACAGTGGATTTGTTTAATTGGAAAAGATGAATCTAATCTTTTTCTTCTTTTTCTTTCTATTTTTGTATATTTTCTTCTCTCCATTTATATTAACTACTAAGAAGGGTATAATAATTTTTCTAGTAAAAAAATTGACTTTTTAATGGTCAATTTGAAATATTGGTTATTGAAATAAAATTTGATTGTTTTCAATTTTTATTCAAAAACTTGTAAAGCAGTATATTTTTTATTTTTTATTTTTATGAGATTAAAAAAAAATATTTACATGCATATGTCGTTTTGATTAAATGTCCAATTAATCACCTTTATGTATATATATAAACTGAAAAAATATTCATAATAGTCATGAATTCATGTTATTTTTTAATTAATTAAATGAGTTTACGCTCATACATAAAATTGGGCATTTTATTTATGTTTGGACTCCAGCACAACATTTTGAATTCATTAATTGTATTCAAACCTTCATTAAGGTCTTCAATTTTTGTTCATTGTAGTACTTATATTCTTAACCTTTTTTTTTTTGTCAAATTATTATCTTCTTCTATTAATTAGCACATCTTATCTTTAATAATAATTTTGTCAAGATATTCTATTTGTGTGATTTGAAATAAGGAAAATATATTTTTTTGGTACTATAAAAAATGTGGGATGGTGGTGGACAAAGAAGTCTCCCAGATGTAATTGTTTCTTTTTGATTATTTGAAGAAAGAAACTTCCACTGGTGGAAACTTATCTGGCAAAAGTCAAGTCGTTCCACTAATCAAGCATGCAACTTCTACGGGAATGAATATAATCGAAGTGCTTTAGCATATGTTTGAAATTGCGTAAATTATAATTTCAGTTAGTTAAATAGGTCAAATATATTTTTTATCTACACATTTTGTAGACACCACAACTTACAACCTATTTTTTATTTACACATTTACCAACAATTTATAATTTTAGCACTTAAAAATAATTTCTACACTATCAAACACACCTTACCTTCCCTATTACACGCCTCAATAGATCTATTGACAATTTTACTCTTCTTGTTTTAAAGTCTCAAATAACTTTTGATTTGAACAAAATCTCGACCAAGAAAATGGTACAGCTTGAGATATATGCAGCAAAGAGTCACGAATTAATGAAATAAACAAGATTCAAATTGCCTAAAGAATATGTTCATTAAGGTCAAATTTTATTTAATCAAAACCACCGTGCACAAGAAGGATTTTATAGTAAAAACAAATACTTCAAAACACAAATTTAGGAGGCGGACTAAAGTTGAACATGCGGTCAATGAACTAGAAATAATGTAGCCAGCACTAAGTTTCGTTTATCCTCGTCATGCTTTGCTTCATCGAGATAAATATTTGTAAGCTCCACATTAATGTCCTCGTTTTCCTCCTAAAATAAGTTTATTTACATTGTAAAAATGGTTTATAAGCAACACTAAACCCTTCTATTGAACTTTTATATGCACTCAAGCAACAACAAGAACACAGTGACGTGATACCAATTGATGTAGGATATTATGACTACTATACCCAAAAAACTATGGCTTGTGGCACGATTCAATGCACCCTATATCACCCGTAATCAATTCGAACGCACCTCAAGCCCACTACTTCTAAGATCACCCTTCATACTCCAGCATTAATAACTCTATGTCAATACCATGTGATTCATGTTGGAAATCCACATAATGAGCCTTGTATCCTTGCTTGATTGTCGGACGACCAACAAAGTTCCAGGTAAATTTTTTTCGACTAAAAAGAAGGTTCTCTCAACCCTACTTGTCGAACTCCTCAAACTTAGCTCAACATGACCCTCTAGACGCGAGCACACAAAATTAGTGTGTATATAGTTCTTTCTTCTTCTCAGTCTTATTCTGTCTTTGTTGTTTGTCAAAAATTGCAAGACATAAAAACATCCATACCAAGTGTGGTTAATGCGTGTGGAACTCGAGATTCGATGGCTTGCAGTGATATAAAACAACACTCAAGTCCTCTCCAAGGATTGAACCAAGCCATAAAACAACCATGGACATCAGATAATAAATTTTCTATGAAAACTTAAAAAGTACAACTAAATTCATCTCATGAAAAGAGTAAAATGCGAATTAGAAAAAAACACATAAGCAAAACACTAAATACTACTCCAAGACTTTGAGCTCGAGAGGTTAATGATTCTTGGTCTACAAGATGCATAAATTATATAAGCTTTGGTGGGATGGGCGATGGGTGATCTCAAACTATGCAATATTGGAGGACTTGTTGAAGATAACACTTTCATATTTCACCTGGAACCACTTCATTGCATCCTCCTTTGTGACCCCATGTTGGATTCCAAAGACGAGATTTGCACTTACGACAACGGCCCACATAGTCATACAAAAAGAACTAATGACAAGAAACATACAACCACCCTAATTATCTACATAAAGTATAAATTTAAAGAGACAAACTAATAATACAATTTATATTCTCGTGATAATCGCATTCATGGGTGCGTGTAGATAGGAGGGATAGAATATGAAGTCATATGTTCTAATCCAAATTAACATACAAATATGTTCTCGATGTACAACAAACAAACAAAACAGAATCTCCATGATCACTTCACACATCCATGGTAGTAATAACAACAAACTCAAATAAATCCCGAAGAATTTGCACAAATTCAAAGATCATCAAACAGTTGGGAATGAACCAAGGCGCCTCATATAGTCATCAAATAGATCCACTTACTTGATTCCAAGATCAATGTGCTCCTGAATACCAAAGCCAAAACAACCAGTGTCACTAAAGTTCCTCCTCAACAGTTCATATTCCTTAACCTTCAACCCCATTTCAAGGAGTTGCATTGCCTTGTCACCCCTGACCGTAACATAGCACGCAATCATGTCATTACGCCTGATTCCAAAGGACCTCAGTGTATCTTGCTGTCAAGAAAAACAGAACGATGTCATTAAAACGGTAACACAATTTTTCTCTTAATACATTGTCCTAAATTTTATACAAAAGTAGAGAGATAAGCTTCAATAAAGAAAAGGCATCAACCACTTTTCCATCCTTGTATGATCCCAAGATATATCCACTGGAAATCAACTTAGATAGCAGAATGGTCACTTCCAAATCAGTTAAAGCATGTTTTTAACTTTTTATGAACTATATTATTATACCAAGCAATCAATAATTACAATTTCGTTCAGGAGGATGCCAGTGAACCAAAACAAGAACATATTTTTCATTGGAAATTTTTACTTGGGCCTTATTTTTAAGATGGAGATGAAAAGGCGCCTGACCCGCCCCCATTGCCATCCCTACTCCATTTTCCTAGTTTTTGAAACAGATAGATTGTCAACAATGTATCTTGACAATGCCCACGATGAGAAAAATAAAGAAGCCATACGCAGACCAATATTGTTCGTCACATTTGGGAGTGAATTGGTTGTTAAGAGTCTAAAACATGCACTTCGATTGAGCTACTGTTAGCCATAAATTACTCATAAATCAAATTTCAAAAATCCACTTCTCACTTTCACTCCCCTCCCAACATCGTCTAACTCAGTACACAGGCACAGTTGCACACATATACAGTTTCCTTGGAAGGCATAGAATGCAAATGACTCGAATAGATAAATGCTCCAGAAACGTTGCCTCATAGTGTGAGAATGAAAACTTCTCTACCTATAAACCATAGGGCGATAAGGAGTTATGAATTGCTGCTAATGACGTACGTGGGACCTTTTTTAGGAAATCTAAAAGAAAAGTTCAGTCATTTGCTCTCACTACCTTGGACCGCAGGTAAATTCCTCTTTGTCATTTACTTCCAGAATTGAAAAATGGGAAATGTTACAAAAGAGAGAATGCTCAATAGACATAAATATCCTAAATCCCCCTTGATTGAGAAGGTTAAGAGACTAGCTCCATTTCAAGTTATCAAAATTTCAAAGCAATTGATCTAACAATTGCACCAAAATATACATTATCTGCAGCTAATACCAAACTACCAATAGCTAAGACAAGTAAACCCACAATCGCATTTCCTTTAAAGAAATTAAAAAAGAAAATGCCAATAAAAGCAAAACACTTTCATGTCAGTTTTGAAGTCATTTTCAATAGTTTCTGTTTGTTTTCCAATCAATTAAAAATTGGCACAATAAGGAAAAATTCATATGAGCAACCATTCAAGAAAATTACCTTTTAGAAAACAGGGCTTTGTCCACTAAGTTGTTCCAAGACCTGTAAAAGTATTTTAATAAAACGTAAAACTATATCAACATACTGAATTAAAAATGGAGGTTCCAGAAACATGAGGATACAACGGGATTGGGCACAACCATTGCGAAGCAGCATCGACATTAGCTAAGCACGAGGAGGACAGAACAGGTGTGCAGAAGAATCGGTAGGTGTGTATGTGAGAGTCTTGAGTGTGTGAAGTGCGTGTAAATTTATATAGGCATTAAATGGAGCGACCGACTTTTAATGTGTTGGGGTGTTGTAAAAGGGACAAAATGCTGATGTTTTGTGACAGTTTTGACTTTCTTGAATTTACAAACTTGACCTCAGGTTGTTGAGTTGTTGTTGCTTCTGGGTTTTGACTTTTAATTCTAATGAGGGTATAAAAGAAAATTCGACGTATTCTAGAATTATATTTATTTTGAATCCCAATTGCCAGTTATTTTTGCGGACACTTCCTGTCAGATTTCATACAGTATTCTATTTTTTTGTATAATGTTATAAAAAAAACTGTCCAGGTGATGGAGACTCAATCAATGGATAAATGATCTCTTATCTTTTATGGGAAGAATTATAAGCCACATGACACGTGTCACGTACCACACGTATCACGCGATTTTTATAATTTCACATATTATGCTATTTTATAATTCTTTTCCACCATGGAAGGAGATCATTATGATGTGAGCTTATTTAGATTATCGTGTTTTTAAAAGAATTAATTTTATCTTTGTCTTTGCAAGCAAAAGAATTAAATGCGAAAAATTAGATAAGATTTAGAACTCTTGTTTTAAAATCATTTGATATTTCAAAAGCAACATTTTAGTGTTTGATAAACAAAATGATTTATTATCAGAATTGTATTAAATTATTAAAAGGACATTGATTATAATAATGTTATTTTGTATTATTATTATCACTTGATGGTAAATTTTTTTTTTTTTTTAATAGTCAAATATTTTTTAATGAGACAATGCATTCATTATTATTATTTTAAAATAAAAATAATAAAAACCTAATAAATTTTAAATTTTATAAAAAATTAAAAATAAAAGTATAGTCATATAGTACAAAAATTAATTAAAATTATATTATTTTCTATGATCCAACTTGCATCAATTCAGCTTCTCAAATACGTATTAAAAGAATTAGTTTAATTAATTAAGGGTGAAATGAGTATTTTAATAATACATAAATGAAAAAGCTAAAAGCAGATCTCAAAAACGCTTTTGAGACTTCTTAAAATCATCAAGCGTGAATGATTCTTTTATAATCAATTTTAAAATTTTTGCCAACGTCTAAATCAACTTCATTGTTTGAGAATCGAAGTTGAGCTTCAAAATCAATCCCAAACGGGGTCAGTAGACACTAAAAATAAACTCCATCTAGAAGTCCTAGACATAGTGACTTAGCAACTTTAAATTCAACTCAATATTTTATTAAAAAAAAAAAGTTCGGACGAAAAAAATAAAAACAATTAATGCCACATAAGCGGTAATATTAGTTTTGTAGACGAAACCTATTAGAGATGAATTTTTAATTTGACCGCCTATTTAATAGACGTAGTCTAACGTGGATTGAAAATCCGCTCATTTTAATCATCACATAGACTTCAATAGATCGCACAGCATTACAGATGCTCTTACCATCCGTGATGTTAACCCGTCCACGTGGCATGTTATGTGATGTCAAATAATAGAGATAATGAAATATAAAGATATATGATCCAAATGGGCCAAACGGCCCTAAATGGAAAGTGTAAATACTCGAGTGCAAATGCCACATCTATAAGTATTTCCAATCTTTGAACTATATTTAGGTAAGAGTTGCAAGAGTGAAGCCATTTGTTAAGGTTTTTGTTAGGCATATATTCCAACACCAGGGCTTTAAGATTAATGTTAGAGCAACTACTAATTACCTTGACAAGATTCTATGACGAATATTGCATGATAATGTTAGATTCCAAACTCTGAAGTTGCCCAATAGTGCTTGAAATCTTGCTTGAGAACTGATTTTCTGATAGATATAATTCTCTCATGCTCTTAATGTTTCCCATTTCTGGATCGAGCGACCGATTGAGCAAATTATATGACACGTCCATTATTTGAATTTCCTTGTTAGTCTACATTTTGGATGGAATAGTCCAAGTCAATGAGTTGTAAACTAAATGAAATTCCTGTATAGAAGTAAGATTTCCTAAACAAGTTGGTAGCTGTTGAGAGATTTCCTAAACAAGCTGGTAGCTGTTGAGAGAACTTATTATTTCCCAAATCTATTAGAAACAAATTTATCAGATTGCAAAGGTTGTCAGTTAAATACCCTTGTAACAGTGCCTATACAAAAAAGTGATACAAGTCCATCCTAACCTTGCTACAATGTGAACAAACAATAGTTAATCTGAATTGGCGAGGGTTACTTGTCAAAGCGTGTACACTAAACTAAAGACTTCTCCACAAAAAATTTGACTTGTATCATAGACAACTTTTAAGTCCCGCCAACTCAACACACCATAATCATGCCTACATGGTTACATTCAAACTAACACATCATAATCATGCCTACCTTTCAAACTATCTTCTATAATTCTTTTACCATTCCCACATATCAATCAATATCAAGGTTCTAAAATGTGTAATGCATGACGATGCGGTGAGGTGAAGCATTAAGAATTATAGGCTTAAGTGCGCTTATATGCGAAGCCTAGGCCAAATGCGTTTTCAATTTTAATTTTTTTAATGCTCAATTTTAAATTTTAACAACATAGCCTAGAATATATTGATTTAGATTACAAAATTACAGGCATAGTTTTCAAAAAAAATAAATAAAAATACACGAAGTTTTCAAAATTAGATGCACGTTATACAATGAAGAAAAATTAGATTTATATTTAAGCACATATCATGTTTGAACATATCACATTCAACATGGTTCAAAATCAAAATTGCAGGACTTAATATCATAGCCTACAATTAGATTACAAAATAACAACCCAGCATAATAGTTTTCAAAAGTTAGTAAATTACAACTACTACAAACATAAACACAAATTACTCAATAATTTTCTACAATTTGATTACATGCCAAAATAGCTTCACTTTTGTCTAACTCTTTATCGAATTCTAAGTCAAGCTCTTCTTCTTCATCTAACTCATCTTCCGTGCCATCCAATACAAAATCATTTTCGTCGGGCTCCCTTATTTCATCTTGAGCATTTCTAGCACCTCTTGTAGATTTAAAAAATGTTTATTTTAGCCCAATCTGAAAATAAAGTTAAAAAGAGGCTTGCTTGCTTTAATGCGTGTTATGTGCGATTATTCGCCCCTATTCTTGCATACTCGCTTTTATTCTTGCATATTCTCGTCTATTCGCGCCTAGACGGTTAACAAAAAGAGTTGACCACATTTTTATGCGCATTCTCTTAATGCGACGCATTTTGCAAACGCATCGTACTTAGCTCCCTTTTATAACGCTACATATCACATATATAGGACAAAACACAAGATTCTAACATTTTGTTTTCTTTCTTGGTCATGTCAATTGATATTTAATCTAGTATATTAAACTTGCTATTGTTGTTTATGGCAAGACAACAGTGTCCAGTTTTTATTTTTATTAATATTTGTTATTTATTATGTTTAAAGGTTGAAAAGATTACATTAATTATTTGAAGTGAACATGTGAAGTCATCCAAGTTGCCTCCATATATGTAATATTCGTTGGTGGAATTTTGTGTAAAGTGACTCCAAAAAGTGCATAAACAAGAAAATCGAAAATAGATAAAATGCAAAGTCGAAGCAAGTGTTGAACACTTTGTCCTTAAGTCGATTTTGCCCCGCAACGGTGCCTACGGTTTATGGCAATCAACTCCCAAGATACAACAACTTCTACTTGTGTTTGTAGCACTTCAAAACACAAGTACAACGAACCAGAAATTGTTTTGTACTCCAAAAGATGAATATAACGACTTCTACTTGTGTTTTTTCACAATATTTTGTCAAAATTTAGTTGAATGCATGACCATTTGCGAAAAAACTTGTGCAAAATATTTGAAGAAGAAAACTTTGTACCTCATGACAGTGATTTTATTTTAAATTAGTTAATTTGAACATAATTGTATTTTTTCTTCAATTATTTACTGGAAATCATTGTTTTTTGGTTTACTTTATTCTCGTATTTGTGTGAATGATAACTATTATTTCCATTTATTTTCTCAATTTTTTTCAATTTTTTGGAGTATCATGTAATCAAAACTTGAATTTTTTTAAATAAATTGTTGTCAATCCTTTTTTACTATTTTCTTCACCATTGTATTTGTACTTTTATGTACACTTAACCTAAAGTTGATTATTTTTATATTGTTTTAACAAAGCTTCTAAATAAAATTTGTAGTTTTATTGTTTTCTTCAAAGTCTACTCTCTCTGTTGACCTCCATAGTGCTCCCAAAGACAAAAGTCCTTGCTCGGCCATAATATTTTGGTAAAATCCAAGATAATTTGCAATTTTCAATGGTTTGGAAAATCATTTTTTGACTTCTACATTAAAGGATGGGATTTGGAATATGAAGGCTTCATCATGGAAAATTGGAGTAATACCATTGGAAGATGAATTCTTGTTTTGGAATTCTTGAAGGGCTATGGTTGTTGTGTTTGATTAATGATAAGTGCATTTTGTGCACTTATTAGGACCTTTAAACTAAGCTTTTATTCCGTCATTTTATTGAATTATTACTTAATTTTGTGTTTTAATCTTCATATTTCAGCTTTGGACCTGTTTAATAGCAATTGGAGAAGAATGGACGGAAAGAGCAACAACTTGGTGAAATCGACAAGTAAATGGAGTTTTTGAAGTGAATATTAAGAGCCAAACATTGGAAAATGAGGAAGAAGATAAAATCAATAAATTTAGGGTGTTTTGGAATGACAATGAAGAGTTGAATCAATGGATCAAACACCGTAAAGCTAAAAACCGAATTGAGAAACTACCTATAGCAGCATGTGGGGAAATTCAAGTACAACTTTTGATATAGAAATCTCCAAAAGGCAAATGATATACCATTGGAAAGATAATTGAATTACGAGTTCAACACTTTTACGGATCTCAATTTGGAGTTTCTTACAAGAAGTTATGACTATTTGAAAATAGCCACCGCAGATGAAATAGCGAAGTCAAGCGATCTCCTGTGCTTAAATAGGGCGATCGCCCGGCACGTAATTTCATCATCGAGAGCATTTCAACTGGCCCGAGAGATCGCCGGGTTTTCACCGGTGATCGCCCGTAATTTTGATGAGATATGGATTTTTCTTTCCTTTTGAGTTCAACTTCAATTAGAGAACCTTTTGGGACGCGATTTTAATGATTTTTTAGATATTTTGGGGCACCATTAGGGTAATATAAATATTAGTTATTAACTCATATCAAGGGAATTTTGGGGGAGCCGAATTTGGAAAGAAGAACGGGAGACAAATCAAGAACGAAGATCAAGATTCATCCTTTCAAGATTAAAACGAAGATCAAGTTCAATATTCTATCTCCCAATTATTTTCTTCTTATCCGGGTGATAAACTCCATATTTTCATCTCTTCTTTATTTTCGTATTATTAGTATGCTAGGCTAGAATTAATTAGTGCTAGGGTCGTGATGAAGTTTGTATCATGAATATTTAATTCTTCGAACCTAGTTTTTGATATTTAACTATGTTTTATTTTTGAATAATTGATATTGATTTTCTCTTCATCTACAATTATATGCGCAATAGTTGTATGATTCTTGTGGCTTGTTTTACCTTCGAGAGATGGAAAATAGGTTATACATATATCAATTGTCGTAGAGTCCGATAGGGGATAGAAATATACCGCTATGCTTTACGTGTTCTCTAAGTATTCACAAATTTTAATGCATTCTTGTATGCTCGCATTCGTCATAGAAATATAGTCGGGTCGCATATAGGAATATGTTTAATTCTACTCGAGAGAGATTGTTAAATTAAATTAGGAATATTGATCTTCATAAGTAAATCATGTTATCAAATTTAATGGTTCGGGTTAAAGATAATTGATATAAGTGGATTCGAGATCCTAGTACACTTTTCTTTTCTTTTCTTTTCCAATTTTAAAGTAATTCTCATTTAGTTTAATTTCTTATTTGTTTGATTTATAATTAGTTAATTAATTTTAGTTCATGTTTTAATTAGTTTAAGAAACAAACATTCAAAAGTTCATTAGATTCGGTTAAGATTAGTATAATTGAATTGAACTATCTAAATCTTCGTGGGAACGATACTTGGACTCATAATCCACTTTATTACTTGAAATATCCGCACTGACTTGCGGAATTATTAAAGATATAAAATCGCTGACAATTAATTACGAGTGAAGTTAGAAAAAAATAGTAAAACACAGAGTATGATGTAGCAACTCTTGTAATCAAAACTCAATCAATAAAATTCCAGTTTTATAAATCTTACCCCACAAATTTGGTATCAGAGCATGAACAAAGAAATTTCGAAGCAGCTTCTTAAAGAAATTCCAACATCAACATCATCCATGTACTGCAAGTCCACATCAAAATCTAAAGTGGTCACGTTTATCCACAAAAAGTGCAGCAGCTTGAAAATCAACTGAGCGACTCATATCTTTAAGCAACATAACCATGATATCTTTGTGGAGCTTAATCCAAATATCACTTTTCAAATAATAACTGGTGATGGGACACAACATAAGGCAGAAGGAAAATGAACATTGTTGTTAAATGAAAGGAGGCAGCAGAAAACTCATAACTGATTCTTTACGTGCATAATTTGTCACACAATCTCCTTAATTAGTGTTCAACAGTTCACTCAAAAGGTCTTTCAGTTCATTTTGACATCGAGATATGTTAAATTTTTATAAAAAGAAAAATGTCATTGTGGCGAACATTGAAATGAGAAACAAAATTTTTCCTCCCATGCTACTGCTAAATAAAAAGTTTGCACTCGAAGCTAAAAGTGTCAATTTATTATCTATGGCATTTGCAATATGGCCGTTTAAATGGCGAGGGCCAGCATCTGGTCAAAGATAAGAATATGGTAACTGAACTTCCCAACATTGAAAAGAAAGAAAAACTTTGTGAAGGCTGCATATATGGAAAAGTGCACAAGCTGCTGTTTTCTAAAACTACATGGAGAGCAAAAGCACCATTGGAGCTATTTCATTTAGATATTTGTGGACCAATGCAAGTAATAAAAGATACTTCATTCCATTTGTTGATAACTATAACAGGATGATGTGCATGTTCTTCCTCAATAAAAAATCGGAGGCATTCTCTAATTTTCTTTAATTTAAAGCACTTGTAGAAAGACAAAGTGGTTTTCTTTTCAAAACTCTAAGGACAGCCAGTTGGAGGAAAGTTTCTGTACAATATATTTATTGAATATTGCAAAGCTAATTAATGGCATCCAAAG
The DNA here is from genome assembly GCA_023638005.1 of Forsythia suspensa. Classification (NCBI taxonomy): domain Eukaryota; kingdom Viridiplantae; phylum Streptophyta; class Magnoliopsida; order Lamiales; family Oleaceae; genus Forsythia; species Forsythia suspensa. The sequence continues at coordinate 1,991,765 of CM042663.1, forward strand.
ATAGTTTAGAGTTAACAAAACTCCACATCAAAACGGCGTAGCTGAAAGAAATAATCGCACTATTGTAGCACTGAGAGCATGTAAAAAGGTAAAGGTGTTCCAAATCTTTATTGGGCAGAACCTGCTAACACAGCAACATATATTGTGAATCGGTCTCCAATGGAAGTTGTCAGAAGGAAAACTCCTTATGAAGCATGGAACCAAAAAAAAAAAAAAAAAGCCAATGGTGATCCTTTAAAAGTCTTCGGTAACATTGCATATGTACTTATTCTATCACAGAACTGAGAAAAATTTGACGAGAAAGGGCAAAAACTTCTATTCATTGGCTATAGCAATGATTCTAAAGGATACTACTTGCTCATTCAAATGACAACTAAAATTGTTGTTTCTCGAGATGTTGTATTTGACGAAGATTCAACTTGGAAATTCAAGGAAAGCAAATTCTAAACTCGACACCGTATCAATTTTATGAATTATCAACATCTCAAGTAAGTCCACAATTTCACAACACCGGACAAAATACAGCTCCAATAGCTCCAAGAATTGAAAGTGAAAGTGATTCAGAATGTTCACCGAGAAAGACATGTTCATTAAGGGAACTCAGATTATTCTCTTATGAACCTCAATCTTTTGAAGGAAACTTATGAGTCAAGGGAACTCAGTTATTCTCTTATAAACCTCAATCTTTTGAAGAAGCTTAGAAAGATAGTTGGACGAAAGCGCTGAATGAAGAAATGTCCCCATTGAGAAAAACAAAACATGGGCAGGTGTTTCCATCTGTACAAGGGTAAGGCTTAAGGCCTTCTCTAAGGACATTGGCTAAAGATCTCTGCAACTTAGTAGTTAGTGACCATTTACAAATAGCCTGATATCTATATTATTGTTTCGAATCACTCATCCCTGCATGTGTGGTACATTGAAAGACATTTAATAAAACTATTCAATCTAATGTGCTAAACATGCTAGATGCTACCAGAGTTTTTGGGCATCTAGTCTTAGATAGTGACTTTGGATGTCATAAGCCTGCATCTGTAATTCCTGTTTTTTCAACAAAAGAAAACTAACATTCCCAGCAGTCAGAAAACGAGGAGAAAAGCAATGAGTAAAATCAACTGCCAAAACTAACTTATCTAGAATCCAAGTTTAATCACCCTTTGTATAGTTGTTCTGCTATTAATTTTCCAGCAGTCGTATGGGAGCTTCATCCTTACAAGGTCAAAAATTGAGGATGGATATGAAGAGAAGCAAATATCATTTTTAGAGGTCAATATTTGAAACAATAAAAACCCTATATGCCATGCATACAACAAGATGTGAGCAAAGCAATTTTTCCAAAAATATATGGCTTGATGAAGGCAAAGCTTACATTGGAGATCTTATAGGGAGAAGTTGGAGGCTCAGAAAAAGCCATATCCAACCCTCTGGAACTTGTGGAGAAATTTTGATGATTTTTCGATGCAAGAAACTGAGAGAGTACGAGGTTTTTCACTAGAGTAGCGAAAATAGTAAACCGAATTATGAATAAATATAATTGGGAAGCACTTGTGCAATACTCAAACTCAATGATTACAAGAGACTATCATCTGTAAAATCATAGAACAAGGTTTGGTGTTCATATATATATATAAAGAACAAATGGCAAATATATTATGATCACTCACTTGTCCATTTAACGAAAGGAATGCAGCATAAATATAAATTAGGAAGTTCGTTGATTGGAAGACATCATTATCTTGTCCATGAAGGCCTGGCATTGCTGCTGGACTTCACGTCACTCTCTCAATCTCTTTACCTTTTCTTGTCTCTAATCCACATGGCAGTGCTCTAATGAGTTAACTAAATCTGACTGGTCCTTGCTAACCATCACCGTGGTAAGAGAATAAATTGAATCAAATGTAGTTGCTTTCTTCTTTAAAATTCTAACCATCTACTATCTTGTCGCATGTCAATTGCCATTTACTTGTATCCCGGATATGAATTACAAGAAATTAACACAAACAAATCACAACAATCATAGAGAACACAATTTTATTTTTATTTATTTATTTATTTTTTTAATTTTAAGTTGAAAACATAACAGAGGACTGTGCTCTGACCCATTGAACTAAGTTAGACACCTCCTGGCCAACCATCATAATGGTAAGAGATTATAGCTTGATTGCAAAGTATCAGACGGAAACACTCCTTACGTCTTCAAGAAGGTTGCTCCTTGATTCTACTAACATTTGTGAATTGTTGAATGCTTTTCAGGGGAAAAACAGAACAAAGGAAGAAAGAATGTCATCAGAGTGTTTACATGAAAATAAGTTGCTGCGTGTTTGAATTAAATCACTGATGTCGAGGGAAAATGAAGAGGATAAGAACAAAAGGTAACCAAATCACTGCATAGATTATTTATTAATCAAACAAATTACTTTACAGTACAGTTTTCAGGGAAACAACACAGCTATAATACACTGCAACACACCAATGGAAGCCAAACAGAGCTTAAAAGTCTTCAGAATGATTGCCAAGTTTTCTGCAATAGCAACATATAATAAGCTTATCAGAGATTATTAGATTTTGTTTTAAATAGCAGACAATATTAATAGTGAAATTGAAAATAATTTCTGATTTCATTAATGAATTTTACTTTAAATAATAATCTTTCTGTGTTCTCATTAGATGGAAAAAGCAAACGTGATAAAGAAACAAACCTCTTCATCTTATTCCACCTTAGTTATGCTTAACAAAATTCAGTTTTGATCTTCTTGAGCTTTTTCAGAACATCTTTCATAGCGAGCCTCTCCTCGGGCAAATCAGCTGTGCATTCTAGTGCTAGTCCCATGATTGATCTAAAGCAACTCTCTTCAGCTCTAACATTGTTTTCAACTGCATTCATTAGATCAACATCAACTATCTGTGTTATTGCATTCGGGAATGATTCAAACACCCATCTCCTCATGGTGAACTCCCCAACAAACGTATCATCTGTTGGCTTCATTTTGGTAAATGTTTCCATCAGCATAATCCCAAAGCTATAAACATCAGCCATAGTCGATATTAATCCTGTTGATCCATATTCTACAAAATTGGGATAATCATGTTAACAAGTCAAATGGTAATTGAAAAATAAATGAATGAGAATTAAGTAAATGGTAAATATAACACTAACAAAAAGCACAACATGGCTATGCTCAAGAGGTATTTATATATGTGATAAACCTGCAAGCATCTATTTGCCCTATTTTTATGGATCTTTCATAGAAAGAAGGCCATAAGTATGAAAGCAAGTGTGGTGCTTTTACACTAAATATAATGTTAGCATAACATTTATGAATAATTACATGTATAACATTTACTCTATACATAAATAGTTGACATAACCATTTACCTGGAGCCATATATCCAATGGTTCCCAACGTCTTGGTCAGCGAATTTCTCTGGTCTTCAGTGAAAAGCTTGGCAATGCCGAAGTCTGCAACATGGGCAACCATGTCTTCATCTAGAAGTATGTTGCTGGGTTTCAAATCACAATGGACAATTGGAGAGGGATACCCATGATGTAGATACTCAAGTGCAGATGCCACATCTATCATTATTTCCAATCTTTGAACTATATTTAGGAAATAGTTGCTAGAGGACAGCCATTTGTTCAGGTTTCCATTAGGCATATATTCCAACACCAAAGCTTTAAGATCAAGGTTATAGCAACTAGTAATTACTTTGACAAGATTTTTGTGACGAATATTGCCCAGTATGTGGCACTCAGTATCGAAACTCTTGTTTGCAACTTCCAAATCTAAATTAAAGACCTTAATAGCAGCAATCATTCCATCTGAAAATACTCCCTTGTATACTTTGCCAATACTGCCTATGCCAATCAGATTCTCTTTATCAAATTTATTGGTAGCATTAAGAACTTCATAATATGAAATCCTCTTGATGGTGATGGGGGAAGTACATTGAGCCGGAAGAAGTGTATTCCTATTATGACATCTCATTAAATAAACCAAAATAATGGCTAGAATTATTACCAAGGCAATTGATGGCAAAATATACTTCAAAATTCTGGTCTTGCTTGATGAGCTAGTTGCATTACCCTTGCATGGCATGACATTGTATTGAGAAGCTCCACACAATTTGCTATTTCCTACGAAAAAATCTGCAGTTAAGTTCTTGAAAGGCCCTCCATTTGGAATTTCACCACTAAGTTCATTGAACGAAACATTGAAATACACAAGTTCCGTAAGTTTCTCCAATGACCTGGGGATTTCACCATAGAGATTGTTCTTGGAAAGATCCAAATATTGCAATGAAATCAAATCACCAAGCGACTCAGGTATAGGAGCATATAACCGATTGTTTGATAATGTTAGATTTACCAAACTCTGAAGTTGCCCAATAGTGCTTGGAATCTCTCCTGAGAACTGATTTCTTGATAGATATAACTCTCTCATTGCTTTCACGCTGCCAATTTCTGGAGCCAACAAACCATTGAACAAATTATATGATAAGTCCATTATTTGAATTTCCTTGTTACTCCACAATGTGGAAGGGATAGTGAAAGTCAATGAGTTGTAAGATAAATTTAATTTTCGTAAAGAAGTAAGATTTCCTAAACAAGTAGGGAGCTGTCCAGAGAGGTGATTATTCCCCAAATCAAGGTGATACAGATTTACCAAATTGCAAAGGTTGACATGGATTGACCCATGTAGGTTGTTGTCATTCAGTCTCAGCATTTGCAATTTTGTTAATTGACCCAATGTGTCAGGAATTGTTCCTGTCAATTCATTGCCTCCAATGTCTAACTCCATCAAGTTGCTCATATTACCAATTTCATTAGGAACTATACCTTTAATACCACAAAAAAGGGCATCGAAAACTTCAATAGATGCTGACAAATTACCCAAGGCTCTTGGAAGCATTCCGTCAAAAGAATTTGAGCCGATTTGTATTACCTTCAACTGCCTACAATTTATCAACGAAATAAGAAAATCCAATTCGAGCATTGAAGGATCACTTGTCAATTGATTCCCGTCAAAGTATAGACGCCGTAGGTTCTGTAAATTCCCAAGATTCATGGGTACACGCCCACTGAAGGAGTTTTCACTAAGACCCAGATCAATAAGTTTAGAAAAATTTGAAATACATCTAGGAATTTCTCCACTCAATTGATTGCCACTAAGATAGAGACCTTCGAGATCAGGGAGCCCATTGGCTATTGACGATGGAAGATTGCCGGAGATATTATTCTCTACAAAAGTAAGTATTTGTAACATGGAGAGATTGAAGATGGATTCAGGTATTTGACCATGAAGACTGTTGATACCAATATCCAATACCTTCAAATTTGATAAACTGCCAATTGAATATGGAACTTTACCTGTAATGTAATGTGGTGTTTGTCAATGCACTCAAATGAATACCAAAAGTACTAATAAGTCCTAAATATCTACGTGTCAAGATATTTGAATCCAAAACTAAATATTCAAGTACTGATGAGTTTCCAATTTCATAAGGAATGCTTCCTGTCAATACATTTTAGAATATTAAAAATTAAAATCCAAAAGTCAAATATTTAAAATTTCAAAAGGTATCATCAAATAATAATACTGAAATTATAAAGAGTTAAATTTATTTAAATATCAAACTTTTAAATTCAAAAATGGAATGATCTTTAATGTTTATTTCTTGGCATAGACCAATTAGTAGTTTTTTTTAGATAAAAATACCAATATGTCCTTAAATTTTAATTAGAAAACATTGTAGTTGGATCCCCAACCTTTGAAAAAAGTACAAATGGGGCCCAAATCTTTATTTAATAATATTTAAATTACCATACTAAATATGTCATTATAGTAGTGTCAATTAAATTTTTGAGAGGAAAAAGTTAAATTATTGTGCTTTAAGTGTATCATGTAATTGCTTCGAGATGTGAAAGAGTTGAATAAAAATTAAGTCAAATAAATAATAAAATAATTTATATTAGTTTATGACATCCAATCAATCTTATTTTGTTTTATTTAACATAAAAATATTGAAAAAAAATTAATCTATGAATTATGGTTCTTTATTTTCTTTATCAAATGATAATAAAACGATAAGTTAAAATATAAAGAATATAATTGAGCTCTATATATTTGTTGTTAATAAACAAATAGCCCAACTAAATAAAATGATTTAATTAAGGATGTAGTTTGAGACACAATGTTGGTTTTTTTTTTTTTTTTTTTTTTTTTTTTTTTTTTTTGTAATAACCATAAAATAGTAGTTTAAAATTTTTAATAATGAAATTACTTAATAATAAAAAATAATTTTTTAACACATTAGTTAATCAATAGCTTAAATTTAAGTTATTTGATAATAATTCATAAAATATACAAAATAATTTATGTATATTATCAATTTAGTCAACAAGTTATTAATTCAAAACCAAGATAAGAACCAAGTACATTTTCTTTAATATTTTATAAAATTTAAAAATAAAGGTATTGGAACCATTTGCAACATTTCCAAAGGGTAGGGACCCACTACAATTTGATTGTTTTAATTAAGTCAACCCATTTCAACGTTTTTCTTTTCATAACTCTAACTTAGCTCTTAAAAAGAAGAATTAAAAAAGATGGAATGAATATTTATTTTTATGCTATGAAAAAAATGATGTCAAAGAATTAAAAAAATGTAATGAGTATTTAATTTTATTCTAGATAAGTGTAATGACTTGACTTTGCAACTACCTGGTCTTTGATTTTATTGTGTCTATTGCGGTGGGGCTCATAATTGTGGAATTGGTGGTCTTCTATTTTTGTTTTTTTGGTTTACTTTGACTTCGAAACGTCTCTTTTTTTGACTTTTTGTCTATGGAAATAACTTTGGAAGTAGCTTTCTGGAACAAGGCCAATTGTTTGTGTCTAAAAGAAATAAAATAAATTTGCTCCGAGGTTCTTATCCTTTGTATAAGTGAATACTTAAATCTCTAGTTAATCTTTTGTCACATTTAAATCTCTAACTTTTCATATATGTGGAAATTAGGTCTCTGTTCCTAATAAACAACTTTTGCATTGTCCATTAACTATCCAATATTTTCTAATTGAATGCAAGTTTTCATGTTAAACCTGTTTTACTAAGAATATTTTCTATGTCTTAATTCACTTTCCCTCGTTGATTTGTATAAATTTAAGATTTCAATGAATATAAAGTAGCTCAAATTATGAATTCCGTCAAAACTTTAAGATTGCAATCCTAATTAACTAGGTTTATCTTGTGTAAGAAGAAATTTAGTTTGAAAACTTTATAGTGTATACATGTAAATAAATCTTACAATACAAGAACTTGGGATAAATTAAGTCTAAATTGCATTCTTAATTTCAGCACTGAAGGCAAAGGTAAGAAACCATACACGCCTAATTCCGTTCAGAAATTGGTAGCTCTAATATTTATTATTAAATAAGAATGAATTTAGAATATTAAGTTATTGAGTAGACAAGCTCCTGTAGTGCAAAAGCAATATATTCGGAACAAAGAATAAATTTAAAACACGTCGATTCTCAAAATGCTTGTGAATTTAGAAAACAAAAATTTATTGATTGAAAATCTAATACCAAATAATTGATCTAGATCGAGAAATCGTTGATTACATTAAATACCGAAATACCAATTCAGGTGTAGAGTTTAATTTTTTAATCAAAATACTCAGAAAGAACAAATCTTACCTTTGCAGCTAATAAAGAAAAACCTAATATTAATCATAACAGGAATTACATCCTAGGTCCTCAAACTGGAATTAATAATGAAAACCTGACTAAACGTTAAAATGAGGCTAGAGGTATCCATATTAATAATCACAATCTGGAAGACATTTGTCAAAAGAGTGTAAAATAATTAAAATGCCAAAGAAATTGAGTTACGTACCACTAAAGCCGTTTTTACCCAAATATAAATCTACAAGTGCTGATAAGTTTCCAATTTCATTTGGAATATTTCCTATCAATCCATTTAAACATATAGTTATTAAAATATTTAATGTTAAATTAACACGAAATAGATTTAATGAAAGAAAAGAAGTAGCAACTAATTTAAGCTAGATAATTAACTACCTGTGAAGTCATTGCGATAGATGATAAGAGTTTGAAGTGCATGGCACTGCAATAGACTTGGTGATATCTCTCCATGAAATTTGTTGTCACCAAGGTCTAAGTACTCAAGCATTGTAGCTTGGTTGCACGGATCTTCAGGAAACTTTCCAGAAATTTTGTTTTCTCTAACCGAGAGTCGTAGTAGAGAAGTGATATTGAAGATGGTTGAAGGTAAGTCTCCTAAAAAACATGCTTCAAATCACATAACATGGACAAAAGTTGACAGCTACCCCAAATGAATGAGAGCACAAAAGCAGCGATGAAGCTGGTGTACTTCGATAAAAGTGTGGATTTTAATCAAGTCATCCAATTTTCACATTATCTCAAAGCTGGTCACTCAACTTATTTCTATTTGTCCAACTAATGTGAAAATCCGAAATGGCTTTTAAAGACTAACAAATGCTGAGTTGGCGACATAACAAAATATAATGTTGATTGTTTCAATTAAGTCAACCCATTTCAACATTTTTCTTTTCATAACTCTAACTTAGCTCTTAAAAAGAATAATTAAAAAAGAAGGAATGATTTTTTATTTTTATGCTATGAAAAAAATGATACAAAGAATTAAAAAAATGTGATGAGTATTTATTTTTATTCTAGATAAGTGTTAATGACTTGACTTTGCAACTACATGGCCTTTGATTTTATTGTTTCTGGTTGTGGTGGGGCTCATGATTGTGGAATTTTTGGTCTACTACTTTTGATTTTTTGGTTTACTTTGACTTCGAAATGTCCCTTTTTTCCACTATTTCTCTACGGAATAACATTGGAAGTAGCTTTTTGGAATAAGGCTAATTGTTTGTCTAAAAGAAATGAAAGAAATTGGCACCGAGGTAATACTTAAGTCTCCGGTTAATCTTTTGTCACAATTAAATCTCTAACTTTTCATATATGTGGAAATTAGGTCTCCTTTCCTAATAAACAACTTTTGCGTTGTCCATTAGCTATCAATCATTTTCTAATTGAATGCAGGTTTTCATGTTAAACCTGCTTTACTAAGAATATTTTATTTGTCTTAATTCACTTTTCTTCGTTGGTTTGTAGAAATTTAAGATTTCGAGGAATATAAAGTAGCTCAAAATATGAATTCCGTCAAAACTTTAAGATTGTAATCCTAGTTAACTAGGTTTATCATGTGTAAGAAGAAATTTAGTTTGAAAACTTTACAAAGTATACATGTAAATAAATCTTACAATACAAGAACTTGTCATCAATTGAGTCTAAATTACATTCTTAATTTCAAAGACCGAAGGCAAATGTTAGAAACCCTATATACCTAATTTCGCTCGTAAATTGGTAGCTCTAATATTTATTATTAAAATAAGAATGAATTTAGAATATTAAGTTATTGAGTAGACAAGCTCATGTAGTGCAAAAGCAATAATATACTGAACGAAGAATAAATTTAAAAACACGTCGATTCTCAAAATGCTTGTGAATTTAGAAAACAATAATTTATTGATTGAAAATCTAATACCAAATAATTGATCTAGATTGAGAAATCGTTGATTACACTAAATACCGAAATACCAATTCGGTGTAGAACAAAAACTCTGACCACTTTTATAATTTTTTAATCAAAAACTCAAAAAAAAAAAAAAAAAAAAAAAAAAAACAAAGCTTACCTTTGCAGCTAATAAAGAAAAACCTAATATTAATCATAACTGGAATTACATCTTAGGTCCTCAAACCACCAAATTATATATATATATATATATATATATGAAAATATAATAAAAATCTTGACTAAACATTAATGCGGCTAGAGGTATCCATATTAATCACAATCTGGAACACATTTGTCAAATGAGTGTAAATTAATTAAAATGCCAAAGAAACCGAGTTACGTACCACTGAAGCCGTTTTTACCCAAATATAAATCTACAAGTGCTGATAAGTTTCCAATTTCATTTGGAATATTTCCTGTCAATCCATTTAAACATATAGACATTAAAATATCAAATGTTCAATTAACACGAAATAGATCTAATGAAAGACAAGAAGTAGCAACTAATTTAAGCTAGATAATTAACTATACCTGTGAAGTCATTGTCATATAAATCTAAATATTGAATTGTTGATAAGATTCCAATTTCATATGGAATACTTCCGTTGAATTCATTGAAGGAGATGTTAAGAGTTTGAAGTGCATGGCACTGCAATAGACTTGGTGATATCTCTCCATGAAATTTGTTGTCACCAAGGTCTAAGTACTCAAGCATTGTAGCTTGGTTGCACGGATCTTCAGGAAACTTTCCAGAAATTTTGTTTTCTCTAACCGAGATTCGTAGTAGAGAAGTGATATTGAAGATGGTTGAAGGTAAGTCTCCTAAAAACATGCTTCAAATCACATAACACAGAACAAAAGTTGACACTACCCCAAATGAATGAGAGCACAAAAGCAGCGATGAAGCTGGTGTACTTCGATAAAAGTGTGGATTTTAATCAAGTCATCCAATTTTCACATTATCTCAAAGCTGGTCACTCAACTTATTTCTATTTGTCCAACTAATGTGAAAATCCGAAATGGCTTTTAAAGACTAACAAATGCTTGAGTTGGCGACATAACAAAATATAATGTTGATTGTTTCAATTAAGTCAACCCATTTCAGCATTTTTCTTTTCATAACTCTAACTTAGCTCTTAAAAAGAATAATTAAAAAGAAGGAATGATTTTTATTTTTATGCTATGAAAAAATGATACAAAGAATTAAAAAATGTGATGAGTATTTATTTTTATTCTAGATAAGTGTTAATGACTTGACTTTGCAACTACATGGCCTTTGATTTTATTGTTTCTGGTTGTGGTGGGGCTCATGATTGTGGAATTTTGGTCTACTACTTTTGATTTTTGGTTTACTTTGACTTCGAAATGTCCCTTTTTCCACTATTTCTCTACGGAATAACATTGGAAGTAGCTTTTGGAATAAGGCTAATTGTTTGTCTAAAAGAAATGAAAGAAATTGGCACCGAGGTAATACTTAAGTCTCCGGTTAATCTTTTGTCGCAATTAAATCTCTAACTTTTCATATATGTGGAAATTAGGTCTCCTTTCCTAATAAACAACTTTTGCGTTGTCCATTAACTATCAATCATTTTCTAATTGAATGTAGGTTTTCATGTTAAACCTACTTTACTAAGAATATTTTATTTGTCTTAATTCACTTTTCTTCGTTGGTTTGTAGAAATTTAAGATTTCGAGGAATATAAAGTAGCTCAAAATATGAATTCCGTCAAAACTTTAAGATTGTAATCCTAGTTAACTAGGTTTATCATGTGTAAGAAGAAATTTAGTTTGAAAACTTTACAGTGTATACATGTAAATAAATCTTACAATACAAGAACTTGTCATCAATTGAGTCTAAATTACATTCTTAATTTCAGCACTGAAGGCAAATGTTAGAAACCCTATATACCTAATTTCGTTCAGAAATTGGTAGCTCTAATATTTATTATTAAAATAAGAATGAATTTAGAATATTAAGTTACTGAGTAGACAAGCTCATGTAGTGCAAAAGCAATAATATACTGAACGAAGAATAAATTTAAAAATACGTCGATTCTCAAAATGCTTGTGAATTTAGAAAACAATAATTTATTGATTGAAAATCTAATACCAAATAATTGATCTAGATTGAGAAATCATTGATTACACTAAATACCGAAATACCAATTCAGGTGTAGAACAAAAACTCTGACCACTTTTATAATTTTTTAATCAAAATACTCAAAAAAAAAAAAAAAAAAAAAGCTTACCTTTGCAGCTAATAAAGAAAAACCTAATATTAATCATAACTGGAATTAAATCTTAGGTCCTCAAACCACCAAATTATATATATATATATATATATATATATATATATATATATATATATATATATATATATATATATATATATATAATGAAAATATAATAAAAACTTGACTAAACATTAATGCGGCTAGAGGTATCCATATTGATCACAATCTGGAACACATTTGTCAAATGAGTGTAAATTAATTAAAATGCCAAAGAAACCGAAAGTTACGTACCACTGAAGCCGTTTTTACCCAAATATAAATCTACAAGTGCTGATAAGTTTCCAATTCATTTGGAATATTTCCTGTCAATCCATTTAAACATATAGATATTAAAATATCAAATGTTCAATTAACACGAAATAGATCTAATAAAAGAGAAGAAGTAGCAACTAATTTAAGCTAGATAATTAACTACCTGTGAAGTCATTGCCATAGATGCTAAGAGTTTGAAGTGCATGGCACTGCAATAGACTTGGTGGTATCTCTCCATGAAATTTGTTGTCACCAAGGTCTAAGTACTCAAGCATTGTAGCTTGGTTGCACGGATCTTCAGGAAACTTTCCAGAAATTTTGTTTTCTCTAAGCCAGAGTTGTAGTAGAGAAGTGATGTTGAAGATGGTTGAAGGTAAGTCTCCTAAAAAACATGCTTCAAATCACATAACACAGACAAAAGTTGACAGCTACCCCAAATGAATGAGAGGACAAAAGCAGCGATGAAGCTGGTGTACTTCGATAAAAGTGTGGATTTTAATCAAGTCATCCAATTTTCACATTATCTCAAAGCTGGTCACTCAACTTATTTCTATTTGTCCAACTAATGTGAAAATCCGAAATGGCTTTTAAAGACTAACAAATGCTGAGTTGGCGACATAACAAAATATAATGTTGATTATTTCAATTAAGTCAACCCATTTCAACATTTTTCTTTTCATAACTCTAACTTAGCTCTTAAAAAGAATAATTAAAAAAGAAGGAATGATTTTTTATTTTTATGCTATGAAAAAAATGATACAAAGAATTAAAAAAATGTGATGAGTATTTATTTTTATTCTAGATAAGTGTTAATGACTTGACTTTGCAACTACATGGCCTTTGATTTTATTGTTTCTGGTTGTGGTGGGGCTCATGATTGTGGAATTTTTGGTCTACTCATTTGATTTTTTGGTTTACTTTGACTTCGAAATGTCCCTTTTTTCCACTATTTCTCTACGGAATAACTTTGGAAGTAGCTCTCTGGAATAAGGCTAATTGTTTGTCTAAAAGAAATGAAAGAAATTGGCACCGAGGTAATACTTAAGTCTCCGGTTAATCTTTTGTCGCAATTAAATCTCTAACTTTTCATATATGTGGAAATTAGGTCTCCTTTCCTAATAAACAACTTTTGCGTTGTCCATTAACTATCAATCATTTTCTAATTGAATGCAGGTTTTCATGTTAAACCTGCTTTACTAAGAATATTTTATTTGTCTTAATTCACTTTTCTTCGTTGGTTTGTAGAAATTTAAGATTTCGAGGAATATAAAGTAGCTCAAAATATGAATTCCGTCAAAACTTTAAGATTGTAATCCTAGTTAACTAGGTTTATCACGTGTAAGAAGAAATTTAGTTTGAAAACTTTACAGTGTATACATGTAAATAAATCTTACAATACAAGAACTTGTGATCAATTGAGTCTAAATTACATTCTTAATTTCAGCACTGAAGGCAAATGTTAGAAACCCTATATACCTAATTTCGTTCAGAAATTGGTAGCTCTAATATTTATTATTAAAATAAGAATGAATTTAGAATATTAAGTTATTGAGTAGACAAGCTCATGTAGTGCAAAAGCAATAGTATACGGAACGAAGAATAAATTTAAAAACACGTCGATTCTCAAAATGCTTGTGAATTTAGAAAACAATAATTTATTGATTGAAAATCTAATACCAAATAATTGATCTAGATTGAGAAATCATTGATTACACTAAATACCGAAATACCAATTCAGGTGTAGAACAAAAATCTGACCACTTTTATAATTTTTAATCAAAATACTCAAAAAAAAAAAAAAAAAAAAAAAAAAAAACAAAGCTTACCTTTGCAGCTAATAAAGAAAAACCTAATATTAATCATAACTGGAATTACATCTTAGGTCCTCAAACCACCAAATTATATATATATATAATGAATATATATTAAAAAACTTGACTAAACATTAATGCGGCTAGAGGTATCCATATTAATCACAATCTGGAACACATTTGTCAAAAGAGTGTAAAATAATTAAAATGCCAAAGAAAACCGAGTTACGTACCACTGAAGCCGTTTTTACCCAAATATAAATCTACAAGTGCTGATAAGTTTCCGATTTCATTTGGAATATTTCCTGTCAATCCATTTAAACATATAGATATTAAAATATCAAATGTTAAATTAACACGAAATAGATCTAATGAAAGAGAAGAAGTAGCAACTAATTTAAGTTAGATAATTAACTATACCTGTGAAGTCATTGTCATATAAATCTAAGTATTGAATTGTTGATAAGATTCCAATTTCATATGGAATACTTCCGCTGAATTCATTGAAGGAGATGTTAAGAGTTCGAAGTGCATGGCACTGCAATAGACTTGGAGGTATCTCTCCATGAAACTTGTTGTCACCAAGGTCTAAGAACTCAAGCATCGTAGCTTGGTTGCACGGATCTTCAGGAAACTTTCCAGAAATCTTGTTTTCTCTAACCGAGATTTTTAGTAGAGAAGTGATATTGAAGATGGTTGAAGGTACTTCTCCTAAAAAACATGCCTTAAAATCACATAACACATAGACACATAGTATTCCCTGAACAATTACTAAGTTGACAGTTACCCAAATGAATGAGAGCACAAAAGCAGCAATGAAGCCGGTGTATAAAAGTGTAATAGAATATTATGTGAAGGAACAACAATATTGGTCAATTTTCACAACTTTTGGAATATATTATCTAGTGCATATGTATGCATATGATCAACACTTTAGACGTACCTATCAAATTATTTCTTCCTAGATAGAGAATTTGAAGGTTTGACAAGTTCCCAATTTCCATTGGAATGCTTCCAGCAAAATTATTGTACGAAAGAGAAAGTAGTTTAAGATTCGTGCATGTTCCCAAGCTTGGAGGAATGTTGCCACTTATTTGATTCATTGAAATTTTTAGCATCTCTAGCTTTGGAAGATTGTAGCAGATATACGTAGGAAGACTTCCAGAGAGACTATTGTTTCTTAAATCAAATTCTACCACAGAAGAGAGGTTGAAAATCCCGTTAGGAATATTTCCATTGAATCTATTATAGGAGAGATTTAACCTGCAGATTCTCAAGAAATCCAAGACTTGTCGGAATAATAGCACCGTTTAGCGCATTGTTTTGTATCTCTATTTCTCGAAGTTGGCTTAATTTACCCATTTCACCGGGATAAATCCATGGAAATTGTTATTGCTAATAATCAAGGATCTCAAAAAGAGAGTCCACCGATTTCTTTAGCAATAGTACCTCCAAGACCCATATTTGTAAGATTTAAGCCTCTAACCCTTTGATGTCTCGTGCTACAAGTAATACCAATCCGATTCTGAGCGAGATTCCTTGTGACCGAGTTCTTCGCCAAGATTTTATTTGGATCGAAGTTATTTGAGCTTTGAAGGCTAGAAGAGCATATTCATCGATGGAGCTATTAGGAGATGCAACGACGTAGATAAACAAGTAAAGCATTGTGAGCAATGTAAATATCACATTCTTTCCATGGCTAATTTGAAATGCATAAAGTAGATTAAGAAGGAGGTCTGTAATAAGGTGTTTGATATAAGTGTGTGTGTTTGTGTGTGTGTGTGTGTATATATATATATATAGAGAGAGAGAGAGAGAATAAAAGCTTCCTAAAGATAAGAGTACAAGATAATCTATGGTTAAGAGTTGCTTGGGGTTATCATCTTAAGGGGAGTGGTGTTAGAAATTGGGTTTTATAAGATAGTTTTGACAAACTTTTGACCAATTATTTGAGTGGGTCCCGTGGTTAGAAACGAAAATTTCTTAGGACAAGTATGTTCTACTCATGCGGGTAGATTAACGCAAAGATATTTAGTTTCTCAAATCCAATTTACGGTGAATGAGAAATTAAGTCCAAAGCATGCCACTTATAAAAAGAAGGAATGTTGGAACTGGAAAATAATGAGAATTGGAAAAGTGTCAATCCCACGTTGGAAAACTAGAAGCAAAGTGTTCACCTTAAATAGCTCAAGTTGGACACTTGGGTTTGGGCCCCAAAGGGTCAGATTGTGCGTGATTCAAAGGAATATAAATCAATTATTATTATTAATTATAACCAACAAGTGGTGCTCATCACTCCATTAATTGTGGACTCCACTTTCCAAAAATAAAACAAAATTTGCTTGACTACTCAACTGGAGAAATCCATTGGATGCACAGATTTTTCTTCACGAATGATATATAGTTGCATTCTTTAAATAATCCAGAAATAAATTATTAAATTTTGGAGCCTTCATTGTCTACTCATTTTCTAGTAGAATTTCAAGATTTTCTTTATCTTGATGACTTGATATTGCAACCACATTAAACATGGTCTTTGATTTTTATGGTGTTGGTTGTGGTATACTTTTGATTTTTCTGTTGACGTTGACTTCTAAATGTCCGTTTATTTTTTAGCTCTTTTTTCATTAGGTTTGATATTATGTTAACCGAAATTCAGTATCGATTTCCCGTTTCTTACTTTCAATTATTTGTTTCCTTGCGTATAATAACATTAATAGAAGTGTTTAGCTAGGAAACTATTTTTATGTGAAGTAAGAACGCTTGCATTAATGTTAAACACTTGTAACACTTTCTTAGAATTTATATATTTTAACAAAGCCTATAAGAAAATGTAATATAGGTCAATCCTAAAGAAATATATATATATATATATATATATATATATATATATATATATATATATATATATATATATATTCAAGGATACATTTCATTGAAAGATTAATTAATCTAATTGAAATTACTTGTCAAAGCTTGTGACCAAACTAAAGAACTTCACCTCGGAAAATTTGATTTGTATCATAGACTACTTTTAAGTCGTACTAATCGACTCATCATATTCATGCCTGCCTTTTAAACTATCTTCTACTTTTCTTTTACTATCTCAGCACATCAATATGCGATGGTGGACAACATTTTATTAGATGAAATGATTATATGATTGGTCATTCAACTCATTTAATCTATTTGTCCAACTAATGTGAAATTCCGAAATGGCTTTTAATGACTAACAAATGCCGAGTTGGCAACATGGCAAAATATAATGTTGATTGTTTCAATTAAATCATCCCATTTCAATGTTTTTCTTTTCATGCTATGAAAAAAATGATATCAAAGAATTAAAAAAATGTAAATGAGTATTTAATTTTATTCTAGATAAGTGTAATGATTTGATTTTATTGTGGCGGGGCTCATAATTGTGGAGATGAGAGAGCTATATCTATCAAGAAATCAGTTCTCAGGAGAGATTCCAAGCACTATAGGGCATTTTCAAAGTTTGGTAAATCTAATATTATCAAACAATTGATTAAATGGTCCTATACCTGAGCCATTTGGTAATTTGATTGCATTGCAAAATTTGGATCTATCCAAGAACAATCTCTATGGTGTGATCCCCAAGTCATTGGAGAAACTTGAGGACCTTGTTTATTTCAATGTTTCGTTCAATGAACTCAATGGTGAAATTCCAAATGGAGGGCCTTTTAAGAACTTAACTGCAGATTTTTTTCATAGAAAATAGTGAATTGTGTGGAGCTTCTCGATACAAGGTCATGTCATGCAAAGGTAATGCAACTAGCTCATCAAGCAAGACCAAAACTTTGAAGTATAATTTACCATCAATTGTCTTGGTAACAATTCTAGCCATTATTTTGGTTTATTTATTGAGGCGTTGTAGTAGTAATACACTTCTTCCAGCTCAGTCTACTTCCCCATCACCATCAAGAGAATTTCATATTATGAAGTTCTTAATGCTACCAATAAATTTGATGAAGAAAATCGATTGGCATAGGTAGTATTGGTTCACTATAATGGGAATATTTTCCGATGGAATGATTGTTGCTATAAAGGTCTTTAATTTAGATTTGGAAGGTACAAACAAGAGTTTTGATACTGAGTGTCACATATTGTGCAATATTCGTCACAGAAATCTTGTCAAGATAATTACTAGTTGCTCTAACCTTGATCTTAAATCCTTGGTGTTGGAATACATGCCTAATGGAAACCTTAACAAGTGGCTGTCCCCTAGCAAATATTTCCTAAATATAGTTCAAAGATTGGAAATAATGATGGATGTTGCATCTGCACTCGAGTATCTACATCTTGGGTATTCCTCCCAATTATCCATTGTGATTTGAAGCCCAGCAACATACTTTTAGATGAAAATATGGTTGCCCATGTTGTAGACTTTGGCGTTGCCAAGCTTTTCATTGAAGACCAGAGAATTTCGTTGACCCAAGACTTTCGACACCATTGGATATATGGCTCCAGATAAACGATCTATACAAATAAACAGAGTTGAATGTTATACAAGTAATTATACATAAATGTTATGCTAACAGTATTTAGTGTAAAAGCACCACACTTGATCATAAAAGCCAATGGTGAATCACATATTATAGAAAAGGGGATAAAGATAATATTCAAAGGGTGGGACTTGGAGATTGATCACATATATAAAAATATCTTGGGCATAGCCATGTTGTGCTTTCCTTTTAGTGTTCTATTTACCATTTACTTAATGCTCATTTATTTATTTGTAAATTAACTTTTGACTTGTTAACTAGATCACGTCCCAATTTTTTAGAGAATGGATCAGCAGGATCAATATCGACATTTACCAAAAAGAAGCCAACAGGTGATACGTTTGTTGGAGAGTTCACCGTGAGGAGATGTGTGTTTGAATCTTTCCCGAATGCAATAACACAGACAGTTGAAGTAGATCTAGTGGATGCAGTTGACGACAATGTAGAGAGTTGCTTCAGATCAATCATGGGACTAGCACACTAGAATGCATGGCTGATTTGCCCAAAGAGGCACGATATGTTAGATGTTTTAACAAGGCTCAAGAAGACCAAAACTGAATTTTGTTAAAGAATAAATGAGGTGGAATAAGACGAAGGGGTTTGTTTTCTTACCACATTTGCTTTTTCCATCTAATGAGAAAACAAAAAGATGATCATTGTAAGTAAAAATTCATTAATGAAATCAAAACCTATTTATAATTTCACTATTAATTCTCTTTGAATCCAAGCTTTATACTCTTATTGCAGAAAACTTGACAATTCAGTGCTGCGTTCCACTGGGTTTTCGAAGCATTGTGGCCCGAAAGCCAACCATACTTGTCAAACTCAAACTCAGCTCAACATGATCCTCCAGACACGCACACAAATTCAGTGTGTATATAGTCCTTTCTTCTTCTCACTGTCTTATTCTGTCTTTATTGTTTATGTCAAAAATCGCATGACATAAAACATCCATACCATGTGGTTAATGCATGTGGAACTCGAGATTCGATGGCTTGCGGTGATATAAAACAACACTCAAATCCTCTCCAAGGATTGAACCAAGCCATAAAACAACCATGGACATCAGATAATAAATTTGCTATGAAAACTTAAAAAAGTACAGCTAAATTCATCTCATGAAAAGAGTAAAATGTGAATCAGACAAAACATATCAGCAAAACACACTCCAAAATTTTGAGCTCAGAGGTTAATGAATCTCAGTCTACAAGATGCATAAATTATATAAGCTTTGGTGGGATGGGCGGTGGGTGATCTCAAACTATGCAATATTGGACGACTTGTTGACGATAACACCTTCATATTTCACCTGGAACCACTTCATTGCATCCTCCTTTGTGACCCTGTGCTGGATTCCAACACGAGATTTGCACCTCGACGACAGCCCACACGGTAACCAGGGCGCTCCAAGACAACGTAGAAATCCATACCATAAATGCCAGTCGAAGGGTCATACCTGAAAAGAATAGTAAATAACACCACGTAAATGAACATGTAGCAACCTGGTTTCAAGAGCCTTTAAGAACACTAGAATTGATTATATTAGTGATCTATTTTAACAAATCAGATTTGGCAGAAGCAACAAATTGACAAGTATACTGCAACTAGGGACCCCAACAAAACACTGTATCGACCTAACAACACAATAAGGTTTTGGATAGTCTACAAAAAGAACCAATGACAAGAAACATAGAGCCACCTTAATTATCTACATAAAGTATAAATTTAAGCCAACAAACTAATGATACAATTTAGATTCTGCATAATCTCATTAATGGGTGCGTGTAGACAGGAGGGGATAGAATACGAATTAAGATGTTCTAATCCAAATTAACATACAAATATATTCTCGATGTACAACAAACAAACTAAGCAGAATCTCCATTATCACAGAATAGTTGAATGAACACTTCACACATCCATGGTAGTAATAACAGCAAATTCGAATAAATCCAGAAGAATTTGCACGAATTCAGCATCATCAAACTGTTTGGTAATGAACCAAGGGCGTCTCATATAGTCATCTAATAGATCCACTTACTTGATTCCAAGATCAACGTGCTCCTGAATACCAAAGCCAAAACAACCAGTGTCACTAAAGTTCCTCCTCAAAAGTTCATATTCCTTAACCTTCAACCCACTTTCAAGGAGTTGCATTGCCTTGTCACCCCTGTAACATAGCACGCTATCTTTTCATTACGCCTAATTCCAAAGGACCTCATGGTGTATCTTGCTGTCAACAAAAACAGAACGATGTCATTACAACGCTAATTTTTCTCTTAATACATTGTCCTAAATTTTATACAAAAGCAGAGAGATAAGCTTCAATAAAGAAAAGGCATAAACTACTTTTCCATCCTTGTATGATCCCAAGCTATATCCGCTGGAAATCAACTTAGATAGCAGAACAGTCACTTCCAAATCAGTTAAAGCATATTTTAAACTTTTTATGAGCATATTATGATACCAAGCAACCAATAATTACAATTTCGTTCAGGAGGATGCCAGTCAACCAAAACAACATATTGTTCATTGGAAAATTTTTACTTGGGCCTTATTTTTAAGATGGAAATGAAAAAGGAGCCTATTTTTAATTTTTTGTTTGAAAGACCCAAAAACAACAAGGAATGAAATGTCAAGTACATCCTTATTAAAATCTCCTCCATCAAAGGTCAGCTTTACTTAGGTTTACATAGGGCCTCACATAATTTATCCCTCCACTTTCCAAGTCTTTGAAACAGATAGGTTGTCAACAATGTATCTTGACAATGCCCACGATGAGAAAGGGAAAGAAGCCATACGCAGACCAATATTGTTCGTCACATTTGGGAGTGAATTGGTTGTAAAGAGTCTAAAACATGCACTTCGATTGAGCTACTGTTAGCCATAAATGACTCATAAATCAAATTTCTCAAAATCCATTTCTCACCATTCCCTCACAAAATCGTCTAACTCAAGACACACAGTAGTACACGGGCAGTCGCGCACATAAACAGTTTCCTTGGAAGGCATAGAATGCAAATATTGCCTCATAGTGTGAGAATGAGAACTTCTCTACCTATAAACCATAGGGCGATAGGGAGTTATGAATTGCTGCTAATGACGTGGGACCTTTTTTAGGAAAATCTAAAAAACATTGGGTCATTTGCTCTCACTACCTTGGACCGCAGGTAAATTCCTCTGTCATTTACTTCCAGAATTGAAAAATGGGAAATGTTACAAAAGAGAGAATGATCAATACACATACATATCCTAAATTCCCTTGATTGAGAAGGTTAAGAGACTAGCTCCATTTCAAGTTATCAAAATTTCAAAGCAATTGATCTAACAATTGCACCAAAATATACATTATCTGTCTAGCTAATACCAGACTACCAATAGTAAGTAAATTATTTTCAAACAATCATTATGATTATAATCCTGACTATTGCACAATAACTAAGACAATTAAACCCATGATCGCATTTCCTTTAAAGAAATTAAAAAATAAAATGCCAATAAAAGCATAGCACTTTCATGTCAGTTGTGAAGTCATTTTAATAGAAAACACAATAGTTTCTGTTTGTTTTCCAATCAATTAAAAATTGGCACAATAAGTAAAAATTCATATCAGCAACCATTCAAGAAATTTACCTTTGGAGAAAACAGGGCTTTGTCCACTAAGTTGTTCCAATACCGGTAAAAATATTTTAACAAAACGTAAAAACTATATCATACTGAATAAAAAATGGTGGTTCCAGGAACATGAGGATACAACGGGATTGAGTATTACCTTAGCGGCTCTGGTTAGACGATCTCCACTCTCGCCGACGGAAATGTTGAGGACGAGCTTCTGGACCTTGATCTCTCTCATTGGATTTGACAGCTTCCTCTCTGACGCCTGCTTTTACACATTTTAACACAGACGCATATACATAAGTTAGCGACATCGATTTATTATACATACACTTACATGTATTTATACATAGAGAAAGTAAATAGAGAGATGGAGATAGAAAGAGAGACCATAGCGGCGTTGAGGTTGGTGGCGACAGCGGACGGCAGACGGCGGCAGGAGGTTTTGGGGGGAAATGAGGGAAGTGAGAGAAAAACCCAGCGGAATACGCACTTACGAAGTGGTGAGTAATAAAAGCTAGGCCTTCTTTCGTGCTTCGCTTGGATATTCAAATGTCAATTTTAACCCTGTGCATTGTATGTTTTTTCTTTTTTTCTTCTTCGATTTTTTCTTTTTTTTTTTTTCTTTCTTAAATATTTTTTAATTGCAGATATAGTTATTAACTTTCGTAAAAATCTCAATTTGGTCATTTATTTTAATTTGTCACAATCAAATCACTAATTTCAATTTACTTTCAAGATTAATTGTTGTGTTAGTTGTTGTTACTAAAATTAACATCCTACTCATACGTGGACATTAGAACATAACGAATCACTAATGTTGAAACATTAGGTTAATGCTCTTGTATAATGTTGTTGTGTGTATGTGTTTGAATAGAAGATGCTAGGGATTATTGTTGGGAATAGGGCTCTAAAAGTTAGATCTATTTGAAGTATAACTTTGTTGTATAAAAATTTTTGATTTATTATAAAACATTAATATTAGTTTTTTGAGCAAATATTTAATTGTAATTCATCACTTTGAAATAATAATAGTTGGGCACTTATGTTGAGAATCGCGGTGTTACACCTCGTCCACAATTGATGAATGGTGGTTGGCACTTTATTAGGACAAAATCGTAGTGTTAATTGTTCTATCAATTAGGGTATGCTATTTGTCATAATTGCATAATAGTATATTTTATTTTATTTTTAAATAGTAAAACTAGTGCATTCGAAGTGTATTGGATTGAACTATGTATTTAAATGTAAGGGTTAATTACATTAATGATCCACAGTCTTTCAGGTTTGTAACGATTTCATCTCCATTCAATTTTTTTAACAAATATCATCCTCATCTTTTCATTTATTCACACAGATGGTCCCTAAATAACTATTTTGACAATTTTGCCATAACTTAAATAAATTCAAATAATAGAAAAAAATAAAATACAATAGAAAATTTGTCATTAAACCCCTAACATTTTCAAAAATACAAATAAATCCTAAAACTTTTTATATTATTCAAAATAATTAAAAAAATAAAAACCAAACCCCACTTCACCCTCCACCACCCACCAACCCACCCACCAACCCAAGCAATCAGACATCAATGAATGAGAAAACAGTTTATTCCCTTAAAAGAGAGAACACTTGTCCTGGTGTGCTTTAGTTTGAAGTTCTCATCAAGAAACTACTACCAAAAATTGATTCGCCACCTCTTCCATCTCCACGGGTAAAGTCGCCTCACTGGATCATAAAGCTTGGTATGATCCTGTAGAATGTGCTCCCTTTATAGTGAAGAGGCTTCCCACTTGTTCCATTTCCTTTTTCCTTGAGATAAGTAAAATTACTATACATTAGAGCAGGAAATGTGAAAATCAAAATCTCATCTTTCATTATGTGAACCACACAGCAATATGATCAGATCTAATTTACTTTTGCACATATTAACCTATCCAAATAAACACACGTAAGGAAATTTGTTCAAAGGATGTGAAAAAGGTTCGCTTCTCTCTCATGCCATGTTCATATTCAAATGATTCTCTACAAAATGGAAAATAAGAAGGAAATTAAAAACATCGCCAGGAGAAAACTTTTCAATAGTTTTTATTCAAACAAAGAAAAATGTCTGATTGCTTGGGTTGGGGATGGGTTGGAAAAGATAAAGTGGGGTTTGGTTTTTTTTTTTTAATTATTTTGAATAATATAAAAGTTTAAGATTTATTTGTATTTTTGAAAATGTTAGGGGTTTAATTAAATTTTTTCTATTGTATTTTATTTTTTCTATTATTTGAATTTATTTAAGTCATGGGTAAAATTATCAAAAAGTGTCAAAATTGTCATTTGGAGATCATCTGTGCGAATAAATGAAAGAATGGAGATGAAATGTACTAAAAAAATTGAATGGAAATGAAATCGTTACAAACTTGAAAGAATAGAGACTATTAGTATAATTATTGTAAATGTAATTATATATCATTACCGTGCGAAAAATTAAATCTCATGCTATTGCCGCCCAAAGGAATGATTGACAGCACTCCTTACGTGGCCTTCCAAGGGACGAAATGGACAGAGAGAAATTGTTAACATTGTTTCGCTTTTCTTGTTGATCCCTTTATCATGAAAATTATAATCAAGTTTTTATAATAATATTTTATATTAACCAGTCTTACGTAATATTTCTTTGGAGAAATATCGAAAAAGGTTTAGAAGTTTTGAAACACAACTTTTATGCAAAAGTTGAGTTGGAAGCACGCTTCGAAAGTAAATACTTTAAACTCCTATTACATTTTAATTGAATTAATATCTTATATCGTATAATTAAAAAAGACATATATTAATTTTGTGAGTCCAATTATGTTGGCGACCCATGATGATGGAAACAACCCCACTCCAAGTCCACAATGTAGACTGTAAACGATCCGTCCACTTGCGGGAACGAATTCAAGATTTACTAACAGTGGGATTTACAAATCCACCTACACACTTTATAATCAATTATCCGTTAATCACTTTTTAGCTTTTAATTACCTTGGATTGAAAATCGGCGTTCCTAAAATAATCAAAAGCCTCTCTCGATGGTCAATCAATTCTATATGTTATGCGAACCTAATTATCTCTAATTAAGCTTTGAACATAAACACATGCATTAAAATCTCAAGAACACCTAAATGGATTTCATAAAGCATAATAGTAATCTCGATCTATTATTGGACCCTATGTTATTCAATACTATGTGCTTAATCTATATTGAATCTCTCGACTTCAATATAGATCACAATATATTCTAATGGTGATCAAGCATTAAAATAATGAAATTAATGCATAAAGAATAATCAACCCAAAAGCAATTAATTACTAAAAAGGAAAAACTTCTAATTAATTAAAAACGCGAGGTTTCATCGTTCATCCTAGATAAATTAAGTTTAGTCGGACATGATTTCGTCAATTATTACAATAATTGAGTTAATCATGATCCAGAGAAAGAAAAACAAAAAGTAAATAAAACTCGTGATCCCGGCCAATAATCTTCAATCACGTGCCTTGATCTTCGTCTCTTCCTTTGTATCTTGTTCTCCCCAAAATTAAATCGCATGCGATATGTCTATTCCCGGCCTTTTATATCCTTCTCCCAACCTTCCAATACGTGATTTAGATAGTTGAATCAATATGGGCTTGATAGTGTTTCAATTCTACCAGGAGACTATCAATTTCTGCTGCGTTACAACCATGCGATCGCAAGGTTGTATCATTTTACATTCTGCTGACTTTCTGGAGGTCTTGTGATCGCACCAAAGTATCACCATGCGATTGCATGGTTGATCTTGGTGCTAAATTTGAATTTTCCTCTTTGATATTTGCACGTCAGGTCCCTGAAGTATCTTTTATTATCAGTTTGGGTCCCTTTTTCTTCATTTTGCTCTCTTTTCATCCGAGTGATACTTGAATTTGATTTTTTCCTAAATTAATAAGAAAATAACATGCAATTAAACTGAAATCAAATAATATGACTCATAATCATCACTTTTTGTGAGCTCCAATAAGTACAAATTTGTACTTATCAGACCAAAACATTGAGCCTGGTTATGTGAAGTGCTACTTATATATGTGAAAGAAAGAAATGCGATGATCAAGATCAATCTCATCTACCGGATTGGAGTATAAAAGGTTTTTATGCTTTAGATTAGGTTAGTTTTTTCTTTATACGTGTTACCACCCGATTTTGGTAAGGCTTCCATGTCAGTAAATGCCCAGCAAAAGTCCCATATAGGCCCAGTAAGGGTCTCGTAAGGCCTCGGAGGCCCATCAAACATCTTAGCATTCTTTAATCAGAGTATTGCGAGGCCCATGAAGGCCCTCGACATTCATGGCCGACCCAGAGAACCTCGTCGAGCTTCGATTTATTATAACTAGCAGCGAAGACAAGATTTTGGAATAACCAGAGAGATAATTGAAGGCATTAAGTAGATCGGCACACCGATCCTCACAAGGAAACCAAATCGCAATCTCCTAAAGATTAGACAACGTGATAAACTCAAATAAGGACGATAATCTGGAAGATTGGCTTGACATCCGATCACTCATATCCCATAAGGAAAGAGGATCCGAATAGGATGTCTAATTGATTTGTTTCCTAAATCAATTAGAACTCTTGTGCTATAAATACAACGTCTCCGGTTATTCTAAGGTAGGCTCTTTTTGCACTTAAATCTCACCCTAAACTCGCTCAAATCTCTGCCTGCTTGTCCCTCCCACACCCAATTACTTTTGCCTCCCTTGTATTATCTCTTATACCAGCAGTTGACTTGATCTTCGGAGTACCAACGATCGCCGGACCCTTTTTCTTCGAAGAACTTGGTGTGTAATGATTGTCCGAGTGTACAAGTAACATTTAGGTTGGCAGAAGAGTGACTAGAGATATGTTGACACGTGGACGGTGCAGGTTCCGACGTCAACAGATTGGCACCGCCTATGGGAATCGAAAAACATTACACAACCTAAAACTTGTGATAAAAACGTGTTTTCTACCCAGAAAAGCATGGCAACCAAACGTTCCATGGAAGAAAAAGTCAAATCCCACCATATTGACTTGTGGTAGGAAAGCATTCAAGACCTCCAAAACGTAACTCGCCGCAAAAGGAGAAGACAATGACAAAAGCGGATGGTTGAATAGGAGAACCATGACCTGAGGCGGGACAATGCCCGAATGAAGACAGCGCTTGAACTGTTAGAGAATCAATCCCTCCAACACGGACCCAAGCGCAATCGTACCCAGAAAAGCCCTTCACTGCCCAGCTCAATGGAAAGTCGTCAATCTCAGGATGACCCGTCCATTTCAAACGACCAGAACCCTAGGAACGTCGTTCCAAGGCCCTCGCAGGATGATCAAAATGGGAGACCTCTTCCGGTAGCAAAAAAGCGCCTGCTCTCTTTGCTAGCGTGTTTGACAAAGTTAGGGTGCGATTCTCCATAGCGCCATCCCTACCAACACACACAAGCAGCACGGTGAACACAACTGATGATGCCCGCACAGAAATGATGAAGGACCCAAACAAAGCTACACGAGGCTCGGGAGGAGAAAGATAGGCTAGAATGCTACGAGGATGATGATGACGAAATCTCCCATTCACCAATTATATGAAGGCCATGGAGATACCGCGAACTTTCGAATGCCTCTTATGGACAAATACAACGGGAGAGGCGACCCCACGATCATATCATATTAATATATATAAGACGAAGCTCCAAGGTCAATCCCGTAGTAAAGTATCAAAATTTCCACACCACACTCACATCCGACGTGAATAGGTGGTACAATAAGTCGGCTAGTGAGTATCGTGAGTCGGCCTCACTCAAAATGGAGTTCGTCAATGCCTTCATTGGCAATCGGACGATAATAGCTGACATTGCCTAGCTCAACGACATTCGGCAGAAAGAGAAAAAATAGTCAAGAGCTATTTCAAGAGGTTCAGTATCGTCATCAACAAAATTGAGACAGTAACTAACGAAAAAGCTTTGGATGCGATCGTGACCGGACTTCACATGCGCATCCTCTTCTGGAGAGACGTACAGAATAGTCAACCAAAAACTTACAGTCAATTGGTAGACATGGTCTAGTGAGAAATCTGGTCGGAAGAGACGATCGAAAACAGGGAGAAGGCTGAAAAGGGAGAAAGGAGATCGCTACAGAAGAGAGGGTCGACGCTCTCCTGAACCTTGTTTCAACCGCTTTCGGATAAGGCACTCTCTCGGACCGTCGAACAACCATTATAGGAGATTTAATCGAGACGGAGGTAGTCCCCGCCCCCATCCTAAAAATGCACTGGTGGCCTCCTTACCCGCAATGGCAGACTACCCAAGTTCCATCAGATACACAGACTATGGTACATAACACCTGAGGATTTCCCGAACATGAAAGAACGATCAATCACGTAAAACCACGGACGGAAGAAGGAATCGACCAGTGTGAGGAGGACGTCGGGCCGCTCACCCAGGGCGAAGACCTCCTCCTCGATGTCGGGACGATGGACCTCACCGCAATGACGGAAGGAATGATGTAAATGGGATCCGCCGAGGTGGAAAGGCCCGCAAGCCCATCCAATCCGAAAAATAAACATGATCATATGAGGGACTTATGTCGGAGGGCACACGATGAACTCGTGGTGTAACTGTACGAAGGTTGCGAGAGAAGAACCCATTAAGAGTTGGCAGGTCCACGGACACCGACCAAGAATGCTGCGAATCTTGTTCACTGAGAAAGACGAGACAGGTATACACTACCATCACTGCAATGCCCTGGTAGTTCGTGCCGTCGTCGCCAGAAATGGACTAGGACGGATGTTGGTCGAAGATGGAAGTGCTATAAACATTCTGTTGGCAAGCACTTTTGATCGATTGACGCGATCATGAACCCACGGCCATCTCAAAATTGCTATTCGGTTCCACGGGAGATAGCCTGGTTCCACAAGGAAAGATTACCCTCGTGGTGGACTTCGAAGAACCCCCGTGCCACCTTAGGAAATTCATGGAATTCTTGGTAGTGGATACCCGATCCGCCTACCATGGAGTCCTCAGAAGGCTCTTGTTGAAGGATTTACAAAGGTCACATCCATCCATTACTTGGCAATGAAGTTTCCGACGTTGGGAGGGGTCGCCAAGATTCGTTGCAATCAAACAGAGGCGAGGGCCTCGCTATATGAAAGCGTTACAAAAAGTGGTAAAACGCGAAGATGTCACCCCAGCCGTAATGACCATACATTCGGAGTCGATGGACATCAACCACAAAAAGTTGGACGAGGAAATGATACTTAACGAGGGCCCGGACCCTCGGATTGTAGGCTCAGACTCTCTTGTCTCCCCGACCGAGGAGCTGGAAGCATTTTCGGTGAATTCTTCGAAATTGACCCAGGTGTTGCAGGTAGGAGAAAGGCTCGAGGAAAAGATGAAGGAGGAATTAAAGCAGTTCCTGAGGGAGAACACTGATATCTTCGCATAGAAGCATAGCGATATGGTGGGAATTGACCCATCTGCATGGCGTGTCACGCCCTAAAGGTGGATCCGAAAGTGCGTCCCAAAATACAAAAATGAGACATTTGAGCACCGAAGTATGGCGCACTCAAGAATGAGGTTGACAAGCTAATAGCTAATGGGTTCATCATGGAAGCATTCTACCCCAATGGGTATCTAACCCAAGATTGGTAAGAAAGAGCACCAAGAAATGGAGAGTGTGTATAGACTTCTCAGACTTGAACCAAGCGTGCCCCAAAGATAGTTTCCCATTGCCGCTGGTCGATGCGACTACCGGCCACAAGCTACTTAGTTTCATAGATGCCTACTCAAGCTACAACCAGATCCTGATGTTTGCGGGAGACGAGGATTACACTTCGTTCATTATGGACCGAAGGTTGTACTGTTATAGGATGATGCCCTTTGGCCTAAAGAACGCGGGAGCCACATACTAGCGGTTGGTAAACCGCATGTTCGCAGGGCAGATCAGAAACACTATAGAGGTGTACGTCGACGACATGCTCGTAAAAGCTTAAACACTGAGGACCACATCGGGGCACTTAAGAGGGATGTTCAGAGTCCTCCGCATATATCTTATGATGTTTAACCTCTAAAGTGCACCTTCTGAGTCGTGTCCGAGAAGTTCCTCAGATACATGGTAAACCAACGCAGAATAGAGGCTAATCCGAAGAAGATTAAGGCGCTCATCGAGATGCAGTCATCATCTTCCTCCAAGAAAGTCTAGAGCCTGACAAGAAGGTTGGCAGCCCTAAACCGATTCATATCAAAGGCAACCGACATTGCCAGTCTTTCTTCCAGACCATCAAAGGAAGAAAGAGACTTGAATGGACCGAAGAATGCGAGAAAGCCTTCCAAGACCTCAAGATCCTCCTCAGAAAGGCCCCATTGCTGTCCAAGCCAAAGAATAGAAAAACATTACTCGTTTACCTCGCCGTATCCAAAAAGGCAGTAAGTTTGGTCTTAATCCGAGAAGAAGGCCCGGTGCAGCTTCCGGTCTATTATGTAAGTAAAGCCCTACAAGATGCTGAGACGAGATACCCAGACATGGAGAAGCTCGCCCTATCTTTGATTATTGCCTCCCAAAAACTCTGGCCATATTTCTAGTCGCATAGCATCGATGTCTTGACAAACCTCCATCTGAGACAGATACTCTAAAATTCGGACACCACAGGAAGGCTGATGCAATAGTCAGTTGAACTTAGCCAATTCGATATCTCCTACAAGCCAAGACCCTCCATAAAAGGATAGGCTTTGGCAAATTTTGTGGCTGAATTCGCCCATATCCCTGAAAGCTCGCTTGAAGCCTAGCCCCAGGAGGTACCAACATGGAAATTATATGTTGATGGATCTTCTAAGAGTAGGACCTAGAGTCGAGATTTTGCTAGTCATTGAATGGCCATAATCTCAATCACGTGCTTCACCGAGTTCAAAGCCTCAAACAATGCTACATAATACGAGACGTTCCTAGCGTGCTTGAGGTGGCACAAGAGATGAAGGCAAGAAAACTCTAGATTCATAGTGATTCGCAGCTGGTCGTTAGTCAAGTCAATAGGAGCTTCATGCCCACGAACCGTCCATGGTGGCATAATTGACAAAGGCCAAGGACCTCTTATCCCACTTTGAGGTATATGAACTCCTACAGATTCTGCGAATGGAAAAATGGTTACACTGGACGCCCTCTTAAAATTGGCAAGCAGTAGGGACTCCGACCTGATGAGGACTATCCCGGTTAAAAAGCTCAACCACCATCCATCGACGAGCTTCCAAAGACCCAACACCATGACAATATCTGAGTCTCCCAAATGGATGAGAGAAATCATCGCGTTCTTAACCAACCAGCAACTGCCAAACAACACGCAAGAAGCGCGAAAACTCCATAGTAGGGCAATGAAGTTCGTGTTGCAGGATGGGATCCTGTACAAGAGAGACTTTAGTCACCCCCTCATGCGCTGTATAACACAGGAGGAAGAAGTGTATGTGATGAAGGAAATACACGAGGAAATCAGCGGTAATCACTCAAGAAGAATGGTTCTGGCACAGAAAGACTTGAAGCGTGGATATTATTGACCAACCATGAAAAAAGATTCCTATAACTACGCCAAGAAGTGCGACGGATGCCGAAGTTCACTATTATACCAAAGCTCCCAGCTCAGTACCTCACCCCGGTCACCAGCCTTTGTGTCACGGATCGCACCTTAGCTTAACGCTAATATCCGTGACTATCGGGGATGACGGGTGAAGTTGGCTTGACATGAGATTATTGGTGGCCGTAATGGCAGCAACTTCGGGTGATGAGCAGAGAACCTTATCAATAGATTTTGGAGAAGCCGTTTTACAGAGAGCTTCCCTAAAGAGTTAGGAAGCTTCCTACCAAGGCAGGCGACAATCGGAGTCCGTTTGGTTATGAAACGTAAGGGCCGAAGACGACTGGGCAAAGCAGGTGGCACTACTGTAATTTCAGAATATTACAAGGGCAATAACTCAGCGGTCGAGTATCCGTTGGGGCTGAAACTTATTGGACTTCATATTGAAGATGTTAGCTTCGCTACGGATCAAACGGAGCGTCATTTGGAGGTCGGGAACACCGGTTATGGAAATTATGATTCCTCGGCCAAAAGACGCCTCTTCGGTGTCACTTGGGATATTTCTCCGCATCTATTATAAGGGAGGCATGCTTGGTGAGCAATCACCACCTCCCCCGTGCTTCCGTCCTAACGGAGGGGCAGCCAGCGGGCTTGCCTTACGCACTAAATGAGCAATCCTTAGGGGCCATGGGGGCAACTAAGGGCTTGCTTTAGGCACCTCAAGAAAGGGCTAAAGTACTCGTTAGAGTTTGGGAACTCTTCGGGCGGCGTTGGCTTTCGGGGCCTTCGTTGGGCACTCGGAAGAGGCCTGAGGTTACCGTTAGAGTATTGCTTTGCCTGAGGGCTACGCTAATGATACGATAACACCTCTAGGCCGAATGAGCTATCGAGGAAAGTACTCTAAAGGCCTCGTATGCTAACTCGTGCGCTTTGGCTATAGGTTTTAGCCTTGCCGCGGGGTTAGCTGTTGTTGGAACGAGTATGCTTCGAAAGGACCGTATGTTGTGCATGGACATGCGGGCAAGCTAGCTAAGTCGGGTCCAACAGAGTTGGAGAACATCGACGAAGATGTGCATTAAGAATAGGCGAGCGCCTTGGCACCAAGTGCAGCGCAGGGATGCGTTCGAGTGTTTACACGCTAGTAAACTTTGTGGGTAAAATGTGCAACAGGTTATGTTTAGACTCGTGATGGAAAAGGCGGAAGGTAGTTGAATAGAGTGAAACTACTGCCGCACGGAGCAAAAAATAGTCGTGCTGTGCGATTGGAAGAGTCGGTCCGTGACAGTTGGTATCAGAGCCAGGTTTGGGCGTTATCAGAGTATTTTGTACAAACCCAAATGATACTGCAATATGGAATTGATCGAAGGAACTCGTCAGAGGACAATGGTTGAAACCTAGATCAAGAAAATATAATTGTGTCGGTTTGCAATATGTCGGTGAAGGATTGTTGCCATGAGCTTTAAACTGCTTCAATAGTTTCGATTGTGAATTGTGCATGATTTTGGGGATGCCAAGAGTCGATTGAGTATCAATTGACATCTTTATAAGAACAAATAATCTTGGCTTCGAGATTGAGCTTCTAGTGCATTAGTTTGGCTCCGAGAGCAATGTTGCACTACGTTGTTGACAAACTATAGATGGTGTGAAGCGGAGTAGCTTCGTTAATGGTTATTGGTTACTATCGATTGGGTGAAGTTCATTAGCCCGATTTATAGTAAGCTTGTTGATAGCATCGGAAGGGGTCAATGAGCGACTTGATTAATAGTTTGTTTGGGCTTGATACGATCATTTATCAAAAGTCTTGGACGGAATGATGGTTGTGTTATTAAGGCTATAATGAATTGTTAGCTTTTCGGTTGGCAGTCAGATTCGGGCAAGAAGCTTAGCTATCTGAAGTAACTTGTGTTGATGATAGCTTTGAGTCAATAAGGCCAAGAAGATGGTTGTTAATCTTTTTCCATGGGTACTAAAGGCGTAACCTAATGTATCCATACATCTTGACTTCCGAGAGGGGACATGTCGATTTGTCGGGTGGACAAGGGTGCCACAAATACAAGTTATTGTAACCATGTTGCGGAGAGGCCGCAAGTCAAGAGGTGAATCTAAGGCAGAGTAGCCTTATGGTGGTAGGGTACCACATTTTCGAGAAAATCTTCCAAGCCGTGGAAAGATGAAGGAACTTTCGAGACGTATGTAGGCGGTGATTTGCTATGCGGTGGTAAGATACCACCTGTTGAGAACCTTCCAAGCTGTAGGAGGATGAATTTTAGTGAGAATGGTGAAGAGTCACCTTTTGGACGCAATGAGGCGTTTCTAGTGTTGTGCAAGCGATTGCACCCACAGGTTTCAAGATCGAACTTGAATCAAAGAGTTGATTGCTTGTGTTTGGTCGAGATATGGTTTGAGTTAAGCAATTGATCTCTTATCCATACCTATTTGGGGAGTTAGTAGAGTTGACTAATTGCCATACCGGAGTTGGTGTTAAAACCAGGCGATTGATTAAATTGCTTCCGCTGGACAAGCCACCCTTTTGGGCTGCAA
Source organism: Forsythia suspensa (assembly GCA_023638005.1). Classification (NCBI taxonomy): domain Eukaryota; kingdom Viridiplantae; phylum Streptophyta; class Magnoliopsida; order Lamiales; family Oleaceae; genus Forsythia; species Forsythia suspensa. Next base: position 2,026,021 of record CM042663.1, read on the forward strand.
GGAGTGGACGTTAAAGGCCCTTAACTTAGGCGTTGGACGCCAATGATTTGAGAAAGCCTTAGGAAAAAGGCAAGGTATTGAACAGAGCTATGCAGAATTATGAGGAACGTGTTAGTTCCTACCTTAGGCGCTGGGCGCCAATGACATGAGTGCCTTATCGAATGGGCAAGGCGTGTGCAGAATTTTAAATTTGAGCTGTTGAGCTCTTAGGTGCAATGCGCCAATGATTTGAGAAAACTTGTAGATATGCAAGGAATGTGCTGAGCAGAAAACTGAGTGGTGTCAAAAATGTTCCTTGGGAGAACCATGTTGTGTCTCTACGAATGGATTAAACATAGATGACAAGGAAGCACCAGGTTTCCAAAAACTCAGAAGCTTTGAACAAGAGAGCGTTGGGCTTAAAATTTGTCCAAGTTGAGAGCTAAGTATGGATGTCAATTCGGTATGTGACAAATTTGCACTACTGACATATATGAATTGCTTCAATCGAGGAACTAATGCTTGCATAGGGTGAAGATTGGGACCGAATATAATTTAAGATTCTTCGTTGTAGTGTCGCGATGCGCGGTTGGTTAGGATAACCTCACCCGGTGGGGGTGTACCAAAGTTTCAGAAGGGACAAATCTGAATTCTCATATGTTGGCGTGTTTTCGAGGACGTCAACACATTTGAGTGGAGGAGGGTGTCACAGATGGATCTGTGCACGTGTGTTGGAGGTGTAACAGATGGATTTGTGCACGCGTGTTGGAGAGGTGTCACAGATGAATCTGCGCACGTGTGTTGGAGGTGTTACAAATGAATCTGGGCACGTGTGTTGGAGGTGGCACAGACGAATTTGTGCACATATGTTTGAGGACATTGTATCAGAAACAACCAGTCAATATGGGATGGCTTATCAGAAATAACTAGTCAGCATGGGATGACTTGGTTCAGTGTTGTTTCAGCGTTGTTGATTCAAGGGTCGATTGGCTTGAGAGCTTAGAAGAGTGAGACCGTGCATGATCGGTGCACTTGTGTTAGAGAACAGCAACAACTTGTCAGTACAAGATGGCTAATTAGCGATAACTAGTCAGTATGGTATGGCTTAGTTATAAGTTGGTTTAGCGTTGTTGATTCATGGGTCGACTGGCTTGAGAGCCTAAAAAGAGCAAGATTGTGCAGGATGCACAATAGTCAAAGTGGAGATCTTTGTGCAGGATGCACAACAGTCGAAGTGAAGATCTTGTATACTAAAGTCTTAGTATACTCCATGTCAACGAGGACGTTGACAGAATTGAGTGGAGGAGGATGTCACGGATCGCACCTTAGCTTAACGCTAATATCCGTGACTATCGGGGATGACGGGTGAAGTTGGCTTGACATGAGATTATTGGTGGCCGTAATGGCAGCAACTTCGGGTGATGAGCAGAGAACCTTATCAATAGAGTTTGGAGAAGCCGTTTTACGGAGAGCTTCCCTAAAGAGTTAGGAAGCTTCCTACCAAGGCAGGCGACAATCGGAGTCCGTTTGGTTATGAAACGTAAGGGCCGAAGGCGACTGGGCAGTGCAGTGGCGCTGCTGTAATTTCAGAATATTGCAAGGGCAATAACTCAGCGGTCGAGTATCCGTTGGGGCTGAAACTTATTGGACTTCATATTGAAGATGTTAGCTTCGCTACGGATCAAACGGAGCGTCATTTGGAGGTCGGGAACACCGGTTATGGAAATTATGATTCCTCGGCCAAAAGACGTCTACTGGTGTCACTTGGGATATTTCTCCGCATCTATTATAAGGGAGGCATGCTTGGTGAGCAATCAGCCAGCCTCCCCCATGCTTCCGTCCTAGCGGAGGGGCAGCCAGCGGGCTTACCTTACGCACTAAATGAGCAATCCTTAGGGGCCATGGGGGCAATTAAGGGCCTGCTTTAGGCACCTCAAGAGAGGGCTAAAGTACTCGTTAGAGTTTGGGAACTCTTCGGGCGGCGTTGGCTTTCGGGGCCTTCGTTGGGCACTCGGAAGAGGCCTGAGGTTACCGTTAGAGTATTGCTTTGCCTGAGGGCTACGCTAATGATACGATAACACCTCTAGGCCGAATGAGCTATCGAGAAAAGTACTCTAAAGGCCTCGTATGCTAACTCGTACGCTTTGGCTATAGGTTTTAGCCTTCTTCACGGGGTTAGTTGTTGTTGGAACAGTATGCTTCGAAAGGACCGTATGTTGTGCATGGACATGCGGGCAAGCTAGCTAAGTCGGGTCCAACAGAGTTGGAGAACATCGACGAAGATGTGCATTGCGAATAGGCGAGCGCCTTGGCACCAAGTGCAGCGCAGGGATGCGTTCGAGTGTTTACACGCTAGTAAACTTTGTGGGTAAAATGTGCAACAGGTTATGTTTAGACTCGTGATGGAAAAGGCGGAAGGTAGTTGAATAGAGTGAAACTCTTGCATCGGAGCGAAAAAAAATAGTCGTCTCTTGTGCGATCGGAAGAGTCGGTCCGTGACACTTTGGCCCTTCACTAAGTGGGGGATCGACTTCATAGGTCCCCTCCCAACCGGAAGGGGTGGAGTCAAATTTGCAGTTGTAGCGGTGGACTATTTCACCAAGTGGTGCGAGGCGGAACCTCTGGCCAAGATCACGGAGGAAAATACATAAAAGTTCGTGTAGAAGAATATCATCATCACTTGAGATTCTCTACTCCTTTGTTTCGACAATGGCACGCAGTTCGGCGGGAAAAAGTTCAACTCGAATCATGCGAGAACCTAGGTATTCGGAGGATTTTTCCACTCTATACTATCCACAGTCTAATGGCCAGGTGGAAGCTGTGAACAAGATCATCAAGCATACTTCTCGAGCGACGACCGGCGTAACTCCTTTTGCCATGGCATACGGAGCGGAGGCGATGATTCCCGTCGAAGTAGGGGTATCCTCTCCTAGGCATTTACACTTCAACGAAGTAACAAATGACAATCTACACAGGCGAACCCGGACTTGCAGGATGAAAGACATGCGGACTCACAGACTTCGTCTCGCGGTCTACCACCAAAAAATAGCTAGATACTACTACTCCAAGGTCAAAGGCGAGTTTTCACATCAATGACTTTGTCTCGAAGAAAGTGTTCCGTGCTAATAGAGAGACGGGAGTCGGAACCCTCGGGCCCACCTGGAAAGGTCTTTACAAGATCATCGAAGAAATCTGGCCTGGAACCTATAGATTAGAAGACTCGGAAGGAAGAAAGACGAGGCATACCGGAATATCGCCCATCTGCGACCATATTATCGGTAGTTTTTTATTTTCTCAGTTTTCTAGCATTGTTTCCGGCGTCTCTGGACACCGCGTTCTTTTAATAAAGTTCATTGTTTTTCGAACCAAAAGTGTTACCTACCCTAATATACCAAGAAGAGAAATTCGGCAGCATGGGAGTGTGGTTCACGGCCAAATCTATCAACTCGCTAGATAAACATTCAACGCGTATTTAAGCAAGTAAAGGAAATTCGACAGCGATGGAGTGTGGTTCGCGGCCAACTCTATCAACTCGCTGGATAAACATTCAACGCGTATTTAAGCAAGAAAAAGAAATTCGGCAGCGAGAGAGTGTGGTTCGCGGCCAACTCTATCAACTCGCTGGATAAACATTCAATGCGTATTTAAGCAAGAAAAAAAAATTCAGCAGCGAGAGAGTGTGGTTCGCGGCCAACTCTATCAACTCGCTAGATAAACATTCAATGCGTATTTAAGAAAAAAAAGGAAATTCGGCAATGAGGGAGTTTGGTTCGCGGCCAACTCTATCAACTCGCTGGATAAACGTTCAACGCGTATTTAAGCAAGTAAAGGAAATTCGACAGCGAGGGAGTGTGGTTCACGACCAGCTCTGTCAACTTGCTGGATAAACATTCAACGCGTATTTAAGTAAGTAAAGTAAATTCGGCAGCGAGGGAGTGTGATTCGCGGCCAACGTCATCAACTCGCTGGATAAGCATTCGACGCACATTCAAGCAAATGAAGATAATGCATTTTTCATTAGCCTACACGGCAGAATAAAGTAGTTTATATGTAAACATACGCCGCAAGAGGCTTTACATTCTCAAAAAAAAAAAAAAAAAAACCAATGCTTGTGAGAACAGGCAAGACTCTTAAGTCCCAGTCGGACCCTTGGGATCTATATAACTTGGGACCCTGAGTTTAGCCAACAGATCTTGGGCCTTCGACAACTCATTCAGCGTCTCGGTCAATTCTTTATCTTTGGCATGGATCATGTTTTGACAAGACATTAGCTGCGATTCATCCTTCTTCTGAGCCTGAACACATGCCATCTGGATCGTCTTAGCTTTGGTAATGTCATATATGGCACGTGTCCTCGCATCTTTAGAGAATGCGAGCTACTCCCGAAGGTCTTTGTTTTCTGAACGCAGCGCGTCGACATCCTCATCTCTCCCAACAGTGGAGCGCAATTCGTTAACCTTCATCGCCAATACTTTGTATAACTCGCAATTAAACACGTGACCCCGAGAGGTATACATTTCGGCTAGTTTCAACAACTCTGTCAATTCCACGTTATCTACAGCTTTCCCAAAAGCAAAAGTCCAATACTTATGAATCGAGGTCATTTGCTGGGCGGCAATGGGTGGTAGTTTTCCTAAGGTCGTTGGGTCCAGCTCATCACGACAAAACCTAATGTTGATGTATTTGCATTTGCCGGTAGGAAGAGGAACAGGGGTTTGGAACGCCTCCTCCACACTATTGGCGTCCTCGCTTCCTCTTGCACGATTGTCTCAGAGTTTTCGACGGAGGCACAGTCCCACAGAAATGGAGAGAAAGGCACCTCCGAGGTCACTCTCAACGCTAGAGAGATAAAGGAAGAACTGCCTACCATTGTCTCCGGCGTCTGCAAAATAGTAACCCCCGAAACAGACGTTGCAGAAGGTACTGGGGGAGAATATCATCCACAGCCCCTCCACGCCTTATCTTAAGCTTTAGGACGCTGGAAAAATAAAAACCCGACATGACTGACGACAACTGAGATCTAAATATTCTGGTAGGAGAGCAAAGTCAGGAGAAATAGTATGAAGTCCTACAATTGTATATATAAGCACGGGAGAATACGAGTAGTCGAATAAACCAGCACGTGGGGAAGAGGTGAATGTACTTAAATAAACCCTAGAGAGATGTAAAGAGTGCGTGAGGACACGCGCCTCATAGGTTGCACATATAATGACACCGCCAACATGTATCCCACGTAGAAACATAAAGTATGAGAGCCTCGCAAGATTCGCGAGGGCGCCCCGACCGCGAGCCTCACAATTGCGTGGGAATGAAAGATGTACGAACGCCGAAACTTCGAAATAATCGCGTCTGCAGCTGTCGCCTTTTTGACAACCACCAAAGTTACTTGGTCCGGATATCACAAGCCATCCACTCAAACAAGGCAACAAATGTGGAAATTTCGACACAATCTTATTTTATTCACCATAATTCGAGTACAAGATGAAAAACAAACAAGTATGATTATTATCCTACTACCCCGCCTCCTCTTTGGGTCGGTACATATGGAGATATTGGATCTACTGAGTCTATACATTGGTCTTTGTCACCCCGAGCCGCATCAGGAGATGGAAATCTGATTTTACCTTGGTCGGGAGTCTCTCAGAGTCAATACGAGTTGATTTGGCGACTAATTAGGCCATACTGCTCAAAAAATACCGTTGACACCTTTTAGCAGATGGCCTCCAGCCCCATCATCCGAATCAGGGATGCACCATTCGAGGTATGGTTGGGCTAAGGCTACTAAGCCCAACCGTCCCGTACGTTTGGTCCTTTGAACGTTGATTAGCTGGGCATTTGGTCCTCTGAACGCTGATTCTCCAATTCTTAGGCCTTCTGGACGCCGTTTATTTATTTGCACTTTCATAGTACGTTTCATATGAAAGGTATGGTCACACGAATCAAAAAAAATATTATAGCACTGGAGGCTAACTCACGTGATTTACTAGAGTTACACATGCGTAAGGAACACGATCAAAAGCCCTTGGTGTCTTTATAGAAGTTGCATGGAAACTTGACACAAGGCAATAAATGAGACAGTTAATGTACAACTATCCAAGGGGCATTTGGAACGCCATACGACTGTGTTGCCTTCCCACTTACCGGGACATTAAAGACGCTAACTCTTCAGATTCTACAAAGTCAGCACGCACCATTAAAGTCCAAGATAATGATTCCTCAAATTCAGAGAGCCACTTCCATGCCCGGTGGGCACAATCATTCATTTAATTATCACTCGATTCTCACACAAAGATGATACGCTAGGAAAATAAATTTGATAGTTAATGCTGGTACATATGCAAAAGGGAGAAACAAAGTTTTAAGTTTAGATGCCCCGTCGCCTCTCTATGGGTCGGCAAACTGTGGGCCTTCCTCCACAACAGGTGGGGGGATTTGATCATCGGCTTCGCTGAACGGCGGTGTTGGGCACCGGAGCCTCGATGAGGAGCTCTTTGGAGGAAAGAGATTTCCCACTCGGATGGATTTCTACGATCCGCTCTACCGGTTTCTTGCCTCATATGGTCATTAAGCGGTGGGCGAGGTCCTGATACTCGAGCGTATCCACGAACGCTGCGTCCTGATACGCCTCTACCGCTTTGGCTTTGGCATCTGCGCGCTCGGCCCTGACCCTTTTCCATCTCCCCGCTTAGCCGCGCGGCAGTAGATTTTCCTTTTCTGCTGCGCGACGATCTCTAGTCATTTCTGTCATGCGGGCCAATGCGGTCTCACCATGAGTGTCGATCTTGACCAACTTCGAGCCTCCTCGACACACTTTTGAGAAGTCTCGGCGATCCTTTTCTAATCCTGTGCTTGTTTCAAACTCTCTTTGGTGGCCTTCAACTCGATTTCATACTTTTCCTTCGTATCGGCCTCCTTCGTCACAACCAAGTCCAGCTTGAATTGGAGGGCTCTCTTTTCAGACACCAGTTGTGCCTTCTCGAGACTCATGGCCTTCAGGTCTTTAGATAGCTTCCTGGACTTAGCCTCTCCTTCGCTACAATCGACCATCAAAACTTTCCGGTATTGAATAACTCTTTGGTCATAACAACCCCGAATTAAGTTCATCTCGCCCATTTGCGCCGCTCGCATATTGTGGCTTCCTCGGTCGCTTTTTCCCATTTTTGGGTCTAGTATTTGTATACGCTCGCCGCCATCATCACAGGGTGGGCGGGGAGCAGATCCATCATCGAAGTTTCTAATTCACCTTGGCGGTGGGAAATGCGACACGACTTTCTTGACCACCAAGGAGCTAGAATTCCTGCGCCTTCCCCCCCATCGGGATGTGGCGAAGACCGGTACCTTTTTCTCACCCCACCTCATCTTGCGGGCATCTCTCATAAATCCTCTCGCGGCCGCGAGCCTTCTTCTTCTGGGCGGCCGCCTCATCCGTGTCCTCAGCAATCTGCTTTTCCTTATCCTTGGAGGGAATGGAGTCAGGTGGAGGATGGGTGGACAAATGCGGGGGCAGATGAGGAATAGTCTGGCTGGGAATTGGAACATCAGAGGCTGGATGATGGATTGTCCTTAACGACGTAGCATCCTGGACCTCTTGCGATGGACAAGACGCCTCCCGCAGGAGAGCTTGGGCCGAGGAACCCTCTCCACTGGCGGGATGGACGAGGTGGAGCGCAGGAATCTCCTTAAACCTGAAAGCTGTTGACATGAACACCAAGATGCAACTCATTAAGACAACTTTTCATAGAAAAACCAATATATCACAACTTACAAGACTCACCCATCAATCCGTAGCGGATCAATAAATTGTCGCTTTCAACAAGTTGCTAAGACTCAAGTCGCTGTTGAGCACTCGTATCCTATTCTATTTTGACCTCTACTCTCCTTGGTCCCTCTTCGGAAAGGTGGCTTCCCGCATCGCAAAAGTAAGCAAGACATTAAGTCGAACTGTGATCAAAATCTACACAAAGACAAAGAGATATATACAAGTTTTCCCAAGTGACGAAGAATAAACATGTAGGGAAGAGGGTCCTCCGGCATAAACTCCCGGTCCCTCCTACGAAAATGAACATCTCCTTCAAGTTATGCACTTTTTTTTTTGCTCGGAAATGTAAATATGTATTAATCGATCAAAGAAATGTACAAGTACTCGAGCATACCCGGCATCCAAAACAATAAGAAAACTAAACGCTAAACAACAAGTACACCGGCATACCCGGGTGAATCAAAAGAAGAGAAACAAACCTAAATAGACTAAGTTTCCAAGAATGGTTCCATGGGAATTAAAACATGAGGATACAAGGAAAATAAAACTTTGTATACATGTGTTTTAATTCTATGGACTATGCTAATCGGAGTAGGCTTGAGTTGTTCAAAACAATCCTGCTTTCTTGTAATCCAAAGATGGTAAATTGTAGCCATAAGAGCCACTCTCTTGCCTTTCAGACCGCCACGCTGGATCCCCTCGCTTTTTTTCTCATCCATTTGATGGCACTAGCAATGGTAGACATGGCCCTTGTAATACCCAACCATTGTTTGATGTTATTCCAAACCTCATTAGTAAACGGACATGTGAAGAATAAGTGGTCACTGATTCAATCTCCGTTGTACAAAACCGCAAGTCGAATTAATATCCAAAACGAAATTTTGTCTTTGGTAAGTAATTTACCTTTCACCGACACCACAATATAAAAGAGTGTTTAGGTGTCAAGAAGGATTTCCAAACGTCCTTAGCCCAATAGGTGAAGTTCCCTTTCTCGCTGAAGAAATCATATGTCAAAATTCCATTCCTGTGCCCCTGAATTCCACAAAAGACAAATTCTAAGAAACAAGCAGAATCAATAGATCCTTCATTCGGTGATGTGATTCTGATGTCGCAAATTCTCTTGAGCGAGAGGAGAATCTCCTTTAGCTTGCACCCAATCCCAAACGGAAGACCCACGATATAGACATGATTTACCCACCGAACCCAAAGAGTGTCTTTTTTCGATGAAAGTGCCAAAGAGACTTAGCCAACAACACCGAGTTCCAAGTTTTAATGTTCCAAGCCCGAGCCCCCCTTCGCTTTTTAAGCATAAAACTTCTTTCCATGATACTAACGGCTTTTTGCTCCCCAAAAGAAATTCCTACACAATCTGGGTGATTCTGCCCATAACACCATTACCGGAATGGGGAGAATTGAAAGCCAAAAGCACTCAACTCCTGCGCAAGATCGCTCCGATAAGTTCTCGTCCTTCCCGCATAAGACAACGATGCACTAGTCCACACATTTATGTAATCAAATTCTATCCACAAAAGGAGCGTAATGGACAATTTTAAGCCTCTCCGCAGCTAACTGTGTATCCCAAGGTACCGAATGGCATGGACCCAATAGGAAAACCTCACATTCCTTGATGTCCGCCACTCTCGACCATAAATCCCACCGTGAACAATGATGATTTAAGTGCATTAGCAAATCAATCCGGATTTGAGTCCAAAATGGTTAAGGCAATTCATCAAAATCGCACCGAATACACGCCTCCCTTGCAAATAACATTAAATCATCCGCAAACGCTAAATGAGATATCTTAAGTCGACCGCATTTCGATGGAAGTTAAAATCATCATCACCGAAAGTTATCTTGAGCGCCTCGATAAATATTCCAATCCAATGACAAAAAGGAAAGGAGATAGAGGATCTCCCTCGCTTAGACCCCTTCTCCCTTAAAAACCGGCAAGGGTTCCGTTAATGGATAGGGAAAAGGAGGTGGTTGTTATACATTCCATAATCCATCCCACAAAACCGTGGGAATTTCACCCCATTAGGATCGCATAAAGATAATCCCAATTGACAAGATCATAAGCCTTCCTTAGGTCGATTTTCAAAACACACCTTGGTGAAATCCTCTTCATTGTAATGTCGAAGAAGCTCCCATGCGGATGTATGTTTTCAACATGCTACGCCTTTGAATAAATCCCGATTGAAATGGATCTATTAAGTTGTCAAGAACGGAGCTAATCTTGATGCAATGATTTTGAAATGACTTTATAAACCACATTACAAAGATGAGATAGGTCTCAGTAATCTCCAACTCGATTGAGCATGATTGATTTTGGAATCAAGGCTATCACAAGATGGTTCCATTGTTTCAAAGAATTTGCCCGATTCAAAAAATTCCAAAGATCACAGCACTTAAATCAGCCCCAACTGTCTCCCACGCCTTTTTGAAGAAGCAAGAGGAAAAACCATCTGGTCCCGGCGATTTATCATCTCCTATGTCAAATAGGGCAGCTTTAATTTCAGCCATGTCAATTGATTTTAACAGCTCCGAGGCCTGATTTGCAGAGACATACGGACCATTGTCTAAAACTCCAGCTTCAATAGGATCACACGGAACTTCAGTCCCCAGTAGACCTTTATAGAATGAAATAAATTCACTTGATACCTCTTCCATCGACAAAGTGCTACTGCCATCTTCCCTTTTGATCGCCGTAATGTGATTCCTTTTAGTGTTCCTTTTAACCAAAGCATGGTAGAATTTTGAGCACCTATCTCCATTCATGATGAACTTTAATTTAGCTTGCTGAAAAAAGAAACTTCTTTCAGCCTCCGATAATAAAATGGCATCTTTTCGGAGCTTTGAAATTTCCACCGCAATCGCTTATTATCGATAATTATGCAAACGTAGTTGGGCTGCAGTTAACTCATTTCTGGCCAATTCTGCTCTGGATGAAATGTGGCTGAATTGCGCTTTGTTCAGAGCGCAACTAACCCTTTAGTCTCTTGAGCTTTTTACTTAGACTGAATTGTTTGTACCCATGAACCTCTTCGAGCCACCTTTCTCGACAATAGGGATAAAGTCCAGATGATGAGCCCACATATTAAAGAACTTAAAGGGTTTTCGACCTTTTTCATTAGAATGAAAGAGAGAGACCGTGCAAGGGAGTGGTCGGATAAGCAACTGTGGGTCAAGAATTCGCTCACCATAAAATCCGAAACCAGCCAACAATTGTTAACCATGGCCCTATCGAGTTTACTCCAAACCAAGTTGTTATTCCGTATAAAAGCAACCTTTGATCTCGATATCCGAGAGTCCAAAGAGACAAGCAACAATTCAAAGAGGTCTTTAGTTTCATAGGAGGTGACATTCGACCCATTACTTTTTCATTACTAGATAAAATATCATTAAAAATCCTAAAAGCAACCAAGGAATGTAAATGTTTGTCGCAATATCCGAGATGTAATTCCAAAGTGGTCTCCTGGACACTATAGAGTGAAGAGCATAAATGAAACTTATTTGAAAAGAGATGCGAGTTACCTTACAAGTAGCAAGACATTGGATAATTTGTTGACCTATGTCGAGAACTTGAAGGTGCACTTTATCCCGGGTTCCATAAGACCGCACTCACCGCCTCGATGAGAGCTAAAGTTGTTGACTTGATGAAAACCTTTGAATTTGTTTTGCATGATACGGTCCAATTTTGAGTGCATAATTTCGCTTTCGTAATGCCCACAAGATCTATATTATTCCGAACAATGAGGTCTCTAACCCCATTTTGTTTTAGGGCTTATTGAAGCCCCTAATATTCCAAATAGCAATAATCATTGTGATGCAAAGAGGGTATCACCCTCCTTATATCGATTTTCCGAAGTTGAGCTAATAACCCGCCACGTGATCTCGATTTTGATGTAGAAGCTCCCACGTAATCTTTTTAACCATATTGCCCTCAACATGTTTACCCGAGGGATGGGGGTAGTTTAGCCTTTCCTTTTGTTTGTTCTTCTTTTTGCAACCTCAAGGAAAGCCCTTTCAATTTCTGCACCTTCTTGTAAATGCTGAGGATCCGATTGAACATCGAAGAACCACCGGGCAACCGGCCGATTTTCAAGTGGGGGAACATCTAAAGCACCGGCTGGATTAATCTCTTCTGTGCCAGATTTGTCAACTTCCAAATTACCTGTTGGAGTGGGATTCAAAGGTACTGGACCCAGTACGTCCTCCTTTGGCTTTTCAACCTGTTTCTGAATTTGAGGCGTATCCCCTTTGTTTTGATTGTGTTTGCAATCTGCAACCTTATGACCAAAGACCTTACAATATGAGCAAAATTTTGGTTCATGTTCATAAAAGACCGATTGATCTCTCACTTTCCCAGTCGGGAGTTTAATCCGAACATTCCTAACCAAAACTCCCGAGGCATCAACTTCCACTAAAACACGTGCATACGATAATCTTTCCTTAGAAGAGGTAAGCTTATCCGTGGTAATTGGCTTCCCAATTTTGATGCAATTTTCCCCAACGCATTGGGTCATCCAAAGAATCGCGGGATGACCGAGTGTAACCCAAACCGGCAAGAAACTAATTTCATTGTCATCAAATTCAAAACAATTGGGCAAGATTTTTAACATTAGTGGTCTGCCAAAAACGAAGTAGGGGCCTCCATCCAAAACCATTTCCTATCAACCGCTTTCTCAAATTTGAACACCAACCATCCACTACTATGAACAAAATATCGATAAGAACACCCCAAGTGTCACAAAGTTGAAGTAGAGCAGTCTTACTGGAAGCGGCCTGCAAATGTACCCAACTAAACAAAGATCCCCACGCTGCTTTCCACGCCAACCACGCCCGGATGGTTCACCGACATCCGCCTCCCCGTCCTTCAAAATATCAAGTTTGATTCCGTTATCCCGGTCTCATTATCCTTAAAAAGATTGACCCATGAAGTCGGTTTTGTTTTTTTTGTTCCGCCATTTCATCACCACCTTCCTTTCATTTTGGTTTACTGTTCCTTCGAGCAATTTCTCAGCTGGGCATTCTCAATCCATGTCGAAATCCCCAAGGGTTCTGGACAAGGAAGGAGAATTAGAGCATTCACAAGTAGATGAAGTACCTGAATCGCTCATTCCTTTCTTCGTTGAATCAACACAGGAAGAAGAATGGGCTTCATCTTTTCCCGTGTTCGCGCTAGAGCTCTGGGCTACCATTGCATTTTTAGCTCCCAAACTTTGAACCTTGCTAAGTAGTCTTGCAGACGGAATGGTGTTCAACAAATTGGATTTTTTCCTACCCATTAGAAGATGAGAGAAAAAAACCCCAAAATCTGGACCAAACCGAGAGCAGCGAGAACTAGGAAAAACGCAAATCGCACACTGAATTTCAAAAGTGTAGGTCCGAAAAAAAAACTGAATAAATCAGGAACCCAGCTGTGTCTCTGATTATGGAGGAAATCACACATTCACACAGAAAATTGAAGATGAAATCAGACGGGAAAGAGGGTATCAGGAAGCAACCCAGAGATTTTCTCTCTCTAGATTGAGAGCATCTCTCTCTAACTTCTTACAAAACCATCCATTTTTTGTCGGATTCAAGTTATGCACTTTGTTGGGACTTTCGGTGGCCGTCTTCCATTTTTTGGCCCGGTCGAGGATAGATGTTGTACCAACCAGCAGATCGACAGGACAGGTATATAAATTTAAACTCCCTCGGGGCTAGGTTCTCTCTCGCCTCTACAATGTCCCACAATAGGTATGAGGCCACCATCTACCTCCAGCCATTCGGAGTTATCTGGTAAGGGGCCAGATTCTAGTCTTTCAAAACCTCACAGAAGAAATGGTGCATGGGTAGGCGAAGGCCCTGCTGCATTGCGAGTTCGTAAATCACGACGAATCCTTTAGGTGGATCGTCGGTGCATTTCTCGGGACCCGGAGCCCTGAGCGCCACGAACGCGAGAATATCATAGGATAACCGTATGTCTTTCAACTCTGCTTCAGTGATCCTCGAACGAGCCATGGACGCTTTGGTGGCCGACCACTTGAGCTCCTCGTCGAGGGCCTTGGCTGCCGGGACATCCCTCTTATCAAGTGATCCTCTTTTCTCGGGTACCCTGGCAACACGCCGCCCTTTTTCTGTGGCCTCTTTCGGTGATTCGGTTGGGCAAGCCCCCATCCTGCTTGTGGACGTGGTAGATAGGCATGTGACTGAAGGCGCCTGGTTCACTTCTCCTACAACCTCAGACGATGAGGATGATGAGGCTGATGATGGTGACTCACCCCAGATACTAGGGTTTGTCCGAGCATCCGACTGATTCTGCGAGTCATCGTGTCTAGACGACATTACAACTCCTCTCAATTCTAGAAGAAGATACTTCTATTGTCGCTTTAATGTATGGTGGGATATAATCTCTAGATTATAAACTCAAGAGATAATTACGAAAGCAGACTACGAAACAAATCACAACAACTCTCACCGCGCTTACCTCGGAACTGGAATCAGAACAAAGCACACTCTTTAAAGGTTCTCGATTATCGACGGAGCATTCCACAACATTCACAACAGGCGCAGAAGCAAGAAGAAGTCATGAATGAAGGAGGGCGCCATGCTTTATAGATTGAGGCATTTTAATCTCCATCGTCCAAATCCCAAGCGTTTTACCTGAACCGTTGATCAATGGACGCATGTTCAAAATAGGGCAACTGGCGGGAAACGGAACCCTAAGCGTTTATTGAAACAAGGACGCACGTGTCTCATGCGCGCCCCCATTATCCGTCACGCACCATTAACATTAAATGCATACATCCTCTCACTCATGATTGCCTGGCCACCGGATTGACAACTTTAATTGACAGAATCACACCAACCACGAACACGTCACCAAATGTCTAATCACTTGAAGCCCTCACCCGTCATAAAATGCTCGGCTTCAGACTTGGGGGACTATACTTGAGTAAGTTCAATTTATACCGATAAGCAATTCAACGACGAAGACCATACTCATGGAATCACTGATTTGCCTTTCTAAATTTTTGTCCAAAATTCTTCTCGCCTTCGCAAATTTTGTCCAAAAATTCTACTCTTCTTCTTACTTCCAAAGTCCCACGCCTATTATAAATAATAGGCTTGGACTTGGGGGACTATTGTTACCACCCGATTTTGGTAAGGCCTCCACGTCAGCAAAGGCCCAACAAAAGTCTCATATAGGCCTAGCAAGGGCCTTGTAAATTCTAAGGAGGCCTCTGAGGCCCATCAAACATCTCAAGATTCTTTAATCGTAGTATTACGAGGCCCATGAAGCACCTCGACATTCATGGTCGACCCGAGAGCCTCGTCGGGCTTCAGATTTATTATAACTAGCGCAGGCGATGACGGTATTTTGGAATGAACAGAAAGATAATTGAAGGTAGATTGCGTTAGATTGGCACACGGATTCTCACAAGGAAACCAAATCGCAATATCACAAAGATTAGGCAACGTGATAAACTCAAATAAGGACGATAATATGGGAGATTGCCTTAACAGTCGATCACTCCAATCCCATAAGGAAAGAGGATCTGAACAGATGTCTAATTGATTTGTTTCTTAAATCAATTAAAACTATTGTGCTATAAATACAACGTCTCCGGTTATTCTAGGGTACGCTCTTTTTGCACTTAAATCTCACCCCAAACTCTGCTCGAATATATGTCCGCTTGTCTCTCATACACCCAATTACTTTCGCCCCGTGTATTATCCCTTATCTTGGCGATTGACTTGATCGTTGAAGTACCAATGATCGCTTGACCCTTTTTCCCTGAGATCTTGGTGCCTAACGATTGTTCGAGTGTCAAAGGTAACATATAGTTGTTAGTAGAGGAGTGACCGGAGATCTGTTGACACGTGGATCGGCAGCAGTTCCGACATCAACAATACGCAACTTTTTCTTTCCTCTCCGATCCTTCATGTTCTTCCTACTTCTCTATGATTCTTTGAGTTTGTTTATTGAATTGGTTTCCACAAACATGTTACTACAGTATTTTGGGCCTATTTTTGTTGGTCGAGTTGTGATATTTGGGATTAGAGTTTCTGTGTGGATATTTGTATATATTGTCTATACTTTCTGAGTGAGAGGTTTGTAAACTCTTTGGATATGTAACCTTGGTGGTTTTATTCATAGTGCAAGAGACTTATCTTATTTGGTAGAACTTTAAAGGCAGAAGTAGTCAAAGAAAATGAACTATCTGTTTGTTAGGGAACGAAACAATTCTTCTGTGTTGTTATGTTTTGTATCAATCACTATTTATTGCTTTTTGTCCCAATTAGTAAGTTGTTTGATGATAGCGCTTTTCTTGTAACAAAAATTGTACTCAATTTTCATTCTTATTGGGTACGTTATTTTTAATTTGGGTACAATTTCAATTTATTTCAACATTAACTACTTCGTTACTTCTTGTGTGACGTTGACATTGAAGCATAACAAATCATTTGACGTGTGTAAAATCATAGGATTAAAACGAGGGCCAAACATGGGCCTAGGAGCCTAGGCCCCCAACCATTGCAGGACCCCAAAAATCGTGGCCATCAGCCTACAATTGAACATCAGCCAAAATGGCAAACAATGCTAAATATTGATCTAACCTACATTAGCCACAGAACTGAGGAGGGACATTGTCACAATGAGTGGAGTGTCGATTTTGTAGGAAACTGCCTGCTGTGCCTCGATGCTTGTCGTCCAAGGTAATTTCATAGTTGCTTCATTAATTCATTGACTAACGGTGTCTAATCGTTTGTTTCAGTTTGATTTTGTCATAATGGATACAAACTGAAAACTTTGAAAAAATGGCAAAGGGTTTTGGTAGGTGCAATAGAAGGGTTTTCTGTTTAGTATTATAGTTTGTTCTAATGTCATATGAGCTCGAATAATGAAACATTACCACTCTCTTTATTATTTCATTCATTTATTTCTAAAACACGATTTGTTAAGTTTTTACATACTACAAATCAAACTTCAAAGATTGAATTGTATCAAAATTAATCAGATTGTATTGTTCTTCATTAGTTTTAAATTTAATCATATCTTTTTTTTAAATAATTGGATTATCTTATTATATTTTCTAAAAAGTATTTGTGTAGATATGAAAAAATAAAAAAAGTAAAGAATTTATTCAATTATAAACAAGAGAGAGAAATTTCTCACGACTAACGTTAAAAATAAAACATTTGAACCCCACAAAGAAATTGGGGCAATTACGCAACCAAGCAATGCCAACAAAAGCTAAAACCTAACGCCCGAAGTGTGCACAGCAAAAATACCCACATAAAAACACGAGCCTGCCACCGCAATCCATGCACTCCCATGAAACACTTCTTTGTCAAGATTCAACATTCACTCAAGATTCTTGGAAAACAAATGGCTTGCATTTAGCCAACTCAGCATTTCCCCATTTTCATTTTTCCACACATAAATTTCTATAAAACTCACAAAATATCAGCAATTATTTCCACTTCTGCACCCTCTTTCAATTTCTTGTTGAACTTCTTGAAGCAGCTTTGGTTTTGATTCTTTTTTATGATGGCTCAATTACTATCACCCGTGTGTACAAATACTCCGAAATTTCAGTATCCAGTACAGAGTTTCTGTTCAAGAAATAGATGCTCCATGTTTGGTGTGAATTGGAGCAGTCATGGTAGAAGAAGAAAAACTTTCGGCAGAGTCAGAGTTGTCTCCCAGTACTCAAAATCATATGAAGATATTGCTGATGATTATTATTCTGTATTGGGTCTGGTAATATCTCAAATTTGAATTGTTACATTAGTTGTTCTTAATTTTCTGTGTATATGATAAATTTATGTCTTTGTAAATACAGTTTTAAGTTATTTGTGTATGATTTTGGTGATTCAATATATTTTGAAGCTTCTATTCGACCCGGCTGTTTACAATCCAGTGTTGCAAACCTGGATGGAAGCTAAGCTCCCACTTACTACCAATGGCGGAACCAGACTTTTGAAGTTGGAGGGTGTCAAATAGGAGTGGGCGGGGGAAGGAGAACCGTCTTGCGGGGCTGCCCCGAATTTTTTTTTCTCAAACCACAATTATTGAGTCCAATCTTATAAAAATCTAATATTTTTTATAAATTATAGTCTTGAAAAAACTTACAAGAAGTCATTGCATAAAAATAGAATTTATATCTATTTTATTTAAAATTAAGTCACGTAGTCGATGTACACAAATTTAAATCTTTTTAATAGTGTCATATACAATTATTATTTGAGCACGATATGTATTAACAAACAAAGTGCTTTTATTAATTTTGTATTATCATTTGAGGAATGGGTCAATCATTTGTAAATTTGTATTATTAATTTTATTAGGTCAATAAGTCCAATTACTTTACATTAAGAGACAATTTGGTCTAATTTATGAACTAGTTTATTTGACCAAAAAAGCTGATTTGATAAAAAAATAGTTTATTTAACCAAAAACTTTACCTTTGTAGCCTTACATTTTTTACTATTATTTGTCAAATAAACTAATTTGATCAAATAAACTAATTTATAAACTATACCAAACAAGCTATAATTGATCCAATTGTCATCCATTAAATTGATATTAGGTAAAAGTTAAATTATATATTAAAAAATTAAAGAACTACAAAAAAAAAAAAAAAAAGAAACCCAATAAGTTGGGGGGTCCAGGTCTCCCCTGGGACCCCCAGCTCCGCCACTGCTTACTACCCATGTAACAAGCTACACTAAGTAACAAGTGTCGAACAAGTAGTTCATGAGGAGAGATTTTATGGCTCGGGATGCCTAACTTATAATTCGTCTAATAAACCAAGGTGCAAGATGAAGAGATTAGTAAAATTTCAATCAGTTTGAGTTGTTAATTGAGTAGGAACTTTTGAAGTGTACTTATGTGGAAAATTAGGAACTAACCATAAGCAGTTTGAAATTAATATGATTATTGAGGAATGTGCACTAATTGGGATGAGACCCGGAAGAGCTCCAAGGCCTGACGATAACGTCCTATGACTATCTTTGTACCTACTTGAAAAATAAATTTAATGGTGAAACTATTGTTGTCTATATGTCTTCTTACCCCTTTGATGAATCCGAAAGAAAAAATGTAAACTTGAATTTGAACAGAATAACAGTATAGTTCGAACCCACCGAATTCACGATGATTCCTTAAGAAGAATTTGCTCACTTCTAAAGAGCTTAAAGGGCGTACAACAATATTCTCTCAGGATAGAACGAATTTCGTCTCCTACGGAAGCAGTACTGCAATCTGCAGGAGTTCCAGCGAACACAACCAGTGGTTTTTGCGCTAAAAATTTATATATCGCTGAAGGCATGGAATATGTGCAATGGAAAATCGTATTTTATTTCCTGGCTGCAACGAAGGCTATTAATAGAGTAATTAGTGGCCATTTGAATTGTCTCTCCAAGCCTCTACAGAAACAAGGCGCCTCTTCGACATTCCCGAAATGAACAGACGTGCTGTTGTTTCAAACATCGCTTTTAATTTCATTTTTTGAAACAGTATTAGTAGAAACGAAAAAGGATTAATTTCATTAAGTACCCAAGAATTTGATTAGTTACAATTTGGCCCAAAATTTTAAATAAATTTTGTCCAAAAAGAATATATCTAGCAGAAGCACCCGCACCCGCACCGAAACTGGAACCGGAACCGGAATCGTGTTGATTATCTTGCGGAGTAGAACGTGAATATGCTTAGTTCCGTTAAAATTGGAATACGGGTCCCACTGAAATTGGAGCTCAAAGTTGTCCCATTTCATTTCATTTATAAACCATTTTCCAACAATCCCCCACATGAATGAAATACGTTGGTTTTTTCCAAAATGATATAATCACTGATACGTATTTTGAGTACAAATGAAGAAAAACTGCATCGAGATAAGTAGCCAGAGACTTTGAACTTTCCCTAGTAAAATCTATCGAATTTACTTGGCCAACCAGTAGCAAGATGATTTGAACAATCGATGTTCGTAAAACCTAGCAATAGAAGTCACATAGTTCCCTTCGAACACAATTGGTTCTCACATTTGTGTCCATTTTGGCCTTGGACACCCCCGGTTCATGAGCGTTGTTTAGAGAATTTGTCTTCACTTAATTCTCGTGAGAAGCGCCCCTTCTCACTCACATAGGTGATCTCCATAAAGAGTATTCTGCTATACTCTACTTGAACGAATCAAGATATAGAGATCATTAAAAGCGTAACTTAGTTTGTATCACATGGCAGATATGCATTTAATCATAAGAATGGGTAAGAGCATTTTAATCTCCCCAAAGGCATTGAGTTTTTCACGCTTCGGTTGTCCCATTGAACCTAGATCTTGGGATCTCCAATCAACTAAGTTGGGTTGCCACCATGGAAACTCTTGTTTTACATTATAAATTTTAATCCCATCCCTTTGATGACCTCTCGACTTGCTCTTGTCAAACTTTTTGTTAGTGGATCCGCAATATTCTCTTTTGATTTTACATAATCTATAGAGATAATACCAATTGAGAGCAACTGTCTGACGGTATTGTGTATGCGACGTATATGACGATATTTACCGTTATACATGGCGTTCTGTGCCCTTCATATTGCGGATTGACTATCGCAATGGATACATATAGCTGGCACAGGTTTTACCCAACAAGAAATATCTTCTAGGAAGTTTCGTAGCCATTCGGCTTCTTCCCCAGCTTTATCTAATGCAATGAATTCAGATTCTATCGTTGATCTAGCTATACATGTTTGTTTTGAAGATTTCTATGATATCGCAAGACCTCCAAGTGTAAAGACATATCCACTTGTAGACTTGGAGTCTTTAGTATCAGATATTCAACTAGCATCACAGTATCCTTCAAGAACTGTTGGATATCTCGAATAGTGCAATCCAAAGTTTTTGGTATCTTTTAAATACCCTAAAACTCTAACGATTGCTTTCCAATGCTCAGTACTTGGATTACTCGTATATCTACTCAACCTACTTATAGAGTAAGCAATATCAGGTCGAGTGCAGTTCATGACATACATTAAACTGCCAATAATACGAGAATATTTTAACTGAGATTTACAATCACCAGTATTTGAAACAAGATGCATACTTGCATCCATAGGTGTTTTCATAGGGATAATATCATATTTTTTGAACTTATCAAGAATCTTCTCAATATAATGAGATTGAGACAATATGAGACCATTGAATGTTTTAGAAATTTTAATTCCTAATATAACATCGGCAACACCTAGATCCTTCAATTCAAACTTACTTGTGAACTCCTTTTTGTCGTTTGAATAATGGAATCATTATTTCCCATAATTAGCATGCCATCTACATATAGACATATCATGACATATCCATTTTGAGTGCTCTTGACATATACACATTTGTTACACTCGTTAATCTTAAAACCATTTGACACCATAATTGTATCAAAATTTTCATGCCATTTTTTAGGAGCTTGCTTTAAACGATAAAGTGATTTAACAAGTCGACATACTTTCTTTTCTTGTCCTGGGGCAATAAACCCTTCAAGTTGCTCCATATAAATTTCTTCATCTAATTCACCATTTAAGAATGCGGTTTTTACATCCATTTGATGTATATCTAAACCATTTAACGATGCTATTGCAATAAGCATATGAATAGATGTAATTCTCGTAACAGGTGAATTGGTATCGAAATAATCAAGACCTTCCTTTTGCTTGCAGCCTTTAGCGACAAGTCTAGCTTTATATTTATCAATTGATCCATGTGCCTTCATTTTCCTTTTGAAAATCCATTTACACCCTAATGGCTGTGACTACAATATATAAGAGGTAAATTTCATCCACGGTCATTTAAGTTTCAATAAAATCTCACTTTGGTCATTAAATTTTAGTTTATCTCAATTGAGTCACTCACCCTTAATTTAATTTCAAATTTCACCATTCTATCATGTTCCGTCAACTACCGTCTCCAAAATTGACGGAAATTGCTTGGTTGAAAGCCAAATCGCAATGGATCTTATACGTAATCGTTGCATGACATGCCAACAAAGCAACGATTATGTGGAAATACAACACGTAAGGTTGTTTGGTGGGTGTGATTTTGAGTTTAGCGCTTTTCTTACGTGGCGTAGTTGTGAGTTGGCATGTCATGTACAAATTACATAAAATATCTATAATATGATTTGGCTGCGAATCGAAGCAATTTTCTTCGAGAAATTTTCGTCCGTTTTGAGGACAGAAAGTGACGGAATGCAATAAAGTGGTGAAATTTGAATTTAAACTCCATTCCAGTAACCCAATTCACAAAATTAAAATTCAATGTTCTGAAAGTTCAGTGATCTCAGATGAAATTTACCCATATATAACAGTAAAAGTGTTAATAGATGGCAGATATTATAACTACAAATAGTAGAAAAGGGAAACCCAACTCAAAAGAAATAATTTTTTCAGCGGTGCTCCTTGTACACCGCTGCTAACCGCAGCCTTTACCACAAGGAGCAAAAGACACTTATGCCCCTTAATATAATCTTTTTGTAACTATTAACAGTCTTGCATTTGGAGATGGAATATAACCTTTTTCAAGAAAGGCACAATTCAAAATGGAGGATAGTTAATGCAAACATTTAACTCCGTCAATACCAACTCCATCTAACTAAAAATGCAACCAGAAACCTTGTATTAAATTAAAAACTGATTGTTTAAAGATGCAGCAAATAAATCTGATACGTTTAAAAACAAAAATAACACCAACAAAATATGCCTTATTAAATACTAGAATGAGAAAAATATTATGAAAAAAAAAAAGAAAAGAAAAAAGCCTAACCCAGTCAAAGTGCAAATGTTGAAATTAACAGCATGAACCCTCAAATTGGTTAATTCTAACCTAAAAATTAAACTCAACCCATTAACAATTTAATATTAAATTAACAACACAACTATAGATAAATTGATAACATTCACCACTTAATAAAAATGGAAAGAAACTATAAAGGACTAAATTGACATAAAAGTATAAATATGGGGACCAACTTGTAAAAATATAAAATTTGAAGGACTTGAGTTGTAAATAAAAGAGGACGAAATTGAAATGAAAGAAGAAGTACATGGACTAAAGTGGAGATATTATAAAGATGAAGAACTTATTGTACAAATAATTAATTCATTATTCTATTAATTAATATAATATTAATTACGTAGTATTTTTAAAATAAATTTATTAAGTTGTTAGATTTGAAATTATTTTAAGATTGGTAAGTAGTGGGTGTAATATTCCCACTAATTATCTCTTTAGAATATTAGGCATGTTATTGTCTTTTCATACAAATTCAAAGTCCACAGGCAATTTCACACTTGGCATTTGCCTGTCCATGCATTTTACCTTATCAGTTGATTTAGGAAAATTTCATACTGTGAATCATTTAAATAAGATCCACTTGGATCCACTGAATTATTGGTTTTCAAAATAAAATTCGTTTCTTTAATTTTGGGTATTTTTACATATCAACGAGTCTATTTTTTTCTTTTCACTTTCCTATCCTTGGAGTTCTTGTTTTCTCATTGCTTTTGGTCCCTTTTGTAGATGTTAAATGAAGCACAAGAAACAACAGGTAAATTTATGTGACTTCTTGGGTATATAGTGTAATATTGAAGTCATTGATTATTTCAGTGATACAAAATATCATTTGTAACATTTGTATCAAATATTGATACACAATATCATATTATCATTTGTAACATCCGTACCAAATAGTGATACTATAACGGACTAAATTGATATAAATGTATAAATATGGGGATCAAGTTGTAAAAATTAAAAAGTTGAAGGACTTGGGTTGCAAATAAAAGAGGACGAAATTGAAATGAAAGATGAATTACAGGGACTAAAGTGGTGAAATTATAAAGATGAATGACTTATCGCTAAAATAGTTAAGGACTCAATAAGCAAATTTTGATCAAATTTATCACAATTCACGTGGTCCTATTTGATTTTAATTTATTAATTAATATAATATTAATTATGTAGTATTTATTAAATAAATTAGTTAAGTTGTTAGATTTGTAATTATTTTAAGATTGGTAAGTAAATGGTGTAATATTCCCAAATTATTTCAATGGACAAAAGGTGGAAAAATGGACATTTCCAAGTCAAAGTAAACCAAAAAAACAAAAGTAGACCACAAATTCCACAATTATGAGCCCCATCACAACCAGACACTATTGCAAAGTCAAGTCATTACACTTATCTAGCATAAAATAAATACTCATTACATCTTTTTTTTATTCTTTGATATCCTTTTTTTCATAGCATAAAAATAAATACTCATTACATCTTTTTTAATTCTTCTTTTCAAGAGCTAAGTTGGAGTTATGAAAAGAAAAACGTTGAATTGTTGAAATGGGATGACATAATTGAAAAAATCAACATTATATTTTGTCATGTCGCCAACTCAAAGATTTGTCATTCTTTAAAATCCGTTTAATTTTCACCAACTTTGAGATAATGTGAAAATTGGATGACTTGATTAAAATCCAACAAATCAAGTTTATTTTTTAATTTGGATGTCAAGGTATTTTATTTTTCTTTGAGTTTGTTTTCTTCAATCTTATCCAATCGTATAATTACTTAATCTAATAAAATATTGTCCACCATCGCATATTGATCGATGTGCCGAGATTGTTAAAGAACTATGGAAGATAGTTTAAAAAGCGCAGGCATGAATATGATGAGCCGACTAGGCACGGCTTAAAGGTTGTTTATGATACAAATCAAATTTTCCGTGGTGAAGTTCTTTAGTTTGAACACAAGCTTTGACAAGTTTTTCCAATTCAGATTAATTAGTCTTTCTATGCAATGTATCCTAATCTTTTAGGATTGACCTTTATTACATTTTCTTATAGGCCATGTTAAAATATATAAATCCTAAGCAAGTGTTACAAGTGTTTAACGTTAATACAAGTGTTCTTACTTCACATAAAAATAGTTTCTTAGCAATACTAAACACCTCTTTTAATGTTCTTATATGCACGAAAACAAATAATTGAATGAAACAAATGGGAAATCGATACTAAATTTCGCTTAGCATAAGATCAAACCTAATGAGAAAAATTGAAAATAAACTGAAATTTAAAAGTCAACGTCAACAGAGAAATCAAAAGACCATGTTTAATGTGGTTGCAAAATCAATTCATTAAGATAAAGAAAATCTCGACATTCTACTAGAAAACCTTCCACAATGAAGATAAAGAAAAATCTATGCATCCAATGGATTTCTCCAGTTGAGTAGTCAAGCAAATTTTGTTTTACTTTGGAAAGAAGTGAGTCCACAAATTCATTAATTATCGACTCCACTTCTTTCCATAAATAAAACAAAATTTGCTTGGCTATGAATTTGTGGACTCCACTTCTTTCTAAAGTAAAACAAAATTTGCTTGGGTACTCAACTGGAGAAATACATTGGATGCATAGATTTTTCTTTATCCTCATTGTGGAAAAAATTTGATATGTATCATAGACAACCTTTAAGTGGTGCCTAGTTGGTTCAACATATTCATGCCTATCTTTTAAACAATCCTTCTACTTTTCTTTCACCATCTCAGCAGATCAATATGCTTTGGTGAACAACATTTTATTAGATCAAGTGATTATACAATTGGATAACATTGAAAGAAACAAACTCAAGGAAAAATAAAATACATCACCATCCAAGTTAAAAACTAAACTTGATTTGTTGGATTTTAATCAAGTCATCCAATTTTTACATTATCTCAAAGCTGGTCACTCAACTCATTTCTATTTGTCAAATCCGAAATGGCTTTTAAAGACTAACAAGTGTTGAGTTGGCGACATGGCAAAATATAATGTTGATCGTTTCAATTAAAAAACATGGAATGAATATTTATTTTTATATATGCTATGAAAAAATGATATCAAAGAATTAAAAAATGTAATGAGTATTTATTTTTATTCTAGATAAGTGTAATGACTTGACTTTGCAACTACATGGTCTTTGATTTTATCGTGCGTGTCTGGTTGTGGTGGGGCTCATATTGTGGAATTTGTGGTCTTCTACTTTTGTTTTTTTGGTTTACTTTGACTTTGAAATGTCCATTTTTCCAATTTTTGTATGTGGAAATAACTTTGGAAGTACCTTACTTGGAACAAGGCTATTGTTTGTGTCTAAAAAAGAAATTGGCACTGAGGTTCTTAAGCTTTGTATAAGTGAATACTTAAGTCTCTAGTTAATCCTTTGTCGCATTTAAATCTCTAACTTTTCATATATATGGAAATTAGGTCTCCTTTCCTAATAAACAACTTTTGCATTGTCCATTAACTATCCAACATTTTCCAAGGTTTTTCATGTTAAGTCAACTTTACTAAGAATATTTTATTTGTCTTAATTCACTTTTTCTCGTTGATTTGTAGAAATTTAAGATTTCAAGGAATATAAAGTAGCTCAAAATATGAATTCCGTCGAAACTTTAAAATTGCAATCCTAATTAACGAGGTTTATATTGTGTCGAAGAAATTAAGTTTGAAAACTTTATAGTGTATACATGTAAATAAATCTTACAATACAAGAACTTGTGATCAACTGAGTCTAAATTACATTCTTAATTTCAGCTAGACCCGTGGTCAATGAACTAGAAATAAAATAGCCAGCACTAGGTTTTGTTTATTCTAGTCGTGCTTTGCGACATCGAGATAGATATTTTGTAAGCTCCACCAATTCAAGCTATAATTATTTTGTAATCCAATTAAGACTCTTCGAAATAAGTTTATTAAAAGATTTAGGCTATAATTATTAATTCTAGAAAATAGTGTGAACCCAAATGTCAAGAATTTATCAAATATAATTTTTAAAGGATTTGGATTCACGAATTCACCATAGTTGTCATCTCTAATTTCTGCTCTCAAGATTTATTCATATTGTTATACTCGGTCGAATTCACAAATTTAACATAATTTACCTCTCTCGAGTCTAAATTAGTCCTATTTAATTAAGTCAATTCATTATATCTTTATGTGAAGTTAAAATAATTCTTAATTAGATGCATTAAATTTCCTAAGAATTCAATTTAAGACCACAACAATAACAAAAGCGTATATCTACCTTTTATCCAATGGCCGAATTCTACTACATGGTCTAGATTAATAACTTACATCTCGATTTGTTACAATCCACAATTCAATGAAATAATGGTCAATTATTTCGAGCATTAAGAGAAGAAGTAAAATAAATACATAATTAAATTTATAAGCAAAACTTGAGAATTGAAATTAAAGAATCTAAACTAGCTTACATCGTTCATTCAAAATTAATATTAATTTAGCTACTCATAATTCGGGAGAAAGAAAACATGAAAAGTTTGGAATATATAACCGGATCTAAATAAAGGATGAGAAAAAGTTGAATATCGTGGACAAAGAATTCGTCGTCTTCATATCCCAATCTTCAAGATCCTCTTCATTCTTCATCTCTTTCTCCTTTGGTTGTCTTTTCTTTCTCCTTCGATTCTTGTATATGGTATATCTCATTTGTTTAAATCATAATCCCCCTTTATATGTCCCAAAAATCCTAATTTAATGTAGAAGTCGTGTCCCAAAGAATTACCAAACTATAATTTGAATGAATTAAGAAACTAAAATTCTGGTCATGAATTGTGCTTAAGTCTCTAATTATTTGCACGACAAGTCCTTCATATTTCTAATGTCTCCACTTCAGGTCCTTGGATTTCTTCTTTCATTTCAATTTCGTCTATCTTTTATTTGCAACCCAAGTCATTCAACTTTTGGATGTTTGCAAGTTTGCAAGATGATAAGAGCAACTTAGATTTCCATCACTGTTTATCTTATGTTAATGAATAAAGTGTCCATAGTAAATTTTACGTTATTCAATTTCGAATTGCAATGCAACCACATAAATCCACCAAGATTAAGAGTCATTCAATTTGTTCCATGGAAGTCGGTCCCCTAAGCAAACGAGTCAGAGATTGCCAGTCAGCGCAAGTGAACATCATTTCCATCACATTGTAAGCAAATATTTGTTTGACACTGCAAGTGATCCACATATTATTTTCCTAGAAAACTTTTCCTAAATTCTTATATGTACACTAGCTTGCACACCCAATATATATGCATCAGACCTTCAAGTTTGGAAATGAGCAAGGATCAAAAGTTAAAAATATGGGACCACCACAACAACTACAACTTGCAAACAGAATGCATAGAGATACGCGTGCATAGAGGTTCATTTCTCTTTACTTAATACATTGAATACATCTCTTGGCCACTAGCTAACAACCGCCTGTGACTACAATATATAAGAGGTAAATTTCATCCATGGTCAATTAAGTTTCAATAAAATCTCAATTTGGTCATTAAATTTTAGTTTATCTCAATTGAGTCACTCACCCTTAATTTAATTTCAAGTTTCACCATTCCGTCAATTTTGGAGACGGTACTGTCATGTTTTGTCATCTACCGTCTCCAAAATTGACGGAAATTGCTTGGTTGACAGCCAAATCGCAATGGATCTTATACGTAATCGTTGCATGGCATACCAACAAAGCAACGATTATGTGGAAATACAATACATAAGGTTGTTTGGCTGGGTGTGATTTTGAGTTTAGCAGTTTTCTTCTTACGTGGCTTAGTGGTGAGTTGGCATGTCATATACAAATTACGTGAAATATCTATAATATGATTTGGCTGCGAACTAAGCAATTTTCTTCAGAGAAAATTTCCTCCGTTTTGAGGACAGAAAAGTGACGGAATGCAATTGGGTGGTGAAATTTGAATTTAAACTCAATTCCAATGACCCAATTCACAAAATTAAAATTCAATGACCCAAATGAGATCTTTCTGTTGATCTCAGATGAAATTTACCCATATATAACAGTAAAAGCGTTCATAAATGGCAGTTATTATAACTGCAAAATAGTAGAAAAAGGGAAAACCAACTCAAAAGAAATAATTATTTTCAGTGGTGCTCCTTGTACACCGCTGCTAACTGCAGCCTTTACCACAAGGAGCAAAAGACACTTATGCCCCTTAATATAATCTATTTGTAACTATTAATAGTCTTGCATTTGGAGATGGAATATAACCTTTTTCAAGAAAGGCACAATTCAAACTGGAGGATAGTTAATGCAAACATTTAACTCCGTCAATACCAACTCAAAGTGCAAATGTTGAAATTAACAGCATGAGGCCTCAAATTAGTTAATTCTAACCTAAAAATTAAACTCAACCCATTAACAATTTAATATGAAATTCACAACACAACTATAGATAAATTGATAACATTCACCACTTAATAAAAATGGAAAGAAACTATAAAGGACTAAATTGATATAAAAGTATAAATATGGGGACCAACTTGTAAAAATATAAAAGTTGAAGGACTTGAGTTGTAAATAAAAGAGGAAGTACATGGACTAAAGTGGAGATATTATAAAGATGAAGAACTTATCGTGCAAATAATTAATTTATTATTTTATTAATTAATATAATATTAATTATGTAGTATTTTTAAAATAAATTTGTTAAGTTGTTAGATTTGAAATTATTTTAAGATTGGTAAATAGTGGGTGTAATATTCCCGCTAATTATCTCATTAGAATATTAGGCATGTTATTGTCTTTTTATACAAATTCAAAGCCCCACTGGTCAACATGTTTTTACAAGTTTTCCAAATTAATATAATCTTTTCACGTCAGGTCCCGCCACTACAAGACATCTCTCGATTCTACAATCCGCGCGATCAGGAAGCATGACATGGTGGAGAGAACCTTCACCTTCGAACTTTCCTCTTATCAGAAGATTCCAAACTAAATCTCGTATTGAAATCTATAAAAATCAATCACTTAAAAAGTGTGAATTAAATTTTTTTAAAGTATAGATTAAATATATCTCTTAACACTGTATAATTAGAGAACACAATAATGTAGCCAAAAATTTTATATTCATTTTCAAAATCCTAACCCACTTTTATTGAGGAAAAATATATTATAATACGTAGGTGCTACATGATTATATTACTCTTAATGTATGAGAAAATTTCATCTGTGGTACCGGTCCTCTGACAATCCATGTGAGATGTGCTCCAATTGTAGTTTACATCCTTAATGAATCTAATTAACATTATATGACGTTCATTAAACGACAAAATACAGTTTTGTGCAGAATGTTATTGACTAATCATAATTTAGTTCAAATAATTGCTTTTAGAGATTATTTATTGAGCTATGAATATAAAAATAAATTCTCAGACTTTGACTTCATTAAATAACTTAAAATCTGAATTAATGAGAATTAATTCTTCCAGAGAAGTCCCACATGATGTTAGATTGCTATACACTTGGCATTTGCCTGTCCATGCATTTTTACCTTATCAGTTGATTTCGGGAAAATTTCATACCGTGAATCATTTAAACAAGATCCACTTGGATCCACTGAACTATTGGTTTTTAAAATAAAATTCGTTTCTTTAATTTTCGGTATTTTTACATATCAACGAGTCTATTTTTTCCTTTTCACTTTCTTATCCTTGGAGTACTTGTTTTCTCATTGCTTTTGATCCCTTTTGTAGATGTTAAATGAAGCACAAGAAACAACAGGTAAATTTATGTGACTTCTTGGGGATATAGTCCTAATATTGAAGTCCATGATTATTTAAGTTATACAAAATATCATTTGTAACATTTGTATCAACTATTGATACACAATATCATATTATCATTTGTAACATCCGTACCAAATAGTGATACTATAACGGACTAAATTGATATAAAAATATAAATATGGGGATCAAGTTGTAAAAATTGAAAATTTGAAGGACTAGGGTTACAAATAAAAGATAACGAAATTGAAATGAAAGATGAATTACAAGAACTAAAGTGGCAAAATTATAAAAATAAAAGACTTATCGTAAAAATAATCAAGGACTCAAGAAGCAAATTTGGATCAAATTTATCACAATTAACGTGGTCCTATTTGATTTTAATTTATTAATTAATATAATATTAATTATGTAGTATTTATGAAATAAATTAGTTAAGTTGTTAGATTTAAAATTATTTTAAGATTGATAAGTAGAGAGCGTAATATTCCCAAGTTATTTCCATGGACAAAAAGTGGAAAAAATGGACATTTCCAAGTCAAAGTAAACCAAAAAAACAAAAGTAGGCCACAAATTCCACAATTATGAACCCCATCACAACCAGACACAATAAAATTGAAGACCGTGTAGTTGCAAAGTCAAGTCATTACACTTATCTAGCATAAAAATAAGTACTCATTACATCTTTTTTTTATTCTTTGATATCATTTTTTTCATAGCATAAAAATAAATACTCATTACATATTTTTTAATTCTTTTCAAGAGCTAAGTTGGAGTTATGAAAAGAAAAACGTTGAATTGTTGAAATGGGATGACATAATTGAAACAATCAACATTATATTTTGCCATGTTGCCTACTCAGCATTTGTTAGTCTATAAAATCCGTTTTGGATTTTCACCAACTTTGAGATAATGTGAAAATTGGATGACTTGATTAAAATCCAACAAATCAAGTTTATTTTTTAATTTGGATGGCAAGGTATTTTATTTTTCTTTGAGTTTGTTTTCTTCAATCTTATCCAATCATATAATTACTTAATCTAATAAAATATTGTCCACCATCGCATATTGATCGATGTGTCGAGATTGCTAAAGAACTATGGAAGATAGTTTAAAAGGCGAGCATGAATATGATGAGCCGACTAGGCACGACTTAAAGGTTGTCTATAATTCAAATCAAATTTTCCGTGGTGAAGTTCTTTAGTTTGATCACAAGCTTTGACAAGTTATTCCAATTGAGATTAATTAGTCTTTCTATGCAATGTATCCTAATCTTTTAGGATTGGGCTTTATTACATTTTCTTATAGGCCATGTTAAAATATATAAATCCTAAGCAAGTGTTACAAGTGTTTAACATTAATACAAGTGTTCTTACTTCACATAAAAATAGTTTCTTAGCAATACTAAACACCTCTATTAATGTTCTTATACGCATCGAAAACAAATAATTGAATGATCAAATGGGAAATTGATACTGAATTTCGCTTAACATAAGATCAAACCTAATGAGAAAAATTGAAATTTAAAAGTCAACGTCAATAGAAAAATCAAAAGACCATGTTTAATGTGGTTGCAAAATCAATTCATTAAGATAAAGAAAATCTCGACATTCTACTAGAAAACCTTCCACAGTGAAGATAACGAAAAATCTATGCATCCAATGGATTTCTCCAGTTGAGTAGTCAAGCAAATTTTGTTTTACTTTGGAAAGAAGTGGAGTCCACAATTAATGGAGATATGAGAACCCCAAGCAACTCTTAACCATGTATTACCTTGTACTCTTATTTTTCAGGAAGCTTTTATTCTATATATCCTTACTATAATATAAGTGTCTATCACCTATTTATTGTTCATCCTTCAACCAATACGAAGTAGTTTTGGTGTTTTATTATTCTAATTTTGTCCTAATCTCACACTTTTGTCCCACAAATTTTCATTAAATTATTAACAAATCAGTTTTTGTTGATTTTTTTTTTGAATGTTTAGCCGTATTTTTTGACTTGTACTTCCTTTTTTTTTCCTTCTTTTTATGTGGCAAATCTCACCCTTTTGTCCTATAAAATAAAATAAAAGATGAAGAAGTCAAATATTGCGGCTGAAAGGTCTAATATAAAAAATTTGTCAAAAATTGATGTCGAGTTACTCGATAAACTCCAATTGGAGTTTGTCGAGTAACTTCGACAAAATGATTTTTTTAATGAAAAATTTTTGGTTATGATAAATTGTGTAGCTACTCGAAAAAAAAAAAAAAAATTCAAGTTCCTCTAAGAAACTACTATTCAACGTGGAGATGTTTTCACTCTCTCATCTATAGTGAAGCTAGGTGATCCACTGGAATTAGCAAATTTGCTCAAATGAAAGAATGTATACTTACTAGAAATGGACCATGCTTTAGCAATTGCATCAAAACAGAACTTTCAAGGAGATTACAAAGTTGGCTATTGTGGAAATATGAAAAAGCATAGACTAAATTTTACTCCATCACTAGCAACATTCTATAGTGTTTAAGTTCATAGAAGTGAATAACAGGCAATGAGACCAAATCAGTATATACCCAAATCTACACTACTCTTGCTTTACTCAATCATAAATGTGCCATTTGAAAAAAAATCTTGTCAAGTGAAAAAAATTATAAAAAGACAAAGGAAATGAAAAAGTCCACATACCCAAAAAAAAAAAAAAAATGTGAGAATAATGAATCGACAAAGTCAACTAGACAAACTTTGTCGAGTTACTATTTAACTCGACAAAGTTTGTCGAGTTACTGTTCACGTAATTTTTTTTTTTTTAGGTGGGCTTTTCCATTTCTAATATTTTTCACTTGACAAGATTTTTTTCTTGTCGAGTGTGAACTTCAGAAAAAATTTCTTTACCATATATATTTTACTCGACAATAATTTTTTTTCTTTTCCTCTTACAGTGTATAGATTGTATTATTTTTAATTAAGTTTAAATATAATAGTTGAAATTTGTTGGTAATGTTGTTAGAAAATAAGTTTCCTAGAATAATATCCACCATATGAGCTGGAGAACTATGAAAACGTAAAATGAGTGGAGGTAACCAAATAGAATTAGAAAGATGGAGGAAAAGGAAACCTTTTTTTTTGGGGGGGGGGGGTGGGGTGGGAGGAAATTAAATGCAACCAAAATATTAGAAGATACAAAAGTACAGCACAAAGTTTTA
This sequence comes from Forsythia suspensa, assembly GCA_023638005.1. Lineage (NCBI taxonomy): Eukaryota > Viridiplantae > Streptophyta > Magnoliopsida > Lamiales > Oleaceae > Forsythia > Forsythia suspensa. The sequence goes on from CM042663.1 coordinate 2,059,537, forward strand.
TAAAGACCAACGCAAACTAACATTCAGGGCATCATGGACCAATTACAATTCCTTTGGTGAGAGATACAAGATGGTAGGTTTAAGATCCTGCCATAACAAAAAAATGCATTAGCTGTGGGATGTCACCGGTCCAACTCAATCAAGCTTATCCCATGCTACATAGGGTCTGCTGTATAGATCATTTTAAATTTATCAAGTGCTCTTTCTTCCATGGATTCAAAAAGAATTACATTTTTAAATGACGTCATCCATGTAGGTGTAGATATTGGTCTTGCTGTTCTCTGGGTAAACAATTACAAATAATCACATCACCATTTTGAAAGGGTGTATCCACCCGTCATCTTTCAATTTGTCCCAACCATCTGAACTAATCGCTTAATTCATCTTTCAAGAGTGCTACTTTGAGTCTTTCACCATTTCAGGAATGTGATCATTCTTATTCATTGTTTTGTTTACACGACATCCATCATAATTCATAACATTCTTAGCAATCTCTATAATTCATAACATTCTTAGCAATCTCATCCAAGCACACTTATTTTGCTACATTTTGTTTCTTAGACAATCTCTATAGTGTATGGGAACCCATTTATGACAAATATGTTGTTTGGCATACCTCCCACAAACTTTCAGAAGAAACCTCGTCATAACATTCTGAAGAAGACGACAAAAAACAGTGCGACTTCCATTTGCTGCAAGCTAAATGAACTGCTCTTGAGCTTAAGAGTTTTTTTGGAAGGACAAAATCTGAGGCTTCATACGAATACAGTCCTCCCAAATTACGGCGTCCAAATCTCTAACACAAATAAGAGAATGACAGGCCGCAATAGTACCAAATAGAGCCCGCTAAATTCGGGTGAACAATAAACTAAAATTAAAATAACCAATGGTGTATACCCAAATCTACACTACTCTTGCTTTACTCAATCATAAATGTGCCATTTGAAAAAAAATCTTGTCAAGTGAAAAAAAATATGAAAAGACAAGGAAATGAAAAAGTTCACATACAAAAAAAAAAAAAAGTTTTGCATGAATAGTAACTCGACAAAGTTTGTCGAGTTACTATTCATGCAAAACTTTTTTTTTTTTTTTTAGGTGGGCTTTTCCATTTCTAATTTTTTTTTTACTTGACAAGATTTTCTTCTTGTCGAGTGTGAACTTCGTAAAAATTTCTTTTACATATATAATTTACTCGACAATAATTTTTTTCTTTTTTTCTTCTCCTCTTACAATATAGATTGTATTATTTTTAATTAAGTTTAAATATAATAGTTGAAATTTGTTGGTTGTCGAGTAACTCGACAACTACAATATACAATGCCTTTCCTTTCCTTTTGAAAATCTATTGCAAAGAACATGAAATTTATGAAGCCTGCGAGTTTCTAATTTTTTCACTTGACAAGATTTTTTTCTTGTCGAGTGTGAACTTTAGGAAAAATTTCTTTTACATATATATTTTATTCTACAATAATTTTTTTTTTTTTTCCTCTTACAATTGTATTATTTTTAACTTAATTAATGATTATAATAAAATTTAATATGAATTTATTATAAATAAAACATTTGCTTTTTGAATTTGTGATTTGTGGCATATAACTGATCGAGTAACTCGGCAATCTCAATGTTGAGTTTGTCGAGTTAATTGAAAAAGTGATCATGTGCATATTGTTTGTGTTTTTGTATTTTTTATATTATTTGTTAAATTTAATTTTTTTTGTATTTGTTTTTGTCATCTAATTGATCGAACAACTCGTCATTCTCAATTTTGAGTTTGTCGAGTTACTTGATAAAGTAAGCACATGCATAAATATTTTTATTCTATCATTTATTATAAGATATTATAGTGTAATATATATCATATAAAATTATTATATATTATATTAAATCATTCAAATATATGATATTTTATTTTATCCATTATTCGAAGTTAGTGTAAATAAAATTTATTATAATAATTATATCAATTTGTTGTAGTAATTATAATCATTTTATTAATTTTATTACAATAATCATTTTTTATATAATTAATAATTATAAAAAATTTAATATCAATTTATTATAATATTAATTTTTATAATATCGGTTTGTTATAAATAAAAATTTTGTTTTTTTAGTTTGTGATTTGTGGTATGTTATTGATCGAGTAACTCGGTAATCTCAAGTTTGAGTTTGTTGAGTTACTTGAGAAAGTGATCATGTGCAAATATTTATTTTGTTTGTTTGTTTGTTTTTTTTAATATTATTTGTTAAAGTTAATTTTTGTTATTTGTTTTTCGCATCTAATTGATCAAGCAACTCAACAATCTCAATTATGAGTTTGTCGAGTTGCTTGATAAAGTAAGAACATGCAAAAAATTATTTATTCTAGCATTTATTATAACATATTATAGTAAAATATATATCATATAAAATTATTTGTGAAAAAAATTAGAAATGGAAAAGTTCACGTACCAAAAAAAATAAATAAATTTGTGTGAACAGTAACTCGACACTTGACAAGATTTTTTTCTTGTCGAGTGTAAACTTCAGAAAAAATTTCTTTTACATATATATTTTACTCGACAATAATTTTTTTTTTCTTTTCCTCTTAAAGTGTATAGATTGTAACTAATTCACCCACAATTTTTATTTTTTTGCCATTGATCATCCCCAACATTTAAATTTTGTTGAAAGCCCAATTTGACCATTTTTTTTTCTTTTTGTGGGATTTTGTCCTAAATTCTACAATGTTATAATTACTACATGTGCAACGCACGGCTTTAAAATAGTATATATATATATATATATATATATATGGTTAGAGAAAGAGAATTGATCTCTTAAGCACAAAATGCTTAAAACATCTTCAATGCATTCCGTCTATTGAAATTTATATGACAAGTAAAATAGATGGACTTTTAGTCCATGTGACACTACGTGACACGTAAAATAGATGTGCAAAAATACGAGAGGCACAAAAATCTATTTTAGCCTTCCTAATTAACTTTTTGGATAGATATCATCATTAAAGACAAAGATAAAATTTGCAAATTAATAGGTTGATAAAGGATGTGATAAAAAAAAGTTAGGGACATAAATATAAAAATGAGCAATAGTTAGAGACAATTATTACAATGAAAATGTAGTGTGATTAACAAATAATGTAATGTGAATTTAATTATCCTAAATTAATACGTAACGATTGAGTTGTAGAAGTTTCCACTAATGGAATTTGCTTTCTTCAAATAATCCAGAAGAAACAATTACTTATGGGAGACTTCTTTGTCCACCACCGTCAGGGGCGGAGCTGGGGGGTCCCAGGAAAGACCTAGACCCCCCAACTTTTGGAATTTTTTTTTAAAATTTTTTATTTTTTAATATGCAATTTAACTTTGACCTAATATCAATTTAATGAATGGCAACTAGACCCATTCACCTAATATCAATTTAATATAAGGCAATTGGATCTATTGGCCTAATAAAATTAATAATACAAAATTACAAGCGATTGGCCCAATCCTCAAATGATAATACAAAATTAATAAAGGCATTTTGCTTGTTAATACATATTGTGTTCAATTGATTTTTTTTTCTTTTTTCTTTTGAGCTTGAGTAATATTTAATTTCATTTGTAAACTGGATCTTCTTATTTTGGAGGATAATTTTATAGAAGGTAACATGAATAAGAAGAGTTTGACTAGTTTTAGATCTTGAATATTTTTGTGCAATGACTTCTTTTAAGCTTTTTAAAGACTACGACATATAAAAAAAAATTAGTTTCTCATAAAATGAACTCGATAATGGTGATTTGAGAAAAAAAAATTTCTTGGGCCAGCCGTCCCGAACCCCGTGAGGGCTTCGCCTCCCCGCCCACCCCGTAAAGGACCCCCAACTTCACTCGGAAAAATTTCCTTTGAAACTTTCTTGAATCAATACATTGTTTTGTAACTAAATACCTTTGAGACATTAGATCCATTTGGATCATCTTTGTAAATAAATAAGCTAAAGAGTTTATCTCTTTTAAGCCTTGTGTGAAATAAAATATCATGTTTTAGTTCACTCTTCCTTTTAAATTTCTACATTATCTTGTACGGATCTAAAGATTTAGCCGTAACACCAGCAGACAAGTGACCAATTTTGAGTGTCGGTCAGAAAATCACCAAAGTGAGGCAAGATATAGAATTTTGAGAAACAATTAATGAGATTTCTAGGATGTTTAAATTATGCAGAATCTTTTATCCCAAATCTTGCAAAGATGAGGTCACCTTTGCAAAAGAAGTTGAAGAAAAATTTTAGATGGCAATGGACAAGTGAAGATGCTGTCTACATTCAAAAGATCAAGTCAAAAATCAAAAATCTTCATTCCCTTTATCATCCTTTACCAGATGATAAAATGATTATTGAAACAGATGTTTCCCAAGATTTTTGGGGGAGTATCACCGTGGCACCATCCCACATTTTATGCGAAGATTTCTTTATCTTCATTAATTTATAAATAATTTGACTTAGCCAGATAAGTACTTTAAACTACAATTTCTAGTTGAATGGCTTAACCTTATGTAAGGTGAAAATTATGGGTGGAGCCAAGAATCAAGTCTTGTGGGGACACGACTTAACTACGGAAAATATTTTCAAAGAAGACAATGGCACAATCCTGTTAAACATATTAGAATTTTTTACATTTGTTCTCTAGAGATTTTCATCTTTCAAAATGTCGAATGGCCATATTATTAATTTTATCAAATATATTTTTTCAACATATGCAACCAGACTATCATTCACCTATTTGTCTCCAATTCATTCCCAATGTTCATTTGAGAAAATATTCTTGCAACTATAGTATTATTCGAATAATTAATGCCAAAGTCACAAGCATGTACCGTTATTTTTTTTTCCGTTACAACTAACTACAATACAAGATTACTATATTATTGATAATATAGGCTAAGCAATTAAATTTATATTTACATACTTTTTCTTTAGGCTTAGCCAAACATGCTCAAGGTCAATAAGGCAAAGTGACCATATTCCATATATGATATGAGTGGGATTATGACAGAGAAGGGCACAAGTTGTACTGAATAAGAATTCAAAGTAACATGAATATCTCGTATTTCTAAAACTTTTAAGCTTTTACATAACGTGTTTCTAAACTTGCTTTAACCAGATATCCTACTCGTTGCTGATCACTGAGGTTCAAAATAAATTCTTGTACAGTCATGAATTCATGATCAACAGAGTCAGAGTTGAACAAATGACATGGGCTTTTGTGCCGGAGCAAAATCTTGATTTAGGGCAACTTCCATAGTTTAGGGACTAAAAAACACATTGTATTTAATTTCAGAATTATTGCATCATATGTTATTTTGTTAATTTTCTGCTTCTAGAATTAACTCATTTATGACTATAATCTGAATCATTTAAATAAGATCTACTAGGATTGTTTGAAATATTGGTTATTGAAAAAAAGAAAAAAGAAAAAATTTGATTGTTTTCAATTTTTGTTCAAAAAATTGTAAAGAAGTATATATATTTATTTTATGAGATTAAAGAAATATATTTACATGCATGTGTCGTTTTGAATAAATGTCCAATTAATCACCTTTATGTATTTATATAAACTTAACAAATATTCATAATAGTCTTGAATTCATATATGTATTTATATAAACTTTTGTATTTATTATTTTTTTGAAAATATGATGGGCAAACAAGTCGTTTTACGCCCTCTCAACGGACTTTTGGATAGAAACCATTATCAGGCACAAGATGTGCTAATTAATAAGATGTTTAGGATAAATATGCGTTAGAAAAATCTGAGGACATGAGAAGTACAATGAGCAAAGATTGAGAACGTTAAGTGCAATTAAAATGCAGTGCAACAAATAAAAAGTACGGTGTAGTTCGCAGCGAATTAAGTTAATAAAGGTTTTTGATTGGCCTTCAAAAAATGAAATAACATTGATAAAATTTGTGGAACATCAGAGTACAATTTGGAAGGAAAAAAAATTTTAAGTCTGGAATCAATTCAAGTTTTCTCACAGTTCATGTATGAAAGTCATACGTATCTGGTCTATTACAATGAAAAATTAAAATTATACATGTGCGTGTTGAAGGAGTAAAATACACATGAATATATATCTCCCATCTCTAAAACTTTAAGCTTATAAATCATGTGTTACAAGACTTAATTTAACCAAACATGCCATACCTTGTAGAGGACACCTCAATTTTCATGATGGAGTGGAATGAGATGAGAATGGTGGCAACCACTTTAGACACCTCTCCAGAGAGTTCGCGCCGGTGTAAGAAGTCTTTGTGCAACTTCGTGATCTCATGCTTGGTACTAACCTTTGTCTTGTCCTGGTTCTTTCGTGTTGATATTCTCTAGAGGGTGCTACATTTGGTGTTGTGTTGGTGGAGAATCACTGGTTGATCTATATAGAAGCCCACAATTCACAAATGATACTCGGAGGAGTTAATTACGGTTTCATATTTATCAACGTAGTAATTTTGTATATACATTTATTGCTTCTGTAAGAATTGTGATCTGGCCTAAATTGCGAGTGGTTGACTACATTGTCTCTAGGGACTATCTTAAGGTTCAAAATAGTGCAGTCTAGATTAACAGGTCAATTGTTGGTCAATTGAGTCACGTTTTAGCAAATGACCTCAATTTTCTAATAAAACAGAGCAGAGCAAAATACAGGGGTTTTGAGCCTGAGCCATCTTGATTGAGGGCAAATTCCATAAGTTAGGGACTACAACGCATATTTTATTAATTTATCAGAAAATTAGAGTTTTATTAATACTAAATTTCGTAATTATTGCACCAATAGTTATTTTAGATTTCCTTATTTCAAGATTCCTTTTCCAGGATTAACTCACTTAAATAATATTCACTTGGATCGACTGAAGTATTGCATCATACACGCCACGTTGCATCAAATTGGCATTCTGTTTTAAGATCCTGTTCGATCTTGGATTTCACAAATACTAGGAATAAGAAAGAGGAAAGAGATGAAAACCGACTTTAATCCATCAAGAATTGCAGAGTGTTTTCATTCGGAACCATACACTAGAGAAACTTTTCTGGAATGTTATCCTCCTGGAATTCAATATCCAAACAATGCCTAATTTTTTCCTTTTCACTTCCCTGTCCTTGGAGTACATTTTTTCTCATTGCAATTGTTTCAGTCCCTTTTGCAGACATAAAATCAAATTAAAACAAAAATTCCCAAATTGCGTGTAACAAAATTATTGAGTTTTTGAAAGAAAAAAATTCCAACAAAAATACCAATATCAACATGTCTCTCAGGGGTATTGCTCCTTTATGATGAGGCTTAAGGCCTTCTCTAAAGACATTTTCCAAAGATCTCTGCAACTTAGTAGTTGTGATGAACATTTACAAATAGACTGATATTGATATTATTGTTTCGAATAACTCGGCCATGTATGTTTGTTACATTGAAAGACAACACAACTACTCAATCCGATGTACTAAACATGCTACCAGAGTTTTTTGGCATTTAGTCTTACATAGTGAATGTGGATGTCATAAGCCTGCATCTGTAATTCCTGGTTTTTCAATAAAAGATAACTAAAATTCCCAGCATTTAGAAAAAGAGGACAAAAGCAATGAGTAAAATCAACTGCCTAAACTAACTTATCTACAATCCAAGTGCAACCGCCCATTGTATAATTGTTCTGGTATTAATTTGCTAGCAGTTATATGGGAGCTTCATTCTTAGTAGGTCAAAACTGGAGGACAGATATAAAGAGAAGAAAAAATCATTTTTAGAAGGTCAATATTTGAAGCAATAAAAATCTTCTATTCCATACATACAACAAGGTGTGAGCAAAGAGATTTTTCCAAAAATATATGGCTTAATGAACGCAAAGGTTACATTGGAGATCTTAAAGGGAGATGTTGAAGGCTCAGAAAAAGTCAATCCATCACTCCAGAACTTGTGGAGAAATTTTGATGATTTTTCGATGCAAGAATTGAGACAATACGATATTTTCACTAGAGTAGCGAAAATAGTGAACCGAATTATGAGTAAATCTAATTGGGAAGCACTTGTGCAATACTCAAACTCAATGAATACAGCAGAGTATCATTTGTAAAATTATAGAACAATGTCTGATGTTCATATATATATAAAGACCAAATGGCAAATAGATTATGATCAGCCACATTTCAATTTAATGAAAGGAATGAAGCATATATACAAAATAGGAAGTTCCTGGACTGGGGACATCCTTATCTTGTCCATGAAGGCCTGGTATTGTAGCGGGACATCATGTCACTCTCTCAACCTCTTTACCTTTTCTTGTCTCTAATCCACACAGAATTGCTCTAATGAATTAACTAAATCCTACTCGTCCTAGCCAACCATCATAATGGTAAGACAATAAATTGATTCAAATCTAGCAATTCCTTACAATTCTAACCATGTAGTAGCTTGTAGCATGTCAATTGCCATGTAGTATCCCTGATATGAATTACAAGCAATTAAAACACACAAATCACAACAATCATAGAGAACATCATTTTTTTTTTTTTTGAAGTTGAAATCATAACAGAGGGCAGTGCTCCAATCAATTGAACTAAATTAGATATCTCCTGGCCAACCATCATATAGTGGTGAGAGAATGCAAAGTATCAGATGAGAACGCTCCTTAGCTCTTCAAGAGGGTTGCTCCTTGATTCTACTAACATTTATGAATGGTGAAGGTGAATGTTTTTCAGGGGAAAAACAGAACAAAGGAAGCAAGAATGTCATCAGAGTCTTTACATGAAAATAAGTTGCTGCATGTTTGTCAATGGAAAATGAAGAGGATAAGAACAAAAGGGTGACCAAATCACTGCATAGATTATTTATTCATCAAACAAATTACTTTATAGTACAGTTTTCAGGAAAACAACACAGCTATAATACACTGCAACACACCAATGGAAGCCAAACAGAGCTTAAAAGTCTTCAGAATGATTGCCAAGTTTTGTGCACTAGCAACATATAATAAGCTTCTGAGAGATTATTAGATATTAATAGTGAAATTGAAAATAATTTCTGACTTCATTAATGAATTTTACTTTAAATAATAATCTTTATGTGTTCTCATTAGATGGAAAAAAGCAAACGTGATAAAGAAACAAACCTCTTCATCTTATTCCACCTCGCTTATGCTTAACAAAATTCAGTTTGATCTTCTTGAGCCTTGTCGAACATCTTTCATAGCGAGCCTCTCCTCGGGCAAATCAGCTGTGCATTCTAGTGCTAGTCCCATGATTGATCTAAAGCAACTCTCTTCAGCTCTAACATTGTTTTCAACTGCTTTCATTAGATCAACATCAACTATCTGTGTTATTGCATTCGGGAATGATTCAAACACCCATCTCCTCATGGTGAACTCCCCAACAAACGTATCATCTGTTGGCTTCATTTTGGTAAATGTTTCCATCAAGATAATCCCAAAGCTATAAACATCAGCCATAGTCGATATTAATCCTGTTGACCCATACTCTACAAAATTGGGACATGTAATTATGTTAACAAGTCAAATGTTAATTGAAAAATAAATGAATGAGAATGGTAAATAGAACACTAACAAAAAGCACAACATTGCTATGCCCAAGAGGTATTGATATATGTGATCAACTTGCAAGCATCTATTTGCCCTATTTTTATTGATCTTTCATAGAAAGAAGGCATAAGTAAGAAGCAAGTGTGGTGCTTTTACACTAAATATAATGTTAGCATAACATTTATGAATAATTACATGTATAACATTTACTCTATACATAAATAGTTGATGTAACCGTTTACTCGGAGCCATATATCCAATGGTTCCCAACGTCTGGTCGTGAAAATTCTCCGGTCTTCGATGAAAAGCTTGGCAATGCCAAAGTCTCGCAACATGGGCAACCATGTCATCATCTAGAAGTATGTTGTTGGGGCTTCAAATCACAATGGACAGCTTGGAGAGGGATACCCATGATGTAGATACTCAAGTGCGATGCCACATCTATCATTATTTCTAATCTTTGAACTATATTTAAGAAATAGTTGCTAGAGGACAGCCATTTGTTCAGGTTTCCATTGGGCATATATTCCAACACCAAGGCTTTAAGATCAAGGTTAGAGCAACTCGTAATTACCTTGACAAGATTTCTGTGATGAATATTGCACAAGATGTCATTAATTGCTTGTTTGGTCCAGATTAATATCTACTAATTATCTTTAATAAATTTGAATTCAACTACATAAATATTTTTTATCATTCTCTCTAATCTAGTCCTCTTCCACCTAAAAATGTTCTACCGACTTATGGGATGCGCTCTAGTTAACGTTTACTCACTTTTTTTTTTACTACCGAAAAATTCCTTTATATGAGCATTTATCGTTGAAAAACTGATGCAAAAGCAATCTTAGAATTCTTCATACATCTAACCCTCTCGCATTTTTTTCTTGTCCAAAGTCTTTTATATCCCATTTTCACCTCTGAACCAACCAAAAAAGCTTCAATATTAGAGCAAATATAAAGGAAAAATCAAAGAAAAAACACCCAATAAACAAGAAAGTTGCGGGCATGTGGCACTAAAAAAAAAAAAATAAAATGAAATGTTGTAAAAGTTTAGTCGCATGACAAAATTCAATTAATCTGAGAGATGTTGAGTACATAGAATCGGATATAAGTGAGTGGATAGAAGAATGACAATACACATGGAATGCCTCTCGTTCTTAACTATATTTAATCATATCGAGTCTATCATATCAAATGTCGATTAATCATTGGTATTGGCTAGAGCAATTAATTACTCGTAAGTCTCGCTTTGTTCCTCTCGAATTTCATATAGAATAATCCAAATATTCTTTTTCAGATCATAAAATAAAAACATCTTGAAGATGAAATTATGGTTTCACAAATATGAGAATCTCGTGCGTACATACGTCACATAAAGACCACTCACTTCGTTCCGCTTCAACTCATTCCAAGAGCTCTCGCTCATTGCATTCCACAAGAGCTACAAAAGCAAGGCGGGGAAGCTTGCTCCCGTGCTTCTCTTCATTCACTACGGTAAATGTTATATAGTTACCTTTGTTCGCTATGCTCGAAGGCTCTCTCTCGCCCTTCATTTGCTTTGCAATCTCCGGTTTCATGGGATGCCCTCGCTTTAGGCGTGAAAACGCTCACTGTATTCTGCCAGCTATTCTCGAGCCTTCCTTCCAATCAAAGCATTCGACATGCTTATAATATTAGGCATGTTATTGCCTTCCCATACAAATTCAAAGCCCACAGGCAAACTCACACTTTGGTCACCTGTCTTTTACAAGTCTTCCAAACTAATACAATCTTTTCATGTTACATATTCAAATCAAGATTCCAAAAGTAAATCTTGTAATTATTTATTATTTCATGAATTTATTTAAACTATTTTGTTTGCTTTTTATTGATTAAACCTCAGGTACCAACTCAAACCTCCCAGGAATATCCCTTTATCAACAAATATTGACCTTTATATAAGCTTTTATGCCTTGGAATTGGGGAAATTTTTAATGATAAATGGAGAATGAAATGCAGGATCATGAAGCAGAAGGCAATGAAAATTCAGAAAATCCACAAAAATTGAAGCAGCAAGTGGGAACACGGGTGTGAATGAAGAAGAAATGAATGATCAGTTTAATTGTTGGGATTGATAAATCAAGAAACGATGAAAAATCTGAAAGTAGAAAAAGTTTGCAGAATTTGTCATTTTGGCAATGAAAAAACTATATCAGGGAGCTCAGAAGTCATTTCACATGGTTGCGATTGCAAAGGAGAATTGGGTTTTTCACAAAGACATTGTGCTGAGACCTGGTTTGGCCAGGTACAATTCATGAATCATTATATGTATATTTCCCCCACCCTCCTCCAGGGTTGCTCTGTGGCACGAAACTGTCTCGAGATCATGCTCCTTCTCCTCCCCTTGTTTCTTGTTTTCTAGTTCAAGTCTTCATGGCTTCTAGATCTATAACAATCAAATAGGAATAGTAATATTGGGGTGAGGCAATAAGATTGTTTTTTTGATCAAACCAGAATGATTTCAGTTTTTCCATGGAGTTTCTACTTTCTAGTTTGCTTTCACCTCAACATGATATGTAGGACATGGTTTTGTAGCTTCATTCCTCATGAAGGGAATAAGGTGGCCACGATGTAAGTACTAGAACGGGTTTGGATTGTATTCGAGTTTTGTGTTGTTTGTAGTTAGAATGTTTTTATTGCCCTTCAAAAAAAAATAACATTGATAAAATTTGTGGAACATTGAGTAAAATTTGAATGGAAAATGAAGTTGCAAGTCTGTAATCAATTCATGTCCTACGTGTCTAGTCTATTATATTATAAATCACGTTACAGGACTTAGTTCAACCAAACATGTTGTGCCTTGCAGATTGTGTGAGATAGGTGGAAAGACAGTGAAGAACATAACCTAACCAGCAATTTAGAGGACACCTCAATTTTCATGATGGAGTGGAATGAGATGAGAATGGTGGCAACCACTTTAGACACTTCTCAAGAGGGTTCATGCCGATGTAAGAAGTCTTTGAGCAACTTCTTGATGGCATGCTTGATGTTAGCAACCACATTTCCATTTAATGAAAGGAATGCAACATATATTTAAATTAGGAAGTTCGGGGATTGGAAGACATCCTTATCATGTCCATGAGGGCCTGGTAGAGTAGCTGGACTTCACGTCCTTTCTCAACCTCTTAACCTTTTCTTGTCTCTAATCCACACGGCAGTGCTCTAATAAATTAACTAAATCCGACTCGGTCCTGGCCAACCATCATAATGGTAAGAGAATAAATTGAATCAAATGTAGCAATTTTCTTGTATTCTCCAAGTATGTCTTCCTCACAATTCTAACCATGTAGCAGCTTGTCGCATGTCAGGTGCCACATTCTTGTATCCCTTATGAGAATTACAAGCAATTAACAGTTTAACACACAAATCACAACAATCCTTAGATCTTCAAGAGGGTTGCTCCATTTATGAATGGTGAATGTTTTTCAGGGAAAACAGAACAAAGGAAGAAAGAATGCCAACAGAGTGTTTACAAGAAAATAATTTTCTGCATGTTTGAATTAAATCACTGGTGTCAAGGGAAAATGAAGAGGATAAGAACAAAAGGTAACCAAATCACTGCATAAAATTATTTATTCATCAAACAAATTACTTTACAGTACAGTTTTTGGGGACACACACAGCTATAATACACTGCAACACACCACTGAAAGCCAAACAGAGCTTAAAAATCTTCAGAATGATTGCCAATTTTTCTGCAATAGCAACATAAAATAAGCTTCTGAGAGATGATTAAAGTTTGTTTTAAATGTGTAATGAATATTAATAGTGAAATGACAATAGTTTCTGATTTCATTAATGAATTTACTTCAAATATTCATCTTTTTTGTGTTCTCATTAGATGGAAAAAGAAAACAAGATAAATAAACAAACCTCTTCGTCTTACTCCACCTCAAGTATGCTTAAAAAAATTCAATTTTGATCTTCTTGAGCCTTGTCAGAACATCTTTCGCAGAGAGCCTCTCCTCGGGGAAATCAGCTGTGCATTCTAGTGCTAGTCCCATGATTGATCTGAAGCAACTCTCTTCAGCTCTATCATTGTTTTCAACTGCATTCATTAGATCCACATCAACTATTTGTGTTATTGCATTCGGGAATGATTCAAACACCCATCTCCTCATGGTGAACTCCCCAACAAACATGTCATCTGTTGGCTTCATTTTGGTAAATGTTTCCATCAGCATAATCCCAAAGCTATAAACATCAGCCATAGTCGATATTAATCCTGTTGATCCATACTCTACAAAATTGGGATAATCAAGTTAACAAGTCAAATGTTAATTGAAAAATAAATTAATGAGAATTAAATGGTAAATAGAACACTAACAAAAAGAACAACATGGCTATGCCCAAGAGGTATTTATATATGTGATCAACCTGCAAGCATCTATTTGCCCTATTTTTATTGATCTTTCATAGAAAGAAGGCCATAAGTATGAAAGCAAGTGTGGTGCTTTTACACTAAATATAATGTTAGCATAACATTTATGAATAATTACATGTATAACATTTACTCTATACATAAATAGATGACAGAACCGTTTACCTGGAGCCATATATCCAATAGTTCCCAACGTCTTGGTCAGCGAAATTCTCTGGTCTTCAGTGAAAAGCTTGGTAATGCCAAAGTCTGCAACATGAGCAACCATGTCTTCATCTAGAAGTATGTTGCTGGGCTTCAAATCACAATGGACAATTGGAGAGGGATACCCATGATGTAGATACTCGAGTGCAGATGCCACATCTATCATTATTTCCAATCTTTGAACTATATTTAGGAAATAGTTGCTAGTGGACAGCCATTTGTTCAGGTTTCCATTAGGCATATATTCCAACACCAAGGCTTTAAGATCAAGGTTAGAGCAACTCGTAATTACCTTGACAAGATTTCTGTGACGAATATTGCGCAGTATGTGGCACTCATTATCAAAACTCTTGTTTGCACCTTCCAAATCTAAATTAAAGACCTTAATAGCAGCAATCATTCCATCTGAAAATATTCCCTTGTATACTTTACCAATACTGCCTCTACCAATCAGATTTTCTTCACTGAATTTATTGGTAGCATTAAGAACTTCATAATATGAAATCCTTTTGAAGGTGATGGGGTAAGTAGACTGAGCTGGAAGAAGTGTATTCCTATTATGACGTCTCATTAAATAAACCAAAATAGTGGCTAGAATTATTACCAAGGCAATTGATGGCAAAATATACTTCAAAGTTCTTGTCTTGCTTGAAGAGCTAGTTGCATCACCTTTGCATGGCATGACCTTGTATTGAGAAGCTCCACACAATTTGCTATTTCCTACAAAAAAATCTGCAACTAAGTTCTTAAAAGGCCCTCCATTTGGAATTTCACCACTGAGTTCATTGAACGAAACATTGAAATACATAAGGTTCTTAAGTTTCTCCAATGACCTGGGGATTTCGCCACTGAGATTGTTCTTGGATAGATCCAAATATTGCAGTTCAATCATATTACCAAGCGACTCTGGTATAGGAGCATGTAACCGATTGTTTGATAATGTTAGATTTACCAAACTCTGGAGTTGCCCTATAGTGCTTGGAATCTCTCCTGAGAACTGATTTCTTGATAGATATAACTCTCTCATCCCCTTCACGTTGCCAATTTCTGGAGCTAGCGAACCATTGAAGAAATTATATGATAGGTCCATTATTTGAATTTTCTTGATAGTCCACAGTGAGGAAGGGATAGTGAAAGTCAATGAGTTGTAAGATAAATTTAATTCTCGTAAAGAAGTAATATTTCCCAAACAAGTCGGTAGCTGTCTAGAGAGGTGATTGTTCTCCAAACCAAGGTGATATAGATTTACCAATTTGCAAAGGTTGACATGTATTGACCCCTGTAGTTTGTTGTCATCAAGTCTCATCATTTGCACTTTTGTTAATTGACCCAATGTGTCAGGAATTGTTCCTGTCAATTCATTTCCTCCAATGTCTAACTCGATCAAGTTGCTCATATTACCAATTTCATTCGGAATCATACCTTTAATACCAGAGAAATAGGCAGAGAAAATTTCAATAGATGCTGACAAATTACCAAAGGCTCTTGGAAGCATTCCGTCAAAAGAATTTGAGCCGATTTGTATTATCTTCAATTGCAGACAATTTATCAACGAAATAAGAAAATCCAATTCAAGCATTGAAGGATTATTTGTCAATTGATTCCCACCAAAGTTTAGAAATTGTAGGTTCTGTAAATTGCCAAGATTCATGGGTACACGTCCACTAAAGGAGTTTTCAGTAAGATCCAATAGAGTAAGCTTAGAAAAATTTGAAATATAGCCGAGAATTTCTCCACTCAATTGATTGTCACCAAGATAGAGACCTTCGAGATCAGGGAGCCCATTGGCGATTGACGACGGAAGATTTCCAGAGATATTATTATCTTCAAAACCAAGTGCTTGTAACATGGAGAGATTGAAGATGGATTCGGTATTTGACCATGAAGATCGTTCATACCCATACTCAATATGTTCAAATTTGATAAACCGCCAATTGAATATGGAACTGTTCCCGTAATGTGGTGTTTGTCAATGCACTCAAATGAATACCAAAAGTAATAATAAGTCCTAAATATGTACTGTCAAGATATTTGAATCCAAATTCAAATATTCAAGTGCTGACAAGTTTCCAATTTCATAAGGAATGCTTCCTGTCAATTTATTTTAGGATATTAAAAATTGAAATCCAAAAGTTAAATATTTAAAATTTCAAAAGGTATTATCAAATAATAATACTGAAATTATAAAGAGAGAAATTTATTTAAATATCAAACTTTTAAATTCAGAAACAGGAATGATGTTTAACGTTTGTTTTTTGCCACATAGGTCCTTAACCTATGTGTTTTGGTGTGCAATTGGTGATTTTTTAGATAAAAAAGACCAATATGCACTAAAATTTTAATTAGAAAACATTGTAGTTGGGTCCCAACCTTTTAAAGTACAAATGCATGCAAAACACACATAAATTAGGGACATTTGTGCCGGAAAATAAGCGTTTGTGACAATTACTATCTCAAGGCAAATGTTAGAAACCATATGTGCCTAATTCCATTTAGAAATTTGTAGCTTTAATATTTATTATTAAAATAAGAACGATTTTAGAATGACAAATATATAAATTAATTTAGAATATTAAGTTATTGAGTAAACAAGCTGATGTAGTGCAAAACCAACAATATACCAGAACGAAGAATAAATTTAAAAAACATCGATTCTCAAAATACTTGTGAATTTAGAAAACAATAATTTATTGATTGACAGTCTAATACCAAATAATTGATCAAGATCGAAAATTGATTACACAAAGCACATATTTGGTGGTGCTTAAATTATAATTTCGATTAGTCAAATTGGTCAAACATATTTTTTATCCATACATTTTATAGGACGCACAACTCACGATCCACTTTTTATCCACACATCCACCCACAACTTATAATATAAGCACTTAAAAATAATTTTAACACTACCAAACATATTATAAATATTGAAGTACTAATTCGTGTGTAGAACAAAATCTCGACAACTTTTATAATTTTTTAATCAAAATACTCGAAAGAACAAAGGTTAGCAGCTAATAAAGAAAAACCTAATCATTAATCATAATTACATCCTAGGTCCTCAAACTACCAAATTATATATATATATATATATATATATATATATATAATTCGATGAATAATGAAAATATAATAAAAAAAACATGACTAAACATTAAAATGACGGTATCCATCTTAATCACAATCAAAACACATTTATCAAAAGAGTGTAAAATGATTCAAATGCCTAGGAGATCGAAAGTTACGTACCAATGAAGCCGTTTTCAACCAAACCTAAACCTCGTAAGTCTTGATAAATTTCCGATTTCATGTGGAATATTTCCTCAATCCATTTAAGTATATAGATATTAAAATATCAAATGTTAAATTAATACGAAATAGATCTAATGAAAGAGAAGAAGTACCAACTAATTTAAGCTAGATAATTAACTACACCGTGAAGTCATTCTCTGCTAATTCTAAATTTTGAAGTGTTGATAAGATTCCAATTTCATATGGAATACTTCCATTGAATTCATTGCCGTGAATGTCAAGATCTTGAAGTGCATGACACTGCAATAGACTTGGAAGTATCTCTCCATGAAATTTGTTGTCACCAAGGTCTAAGTACTCAAGCATCGTAGCTTGGTTGCACGGATGTTCGTGAAACTTTCCAGAAATTTTGTTTTCTCCAACCTCGATTCGTAGTAGAGAAGTGATATTGAAGATGGTTGAAGGAAGTCTCCTAAAAATATGCCTTAAAATCACATAACACATAGACACATAGTATTCCCATAACAATTACTAAGTTGATAGTTACCCCAAATGAATGAGAGCACAAAACAAATATGAAGCTGGTGTACTTCGATAAAAGTGTAATAGAATATTATGTAAAGGGACAACAATATTGGTCATTTTTCACAACTTATGGAATATATTATCTAGTGTATATGTATGCATATGATCAACGCTTTAGACGTACCTGTCAAATTATTTCTCCCTAGATAGAGATTTTGAAGCTTTGACAAGTTCCCAATTTCCATTGGAATGTTTCCAGCAAAATTATTTTTCGAAAGAGAAAGTAGTTTAAGATTTGTGCATGTCCCCAAGCTTGGAGGAATGTTGCCACTTATTTGATTCTCTGAAATTCTTAGTATCTCTAGCTTTGGAAGATTGTAGAAGATATCTGTAGGAAGACTTCCTGATAGAATATTGTCTCCAAAACTAATTTCTACCAAAGAAGAGAGGTTGAAAATCGTGTTAGGAATATCTCCAATGAGCTTGTTATCGGAGAGATTTAACTTTTGTAGATTCTCAAGAAATCCAAGACTTTTCGGAATAGTACCGTTGAACTCATTATGTCGCATTTCTATTTCTCGAAGTTGGCTTAATTTACCCATTTCATCGTGGATAAATCCACGGAAATTGTTATTGCTAATAATTAAGGATCTCAAAAAGAAAGTCCACCGATTTCTTTAGAAATAGTACCTCCAAGACCCATATTTGCTAGATTTAAGCCTCTAACCCTTTGATGTCTCGTGTCATAAGTTATACCAATCCAATTCTGTAACAAGGTTCTTTGTGACCAGTTCTTCGCCAAGATTTTATTTGGATCGTAAGTTATTTGAGCTTTGAAGGCTAGAAGAGCATATTCATCAGTGGAGCTATTAAGAGATGCAACAACGTAGATAAACAAGTAAAGCATTATGAGCAATGTAAAGTTCACATTCTTCCCCATGGTTAATTTGAAATGCATAAAGAAAGTTGGAAGGGAGGCTGAAATAAGAAGTTTGAGAAGTGTACGAGGTAATTTATTTTTAAGAGTTGGTTGGGTTTTTATGTTAAGAGAGTTATATGCACTGCTTCATTATATGTAGTTTCCAGTTTCCTACTAGATAAGTAGAATGACTTGACTTTGTGAGACAAGTGGAATGGCTTCACTGTCCAATTGCTTAAACAGTATACTTCATTTATTTACACACACTATTAAAATTTCCATTTTACACATACAATAAATTTAAATTATTTATAATGGTATTAGATAAGTGGAATAGCTAAATTTTCCATTTTACACAAACAATAAATTTAAATTATTTAGCTGCGTGCATATAAGAAGTTCAATAGAAGTGTTTTGTGTTGCTTATAAGCCATTTTACATTGAAAAGAAACTTATTTTAGAAGGACAACAAGGACAATATTGTGGAGCGCACAATATATCTAACTCAATGATGATGCAAAGCATAACGAGGATAAACGAAATTTAGTGCCGGCTATTTTATTTCTAGTTCATTGACCACATGTCCAACTTAAGAAAGAATACATTGTGTGGGTCATGTGTAATGTGTAGATAATAATTGGGTAGTAAGCTGTAAGTCCTACAAAATGTGTAGATAAAAAGTATGGTTGAAAAATTTATCCAATTTAAATTATAATTTAAGCCTAGACGAAGAACCAATTAGCTTGTTCTAGAAGTTACTTCCAAAGTTATTTCCATGGACAAAAAGTGGAAAAAACGGTCATTTTGAAGTCAAAGTAAACCAAAAACAAAAAAACAAAAATAGACCACAAATTCCACAATAAACCAAAAATCAAAAATAAACCACAAATTCCACAATAATGTGAAAAAACAAAAGCCATTTTGGATTTTCACATTAGTTGGACAAATAGATATAAGTTGAGTTACCAACTTTGAGACAATGTGAAAATTGGATGACTTGATTAAAATCCAAAAAAATCAAGTTTAGTTTTTATCTTGGTCACTCAACTCATTTCTATTTGTCCAACTAATGTGAAAATCTGAAATGGCTTTTAAAACAAACAAATGTCGAGTTGGTGACATGGTGAAATATAAAGTTGATTGTTTCAATTAAGTCAACCCATTTCAACATTTTTCTTTTCATAACTCTAACTTAGCTCTTAAAAAGAAGAATTAAAAAAGATGGAATGAATATTTATTTTTATGCTATGAAAAAAAAATGATATCAAAGAATTAAAAAAATGTAATGAGTGAGCAACTACATGGTCTTTGATTTTATTGTGTCTGGTTGTGGTGGGGCTCATAATTGTGGAATTTGTGGTCTTCTACTCTCTTTTTTCTTCTTTTTTCCCCCTTTTTGGGTTTACTTTAACTTCATAATTGTGGAATTTGTGGTCTTCTACATGGTCTCTGATTTTATTTTGTGTTGTGGTGGGGCTCATAATTGTGGAATTTGTGGTCTTCTACTTTAGTTTTTTTTTTTCTTTTGGGTTTACTTTGACTTAGAAATGTCCCTTTTTTCCACTTTTTGTCTATGGAAATAACTTTGAAAGTAACTTTATGGAACACGGCCAATTGTTTGTGTCAAAAAGAAATAAAAGAAATTGGTACCGAGGTTATTAACCTTTGTATAAGATAATACTTAAGTCTCCAGTTAATCTTTTGTCGCATTTAAATCCCTAACTTTTCATATATGTTGAAATTAGGTCTCTTCCTAATAAACAACTTTTGAATTGTCCATTAACTATCCAAAATTTTCTAATTAAATGCGGGTTTTCATGTTAAACACGCTTTTACTAAGAAAATATTTTCTTCGCCTTATTCAATTTTTCTCGTTGATTTGAAGAAATTTAAGTTTTCAAGAAATATCAAGTAGCTCAAAATATGAATTCAGAGAATCTTTAAGATTCCAACCTAATTAATGATTAGCGCAATTTTAGTATAATATTACCCACTTATCATATTTTGTTAGTAATTATTCATTAATAAAAGTACTAATTAATGTCTTTTTTAGATTATGACCAATTATGAATGATTATGAAAATTTGTGGATCAAGATGGAAGTTTTTGAAAGTTTGGAATGAAGTATAAAGCTTTGGAGCAAAAAAGAGTAAATGTGCAAGTAAAACTTGAAGTGGGGCCCAAATCACAAAATTATTGAAACTTTGAGGACCAAACATGCAAAATTATAAATTTAATAATATTTGGGCAAAATGTTTCTATTTGCCACGATTAATTCATTTGTTTGTCACGGGTGGGCATGGCAAGCAAACTGCATGTCCGTCTGAACTTTTTTTTTTGATTATTTTAAGTTGTAAGTTGGGGTCTTTTTCGTCCTTTTACATACTCGAGTTTCAAGATTGATAAAACACTATATAAAGACCTGATCTATATCAAATTTCCAGAGGACGACGGCTATAAACAAGAAAGAAAAATCACGTAGCGAAAAATACTTTTGAAGATTTCTTCTCTTTTAATCTATGCCGGGTTTTATCAAATTTTTTGTTTTTAATTTAATTATGTTTTTCTAATTTTCTTGAGCTAAGGTAGACGATGAAATTTTGTTTAAACAAAGTGATTATCTTGTTATCCTTCTAATTCATTTTTTAGGCTTTAAATTTCATGGTAATTAATTACATAAAATATCTTTCATCTTAAATATCACGTATTCTTGATAGTTAGAAATTAATTTAATTAATTCGTACTTGGTGCTTGAACTTGTTCTATTAATTTTTTATTTTATTTTATGTTATCTTGTTATCGATTTGGGATACATAGAAAGCTTATGATGTGAAACTTTTGATTCTTTATTTTCTTTTAATTGAGTTTGATATGAGAAATGCTTAAGTAATTAAAAGATCAAAATGAAGGAGAACCGATATTGGATTTTCTTTTGGATTTAATTGATAAATATTTTAAGACGAAAATAGATTGATTTCGAGTTGTCGTTTATTTTTTAGAATTAATCAATAATTAGATAATTGCTAAGTTAAACAATGATGGTTTCTGAAACTTTGGTACTATAAACAACTTGAAATTAGTTAACATTTCTAGCAATTAATTCAGAGGTACTTAGTTATTTAGCTTAAAATAGTTGATACTCCTTCTCTTTCATTAGATCTATTTTGTGTTAATTTAACATTTGATATTTTAATATCTATTTATTTAAATGGATTGATAGGAAATATTCCACATGAAATTGGAAATTTATTAGTACTTGTATATTTAAATTTAGGTAGAAATGTCTTCATTGGTATGTAACTCGATCTCTTAGGCATTTTTATCATTTTACACTTTTTTGACACATGTTTTTCAGCTTGTGATGAAGATGGATACCGCTAGCCTCATTTTAATGTCTTGTCGTGGTTTTATTATATTTTCGTTATTAATTGGATGCAATTCCAATTATGATTAATGATTAGATTTTTCTTTATTAGCTGCAAAGATAGCTTCTTTGGAGTATTTGATTAAAAATTATAAAAGTTGTCCGAGTTTTTCTTCTACAATTTTCGACTTCGAATTTGTATTTTGGTATTTAGTGTAATCAACGACTTGTCAATCTAGATTAATTATTTGGTATTAGATTGCTAATCAATGAAATATTGTTTTCTAAATTTACACGCATTTTGAGAATAGACGTATTTTTAGGTTAATTCTTCGTTCTGTTATGTTGTTTGTTATGTAGTGTTTACTCAATAATTCAATATTCTAAATTAATTTGTACATGTCATTCTAAAATCATTCTTATTTTAACAATAAATATTAGAGCCACCAATTTTTGAAGGAAATTTGGTGCAAATGGTCCCTAACATTTGCCTTTGGTGCAATAATGGTCTCTAAAGTATGAAATATTGGAGGACTTGTTGAGTATAACACCTTCATATTTCACTTGGAACCACTTCATTGCATCTTCCTTTCTCCTTTGTGACCTGTGCTGGATTCCAACACGAGATTTGCACCTACTACGACGGCTCACCCGGTAACCAGGGCGCTCCAAGGCAACGTAGAAATCCATACCATAAATGCCAGTTGAAGGGTCATACCAGAAAAGAACAGTAAATAACACAATGTATATGAACATGTAACAACCTTGTTTCAAGAGCCTTTAAGAACACTAGAATTGATTACCCTAGTCATCTATTTTAACAAATCGCCTTTGGCGTAAGCAACAAATTGACAAGTATACTGCAACTAGGGACCCCAACAAAACACTGTATCGACCTAACAACACAACAAGGTTTTGGAGAGTCAACAAAAAGAACTAATGACAAGAAACATACAGCCAAATTAATTATCTACATAAAGTATAAATTTAAAGCAACAAACTAATAATACAATTTAGATTCTGCATAATCACATTCATGGGTGCGTGTAGACAGGAGGGGATAGAATATAAAGTCAGATGTTCTAATCCAAATTAACATACAAATATATTCTTCATGTACAAAAAACAAACAAAGCAGAATCTCCATGATCGCAGAATAGGTTAACACTTCACACATCCATGGTAATAATAACGCAAACTAAAATAAATCTCGAAGAATTTGCACAAATTCAGCATCATCAAACAGTTTGGGAATGAACCAAGGGCGTTTCATATAGTCATCAAATAGATCCACTTACTTGATTCCAAGATCAATGTGCTCCCTGAATACCAAAGCTAAAACAACCAGTGTCACTAAAGTTCCTCCTCAACATTTCATATTCCTTAACTTCAACCTACTTTCAAGGAGTTGCATTGCCTTGTCACCCCGACCGTAACATAGCACGCAATCTTTTCATTACGTTTGATTCCAAAGGACCTCACAGTGTATCTTGCAGTGTCAACAAAAACAGAAAGATGTCATTACAACGATAATTTTTCTCTTAGTACATTGTCCTAAATTTTATACAAAAGCAAATAGATAAGCTTTAATAACGAAAAGGCATAAACCACTTTTCCATCCTTGTATGATCCCAAGCTATATCCACCGGAAATCAACTTAGATAGCGAATCGGGCACTTTCAAATCAATTAAAGCATATTTTAAACTTTTTATGAACATATTACATACCAAGCAATCAATAATTACAATTTTGTTCAAGAGGATACCAGTCCAACCAAAACAAGAACATATTTTTCATTGGAAATTTTTACTTATGCCTTATTTTAAAGATGGAAATGAAAAAGGCGCTTAGTTTTAATTTTTGTTAAAAGACCCAAAAATAACAAGGAATGAAATGTCAAGTATGTCCTTCTTAAAATCTCCTCCATCAAAGCTCAGCTTTACTAAGGTTTACATAGGGCCTTGCATAATTTATCCCTCCATTTTCCAAGTTTTTGAAACAGATAGATTGTCAACAATGTATCTTGACAATGACCACAATGAGAAAAAGAAAGAAGCCATACCCAAACCAATATTGTAACAACTGGAATTTTTTGTATTTTAATTTCAAGTAAATAAAAGATTTACTTTCGGCGTCACTACGAAACTCCTAATATGTTTAAAATAAAAAATAAAAAATTTGTCAAGTTAAATGTTTCCCACGTTCACATTAAATATTATTTGACGAATATGAAAAATTATATCAAAGAATAAAAAAAGATAAATGTAATGACTTGACTTTGCAACTACATTAAATGTGGTGGGATCATAATTGTGGAGAATGTGGTTTGCTTTTGTTTATTCCACGCCTATTTTGACTTCCAAACGATTTTTTGTTTTTTGTCTTTTTAATTTGTCCTCTAGAAATAACTTATAGGAAGTAGCTTTCTGTAACAAGGCTAAAGATATAAGAGAAACAACGTTAATGTTCTTAATGTTCGAATAAGTGAATGCGCGAGTCTCTAATTAATTTTTTGTCGCATTTAAATCCCTTACTTTTCATATATGTAGAAATTAAGTCTCCATGAGACCATTCCTAATACACTACTTTTGCATTGACATTTTCTAATTGAATGCAGGTCTTCCAGATAAACACGCCTTACTAAGAAGACTCTCTGTCTTAATTCACTTTTCTTCTTTAATTTGTAAATATTTAAGATTGCAACAAATGGGTAATAATCCAATGTCTCTAGTGGACACTTCTTATAATGTCCACTAGACAATTGTCCAGTGGACATTGGAGGATCATTGCCCTACAACAAATATGTAGTAGTTGAAGATATGATTCATGTCGAAACTTTAAAGAGAAATCTTAATTAAATAAGTTTATTTTTGGGTTAATTACACTAATGGTCTCTAATCTTTCAAGTTTGTAACAATATCATCCTTATTTAATTTTTTTAGCAGATATCATCTCTATCCTTCTATTTATTCGCGTAGATGGTCCCCAAATAATATTTTTTGACATTTTTACCCCTGAGTTTAACATATTAAAATGATAGGAAAAAAAAAGAAAAGAAAAAACAATGAAAAATTGCAATTGAGATCCTAACATTTTCAAAAGTACAAATAAATCCTAAACTTTTTTATTTTTTACAAAAAAAATTCTTCTTCCCAACCCACCCCCACCTCCTCACCGTAACAAACCCGCAACCAAACTTATCCCAAGAAACAAACATGCACTTAATTACTAAAACCAAGAAAAATATGCATAAAATTACTAAAAGATCTAAACTTGTTGATAATCAAATCAGGCCCATTTCCTCTAAAATTGATTAAATCTTGACAGTTAATTAAACCCTCAAATACAATTGAATTCCTTGAAAAGAAAAGTATCCAAACCAAGAAAAAGTTATATGAATTGAAGCTGAAGCAAGAAAACAAGAAATTAAGGGCATGTTCTCTTTGCTGTTTTCAAGTCGTTTTTAGTTTTCAATTTTTCAAAACGGTGAAAACGCTGTTTATTTAACCATTTTCAAAAATGTATTTTTCAAAACACTAAAAAAATTACACAGAAAACGGAAAATGATATTATGCTGTTTTCGTTGTTTTCTTTGTAAATGAGACCTACGTCCAGAACGGCCTAAACACGGAAAATAGGCTCCCCTTTTCTCTGGTCTGGATTTCGATTCCTCACTCACCCAACTTTAGACCATTTTTTTTTTTTATTCTTCACCCTTCCACTTTCTCTCTCTAAAAACACCAAAATTCACGCACTCTCTCTCTCTCTCTCTCTCTCTCTCTCTCTCAAACACACTCATTCTCTCTCATAAACACAGAGTGCATTTGCAGATCCTCTCTCCTCTCCCTCTCTCTTAATATATACATATATGTTTGTTTCTAGATCTGCAAATGCTTGTTAACTCGATTGGGTCAGTGGTCACTTGGGTTTCAATTTTTTTTCTCGTGTTGGATTGTAGCTGAATTTGGTAAGTGTTATTTATCTTTTATGTTTTTATTGAATTTAAAAAATCAAAATGTTCAATTTTAGGGAGTTGAATCTTGTCGGTGATTTTTTTTTTTTAGGAATATTGTGGAATTTGTGATTGAAGTTGAAACCCCTTATTGAGAACTTATTAATTTGATATACAGAAGTTTCAATAGGTAAAATTTAAATTATGGTCAGTTTAATATCATTTTGTGGGTGAAAAGAGTAATTCGTGAAATTTGTAAAGCTCAATTCGGCAAGGATTGTCTATCTTTTTGGTTTTTGTTACATTTTTTTCAAAAATTGAAAATGTTCGATTTTGTGGGGCGTTGAACTTTGTTGCCGAGTTTGTGAGGAATAGCGTGGAATCGTGATTGCAAGTTGAAACCTTGATTGAGAACTTTTTAATTTGGTATAGAGAAGTTGCTGTCGGTAAATTTGAATGAATTGCCAGTTTATTTTCATTTTTCGGGTGAAAAGTGTAACCTGTGTTTTTTTTTTCGGGTAAAAGAGTAACCTTTGAATTTTCAGGTCATTGTATTGTTATATAACCTTCACTTCATTCAAGTTTCAATCAATTGAATTCTCTTAGTTTGACTATGTAATGCCTTGATTTCCCCTATTTTGCTAGTTCATAAAAAATTCACATGTTGTGCTAGAATGATTATACCTTGCCTTAAATTGCCTTATTTAAATTGGCAGAATTGGTATTGTTTTAAGAATTTCTGCATAACAGTTTTTAATCTTTGTTTCCGTATATGGTTAAATCTTAAATCATTTCAGTTAGGTTTTACTAATCAGAATTACTGATGGCTACTGCTCCTTATGTGCATGTTAATCTTCAATTTTTCTTGCATAGATACATTTGATTAGGTCCTAACTTTTGTTTGTCCAATCTTCTTGACTTCTAGTCTTTGAGTTTATCTTGGAATACGATAGCACCTACCTCATTTGAGGTTAGCATATGATGATTTGGAGAAGACAATTTGGAGAGAATTGCCAACGTGTGGAAGTTGGGGTTTGCAGAATTTCCAGTTTATCAAGCAAATATGGAAAGTGATAGGAGAAGCAACACGCCTTCAAATGGTCTAGAAATTGTAGGATTCTCTTATAGTTGTATATTACTTTCCTCTTTTTCTGTAGGATTCTCTTATAGTTGTATCTAGTACATTTAAAATTGTTTCTTTAAGCACGTGAAAATTTCGCAGTTGTAGACCTAGGAAGTGAAATAGGTGATCTGTTTGCCTGAATGCAACGTATACAGGCTTGTGGATTCTACTAATGCATTGAAAACCCTATTTTGTGTAACTACTTGTTTACATCTTTTGATGGTCTTTTTATTTTATAAATGTATTGTTGGAAATCGGCTTAATTGATCCACTGGTTCATTGATTTTTTTTTTCGGAGAATAAAAAAACATCTTATTATTTCAACATTGTCGATCCTTTCCTGGATCTAGGAATTTATCTCAGGGAACATAGGTAACTTTGGCAATTGCTATCCACAAGTAAACATCAAGTTTATAAACTAGGATAAATGTATAAAATACACTCATCACGTATCTATTAAATTGTTTGATATAATCTCATATGAACAATTACATGTTCTTATTCTAATTGAGTTTGTCTGTAATATTTACTTCTATATTTTCTATTGTCAAATTTAATTTAGGTTTTGTTTTTTGTAACTCGAAAAAAATATCTAAAGACTCACCAACTTTAAAATTGATATGTTATTTAATACTATATTATTAAAATATTAAAATTTATTGAATAAGAAAAATTTTTAAATAAAATATTATTAAAAAAATTCTCAAAATTTCAAAGTAAACGCGTTTTCCAGTTTTTTGTTTTGAGAAACAGTTTTTCAGAATGACAAAAAAAACGTATTTTCAACAATCTCAAAACAGACACTCAAAACACAAAACTGAAAATGAATTCAAAACTGAAAATTGAAAACTGAAACACAAAGAGAACGGCCCCTAAGCTTTTAATTGCTTTTTTGAGAGGGCTACTTTTAATTGATTGGCTTCAATTGAAATGAATAAAGGCAGTGAAGACTATCACTGGTGGGGGTTGGAGGTGGAGAGAGGGAAAGATGGCTACTACTTTTCCTGTTTCATCCTCACTTGCCTCTTTTTCTTCGACCGATGTGAATGTGATAAAGTTTAAGGAAGGTGGTTTCCCAATAATGCTTCTTCATGCTACCATTGTTCTTATCAACTCCTGCAATATTGAGCGGATGCATAAAATGGTGGTAGTCAATAGCATATGGAGGATGATTTGAGGAGGAGAGTGACGTCGACCGGAGGTAGAGAAACGGTGGTGTAGTCATCGGGGGGAGCAAACGGCGGCTTCATGGATTCAAATGGGTGGTGCCGCCTCATGGCCCGTGGTGGCGTCTGGCGGTGGTGGTAGATGATCGACTATATCCTGCCGCACTCAAGAGGCGTCGACTAGAGAAATGGTGGTAGTGCATGTTTGTTTCTTGGGATGAGTTTGGTTGCGGGTTTGTTACGTTGGGTAGGGGGGTGGGGGTGGGGTGGGGTGGGGTGGGTTGGGGAAGAAAACTTGTTTTGGTTTTTTTTAAATATGTATAAAATAAAAAGTTTAGGATTTATTTGTTTTTGAAAATGGTTATGATCTTAATTGCAATTTTTTCATTATTTTTCTATCATTTTAATGTATTTAAGTCGAGTAAAATTGTCAAAAAAAATCATTTGAGGGACCATCTCACATGAATAAATAGAAAGATGAAAATGATATCGCTAAAAAAAATTGAATGTGGATAATATTATTACAAACCTAAAAAAATGAAAATCATTAGTGTAATTAACCATTTATATTTTGTCTGAAGAAATTTAGTTTGAAAACTTTAAACATTACTTGGAGCACATTGAATTATTTGTT
This sequence comes from Forsythia suspensa, assembly GCA_023638005.1. Taxonomy (NCBI): domain Eukaryota; kingdom Viridiplantae; phylum Streptophyta; class Magnoliopsida; order Lamiales; family Oleaceae; genus Forsythia; species Forsythia suspensa. Next base: position 2,088,664 of record CM042663.1, read on the forward strand.
TTCGTGCATATGAGAATTTTAATCTTAGTATTTGGTATAAAAGCCATTTTAATTAGAAATGAACAAAACTTGCTTTATCGGGTAGGGGACAATGCCAAATCTTCATTCACGGGAAGTGCAAGTTGGCCTAAAAACCTTTGTCTAACCTGAATGGATTCTCTAAAGAAAAAAAATCTAGTGGTGTCCAATATATATTGTGAAACATTGCTGCAAGTGTCTTCTTTCATAATCACTCTCTTATTGTTCAGATTATTGAACTAATGAGAAGATATGGAATAAAAAGTATCCACACAATATTCATGTCAGCCTTTCAATCTATCTTCTACAGTTCTTTTACCTCACGACATGTTTGTAAAGTGGATTAGAAATCAATGGAAAATAATGTAAATCAAGTTTATTTTCATATCCAATCAAGTTCAATACTTACTAAAGGCGTGCACATTTTGTTTAGGATTGGACGTGGTTGTTCTTTTTTTTTTTTTTTTTTTGTTCATATTGTTATTTGTTATGCTTATAGGTTTGGAACATCAAAGCCATCTCATGATTTAATACGTAAGAGAAACACTCTCTTGCTAACAATTATTGTATATATCTTTGTAATAGTATTCAATAAATATAAAATATAGCCATTTTCATATTTTCTTCAAGTGCGACTTCCTTATAAGTAGAATTTGTGATCAGCTGAATCTTAATTATACTCTTTCTTTAAATAAATAAATAAATAAATAAAAATAACAAACTAATTGTGAATGACCCTCAATTAACACTATCGAGTTGTAACCAAAGTAGATTAACAAAAACATTTGCCCGACGTGAACAGACGCATTCTCATTAGACGTGAGAATTAGATTCAGTAGTCATGTAGTCGCTTGAAGCCTATCAGTTGCCCATTCGAGAAGAGAAGATGATGGGAAGAGGGGTGTTAATGAAGAAAAGATGAAAGATGAAGTACAATTGATGAAAATATGAAAGCAGAAAAAGTTTGTAGGATTTGTCATTTTGGTAATGAAAAAACTTTATCTGGGAGGTTACAAGTCATTTCACTTGATTGTGATTGCAAAGGAGAAATGGGTTTTCACATAGACATTGTGTTGAGACCTGGTTTGGCCAGAGAGATAACATGTACAATTCATGAATCATTATATTTAGAAAAATGCTAGATGAACAACAACTTGAAAATAAAGTTAGATTACAGTACGTAAAATATCAAATCTATCATTTGAAAAGACATAAATATGAATTTGAATTATGTCTTTACAAAGGACAGATTTAATATTTTACATATGGTGGTCTAACTTTATGTCCAACTTGATGTTCATGTAGCATTACTCTTATATTTATACACTGGCTGAGCTGAGTTTTCAATTAAATTTGGAAAAAAATTATTATAGATTTTATATAAAAGCTTTATTTTGGTCATATGAATGTTGATATAGTCTATTGGTAAGAGTTCCAAAATTTTATATTTTTCATCAGAATTCGAATCTAAGATGACACAACCTAGTTGTTTTCTTGTTCTTATCTAGGAAATTTGCACAATTTATCCTTAATATTTAGCAAATCTAGCAAATTTGTCCTCAAATTTTAAAATTGGAGTTTCCAGTCCTCAAACTTTAGTTTTGTGCATATTTTCACCCTTTTACTTAATTCCGTCAACTTTATCATCAATTTTCTAAAGTGATATGTTAAAACTAACCTAATATTTCAACACTCAATGTTCCTTCATATTCAATTCCCAAACTGAAAGAGAAGGCCGACCCTTTTCTTTTTTCACAATAATTTGTAAAATTTAGTTGAATGCACGGCCACTTACGAAGAAACTTGTGCAAAATATTTGAAGAAGAAAACTTTGTACCTCATGACAGTTGAGTTTAAAATAAATTAGTTAATTTGAACATAATTGTATTTTTTCTTCAATTAGTTACTGGAAATGAATTTTTTTTGTTTACTTTATTCTCGTATTTATGTGAATGATAACTATTATTTCCATTTATTTTCTCAATTTTTTTCGATTTTTTGGAGTTTCGTGTAATCAAAACTTGAATTTTCTAAAATAAATTGTTGTCAATCATTTTTTTTTTTATTTTCTTCACAACTTTATTTGTAATTTTATGTACACTTAACCTAAAGTTGATTATTTTTATATTGTTTTAACAAAGCTTCTAAATAAAATTTGTAGTTTTATTGTTTTCTTCAAAGTCTACTCTCTCTCCGTTGATCGCCATAGTGCTCCAAAGACAAAAGTCCTTGCTCGGCCATAATATTTTGATAAAATCCAAGATAATTTGCAATTTTCAATGATTTGGAAAATCATTTTTTGACTTCTACATTAAAGGATGGGATTTGGAATATGAAGGCTTCATCATGGAAAATTGGAGTCATACCATTGGAAGATGAATTCTTGTTTTGGAATTAGAGTTGACTCTTGAAATTTTACAATCTTGAATATTTTATTGACAGATTTGTAACCTTCCCAATACTCCATTGATACCTACATAAAGGGCTATGGTTGTTGTGTTTGATTAATTACGAGTGAAGTTAGAAAAAAATAGTAAAACACAGAGTATGATGTAGCAACTCTTGTAATCAAAACTCAATCAATAAAATTCCAGTGTTATAAATCTTACCCCACAAATTTGGTATCAGAGCATGAACAACGAAATTTCAAAGCAGCTTCTTAAAGAAATTCAGACATCAACATCATCCATGTACTGCCAGTCCACATCCAAGAATCTAAAGCAGTCACGTTTTTCCACAAAAAGTGCAGCAGCTTGAAAATCAATTGAGCGACTCATATCTTTAAGCAACATAACCATGATATCTTTGTGGAGCTTAATCCAAATATCACTTTTCAAATAATAACTGGTGATGGGACACAACATAAGGCAGAAGGAAAATGAACATTGTTGTTAAATGAAAGGAGGCAGCAGAAAACTCATAACTGATTCTTTACGTGCATAATTTGTCACACATTCTCCTTAATTTGTGTTCAACAGTTCACTCAAAAAGGTCTTTCAGTTCATTTTGACATCGAGATATGTTAAATTTGTTATAAAAAGAAAAATGTCATTGTGGTGAACATTGAAATGAGAAACAAAAATTTTCCTCCCATGCTACCTCTAGATAAGAAGTTTGCACTCGAAGCTAAAAGTGTCAATTTATTATCTATGGCATTTGCGATATGGCCGTTTAAATGGCGAGGGCCAGCATCTGCTCAAAGATAATAATATGGTAACTGAAAAGACAGAAAAACTTTGTGAAGGCTGCATATATGGAAAAGTGCACAAGCTGCTGTTTTCTAAAACTACATGGAGCAAAAGCACCATTGAAGCTATTTCATTTAGATATTTGTGGACCAATGCAAGTAATAAAAGATAGTTCATTCCATTTGTTGATAACTATAACAGGATGATGTGGATGTTCTTCCTCAATAAAAAATCTGAGGCATTCTCTACTTTTCTTTAATTTAAAACACTTGTAGAAAGACAAAGTGGTTTTCTTATCAAAACTCTGAGGACAGACAGGTGGAGGAAAGTTTCTCTACAATATATTTATTGAATATTGCAAAGCTAATGGCATCCAAAGATAGTTTAGAGTTAACAAAACTCCACATCAAAATGGCGAAGCTGAAAGAAATAATTGCACTATTGTAGCACAAGGAGCATGTTAAAAGGTAAAGGTGTTCCAAATCTTTATTGGGCAGAACCAGTGAATACAGCAACATATATTGTGAATCGGTCTCCAATAGAAGTTGTCAGAAAGAAAACTCCTTATGAAGCATGGAACCAAAAAAAAAAAAAAAAAATGCCAATGGTGATCCTTTAAAAGTCTTCAGTCACAGAACTGAGAAAAATTTGATAAGAAAGGGCAAAAACTTCTATTCATTGGCTATAGCAATGATTCTAAAGGATACTACTTGCTCAATCAAATGACAAATAAAATTGTTGTTTCTCGAGATGTTGTATTTGACGAAGATTCAACTTGGGAATTGAAGGAAAGCAAATTCTAAACTCGACACCAAAACTATTTTATGAATTATCAACATCTCATGTAAGTCCACAATTTCACAACACCGAACAAAATAAAGCTCCAATAGCTCCAAGAATTGAAAGTGAAAGTTATTCAGAAAGTTCACCGAGAAAGACACGTTCACTAAGAGAATTTTATGAGTCAAATGAACTCGGATTATTCTCTTATGAACCTCAATCTTTGAAGGAAACTTAGTCAAGGGAACTTGGTTATTCTCTTATAAACCTCATTCTCTTGAAGAAGCTTAGAAAGATATTTGGACAAAAGCGCTGAATGAAGAATGTCCCCATTGAGAAAAACAAAACATGGACAGGTTTTTCCATCTGTACAAGGGTAAGGCTCAAGGCCTTCTCTAAGGACATTGGCCAAAGATCTCTGCTACAAATAGCCTAAAATCTATATTATTGTTTTGAATCACTCATCCATGCATGTATGGTACATTCAAAGACACTAAACAAAACTATTCAATCTAATGTGCTAAACATGATATCAGAGTTTTTGGGCATATAGTCTTAGATAGCGATTTTGGACGTCATAAGCCTGCATCTGCAATTCCTGCATTTTCAACGAAAGAAAACTAACATTCCCGGCAGTTAGAAAACGAAGACCAATGAGTAAACTCAACTGCCTAAACTAACTTATCTAGAATCCAATTTTTCTGCTATTAATTTTCCAGCAGTCGTATGGGAGCTTCATCCTTAGAAGGTCAAAAATTGAGGATGGATATGAAGAGAAGCAAATATCATTTTTAGAGGTCAATATTTGACACAATAAAAACCCTACATACCATACATACAACAAGGTGTGAGCAAAGCGATTTTTCCAAAAATATATGGCTTGATGAAGGCAAAGCTTACATTGGATATCTTATGGGGAGAAGTTGAAGGCTCAGAAAAAACCATATCCATCACTCCGGAACTTGGAGAAATTTTGATGATTTGTCGATGCAAGAAACTGAGACAGTACGTGATTTTTCAATAGAGTAGCGAAAATAGTAAACCGAATTATGAGTAAATGTAGTTGGGAAGCATTTGTGCAATACTCAAACTCAATGATTACAAGAGACTCTCATCTGTAAAATCATAGAACAAGGTCTGGTGTTCATATATATATATACATATAAAGAACAAATGGCAAATATATAATGATCACTCATGTGTCCATTTAATGAAAGGAATGCAGCATATATATAAATTATGAAGTTTGTTGATTGGAAGATATCATTATCTTGTCCATGAAGGCCTGGCATTGCAGCTGGACTTCACGTCACTCTCTCGATCTCTTTACCTTTTCTTGTCTCTAATCTACATGGCAGTGCTCTAATGAGTTAACTAAATCTGACTGGTCGCTGCGAACCACCACAGTGGTAAGAGAATAAATTGAAACAAATGTAGTAGCTTCTCTTCCTTACAATTCTAACCATCTACTAGCTTGTCGCCTGTCAATTGCCACTTACTTGTATCCCGGATATGAATTACAAGCAATTAACACAAACAAAACACAACAATAATACAAAACGCGATTTTTTTAAGGTGAAAACATTATTAGCAATGTCTCACAGCTCGGCAACAAAAATTGTAAAGATCAAAGGAGTAATAAGGAGACCCAAAAACCTTGGAGTGATAAGGTTGTGGATCCTCACAATGATTTCAAAATCAGTGGAGACAGGTTGAGTGATCAAGAAGACTTGGGATCAACAAATTCAAACCAAAAATTAGTCCAACAAGATGAGAATATCTTGCATGAACTAACAACACAATTAGATCATTTTGTCATTGAAAAAATGCATCAGATCAAATTCAAGTTCAGGTGCATTGATTGAATTAGTCAAGTAGAAGAGTTTATACGTAAATAAAACAAAGTTGTTAGTTTGTTAGCTAGCTTGATACGTTTGTTATATTGTTGGCTATTTTGATATGGTTGTTAGATTTTTTATTTAAATAGAAATCAATGTATAGTGAGTGCTCAGGCCGACAATCATCATTCAATAAAAGAAATACATTTTCTTTCATCCATTCTGGAGTTCTCTATTTTTTCTCCCTCTTGGTATCAGAGACAGTTGTGAGCACTCAATCATTTTTCATTCGTTTACCATGACGTTTCTCTCTCTAAATGTCGGAAATTTTTTCACCCTCAGACTCACTCAACCAACTATCATTTGTGGCGTAAACAAGCATTGGCTTGTTTACATGAACTAAAAGCACAATCAGATTAGTTTGTCTTTGAAAAAATGCATCAGATCAAATTCAAGTCCAAGTGCATTGATTTAATCAGTCAAGTAGAAGTGTTTTTACAGAAATAAAACAAAGTTGTTAGTTTGTTCGCTATCTTGATACGTTTGTTATTTTGTTGGCTATCTTGATATGGTCATTAGATTTTTTTATTAAAATAGGAATCAATGTGTAGTGAGTGCTCAGGCCGACAATCATCATTCAATAAAAAAAATACATTTTCTTTCATCCATTCTAGAGTTCTCTAATTTTTTTCCCTCTTAGTATCAGAGACAGTTGTGAGCACTCAATCATTTTTCACGTTTACCATGACGTCTCTCTCTAAATGTCAGAAATTTTATCACACTTAGACTCCCAACCAACTATCCTTTGTGGCGTAAACAAGCATTGGCTTTAGCGTAAAGTCAAGAATTAGTCGAACATCTCATTACATAACACTAAGCTCCCACCAAATATACCACTCCAAATCCAAACACAGATGTAGAAAACTTCGTTCCAACACTAACAGAAAACTTCATAGACACTAACAGAAAACTTCAGAGCTTGGCACACGTCTGATCACCTTCTTCGTGGATGGATCGTAGGCACACTTTCTGAAGAAGCTTTTGGACTTCTTGTTGGCTTAGATACATCACACTTAGTATGGGAAGCTCTAAAAATTCATATGTACAAGATTCGCAGGAGAGAGAATTTACATTGCGCCAACATCTAAAATATCTTCGCAAAGATGAAGATAAAAGCATTGCTGACCACATTTGCACGTTCAAAGGCTTGTATGACAATCTTGCAGCCATCAGAAAACATGTCTCGGATAAAGAAAAGGTATTCTGTCTTCTTACTAGTCTCGATCCTCAGTATGAGACATTTACAACTACCATGCTGAAGCCTCCAAAGTCAACCGACTTTGAGTTAGTGTCACATCTGCAAAGTCTAGATCAGCGATGAGGCTGGTTTTCTGGTGATACAAACATCACAGCTCGGCAATTCTCTCATCAACTGGCATTCTATGGCCAACAACAGCGCCCTCGACAGCAGTCCTCTATAGGATATCGTAAAAAGTTTAAACAATTCACATTGACCGGCATGGAGTGGCATTCTATTTTCGCCAGTTTTTGGGACAGAAAGTGACAGAATGTGATAGGGTGGTGAATTTGAAATTAAACTCAATTCCAGTGACCCAATTCACAAAATTAAAGTTCAATAACCCAATTGAGATTTTGCTGAAAGTTCAGTGATCTCAGATGAAATTTACCAATATATATAACAGTAAAAGTGTTCACAAATGGCAGTTATTAGAGCATCTCCAATAGACTCTCTATTTATAAAGAGCATATTTGGCATTTTAAAAGGCATCTATAAATTTAAGAGAGTAAATTTTTTTAATTGCTCCAACAATCTCTTTATCTTTAACACTTTATTTTACTTCTTTCAATAAGTATTTATTATTTTTTCATTTATTTTCTTTTAACATGCCTCTCTCTTAATTATTATATGATTTTATTCCATTTTTTCTATTTTATTTTGTATACAATATTTAATTCAATCTTTATATGGAGTATTGAAAATTGAAATTGTTTGAATGCATTTAATTATAGACTCTCTATTTTAAAAAGTTAATTTAGAGAGTCCATTGAAGTATAATTTTAAAGTTTGGCTCTTTAAAATAAAGAGAATCTTATGTTTAAAGAGTCCATTAGAGATGCTCTTATAATTGTAAAATAGTAGAAGAAGGAAAACCAACTCAAAAGAAATAATTTTTTTTGTAAAAATGGAAAACGAACAAAAATAGAAATGATTTTTTTTTCCTTCTTTGCAATTAAACAAAAAAAAGTAGAAAACAAAATTACTCAAATGTTCAAATTACGGGCGATTCTTCGCTCCACTTCCCTGACGCATTCAAGTACCACTAGCATTCCATTATCATCACGATAAGTACCCTTGATTAAAAAAACAAATGAATTTATACAAAATAGAATTCAGAGACACGAAAAATTTCCAAAATATGAGCTTGCAATACAAGATTAATTAACTCAATACCACTTGCTAGCAAAAACGAAAAACATTCTATCGAATTTCTTGGAGAAAGCAAATGGAATACTCACAACTCCGACATTGACTTTATCAGGACTAGGATCGACGAGGAAGGTCTCGGTAACACTGAGGATCGGATCCTTGGGAGCTGGCTCCACATGCTTCCACCATGAAGTCGACGTGGATCTAACCGCTCCGGATTTCAGGATCCGACACGCACAACCATTGCGAAGCAACATCGACATTAGCTAAGCACGAGGAGTACACAACCGCGTAGAAGAATCGAGAATTGTGTATGGGAGCGTGTTGAGTGTGTGAAGTGCATGTAAATTTATATAGGCACTAATGGAGCGCTCAATTATGGATGGAGCAGAACTTGGTGATGTAATATCCATGGAGAAAGGCTCCATTGGGGCCACGCAGTATAAAGGGTACATGAACCCCGGTCAACTTGGGCATATATCATGATTTACTTCCACCCATCACCAAGGGTCGGGATGGGTGGTCCAGACATAGTCCCAAGTGTAAACCTGGGATACTTGGATATAAAAAAAAAAAAAAAAAAGTGGTGTGTTTAGTAACATATGTGTTAATTTATCATTGAAATCGAGACTTTATAATTGACTCATTTTTTTTTTTTTTTTAAAAATATATTATTTTCATTTAAAATTAATATTTCAATTTTTCATTGAAAAACAACATTTTTACATGGATAACATATATGTTACTTCCTCATTTTTCATTAAAATCAATATATTACAATTTCTCTCTTTTTATAATTTTTTAAAAATATACTATTTTCATTTAAAATCAAATTTTCAAATTTTCATTTGAAAACAGATTTCAACACGTGTAACATATGTATTACCATATATGTTACTTCATCATTTTCATTAAAATCAATACTTTACAATTTATATCATTTGATAAATTTTTTAAAAATACATTAGCTTCATTTAAAATCAATATTTAAAATTTTTATTTAAAAACAATATTTTTATACAGATAACATATGTGTTACTATATGTTATTTCCTCGTCTTCATTAAAATCAATAATTTATAATTTATCTTCTTTTTATAGTTTTTAAGCAAATATATTATTTTTATTTAAAATTCATATTTCAATTTTTTTTAAAACAATATTTTTACACGAGTAACGTATATGCTACTTCATCATTTTCATTAAAATCAATAATTTTTACATTGGTAACATATGTGTTACTATTATCAATTGCCTTCTACTACTTGTTTTACCACGACCACCACAATCGGATTCAATTATGCTATCACCATACACAATTATAATTACATCTACACAATGTGGTAACACGTGTTAGTGTTACCACCACCAACTGCCTACAACGCTTCACCACTACCACTTTAAATTTAAATTAATAATATGTGTTACAACCACCACAATTTTCTCCCACTCATCACAGTAGCTCTAGCACTACCATTTATTTTATTCTACCAAAGACAACTAATTTAAATTATGGTAACACATATATTACTTTAATTTAAATTAGATTAACACGTGTTACCACCACCAACTATACTCGACCACCAACACCGCATGTGGTCTCCAACAACAATCCAATCATCACTACCAACATCAACTGCCATAAGCAAGGAATGAATATTTGATTCGGGTTGTCTCATGGGCATAAAATACAGATTCTCAATTTAAATTAATAATGTAGTAATCAACTAGAAATTCCATAGTGAACTATAAAAAAGAACATCCTAATAAAAAATATAAGCTAATTGGTAAACAAAATGAAAACGTCAAAAAGAAAATAGTGATAAATAGGAATTAATCAGTGTTTAGTCAAAGAGTCTATGTAAAAATTAGGTTCATTAAATCACTCTTTTGTTGCAAAATCATGGAACAAAAAGGCATTTTACTCCCCAGTGTTTAAGGAAATTCATCACAATGCAGGTATAATATTCATGAGTTGTCTATGCATGAATAATCAATGTTCGTCCAACAAATTTAAACGCCCAACCTATCGGCAAATCTTCACATAACTCTATTCTCTCCCCCACATTGAAAATAGCAACCACGAATTTTGACAAATATAATAGTCCAAACCCACAGAGATTGGTATGCAACCCAACACATACTTGTAATTGTAAAGTTAAAGGGTTCGGTTCACAACTTCACGTAAACAAACATGTTCATCCAATTCTTTCCCAGATCCAACCATATACAGCATAATAATATATATAGTTTGATTCAATTAAGTTCAAGCCACGCTCTATCCAACCACCAGTCAAAGATCAGCAAGGCACCAGAGTCTATGGGGACTTGGGTGCAAAGCTACAAAATACATCTAATATTTCAGATGGTAAAGTCTTGAAGCCAAAACGTCTGCTTTTGTGCTTGACTAAACCGCGAAGCTTTATTACCAAAAATATAGAAAGTTACACGGGGGCTTGCGTGCGACAATTTAGAGATAGGGCTTGCGTTCTTTGACACTGCCGAGTCTGTCGTGAAGTCCACCGCAACCACTAGACTTTTGTCTATCAATGAGTCCACCAGCAACATATTTATCAACCCGAATGATCGGGATTTGTACATATCTGGATCTATGAGACCGGTGGCAGAGGGATATGACAACTTCCAACTACGGCGAATCTAGTTTTTAGATCTGAAATTAGATCTGAATTTTTTCAACTTTCTACTACGGCGAGACCTGTGGCGAAGAAGATGGTGATAATTGGTGGCGGAATCATTGGCGATGGTGGTTGTGGAAGTCACCGGAGATGGTGGAAGGTGGATGTAGTTGGGGGTGTTGAGTATTTTGATTAGTGAATAATTAAATTAGAATTAGAGTTTGGCAAATATTTATATAATATAAAAGAGGCATTTTTCATTCATTTTTTTTTATTTAGGTTATATACTAATAAAATTTAAAATGGAGTATATTTTGATTTTTTTTTTAAAAAAAAGTAGGTATATATATGAAGGTCGACCCAAACAAACTGAGCTAGTACGGACCAAGTCCGATTGGCCCGACAGGCTAATTTGGCATGGCCATATTGGCACAGTTTTTTGCTGGCCATTTTTTTATTGACCTGACAGAAAATCTGGTCATGCTGGCTGGCTCATTACAATAGGTCTATTTTGCCAACTCTAATTACGAGTAGTGATAAGTAACATTACTTTTTTTTTTCTTCTTCTTCAACATCAAAACAAAACCATATTATTAGTACTTATACTTGCAATCTGCACAGAAAATGAAATACAATAAGTACATAGCTTATTAACTATATTTTTGAGTTTCAGTAGCTATAGAAGTTAGTATATGGGCCATCTTGTTTTCCCACAGGGTTGAAGCAACAAATCCCACATACCTTTGATAGTAGCGTTAAAATATCTAAAATAATTAAAGCATATTATGCAAGAAATTATGTTGAGTTGAATACTTTTAATGACCTACGATGCATTGGATTATGCTACCTCAACGACAAACTCTTGCTCACCCACAAACTACTAATCTCTCTGAGTGCCATTGTCTGTCTTCAGGCGAAAAATCTGCTTGGAACACACCTCCACTACAACTCCCACATAGTCTCGTATGACCCCTATACAATCATCCCACATGTCTCTTGAACTGCCACGTCTGTATTTAATTTGAGCTTGTTATGTGATGGATCAACCCACGCTCGTGATAGAAGTTTAGCACCTCGCCCCTGCACTCGTCACTATCAATTTCCATCACCTTCGAACTCAATGACGGGTGAATGATCACCTCAACCTAGCACCCTCTCCCCCAAGTTCCACTAAATTTTGATTCCCCTATAAACACCACATTAGACAGCCTATCACTGCCAACTCCTCCCTCGACTCCCGCTGAAAGATGTGGACAATGGTGTCCTCCAGCTCCCACTTCAGACATGCCTTTAACACTCTCCATAGACCTACACATTTCTATATTATCTTTGGCCGAGCACATGAAAATAGCGCATGAATACCAGTTTCCTTTTGTCCCACAACGCATACAATGAGATGCTACCCGAATTTGCCAGTGAATAAAATTATATTTGGTAGGGATAGAGTTATGGTAGACATGCCATATAAAAATTATCACTTTTGGCGGAACTTCTATTTTCTAAACCACCCACCACCAAGTAGCTAGCTGACATGAACTAGGCCCCTCAGATACGCGCATTAGTTCCTATAACAACACCCAATACGTACCCACTCTTCACTTAATAGACCACATCCTTCTCAAATGAATAATATTATCTATCACAACAATGATCAGCAATATATGTAGCAATTAAGTGATATTAATTGATATATGCCATTTAAATGTAAGGATATATGTCTCATTTAAAATGACATATCAATTAATGCTATTTAATTGCCACATAGACTATTGATGATCATCAACAATTGTGATAGATATCAATACTTTTCACAAAGTGCCACACAATAGAGTCCTCTTGGCTAGTTCTACTCAACCGGAAGATTATTCCAATTTTCTGCTCATTTCACGAGCCCCAAACACTAAATAATGTATGCAATTTATGAATGTTATCCCGCCAATTCATATTAATGGGTTTGGAAAATATTCTAATTTTTTCACCGTTCCCCACACGCCATCTAACCCCTTCCTAATCAAATCACGATCCCAAAGAATGCTCTTCTAAAAGGAATGAGGATCCCCTTATATCCTACTTGTCTAACATATTTTCGTTTTTAAAATATTTGTCCCGTAAAATTCTCGTAGCAATAGACTCGGGTTTATGTAAGAGACAATATTTTAGCCAAGAGAGCTTGGTTGAACATCCCCAGGACTCTTGATAAGTGCGTTTTGTGCACTTATTTTGGTCTTTGAATTAAGCATTTATCTCGTCATATAGTTGATTTTCTATTGAATCTAGTTTATTACTGTTTCTATTTCAGTTTTGGACTTGTTTGTAAACAATTGGAGAAGATTGGAGAAGAGCAATAAATTAGAAGATATTTCAAAAGTACGCGGATATAATTGCACTCAATTGAAAGTTGAAGGGCCAAATTGGAGGTTATGGAAAGTTGGAGGACTAAAGAAGATAATATGAAAGTTTGAGGACTAAAATTACCAAGACCCAAAGTTGAAGGACCAAATTGGTGGCTGTTGAAACAAGAATGACCAAGGTGTGAGAATAGAAAAGCTACAAGCTGGGCGAGCGCCAAATGACTAGAACTAGACATGGGACCAATTTACCATAATCGCCGGCGATCGCCTGTGCTAATGTGTTCTCGCATGTTTTTTTTCTTTTTTTATTCCTAATCTAGTTAGGTAACTTTTGGCCCGCAGATTTTGTACTTTTTTTGGGATCTTTTGGGGCACAATTAGAGTAGTATAAATAGGAGTTATTAACTCATAACAAGTGGGGATTTTTGGGAGAGCCGAATTTGGGAGAGAGACGGAAGATTCAAGAGAAGACAACGACTTGGCGATCAAGAGTTCTTTGAAGATTTCTTCTCCTAAAATCCATGCCGGGTTCTATCAATTCTTTTCTTTTTAATTTAATTATGTTCTTCTAATTTTCTTGAGCCAAGGTAGACGATGAAACCTTGTTTTTAGCAAAGTGATTATTTCTTTATTCATTTAATTTCGTTTTATAGCTTTAATGTTCATGGTTCGTTCTTGTTAGATTAATTAAATAAAATTTCTTTCATCTTAAATATCATGTATTCTTGATTGTTAGAAATTGATTTAATTAATTCGTGCTTGGTACTTAAACATGTTCTATTAATTTCTTTTGATTTTTCGTTATCTTTTTATCAATTTGGGATACATAGAATGCTTAGAAAATCTTTGATTCTTTGTTTTCTTCTAATTGAACTTAATACGAAAAATGCTTAAGTAATTTATGTTTGAAGCGAAAGGGGAACCGATATTAGTTTTTTTCTTCTTTGGGATTTCATTTATAAATATTTTAGGACGACAATAGATTGATTTCGTGTTGTCGTGTGTTTTTGGGAATTAATCAATAATTGGATAATTACTAAGTTAAACAATGGTGGATTCCGAAACCTGGGTATTTTACACAACTTGATTCTTCAACTTAATTGTTTTAGCGTAATTAATTAGTCTTTAAATTAAACTCTTTCAAAAAAAATCATTTCGACTCAACTAGCCTAGAATAATAGTTAATTTGGATTAAATTAGTCTTTCCTCATTGCAGTCTCTGTGGGATCGACCTCGCTATTATTTTTCTATATTCAATAGATTCATACACTTGCGAGTTAATTAAAATTTGACATCAACTCTAAACCCCAACCCGACAAACTTTTGACTATCTAATCCACGCCATCTTGTTTTCCCATCCTCATAACCCCATCAAAACCGAAGAATAATTGATCGAAGATCACTACAGAGTCGCTCATCACGTACTCGAAATATGTCATTAATTGCTTGTTTGGTCCAGATTAATATCTACTAATTATCTTTAATAAATTTGAATTCAACTACATAAATCTTTTTTATCATTCTCTCTAATCTAGTCCTCTTCCACCTAAAAATGTTCTACCGACTTATGGGATGCGCTCTAGTTGACGTTTACTCACTTTTTTTTAACTACCGAAAAATTCCTTTATATGAGCATTTATCGTTGAAAAAGTGATGCAAAAGAAATCTTAGAATTCTTCATACATCTAACCCTTTTCGCATTTTTTTCTTGTCCAAAGTCTTATATATCCCCTTTTCACCTCTGAACCAACCAAAAAAGCTTCAATATTAGAGCAAATATAAAGGAAAAATCAAAGAAAAAAACACCCAATAAACAAGAAAGTTGCGGGCATGTGGAACTAAAAAAAAATACTATAAAAATGAAATGTTGTAAAAGTTTAGTCGCATGACAAAATTCAATTAATACAGAGATGTTGAGTACATAGAATCGGATATAAGTGAGTGGATAGAAGAATGACAATACACATGGAATGCCTCTCGTTCTTAACTATATTTAATCATATCGAGTCTATCATATCAAATGTCATATTAATCATTGGTATTGGCTAGAGCAATTAATTACCCGTAAGTCTCGCTTGTTCCCTCCCGAATTTCATATAGAATAATCCAAATATTCTTTTTCAGACCATAAAAACAAAAAACATCTTGAAGATGAAATTATGGTTTCACAAATATGAGAATCTCGTGTGTACATACGTCACATAAAGACCACTCACTTCGTTCCGTTCAACTCATTCCAGGAGCTCTTGCTCATTGCATTCCACAAGAGCTACAAAACGGAAGCGGGGGAAGCTTGCTCCCGTGCTTCTCTTCATTCACTACGGTAAATGTTATATAGTTACCTTTGTTCGCTATGCTCAGAAGGCTCTCTCTCGCCCTTGGTTTGCTTCGCAATCTCCGGTTTCATGGGATGCCCTCGCTTTAGGCCAGGAAAACGCTTCGCTGTACTTCGCGCTATTTCCGAGCCTTCCTTCCAATCAAAGCATTCTGACATGCTTATAATATTAGGCATGTTATTGTCTTCTCATACAAATTCAAAGCCCACAGGCAAACTCACACCGGTCAACCTGTCTTTTACAAGTCTTTCAAACTAATACAATCTTTTCATGTTACATATTCAAATCAAGATTCCAAAAGTAAATCTTGTAATTATTTATTATTTCATGAATTTATTTAAACTATTTTGTTTGCATTTTATTGATTAAACCTCAGGTACCAACTCAAACCTCCCAGGAATATCCCTTTATCAACAAATATTGACCTTTATATAAGCTTTTATGCCTTGGAATTGGGGAAATTTTTAATGATAAATGGAGAATGAAATGCAGGATCATGAAGCAGAAGGCAATGAAAATTCAGAAAATCCACAAAAAATTGAAGCAGCAAGTGGGAACACGGGTGTGAATGAAGAAGAAATGAATGATCAGTTTAATTGTTGGGATTGATAAATCAAGAAACGATGAAAATCTGAAAGTAGAAAAAGTTTGCAGAATTTGACATTTTGGCAATGAAAAAACTATATCAGGGAGCTCAGAAGTCATTTCACATGGTTGCGATTGCAAAGGAGAATTGGGTTTTTCACAAAGACATTGTTCTGAGACCTAGTTTGGCCAGAGAGAAAACAGGTACAATTCATGAATCATTATATGTATATTTCCCCCCACCCTCCTCCAGGGTTGCTCTGTGGCGCGAAACTGTCTCGAGATCATGAGATCGTGCTCCTTCTCCTCCCATTGTTTCTTGTTTTCTAGTTCATCCCAAAGAAGGTCTTCATGGCTTCTACATCTATAACAATCAAATAGGAATAGTAATATTGGGGTGAGGCAATAAGATTGTTTTTTTTTATCAAACCAGAATGATTTCAGTTTTTGCATGGAGTTTCTACTTTCTAGTTTGCTTTCTCCTCAACATGATATGTAGGACATGGTTTTTGTAGCTTCATTCCTCATGAAGGGAATAAGGTGGCCACGATGTAAGTACTAGAACGTGTTTGGATTGTATTCCGAGTTTTGTGTTGTTTGTAGTTCGAATGTTTTTTATTGCCCTTCAAAAAAAGAAATAACATTGATAAAATTTGTGGAACATTGAGTAAAATTTGAATGGAAAAAGAAGTTGCAAGTCTGTAAGCAATTCATGTCCTACGTGTCTAGTCTATTATATTATAAATCACGTGTTACAGGACTTAGTTCAACCAAACATGCTGTGCCTTGCAGATTGTGTGACATAGGTGGGAAGACAGTGAAGAACATAACCTAACCAGCAATTTAGAGGACACCTCAATTTTCATGATGGAGTGGAATGAGATGAGAATGGTGGCAACCACTTTAGACACTTCTCAAGAGGGTTCATGCCGGTGTAAGAAGTCTTTGAGCAACTTCTTGATGGCATGCTTGATGTTAGCAACCACATTTCCATTTAATGAAAGGAATGCAACATATATTTAAATTAGGAAGTTCGTGGATTGGAAGACATCCTTATCATGTCCGTGAGGGCCTGGTAGAGTAGCTGGACTTCACGTCACTCTCTCAACCTCTTAACCTTTTCTTGTCTCTAATCCACACGGCAGTGCTCTAATAAATTAACTAAATCCGATTCGTTCCTGGCCAACCATCATAATGGTAAGAGAATAAATTGAATCAAATGTAGCAATTTTCTTGTATTCTCCAAGTATGTCTTCCTCACAATTCTAACCATGTAGCAGCTTGTCGCATGTCAGTTGCCACATTCTTGTATCCCTTATGAGAATTACAAGCAATTAACAGTTTAACACACAAATCACAACAATCCTTAGAACTTCAAGAGGGTTGCTCCATTTATGAATGGTGAATGTTTTTCAGGGAAAACAGAACAAAGGAAGAAAGAATGCCAACAGAGTGTTTACAAGAAAATAATTTTCTGCATGTTTGAATTAAATCACTGGTGTCAAGGGAAAATGAAGAGGATAAGAACAAAAGGTAACCAAATCACTGCATAAAATTATTTATTCATCAAACAAATTACTTTACAGTACAGTTTTTGGGGACACACACAGCTATAATACACTGCAACACACCACTGGAAGCCAAACAGAGCTTAAAAATCTTCAGAATGATTGCCAATTTTTCTGCAATAGCAACATAAAATAAGCTTCTGAGAGATGATTAAAGTTTGTTTTAAATGTGTAATGAATATTAATAGTGAAATGACAATAGTTTCTGATTTCATTAATGAATTTACTTCAAATATTCATCTTTTTTGTGTTCTAATTAGATGGAAAAAGAAAACAAGATAAATAAACAAACCTCTTCGTCTTACTCCACCTCAAGTATGCTTAAGAATATTCAATTTTGATCTTCTTGAGCCTTGTCAGAACATCTTTCGCAGAGAGCCTCTCCTCGGGGAAATCAGCTGTGCATTCTAGTGTTAGTCCCATGATTGATCTGAAGCAACTCTCTTCAGCTCTATCATTGTTTTCAACTGCATTCATTAGATCCACATCAACTATTTGTGTTATTGCATTCGGGAATGATTCAAACACCCATCTCCTCATAGTGAACTCCCCAACAAACATGTCATCTGTTGGCTTCATTTTGGTAAATGTTTCCATCAGCATAATCCCAAAGCTATAAACATCAGCCATAGTCGATATTAATCCTGTTGATCCATACTCTACAAAATTGGGATAATCAAGTTAACAAGTCAAATGTTAATTGAAAAATAAATTAATGAGAATTAAATGGTAAATAGAACACTAACAAAAAGAACAACATGGCTATGCCCAAGAGGTATTTATATATGTGATCAACCTGCAAGCATCTATTGGCCCTATTTTTATTGATCTTTCATAGAAAGAAGGCCATAAGTATGAAAGCAAGTGTGGTGCTTTTACACTAAATATAATGTTAGCATAACATTTATGAATAATTACATGTATAACATTTACTCTATACATAAATAGATGACAAAACTGTTTACCTGGAGCCATATATCCAATTGTTCCCAACGTCTTGGTCAACAAATTCTCTGGTCTTCAGTGAAAAGCTTGGCAATGCCAAAGTCTGCAACATGGGCAACCATGTCTTCATCTAGAAGTATGTTGCTGGGCTTCAAATCACAATGGACAATTGGAGAAGGATACCCATGATGTAGATACTCAAGTGCAGGCATACATCTATCATTATTTCCAATCTTTGAACTATATTTAGGAAATAGTTGCTAGAGGACAGCCATTTGTTCAAGTTTCCATTAGGCATATATTCCAACACCAAGGCTTTAAGATCAAGGTTAGAGCAACTCGTAATTACCTTGACAAGATTTCTATGATGAATTTTGCACAATGTGCGCACTCGATATCAAAACTCTTGTTTGCACCTTCCAAATCTAAATTAAAGACCTTAATAGCAGCAATCATTCCATCTGAAAATATTCCTTGTATACTTGAGCCAATACGCCTATGCCAATCGAGATTCTCTTCACCAAATTTATTGGTAGCATTAAGAACTTCATAATATGAAATCCTCTTGATGGTGATGGGGAAGTACAATGAGCCGGAAGAAGTGTATTCCTATTATGACATCTCATTAAATAAACCAAAAGAATGGCTAGAATTATTACCAAGGCAATTGATGGCAAAATATACTTCAAAATTCTGGCCTTGCTTGATGAGCTAGTTGCATTACCCTTGCATGGCATGACATTGTGTTGAGAAGCTCCACACAATTTGCTATTTCCTACGAAAAAATCTGCAGTTAAGTTCTTGAAAGTCCCTCCATTTGGAATTTCACCACTGAGTTCATTGAACGAAACATTGAAATACACAAGTTCCTTAAGTTTCTCCAATGACCTGGGGATTTCACCATAGAGATTGTTCTTGGATAGATCCAAATATTGCAATGAAATCAAATCACCAAGCGACTTTGGTATGTGAGCATGTAACAGATTGTTTGATAATGTTAGATTTACCAAATTCTGAAGTTGCCCTATAGTGCTTGGAATCTCTCTTGAAAACTTATTTCTTGATAGATACAACTCTCTCATCGCTTTCACGCTGCCAATTTCTGGAGCCAACGAACCATTGAACAAATTATATGATAGGTCCATTATTTGAATTTCCTTGTTAGTCCATAGTGTGGAAGGGATAGGGAAAGTCAATGAGTTGTAAGATAAATTTAATTCTCGTAAAGAAGTAAGATTTTCTAAACAACTAGGGAGCTGTCTAGAGAGGTGATTATTCCCCAAATCAAGGTGATACAGATTTACCAAATTGCAAAGGTTGACATTGATTGACCCCTGTATGTTGTTGTCATTAAGTCTCAGCATTTGCACTTTTGTTAATTGACCCAATGTGTCAGGAATTGTTCCTGTCAATTCATTGCCTCCAATGCCTAACTCGATCAAGTTGCTCATATTACCAATTTCATTAGGAATTATACCTTTAAGACCACTAGAATCGGCAGTGAAAGCTTTAATAGGTGCTGACAAATTACCCAGGGCTCTTGGAAGCATTCCATCAAAAAAATTTCTACCGATTCGTATTTCCTTCAACTGCCTACAATTTATCAACGAAATAAGAAAATCCAATTCGAGGATTGAGGGATCATTTGTCAATTGATTATCGTCAAAGTTTAGATGCTGTAGGTTCTGTAAATTCCCAAGATTCATGGGTACATGTCCACTGAAGGAGTTGTCGAGAAAGATCCATTTCAATAAGCTTAGAAAAATTTGAAATACACCCAGGAATTTCTCCACTCAATCGATTACCACCGATATAGAGACCCTTGAGATCAGGGAGCCCATTGGCTATTGATGACGGAAGATTGCCGGAGGTATTATTGTTTACAATACTAAGTATTTGTAACATGGAGAGATTGAAGATGGATTCAGGTATTTGACCATGAAGACTGTTGATACCAATATCCAATACCTTCAAATTTGATAAACTGCCAATTGAATATGGAACTGTTCCTGTAATGTGGTGTTTGTCAATGCACTCAAATGAATATCAAAAGTGTATCATGTAATTGCTTTGGGATGTGAAAGATTTGAATAAAAATTAAGACAAATAAATAACAAAATAACTTATATTAGTTTATGATATCCAACCAATCTTATTTTGTTTTATTTAACATAAAAATATTGAAAAAAATTAATCTATGAATTATGGTTCTTTATTTTCTTTGTCGAATGATGATAAAATAATAAATTAAAATATAAAGAATATAATTGAGTTTTATATATTTGTATTTAATAGACAAATGGCTCAACTAAATAAAAATATTTAATTAAGTATGTAGTTTGTGACACAATATTTTTTTTTTGTTATAACCATAAAATAAAAGTTTAAAATTTTTATTATTGAAATTACTTAATAATAAAAGAAATAATTTTTTTTAATTCAAAACCAAGATGAGAACTTTGTACATTTTCCTTAATATTTTATAAAAATTAAAAATAAAGGTGTTGGAACCAATTGCAACATTTCCAAAGGCTTGGGACCCACTATAATTTTTTCTAATTAAAATTAAGGATATATTGATCTTTTTCTTCAAAAATAACCAATTTCATATCAAAATACATAAGTTAGGGGCATTCGTGCCAGAAAATAAGCGTTTGTAACAATTAATGCAGTGAAGGCAAAGGTTAGAAACCATACGTGCCTAGTTCCATTCAGAAATTGGTAGCTCTAATATTTATTATTAAAAAAAGAAAGATTTTAGAATTAAAAATGCATAAATTAATTTAGAATATTAAGTTATTGAGTAAACAAGCTAACAATATACCAAAACAAAGAATAAATTTAAAAATACGTTGATTCTCAAGATTCTTGTGAATTTAGAAAATAATAATTTATTGATTGAAATGAAAATATAATAAAAAACCTGACTAAACATTAAAATGTGGCTAGCGGTATATATATATATATATATATATATATATATATAAAAACTAAATGGTTAAATTACATACCATTGAAGCCGTCATATTCCAAAACTAAATATTCATGTGCTCATAAGTTTCCAATTTCATTTGGAATATAATAAAAAACTTGACTAAACATTAAAATGAGGCTAGTGGTATCCATCTCAATCACAATCTGAAACACATTTGTCAAAAGAGTATAAAAGATTAAAATGCCAAAGAGACCGAGTTACGTACACACTGAAGCCGTTTGTACCCAAATATAAACCTTGAAGTGTTGATAAGTTTCCAATTTCATTTGGAATATTTCCTGTCAATCCATTTAAACATATAGATATTAAAATATCAAATGCTAAATTAACACGAAATAGATCTAATGAAAGAGAAGAAGTACCAACTAATTTAAGCTACATAATTAACTACCTATGAAGTCATTCTCAAATAAATATAATTCTTGAAGTGCTGATAAGTTTCCAATTTCATTTGGAATATTTCCTGTCAATCCATTTAAACATATAGATATTAAAATATCAAATGTTAAATTAACACGAAATAGATCTAATGAAAGAGAAGAAGTAGCAAATAATTTAAGTTAGATAATTAACCACCTGTGAAGTCATTCTCTGATAAATCTAATATTTGAAGTGTTGATAAGTTTCCAATTTCATTTGGAATATTTCATGTCAATCCATTTAAACATATAGATATTAAAATATCAAATGTTAAATTAACACGAAATAGATCTAATGAAAGAGAAGAAGTACCAACTAATTTAAGTTAGATAATTAACCACCTGTGAAGTCATTCTCTGATAAATCTAATATTTGAAGTGCTGATAAGTTTCCAATTTCATTTGGAATATTTCCTGTCAATCCATTTAAACATATAGATATTAAAATATCAAATGTTAAATTAACACGAAAATAGATCTAATGAAAGAGAAGAAGTAATTTAAATAATTTAAAGTCATTCTAGATAATTAACCACACAATTTCATTTGAAGTCATTCTCCATTTAAACATATAGATAAATCTTTAAATTTGAAGTGATGATAAGTTTCCAATTTCATTTGGAATATTTCCAATTTCATTTGTCAATCCATTTAAACATATAGATATTAAAATATTAAATGTTAAATTAACACGAAATAGATCTAATGAAAGAGAAGAAGTAGCAAATAATTTAAGCTAGATAATTAACTACCTGTGAAGTCATTGTCTGATAACTAACTACCTTGAAGTGTTGAATTCATTGCCGTGGATGGAAAGCAATTGAAATGCATGACAAATGCAATAGACTTGGAGGTATCTCTCCATGAAATTTGTTGTAATTGATCTCTAAGTACTCAAGCATCGTAGCTCTGATAAGTTGCACGGATCTTCGTGAAACTTTCCATAATTTTTGTTTGCTCCAACCGAGACTTGTAGTAGAGAAGTGATATTGAAGATGGTTGAAGGTAAGTCACCTCGAAAAACATGCCTTAAATCACATAACACATAAATATATTGTATTCCCTTAACAATTACTAAGTTGATACTTACCCCAAATGAATGAGAGCTCAAAAGCAATTTGAAGTTGGTGTACTTCTATAAAAGTGTAATAGAATATTATATGAAGGGACTACAATATTGGTCAATTTTCACAACTTTTGGAATATATTTTTGTATATCTAGTGTATATGTATGCATATGATATGATCAACGCTTTAGACGATAAACTATCAATTGAATATGGAACTATTCATGTAATGTGGTGTTTGTCAATGCACTCAAATGAATATCAAAATTACTAATAATTAGTAGATAAGTACCAGTCAAGATATTCGAACCCAAATACAAAGATTCAAGTGCTGACAAGTTTCCAATTTCATGAGAAATGCTTCCTGTCAATTTATTTTAGGATATTAAAAATTGAAATCCAAAATTTAAATATTTAAAATTTCAAAAGGTGTTATCAAATAATAATACTGAAATTATAAAGAGATAAATTTATTTAAATATCAAACTTTTAAATTCAGAAACTGGAATGATGTTTAATGTTTGTTTCTTGGCATAGACCAATTAGTAGTTTTTTTTAGATAAAAAGATCAATATGTCCTTAAATTTTAATTAGAGAATATTTTGATAAACTGCCAATTGAATATGGAACTCTTCCTATAATGTGGTGTTTGTCAATGCACTCAAATGAATACCAAAAATGTACCATGTAATTGCTTTGGGATGTGAAAGACTTGAATAAAAATTAAGACAAATAAATAACAAAATAACTTATATTAGTTTATGATATCCAACTAATCTTATTTTGTTTTATTTAACATAAAAATATTGAAAAAAATTAATCTATGAATTATGGTTCTTTATTTTCTTTGTCGAATGATGATAAAATGATAAATTAAAATATAAAGAATATAATTGAGTTCTATATATTTGTATTTAATAGACAAATGGCTCAACTAAATAAAAATATTTAATTAAGGATGTAGTTTGTGACACAATATTTTTTTTTTTTTTTTTTTTTTTTTTGTAATAACCATAAAATAAAAATTTAAAATTTTTATTATTGAAATTACTTAATAATAAAAAAAAAATTTAACACATTAGTTAAATAATAGCTTAAATTTAAGTTATTTGATAATAGTTTATAAAATATACAAAATAATTTATGTATATTATCAATTTAGTCAACAAGTTATTAATTCAAAACCAAGATAAGAACTTAGTACATATTCTTTAATATTTTATAAAAATTAAAAATAAAGGTATTGGAACCATTTGCAACATTTCCAAAGGGTGGGAACCACTACAATTTGATTGTTTCAATTAAGTCAACCCATTTCAACGTTTTTCTTTTCATAACTCTAACTTAGCTCTTAAAAAGAAGAATTAAAAAAGATGAATGAATATTTATTTTTTATGCTATGAAAAAAATGATATCAAAGAATTAAAAAAATGTAATGAGTTTTTAATTTTATTCTAGATAAGTGTAATGACTTGACTTTGCAACTACATGGTCTTTGATTTTATTGTGTTTGGTTGTGGTGGGGCTCATAATTGTGGAATTGGTGGTCTTCTATTTTTGTTTTTTTTGTTTACTTTGACTTCGAAATGTCTCTTTTTTTGACTTTTTGTCTATGGAAATAACTTTGGAAGTAGCTTTCTGGAACAACTGGGTAAATGTAAATAATAAAAATGATTCTATTTTTATTTTTATTAAATATATATTGATGAATATGTACGTATGGAGAAGTGGAGAGACAAAGCACTTCATGCAAAAATTCTCTGAATGCTTTACCAACCAAATGCTTCTTCAAACACAACGAGAAAACTAAAATATTAGACACAATTAATAATAACAATATAATTATTTTTCAAAATATAATTAACCACATACCCACTCCGTTAATAATAATATAATCATTTCCTCCAAATAGTACAATATAAAAAAGCAAGGATTCAAAATTAGGATGAATAACATTACGGAGAAATTGTCATTATTGATCATGATAACACCAAAAACAATTAACAAAAATGGGGGAAAAAATTGCATTCGTATGAATCAAAAAACAAAATGAAATAAAGAGAAATGAAATAAAGAGAACATAAAAAAATACCAAATATATATAAAAATAACTAACTAAAAATAATTACATCTTTTATTGTTGTAAAATCTCTTAAACTACATTATGAATCCACTTATGAATCCACAAATATGATAGACCACAGGAGATGAAAGAGAAAACTCAACCCTCAAACTCCATAAATAACCAAACACGCAAAAACATTTAACTACCCATGAAGTCATTCTCTCGATAAATCTAATTTTTGAAGTGTTGAAAGTTTCCAATTTCATTTGGAATATTTCATGTCAATCCATTTAAACATATAGATTTTAAAATATCAAATGTTAAATTAACACGAAATAGATCTAATGAAAGAGAAGAAGTACCAACTAATTTAAGCTAGATAATTAACTATATGTGAAGTCATTTTCTGATAAATCTAAATATTGAAGTGCATGACACTGCAATAGACTTGGAGGTATCTCTCCATGAAATTTATTGTCACCAAAGTATAAGAACTCAAGCATCGTAGCTCGGTTGCACGGATCTTCAGGAAACTTTCCAGAAATTTTGTTTTCTCTAACCGGGATTTGTAGTAGAGAAGTTATATTGAAGATAGTTGA
This sequence comes from Forsythia suspensa, assembly GCA_023638005.1. NCBI lineage: Eukaryota > Viridiplantae > Streptophyta > Magnoliopsida > Lamiales > Oleaceae > Forsythia > Forsythia suspensa. The sequence goes on from CM042663.1 coordinate 2,114,502, forward strand.
AGGTAAGTCTCCTAATAAACATGTCTTAAAATCACATAACACATAGACACATAGTATTCCCTTAACAATTACTAAGTTGATAGTTACCCCAAATGAATGAGAGCACAAAAGCAAAGATAAAGCTGGTGTGCTCCGATAAAAGTGTAATAGAATATTATGTGAAGGGACAACAATATTGGTCAATTTTCACAACTTTTGGAATATATTATCTAGTGTATATGTATGCATGTGATCAACGCTTTAGACGTACCTATCAAATTATTTACTCCTAGATAGAGAATTTGAAGCTTTGACAAGTTCCCAATTTCCATTGGAATGCTTCCAGCAAAATTATTGTACGAAAGAGAAAGTAGTTTAAGATTTGTGCATCTTCCCAAGCTTGGAGGAATGTCTCCACTTATTTGATTCACTGAAATTTGTAGCATCTCTAGCTTTGGAAGATTGTAGCAAATATCCGTAGGAAGACTTCCCGAGAGACTATTGTTTATTAAATTAATTTCTATCAAAGAAGAGAGGTTGAAAATCCTATTAGGAATATTTCCATTGAATTGTTATGGAAGAGATTTAACTTCTTTAGATTCTCAAGAAATCCAAGACTCGTTGGAATAGCACCGTTTAGCTCATTGTTTTGTATCTCTATTTCTTGAAGTTGGCTTAATTTACCCATTTCATCAGGGATAAATCCACGGAAATTGTTATTGCTAATAACCAAGGATCTCAAAAAAGAGAGTCCACCGATTTCTTTAGCAATAGTACCTCCAAGACCCATATTTGCTAGATTTAAACCTCTAACTCTTTGATGTCTCGTGCATAAATAATACCAATCCAATTACGAGCGAGGTTCCTTGTGACCGCCTCTTAGCTTAGATTTTATTTGGATCAAAAGTTATTTGATATTTGAAGGCTAGGAGAGCATATTCATTAGTGGAGCTATTGAGAGATGTAACAACATAGATAAAAAAGTAAAGTATAGTGAGCAATGTAAAGATCACATTATTTCCCATGGCTAATTTGAAATGCATAAAGTAAATTAGGAAGGGGCTGTAATGAGGTGTTTGATATAAGTATGTATATATATAAAGAATAAAAGCTTTGTGCAAGATAAGAGTAGAAGGTAATCTATGGTTAAGAGTTGTTTGGGGTTCTCATAGCTCCATTAATTGTGGACTCCACTTCTTTCCACAAATAAAACAAAATTTGCTTGACTGAAGAAATCAATTGGATGCATAGATTTTTCTTTATCTTCATTGTGGAAGTTTTTCCACGAATGATATATGGTTGCATTCTTTAAATAATTCAGAAATAAAATAATTAACTTTTGGAGCCTTCATTGTCTACCAATACTCCACATTTTCTAGTACAATGTAGATATTTTGTTTATCTTAATGACTTGATTTTGCAACCACATTAAACATGGTCTTTGATTTTTATGATGTTGGTTGTGGTCTACTTTAGATTTTTTTGTTGACGTTGACTTATAAATATTAGTTCATTTTTAATTTTTCTCGTTAGGTTTGATCTTATGTTAAGTGAAATTCAATATCGATTTCCCATTTGATACTTTCAGTAATTTGTTTTAGTGCGTATAAGAGCATTACGATTTATATATTTTAATTAACATGGCCTATAAGAAAATGTAATAAAGGTCAATCCTAAAAGTAACTCTTTAAGTCGTGCCTAGTCGGCTCAACATATTCATGCATGTCCTTTAAACTATCTTCTACTTTTCTTTTACCATCTCAGCACGTCAATATGTGAATTTAGAAAACAATAATTTATAGATCGAGAAATTGTTGATTACACTAAATACCGAAATACCAATTCAAGTGTACAACAAAAAAACTGACAAGTTTTATAATTTTTTGATCAAAATACTCGAAAGAACAAAGCTTACCTTTGCAGCTAATATAGAAAAACCTAATCATTAATCATAATTGGAATTACATCCTAAGCCCTCAAACTACCAAATTATATATATATATATATATATATATACACACACACACTCACACACACTAAATCAATTAATAATGAAAATATAATAAAAAAAACCTAATTAAACATCTAATTAATCACAATCTAAAAAACATTTGTCAAAAGAGTGTAAAATGATTGCCTAGGAGATCGAGTTACATACCAGTGAAGCCGTTTCTATCCAAATCTAAATATACAAGTGCTCATAAGTTTCCAATTTCATTTGGAATATTTCCTATCAATCCATTTAAACATATAGATATTAAAATATCAAATGTTAAATTAACACTAAATAGATCTAATGAAAGAGAAGAAGTAGCAACTAATTTAAGCTAGATAATTAACCACCTGTGAAGTCATTGTCTAATAACTAACTACCTGTGAATTCATTGCCAAAGATGTCAAGAGTTTGAAGTGCATGGCACTGCAATAGACTTGGAGGTATCTCTCCACCAAATTTGTTGTCACCGAGCTCTAAGTACTTAAGCATCGTAGCTCGATTGCACGGATCTTCAGGAAACTTTCCAAAAATTTTGTTTGCTCCAACCGAGATTTGTAGTAGAGAAGTGATATTGAAGATGGTTGAAGGTAAGTCTCCTAAAAACATGCCTTAAAATCACATAACACAAAGACATATAGTATTCCCTTAACAATTACTAAGTTGATAGTTACCCCAAATGAATGAGAGCACAAAAGTAGCGATGAAGCTGGTGTACTTCTATAAAAGTGTAATAGAATATTATGTGAAGGGACTACAATATTGGTCAATTTTCACAACTTTTGGAATATATTATCTAGTGTATATGTATGCATATGATCAACGCTTTAGACGTACCTATCAAATTATTTTTTACTAGATTGAGAATTTCAAGCTTTGACAGGTTCCTGATTTCCATTGGAATGCTTCCAGCAAAATTATTGAACGCCAAAGAAAGTCGTTTAAGATTCGTGCATGTTCCCAAGCTTGGAGGAATGTTTCCACTTATTTGATTCACTAAAATTCTTAGTATCTCTAGCTTTGGAAGATTGTAGCAGATATCCGTAGGAAGACTTCCTGAGAGACTATTGTTTTTTAAATCAATTTCTATCAAAGAAGAGAGGTTGAAAATCCCGTTAGGAATATTTCCATTGAATCTGTTATGGGAGAGATCTAATTTCTGTAGATTTTCAAGAAATCCAAAACTTATTGAAATAGCACCATTTAGCTCATTGTATTGCATCTCTATTTCTCGAAGTTGGCTTAAATTACCCATTTCATCAGGGATAAATCCATGGAAAGTGTTATTGCTAATAATCAAGGATCTCAAAAAAGAGAGTCCACCTATTTCTTTGGCAATAGTACCTCCAAGACCCATATTTGCTAGATTTAAGCCTCTAACTCTTTGATGTCTCGTGCCGCAAGTAATACCAATCCAATTGTAGAACGAGGTTCCTTGTGACCAGTTCTTAGCCAAGATTTTATTTGGATCAAAAGTTATTTGAGATTTGAAGGCTAGAAGAGCATATTCATCGGTGGAGCTATTGAAAGATGTAACAACGTAGATAAAAAAGTAAAGTATTGTGAGCAATGTAAAGATCACATTCTTTCCCATTGCTAATTTAAAATGCATAAAGTAGATTGGGAAGGGGCTGTAATAAGGTGTTTGATATAAGTATGTATATATATAAAGAATAATAACTTCCTGCAAGATAAGAGTTAAGGTAATATATGGTTGAGAGTTGCTTGGGGTTTTCATCTTAAGGGATTGGTGCTCATCACTCCATTAATTATCAACTCCACTTCTTTCTAAAAATAAAATAAAATTTGCTTGACCGGAGAAATCCATTGGATGCATAGATTTTTCTTTATTTTCATTGTGGAAGTTTTTCCACGATATATAGTTGCATTCCTTAAATAATTAACTTTTGGAGCTTTCGTTGTCTACCAATACTCCACATTTTGTAGTACAATGTCGAGATTTTCTTTATCTTAATGACTTGATTTTGCAACCACATTAAACTTTTGATTTTTCTATTGATGTTGACTTCTAAATGTCCGTTTATTTTCTATTTTTCTCATTAGGTTAAGCAAAATTCAGTATCGATTTCCCATTTGATACTTTCAATTATTTGTTTTTGTGTGTATAAGAACATTAATAGAGTGTTTAGTATTGCTAAGAAACTATTTCTATGAGAAGTAAGAACACTTGTTAAACACTTATAACACTTGCTTAGGATTTATATATTTTAACATGGCCTATAAGAAAATGTAATAAACGTCAATCCTAAAAGATTAGGATACATCGCATTGAAAGAATAAATAATCTGAATTGGAATTACTTGTCAAAGCTTGTGATCAAACTAAAGAACTTCACCACGGAATATTTGATTTGTATCATAGACAACCTTTAAGTCGTGCCTGTCGGCTCATCATATTCATGTCTGTCTTTTAAACTATCTTCTACATTTCTTTTACCATCTCAGCACATCAATATGCGATGGTAAAAATATTTTATTAATTTGTCCAACTCATTTCTATTTGTCCAACTAATGTGAAAATCTGAAATGGCTTTTAAAACTAACAAATGCTGAGTTGGTGACATGGTAAAATATAATGTTGATTGTTTCAAGTAAGTCAACCCATTTCAATGTTTTTGTTTTCATAACTCTAACTTATCTCTTAAAAAGAAGAATTAAAAAAGATGGAATGAATATTTATTTTTATGCTATGAAAAAAAATGATATCAAAGAATTAAAAGAATGTAATGAGTATTTAATTTTATTCTAGATAAGTGTAATGACTTGACTTTACAACTACATGGTCTTCTACCTTCTTTTTTTTTTTTGTTTACTTTGACTTCATAATTGTGGAATTTTTGGTCTTCTACTTTTGTTTTTTTTGGTTTACTTTGACTTCAAAATGTCACTTTTTTCCAATTTTTGTCTATGGAGATAACTTTGGAAGTAGCTTTATGCAACAAGGCTAATTGTTTGTGTCTAAAAGAAATAAAAGAAATTGGCACCGAGGTTCTTAACCTTTGTATAAGTAAAAACTTAAGTCTCCAGTTAATCTTTTGTCTTATTTAAATCTCTAACTTTTCATATATATGAAAATTAGGTCTCCATATCTAATAAACGACTTTTGCATTGTCCATTAACTATCCAACATTTTCTAATTAAATGCAGGTTTTCATGTTAAACCTGCTTTACTAAGAATATTTTCTTTGTCTTAATTCACTTTTTCTCGTTGATTTGTAGAAATTTAAGATTTCAAGGAATATAAAGTAGCACAAAATATGAATTCCGTCGAAACTCTAAGAATATTGCAATCCTAATTGTGTCACAAGAAATTTAGTTTGAAAACTTTACAGTATATACATGTAAATAAATATTATAATACAAAGAACTTGTGATCAACTGAGTCTAAATTACATTCTTAATTTCAACTGGACCTGAGGTCAATGAACTAGAAATAAAATAGCCGGCACTAAGTTTTGTTTATTCTAGTCGTGCTTTGTGTCATTGAAATAGATATTTTGTAAGGTCCGCATTAATGTCCTCCTAAAACAAGTTTTTTTACATTTTAATTGTAAAAATAGCTTATCAGCAACACTAAACACTTCTATTGAACTTCTTATATGCACTCAACTAAATAATTTAAATTTATTGTTGTTAGTCACTATAAAACCTTTCTTTTGCAAAATGTAAATCTTAGGTACTCCACTTATTTAATAGCATAATAATAGTGTGTATAAATAAATTATACAATTTATGCATTAATTGGATAGTGAAGCCATTCCAAATTGTCTCACAAAGTCAAATCATTCCACTTATCTAGCAGGTTAGTAGGAATTAACTACATAATGGAGCAATGAGCACAGTTCTCTTAACATATATAAAAACCTAACCAACTTTTAAACATAAATTACTTGGTACACTTCTCAAACATCTTATTTTAGGCTCCCTTCCAACCTTCTTTATGCATTTCAAATTAACCATGGGAAAGAATATGATCTTTACATTGCTCACAATGCTTTACTAGTCACAAGGAACCTCGCTCTGTGAATCGGATTGGCATTACTTGCGACACAAGACATCAAAGAATTGTTTAGGAAATCTTACTTCTTTACGAGAATTAAATTTATCTTACAATTCATTGGCTTTCACTATCCCTTCCACACTGTGGACTAACAAGGAAATTCAAATAATAGACCTATCATATAATTTGTTCAATGGTTTGTCGGCTCTAGAAATTGGCGGCGTGAAGGAGATGAGAGAGAGTTATATCTATCAAGAAATCGGTTCTCATGATAGATTCCAAGCACTATAGAGCATCTTCAAAGTTTGGTAAATCTAACATTATCAAACAATCGATTACATGGTCGTATTCTGAGCCATTTGGTAATTTGATTGCATTGCAAAATTTGGATCTATCCAAGAACAATCTCTATGGTGTGATCCCCAAGTCATTGGAAAAACTTGAGGATCTTGTTTATTTCAATGTTTCGTTCAATGAACTCAGTGGTGAAATTCCAAATGGAGGACCTTTTAAGAACTTAACTGCAGAATTTTTCATAGAAAATAGTGAATTGTTTGTTGCTTCTCGATACAAGGTCATGTCATGCAAAGGTAATGCAACTAGCTCATCAATCAAGACCAAAACTTTGAAGTATAGTTTACCATCAATTGCCTGGGTAACAATTCTAGCGATTATTTTGGTTTATTTATTGAGACGTCTTTGTAGTAATACACTTCTTCGAGCTGAGTCTACTTTCCCCATCACCATCAAGAGAATTTCATATTATAAAATTCTTAATGCTACCAATAAATTTGATTAAGAGAATATGATTGGCATAGTCAATATTGGTTCAGTATAAAAGGGAATATTTTTAGATGGAATAATTGCTGTTATTAAAGTCTTTAATTTAGATTTGGAAGGTGCAAACAAGAGTTTTGATTGTGAGTGACACATAGTGTGCAATAATCGTCACATAAATCTTGTCAAGGTAATTACAAGTTGCTCGAACCTTGATCTTAAAGCTTTTGGTGTTGGAATATATGCCTAATGGAATCCTTAACAAGTGGCTGTCCTCTAGCAACTACTTCCTAAATATAGTTCAAAGATTGGAAATAATGATAAATGTGGCATCTGCACTTGTATCTACATCATGGGTATCTTTCTCCAATTGTACATTGTGATTTGAAACCCAGCAACATACTTCTAGATGAAAATATGGTTGCCCATGTTGCACACTTTGGCATTGCCAAGCTTTTCACTGAAGATCAGAGAATTTCACTGACCAAGATGTTCAAAGACCATTGGATATATGGCTCCAGGTAAACTATTTATACAAGTAAATAGAGTTAAATGTTATACAAGTAATTATTCATAAATGTTATGCTGACAGTATTTAGTGTAAAAGCACCACACTTCATCATAAAGCCAATAGTGATCACATATTATATAAAAGGGGATAGAGATAATATTCAAAGGGTGGGACTTGAAGATTGATCACATATGTAAAAACGTCTTAGGCAAAGCCATGTTGTGCTTTCCTTTTAGCGTTCTATTTACCATTTACTTAATGCTCATTTATTTTATTTGAGATTTAACATTTGACTTGTTAACTAGATCACGTCCCAATTTTGTAGAGTATCGATCAACAGGATTAATATCAACTATGGCAGATGTTTATAGCCATGGGATTATGCTGATGAAAATATTCACCGAAAAGAAGCCAACAGATGATACGTTTGTTGGAGAGTTCACCATGAGGAAATGTGTGTTCGAATCATTCCCAAATGCAATAACACAGATAGTTGACGTAGATCTAGTTAATGCAGTTGAAGACAATGTAGAGAGTTGCTTCAGATCAATCATGAGACTAGCACTAGAATGCACGGCTGATTTGCCCAAAGAGAGGCTCGATATGAAAGATGTTTTAACAAGGTTCAAGAAGATCAAAACTGAATTTTATTAAAGAATAAATGAGGTGGGATAAGCCGAAGAGGTCTGTTTTCTTATCACATTTGCTTTTTCCATCTAATGAGAACACAAAGATGATCATTGATGAAATCAAAACCTATTTATAATTTCACTATCAATTCTCTTTGAATCCAAGCTTTATACTCCTATTGCAGAAAAGCTGGGCAATCCAGTGCTGTGTTCCACTGTGTTTTCGCTGCATTGTAGCCCCGAAAGCCAACCCTACTTGTCGAACTCGAACTCAGCTCAACACGACACTCTAGACCCGCACACAAATTCAATGTGCATATTGTCCTTTCTTCTTCTCACTGTCTTATTGTGTCTTTATTGTTTATGTCAAAAATCACATGACATAAAACATTCATACCATGTGTGTTTAATGCGTGTGGAACTCAAGATTCGATGGCTTGCAGTGATATAAAACAACACTTAAATCATCTCCAAGGATTGAACCAAGCCATAAAACAACCATGGACATCAGATAATAAATTTGCTATGAAAACTTAAAGTACAGCTAAATTCATCTCATGAAAAGAGTAAAATGTGAATCAGAAAAAACACATCAGCTAAACACTAAATACTCCAAAACTTTGAGCTCAGAGGTTAATTTATGTTGGTCTACAAGATGCATAAATTATATAAGCTTTGGTGGGATGGGCAGTGGGTGATCTCAAGCTATGCAATATTGGAGGACTTGTTGAGGATAACACCTTCATATTTCACCTGGAACCACTTCATTGCATCCTCCTTTGTGACCCTGTGCTGGATTCCAACACGAGATTTGCACCTACGACGACGGCCCACACGGTAACCAGGGCGCTCCAAGACAACGTAGAAATCCATACCATAAATGCCAGTCGAAGGGTCATACCTGAAAAGAATAGTAAATAATACCATGTAAATGAACATGTAACAACCTTGTTTCAAGAGCCTTTAAGAACACTAGAATTGATTGTATTAGTGATCTATTTTAAAAAATCAGATTTGGCATAAGCAACAAATTGACAAGTATACTGCAACTAGGGACCCCAACGAAACACTGTATCGACCTAACAACACAATAAGGCTTTGGAGAGTCAACAAAAAGAACTAAGCCACCTTAATTATCTACATAAAGTATAAATTTAAGCCAACAAACTAATGATGCAATTTATATTCTGCATAATCGCATTCATGGGTGCGCGTAGAGAGTAGGGGTAGAATATTAAGTAAGATGTTCTAATCCAAATTAACATACAAATATATTCTCAATGTACAACAAACAAACTAAGCAGAATCTCCATGATCACAGAATAGTTGAACCCTTCACACATGGTAATGATAACAGCAGATTCAAATAAATCCAGAAGAATTTGCACGAATTCAGCATCATCAAACAGTTTGGTAATGAACCGAGGGCGTCTCATATAGTCATCTAATAGATCCACTTACTTGATTCCAAGATCAATGTGCTCCTGAATACCAAAGCCAAAACAACCAGTGTCACTAAAGTTCCTCCTCAACAGTTCATATTCCTTAACTTTCAACCCACTTTCAAGGAGTTGCATTGCCTTGTCACCCCTGACTGTAACATAGCAAGCAATCTTTTCATTACGCCTAATTCCAAAGGACCTCACAGTGTATCTTGCTGTCAACAAAACAGGATGATGTCATTAAGACGCTAATTTTACTCTTAATACATTGTCCTAAATTTTAGACAAAAGCAGACAGATAAGCTTCAATAAAGAAAAGGCATAAACCAATTTTCCATCATTGTATGATCCCAAGCTATATCCACTGGAAATCAACTTAGATAGCAGAACAGTCACTTCCAAATCAGTTAAAGCATATTTTAAATTTTTATGAACATATTATGATACCAAGCAACCAATAATTACAATTTTGTTAAGGAGGATGCCAATCAACCGAAACAAGAACATATTTTTCATTGGAAAAATTTTACTTGGGCCTTATTTTTAAGATGGAAATGAAAAAGGTGCCTACTTTTAATTTTTTGTTTAAAAGACCCAAAAATAACAAGGAATGAAATGTCAAGTATGTCCTTATTAAAATCTCCTCCATCAAAGGTCAGCTATACTTAGGTTTACATAGGGTCTCGCATAATTTATCCCTCCTTTTTCCTAGTTTTTTGAAACAGATAGATTGTCAACAATGTATCTTGACAATGCCCACAATAAGAAAAAGAAAGAAGCCATACGCAGACCAATATTGTTCGTCACATTTGGGAGTGAATTGGTTGTTCTTCGACTGAGCTTCTGTTAGACATAAATGACTCATAAATCAAATTTCAAAAATCCATTTCTCACCTTCACTCCCCTCCCAAAATCGTCTAACTCAGTACACAGTAGTACACAGGCAGTTGCACATATACAGTTTCCTTGGAAGGCATAGAATGCAAATGATTCGAATAGATAAATGCTTCAGCACGTTGCCTCATATTGTGACAATGAGAACTTCTCTACCTATAAACCATAGGGCGGTATGGAGTTATGAATTGCTGCAAATGACGTGGGACCTTTTTCAGGAAAATCTAAAAGAAAAGTTCAGTCATTTGCTCTCACCACCTTGGACTGCAGGTAAATTCCTCTTTGTCATTTACTTCCAGAATTGAAAAATGGGAAATGTTACAAAAGAGAGTGCTCAATAGACATAAATATCCTAAATTCCCCTTGATTGAGAAGGTTAAGAGACTAGCTCCATTTCAAGTTATCAAAATTTCAAAGCAATTGATCTAACAATTGCACCAAAAAATACATTATCTGTCTGGCTAATACCAAACTACCAATAGCAAGTAAATTATTTTCAAACAATCATTATGATTATAATCCTAACTATTGCACAATAGCTAAGAAAATTAAACCCACGATCGCATTTCCTTTAAAGAAATTAAAAAATAAAATGCCAATAAAAGCAGAACACTTTCATGTCAGTTTTGAAGTCATTTTGATAGAATACAAAATAGTTTCTGTTTGTTTTCCAATCAATTAAAAATTGGCACAATAAGTAAAAATTCGTATCAGCAACAATTCAAGAAAATTACCTTTGGAAAAAACAGGGCTTTGTCCACTAAGTTGTTCCAAGACCTGTAAAAATATTTTAACAAAACGTAAAAAAATATATCAAAATACTGAATTAAAAATGGGGGTTCCAAGAACACGAGGACACAACGGGATTGAGTATTACCTTAGCGGCTCTGGTTAGACGATCTCCACTCTCGCCGACGGAAATGTTGAGGACGAGCTTCTGGACCTTGATCTCTCTCATTGGATTTGACAGCTTCTTCTCTGACGCCTGCTTTTACACATTTTAACACAGACGCATATACATAAATTAGCGACACCGATTTATTATACATACACTTACATGTATTTATACATAAAGGAAGTAAATAGAGAGATGGAGATAGAAAGAGAGACCATTGCGGCGTTGCGGTTGGTGGCAACGGCGGGCGGCAGACGGCGGCGGTATGTTTTGGGGAAAATGAGGGAAGTGGGAGAAAAACCCTACGGAATACGAAGTGGAGAGTAATAAAAGCTAGGGCTTCTTATGTGCTTCGCTTGGATATTCAAATGTCAATTTTAACCCTGTCCTGTGCATTGTATGTTTTTTCATTTTTTCTTCTTCTTCATTTTTTTTTTTTTATTTCTTTCTTAAATATTTTTTAAATGCAGATTTAGTTATTTAACTTCCGTAAAAATCTCAATTTGGTCATTTACTTTAATTTGTCACAATCAAATTACTAATTTCAATTTATTTTCAAGATTAATTCTTGTGTTAGTTGTTATTACTAAAATTAATGTACTACTCATACGTGGACGTTAGAACATAACGAGTCGCTAATGTTGAAACAATAAGTTAATGTTCTTGTATAATGTTTTCGTCTATATGCGTTTGAATAGAAGATGCAGGAAATTATTGTTGGGAATAAGGCCCTAAAAGTTAGATCTATTTGAAGTATAATGATATCTTTTTGTTGTATAAAAAATTTTGATTTATTATAAAACATTAATATATTAGTTTTTGGAGCAAATATTTAATTGTCATTCATCACTTTGAAATAATAATAGTTGGGCATTTAAGTTGAGAATTGCAATGTTACACCTCGTCCACAATTGATGAATGGTGGTTGGCACTTTATTAGGACAAAATCGTAGCGTTGATTATTTTATCAATTAGGGTAAGCAATTTGTCATAATTGCATAATAGCATTTTTTTTTAAAAAAAAATAGTAAAACTAGTGCATTAGAAGTGTATTGGACTGAACTATGTATTTAAATGTAATTATATATCATTACCGTGCGAAAAATTAAATGGTGATTATATTCACACTACATTTTATTATAAATGCACTATATTTTAATTACATAAAAAGTCTTTAACTTTTATTTATTGTCACATTTATATTCTTAACTTTTTTTTCATCTGATTCTTATATTTAACATTCTATTAATTAATACATTTTGTTCGTACTAACAATTTTCCTCTAAAAATTCTATTAGTGTACTTTAAAATGAGGGACAAATATTTAATCGAAATTTTGTATTTATTTATTTATTTGCTTATTTAAAAATACGAGGAGAAAATGAATCTTTTTGTTCTTTCTTAATGAAAATTTTGGACAAAAACCGTTTATCAAAGACAATATGTACTAATTAATATAAGATTGATGATAAGAATGCTGGATGTAAAAATATTAGGAACATAAATATAATAATAAGTAAAAATTATGAACCTTTTATACAATTTAAATATGGTGCACTCTATAAAAACGTAGTTTGAATATATTTAGCCAAAATTAAATCTCACGCTATTGTCGCCCAAATGAATGATTGACATCACTCCTTACGTGGCCTCCCAAGGGACGAAATGGATAGAGAGAGATTGTTAACATCGTTTCCCTTTTCTTGTTCATCCCTTTACCATGAAAATTATAATCAAGTTTTTCTAATAATATTTTATATTAACTCGGTCTTACGTAATATTCCTTTTGGAGAATATCGAAAAAGGTTTAGAAGTTTTGAAACACAACTTTCTACACAAAATTTGAGTTGAAAACACGCTTCAAAGATAAATACTTTAAATATCTATTAAATTTTATTTGAATTAGTATCTTATATCGTATAATTAAAAAAGGATATGTTAATTTTGTGAGCCCAATTATGTTGGTGACCATGATGATGGAAACAACCCGAAGTGTTATCCAAGTCTACAATGTTGGCCCAAAAATTTTGATCCCGGTCATGTGAAGTGCGACTTATATATCTGAAAGTGGGAAGTGTGATCTTTATTTGCTCCTATGGCTGTATTTTGAGTTCTTGCATCAATATTAATGTGTAACCTGGTCTTGATAGACTGTCGTACAAAATCCTTTGACTTGAACCTGATTCCCACTGAATCATTAGGTCTTGTGAGCTTAAGGTCTTAAAGACTATTTGCTTGTTGAAAATCTTGTGTATGACACTTGGTGTGTGCATGTGTTTGTTGTTCCTTTTTTTTTTTTGTTAACTAAAGGCATGTTTATTTTGTGGATAAAACTATTTATCTAGATAAAAGTTATATGGATAAGAGTTATCCGGATAACATGTTTATTATTATCTTGTTTGGTTCAACAAAGTATAGGATGAAAAAAAAAAAGTTACTTTTAAAAAGTAAATAAAAAATTAAAAGAGAAAAAAATGGGTGGAGTGGTGAGGGTGGTAGCAATGGCGGACGCAAGCGGTGGTGATGGTGGTGTCGTAGGATGGTGGCGAGATGGCGGCCATAGGAATAGCAATAGGGCGGGACAACCATTACTATCCCCGCTCCGTCGGAAGTTTTGAAACACAACTTCTACGCAAAATTTGAGTTGAAAGCACGCTCAAGATAAATACTTTAAACTCCTATTTAATTTTATTTGAATTTGTATCTTATATCATATAAGTGAAAAAATGATATGTTAATTTTGTGAGCCCAATTATGATGGTGACCCATGGAAAACAACCGGAAGTTTTATCACAGTCCAAGTCCATAATGTTGGCCCAAAAATTTGAGCCCGGTTATGTGAAGTGCGACTTATTTATATGAAAGTGGGAAACGCGATCTTGGTATGCTCCTATGGTCGTTCGATCATCAAGATCAATCTCATCTATTGGATTAGAGTATAAAAAATCTTTGTGCTTTAGATTAGGTTATGGTTTTTCTTTATACGCAGCATTTTCATCTCGTTCTCTAATCTTTCATCTTCTTTCCACTTCTCTGATTCTTTGAGTTTGTTTCTGAAATTGGTTCCTAGAAACATGTTGCTACAGTACTTGAGCCTATTTTTATTGGCCGAGTTGTAATATTTGAAATTAGGGTTCTTGTGTGGATAGTTGTATATTTTGTGTATATTTTCCGAGTGGGTGGTCTGTAACCTTGGTGGTTTTATTCATGGTGCAAGGATCTATCTCGATTTTGGTAGTCTTAAAGACATATGTAATCAAAGGAGACGAATTGTTTTTTAGAGAACGAAACAGTTCGTCAGTGTTGTTATTTTTTTCCGTTGATATTTTATTTCTTGAATTTACTTTTGGATCTTGTTGATTGTGGGCTTATTAAATCGTAACATGATCCGTTTCTAACAATTATTTAAGTCCAACACTAAGTACACGCGAATATAAATTTATTACTTTAGTGATGTTTTGTATCAATCACTATCTATTGCTTTGTGTCCCAATTAGTTAGTTGTTTGATAATGGCACATTTCTTGTAACAAAAATTGTACTCCAATTTTCATTCTTATTCCGTAAGTTATTTTTAATTTGGGTAAAATTTTAATTTATTTTCAATGTTAATACTTCGTCACTTCTCTTCCAATTTTGACATTACATTGAAACATAACAAATCATTTGACGTGTTTAAAATCGTGGGATTAAGCACATATTTGTCACTGTTTAAATTATAATTTCAATTGATCAAATATATTTTTTATCCACACATTTTGTTGGATCCACAACTTATAATTTAATTTTTATTTACATATTCAACCACAATTCATAATAAGCACTTTAAAAATAATTTATAACACTACCAAACATGTGTGGTAAAACATTTGAACCCCAAAGAAATTGGGGCAATTACGCAACCAAGCAAATGCCGACAAAAGCTAAACCTAACGCCAGAAGCGTGCACAGCAAAATTCCCACATAAAGACACGAGCCTGCCCCGCAATCCATGCACTCCCATGAAACACTTATTTGTCAAGATTCAACTTTCACTCAAGATTCTTGGGAAACAAATGGCCTGCATTTTGCCAACTCAGCATTTCCCCATTTCATTTTCCACTCTTAAATTTCCATAAAACCCACGAAATATCAGCAATTATTTCCACTTCTACACCCTCTTTCAATTTCTTGTTGAACTTCTTGAAGCAGTTTTAGTTTTGATTCTTTTTTAAGATGGCTCAATTACTATCACCCGTGTGTACAAATACTCTGAAATTTCAGTATCCAGTACAGAGTTTCTGTTCAAGAAATAGATGCTCCATGTTTGGTGTGAATTGGAGCAGTCATGGTAGAAGAAGAAAAACTTTTGGCAGAGTCGGAGTTGCCTCCCAGTACTCAAAATCATATGAAGATATTGCTGATGATTATTATTCTGTATTGGGTCTGGTAATATCTCAAATTTGAATTGTTACATCAGTTGTTCTTAATTTTCTGTGTATATGATAAATTTATGTCTTTGTATATACAGTTTTAAGTTATTTGTGTATGATTTTGGTGATTCCACATATTTTGAAGCTTCTATTCGGCCTGGCTGTTTACAATCCAGAGTTGCAAACCTGGATGGAAACTAAGCTCCGACTTACGACACATGTAACAAGCTACATTAAGTAACAAGTGTCGAACAAGTAGTTCATGAGGAGAGATTTTATGGATCGGGATGCCTAACTTATAATTCGTCTAATAAACCAAGGTGCAAGATGAAGAGATTAGTAGAATTTCAATCAGTTTGAGTTGTTAATTGAGTAGGAACTTTTGAAGTGTACTTATGTGGAAAATTAGGAACTAACCATAAGCAGTTTGAAGTTAATCTGATTATTGAGGAATGTGCACTAAATGGGATGAGACACGGAAGAGTTTCAAGTCCTGACGATAACGTCCTATGACTATCTTTGTACCTACTTGAAAAATAAATTTAATGATGAAACTATACTATTTTTGTTTTTGAAAATCAACTGTACATTGCATAAAACATATAGCACGAAGGATATGAAAGCTCTTAAGAATAGAGATTCAGATTATCATGTGAAGTTATTCTGTGGAAGTCACTATTATGAGTATTTTCATATGGAGAAGACTACATAGAATAGGATAGATCTGCGAATAACTTCTAGAGATGTGGAAATTTTTTGTGATGATTCGCAGAAATATAGTACGTTAGTTGAAAATTGGGAAAGAATTATAGTATATATCATCTCGCGTTGGCCTTTTGGAACTATTTCTAGTCTATTAATAGTCACAGGGGTAAACCAAATGAATCAATTTTATAAAACCTTTTTATGTTCATGCAGTCAGTGGTGGACTGGTCCATAACTCGGTGATCCATAAGCAATTTTCCACCTGTTGGTAGTCTATAAACAGCCACAGGGTAAAATAAATGAATTAGCTTATTCAAATACTGAGGGGAAATTTGATGCTCGTGAAGCCACCACTGGTCTGGTCCATTGTTCGGTGGTCCAGAAGCAATTTTCCACCTGTTTTCCTAGCTTCAGGTCTTGGTAACACGATTGCTAATAAATTGGGAACTTTCGAAACTAACTTGATAACGTAGTCGAATTCAATAAGTATTGATGCATTAAATTGTTTGATTGTGTAAGAGCACAAAATTTGACGTGCTTTTTAATATTCAAACTCTAGTTCAAAAGAAAAATTTATGTTGAACGATCATATATCTGACTGATATATATGTTTCAATGTCTGAATTTACTTATTTGTTCACAGTTGTAAAACAATAACTGATTTGGATTACTCTGTATTTTCCATTTTACCTGTGATACTCATTCCATCCTTGCCTATGTTACCAGTTTTCAGATGCCACACCGGAGCAGATAAAGAAAGCATATTATAATTGCATGAAAGCTTGCCATCCAGACCTGAGTGGCAATGATCCAGAGACCACAAATTTCTGCATGTTCATTAATGAGGTTTATGCGGTGGGTTCTGTTCTTGTAATCAGTTGCTTCAAAGTTTGAGCATATTTTTCGAATACCTTTTAAAAATGACTTTTTCTGTTTAGGTTCTCAGTGATCCTGTGCAGCGAATGATTTATGATGAAATTCATGGGTATTCTTTGACTGCAATCAACCCTTTCTTGGAAGATTCTAGCCCAAAGGATCATGTATTTGTTGACGAGTTTAGCTGCATAGGTATGTATTGAGTTTGCTCTTCTACTTCACTCGATAATTTTCCTCCATCTTCCATTGCCTTTTAAGTTCATAATGTGAATAGTAAATAACGTTGTCTGAAGTTTTATGGGAAAATATCTCCTTAAGAAATGTGCTTCATTCTTGCTTGCTTTGGAATGAGATTTTTTTGAAAAAAAAAGGCTTTGGGATCCAGAGATTTCTCAGTTGAAGTGAAATTTGAAATTGGATCGACTAAAAAAGTATCCGATCTTGGTTCCTTGTTCTATTATGGTTTTAATTTTATCAAACACGTCTTCTGTGTCTTTCTGAAAACTGAGGACTTCAAATCCTAATATTGGAACTCAATCCACAAGCATATAGAGATGCATATAGACCTGCATGTGATTTTGTGTTCAGGCATGATTCCTCATGAACAGGAATCATATCAGTTTTTGTGATGTCAAAATGAGTAACCTCTGCATCACTACACCTCTCTTTCTTTTTTGCTCTTCCTGAATAGGCTGCAAGAATTGTAAGAATGTTTGCCCAAGTGTATTTACCATTGAGGAAGACTTTGGAAGAGCCAGAGCTTATAGCCAGTCTGGAAACCCTGAATCAGTTCAAGATGCAGTTAATAGCTGGTAGGTTCACTGTTAATAAATAGAGTTCTACACGGTGCTTCTTTTTGTCTTTGAAATACTTAGTATGTTGAAAGTCGAAAAAGTTTAAGTCGTTTGGTTCTATCACCTCCTCCTACCTTATATTGGAAGGAATAAGAAGTCTACAGAAACCAAATTCATTTCCTGTTTTTGGGTGAGATTTTTACTCATATTATTGAGATTTACTTTAGAATGCTATGAAGTCAGCCAAATCATCTGGCTGCTTTTGTCTATGACAATTTCCTATCGTTTTCGCTGCATGCCTTATTTTTGACTGAATCTGTCAAGATTTCTACCTGTTTATATCTACTGATCTTTTAACACATGCTTAGAATTACTATGTGATAAGAGTTTTTCTTTAGTCCAAAACATGTTGCAAAAATCCTTTTCAGTCTCGAAACTGCAACAAATGAATGATTTATGTACACTCAACTGAGGAAAGCCAAGATATAAACTGTGTAACTTAATGAGAATCTAAATTTATTTTTTTGTGTTTTATGCAAAGCTAAATGCTTAGTCTATAGGCTAAAATGCCAAGTTTAACAAATCAATCCTGAAATCATGTTTGTAGTTTATTTAAGTGGAATCATGTGGATAGTGCTGAACCAATATGTAACAACTTCAACAATAACCCTCATGGTATACGATCCAATGTGTACCTAAGGACCAAATGGAACTTGTTCTAGGTGGATCAAAGCAACTGAAACTAATAGGACACCTCGCCCAAAAGGAGGTAGTGGTATTGATCTACTAAAGGAGCCACTTGCTGCCAATTTCATTTCCGCGAGGTAGTCCAAAGAATTAGGGATCACTTATACGGACACCGCAGGGGATACTTGAGTGTTGATGGCAGCACGGTTTGACAAAGAAAGGAGAGGAATGTGTAGAGATGTGGTATTAAGATTGCGAGAATTTTGAAGTGGTGGAGGATTTCTTGCCACTAAAATTGGGTAGTTCCGATGTGATTCTGGGAATGCAATGGTTGGGAAAGCTTGGTTCGATGCAGGTGGATTGGGGAAGATTAACCATGAAATTTATGGTGGCCGGGGGTCTTGTGACCACGAGGGGTGATCCCAGCTTGAGTAAATCTGCAAGTATCCTTGAAAGCAATGATAAAAGCTTTCAAGGAACAGGGGGAGGGACTGTTATTGGAGTTGGGAAATATGGTAGTGGGAGATAGACCCCACCGAGACCTTTCAAGTGATATCTCGGTTGCTCCAACGGTTTAGGGGTGTTCGATGAACCAAAGCGATTTGCCGCTCGTCGAGGAAGCATGATCATGCTATAATACTACGGAAGGAGCCACCTTGGTTAGTATTCTACTTTATCGTTATCCTCATTTTCAAAAAATGAGATAGAAAGGTCGGTCCGGAAATGTTAGTCATGAATCATCCGAATAGACAGATTTCTTTTTCCATCCGATATTGTTGGTTAAAAAAAGATGGGAATCAAGCGGTTTTGTGGATTATCGTGCCCTCAATAAGGTGACCGTCTTTGGGATAAATTTCCCATCCCAAAGAATTGATGAGTCATTGGGACGAGTTACACGGCGGCAATATTTTCAAAATTAGATTTCGGTCCTGATATCACCGATTCGAGTCCGGCACGAAGATGTTCCAAAATGACCACTTCGTTCTCAGAAGGCCGTTATGAATTTTTGGTCATGCGTATCATTCGGATTGGCGAATGCACCCATGACATTCAGGTCCACTTATGAATACCGTATTCCGAGGAGTACTTACGGAAGTGTGTGTTGGTTTTCTTTGACGACATATTGGTTTCTGATCGGATAGTAAATGAACACGAGGGAACAACTGGGCGCGATCTTTGGAATTGTTGGAGAGGAATCAATTGTTCGCCATGAGAAGAAGTGTTTGTTTGGTCAACAACGTTTGGAATACTTGGGCCACATTATCTCTGTGAAGGGTTCTTTGCGCAGACGGGTCCAAACCGGAGGCAATGAAAAATTGGCGAGACCCCACACCATTAGAGGCTGCGTGGGTTTACGGGATTGACGGGATATTATCGCAGGTTTACAAGACTATGGCAAATTGCTTGGCCGTTAGACACAACAATTACGTAAGGATAAGTTTGGGTGGAATCCAGAGGCCGAGGAAGCATTCCATATTTAAAATCAGCCATGATGGCGACCTCGTTTTGTGCTCTCCTCCCGATTTTTCGCAACCTTTTATTGTAGAAACCGATGCATCCGGCCATGGGTTGAAATTTCAGATTGATCACAACGTATTGGTCGCGTACTTTAGCCAAGTTCTTTCAGCCCGAGCGAGAATAAGTCCATATATGGCGGGGAGCTTATGGCGATTGTGTTTGCGATCCAAAAATGGGCACTATTTGTGGGGAGGAGATTTGTGGTGCAGGTGCGTCTTGACGAAGAAATTTGAAGTTTCTGTTGAGCAAAGCGTTTAGTGTCAATGGAACATCAAAAATGGTGACCAAATTATTGGGGTTCGACTTTGACATCCAAGATAAATCGGGGTTGGAAAATAAAGCGTGGATGCGCTTATCACGCCGAGGATTGATGCGCATCGTTAATGGCTATCACTATTCCATCCCCGATCCAGTTAGTTGAGATTAATGAAGCTATTAGGAGCGATGAGGTGCTAAATCAGGTATGGGAAGATATTACTGCAAATCCCCAATCTCGGCACGGATACTCGATGGCGGTGGTCTTTCTTATATAAAACAGACTGGATTCTGTGAAAGGGTCTCCATTGGTGGACTGGTTTCTGAGAGGGGCATAAGCGGCTATATGGGTGGACATGCGGGGTTTCTAAAACATATAAACGAGTGGTGAGGCGTTTTATTGGAAGGAATGCGGAGAGATATATGCGGGTATGTTGAGGCGCGTGCTCAGTTTACCAACAAAAATAAGTATTTATCTCTTGCCCGGTACCGATTATTACAAACCGTTACCGATGCTTGATGAGGTGTGGAACGATATCACTATGGATTTTGTGGAAGGATTGCCCAAACCAGGGGGGTGGATTCGATTTTGGTGGTAGTGGATCGTCTAAGTAAGTATAGTCATTTCATCGGGGTGAAACATCCTTTTCTTGCCGCTTGGCAAAGTGGCAGTATTCAAAAGGAAGTCATCCGTCTACATGGTGTTCCTCGTTCCATCGTGTCGGATCGGGACAAAATTTTATAAGCACATTTGGGCCGGAACTCTTAAATTGCAGTGCAGTTTGAAAAGAGCACCGCTTATCATCCCCGATCGGACGGTCAGACCCAGCGGAAGTAGTGAGCAGATGCCTGAGACTTATTTGCGTTGCTTTTGCATCGGATCGTCCCAAGTATGGTTTAAATTCTTACATTGGGCGAATATTGGTATAACACTCGTTTGTTTTACACTTCGACCCATACTACTCCTTTCGCGTTGTGTATGGCGTGACCTCCTCCGTTGATTCCCTTGAGAGGGTCGGCGATGGTGTCATCTTTAGAGCAGCAGTTAGTTGAGGGATTTGATGTTAGGAGAGCTTCGGACCCGGCTACATCGGGCCCAAAGAACGCATGAAAACGGTGTAGATAAACATCGAAGGGAGTTAGAGTTTTCGGTGGGCGAAAAGGTGTATCTTAAACTCCGACCCTACCCGAGGAGACGATGGGCTGAAACGAATCGAGTTAGCTCAGAGATATTATGGTCCTTTTGAGGTGCTAGGGCGGGGGTAAGCGAGGTGGCTTATCGACTACGAGTTCTTGGACTCGGCGTCTATTCATCCGATGTTTCACATATCCCAATTGAGGAAGGCTATTGGCGACAATCATGCAACATGGACAGACAGAGATCTGCTTTCTGAAGTGGTCATAGGCCTCAATGTCATTCCTTATATTTATTTCAGTATCAATAATTTTCTTCATTTTGACTTTAATTTATGATTAATGTATTGTCGTGTAGAGTATGAATTTTTTTTTGTCTGTTTTATGATCACAACTTTATAGGACTTCACCAGTTATGGCAGTTAGATAACCGATGTCTTCATTTCAGTCCAGTTGATTGCATTCATTGGACTTCTGCTGCTCAGCTATCATTGCTTGAAGATGAAATGCGAAGAGTAGAAAGAGTTAATGTAAGAATATTCTTCCTCTTGCAATTTATATCTAGATAGCTCATTTGCAATCTTGTTAATATACAGATCAATAAGCAAAGACATTTGTTTGCATAACCCATTGTTCCACGCTCTGTTCACTGGCTTCAGGCATGATGTCAGGAGCCATTCCATTCGCGATGGACCATACAGAGACAAGGAAATCATAGGAGATTTTATTAAAACCCATAAGCTATCGTAGTACTCCTCAGCAGACCAATGAATTATGCCAATGTGTTGCATGTTCTACTTCAAGTATCTGGCCCACGGGCTTAAAGCAGACAAACTGTCTGAAATGTAGGAAGAATTTCATCATTTATGCTATCACTTGTGGGATAATATTGATATTCATTGACCGTTAAGATTTGTATCATGGATATGCATGAAAATCGACAAATAAATGTTTTTATGAATTACTAATTGGATGACTTTTAATTGATTAATAGGTTGGCCTGATGCTCTCAGGAATGGGCTCTGCATCCATGGATGTCTTCCGCCTGGTAAGGCTCTTTTAACCTTTAGCCAATGTTGTAAGATGAGACTTAAGAGTCAAGTGTAGTCTTGCCTGGATCCACTTTTGATAATATTGAGAATATGGTTTCATCGTGCACTTGAGTCATAATTTGTTTGAAACACACTAACAAATCTTTCCTCATTTGGCAATGGGACTTAAAGATGATAAAATTAAAATGTTTCTGCTGCCTGCCTTGTTCCTAGTTGAAGTATGTGGATTAATACAACACAAGTGTTGAAAAGCTTAGTAGGTTAACATACATAACTGATGAAAATGTTAAAGGCAACATTATCTGTCTCGGGAGTATGATGAAACCTGGGCAATAATATAAGTCATCAATAGCTTAGGCTGTTTTTCTTGAATAAAACAAAAGAATTAAATAAAAACATTCCAGTCCCAATAGAGGTTTCACAGGATGTAGAGGTCCAGCATGGCCTCGGGGTCCATAAGCCACCAGGCCCAACAGTTTTTAAACTTTTTGTTTTTTTTGGGTTGATTTTCTGAAAAAAAAAAAAGAAATTATAAACAGCCTGCACAGGCTGTAGGCCTAGAGAGCCATGCCCAGCACGACTGCCTGCCAAGACATGCCAGCCCATGTCACGGTCCCGAGCCACCAACCTACTTTTACACCTCCAGCCCCAATTGCTAATGCTGGGCTCCTATGGTGGTTGCCTAGGCTGCCTAATTGCCTAGTAAAATATATAATTATGATTTTACAACTGAATTATGGATTTTCTTATAATTGCTGTTATATGTGTACACATTGGTAGATTTACATTTCAACATTATCCATTACACATTGAAAGTATTATGAAAGGAGAGTAGGTTATTTGAAAGCTACCATATCCCTTTCGTTAAAGCTTTATTATATTTTCCCCTTTCCCAATCTTGAAAGGTGTAAGAAGACAAACATGAACCAGTTCATTCTTTGACCTTTATGGTGGTTTTACATATGACTACATATTTTACTACATATTTGGCTTCACATTTTAATCCAATTACTTTTAATGATGCAGGCGAGTTCTAGATGGGAAAAAAGACAAAACAAAGTCTTGGTAAGAACTCTCTAAACTGAAAATAGTGCACAATTTCCTCTACAAGAACTACGATAATGAAACAAGAGAAGAAATATTTCTATACTTAAATGCCATCAGTCCATCAAGGGTTTTTGAACCAAATTCGCTAGTAAAATTTTTGTCCGTCTAATTATTCTGGAATATTTCGAGTTTTGAGCATACTACTGAATAGTTTTTGAAATATTGGCAAATTACCTTTACGATTAACTTAAACTGGAGGATTAGGAACCCAAGAATTTTTTTTAAAATTTCTAATGCACGAAAATTTGTTATATTGCAGGGACAAGCTAAAGTGAGGATGATGAAGCAGAAAGGTTCTAATAAAACTCAATCATATTGGAGCAACCTTTGGGGCAGTCCGAAAGACTATGAAAATACAGGTAAGACGGAAAAGATGAAATTGTTATTTTGATGATCACTCCTAAATTATATTCTGCTTGTAAAAGCACTATGTATGGACTGCACTAAGCAGATAATACTGACCTTGAAAATTGTTTCTTGCTATTGCCGTTCAAGTGCAAATTACTCGCATATATGTAGAGAAACAAATGTCCAAATGACTTGGAACTTAAAATTATTTCGTTTAATATATATTGGTAGAATCTTAATCTGTATTAGAAATTAGATCTGCATATGAAGAATTCACTCTTAAACTGTTTTTACATAATAAAAACAACATTAGTGGTGCAACAGTTAAAGTTCTGTGATTGAAAAATATAGCATAAGATTGATCTTTCGACATAGTTTGGGTTTATATTTGTTGAATATGACTGATTTCTTCGTAAAAAAGGTTTTAGTTTATAGACTCTTTGACTGGAGGTTCCCTAAATGGTTTTAGCTGCACTTCTTCATCATCTCACTGTGGTGAAGCACTATTTACCATACAATGCAACCTTGGTTTTTGATGAAAACTATGTACGCCTTTCAGTCTTTTGCATGGATTCAAAGTCGTCCACCTAAATACAGGAATGGATTAAAAGCAAATGGATACTGTTCAACCAATTAGGACAGAGAGTCTAATCAATACTTAAAGTCAACCGCTCATTTTTGAATGCGTTGAGTTTACCTGTTACGAAAATTACCAATTGTTCTGTTTTATTCTCAAAATTTCTTGCATATGTATAAACTGTATGCTGAAAGGAATCTAGCCATATAAAGTGCAGGAAATCTGAGTTGAAGTGCAGTCAAATCTGCCAGTTTCAGAGACTTCTGTTCATTGTTTAGAATATATATTTAACTTCTATGAGTTGTGCCAAAATAATTTAAATTCTAATTTTCTTGCTGTCCATCAGGGCATTGCATGTTTGGTATAAAGTACTTGATAGTCGAATGAACAACATTTTAACTTCTTTTTCTTCGTTAATATTATCTAATACCGCACAAATACACCTTACCAACAAATCGTAGTTGTTTTACTATTACAAGATGAGTGACTACTAACAAGTTCAAGAGCAGATGTTTCACAATGTAGCCTTCTATGATTGAATTATATGTGACCGGAATTTCTGTGGTTGTTCCAGAGGAAGAAATGAAAGAGAGGGCACGACGAGCTGCAGCTGCAGCTCGAAGATGGAGAGAGTATTCTAGAAGGGGTGCAGACAAACCCCCGACCTTCAAATTACCAGAGGCAGTCTCTAACAAAGAACAGTGAGCAATACTTCAACAGCCTTTGTACATTTTCATTATATATGTAAATATCATTAATTGAAGATGTGTTAATGCATTCTTACCATGTATTAGATTGATATATGTATAAAAACTTGCAAATGTGCAATGTCTATCATTCAAAATGAAACAAGATTAATGAATTTCTAGAAAGAAATATCCTAATAAAGAAACATTCAGTTGTTTGGTACAATACAGTACTGAATGCTATAATTTAAAAAAAAAAATTAATTTGTTTTTATCTTTAATAGTGTCACTATCCAATCTTTTCAACCAAATACGCTATTGAAGCCTCGATCAATAATTGCTTTTTGATGATGCAATAAATATCATTAATTGCTTGTCTCCATTAATGCAAAAACTAGTCATGACACCCATACCTATCTGCTATTTGACTTCAAATTGAATATAATGTTAAACAATAAGCTAGTGGATGCAACTTGTTTACTTGCATTTTATTTTACAATTTAGCTGGATTTAGTTGGTATTTAGTGTGGCATATATGCTTATTGAGTTACCTTAAAATAAGTAATTTCAAATCAAGAACAATGTTCTAAAATGCTTATTGTGTTTTTCGACCTTAAAAAACAGTAATTTCTCTGGAAAAACTCAAGCCTAAACAAAACCTAAGTAAAAAGTTTGGCGAGAACTTTTTAATAAATTAAAAATGAATGTTTATACATTGAGGTAGCCATGTAATGCCCATACAACTAATTGGTTATAATTTAGATCAGAATCATTCTTAATGAGTCATTAAGTGATTCAGTTTTCATGAAATCGGGATAATAGACTATAAATCTTGAGTAGTCGATCAATCAATCGTTTTCGTGTACATAGTAATTCTTCCAATTGATACCTATCATAACGGGTTATGCCACTAAAATGATCTCAAAAATAAAATTAAAATGAGAATATATTCAATTACAAAAATAAAATTAAAATTAAAATCATATTCAATTACACCAATGTCAATGTTATATGCTCTAATAATTGAGAATGATTTTCTTGGATTGGTTTTCTCCTTTAATAGTCTCTAATATGTTGTTCATCATGTGAAAATCCCAAGAAGTTTGCATTTATAATTTACACATAAATAATCTTGAAAGATTCTTTAATTTGGCATTTAATGCATGGATCTATTTGGTTTTGAAAATGCATTGAAAATAATTCTGTTTAATTAATGTTTGTATTATTAGAAGAATACAAAATCTTTATTTCAATCTTTTGAATGTATTAAAGGCCGGATTACACGTCAAATTCCATTATTTTATCAAGTTTTGCTTAAAAAAGCTCCTTTTAAGGAGCTTATAAACTTAATCAAACATGCTCGTAATACCATTTACCAGTGTTATTGACCTTTCATCATAAACAACTATGTCAACAATTTTATTTTATTTTATTGGCCAATTTCTATCAAGGGAGGTGGTGCAATTTTGAATCTCAATACATTGTAAAGCTAACTATGCTTTACAACTAGAACCCATCTCAATTTACATGCCTTTCCAAATCGACCGTTGCTAAAAAGTATGTGAATCATTAGTGACAAACAATTTCAAAATCAAAATTCTAAAAGCATCCAAATACCTAAAGTTTTGCCAGGTATAATATTCCAAATGTTTGAAGAGTCTCAAGTACGTATGGAATTTGAGATCGAATAAGAGACCGATCAAATTATGGTGAAGAAAAATCAAAATATAAAATGAAAGATGCCTCTAGAAGTTGGCTTTTTTGAAATTGATAATATGGTTGATTCAATCGGATAAATTATTGGAAAATTAATAAAAGATACCTCTAGAACTTAGCTTTTACTTGACAGATGTAAAAAAGCGTCTCTATGTAAAAGTGCACGTGTTTTACACACGTGTTCGATTGAATATGCAACCACAAAACTACCAATTCGTATCATTCCATCCTGTAAAACTTTGAAAAACTAGTCTTAAAAATGAAACAAAAAGGAAAATTCTTCAAGAGGGTGAAATGAGATAAAAACCATGGAACAGTTAAGTGTTAGAATACTTTCTTCTCTTGTTTTACATTTACAAACTTTTGTTCAAGAAATTCACCTGAGATTCAAGTGAAATAATCTTTAATTTTCTGTCAAACTTGAATAATTATCTTACAGTTGAAGCAACAGTATGAGCCCAAAATCTAAGATGATCTTTTAATTCCATTTCATTACCAAAATTTGGAATTCTCCAATCCATCAATGGCTTCTTCACTCTATTTTCATCTTCCAAAACATCCCAAGCTTCAGAAAGATAAGGCCTTGAAACTTCTGCAGATTTATCAAATCCCTTTTCCTCCCATTTTCCTTCCAGTTTTCCATCCCACTTTCCCCCCAGTCTTTGCAATCCAGGAATTATTGAAACTAAATTTGAATCCTTGTCCTCATCTGAAAACACAAATCCCAGATCCATAAACCCTTTTAATTCCTCAAATTCAAGTTCTGATAAGCTTCTGCTACTGTTCTTCTTCCTCCTGTTCCTCCTATAAGCACTATTTTCTTCTTTTCTTGAAGCTTTTTTGTGTTCAAATTCTTCAACTTCTTTACCAGAAAGTATAGTCTGAAGCTTAGGAACAAGAACAGATTTCGGAGAGGGCGAATCTGAAGAATTTGAACAGTCTATAGAGCTCAAAAACTGGTCACTGGAAGATTTCTTCATGAGGGTTTTGATTCGATTCAGCTTTGGTTTCTCTTCAACTTCAAGAACTGGATCTGTTTTCACTGTTGACAAAGAGGGTTTTGGTGTGAAAATCCCATACTCAAACCAGTAAGAATCTAGGAGATTGAGAACTGTTTCTTCAGCTGACATTGGCAATTGGACAAAGCACGGAGGTTCTGAGAATACTAGAAAAAGAATGTGAAATTTTTTGGCTTGTGAGGGTGAGGAGACCTATAAATATATGAATATATATATAGTGGGTGTATTGCATTATTGAGCATCTCTTCATCACTAATATTGGAGAATTATGTGGAAAGTTTATTAAACTAATCACGTGATTATGTTATGTCAACATTACACAATATTAATTTTAAAGTTTTTTTTTTATTATTATTATTATTTTTAGGGACAGAATCCGTCGATAGAAAAATAATTTGCTATAAACTTGAAAGGTTTGAAAAGATTCTCTAAAAAAAGTCAAGAATGAACTTGTAAAGTTAAGGATAGTTTGTAGACCAACGTTTTTGTTTTCTCCTTAGTATTTTGAAAGATATACATGTACGTGGACATATTTGCATGTGTCAAAAATCGGGTCCAACTTTGAGAAAATAGTTATCTGCACAAAATGAATAGATATATTATACGTGAAAGTAAAACAAGAAAATAGATATTTATCAACATTTAATATTATTATTATATCAATTTGTGACTCGATTATTAGACCAAAACGATCTATCACATCTTTTTTTATGCTTCAACCTTCACGTCTTATAGAGCTACAATGATCTTGCTAAACATGCGGCGTTTTTCAAGATTGTGTGTGGTTTTGATATTTCTGACTACGTCGTAAATCTTCTTGTTTCTAATATTACTAAATAAAATTTTTTCTTATTTTGTTTGAAAATAATAATAAACTATAAATTAGTATATGAACTTGAACATTTAGTCTAATTAAATCCTTTATTAGGAGTGCTTTCTTTTCAATAATATTATAAAGATGATTTGCGAATAATTCTCGTGGGTCCAAATTTTATGAGTAAAGTTGAAGAACCATTTTGCATATTTATCGTAAGATACACGCGTAAGGTAAGACTCTTATTCATAAGCTAAATAATGTCCCACATTCAACCAATTAATTATTATTTAATATTTTATTACCAAATAATTAATTTTAAAAAAATTCATTGACCAAGATAAGGGATAATTATTCATGTTCAAGTCACATGTTCATATTAATGGCCGACTACTTAGTAGATGCGATTATTTAATAACTAAGATTGATTCAAGTTATAAAAATATCGAAAGGATATCAACTTGTAATAATTTTTAGATGTTTTAATTAGAGGCGAGTAAATTTTAACAACACAATTTCTATGAAAACATCGTCCTAATAAGTTGGAAGAATAGATAAATTTAGAGCGCCGAATTTAATGTAACAAGATTTATTTCTTTGTTTAATTCCAATTTGCACTTTGTTGAGTTATAAGCTAATCTATATATTATAGAAAACTCTTGACTTGAAAAAGAAAATAAATATTGGAACGTCTAATTTCACAAAGAAATTTGTAATACTTTTGTTTTTTTCAATAGGAAGAAAACAAGATTATCCCAAATAATACCTCTATATATCATATTTGTTGATGTGAAATTTATTCTTCTAACTCTTTGAAAGCAACTAGTATAATTAGAACACACGTGTAAAAATGATTTTTAAATGATATTTAACATGTAATTTGAAAGTGTTAAATATTATTGATTTAAATACGAGAAGTATATTAGATTTGCTCTGAATTTGGAGGGACCTATATTTGAGTAGAGTAGAGTAGAGTAGAGTAGAGTTTGATTATGTTAATTGGCGGTTGAGTCAAATACGTGGATTTATGTTTGACTTAAAGCGTATTTAGCTTTGAGCTACACTCGTGAATAGAATGTAAAACACGAATTTACAACAGACAATGCAATCCAATGATCATCGTAGAGTAAATATAAAACACATTCATCCAATTCTTAACTAATTTTAACATGTAGGGCCCGTTTAAGTTGTTAATATAACTGTTTATTTGGATAAAAATTATTTGAATAATAGTTATGTGGATAATACATTCATTATTATTTTATTTGGTTCAACTATGTTTAAGAATGGAAAAGTCAATTTTTCCGTAGAAAATACAATTCTACTTTATTCTTAATTAAACGAGAAAAAATAAATAGAAAAACTAAAAGAAAAAAAAAGATTGGAAGCGAAGAAGGATGGTGGTGATAGGCGCGGTGGTGGGGCGACAAAAGCGAGGCAGGGCAAAGGCGAGGTATCCTAAGGTATGGATGTTTCTAAGGTTTTCTATATTATATAGAGTACGTTCACCTTTTGAAAAATGAGTGAATCATTTTCGAATAAAAATTTGTCATTGTCTTTTCAAAAAAACTTATCCTCATTTTGAGGTTATCTGGATAAAAGTATGTCAAGACATCAACTCCATCCAAACAAGATAAGACAAATTTTATCTATTATTTTTAACCATTGATTATATACCAAACGTGCCCATAGATATAAAAATAGTAGGGTTCTTTACATATATACACTACTTGTAAACATTAATTTCAAATATACTGAGAAAAAATTTATAATTATAATATTACTAGATTCTCTATCAAAACTTATATAATTACTTGACTTTTAATAAAGCTCATTTTAATAATATTGATACCAAACTGATTGAGACTAGAGTCGAAATTTAATGCGCTGTTACCAAACGAGATAATGATCATACGTTACACCTTATCAGCGAAGATAAGCAATTCAAATTTCAAACTGAACATCTATAAAAAAAGAAAAAAAAAAAAAGTCAAATTAAATGCAGAAGAATGAGTTTTCGTAACTCATGGCCAAAAAATCAACAAGCAAGTGGCATAGTAACAATTTCTCTGAATTTGAGAGTTACTGAAGCGCATCAGAATTGTGGAAAAATTTAATTTGTGCTACTGCTTGAAAGATTTTGTGAGATAAGATCTCAATTATAACTTCTTTAATCAACCATCATTACAAAACATAATATTTTCAATTAATACTTAAACTCGTAATTGAATGAAAATCGATTCTTGTTAATATAATTTGATACTACTCAAATTATGAATGAGAAAATGATTGAGAAAGTTTGTAAAGATTGAAAGAGCATATTAATAAATGGACAATAAAGATGAGTCAATAAGAAAAGAATATTTGCTATATATATATATATATATATATATGCTATATATATATATATATTATTATTATTCGATGTAAAGTCGATTTTTGTGAAATTTCTTTGTTTTTATTGATATGAGAATGATGTTTTCATTTATTAAATTTAATAATAAACTCCATATAATGAAGATGTATGCAAGTTATTTCGGACTGAACATTCAGCATATAGCATCACACTTTATAATGCTGGTAAGAGGTGATAAACATTCAATGTATAATAGACTAATAGTGATAGTAAATTAAGAATCACATTTGATCGCTGCTTAAATAATATAATATCAATTAATTCTTAAAAATAACTTAAACGGTTAATAAATGATAATAGTACTAAATGCATTAATTAATTTGTTTTAAATAGTAACCATATATATAAATGTTATATAGTAATTTAAACGATATAAAAATATATATATATATATATATATATATATATATATATATGGAGGATATAATATTGGAAAAAGTGGATATAATCCTAATTTTAACTCGTACTTAATCCTTCTAAACCCGTTTAAGGATTCTAAACACGCAGTTCAAATTGACTATGATTAATTAAGGCGATCAAATTAAAAACACGAGAAACATATGATATAACTAATTAGTATAAAATGAGTATTAATTAACGTGTAAACTTTACGTAATTAATTCATGACCATTTTTGTTCAAACTCAAAAGTATAGAGATTCTCACGACTCACGAGCACTTTTGTCAGTGAGTAGTTCAAATGGAATTAAAAATGGCACTCTTTTTTTCTTTTTTTTTGACTTTTTGAAAAGATAAAAGAATCAAATATCACGTGTGAATTATTAAAATAACATAAGAATCCTATGACAAGATGGGGAACACGTGATAACAATATTTTTTTATTTTTTATTTTTTATTATTACTTCATCAGTTTTATAGTTTTAATTATTACTCCATTAAATTATTCGCAAATAATATTTTTCTAAAAGGTTTTATTTAATGTATGTTCGATAATATTTTTTTTTTTTTTATAAATTATAAATAATGAATTCTACGAATATAATATTAATTTGTGTTATTGTGTAGACGAACGAATTTGATATATTTTTTTTGGAAAATTGCAATATTCTTTAGTGCTTGAAATGTGTGTTTATGAGAACCATTTTATATTATATATCTTGACCCAATCAACCATATTTAGAAGACTAAATTAAAGTTTTAAGTTTTTCCTTAAAGGTAAGAATTTGAGTTTGGTTGTTTTTCATTCCATATCGATATTTTGCATGAGTCAAAAGCTCACATAGGCATCTCCGCCTAAGCTTGAGGCACGGCCTCTACACCTAACCACGCTTCACATATCGCACTCGTTTTGTCCTTGGCTCACCTCGCCTACGCTTCACTTAGGCCCGAAAAGTTTGAAAATCGGCCTCAACACCTAACCACATTTTACGCTTTTCAGAACACTTACGTCAATATTTTACCATATCTGCTTGGGCAAAACGAAAATATATAAAAAAGGTGAGAAATGCATAAATGTGAAAATATATTTGAACATTTAATGATCGTAAAGTAATGCAACTTATTGTTTGAATGACGTTCATGAATAGAAACTAGAATCATTTTGAAAAGTGTATACAAAAGTAAATTTATTCGACTCATCCTCTTTTATTGATTATTTCATCACTTACAACAAGTCGAGGATTGCGTCGTGAATTCATTAGATTGGAACACATCTTTGAATTTTGTGTTAAATAAGAAACGACGTTGTTGTCCAAAAGGAGGAGAAAGTAAAGGCACAAGTAAAATAATAAATGAAGCCCAAGAGCAAAGTTAAGTAAGCTGACACCCATGCTTGCAGGTTGCTGTGTAAGACCCATTCGTTCTTAATTATTGCCTAAAAAATATTGATTATGATTAATGAATCGACTAATTAACTTTTAATAGTGGTGATTTGTCATCCCACATCATTGTTATTAATTAATCTTATCATGTATTAATCTTTTAATTAGAAAATAATTGCATATAGTTGTGTATGCATTGTATAAAAGCTATAAAGTGTTTGAGAAGTAACAAATTTAATTATTTAAATTTTGTATCTCGATCCCAAGTCAGTCATGCACAAACTGGGTTCATATTTTTCTATCATGCATCAAATGACTATACAACTTTTATAAAATCGATAATGACGAGACTTGAATTTAAATAGACAAGTTGATCTTCGCACGCAAGGTGAAGCCTAGGTCAATGTGCTAAAAGCACGAGGCGAAGCTCAGTGAAAGGTCGCGAAGCTGAGGGCTGGAACGAAGCCCAGGCTAACACCCTTAATGCGTAAGACGAATACACTTAAAAGTTTAAAGAGTCCGAAGCCAATTAGTGTTGAAGCAAATAGGGCGAAGCAGGTTATTTACGTTTTAAGAGAAGAAACAACTCACAAGTTGACAACACAGTGTAGTGGCTCAGGGAAACTCTACAACAAATATCCGGTGGCACATATCTCTTATCGAAGAATTTCCTTAACAAATTATATATCAGACCATACTGTTGTACAAGGATTTCCAAAACTCGGATAAATTATAAATTTAGCCCTTATATTTTAGAGTGTATTCAATTTTTATTTTATTTCTATAAAAGTTTCCATACAAAATTTATAAACTCAAACCCGACAATAAAATGTAATATCTAAAATATTTATATTTTAATCAAATAATAAGACTAAAAATATTCTAAATAGTCACTTGTAAATACATCTCGCCTTACAGTTTTTGAATTAAAAGTATTAATTAAGTTTACATAATCAAATTGTTCAACTATTTTTTTTTTTCAATTGACAATATAACCAATCAATTCGTCAATAAATTAAACAAATTATCACAAATTTTCATATCAAACACCATCAATTCAATCCAACTAAACAAAATTTCAAGTATAATCTAAAATACAACATCAACAACAATACATAATTATGTGCGCTTGTACAATTGATCAACATACATCATTGAGTGCGCTTGTGCAAATTGTATAAAAAAAATACTAAAATGTGAATAAGGAACATTCACTACTATAATTATATCCATATATGCAAAAGTTACTAATTTTTTACAATCAAATTGAGAATGACGAAATACGCTGAACCGAAAAATACGAAGTTCAAAGTGGGTCAAATTGGAAGAATCAAAACACCAAGTTGTAGGCCAACAAAACCAAACTATAAAATTGAAAATTTTGATTGATATTCATATTCTAATCGAAGAAAAATGAAATTACAGGAAAAAAAATTATGAATTCAACATTTAAAATCTAATATTAAAGTAATAAAAAAATTTAAAATTGCAAAAATATCTAATATTCCTAACATTGCATACTATCTATATTGTTGCAAATCCTATTAACTCTAGACTCTAAATCCATTGCCCACACCATCCACTAAAAATTGCAAAGTTTTTTTTAACACCCGTTTCCTTCACATCACTCCATGAAATACATGTTTTTTCTCTCATTAATATTGTATGCAAAAATAGAACCAAACTTTCAATAAATAAAAAAATAAATAAATTCAAGTAAATAAAATCTAACCATAACTTGAATTTTTTTTTAATAAATACAAATTATATATTTGCATTAATAGTGTACGCAAATAGAAACAAGAATTCAAAAACTAAAATAAAATTAAATATTACCTGTTTAGTCTGCCAATTGCCGAATTGGACCCTTTTACCTCGTTTTCTTGTTTCACAATTATCATGTTTGTTAGTTTATAGGATTAAAATAATGTCTCTGTTGGAATTTGGGTTCTAATTTGTGCATGAAATTTCAATATTTAAAAAGAAAAAGGAAAATTAAGTCATCCACCAACTTTTTTTTTTTATAATTTTGAATTATACTAGGTAAGATTTTTTTTTTTTTTTTTCAGAATTACTACTACATCATATATTTTTAATGTCAACATAAAAAATCATTTAATTTTAACTAATTACATTCAAAAATCAATTTGTAACCATTTCAACTATTTTTAAAGGAACTAAATTTTATCATCTCTAAATTTGTGGAGTAATTAACGTCAATTGACTCAATTCTCAAATCAAAATTCATAGTCATCTAATTTTATTCGTCTCTAACACACAAAACTTAGTAATAACTCTTCAACGTATATGACAATTAACAAAAAAAAATATCAATTTCAAAAATAACATGCAGAAACATCATTGTTGAGAATCATCATATGAACGATGAATTTTAAAGTTAACACATTAATCAAAAGTTATAGCAACATTAACACCCATTGTGAACAAAGATAGAAAACATAGTCAAAACAAATATATTTAATCCATCTTGATAAAATACGAATTCGATAAAATGGAGAATATAAATTAGTTGAATAATCAATTATATATTGTCTTGTATTACTATCGTTACTTCATCAAAATTTTAAAAAATCACAATAACAAAAATCTATATATTTATTTTTAAAATTCGATTTCTGAACAATAACTTTTAATAGTACCATGAATAATATCATTACTACTATATAAGAAAAATCAATGGTTTCTGATAACTTTTTAAGAACAATAACATTTACTATTAAATAATGATTCGAACAGAAACAACGATAACGATATCTTACCTCCTAGATGATTGGTTGTGGTGAATAACACTCTACAATGATACCTTCAATAAAAAATTTTACACTCAAATACCGTAAAAGACATCGTATATTCAAATTGTCATTTTTGAATATTTTCTGGATCAAAACTTCATTTATAATAATATTAAATACAACTTCGTCTTTCTGTTTTGATATATATGATGAGTGTCAAAATAATTCAAATTTTCAGCATGGGACACTAGAAATTACTGATTGAATTGATTCTTCATCATGAAATTTAAATTAGAAACTTTGGAAGGATAATCAATATGTTAAAGACAAATCTGAATTTCAAAAGTGGATGAATTTGTAGGAATTTTTTTTTAAATAATGGATAAAATCAATATTTAATTAAGGTAGCAATACAATCAAATTTATAGGAGTCTTTATATTCCCATCAATTTACAATTTTTATTAATATTTAATGGTATAATTCTATTTTGATTATCATGAAATGAGCTTCATTAAAAGTCCACTAATTATATAAGTTTTAATACATAATCTAGTATTAGTATAATTATAAATTTAAGTCCACTAATTATATAAGTTTTAATACATAATCTATATTAGTATAATTTAAATTTACTCCAATATATTTGAAATTTATCTATACTAATTCTAAAAAGTCCTAAAAGGAAGAAACAATTTTGGACAATTTTGCTCTCATATATTACAACTTTTGAATTGTGAGAACAGATTTGATCAATTACAAGATGAATAGTTATTTATCTTCCACCAACAATGTATTCAACTTATTTTAAGCTTAATTTGAAGTTCAAGATTGCTTCATTTGAAGGTAATTATGTAGTTTGTGAAATCTATAAAAAATTCATTTGAAGATTTGTGTGTTATGATTATGGTTTTTGTTACTTCATGTGAATAATTATTTCTCTTAGCTCTATTTTTTATTTTCTTTTTCTTTTTAACTTCAATAATTAATACATATATCATTTCTATTATTCATTTTTATATTTTTTTAATTGAATTGTTATCTATTGCTTAAACTAATTTTTTTCATTAAGTCGCTTAAATCGTTAGAATATTTAGTTTTGGCAATATTACTTTACTTCTTCATTACCATTTGGATAAGTTCACGTGAAAACACGTGGGCACTAAATTGTGCAAATGAGAATGTTTAATTTTGTTAATTTTCTGGTGTAAATGTTATTTTGTTTTATTTTATATACTGATTGATAAATCTACCTATAATTGCTAACTTGAGGTGCTACGAGCCCAAATTACATGTGATATTTTGAGTAAAAGTATCTTCATAGTTGAAGAGTTATATTATATTACAAAG
Organism: Forsythia suspensa; assembly: GCA_023638005.1. Lineage (NCBI taxonomy): Eukaryota > Viridiplantae > Streptophyta > Magnoliopsida > Lamiales > Oleaceae > Forsythia > Forsythia suspensa. The sequence continues at coordinate 2,151,638 of CM042663.1, forward strand.
ATTTGTTATAAGTCATTTGTCATTTTATAAAGCAAGAAGATTCAATGGGTTTGAGTACTCGATATATTTAAGAACGTATACTATCTTTGAATCTTTTTGTTTGCAATCTTTAATTGACATTATTTGACTATATTACAAATCTTAAACAATAGAGTTTCATGCTTTGACTGGTTACATAATTGTATAAAGTACTTTGTTTGTTTTGTTATGCATCTAAATTGAAATGAATGTATTGATTGGTAGTTAAAATAAATATTAATCATTATTACATACGAACGTGGCTAATTTGGTGATTGAATCTTCGTAACAAACGATATATTGCAACGTATTTTTAATGTCAGATTTTTGTATGTTAATGCAATATTAAATTGAATATAATTATTTAAATATTTGAATAGAAATTTAACTTACAATATTGTTACTAAATTACGTAACAGCATACGACATACATACTAGTGTTTACAAATAGTGTATGTAAAGAATTCAAAAAAAAAAAAAAAAAAATAATTTAGGGCCTTTAATTTTTGGCCCCAGCTTGTCGCCTCTTTTGCCTCATGGAAAGTCTGAGCCTGTATGATAGAATAGAAAAAAATTAATTCGGCACCTCCTAACAATTACTATTATAGGCCAACCTGTAGGAGGCGCATGCGGAAGTGACTTCCATCAAAGACCCACTTTGGGTGAGTAGATTGCCCACCTTCTCATCGAAGTATTTCCTTAATAAGGTATATGTCAGACCATTTAGTCAAGATGTCACACATCATACCGCAAGAAAAGATGAAATATCGGATATGACAGAATAGGAAAAATTAATTCGGCGCCTTTGCTATTATAGGCCAACCTATAGGAGGCACATGGGGAAGTGACTTCCATCAATGACCCATTTCGGGTAAGTGACAACGACAGATTGTCCACCCATCTGTTGTCAATTAATGGGCGGGAAAAAAGCCCGACCATGAGGTCGAAATGCCTCATTGCACTTAGAACTTTATAAATTACAAAGGTAGGTAGGTAAAATCTACATAGTCAGCTTAAAACTCTGTCAACTTGTCTCCCACACTAAATTTCTATAATTTGACTTGATTGTTGAGTGAATAAGATCGTTGTACCTCTCATTGGAGCAACGACCCTTCATTTTAACTTTGTCTTAGTGTGTAAGTACCATACATGTAAACGGAAAGGTGATATGGCTTTGTTGACAATGAGATCAAACATATTTTGCGCTCAACAAGAATATTTCGACTAGAGAATAAAATTAAAATGATTTTTAGAGCTAAATTGGACAGAAATGAAATTAAGAAGATGGGATTGGATTGGGCATGAAAATGATTGTACAAAATGATTTTTCAAATACATTTCTTGAATGATTCAAGTGGACAATCCTTCATTATAAGAACAAAATTTCTAGATAGATCAATTCATATTTTTTTTTTCCCGAGCCCACAAAATATATATCTACATGTACAATTAAACTATCCCATTTTATAACATATTATTTGAAAAATAATTTTTGCACATGAATATATTGCTATCTTGCTATTTATGATTTGATATACACTTGATAATCAAAGATTATATTATATACAAGATGAAAATTAAGAGAATAGGTATTTAAAGGTGTGTCCGAAAACATGGTGAACATGTCATCAAATATTGAATGAGATAGGCCCTACCCCACACCTAGTCCATCGCCTACTCCCAAGGTTGATTAAAAATTTGATTAGACATAGTTAAGAATATGATTTTTTAATCTCCAACCATGGACATAGGCAGTGGGTGACTTATAGGTCTCGAGTGGGGCGAGAGAGATCACCATCGAGGTGTGAAAATGATCTCTTGCTCTCATGGGGACAGTGAATATACGCGTCACCCACCGCCGCGAGGTGTTGGTTGTCATGTCCGATCAAACATGGTGAACATGTCATCAAATATTGAATGAGAGCAGGTCCTATTTGACACCTGTCCATCGCCTACTCCCAAGGTTGACTAAGCCACAACAGTAGACATAGTTAAGAGTATGTTTATTGTTTATAAGTATTTATTAATTTGTCAATTATTATTTTTATTTACATATTTTTTAAGATCTACAACTTTTACTCACTTTTTATCCATACATTCTATATGATCAATTGTTTATAATCTATAATTTTTTTATTCTAAACATACTCACAGGTCTCTAAGTTGAATGAGTTTGGATCGAGGACAAGTAGGAGGATTTAAGAGGAGCGGGATGGACTATAGAAAAAAGTGTTTTTTATAGTGTAAAAAAATTGTTTTAGTGTAAATTTTTTTATTTTTAGTAACAACCTATTCTTGAAGTGTAAATTTTTTTTTTTTTTTTTAATAATAGTCCGATCTCCAAAAATTTCTAGTTCTCCCCTGTCGAGGAATGAGAAAGACCCTATTATCATACTACCATTTTGTTGAAGAATTATTTACAAACTAAATTACATAATTAAGTAGACGCTAACATGACCCAACAACTAAAAATACATCTTTCCCATATAAACAACTAATCTCCATTTAAGTGGACGATTCTCATTTGCAGGGGAGGTGGTGAGATGGAACGGTACTTCAGAAAAAATTAAGTGTTGAAGAACAATTTTTTTTTTCAGTATCTTGAAATACATTTTCTTTTTTTTAATGTTATTGATAATTCTCTTCTTAAAAATCACGATTCTTAATAGGTATTACTTATCTGATTGGGCAATATATTTATAATCACATTTAATTAATACAATTGAAAGAATGTGGGCAATTGACGTAGCCACAATAAATAATATTAATTTTTTTTTATTAGTAGTCTCTTCAGCACCTTACTGATCCATTTTGCAATCAAAGCCCAAAATACTTTCTCTTTGATCCATTGCTCAAACACCAAAGTTTTTCTTTATCGTACACTTAAATGATCATCAAAGCTTAATCAGACAAAAACAAAATCAATTTCAAGAGTTAGAATATAACAAAGAACAACTATCTCAATTGATCATCGAAGTATAATTAGATCAACACAAAATTAAATTCAAGAGTTCAAACGTAACAAAAACAATTACCTCAATTTAAGAATACGTCAAAAGTACGCAAAAACACTATATTCCGTTACATCTAGATAAGATCATTGATTTTCTTTCTTTCTATACTTTGAGGAATTTTGGGTGTAGTCTAAAATGAAATGTTCACTGAATTTCTCACTATATTTTTTGAAATATTTGACAAATTCAATGACTCACAAGTAAATAAATATTCGAAAATTCATTTCATCCCCATTTTCTCTATCGACAATCACAACATGACCAGGCTCTAACAGTATAATTATACAAGTGAGGGCCCTCTAAATATTATCTTTATGTTAAATTATGGGAAATTCTCACTCATAGTCCCCAAGCATTATCACTTGTCTCACTTGGGTCCTCGTTCATTTTTTTGTCGCATTTAAATCTCCAAAGTGTCTTTTCTGGTAAATGTAAGGACAAATGAATTCTAACAATCAACTTTTCATTTAATAGTCACTTGAAACGTACGTGACCCATTCTTTTACAGAAGTATTTCTACATATCCACAACATAAACTCCCCATTCTTTCAAGTGACCATTTGGCATAAAGTTGGACGATTTCTGTCTATTTATCCTTGTGTCTACCAAAAAAGATAGTTTGGAAATCTAAATTCGACTGAAAAATGAATGGAGACCCAAGTTTGAGATTTCCCTTAAATTATTAATACTCAAATATGTCAAAATTATTAGTGAATTGGCTTAATTTATTTTATTTTATTATTATTATTATTTTTTTTTATGCACGTTATATTATATTACTTCTATGCCAATCTGTCAACGTGACATCTTCATATTAAAACTATCACATTCCACCATTTTCCCCACTTCCCACCAACTATTTCCGGTCACCCCCACCTCACCCCATACACTCTCAGGCAAGTCATATATACACGTATACATACAATGTTTTACACGAAAAAATGTATTCCCAATTAGTGGGCTAACTATACATACATATACATACACAATATATTGTACATAAATTCTTAGTCTTGTATGAAAATGGAAGGTAAATTTCATGAACAAGAGTCTCCAGAAAATGTTGCTGATTCTCCTCTATCTGGTGATGAAGCAACTGAAGAAACTTACGAGCCATCCCCCAAGAAAAGGTTTGATATTTTACCCCTCCAACATTTTTTCGAGCTCTTATCGTAAAAATCTTGGCTCCGCCCTGCCGCTGCGAGTGAGTATTATTTTTTCTTTGAATTTCTGTGTAGTAGGAAGGGTGCAAACAAGAGGGTGGTGACAGTGCCGATTGTTGACAGTGGAGATGGCTGCCGGAGTAAAGGAGAGGTGTATCCACCATCGGATTCTTGGTCGTGGAGGAAATATGGCCAGAAACCCATAAAGGGTTCACCTTATCCAAGGTAAGAATTGTTATATTTCAACTATTTGCCATATTTTCTTGTTCTCCCCGCCCCCCGCCGGCGAATTAGGTGACGGCAGTGGCAGAACTAGAATTTCAGTTAGTGGTAAAAGAAATGTTGGACGGACAAAATATATAAATTTTTAATTTTATTTATATAAATCCAAAAATTAATTAAAAATGTTGTGAGTCCGGTCGCCCCATCTGTCCCTCCGCCCATGGGTGAGACTGAGGAGCTGCCGGCCGCCGGCGGATTGGGTGGCGGGCTGTAATTTTATCGAAAAGAGTGTGGGTGTAGATTATTAGCACTAGAAGACATTATTGATGTAGTAGTTGAAATTTATTTAATCATAGAAAATCCACACGCTAATGACTGGTTTGTTTTCCACGCTCTTACATTTTTTAGCCAATCAAAATTCAAGACATTTTATGTCTTTATAAGTTCTTGATATAAAAAATGAAGTTGATAATTATGTAAATTCACATTAAGAATAAGATTAATGTAAACACAATGGAACGTCCCTTGTTCATAACAACAAAATTAGAATAGATTCTATGTTTCTCTTTCTTAATCATGTTCACGTAGAATGCCACTCTTCTTTTGTTTTCGTTTTTTGGTTAAATAAGGTTTTTATGCATGCCACTAGTTTAATTTTAAATTAAATCAAGTATAATACTATATACTGATCTATAGATAAATCTAAATACGATTTTTCGGATTTATCTCTAACATGCGCTGTTAGAGTATTAATATGATTGGAGTAATATTATTATTAGAACTTTATATAGGGTAGCTTAGTCTTTTATTGATTTTATTATATATACAAATTGTATCACTCATTTAACTATAATATTGTTTTGTTTAATGATATTCGTTCTTTTTTCTCTCTTGGTTTTTTTTTTTTTTTTTTCCTCTTAATTTGATTTGGCAAATTTGAATACTTTGATTTAGAATATTCACAGCCCCACAAGATACAATTTTGTATAGTATTTTAGTTCGTGAAGTGTTTAGATTTATATGGGAAATACCATGTTGGGAAAGGAATTAATGAGGCAAGATGTTTATATTCTCCACCATTACGAGTGTATAGAATTTTGATTGGTGCCGTATGTTAGTGATTTTTATGTGTTTATTATTCTGCAAGTGTACGAATCGCACAAGTAATATAATGGATGTTGAATCCAAGTATCATACCCACATGGATTTAAATAATTCAATTGCAATTATAGTAACCTTAATCTAATCTTTAACTTTGAAAATTTGGTGACTAAAAATTAATTAAAATCTAAACTAAGAACACTTAAATAATTATAACTCAAATAAGTAAAAGATTAAATTTGATAAAAATTACTTTAACTTTGAAAAAGAAAAGTTTTAGGATCCCAAATCCACTAATAGTTGTTAATTCATCTATCTTGATTCTTGATTTTGACAAATTACATCAATTATGATGATCAATTTTAACAGTTTCTCTCGAATAAAATCAAACATATTCAAATGAATCATCCAACTATATCTTTATGACGAATGCTAATACAAATGAATGCATTAAGTTTCAATGGATAATTAAAAAATACATAAAGCATAGTAGTATATTTTTATTTTCTATCGAACTTTAAGATAATTAAAATAATGTCTAGCCTGTTTTCGATCTCTAGATAGTAAAACAAACTACAATACCCATACAATTACTACGTATATAATTGTAGATGAAAAGAAATCAAAATTAATTACTCAAAACTATATTGAAGTAAATCATCAAAAACTAAGTTTTTAAATAGAAGAAGGGAAATTGGCGCAAATGGTCCCTAACGTATCACATTAGTGCGCAAATGGTTCCTAACCTTTCATTTTTGGCGCAATGGTCCCTAACCTATCCATTTAGGTGTGGAAATGGTCCTTGTGGACGATTCATTAAAAATTAGTTAAACGACTTTTCATTTAGGTGCGAAAATGGTCTCTCTCATTGTTTTTGTCTTTATTAGTGGGGGTAAAATTGTCAACTTACATCTTTGTTTCCATTGGCGCAAATGGTTCCTAACTTTTACATTTTTTTTAGCACAAATAGTCCCTAACCTAGGCGCACAATTGATCCTTATTTGATGAAAAAGACAAAATTATCTTTACTTTTAATTAAAGAAATTTGCAATTGATTCCTAACCTTTAAAAAAGTGAAAATGAGTCCGATACTTTAATTTTTTATTAAAAATATTAAAAAAAAAAAAAAACTAACAAGTTGACAATATACTAAATTATTTTGTATATTTTATGAACTATTATAAAATAACTAAAATTGAAATTCATAATTATTAACAGTGTGCTAATTAAAATTATTTTATTATTATTAAGTAATCATATTATTTAGAATTCAAACTTTAATTTTATCATTACAATATAAAAGAAAAATAAATTTGTCACAAATAAATTTTTAATTATTCTCAACCCAACTCGATTTTATACGGTCCTCATATTTATCGAGTCAATCCAACCCACTTTTTGAGCTCTGAGAGAAAGCAGTCTTATTTTAAAATTTAATTTTTTTTTGTATTTTAAAAAAAAAATTTCACCATCGTCCCACCCATTCACCCCACCCCCACCAAACCGCACTGAAGGGAGGGATTTCTCGTCGACAACCCAGGAGGAGAAATCCCTCCTCGGTCGCTGAATTGGTTTCGCAAATGATTGGGGGAGAAATCCCCTATTCGTTGCGAGTCGCATGCGAATGGGGGGATTTCTCCCCATAGTCGCCTGCGGACGTGTTCATGACCGGAAGGGAGGGATTTCTCCTCTCCGCCGGCCGCCGGAGGGATTTCGGACACGACCCGGGGAGGAGAAATCCTCCTCCCTGCTCGTGGGGGTGGGGGTGGGAAGATGGTGAAACTTTTTTTAAAATACAAAAATAAATTAAATTTTAAAATAAGACCGATCCATCTCTCGTGGCTCAAAAGTGGGTTGGATTGACCTAGTAAATATGAGACCGTATAAAATCGAGTTGGGTTGAGAATAATTAAAATTTTATTTGTGACAATTTTTTTTTTTTTTTTTATGTTGTAATGATAAAATTAAAGTTTGAATTCTAAATAATATGATTACTTAATAATAATAAAATAATTTTAATTAGCACACTCGTTAATAATTATGAATTTCAATTTTAGTTATTTTATAATAGTTCATAAAATATACAAAATAATTTAGTATATTGTCAATTTGTTATTTTTTAATATTTTTAATAAAAAATTAAAGTATTTGACCATTTTCACTTTTTTAAAGGTTAGTAATCCAATTGCAAATTTTTTTAATTAAAAGTAAAGATAATTTTGTCTTTTCATCAAATAAGGATCAATTGTACACCAAAATATAATTATAGGTTAGGGACTATTTGTGCCAAAAAAATATAAAGGTTAGGAACCATTTGCGCCAATTGAAACAAAGATGTAAGTTGACAATTTTACCCCACTAATAAAGACAAAACAATAAGAGAGACCATTTTCGCACCTAAATGAAAGGTTGTTTAACTAATTTTTAACGGAATCCGTCCCACAAGAACCATTTCTGCACCTAAATGAATAGGTTAGGGACCATTGCGTCAAAAATGAAAGGTTAGGGACCATTTGCGCACTAACGTGATATGTTAGGGACCATTTGCACCAATTTCCCATAGAAGAATTTAAACTACAAGTTTCATCGTAATCCTAGCACAAAATAGTCTAGCCTAGCATACTAATAATAAGAAAATAAAGAGAAAAGAAAATTAGATAATTCATCACCCGAAGAAGAAGAAAACGCAAAAGATAAAATCTTGAATTTGATCTTTGTTTAATTCTTGAAAGGATAAATTTTGATCTTCGTTTTTTGAGTTATCTCTTGTTTCTCCCAAAATTCGGCTCACGATTATGAATTTATAATCTATATATATAGTTCCCTAATGGTACCCAAAAGATTTCCAAAATATTATAAAATTCGCGTTCCAACAGGTTTTCTAATTACAGTTGAACACAAAAAGGAAACAAACGAAAAAAATTCCGCTGGCCAAGTTTAACACTGGGCGATCGCCCTGTTGAGCTATTTCACATTCTGCTTCTGAATTTAGGTGATGGGCGATCGCCCAGCTTAACCTTTTCAATTCTGCGGCATTTGTCCTTCAACTTTGAATTTTGGTCATTTTATTTCTCAAAACTTTCCATAACCTTCAATTTGGTCCTTCAAACTTCAATTGAGTGTAATTTGATTCTCATACTTCCGAAATATCTTCTAATTTATTGCTCTTGATTCTCCAATTGGTTATAACTGGGTCCAAAACTGAAATATGAAGAATAATACACTAAATTAAGTATAAAATCAATAAAATAATGAGATAAAAGCTTAGTTTAAAGGCCGAATAAGTGCACAAAATGCACTTATCACCATAAAAGTATATTTTTGAACACACAACATGCAGATATAAGCAGTGGCTGGGATTGTTCGTTTTTTGACCTCTTGTTGAAGATGGGATTCAAATTGGGAAGCTTTTAATGTAACCAATCGAAGGAAATCAGATTCTCATGGGCTCGAGTGAAAGAGGCGATATCTTTGTATTCAGCAGATGAGTCATCTAGGATTTCAAGGGTTAACTCCCTATGGTGAATAGCCGCATCCACGAGAGCAAGTTCACTGTTTTCTTTTAACAGATTGGAGTTATACAGTTGTAGTTTGAGTGCCTTCGGAAAGGATGGTGAATTGACCTTTTAGTTGCATAATACCGTCTCATGAGGGCATGGTGTAGTTCATAGTAAGGGTGGTCCACACTTCTTGTGACATTTGGGAGGATGCGATGAGGTGAATGATATTTGGAGTGAGGAAAGCCTACATCGACATTGAAGAGGAGTTGATCTTGGTAGATCTAGAGAGCAAAGGCTAGGATGGCATATGAGATGCCATTAATGGTGAGGGTGGCCAATGGACACGGTTGGGTTCAATTAACAATGCCCATGAGATCGTAATCGCGAATAAAGTTTGGAACTGGAAATTCTAAGATATATCATATATGGTTGGTAGTAGTGAGTTTTAGTTGAACTTAGGTGAAGACATTGATATTAAAAGATAGACGGTTTTAAATCGTTTGACGGAGGAGGAGTTGTTGGTATATTTTCTTAAAATTTGTCAAAATTAAAAGATGTACCAATTGTTGAAAAAGAATAGATATGATACTATATTATATTATATTTGTTGACTAAAATTGAACAATTGTTCAAATCTTGGACACCTTAGCAATCAAACTTGGAAGAAATTTAGGTTATATGTTAATTATAAATTGAAGTGTTTTTCTTCTCTTTTGCGTACGTGACTTGAAGATTTTTTGAGAGAAAAATTGTAAGTCTAGTATTCTAGTTGAAAAAAAAAAGAGTAGAAATTTAGTGGGTATGTTTCTTAGAATATTATTTTTTTAAAGATTTGGAGAATTTGGGTGAATTTTTCTATATGATTATAACTTGTTTTTCATATAGTGGAAAGTTTTGACAATCCATAAATATTTCCCTATCTTTTATATTTTTTCTATCTCGTTATTTTTTCTTGAACAAAGATCTTGTGGACAATAAAAGAATTAGTGTCAATTCCCATGATAGAGTTGGTATTTAACATAGTTTTATAAACACTACAAGAGTCCTGACTTTGCTAGTTGTTACTTTCTAGTTGTCTATGTTACTTTTCAGTTGTCAATCTTCACTGAATTTTCATCTTCTTGTGCTTTTGTGGCCAAATATAGAATTTTAAGTTTTAATTTGAAGTTGTTTCTAAGTAATTTACTGCATGGCAGGGGATATTATAGGTGTAGCAGCTCAAAAGGGTGCCCAGCTAGAAAGCAAGTGGAGCGGAGCCGCCTTGAACCCACCATGCTCTTAATCACCTACTTTTGTGAACACAACCACCCTCTCCTAGCCACCACCAAGCACCACCACCACCACCCCTCCACAGTGGCTGCTTCCACCGACTCCACCTCCACCTCCACCTCCTCAGTTCCGGCCAACTTCCCTCCGGAGGAATGTGCGGCCTTTGCCAACCAACCAGACTTGGAGCCGACCGATAATGGCTTAGTCGAGCTAGCTGGAGAGCTTGGGTGGTTAGTCGACGTGGGATCCACTTTAATGGACTGCCCTACTCTTGTGGGGCCTTCATGGGCTCATTCGGACGTGGAAGTCTTCATGCCTATTGGAGAAGAGGATGAGTCTTTATTTGGTGATCTCGGGGACTTGCCGGAGTTTTCAGTGGTCCTCCAACGGTGCCTGGTGGAGACACCATGTTGCGGCAGCACAGGATAATAAAGATCCAATGTGATAGGTTGTAAAGTACATATCAATAATAAATTGAAAGTTGATGCCTATGTTGGGTCACAACATGCTAAACAACTTGAGTTTCACATTTTCTGTTTTTCTCCTTTGATGTACATATTTCAAGAAAAATAGCTTTTTCATTTTTTATTTTCAACTAAAGGACCTAGAAAAGATGTTTGGCTAGTACTCTCGACTAGAAAATAGACAAGTTCGAATACACAATAGACGGAACATGAATCTAACCTTAATCTTAGGATTTAGTTTATCTACTGCTTGATATGTTAGATTGTTTAAGACTAGACATGACAACTAATAAGCATTATTACTTACAATTCGACTTATTAAGCACGTCTTTTAAGCCTATTGATGTATTATAGCTGATAGAATCTTAAATATTATTGTCTTTGAACTCATTTTTGTTTCTTAATACTACGCAATACAGACCAGCCATTTACGGCTTACAATCAAGTCACCATTTCATCTGGGATAAGAAAGAACAGAGCCTGTGGTGGTTCAGAAACCTTATCAGGAGGAGCTAATACAGGATGTGCCAATGCATGACTGAAGCAATAACTGATACTCTCTTCTTCCACTTCCATTGCACCTTCCAAAACTTTCGCTACAACGGACATCGTAGGCCTTCTCGTGTGATCGTCCTGCAAACACCAGGCTGCGATCTTTATCATCCTCAATACTTCTTCCTCGTGATTCATCATTTCTTCATCATAATTTTCAATCAGGTCAAGAAATTTGTTCTCCATTGCCTTGTCTTGCAGAAGTTTAAGTAAATGCGAACTAGATTCTGAACGCATCCCATCAAAATTTTTTCTTCCGCAAACTATTTCGAGGAGGACAATTCCAAAACTGTAGATGTCTACTTTGATTGTGATCCTTAGAAGTCCCCATTCTGGAGCAATATATCCAGGAGTTCCCCTCATTGTTGTCAGGATTTGGCTTTCATCTCTTTCCATAAGTTTGCATAACCCGAAATCAGAGACTTTCGCGTTGAAATTTTCGTCCAAGAGGATGTTATGTGGCTTTATATCAAGATGAATGATTTTCTGATGGCATTCTTCATGTAAATATGCTAATCCTTTCACTATATCAAGCACAATTTTCTTTCTGGTTTGCCAGTTGAGCTGATGGGATGATGGTCTCTTATCTGTGAAGAAAATCCAATTATCCAATGATCCATTCCTCATTAATTCATAAACCAGAAGTCTGCAATTTTTTTCAGCACAAAACCCAATCAATTTCACTAGATTAAAATGGTGGACGCTTCCAATTGATCGCACTTCAGCTAAGAATTCCTTCATTCCTTGACTCAGCTTATCCAATCGCTTCACTGCAATTTCAGTTCCATCTCTTAGCTTTCCCTTGAACACAGTTCCAAACCCCCCGCCACCGATCTTCTCCTTAAACTCCTCAGTTGCCAATTGTAGTTCCTCGTACGAGAACCTCATTGGCAGCCCTGGAATTTGTCCTATGTGATAGCGATTTTTGTCTTTAATAATTCCGCAAGTCACACGGATCGCTTCAAGTAATAAAGTGGATTGTGAGTCCAAAGATCGCTCCCACGAAGATTTAGATAATTCACCAATTACAATGACCTTAACCGAATCTATTGAACTTTGAATGATTTTGTTGTTTAAGAACTAATAAGAATTTGAACTAAAAACAATAAACTAATTATAAGTCAAATAACTAAAAATTAGGTCAATAAAGATTACTTTAAAATTGAGAAAGAAGAGTACTAGGATCCCGAATCCGCTTTATAATCGTTAATTCCTCTATCTTGATTCTTGTTCTTGACAAATTACATCGATTATGAAGATCAATATCCCTAGATTGTTCAATGCTTTCTTTCGAATAATGCTAAACCTATTCATATGCATGACTCGACTATATTTCTATGACGAATGCGAATACAAATGAAAGCATTAAATTTCTATGGATAATTAAAGATCACATAAAGCATAGCGGTATATTTCTATCCCCTATCGGACTTTAAGATAATTAAAATAGCGTCTAGCATGCTTTCGATCTTTCGACAGTAAAACACACCACAACAATCATACAATTATTGATCAAGTAATTGTAGATTCATATAAATCAAAATTAATTATTCAAAACTATCATGAAATAAATTGCCAAAAATCAAGTCTCAAGATGGAAGAATTTAGATTACAAACTTCATCGTAATCCTAGCACAAAATAAACTAGCCTAACATACTAATAATAAGAGAAGAAGGAGAAGAAGAAACAATGAAATTCATAACCCGGAACGAAGAAATCTTGAGCGAGAAGAAATCTTGATCTTGATCTTGATCTTCGTTCTTGGATAGTCTTGTAATGTTCTCTTCTCCCAAAACTCAACAAAAACCGAACAACCTTGATATGAGTTAATAACTCATATATATACTTACCTAATAGTCCCAAGAGATGCCAAAAAGACCTAAAAAACGTGGGCTCAAAAGTTACCTAATTGGAGTAAAATTCAGAAAAGGAAACAAAATCCATGACAAAAAATAGCACGGGCGATCGCCTGAGCAAATCCCAGCGATCGCCTGTGAGACCCGCTTTGCTCTCTCTGCTTGTTCTTACGGTTTACTGGCGCCGCCCAAGATTAATCTCAAGCGATCGCCCGACTTGCATGTTGTGCTTCTGCTTTTGTCCTCAACTTTGAATTATGTCTTCTTTGGTCCTTCAACTTTCAACAATGTCCAATCTGGTCCTTCAACTTTCAACAATGTCCAATCTGGTCCTTCAACTTTCAACAATGTGGAATCTAGTCCTTCAACTTTATATAATCTCCAATTTGGTCCTTCAACTTCTGATTGAGTGTAATTGGATCCTCATTCTTTCGAAATATCTTCCAATTTATTGCTCTTTTCATCCATTCTTCTTCAATTGCTATTTAACAGTCCAAAAGCTCGAAATATAGAGATTAAAACACAAAATTAAGTAACAATTCAATAAAATGACGGAATAAAAGCTTAGTTTAAAGGTCATAATAAGTGCACAAAATGCACTTATCAAACACCCCCAACTAAACCTTTGTTCGTCCTCGAACAAAAATAAAAATAAACTAGAACTTTAAACTAAGCTAAAAGAATTAATGTAGTTATGTAAATTTCTTACCATATGCCTCAAGTTGGAAAATTAAGCAACACGTTTAGAAAGAGATCGAGACAACACAAAGAATTTTCACTTATCCAATGCTCGACCTTTAGTGAGTGTGTGATTAGCCAAAATCGAACTTACTTTTTTTTTTTTTTTTTTTTTTTTTTTTTTTTTTTTTTTTTTTTTTTTCTTTTTATTTTTATTTTTATTTATTTATTTATTTTTTTTTTTTGACTCATGTAACGAGCTTTGGTCGATGACTCCCAAATCGTATTGACTTTAGGGCACCAGTTTTTAAAATACCCTAACAGCTTAATTGCTCGAGTCGGATATTTTATTTTATTTATTCAACAAGATAAGTAGTGCTCTTGTTTAGATTCCTTTACTATAACCTATTCAACCAAAGATGAGACTCGAAAGTCAAAACCATCAAAATTCTCAAAACACAAGTAGTACTTTAACACCCCCCAAACCGTTTCTCAAACAATGGTTACTAGTCTAAAAATTTAGGAACGGAATTTTTCACAATGATCTAAGTCAATAATATCAACACATACACTCAAATCATGTTTCCAATAAGTGATAAGTCAACAAAGGCTACGTGTTTCAATCTAGTCTAACATGGATAAGTGTTCGTGCAAAAGTACGAATTAAAGTGTTGTCTAATATTCTAACTAAAAATGTACTTAACTTCAAACAATTTTCATCATTGGCGCAAGATATTCAACAATAACTATGAAAGAAATTTTTTTTTTTTTTTTTTTTTTTGTTCCCAAAAAATAAGCAAACTCAAAATACTTGAGTATCCCGACACTTAACCCACCCCCAACGAAAACATTACATTGTCCCCAATGTAATAGCAAAATAAAGCAAATAGAGGAAGGAAAAGGTCGTACTCCTCCCAGGAGATAGATGTGGAGAAGATGGATCCGGGTGGTTGAAGGTCCGGTTGAAGTGGATCAAGGGACAGACTCATGTGCCTTGCAAAGAGGGACATCCCGCAATTGGCATAGGAAAGCTTTATAAGGGCATTAAATAATAAATAAATAAATAAAAACTAATAAATTAATTAAACCGATTAAAACTACTATATAGAAAGCGAGTAAATAAAGGGTTAGAAAATGGGTTGCCTCCCATTAAGCGCTTATTTATAGTCGTTAGCTTGACTCAATGTCTGATTGTTCTTCATCTTCCATTTAACAGCTCCAACATGTACTTCGTGGATGACTACTTGACTTCAACCTTATGTTCACCAATGGCGCCTTTCTTGCATCCGAACAACTGTTGCTTACCTTTGTCTTTCATCTTTTCTGGTGGCTTTGTATCCCAAAACTTTTTAAAGAAGTTGTTCTTGAATTTCTTTAAAGTCTCCACTTGATAACCTGTCCAATAAGAAAGAGGTGGTGGAGGTGTTGAATCTTTACCCAACAACGCAATATGAGTGGATTGTGAGTCCAAGTATCGTTCCCACGAAGATTTAGATAATTCAGTTCAATTACAATGACCTTAACCGAATCTATTGAACTTTGAATGATTTTGTTGTTTAAGAACTAATAAGAATTTGAACTAAAAACAATAAACTAATTATAAGTCAAATAACTAAAAATTAGGTCAATAAAGATTACTTTAAAATTGAGAAAGAAGAGTACTAGGATCCCGAATCCGCTTTATAATCGTTAATTCCTCTATCTTGATTCTTGTTCTTGACAAATTACATCGCTTATGAAGATCAATATCCTAGATTGTTCAATGCTTTCTTTCGAATAATGCTAAACCTATTCATATGCATGACTCGACTATATTTCTATGACGAATGCGAATACAAATGAAAGCATTAAATTTCTATGGATAATTAAAGATCACATAAAGCATAGCGGTATATTTCTATCCCTATCGGACTTTAAGATAATTAAAATAGCGTCTAGCATGCTTTCGATCTTTCGACAAGAAAACACCACAACAATCATACAATTATTGATCAAGTAATTGTAGATTCATATAAATCAAAATTAATTATTCAAAACTATCATGAAATAAATTGCCAAAATCAAGTCTCAAGATGGAAGAATTTAGATTACAAACTTCATCGTAATCCTAGCACAAAATAAACTAGCCTAACATACTAATAATAAGAGAAGAAGGAGAAGAAGAAACAATGAAATTCATAACCCGGAACGAAGAAATCTTGAGCGAGAAGAAATCTTGATCTTGATCTTGATCTTCGTTCTTGGATAGTCTTGTAATGTTCTCTTCCCCCAAAACTCAACAAAAACCGAACAACCTTGATATGAGTTAATAACTCATATATATACTTACCTAATAGTCCCAAGAGATGCCAAAAAGACCTAAAAAACGTGGGCTCAAAAGTTACCTAATTGGAGTAAAATTCAGAAAAGGAAACAAAATCCCGCAGCCTGGGGGAATAGCACAGGCGATCGCCTGTGCAAATCCTGTGCGATCGCCTGAGAGACCCGCTTTGCTCTCTGCTTGTTCTTACGGTTTACGGCCTCGCTCAAAGATTAATCTGGCGATCGCCCGGCTTGCATGTTGTGCTTCGCTTTTGTCCTCAACTTTGAATTATGTCTTCTTTGGTCCTTCAACTTTCAACAATGTCCAATCTGGTCCTTCAACTTTCAACAATGTGGAATCTAGTCCTTCAACTTTATATAATCTCCAATTTGGTCCTTCAACTTCTGATTGAGTGTAATTGGATCCTCATTCTTTCGAAATATCTTCCAATTTATTGCTCTTTTCATCCATTCTTCTTCAATTGCTATTTAACAGGTCCAAAACTGAAATATAGAGATTAAAACACAAAATTAAGTAACAATTCAATAAAATGACGGAATAAAAGCTTAGTTTAAAGGTCATAATAAGTGCACAAAATGCACTTATCACTATGCATTCATCGTCGTCATCAATACTATTTCTCCTCCAAATCATTGACAAGATGAGAATAAAAATGAATAGAAGGACTAATGCACCAGCACTTGAACCAGCTATTATTGCAGTAAAATTTGAATTTTTTACAGATGGAGAGTGTGGTGCAGCTTCTGGCACAGGAAATGATATGTCATTAGGAACCTGTACCTTAATATATGTTCGATATGAAAAATCAGTACGAGGAAATCTGGATTCTCTGATGGACAGGATCTTCACTGGCAAAAAACAATAACCATCGTCTGTAATGTTTTGATAACTGAAAAAGGCAGCACCACACGAGCAATTCTGCAGGCAGGCCAGTTTGCACTGATTTATATCCTTGATATCTGGAAATGCAGCTCCCAAATCAATCACATTAAAGAAAGTAACATTTTCTATTTCAAGTAGTTGATGCCGCTTAAAGGATTGTTGACAGGATAGTGGAGATATTCTCGAACAACCTAGACTCGGTAACTGAGATTGAACTGATCTGAAATACTGAATTTTGTCGAGGCTAATTGGACAACTACATTGGCCTTCTCGGCATACGCCATTTTCTCCACAACTTCGAGGATATTGACATTCTCCCATATCTTCTCCAACCATGTCAAGAAGCTCGACCAATCCCCTATCGCTATCATGTTGGTATATCTTTAAATGCCCTACGCTATCGAGTTTCAGAAACACGATTACAGTGTCAGATGAAGGGATGACATTATATTCACCATAATTCCACTGAGCTCTTGTTCCCATGTTCACAAGGAGTCCTACTTGGCTGAACTCTGCAAATACCGATTCATTGGCACTTCCCATGTTTTGAGTTGGCAATAACTGGTAATACATCATTGGAGGACCTTGATCCACTTCAGTATATGCAGCAAAACCTAATGCTGATGTTATAGTAGCATAATATGGCCCCTGAGACCAGTTGGACTGAGAATAGCTCACAGTTAACCTTTGTCCCTCTATCAGTTTCTGATCAACAAGAAGCGTATCGGTTGGATGATCAAACGATTGCCATACAGGGTTTCCTTCATCATTGAATAGAATTAAATTTCCTGAACTCGAAATATTCATTCCGGACACTGATGAAGTGTTGGTTGACCATATTTTGATGCCATCTGAATTTAGTAGAATCAAACCTTCTTCTCTTGTAAGCTGCAGTGTCGTGTTCTCCGGTGCTGGAAGTTCTCTATTTGCAGACCAAACTAAACTGAGATCATTTCCACCAGCAATAACAACTGAGAATGAGTAATAGGTACAAGTATCAATGCAGTAGAATCCACACATAACAGCAAGACTTTTTTCACTCATTCGTCTTAGGAGTACTGCTCTTGTTTTGGATCCATCGCTGCCTTGAAATCTCCTATTGATGAATTTGTTATGCCATGTTGATTGCAGGGTTGAGTTAAGGTAGAATATAGGACCAGGCCAAGTTGAAGAATTTGTTCTTTCATTTACTACAGTAGGTTGAGCTTGGCCGAGAGTGAAAAGGGAAGAGAGAAAGAGAGAGAAAAGGAAGCAAGCCATTGATCGAATTATGTTTAATATCTGTGCTTTTCCTCTTAATCATGAGGATAAATGCCCTCCCTGCCTGGGCTGCACAGGCTGCAAGGGCTCTCAGCTACGTGCATAGTTCAATATGTTCACCGACACTTGACCATAGATGAGATGTGGATCATCCAAGACACGCTAGCATAGTGTACCATTCCTATTCAAACTGTGGGGCTTGAAACCAAACGTCTGCAGAGAAGCTCAGGTAGTTTTCTTAAAGCTACAAAATTTTCAGTTGCAGTAGCAATCTCATGTAGTTGAATATAAATGTTCGGTTTCCTAAAGAATGTATACGCGTGTTGAGCTGTAATAAACAACATTTTACATTATTAAAAAAGAAAAAGAAATTAGAATATTACTATACACTATTTCTCAATACTGCATATCATACATGATGTCAAAGCATTCTGTGATTTGCAAATCCAGTAATGGAAATTATCAACCAAAGATCATGGCTTCAATAGTCAATCTGGTGGAATCTTTCAAACTTGCAAGGCCGGCTGTTTAGATTAATGAAGTTGATGTGTTAATTATGGAAAATTATCAATCGAGTCAAGTTGTGCAAGGCTGGCTTTTTATAATATTAATATAAAATGGTCTCTATTATTGTTTAATTCTACCCAACTTTTGAATTCACTTAAATGTTATTTCTTTAATTTATATTCAAATATCAACCAAATTGTACACGAGTCAAACATCAACTTTATTTATTAACAATTCACTTATATTGTCGTAACTTGCATACGTTGAACCAAGCTTGAGTCGATAAAATAAAGACATATTTATCCATTCAAATTTACTCTTTAGCATGCTTCCTCATAAGTAGACTGAATTCAATTTTTATAAACGAGTGACAACTGAATTCCTTGCCATCATTCTCATGAAGATATCAGCACTTTGAGCCGATGAGTCCATGAGTGACCCACGGGCCTAATTCGGACATGCCAAAAGTGACAACCATCTACCAAGGAAACAAAACATTTTAATAAAAACGACCACGTAATATTAATTAAAAGAAAGAAATTTGAAAAATAAGAACAATCCCCTCAAGGAAGGAGACTGCATTACAATGAGTTCTGAATTCTGGAATGCAGTTTGCCGTGCAACTTGGTGTGTTTGATTGGCCAATTTTTCATGGAAAATATTACATTCATGGAAAATAATGTCACATCAGAGGAAATTTTTTTCCAACTTTGATTGTTTGATTGAAGGTGGAAAATGAAAATGAATTTAAGGAATAATCACTTAAAGCATACATTTGGCCAAAATGTTGGAAAATGTTTTCCCACCAATTTGGTGGTTTTTTTTTCCTTCTTACATGAAATTTTTTTTCTTTTCCATGGAATCCAATCAAACACACCCTTAAATTATTAGATTCTCCTTTGAGTTATTTTTGAGTTATTGATGAATTCCAGAATTCTTGACCACGAGTAGAAAAGAATGTTTACCTGCGTGGCCAAACTAGTGATCTGTTGCAAATCACCAGCTGCCCCGGTAGTCACCTCAGGCTCGCCAAATATGATTTCCTCAGCAGCTCTTCCACCTAGCCCACCAACAATTCTTGCAAAAAGTTGCTGCTTAGATATCAAAGTTGGGTCATCTATAGGAATGAACCAGGTCAACCCACGCGCCTGACCACGTGGTAACCAAATTGACTTTTTGAACAGGATCATGCCCTGGTGTTAGCGTTGTGCATGACAACACAAGCACATTTGAATGAATAGGCACAACTTGATTCTATTATGAACAAAGAATATATAGTACGCAAAACTTTCTTTGGAAAGAAATAATGAATCTATAGCCTGAAAAATATGAATTGAACTCTCCTAAAATAAATAAACTCAAACAGAAAACTCGGAAACAGAAGAAATAAAAAGCATACATATTCCACAACACTAGCTAAGGTTAAAAGGCAAGTTCTATAGAACACTAATTGGATTGGCTATGTCTTATGGCTCTCCAAGCGCTGAGCTGTTAAAAGGTCAAATGATCATAAGATGAATGTAGCGAAAATGAGGATGCTAAGATGGATGTGCTTACATACTAATATGGCCAAGATTAGAAATGAGAATAAATGCCAACAAGTGGAGGTGATGGCGATTGAGGATAAAGTAAGTAAGGAAGACTTAAGTTCTTGGGTCATATTTTGCGCCAACCTAAAGAGTCACGTGTTTGTAAGAGTGGTGTGATTTCAGTATATAAAATTAGGAGAGAAGTGCGTAGACTAAAATTATCTTGGCCTGTAGTAGTAGTCAAGGATACGATTACTTTAGATCTCCGAATCCCAATTTTATTTGGAATATAAGGTGTAGTTTGTTGCTGTAGCTAAAAGAAGCAGAATTGGTAAATGGTTATATTTCAAGTGCAATCACTTACATTCACAAGTTAAGCATGTTTAATTCTTCTCCCATTTATACTTCTACGAACATAACAGGAGAGTGCTACATGCTTAAATTCCAGTTACCAAACTGCCACATGCATTGAGCCAGGCCTGTGTTTACCCAAGACAGGAAAAGTTTGTTTTAAGCTCAGTCAATAATCATTTCAAAATTTTCAAGTACGGAGCTGAGCTAAATCTTAAGGCTTGCTTGGGAGTTTTGGAGTACTAGTTATAAAGGTTTTTTAAAGTACCAGTTTTGGACGTTTATGAGAGTCTGGTTTTGGGTGGTTTTAGCAGCGATTTTTAAAATAGTCAAATCCATACTTGACAGTATATTATCTAGTCGTCCTCAAAGTTTTTTAAAGAATAAAATTACACATATAACCATATAGTAAAAAAAGGTAAGTATGTGTTAACAATATGAAGTATATAAATATTTAA
The DNA here is from genome assembly GCA_023638005.1 of Forsythia suspensa. Taxonomy (NCBI): domain Eukaryota; kingdom Viridiplantae; phylum Streptophyta; class Magnoliopsida; order Lamiales; family Oleaceae; genus Forsythia; species Forsythia suspensa. Next base: position 2,172,786 of record CM042663.1, read on the forward strand.
ATGTAAATATATATTCGATCGCAAAATTTTAAAATATAATTCAAATAGCACATAAAAAATTATTATTTAGAGAGAATGACAATGTGCGTTTGGAGAAAAAAGGAAGAATGAAGTATGTATTTTAGATTTAGGATATATTTATAAATAATTATTTTAGTGAGTATAAAATTGGAAGATAATTTGAAGAACAACCAAAAACCACTGATTTGGATGGTTGAGAAGTACACTCCAAATTACACTACACCAGTTTATGGTAGTTTTTAAACCATTCAAAACCAGTGTTCCAAAAAATTAATAAGTACTGATTTTTTCAACCTCTCATAAACGGTACAACCAAATACTGGTGAAAATGGAAAAAGACTCCCAAGCAGAAGCAGACCCTTAGGCTTGTACTTAGGTTTGGTTCAATAAGATATTTGTTAGGTGTAAGAAAGACAAGAGTTGCAATAATTGCAACATAAGGAGCCTAGGGTGTGGCCAGTTTTGTGATAGTAAGATTGCCGAGAATTTGCCCCCAGGGGCATAGGCGAGTTGATAAGGCTTGAGGTGATGTGGGGAGAAATCATCCGGCAACGCAGGTTCGATTTTCGTGTGGGGCAGATTTTTACTGAAATATTGTGGGGGTCTATCCTGGGGGTTGGCATGTTGGCTCTCTCCCTCAGGTCCCTACCACTCGTGCATATCCCTCGATTTACAACCCGCCTGGTCAAGGGGCCTCTAACACAGGTGGAGGGGCTTTGCCTTCGAGACTTCCCCTTATCAGAAGATTGCCACGAGAATTTAGTTTACAGCCACAGACAATATAAGACAAAAATCAATATAAGACAAAAATCACAGCATACGATTAATTCCAGATTTAACTTCCATATTTAGGAAGCAAGATGATAAAGTATTGCCAAAATTGCTAATGTATTAAAAACCTAGGAATGAATTTTTTTTAAGTATAGTTATGCACTTACCCACAGATGGCATGGCTTACTTCATGGTATGCAACGAGACTTTTGCTTTTTCCATCTGTCATAACTGTCCCTTCCATTCCGACTACTATCTTATCAATTGAATCATCAATTTCTTTAGACGAGATTGTTGTCTTCCACGTCAACCCGCTAGAATAGCAGCCTCATTTAAGAGATTAGCAAGATCTGCTCCACTAAAACCAGGTGTCCTCATGGCTATTAGAGAATTAAATCATTGTAATTAGTTGTCCTTAATCATTGTAATTAGTTGTCATTGTAATTAGTTGTAACCCCATAATCCTTGTAATTAGTTGTAATCCCCCAATCTTAGAATAGTTTCCATATTCTTGTGTTTTGGATGTGTATATATATCCACTCTTAATCAATGAAAAAGATAGCCATTGTTTTTCAATACCCATCTCTCTATTTCAACATGGTATCAGAGCCTAATCTTCTTGGGCGTTTTTTTTTTCCCAACGATTAGCATCAATCTTCTCAATGGCTTTCGATGCAACCTCCACTTCCACCAACGATCCTATCCCCATCCAAAACTCCCAGGATCCTCAACATCCTCTCCTTACAATCAATCTCTCCAATATCACCAAATTGTCATCCACCAATTATCTTACATGGAGCCTTCAAATCCAATCTCTTCTTGAAGGTTATAATCTCCATCACTTCATTGATGGCACTCATAATCCACCACCATCCACTATCACCGTCAATGGTGTTGCATCTCCAAATCCTGCATATACAACATGGAAGCGTCAGGATCGTCTCATCTTTAGCGCTCTCCTTGGCGCTATCTCTGTTTCACTGCAACCGCTTATTGCCCGCACCACCACTTCCCTTGATGCATGGCAAACCTTAGCTAATACCTACGCCCGAACCATCTCGTGGTCATATTAAACAATTGAAGGACCAATTAAAACGATGTAACAAGGGCTCAAAATCAATTAGTGAATATATGCGGCGATAAAGACTTGTGCCGATGAACTTGCTCTTACGGGAAAGCCATTGATGATGAGGATCTTATTGATCGGGTTCTTATTTTACTCGATGATGAGTACAAATCTATCATTGATGCAATTAATGCCCGGACACGTCAATTTCTTTTGCTGAGCTTCATGAGAAACTTATCAATAAGGAAGCATCTCTTCAGACTGCTCAACCATCTTTTCTATCACTACCAGCAACGGCAAATCCCACAGCCTTTCAAAATCGTCCAAATTGGCGTCCACCAACCACCAATCCACAACAACCAGGCTCTACCACTACGTTTTCTCCTCATGATCAACGCCAACCCAAACTTTATTTGTGTCGTTGTCAAGCATGCGGCATTCAAGGGCACACTGCCAAACGATGCCCGATGTTCCGTCTTGTCACAAATCAACAATCCCCGACAGCTAATCATGCTGTTCTCGGCAACAACACTACTCCTAGTTGGCTGCTGGATAGTGGAGCATCTCACCATCTTACGTCTGACTTGAGCAATCTCTCTCTTCATAGCCCGTATCAAGGATCTGATGATGTCATGATTGGTGATGAATCTGCCCTTCACATCACCCATACCGGTTCTACCACCATACCTACTTCCTCTCGTACCTTTACCTTACAAAACGTCCTTTGTGTCCCTTCCATGAAAAAGAACTTAATTTCGATATATCAATTTTGCACCAATAACCATGTTTCAATTGAATTCTCACCTCTACTTTTCAGGTGAAGGATCTAAACACGGGGACAATCCTTTTGATGGGTGAACCTAAGGATGGCGTATATGAGTGGCCGACTACATCCTCTTCAGTTTTCTCTTCACCGTTGCTTGCATTTTCCACTGTCAAGACCACTTCGTCCGAGTGGCACTCTAGACTAGGTCATCAATTATTTCCCATTATGAAAAATATTGTTTCCAAGTTTTCTTTACCATTGTCTAGTCAGTTACTCTTTTCCATACATTGTAATGCCCGTTCTTGCAATAAAAGTCATAAATTTCCATTTTCTTCTTCTACCTTAACCTCATCCCATCTGCTTGAACTTATCTTTTCTGATGTATGGACCTCTCCTGTTTACTCTGTTGATGGTTTTCATTACTATGTTATTTTTGTTGATCATTATACACGGTATATTTGGTATTATCCACTTAAACGTAAATCCCATGTGCATGATGTCTTTAATGCGCTTCAAGGCATTAGTCGAAAACCAATTTAAACACGAGATTGTTACCCTTTATTCAGATAATGGTGGCGAATATCAAGCCCTTAATAGTTTTCTCTCCACCAATGGTATATCCTATCTCACTACACCACCCCATACACCAGAACACAATGGTCTTTCTGAACGACGTCATCGCCATATTGTTGAAACCGGTCTATCTCTTCTTACCCATGCATCGATGCCTCTAACTTATTGGACTAATGCTTTTGCCACTGCTGTATATCTCATCAACCGTATGCCCACACCCACACCCAAACCCAAACCCAAACCCAAACCCACACTACATCTTTCATCTCCTTTTGAAAAACTCCTTGAGTCTCAACCCAACTACACTAAACTTTCGGGTGTTTGGTTGCTTATGTTATCCATGGCTTCGTCCTTATTCTCAACATAAACTTGACTTTCGCTCCACTCCTTGTGTTTTTCTTGGTTACTCTTCAACACAAAGTGCCTATATTTGTCTTGAACTGTCCACTTCTAAAACATATATTTCTCGTCATGTCAAATTTCTTGAAAACTCTTTTCCTTTTGCCACTCACCAATCCCATCTAGCTTGTCCGACCCTAGAGATCATTTCCAAATGGCTTCCCCCAGTCCAAATTCTACCCATTTCAAGTGGCTCACTCAATACGCCTCCACAAAGGGATTCTTCGTGTCAACATCCATCACAAAATGCCCAAATGATCGACCGCCCCTCCTCACCAGTCGACCGTCGCTCTCTGTCTACATACCTCCATTTACTCGAACACAATTCGATTGACCACCAAGAAACCACAGTCGACCATTTACCACTAGAACCACATAGTTCTGAGACCTCTTCTGTTTCAACCACAACTCAACCCACCCATCAAAATACCCATCCCATGACCACTAGAGCGAAAAACATCATCCACAAACCCCTACCCAAGATGAATCTCACAACTATCCTTTCTCAACCATCAGACATTGAGCCTCATACTATTAACCAAGTCCTAAAAGATCTCAAATGGAGGCAAGCTATGAATGATGAATTTGATGCTCTTGTTCGGAATAGAACCTGGGAGCTTGTTCCATCTACTTCTCTGCAGAATCTTGTTGGATGTAAGTGGGTTTTTCGTATTAAACAACTTCCTGATGGTTGTGTTGATGATACAAAGCCAGATTAGTTGCCAAAGGTTTCATCAGCGACATGGAGTGGATTATCATGACACCTTTAGTCCAGTTGTCAAGTCGACAACAATCCGCATTGTTCTAAGCACAGGCGGCGGTGAGGGTTGGCGGCTATGGCGCTTGGATGTTAATAACGCCTTTCTTCAAGCCCATCTTTCCTAGATGTCTACATGGCTCACCTCCGTGATTTGTCGATAGAGACAATCCAACACATATATGCAAATTAAAGAAGGCTATATATGAACTCAAGCAGGCTCCACGGGCTTGGTACCTTGAAATTCGCTAGTTCTTCATTGAGTCTGGATTCACAAACTCTCATGCAGACACTTTTCTATTCATTCTTCACTCAAGAGACACTACTATATATCTACTTGTTTATGTGGATGACATTATTATCACAGGTACCAACACCAATATTATTCAACACACATTGACCTCTCCGCACACAAAGATTTTCAATCAAAGATCTTGGTGCCTTGTCTTATTTCCTCGGCATCGAGGTTCTCACCACTCCATCTGGTCTATTGTTTACTCAAAGACGCTACATCACTGATCTTCTTACCTAGACAAAAATGTTTAGTGCAAACCCTGTTGCTACACCACTTGTTACAGATGGAAATCTCACACTTCATTCAGGTACTGCTTTGACTAACTACACAGAATATAGAACAATTGTTGGTAGTCTACAATATCTTTGTCTTACTCGCCCAGATATAGCATATGTTGTTAACAAGCTTTCCCAATTCATGCATCGTCCGACGACTAAACATTGGAATGCTGCAAAACGACTACTTAGATATCTGTGTGGCACATTGACTTACAGATTATTTCTTCACAAGGAAAATCCACTTTCTCTTCATTCCTTCTCGATGCGTATCAATGGCAATAAAGACGACTATACCTCTACGAGTGCCTATATTGTCTATCTTGGTCGTCATCCTATTTCTTGGTCATCCAAGAAACAGCGTACAGTTGCTCGGTCATCCACAGAAGGTGAGTATTGATAAGTTGCCACTACTACTTCATAAATCAATTGGGTTTGTTCCATTCTCACAGAGCTTGGCGTCACTCTTTCTATACCGCCTGTTATCTATTGTGACAATGTTGGTGCCACCTATCTCTGTTCTAATCCAGTCTTTCATTCGCGCATGAAACATGTGGCAATTGACTATCACTTTATTCGGGATCAAGTTCAATCAGGTGCTCTTCGTGTTACTCATGTTTCCTCTGCAGATCAACTTGCTGATGCTTTTACCAAACCGCTTCCATGAAGCCACTTCCAAGAATTAAGGGTCAAGATTGGTGTCTCCTCTGGAGCTTCATCTTGAGGAGGCATATTAGAGAATTAAATCATTGTAATTAGTTGTCCTTAATCATTGTAATTAGTTGTCCTTGTAATTAGTTGTAACCCCTAATCCTTGTAATTAGTTGTAACCCCCTAATCCTTGTAATTAGTTATAATCCCCAATCTTAGAATAGTTTCCATATTCTTGTGTTTTGAATGTGTATATATATCCACTCTTAATCAATGAAAAAGATAGCCATTGTTTTTCAATACCCATCTCTCTGTTTCAACAATGGCTACCACTTCAAGAGATACATCTGAATCAAACTTTTTATTGCTAGCATGAACCTTTAAGATCTCTCGTTCTTCCACGAATGTCGGGACATCAACACTTACCGCGTAAGGATGCAAACGTGTGTTCATTATATGAATTATCAAAATAAGAGACACTCATAATATGCATCCTTACCGCCTATCAAACCTTCCCGGCCTCAATAAGGCAGACTCAAGAATATATGCACGGTTAGTTGCCGCATTACAATAATACCAAGTTCTCTTCAAAACCATCAATTTCCGTCAAAAGTCGGTTAAGGTCCGTTCTCTTTCATCATTTCCACCACCAATACCAATTACCCTTTGACGCCCAACAACATGGAGTTCATCAATAGATACAATGCAGGAGCATTCTCCTTGGCCTTCTTGAAAAGATCGGCGACTCGTGAGGCACCAACACCAACAAACATCTCAACAAACTCGGAACATGAATTGAGAAAAACAAAACACAAGCTTCACCAAAGAATTGCTTTGGCTAGCAATGTCTTTCCAAGACTGGAGGACCAACAAGAAGAACTCCTTTAGGGATAAGGGCACCCACAAAGAAACCTTTCGTGCTTCTTTAGGAACTCCACAACTTCCGTAAAATCTTGCTTTGCTTCATCCACTCCAAAGAACATCATCAAATGTTACACCAAAGTTCGGTTCCATTTGGAACTTAGCCTTTGATTGACCAAAGAAAAGTAGAAAACCCGCCCACTGTGACCACCCATTCCTCTGTAGGGACTGCCTTGAGAGAAGAAAAAAGACCCCAAATCAAGTTGAATAAAAGAGAACCAGAGTCCTCTTGAGCATTGTGGACATCAAAGTTAATATAGACATTTAATGTTAAAAGTAGTTTGAAAAGTCAAAAAATATGGCTAAAATAAACTATTTTTGATTTATAATCCTTATCAAACGGACCATAATGATATTCATTCTTCTTTCTCTCTTGGTTTTTTCTCTTAATTTGATTTGGTATTGATAAGTGCATTTTGTGCACTTATTTGGGACTTTAAACTAAACTTTTATTTTGTTATTTTATTAATTTTATACTTAATTTAGTGTATTATTGCTTCTAATGCAGTTTTGGACCTGTTTAATAGCAATTGGAAAAAAGTGGATGAAAAGAGAAATAAATTGGAAGATATTTCGAAAGTTTGAGGATCCAATTGCAGATTATGAAAAGTTGAAGGACCAAATTGGAGATTATAGAAAGTTGAAGGACCAAATGGGAATTAATGAAAAGTTAGAGGACCAAAAGTCGTAGAATTCAAAAATCTAAGCTGGGCAAGCGCCCAGCAACCCAAGACAAAAGCAGAAGCCAAAAGTGTGCTCCTGGGCGATCGCCTGGGATTTGCCCAGGCTATTTTTCTGCTGCGGGAGATTTTTTCCTTTTTCAATTCAACTCTGATTAGGTAACTTTTGGACGCGAATTTTGGGGTCTTTTTAGGACACAATGAGGGGAGTATATATATGAGTTATTAACTCATAATAAGGGTTGAGTTTTGGGAAGAAAATATGACAAGAAACACCAAACGGAAGACAAAGATTCATCTCTCCAAGAACGAAGATCAAGATCAAGATTTCTTCTCGCTTAAGATTTCTTTGTTTCTGGGTTATGAATTCCATAGTTTCTTCTTTTCTTTCTCCTCTTATTATTAGTATGTTAGGCTAGTTTATTTTGTGCTAGGATTACGATAAAGCTTGTAATCTAAAATTTTCTATCCAAAGACTTGATTTTTGACAATTTATTTCATTATAGTTTTGAATAATTAATTTTGATTTATTTGAAGATACAATTATGTGCGTAATAATTGTATGAGCGTTGTGGTTTGTTTTACTATCGAAAGATCGAAAGCAGGCTAGACAATATTTTAATTATCTTAAAGTTCGATAGGAGATAGAAATATACCGCTATACTTTAGGTGATCTTTAATTATCTACAGAAATTTAATGCTTTCATTTGTATTCTCATTCGTCATAGAGATATAGTCAAGTCATGCATATGAATATGTTTAATTTTATTCGAGAGAAACTGTTAAACAATCTAGGGATATTGATCTTCATAACTGATGTAATTTGTCAAAACCAAGAATCAAGATAGAAGAATTAACAATTATAAGTAGATTCGGGATCCTAGTACTTTTCTTTTTTCAAGTTAAAGTAATTGTCATAATTTAATCTTTTACTTAATTGAGTTATAATTATTTACTTGTTCTTAATTTATATTTTAGTTAGTCTTTAAACACAAAATCTTCAAAAGTTTATTAGATTCGGTTAAGGTTAATTTAATTGAAATTGAACTATTTAAATCTCTGTGGGTTCGATACTTGAACTCAAAATCTATTTTATTACTTGAGCGATCCGTGCACTTGCGGAATTATTAAAGACACATCATCGCTGACATGTATATTTGAATATTTTGATTTAGAATATGCACAGCCCCACAAGATACAATTTTGTATAGCATTTTAGTTCGGGAAGTGTTTAGATTCATATTGGAAATACCATGTTGGGAAAGGAATTAATGTGGCAAGAGTATTATATTCTCCACCATTACGAGCGTATAGAATTTGATTGGCGCTGTAAAAGTATTTTTTTGAACACACGACATGCACTTATGAGCAGTGGCTGGGATTGTTGGTTTCATGACCTCTTGTTGAAGATGGGATTCAAATTGGGAAGCTTTTAATGTAGCTGATAAAAGGAAATCGGATTCTCGTGGGCTTGAGTAGAAGAGGCGATATCTTTCTATTCGGAAAATGAATCATCTAGGATTTCAAGGATTAAGTCCCTATGGTGAATAGGCACATCCACGAGATGACGAGAGCAAGTTCATTTGATTTGATTTTAACATATTGGAGTTATGAAGTTGTAGTTTGAGTGCCTTCGGAAAGGATGGTGATTTGACCTTTTAGTTGTATAATACTGCCTCATGAGGGCATGGTGTAGTTTGTAGTGAGGATGGTCCATGCTTCTAGTGACATTTGGGAGGATGCGATGAAGGGAATGATATTTGGAGTGAGGAAAGCCGACTTCGTAATTGAAGAGGAGTTGATCTTGGTAGATCTAGAGAGCAAAGGCTAGGATGGCATATGAGATGCCATTAATGGTGAGGGTGGCCAATGGACACGGTCGGGTTTGGTCAGCAAAGCCCATGAGATCGTAATGCTGAGTAAAGTTTGGAATTGAAAATTCTAAGATATATGGTGTTAGGGAAAAACTAGGTGTACATTTTTCCTTTCACCGTGTAATTAAAACGAATGTTATCAACTCAACCCAATATTTTAATGCAAGCAATATAAATACCGGAATAATGAATAAGGCTAAACAATACCAAAATTATTCTTTAACGTCGTAAAACCCTTTAAGATAAAAGAAAAATCGATGGGGCAAACCGAAAATAATCTACTATCAACCGAATGAATATTACAATATTTCTTCCCTAGATTTATGTCCTAAATCAAGAGGTAATCCAATACACCACATCAACAACACATTATTGGCTCACTACAATAAACATAATCTAACACAATAGATGAAATCCAAAAATATTAAGCCAATAAAAGAGAGAAAGATCTCACCAAACAATCAATGGTGGAATACAAGAGATGAAGAAGAAAGCTAAAAAAATTTTGCCCAAAAGTTTCTTGTCAAACAATCCTTTCATTTCTCCTTTTAATTTTCTCTTCGTGTGCCTTTTTTTCCTTCATTGTTTGCGTGTATATTCTCTGCTTTGCTTGTGTGTATATATATATATATTCTGCCACATGAATCCAATTTTAATCTAATTAGAATTCATTGGACTAAAAATTGCAAGCTTAGTCCTTATGTTTTAATTTGAATTTCACTCGGATCTAAAACTGTTTAATTCTCATGGGCCGGACCCATTTAATTAAAAGAAACAATTGGGTCAAATAATTAAAAACCAACAATCTCCCATCCAGTTCATGAGGAAGGTACACCATAAAACTCCAAATAATCACTTGAGTTCGTCACTTGGCGTAAGCTTCGCGGTGACAACCTTAGTCACCATCGCTGCTCTTTTCTAATTGTAAATATTTTTCTTCAAGTGTTCCACGAATCCAATGATACCTCACATCAATGCGGCACAAAATGTGAAATTCTTGCTCATAAGCTCTAAGTCTTGTCACAATAAAAGATGTACTCACTTTGACAACCTTAGTCTCTTTTCTAACATATATTGCAATATTTTCATCCAACAAACAACCTCTCCCACATAAGAATCTTTTTTTGCTATCAACCTCTCCCTTTGTAAAATAAGCTTTTTAGTCTTCAAGTGTTCCTAATTGTAATCTTCAATGATACCTACCTTACATCAATGTGTTTGGTGTGAGAATGATATGTGAAATTCTTGCTCAACTCAAGAGCGCTCTGACTGTCATAATAAAAGATGTACTCACTTTGCTTCACATTGAGCTCCTCAAGAAATCTTTTCATCCATATCGTCTCTTTTCCTACTTCAGTCACTACTATGTACTCAGCCTTGGTAGTGGATAAAGCTACACATTTTTACAGTTTTGATTGCCAACAAACAACCTCTCCCACATAAGTAAGCAAGTACCCAGATGTAGATTTTTTGCTATCAAGATCTCCAGCCATAACTGCATCTGTATATCTTGTCAAAAGTGGCTGAGCTCCACCAAAACCCAAACACAAAGTAGAAGTCCCTCTAAGATACCGTATCCATTTTACTACTTCCCAATGATCTTTGTCAGGATTAGACAAAAATCTGCTAACCACACCAACTGCATGTGCAATATTTGGTCGAGTACATACCATGGCATACATCAAACTACCAACTAAAGAGTAGGGAACTACTTCCATTTTTTTCTTTTCTTCACTAGCCGAAGGACATGATCTTTTGGTGAGTTTGAGATGACCACCAAGAGGTGAGCTAACTGACTTAGCTCTTTTCATAATGAACCTTTCAAGTACCCACTCAAAATATTTTTCCTGTGATAGTCACAACCTCTTAGACTTTCCATCCCGAACTATCTCCATGCCCAATATTTGTGTACCCAACCCCAAATCCTTCATATCAAATGACTTATGCAATACTTCTTTCAATTTCTTAATCAACCCTGCATCTTGGCTAACTATAAGTATGTCATCAACATAAAGTAGTAACATAATGAACTTGTCACCTGAAAAGATTTGATGTAAACACAAGAACCTGAAGTCGTCCTCGTGTACTCCTGACTCATCATAAAAGCATCAAACTTTTTGTACCACTGTCTTGATGCTTGCTTGAGCCCGTACACATTCTTCTTCAATTTGCACACAAGGTTTTCTTTCCCATTTTGTTCAAAACCTTCCAGTTGCAGCATATAAATCTTTTCCTCTTAGTCACCATGTAGGAAGGTAGTCTTCACATCAAGTTGTTCTATTTTCAAATCTTGATTAGCTACTAAACCTAAAACAACTTTGATAGATGTCATTTTCACAACAGAAAAAGATGTCATCAAAATCAATACCATATTTTTGCCCAAAGCCTTTAACAACCAATCGAGCCTTGTACTTCATCATATTACCATTGCTGTCTCGTTTGATTTTGTATACCCATTTGTTCCTCAATATTTTTCTACCCTTATGAAGATTCACTAACTCATATGTATCATTCTTTCTCAAAAAATTTATCTCTTTTGTCATTGCTTTCATCCAATATACTTTATCACTGTGAATCTGTGCCTCTGAAAGACTTTCCAGGTCTCCATTAGTGGTAAACAAAATGTAGTCAGAAGTAGGATACCTAGAAGATGGCTTGTGCTTTCTAGTAGACCTCCTAACATGTGATTCTTCATCTTCTCCTTTATCTAGAATCTGCTCCTCCTGATTAGCAATCTCATCAACAAGCATATCACCATGAACAATGTCATCAACATCATCATCAGTAGAAACTATATTATCTCAAACAATAGGCTGTGGTGTTGGAGACATGAGATCAGGAACAATTGCAGTCACTCTCTTAGGCTGCTCAGCTTTATTAAAGTCATCAATTGTCTGGTATTCATGAAAAATCATATCTCTACTTCTCACAGTCTTCTTTTTCTCTAGATCCCAAAATTTGTAGCCAAACTGTTTATCACCATAGTCAAGAAAAATACAAGGAGTACATCTATCATCAAGCTTTGACCTATGTTCCTTAGGTATGTGCATAAATGCTTTGCCCCTAAGCACTTTCAAATAAGAGTAGGATATATCTTTACCACTCCACACTCTTTCTAGAATATTAAAATCTAAAGGAACAGAAGGAGATCTATTGATCAAGTAACAAGCAGTCTGAACTGCTTTACCCAAAATTTTTTAGGTAGCTTGGCTGTCTTCAACATGCATCTGACTCTGAATGCTATAGTTAATTCTTTTGCCACACCATTATGTTGAAGAGTACTAGATTCTGTGAACTCATGTCGAATCCCAAATTTTGAGCAATACTCCCTGAACTCATGTTAAGTGTATTTTCCATCATTATCTGTTCTGAGGCCTTTCAAAGACTTTCCTATTTTTCTTTCTACCATGGTATGAAACTGCTGAAAACACTGAAACACTTGGTCCTTAGATTTCAGAAGATATACCTATAGTTTTTTAGAAGCATCGTTAACAAAGGTAACAAAATATTTGTTTCTACCCAAAGAAGCTGCATCACCAAGAGAGCACACATCAGAATGTACTAGCCACTAAAAGAAACACTATGTTACTTATCATATAAACAATGATCACATCGATTTAGAGACATACCATTGGCTAAGTGAATGATTGTCTTCTTAACCAGAACATTCAACCCCTTTTCACTTATGTGGCCGAGCCTCTTATGCCAAAGCTCGAGAGAAGAATCTTCAACTGTATTCAACCCATTTTTACAAGCTTTTCTATAAGTATTGTATAGCGTGCAACAAGCTTTCCTTCTAGTAATAACCAAAGAGCCTTTTGACAATTTCCATTTCAAATCATCGAAGCTATTGCTATAACCCTACCGATTAAGAGCATTAACTGAAATTAGATTAAGGCGCATATCAGGAATGTACCTCACATCTTTCAACATCAAGATGCAGCTAACATCTATTTGCAAGTGAATGTTTATTTGAAAGAATGTCTTTCAAGAACTTTGCATAACTGGGCATCTGCAAATGGGATGTTGATATGTAGTTTCTTGAAGATCTCAAGAAATTTTTTGAATTGCTTGTCTAACTTGTGCTTTTGTAACCTTTGAGAAAATAGGATCGGATGATCATATGGTTTGATAGGAACGGTTGCCTTAACCTGTGGTGTGCCTGAACTCTCTTTCATATTTGTTGTCTGCTCAGTCTATTCCACGTGCTCCTCATAAGTGAATGTACCACCTCTTTATTTGCAAATGATCTCTTTACATGGATCTCTATTAACTGAACCCCACTTTTGGTAGTAATAGCTTTAACATGTTCCTTGGGATTCACCTCTGTATTACTCGGCAAAGTACCTAGTGCTCTACCTGATAGAGCAATTGCCATCTGACCCATTTGTGTTTCGAGATTTTTTATTGAAGCACCTTGATTTTGAATATTAGTCTCTATCTTGTTCATGAACTGTTCGGTTCTCTCGATAAATTTATCGATTGTGTCTTCTAATGATGTACTCTTTTCTGGCTGCTGAAACTGTGGTACGATATTATTCTGATTATATCTCCAAGAGAAATTAGGATGGTTTCGCCACCCTGGATTATATGTGTTGGAATATGGGTTATTTTGTTGGCCTTGACCACCTTGAATATAATCGACTGGTTCTTGCTGTAGTGATAGAATAGGACATTCTGATGTACTATGACTGGCTCTGCATTATTCACATGTTGGTTTCTTTATTTGCACTACATTGGCTGAATATGACATACTTTCTACTTTGTGTACTAATGAATTTATCTTTGTAGATAATGCCATAAAAGTATCTATCTCATGTACTACTGTAGTTCTTCTGTGTACAACTCTATCTGATGGCCACATGGCAGTGGTGGTAGCTATTCTTTCAAACAAATCCAAAGCTTCAACCACTTTTTGGTAGATAAAGAACTGTTAGATGAAGAATCAATCGTGCTTTTAAATGAAGGAGTAGTCCAGGATAAAAATACTGAATTTGTTGCCCCTTGCCAACACCATGATGAGGACACTTCCTGAGCATATTTTTGAATATGTTCCACGCTTCATCAAAAGATTCTATTTCTAACTGTTGAAATATGGATATATCATGCTTCAACTTAGAAACCGTAGCTGGTGGAAAGAATTTCGTGCAGAACTTTTGGACTAGATCATTCCAAATGGTTATGTTATCTATTGGCAGTGAGTCCAGCCACTCAAAAGCTTTGTCCCGGAGAGTATGTGGGAACAAATGTAGCTAGATGGCATTGTCTGAGATTCTTTGATATTTGAAATGTTGACACATTTCTAAAATCGTGAAACATGTGTATGTGGATTCTCGTCGGTCCTGCCAAAGAATTGATGTCCATTCTGATATAGATGAATGACGTTAGTCTTCAACTAAAAGTTCGACTGCCCAAAAGGTGGGTAGACAATGTTAGATTGGCTCTGGATGATTTGCGGAGTCAAAAAGTCTCTAACTAGCATATTGCCTGCATCAATCTCTGTCTTGCTCGAGCAACGTCGTTGTTATTCATTTTGTCTTGCTGTTTTTGGTCTTTTTGATGTGTTTTTCTTACCTCTCTCTACCTACTTTGAAAAGTGCGTTCGATATCTGGATCAATTGGAATTGGAGAATCGTGTCTCACATTTCGCATGCAATGGTGTAAAGAGAAACAATTGAAACACTGAAATAACTAAAAATAATAATAATAATAAAATTAAAGTAAATAAATAAAATTTGAATTAGTATTAAAATAACTGAAAAGAACTAAAACTAAATCTCCAGCAACGGCGCCAAAAACTTGTCAGCGATTTTATGTCTTTAATATTTCGCAAGTGTACAGATCACACAAGTAATAAAATAGATTTTGAGTCCAAGTATCGTTCCCACAAGAATTTAGATAGTGCAATTTCAATTACAATAACCTTAACCGAATTTAATGAATTTTGGAAAATTGGTATTTAAACATTAATAAAATCTAAACTAAAAACAATTAAATGATTATAATTCAAATAAGTGAAAATTAGATTAATGAAGATTACTTTGACTTGAAGAAAGAAAAGTACTAGGCTCCCGAATCCACTTATAATTGTTAATTCCTCTACCTTGATTCTTGATTTTGATAAATTACATCAGTTATGAGGATCAATATCCCTAGATTGTTTAACAGTTTCTCTTGAATAAAATTAAACCTATTCATATGTATGACTCGACTATATCTCTATGATGAATGCGAATACAAATGAATGCACTAAGTCTCTATGGATAATTAATGATCACCTAAAGCATAGCGATATATTTCTATCCCTATCGGACTTTAAGATAATTAAAATAGCGTCTATCATGCTTTCGATCTTTCGATAGTAAAACAAACCACAACAATCATACAATTACTACGTATATAGTTGTAGATGCAATTAATTCAAAATTAATTATTCAAAAGTATATTAAAATAAATCGTCAAAAGCCAAGTATCAAGATAGAAAAATTTAAACTACAAGTTTCATCATAATTCTAGCACTAAATAAACTAGCCTAGCATACTATTAATAAAGAAATAAAAAGTAGAAAAAAAATCTAGAATTCATCACCCAGAGACAAAGAAAACTCGAAAAGGATGACGTCTTGATATTGATCTTCGTTGGATTCTTCAAAGAGCAATTCTTGATCTTCGGTTGGTGTTTTTGTGTAATGTTTTTATCCCAAAATTCAACACATGACTTTGAGTTTATATTCTCATATTTATATGTCCCTAATGGTGCCCCCAAAAGATCCCAAAATAATACAAAATCCGCGGTCCAAAAGGTTTCTTAAGTGAATTAGAAGTCTAAAAAGGAAAGAAATCACGCAGGCAAAAATTAACACTGGGCGATCGCTCAGGTGACTGAAATCATATATTGTTTTTGAAAAGCAGTCTTGGGCGTCGCTTTATAAGTTAACCACTTATTATTATTTTTCCGTTCTGCTGTTTTGGTCCTCCACTTTGGGTCATGGTCAATTTAGTTCTTCAACTATCCACAACCTCAAATTTGGTCCTTCAAGCTTCAAGTGAATGCAATCTGATCCTCATACTTTTGAAATATTTGCCAACTTGTTACTCTTTTCGTCCAATCTTCTCCAATTGTTTATAAACGGGTTTAAAACTGAAATATAAGGAATAACAAACTAAATTAAGTATAAAATCAATAATATGAAGGGATAAAAACTTAGTTTAAAGGCCCGAATAAGTGCACAAAACGCACTTATCACCAATCCCTACAATCTTAGATTACTAGTATTTTTCATCTTCATGATACCAAAATCACCCACTATGTAATTAGCAAACAAATTCATGTTTGAAGAAACATGATAAGAAGCACCGCTATTAACAATCCATTCAATACTAGGATCACCTATGTGTACGCGTTCCTGCTCTCCACGAGAGAGTATATCATCACCATCAGATACAACAACTATAATGTTCTTGTGATCTTATTTCTTCTGATTGCTACCTTTATTTTGCTCTCTCAACCAAACTCGACAATTTCTTTTAATATGATCCTCTTTGCCACAACGGTAACAAACAACTTTTTTGTCTTTTGATTTTGATCTGCCTTTTGATTTGATGTAACCTCTTTACCATATATTCTTATTCATTCATCTATCCTCTGTAACAAGAGTCTGTGCATGATTTGAACTTGTACACATGCAAATTTTCTTCTTGTTTCCTCATTCTGCATACTGTCTTTTACAGGGTCCATAGTTAAAATACCATCAACAGCAGAGTTACTAACAGTCACAACAAATGTCTCTTAACTATTTGGCAAAAACTCAAAATAAATAAAGCGTGCAATTCTTCTTCAAGAATCATATCTATAGTATCTAACTGATTTATGATATTCTGAAAATTGTTCAAATGCTCTATTAGAGTCACGCCTTCTTTATATTTCATGTTGACCGAGTCTCTAATTAAAAAGGACTTCTTAGATGCAGTTTTCTTCTCAAACATAGACTCCAACTTTGACCACAATTTATGAGCATTAGTCTCTTGTGCCACATGATGAAATACACTATTATCTACCCACTATCTGATAGTCCCAATAGTTTTTCTATTCTGAGTATACCATTGCTTGTCTGCCATGTCATATAGTTTATCCTCATCACCTTCAATAGGTGCATGCAAATCCTTACATTAAAGGATATCATCCATTCTAGACTTCTAAGTTACCCAATTATAATTCGTCACTCTAATCATAACACTATCAACCGGCTCTTCCATTTTAATCCACACAACCCAACCCGGGCTCTGATATCATTGTTAGGGAAAAACTAAGTGTACATCATCACCAGTGATAATCATGTCATCAACATATAAAAGAAGTAAAATACGACCAGAGGAGGTGCATCTAGAAAACAAAGCATAATCATGATGGTCGGAAGTAAAGCCAAGAGAGGCAACAACAAGAGAAAATTTTTCAAACCAAGCGCGGTGCTTGTTTGAGACCATAAAGTGCTTTCTTAAGTTTGCGTATATATCCGGATGATGAGAAACACCCGAGGAGGAACCATATAGACGCCTTCTGAAGGGTTCCATTTAGGAATGCATTTTTAACATCCAACTGAGAGAGATTCCACCGAAAATGTAAGCAACCGCAATAAGTGTACGAAACAAGAGTCATCTTTGCAACAGAGCAAAAGTCTCTTCATAATCCAAACCATACCGACTAAACCCCTTAGCAACCAACCTAGCCTTGTAGCGCTCAATCGAACCATCAGATTTGGTTTTGATTTTATAGACCCAACGTGAACCAATAGCATGTTTACCCGGAGGTAATGAAACTAGATCCCAAGTGTTTGTCTTATGTAAAGCAGAGAGTTCATCAGCCATAGCCTGTTGCCAAAGAGGATCTAGAATAGCTTCTTTATAGGAAGAAGGTTCAGAAAGCTTGTGAATAGACGATAAGAAACAGCAGAAAGATTACGAATAACAAGAATAAGCAAAATCAGGTAACTGAGTAGACTTACGAATACGTGGAGGATATCGAGGAGAAGGAGGTTGATCAACAATCTCAGATGGTGCTTGGGTGGCCATAGAAGGAGAAGGATCATTATGAGGCGGCGCATGCGTACCTGTAGTGGAAGAAGGATCAACAACAAGCGGGGTAAGGGAATGTGAGCTATCGGTATTATTAGAAAATGGATCAATATGAATGAGATCAGCCTTAGTCATGGTATGAGTATTATCAGAGATAGAAAAGAATGGAATATGCTCAAGAAACACAACATGGCGGGAAACATATAGTTTTTTATTAATAGGGTCAAAACAGCGATAACCCTTTTGTCCCTCCCCATATCCTAAGAAGACACAAATAGCAGAACGTGAAGTCAACTTACTACGTTCTACTTGAGGACGAAGGACAAAACATGTGCACCCAAAAACTCTTAGAAGAGAATAATCAGGAGGATGTCCAAATAGTGTTTCAGAAGGTGACAAACCCGAAGTGTGAGAGGATGGAATTTTATTAATTAAGTGGACAGCAGTTAAAACCGCTTCTCCCCAAAATTCACTAGGAACTTTGGTAGATAAAAGTAGAGAACGAGCAGTTTCAATAATGTGTCTATGCTTACGTTCAGCAATACCATTTTGTTGTGGGGTGTCAGTACAAGAGGATTGGTGAATTGTGCCATCAGAAGCAAGCAATGTAGAAAAGTCAGTAGATGTATACTCTCCACCCAAGTCACATCTAAAGCACTTAATAACAGCAGAATGTTGAGTTTTAACAAGTGCTCTAAAAGAAAGATAAATGGAAAGAAAATCGTAACGCCGCTTCACAAGATAAACCCAACAATAACGACTATAATCATCAATAAAAGAGACATAATATCTAGACCCTCCTTTTGTAGCAATAGGAGCAGGCCCCCACACATCAGAATGAATAAGGTCAAATGGTGCAACAGAACGAGAAATACTTGAGGAAAAGGTAAAGCAGTAAAATTTAGCTAATTTGCAACCACTACAATCGAGATATCATGAGTTCGCAAATCTCCCAATTGACCTTTAGAAACTAAAAATTTTAAACGACTAGCGTAAACATGTCCAAGGCGAGAATGCCACAAATAAAAACTAGAAGAAGAAGAATTCAAAGAAAAGACGACAAATCAACACTAGAGGTCATGCGGATGCGTGGTTGCAAATTGTCCAAAACATATAAACCTCCTTTTCTATGGCCTATCCCAATCGACCGAGATTGAGGATCCCGCATATGACAAGCAATGAAGAAAATTGAACTAAGTATCCGTAATCACATAATCGACCAATAGATATAAGATTCAAAGAAAGAGCTGGAACACAATAGACATCCGAGAGTGATAAATTTGATGTGTTATCAGAACCAACCCCTACCAAAGGCAAATGGAGTGCCATCAGCAAATCATAATAGACATGCATTTAATTAGAAGGGCGTAAGGAATCAAACAAAGGTGGAGTCGAAAGACATGTGTTTAGAGGCACCGAGTCAAAGATCCACGAGGAAGAAATACCTGAGGGGTTCTGGGACGACAAACCTGCGTGAGTAGAGGCTGACATAGCATGAGGTTGAGTGGCAAGAAACTTCAAAACCGCCACTAGAGTAGTGAGTCAGGATTAGAGGAAGGTGCTCCAAGAGTAGGTGAGTCGAAAGGTGACATGGTCACTCTCGTGTTAGCATTGGGACGATAAAATCGATGTTGTGATCGCTGTTGACTCAGAAAGATTGTAGCTTTTAGGACATTGAGCCTTCCAATGTCCCTTTTTTTGCAAAAGCTACACTCATCACTAGCAACTCGCACATAACCTTTGTTCTCGATTCTCGTAGATGGTCGAGAAGGACAAACAAAAATCAAGTACTAGAAGTAGGAAGGATGCCTCACCGTTAGGGATTTCAAACGTGTTTCCTCGTACCACAAGTTCACTAACCACCTAATCAACGTAAGGAAGAGGAGTACGATGCAAGATAGAGCCTCTAAGCCCCTCAAAAGAATTACAAGTGCCATCAAAAACCGAACCAATCGTTGCTCCTCTCTAAACAATATAATCCTCACATGCTTTCAAGCCCGTCGATTCAGTAGAGCCAACTCATCCCAAATCGATGTCATAGCAAAGATAAAATTCCGCATACCCATATTTTTCTCATTTGTAAGGCTCGTATATCAATCTCCAATCGATATCGCTTTTGCAAAGTTAGACTTAGTGTATAACCTCTCGCAAATGGTCCCGCACTTCCTTAGCAGCTTCATACTTTGCCAATTGTGCACCAATAGAATGGTCGGCGTAATTGTGAATCCAAGTAAGAATTTTTGCATTGTTTGACTCCCAAACATCAACATCAGTAGCATAATTATCACTAGTACTCTTAGGTATCACAATAGTTCCAATAACATAACCCCACAATTTTTTACCTTTGAGAAAATTTTTCATCACGGTACTCCAATATGAATAATTTTGACCAATTAATCTTACACTAATAGATTGAAGGGAATCATCCCTTTCAGTTGCCATTATCACAAATAAGAGAGAATCAAGGTTCCTCAACACTCTGCCAGCAATTGGAATTAATATACTGATATTGATAATGATGTCATATCCGAATCCAAAACCAAATCTGTATTGTGTGTATTTCACGCCAAAGAAGTCCTCAATCTCATATCGTAAACAAATTAAGAATCTGCAAGGGCCAATAAAATCACTATGATCGACATTACTCTCATTATAATCTCTAAATCGCAGGAGAGTGTCTTTCCTCACCGATTTGGTTGGGTCTCGATTTGGGGAGCCTCAAGAAGAAGGAGCCGGAGGGCGAAAGGGCGGCGGTTGCGGACTGCTGCTTCGCTGTTGATCAAGGGGGTTCGGATTCGTGACCTTCAGGGACGAGCAATCGATGAGGGATGCGATTGAAGGAATGCACGGTCGATCTTGATGGTAGGAGTATTATCACAACGAGTGCTCAATCTCGCGGCGGTGGCGGCGGCGTGGAGGTGGAATAACTGCGGCGGACCCACCGATGCAATCAAGAAGGATTGGGTTGAAATTGTGAAGATGGTGATCTTTGTTGCCGTTGCGCTTCTTAGGACTGCTGGGCGCTTTGCTGGCGGTGGTCTTTGCATCACGGACCGTCACTTCTTGGACCGATGTCTTTGTTTTTCGCTTTATAAATTTAGCTCGATACCATGTGAACAAATAAAACGAGAGCCAATTTTATTGAGCAAATCGGCATAAATAAAATACAATTACAATAGGGTTTTTATAGTGATGAAAACCCTAATCTATATTAGGTAAACAAATATTCTAATATATATAATATATATTCTAACATATATATTATATTCTAACACTTTTACCGTGCAATTAAAACGAATATTATCAACTCAACCCAATATTTTAATGCAAGCAATATAAATACTGGAATGATGAATAAGGCTAAACAACACCAAAATGATTCTTTAACGTAGTAAAACCCTTTAAGATAAAGGAAAAATCGATGGAGTAAACCAACAATAATCCACTATCAATCGAATGAATATTATAATGTTTCTTCTCTATATTTATACCTTAAATCAAGAAGTAATCCAACACACCATATCAACAACATATTATTAGCTCACTACAATAAATATCATATAACACAATAGATGAAACTCAAAAAATATTAAGCCAATAAAAGAGAGAAAGATCTTACCAAACAATCAATGGTGAAATACAAGAGATGAAGAAGAAAGCTCAAAAATTTGTGCTCAAATTTTTCTTGTCAAACTCATTTCCTTCCTTCTTTTAATTTTCTCTTCGTGCTCCTTTTTTTTCAACACTGTCTGTGTATATATTCTCTGCTCTCTCTGTTATGCGTGTGTATGTATATATTCTGTCACATGAATCCAACTCTAATTTAATTATTCATTGGACCAAAAATTGCAAACTTAGTCCTTAAATTTTAATTAGAATTTCACTTAGATCCAAAACTATTTAACTGGGAGAATGAGTTCACATAGTATCTTTTAAAATACTTTTGTTTAAAAGAGCTTTGACCAAATTTAAAAAAAAAATATTATAAGTTTAAAAAATAATAAAAAGACATTTATACCCTCACCTTTACACCCCAATTCACACGGTTCTTCCTGAGTTCTGATCCACCATTTTCGTTTTCTTTCCAATCTCTCTTTCTAATCACCTTCTTCTCCACTTTCTCTTCTCCATCAAAGACATGTCTTTATGGCAAATCCGAAAAGATAGTTGAATAGATTTCTAGCAAACATAGAAGCACATGTGGATGTATTTTTCATTAATCACCTTCTTCTCTACTTTCTTGAAGAATCGGGACGTGTAATGGTGAACCGGAACGAGAGGCAAAAAGTGGCAAAGAGGGATAAGAGTAAACAGAAGCAGAAGGCGTTGTCGGAGCTGGCAAGGAGAGAGGAGAAAGCTCAACTCAATTATCCCGTGGTGCAACTGCAACTTCAGGCTGAGGAGGAGAGAGAGAAAAGAATTCGAGGAGAGAGAGAGAGAGGGAGGATTTTTCTAGAAGCATGGGAGAGAAAAAGAGCTCAAAAAGCTGAAGAAGAGGAGAGAAAAAAGCTCTTGAAGAAGAAGAAAAATCAAAACAAAGTCAGGTATGTACTTCTGACCATCTCTCATATGTATCTTTGTTATTCTTAAGTCAATCTAATTACTAATATCGAACTGGATTAGTAGAATTAACAGAAGTGGGATTAAATTGGTAGTCTCAATTGGATTAAACGTTTGATGATTTGAGTTGCCGGATATATCAGAGTGTTGCTTTGTAAGAATTAACTGTTTGGTGGAATAAAGGAAGGTTGACCATCTACTATGTTGATCACTTCATGGATTATGCACTACAGCATAATGTGATTAATCTAAATCTTCACTGGGTGCTTTAGCAATTTACTGCTTCTGATATTTGTCTCATAACTATTTAGTCCAAGTCCCTGCTTGATATAGTTAAAAAAGTTGTTAAAAATTTGTCTCAAAATCTGCTAATTTTTTTTTATCAAAAGCTTTTTCAAATAGGCCATAAAGATTTTATCATTGATGCGAACAAGGAAATTCCATTGCTTATAGCGAAGACATCTCTTTGTGCATATGTTTGTACACATGTGAATTTAGTAATTGTGCTTCGCTTTCAATGTATGATATGAATTACTTAAGCAGGTTGGATGTGAGAATGAAGTCAACGAAGATGGTTGGGAATATGTGGAAGAGGGGTCGCCTGAAATTATCTGGCAAGGAAATGAGATAATTGTCAAGAAGAAAAAATTCAGAGTGAAAAAGAACGACACAGACCAACTGATTGTGAAAGAGGTTTTGCTCCCCTTCTACACTCTGTAACTTTGAAGACAAATTTTAAATGTTTGCCCGTTTGGAGCACATAAGATTTTTTTTTCCGCCACCACGCCGGGCAGCAATCGGGCTGAGGAAGATGAAGAAGCCTTGAAATGTCTAGAGAAGTTACCAACCTACGATTGGTTGCGCAAAACTGTCCTAAAATCCTTCTTTAAAAATAAGGTTGCACACAAAGAGGTTGATGTAATAAAGCTTGATATGAATGACAAACAAAGAATTCATTATTATCGATGAAGATAATGAGAATGGATGGACTAATAAATGTTGGCTTATTTTACTTCTCTTTTTTTTTTTTTGGCTTGGCATTACTTTGATGCTTATTCTTGTGGTATGATTATGATGTGTACTTTAATGTTTGTTCTTAGACCGTGGAGACGTTACCAGTGAAAATATGATCAAAAGGCCCATTATATTAATAAGAAGATAAAAATCTTTATAGCCAACATTAGATTATGATATTCGAAATTGAACAACAAATTGGAGCGCAAGTCTGTGTAAAATGGGTTCTCACTAGTCCAATAACAATGACGACATTGAAGTCGTTTCAATTGAATAACAAGTTGCACATGTATCAATTTCACAAAACGATATTGAAGTCGTTCTAGTACATTATACACTTGGGCGTTCGCCCATCATTAATCAGGGTATTCGCCCAGTAGAAGCAAAAGCAAATATGTTTCTGTTGCCACCAAGTGGGCAAGCGACGCCCAAGCCAACTTCACGTGAATTTTTTTTTTAAAATAGTTTTTTTTCCTTTTCATTTACCAAGTAACAAGTCGCACATGTATCAATTTCACAAAACGATATTGAAGTCGTTATGATACAAATAACAACATTGAAGTCGTTCCAGTACATATAACTTGCGCATTTATTGATTTGACATAACGACATTGACGTCATTATATTAATATTAACGATATTTATGTCGTTTCAATAACAAATATATCTATAACTACATTGAAGTCGTTTCAATTAAAAGGTAACGAGATTGATATCATTTCGACTAAAAATGTCAAATCGAACATCTACGGCGACTCGCATACCTTCGACATACCGGGGAGGTCTGAAAAAGGTTATCGAGTGGGTTGATCCCACTCGAAGGATGAAGGAAAGACGAACATAGTAACCTTATTCCTACTAAAGAACTTCGAAGGTTGTTGACATAACCAAGAACTTCTAATGTAGTCGATATGGGCTTGTCTCTCGAACCGATTCATCGGTTCTCAGTTGAAAGTAATGCTTATACCAAGAAATGATGTTTTGAGTTGATCGGAGTGCAAAACAATAGTCCAACCCAAATAACGACATTATATTCGTTATAGTTCTAGAAAAACGATATTTATGTCGTTTCAATACAAAATACAGCTAGAACTACATTGAAGTCGTTTCAGTTAAAAGGTAACGATATTGATATCGTTTTGGCTAAAAAAGTCGAATCGAATGTCCACAGCCACTCGACATGCCTCCAACATACCTGGTAGGTCTGAAAAAGGTTATCAAGTGGGTAGATCCCACTCAGATAAAGAAGGAAAGATGAATGTAGTTACCTTATTCCCACCAGAGAACTTCGAAGTGGTTGACATCACCAGGAACTTCTAAGGTAGTCAATACGGTCACGTTCCTTTAACCGATTCATCGATTCTCACTTGAAAGTAATGCTTATACCAAGGAATGATGCTTCGAGTCAACCGGAGTGCGAAACGATAGTCCAATCCACAAAACGACATTGGGTTTGTTCTAGTTGTAAGGAAATGATATTTATCTCGTTTTAATACAAAGTACATCTATAATTACATTGAAGTCGTTTAAGTTAAAAGATAAGGAGATTGCTATCGTTCCGACTAAAAAAGTCGAATTGAACATTCCAAAAAGGTTATCATGTGTGTTGATCCCACTAGTTTGTTTGCAGAAAAAGAAAATGATCTAAATGTAAAATAACGACATCTGAGTCGTTTTAGTTTAGTGTCCGTTTGGTAGAGATTATAAACTAGTTTATTTGACCAAAACAGTTTATTTGACCAACAATTGTCAAAAATGACAGCTAAAAAAGCAAATTTTTTTGTCAAATAAACTATTTTGGTCAAATAAACTGGTTTATAAACTCTACCAAACGGGCTCTTAGTCGTAACGATGTTCATGTCATTCTAGCTCAAAACATGGAATCCGATCCACGGCCGCTATAAGGATATCTATGTTTTTCCAAAAAATAAAACGATAGTTATATTGTTTGTTTGCAGAAAAAAAATACCGTGTAAGTGAAATAACGACATCAAAGTCATTTTAGATTACTCGTAACGATGTTTATGTCGTTCTAGCTCAAAACATCGAACGGTCACTATAAAGATATCTATGTCGTTACTGTGTTACATACAAGGATATATTAGTCATTTCATATTTTATTTTTCCATTTTTTTTAATCTTTAGGCCTTTTATCCAAATTACATTAAGTAGGGACTATTTAAATGAGAGTCTTGTTTGACTCGGCTTTTTAAATGAAGTTCCCTATTTAATTTTTATAGGCTGGACCATTTAATTAAAAGAAACAATTGGGTCAAATAATTAAAAAACCCAACATATGGTTGGTAGTAGTGAGTTTTAGCGGAACTTAGGCGAAGACGTTGATATTAGAAGATGGACGGTTTTAAATCGGTTGATGGAGGAGAAGGGGCGGGCATGGATACGGTTTTTGCGGAAGAGTCAACTATATATATCCTCATTTGACTGGTGCTCTAATGCTAGATAGAGTTGGTATTTAACATAGTTTTATAAACGTTACAAGAGTCCCAACTTTGCCGGTGGTTACTTTCTAGTTGTCAATCTTCAGTGAATTTTCATTTTCTTGTGCTTTGTGGCCAAATATAGAATTTTAAGGTTTAATTTGTAGTTATTTCTAAGTAATTTACTGCATGGGTTGCTGGGCAGGGGATATTATAAGTGTAGCAGCTCAAAATGGTGTCCAGCTAGAAAGCAAGTGGAGCGGAGCCGCCTTTAACCCACCATGCTCTTAATCACCTACTTCGGTGAACATAACCACCCTCTCCTAGCCACCACCAAGCACCACCACCACCACCACCTCTCCACAGTGGCTGCTTCCACCTACTCCACCTCCACCACCACCACCACCACCACCTCTGCCTCCTCAGTTCCGGCCAAATTCCCTCCGGAGGAATGTGCCGTCTTTGCCAACCAACCGGACTTGGAGCCGGCAGATAATGGCTTCGTCGAGCTAGCCGGAGAGCTTGGGTGGTTTGCTGACGTGGGATTCACTGTAATGGACTGCCCTACCCTTGTGGGGCCTTCATGGGCTCATTCAGATGTGGAAGTTTTCATGCCTATTGGAGAAGAGGACGAGTCTTTATTTGGTGATCTCGGGGACTTGCCGGAGTCTTCGGTGGTCCTCCGACGGTGCCAGGTGGAGACACCATGTTGCGGCGGCACAGGATAATAAAGATCCAATGTGAAAGGTTGAAAAGTACATATCAATAATAAATTGAAAGTTGATGCCTATGTTGTGCCACAACATGCTAAACAACTTGAGTTTCACATTTTCTGTTTTTCTCCTTTGATGTACAGATTACAAGAAAAATATATTTTTCATTTTTTATTTTCAATGAAACGACGTAGAAAAGATGTTTTGCTAATACTCTCGACTAGAAAATACATAAGTACGAAAACACAATGGACAGAACATGAACCTAATCTTAATCGTAGGATTTAGTGTATCTACTCATGATTAAGACTAGACATGACAATTTAGACTTAGTTTAAGACTAGACATGACAACTAATAAACTTTATTACCTGCAATTCGACTTATTAAGCATGTCTTTTAAACCTATTGACGAATTAAATATTATTGTGTTTCACCTCATTTTTGTTTCTTAATACTATGCAATACTATCGGACTCGGACGAGCCATTTTCGGCTTACATTCAAGTCACCATTTCATCTAGGATAAGAAAGAACAGAAGCCTGTGGTGGTTCAGAAACCTTATCAGGAGGAGCTAATACAGGATGTGCCAATGCATGACTGAAGCAATAACTGATACTCTCTTCTTCCACTTCCATTACACCTGCCAAAACTTTCGCTACAACGGACATCGTAGGCCTTCTCGTGTGATCGTCCTGCAAACACCAGGCTGCGATCTTTATCATCCTCAATACCTCTTCCTCGTGATTCATCATTTCTTCATCATAATTTTCAATCAGGTCAAGAAATTTGTTCTCCATTGCCTTGTCTTGCAGAAGTTTAAGTAAATGTGAACTAGAATCTGAACGTGTCCCATCAAAATTTTTCCTTCCGCAAACTATTTCGAGGAGGACAATTCCAAAACTGTAAATGTCTACTTTGATTGTGATCCTTGGAAGTCTCCATTCTGGAGCAATATATCCAGGAGTTCCCCTCATTGTTGTCTGGATTTGGCTTACATCTCTTTCCATAAGTTTGCATAACCCGAAATCAGAGACTTTTGCGTTGAAATTTTCGTCCAAGAGGATGTTTTGTGGCTTTATATCAAGATGAATGATTTTCTGATGGCATTCTTCATGTAAATAAGCTAATCCTTTCACTATATCAAGCACAATTTTCTTTCTGGTTTGCCAGTTGAGCTGATGTGATGATGGTCTCTTGTCTGTGGAGAAAATCCAATTATCCAATGATCCATTCTTCATTAATTCATAAACCAGAAGTCTGCAATTTTTTTCTGCACAAAATCCAATCAATTTCACCAGATTAAAATGGTGGACGCTTCCAGTTGATCGAACTTCAGCTAAGAATTCCTTCATTCCTTGACTCAGCTTATCCAATCGCTTCACTGCAATTTCCGTACCATCTCCTAGCTTTCCCTTGAACACAGTACCAAACCCCCCGCCACCGATCTTCTCCTTAAACTCCTCAGTTGCCAATCGTAGTTCCTCGTACGAGAACCTCATTGGCAGCCCTGGAAATTGTCCTATGCTTTCATCATCGTCATCAATACTATATCTCCTTCGAATCATTGACAAGATGAGAATAAAAATGCCAAGGACGAATGCAACAAAACTTGAACCAGCTATTAGTGCAGTAAAATTGGATTTGTTTACAGATGGTGGAGACAGTGGTGCTGCTTCTGGCACAGATCTTAATGATATGTCATTAGGAATCTGTACCTTAAAATATGTTCGATATGCAAAATCAGTACGAGGAAATCTGGATTCTCTGATGGACAGGATCTTCACTGGCAAAAAACAATAACCGTCGTCTGTAATGTTTTGATAACTGAAAAAGGCAGCACTACACGAGCAATTCTGCAGGCATGCCTGTTTGCATTGATTTATATCTTTGATATTTGGAAATGCAGCTCCCAAATCAATCACATTGAAGAAAGTAACATTTTCTATTTCAAGTAGTTGATGCTGATTAAAGGATTGTTGACAGGATAGTGGAGTTATTCTCGAACAACCTAGACTCGGTGACTGAGATTGAACTGATCTGAAATACTGAATTTTGTCGAGGCTAATTGGACAACTACATTGGCCTTCTCGGCATACGCCATATTCTCCACAACTTCGAGGATATTGACATTCTCCCATATCTTCTCCAACCATGTCAAGAAGCTCGACCAATCCCCTATCGTTATCATGTTGGTATATCTTTAAATGCCCTATGCTATCGAGTTTCAGAAACACGATTACAGTGTCAGATGAAGGGATGGCATTATATTCACCATAATTCCACTGAGCTCTTGTTCCCATGTTCACAAGGAGTCCTACTTGGCTGAACTCAGCAAATACCGATTCATTGGCACTTCCCATGTTTTGAGTTGGCAATAACTGGTAATACATCATTGGAGGACCTTGATCCACGTCAGTATATGCAGCAAAACCTAATGCTGATGTTATAGTAGCATAATATGGCCCCTGAGACCAGTTGGACTGAGAAGAGCTCACAGTTAACCTTTGTCCCTCTATCAGTTTCTGATCAATAAGAAGCGTATCGGTTGGATGATCAAAAGATTGCCATACAGAGTTTCCTTCGTCATTGAATAGAATTAAATTCCCTGAACTCGAAATATTCATTCCGGACACTGATGAAGTGTTAGTTGACCATATTTTGATGCCATCTGAATTTATTAGAACCAAACCTTCTTCTCTTGTAAGCTGCAGTGTCGTGTTCTCCGGTGCTGGATGTTCTCTATTTGCAGACCAAACTAAACTGAGATCATTTCCACCAGCAATAACAACTGAGAACGAGTAATAGGTACAAGTATCTATGCAGTAGAATCCACACATAACAGCAAGACTTTTTTCACTCATTTGTCTTAGGAGTACTGCTCTTGTTTTGGATCCATCGCTGCCTTGAAATCTCCTATTGATGAATTTGTTATGCCAAGTTGATTGCAGGGTTGAGTTAAGGTAGAATATAGGGCCAGGCCAAATTGAAGAATTTGTTCTTTCATTTACTACAGAAGGTTGAGCATGGCCGAGAGTGAAAAGGGAAGAGAGAAAGAGAGAGAAAAGGAAGCAAGCCATTGATTGAATTATGTTTAGTATCTGCGCTTTTCCTTTTACTTATGAAGATAAATGCCCGCCTTGCCTGGGCAGGGCCGGTCCTGTTTAGACTCTACATTATCTCAAAGTTCAGACTCTACATTATCTCCAACAAATTTCTGGTAAGAACAGACTCTTCAGTTTGTAAATCTTTCCTAAATTGCAAAATTCATCTAACTACAAACAAGGTAGATTAATCAGATGGCAAATGTGGTTTAGCCATTATGATTTTGACAACTGATTTAGCCATTGTGGATCAGTGTTTTCAACTGATTTGGCTGTGAGGATGATTTCTTGATTATTTATGTTGACTTTTTTGAAGATAGAAGCGATCTTCTCAAGTTCGTTATCTTCAAAAGCTAATAGAACAAGAAAAGGAAAATTCGATTTTGAAAATTTAGAATCAGAATGACTAATGTGAGAAAAATCCTTGAAGACATTTATGAATCATCCAATGATTTAGGACATCTTAATGTTCTATTGGCTTTTGAAGATAACGAGCGAGCTTGTTTCAAATATATCCTTCACAATTTGAGGTATTGTTTCATTGGATTCATTACTCTTTGTAATGTCTCCTTTTAATCTCTTTTTCAAATTAGAGATTTTTTTCTTAATTACTTGTATTTCCATTTCTTTGATTTCAAGTTATTTTTACAAGGTATTCAATTTGGTATCTAATGTGTCGTTTAAATTATCTGTTAAATTTTCAGGGCCTGAGGCGAACTTCATAAATTGCCCCCCCCTCTATATGAGTCGCGAAAAATAAAGAAATAGCAATTTATATTAGCGGGGCGTACCTAGATTTGGGGGGCATTAGGCGAAAATTTAAATGGGACCCTTGAGATGTTTTTAAAATATAAAATTTTGAGAGATAATTAAAAATGATTGGAATTTATATTAAGATGTGGAACCTAATATGTTGCGCTACGCAGAGTTGAGCTCAAATCGATAATTATAATTTCATTCAGGAGGAGGTCAGCCAACCAAAACAAGAACATATTTTTCACTAGAAATTTTTTACTTAGGCCTTATTTTTCATCGCCGTGGGGGTTGGAAGGGGGGTAGGTAGCCCCAGAGCAGCCTTCCAAAAGGTATCTTGAGATTTGTATTTTCTTAAGTAAGAGTATTTTTCAAAATTTTGCTTTAGAGTTTCATTACGATTAGAAAAACTTTCATTGTGTTATTATATATAGGGACTAATCTCTTGTAAACAAAAATCATCATTTTTTATAGGACTATATAAATTCTTGTGTTCTTTAGTCTTTGTCCTTTTATTTATTGCTTTAATCCTAATAATTTAGAAAATTGTTTTGATTCATAATAATAATTTCTAAAATGAAGTTTAAATAGAAAATTGCACGGTCTACAATTTAAAGACTAGACTAAGATATATATGTAGGTTAGATTTGAATTTATTTTCTATTTAGACTCATTTTATATTTAAGTAGGTTGATCTTTACTTAATATATATATATATATATATATATATATGATTAGATAATATTTTCAATCTTCAATCTCTAAATTTTTAAAAGGTTGAATCCACGAAGGGTCAAGCAAAAATAACGTGAAGGTCAAGGCTAAATTTTTTTGCAATGTTCAATTTTATCCATTTATGGACTAATTATGATTTTAACCAAAAATTTTGGGTGGGCTTTTTTGGCTGTTCAATTTTATGTTTAATTTTTGGGCTATTCAATTTTTTTTTTTTTTTAATTTTGGGCCCCCCTCTACAATTGGGCCTGAGGCATGCGCCTCCCTTGCCTCAAGGGAGGACCGGCCATGTGCATGGGCTGCAAGGGCTCTCAACTACGTGCATAGTTCAATATGCTCATCGACACTTGACCTGAGATGAGGTGTGGATCATTCCAGACACACTAGCATGGTGTACTATTCCTATTCAAATTAGGACCACGCTAGTTTATCACACCCTCACACACCTTTCTTATACCCCCTCACACACATGTGTCAAATACTAGTTGGTTCAAATCATTATTTATTTGGCCAAATAAATAAAGTGACCCAATCATTACTCGACACATGTGAGAGTGTAAGTGAGTGTGTAAGTTTTGAGTGTACAAGTAGCATTTTCCTTCAAACTAACGTCTGCTGAGAAGCTCAGGTAGTTTTCTTAATGCTACAAAATTTTCAGTTGCAGTTACAACCTCGTGTAGTTGAATATTAATGTCCGGTTTCCTATAGAATGTGTTCGCGTGTTGAGCTGTAATATACAACATTTTACATTACTAAAAACGAAAAAGAAATTAAAATATTACTATACACTATTTCTTAATAGTACATAACAAACACAATGTCAAAGCATTCCGTGATTTGCGAATCCAGTAACGGAAATTATCCACCAAAGATCATGGCTTTAATAGTCAATCAAGTGGAATCTTTCAAACTTGTAAGGCTGGCTGTTTAGATTATTGAAGTTGATGTGTTAGTAATGGAAAATTATCAATCAAGTCAAGTTGTGCAAGGCAGGCTTTTTAGAATATTAATATTAAATGGTCTCTATTATTGTTTAAGTATACGCAAAACTTTTGAATTCACTTAAATGTTATTTCTTTAATTTATATTCAAATATCAACCAAACTGTACACGAGTCAAACATCAACTTTTCTATTAACAACTCATTTATAATTGTCGTAACTTGCATCCGTTGAACCAAGCTTGAGTCATTAAAAATAGGGGCATATTTATCCAATCAAATTTAATCTTAAGAACACTTCCTCATATGCAGCCTGAATTCAATTTTTATTTACAATTTTTATAAACGAGTGACGATTGACCAAGACTTAGTGTTATAAAATTTGAAGAAGGGATGAAGAACAAGAAAAAAAATATTGATTTACCGAAAGATGGTTTGAACACAATTATGAATCGTTGTCTTCAAACGATATTTGCAGTCACTTGGATAAGTGTTTGAAGGCTTTGAATGCAAATAGTTTGTAGGAGTGATCAAACCTTTGATCCAAGTTCAAATTCAAGCAAAATGAACTTGAATGAAACTTGAAGAACACTATGAAAATATGAGTTTTGATCTTTGATTTGGATATGGATTATTGTATATGATGTTAATCTCTTGTTCTTTAACTTGAAAACTATCTATATATATAAATAATAAAGTCTTACACATGAAAAGGTGCCAAAACCAACCCAAAAGGTGCCAAAATCAACCCAAACGCTGTCAAAATTCAAAATCCAACGACCAAAAAATTTGGCCTGGGCACGGCTTTTGCTCTCTGTTTCTTAAGGAACGGTCCGGGCGATCGCCCAAACAAAATAATTTTTTTTTTCTCTTTTTATTTCCGGGTTTTGTTTTCACTGAATTGATATCCAAATAACTTCTTATTATGTAATTGTACAATATTACAACAATCACCCACTTGTTCAATTATATAATAAGCACAAACTTAAATTGAACGACGTTTATGTATAAAATATAGATATCTTTTGATTTGAATCCAACCTTAGTATAAATCTTACAAAGTATCATCGAAATCTCAGGTAGCGTGAAAGCTTTGAACTTGTTATTCCTTGTGATGATACTGGTGAAATCACACACATAAGCATCATGTGTTCTAAGTTCCACACTATCTCATTTAGCGCTCTTAAGGCTTTGCGCTTCTCCTATTCATGAACTTTTAAGAGATAAACTCCAATTCTCTATTGAGGCGGCACCACCTCGAAATTCGTATAGGTAAAGTTCTTGCAGTATCTTTGTCACTTTTAGAGATACTTGATCCAACGATTTGAACTTTATTAAGAGTTATAAAAACTCATCCATCCTTTTCCGTGACAACCAACACTTATAACATAGGATATGGTTTAAGAAAGTATAAGTGCTGAAACTATCCACTTATCAATTGACTTGTTGTTACATTTTAAACCCGAGATATACTTGTTAGTATAATCGGGTAGGGTTGCCATCATTTGGTGGATTTAATTACGGAGTTTCAACCCCATCCTACTAGTTGTTGTCCATACTAACTCCCTTGTGAGTGGTTTAGTAAGCGGATCGGCCAAATTCTCATTTGATTTTATATAAGTGAGTGAAATTATTCCATCTTTAATTAATTTTCTCACAGTCATGTCTTAGACTCATGTGTCTAGACTTACCATTATACACTTCATTGTACGCTCTAGCTAAAGTGGCTTGACTATCACACAAGATAGATATAGAAGAATTATTCTTCTCTCCCAATGGGATTTTATAAATTAAATCCTTAAGCTATTCAGCCTCTTTTTCGGTTTCAGCCACACTACAAAAAACTGTGGCTTCAGAAACGGATTTTCCGTTGCTGAAGCCACGATATCCGTGCCTAATAGTCGTCACCAACGGACTATTTGAAACGGAATTTCCGTTGCTATTTTGAGGGTCGCTGAAAGTTACCAACGGAATTTCCGTTGGTGATCTTCACAAACGGAAATTCCGTTGGTAAATGTGTGCGCCATTACCAACGGAATTTCCGTTGGTAATGTCTGAACCCTTTACCTACGGAAATTCTGTTGGTAATGACGCACGCTTTTACCAACGGAATGTCCGTTGGTAATGTCATAACCCTTTACCTACGAAAATTCCGTTGGTAAAGACACAACCCTTTACCTACGGAAATGCCGTTGGTAATGTCCTAACCATTTACCTACGGACTTTCCGTTGGTAATAACACATTATTTCCAACGAAATTTCCGTTGGTAATGGCACATGCTTTTACCAACGGATAATGACACACGCTATTACCAACGGAATTTCTGTTGGTAACTTTCAGCGACCCTCAAAATAGCAACGGACACTATTACCAACGGAAATTCCATAGGTAATGTCTCAAGCCTTTACCAACGAAAATTCCGTAGGTAATAGTGCTTGCATGACTTTCAACCAAATGTCGCATTACCTACGGAATTTCCGTTGGTAATAGCGTGCTTTTAGAAATTCGTAAAACTCATATTACCTATGGAACTTTCGTATGTGAAAATTAATTTCTTTTTTTTTTTTTTTACAAAATTATTAAAAAATTATAAAAATGCACTAAAATAAATAAGCTAACAATAATCAATATACCAAAATATAAACTATTATCTTAACGCAACAAAAATTTGATAATTGGTTTGTTACATCAAAATTCTAAAGAAAAAGTACCACATGTTCATATATCATTATTTCGTGATCCAGAACTAGAAGGAAATTGATTGTTTGGAATATATAATTCCCTAATCATACTTCGATCTTGTTTCTCGTAACTCGACCTTGTGATTTTTTCAACTCGCTCGAGACGTGGTGGTGAGATTATCAATCCTTTCATTGTTTTCTTCTATCGTATTCCGCAGCACTAGCCAACTCCGACTTCAACTTATTCACATCTTCATTACTCATAAAGTCATGTGCAAGTATTGAACGTCTAGGTGAAGTAGGTGTACCCAAAACATGTGAAACAGGTTGTCGAGGACCAAACCCATAAATACGACCTTTAGATGACCCATTGACGAAGATTGATCCCCGAATCGGGATCAAACTCAGTGATGATCGCCTCTGCTCTGCATACCATACTTAAACTCAATATAAGCTTTATACTTATCCCGAAGAAAAAAAAAAAAAATTATTTTTATTATTTTCACTATCTAAAAATATTGTATATGTTTACTTACATGAACTCTTTTGGATTTTTATCAATAAAATCTCCAAGTCCGTGATTAGTTTTGTGGACATAGTCAAGAGCTCCAATTGAGACATGGGATGGTCCATATCCTTCTCCCCGAAAATACGCATTACATTAACCACAATTAGTTAAACCATAAATGAAACTTAAAAGTGTCAACTCATCCAATTAATCACAATGAGCTACTTAATTATTCTTTTCCATAACTGTTGACTTTTGACTAAAAAGATTTTATAAAATTTTTGACATAATTTCCCTATAATATGGACTTAACCAACTCGAAAAATTAATGAAATCTTCATACCAATATAAAAGACATATATTGAAAACCACTTGTCCCCCAATTCACCACAGCTTAATCATAATCACAACTAGATACCGACTTACCACCAAGGCTACTTATACTTTTCTATAACCTCGATTGACTTTTCGACTAAAAGATTTTATAAAATTTTTGACATAATCTCCCCTGTAATATGGACTTAACCAACCTGATTAGCAGGCATTGGAGTGCCACGATTAGGACCTCTGGTCTTGTTGCTACCTCTGGTCACATCATCTATATGCTCATCTCCCAACTCATCATTGAGAGTATTAGGCTCTTGATGGCCATTATTTTCTCGTATAGATCGTGTACCACCACCTTGCGTTGATCTCCGATGACTTGCTCGGCCAGTTGTATATCCTCCTCTAGTTGGCGAGGTTCTGCATGCCAAACAAATTGATTTATATTCATGCATTTCCATTTAGAAAGTTGAGCTAATATTATTAACATTGTTTTCAAAACAACTTAATTAACACCGAATTTTCAATTTCAGCTCATATTTTTAATTACATATCAATATTAAGAAGGCAAACTAAAGATTCCTACACAACAATCAATTCTTTATTAAGTTGATCAAGATTTGAACTATCTAAATAATCATAGAGATGTAAACATGAAGATACCTATCACACATAGCCCTCTTATTAGGTCTAGACATGTCTTCTGGATACAATGCATCATCTATGTGCTCATCTTCGACCTCATGATTGAAAATATTAGTCTCACGATAATTGCCACGTTCTGATCCCCTACCAACACTTTGTGTGGATCTTTGCTGACTTGCACGGCCAAATCTATAATGAAAAAATATCACAGTTACACAAATAATTACTATTTGTACAATATATGTATATATTCAAAGATACCTGTGACCTCTGCCCCTATTATTAGATCTATACATATCTTCTGAATGAAATGCATCATACATATGCTCATCTTCTAACTCATCGTTCAAAATATTACCCTCACTATATCCATAATCATTGCGTGTAGATCTTTTACCACCACCCTGTGTAGATTTCTCCTGACTTGCTTGACCAGGTTTATATCCTCCTCTAGTCATCGGCATCCCCTTTGCAAAACCAATTCAAATAACAATAATCAAAATTTGAAGAAGCATAAATTAATAACAATAGATCTATTAAATAAAATATCATTGTGAATTTAAAATAACATCAAAATGTCAAACACATACACATATGGATACTTTTTATCTTACATTTTCATCACTGTCGTTTTCACTTGAACTCGATGTAAAGCCATTATTGTCATCATCTATATCAGGTATAACATCATCTTCTTCTTCTCCACCTTCTTCTGTATTAAGCATGTGGGCGTTCATAACGTTATTAGTTCCTTCCACTTCTACTTCTTCAGGAAAAACATTATCCCGAACTAAATTTTCATGATCTAACTCTGGAGCTATCGAAAGTGGTTGTATATTAGGAGGTTGGTCCTCTTGGAATGGAAGATCAATCACTATGTTGCACTCATCATTCTCTGATACGACTCCTCGAATATCAATGACATGTCGGGCTTTTGTTTTAACAACTGCCCACCAATCACGTCTATCTCTAAAATCTGAAGGGAACTTCGTGTAGTACACTTGTTGGGCTTGTTGGGCAAGTATGAAAACGTCATTCCTCACTACTTTCTTCTTATGATTAATCTCAACAAGGTTAAATCGTGGATGCACACGAATCCCATTCTCATTGTCGTACCAATCACATTTAAATAAGACAACCCTATTTTGTGGTCCCAAATATTCAATTTCCCAAACTTCAAGTAACATACCGTAGTAATCGCTCTCATAATCATCATTAAACAACTCTGCCGAGCACGCATACACCACTATTCATAGTCGTTCTATACAAACCATATTCGAAATTATGGAATTTGAAACCGTTCACAAAGTATCCATTGTAATTGATCACTTTACGAGCAGGACCAGAGCTATGTTCTTCAATTGAGAATCCATCGTGTTCCTATCATCCAAGACCTGAGAAAACAAAATGTTCTTACTACGAACTTTATGGGTTGTATATTTAGTAGTGATTGACTTACATATTGTTTCAACCAATGAGGAAAATTTTTGTCGCGTAATTGATCTAGTTGTGCATCGATACGATTGAGGATACTCCATTCTCATTTGTTCATCAAACTTCCTATATAAGATAATGGCGTAAAAGTTAATGTAACAATAATTTAATTTGCATGAGTGAATATATATTGCTTATTATTACAACTTACCTTACAAAAGGAATAATTTCTTCACAGTTCAAGAGCACATATAAAGATGCTGCTTGTAGCTCATCATCTGTCATTAACTTCGTAATTGGAGCTTTATTACCAAGAAATCGACCAAACTGTTTAAAAATTGATAACTTTCTTTGTGGATTAACAAACCCTCCATCATCATTCCTTGGTGGACGATTCAACCGTGTTTCTACATTTGGATTAAAGTATAACTTACAAAAGTTAGATGTTTCCTCTACGAGATATGCTTCTACTATAGAGGCCTCAACATGATTTCGATTTCTTATCTTCTTTTTTAGGTGGAATAGGTACCTAAAATATAGGGGTATGATGTTAATATACATATTAATATACATCATATATAATGTTAGCAATTGATATTTTACCTTTCGAAAGGATACATCCATCGATCATCGCACAGACCTCCGACCTTAGCTTCATATGCTAAATGAACAGGCAAATGTTCCATTGAGTCAAAAAATGCCGGTGGAAAAATCTTTTCTAGTTTGCACAATGTTACAACAATATTTTCTTCGAGTTGTTGCATGTCTTCTACTCTTAAAACAGTTGAGCATATATCTCTAAAAAAATGACTAAGTTCAGTTAATGCTTCCCAAATTGGTTTCGACAATAGATCTTTAAACACTACAGGTATCAATCTTTGCATAAATATGTGACAATCATGACTTTTCATCCCGTAAAACTCACAATCACCCTTAACACAACGAGCAATGTTAGAAGCATAACCATCGTGCATTTTTAATCCTTTCACCCAATCACACACTTTCTTTTTTCGCTCATTTGTCAAAGTATAAGAGGCCTTTGGCTTATAATTTTTTTGTTTCGTCTCTAATTAAGTGAAGCTCGGGTCGGTTACAATGAATCTCCAAATCCATCCTTGCTTCTACATTATCCTTTGTCTTACCTTTTATGTCCATAACTGTGTTAAATACATTATCAAATACATTTTTTTCAATGTGCATCACATCCAAATTGTGGCGTATGAGATTTGTATGTCAATAAGGTAACTCCCAGAATATGCTTTTTTTCACCCAATTATGGTTAACACCAAAACCTTCAATTTCTTTTCTTTTAGATACTTTACCATAAGGAATGTCAGGAAGATTCTCAACCATACTTCGCATATGTTCACCTGATAAACGGGTAACTGCCAAATCTATCTCAACTCTACGTTTTATAAACTTATCTCGTTGTTTTCTAAATGGATGATTAGGTGGCAAGAAGCGACGATGGCTATCAAAAAAACAACTCTTGCGTCCATGTTTAAGTCTGAAAGATTTAGTCAGATTCATGCAGTAAGGACAAGCCATTGTACCGTGTGTACTCCATCCAGACAACATTCCATATCTAGGAAAATCACTTATAGTCCACATCAAAGCTGCTTTCATTTGAAAATTTTGCTTCGTGCGTATGTCATAAGTTTCAACTCCTTCCCATAAAATTTTTAAATCATCTATTAGAGGACGTAAATAAACATCTAAATTTCTTCCTGGACTATTTGGACCTGGGATGACCATGTTCAAAATCATGTTATCTTGCTCCATACACATCCAAGGAGGAAGATTATACACGGTGATTATAACTGGCCAACACGAGTATGGCTTAGAATTTCTACCAAATGGACAGAAGCCATCAGTGCATAAACCAAGACGCACACTACGCGGATCAAGGGCAAAGTATGAATAAGTAGTGTCAAAGTGCTTCCATGCCTCACAATGTACTGGATGTGATATCTCTCCACTTGTATTTTTATTTTTTGAATGCCATATGATCTCCTCCGCAGATGCCTTGACATAAACAATCTTTGTAGTCTAGGAATTAGAGGTAGATATCGCAATACCTTGTATGGCACCCACGTCCCGACCTAGAGGGTTTCTCTTTGTATCGCTTCCTTACCACAAATCGAACACTAAATCAAATTCTCGCTTTTTGTAATACAACATGCAACTATTGTCACACGCGTGTATCTTCGTATAACCAAGACCAAGACTACTTAACATTTTCTTTGTCTTGTAAAATGTATCCTCTAATCATACCTCTTCCGCAACATGTCTTTAATTATGGATAATATGCGATCATAACAAGTTGCAGATATATTAAATTCAGACTTACAATTTAAAAGTTGTGACATCGCTGAAAGTTTAGTGAGCTTAGTACAACCGGGCCATATAGGTTCATCAGCTTCTCGAAGAAGTCTAAAGAAATTTGCAGCTTTAGGATTCGGGTCATGTTCTTCTAGGTCAGAAAGTTGCTGATTGGAAAAATTATTGTAAGTATCAGGGCCCATAGCATCCATTACCATTCTTTGATTTGTACATTCATTTCGTCTTTCTGCGATTTAAGGATTCACCCGAATTAAATCTACTCTCGTATTGTTCACCATGTGCATACCATTGATTGTAATCATGGGTAAACCCTTTGTCTTTGTATAAATGAAGTTTTACATCATCTCGCTCGTGGAATTGTTTATTATTACATTTACGGCAAGGCACCCTAATCTTATCAAATATTCCCGATCGCGAATATGCAAATTCAATAAACTCTTCAACTCCTCTAAGAAATTCTTTTGTAAGAAAACCTCCATCCACTCTTCGCCACATCCAAGTACGATCGATGACATAATGCTGACAACTAAACTTAAGAAAGTTAGACATTGCATTTAAATGTTGCAAAAATAAAGTAAATATGTAGTACTTTTAATTTGTAAATGGTACAATTTCTTGTCTTAGGTTTGTTAGTATGAAAAAATGCATATATTAGCAAAAAATGCATATATTTGTTAAGTGACGAAGAAAGAATTTAAGCAATAATTTAAGGAGAGTCAGCTACTAGTCTCTTATGAATAATTTTAGAGTGTATTCAGGGTAGTCGTGCAAATTACACGAACAATTTGCTAA
Organism: Forsythia suspensa; assembly: GCA_023638005.1. Classification (NCBI taxonomy): domain Eukaryota; kingdom Viridiplantae; phylum Streptophyta; class Magnoliopsida; order Lamiales; family Oleaceae; genus Forsythia; species Forsythia suspensa. Next base: position 2,213,890 of record CM042663.1, read on the forward strand.
TAAACTGTATGAAAAACAAGTTTAAATATTAAAGCAAAAAATGTGTTGGTGTTCCTAGTGCAATGTTGTCTTGCTTATGAGAGTTTTCACTTTCCATCAGCACCTTGATATTCTACATGCTTAATATTCTACATGCTTATGGTTGTTGACTTGATGACTATCATGCCTTGTTCAAGTCTTGCCTATGCTTTCATCAGTGTATGAGGCTGGTAATGACATTATCTAATTACCTTCTAGGCGGGATGGTGATGTTCTCGTATGTACAAGAAAAATTAGCTTCTTATGTTATCCAATTAGTCCATTTTGTTCGAATGGTAACTTGGTAAAATATTGACATAGGTTTGATGATCTTAATATATAGTTGAAGTATATTGAACAGGAATGTTATTTCTCAATGTTTAAGACAGGTCTTTATTGATCTCTCTGGTCTGGTGATTTTCCTACTGGATTCTTGTTTTATGGCCTTCTGAAAATTATATATGGTTGTATGGTTGCTGCAAAACTGCTCATGAGTTTTGTCGAAAAGGTAGGCAAAAACAAGTTCCAATCTTAGATCAAAATTGGGAATGACATCTAACATGGGATTGGTATACCTTTAGCTGCCTTTGATGATCCTTCATAATCAACCAAATCTACTGGACAGTGAAATGAGATGCTTTCTCTAAGAATATACTTAAGTTCTGTTGGTTTATTTTATGTCATGAATATCTTTAGCTTACAACTAATAATAGGAACAAGTTCCTAATAGGCAGTAAACATGAAACAAATGTACAAATCTAAAAGTACTGATATCAAACATATAACAGTTTTTAATCCAACCTCATAATTCAACCTCATCATTCATAATCCGCATAAAACAATCCAACCTCATAATTCAACCTTATCATAATCCAACCTCATCATTTATCATCCGCATAAAACAATCACAAAAACAATCTAAAACCAAAGTGCCTTAAAAATGAAGAAACTTAACATAGGTTCGTAAATTAAATTTGTAAATACCGTGCGATCAAGGTAATGTATCCGTGGGCAATCGCCCTAATGAATCATTCTTCTGGGTGAAGGCGATGACTCACAACCGCGATCGGTGGTGGCGGAGGACTCGAGGTGACTGGTGGTGGAGGACTCGAGGTGACTGTGGCTGAGAATCGCGCGATCGCTGGCTCGTGGAAGCGACGGTGAAGGCGATGACACAGCCGATCGTGGGCGAGGACTCGCGGTGATCATGGTGGCGAGAATCGCGCGATCGGTGGGTGAGAGAATCACACGTGATCGCGGCTCTGTGGAAGCGATCGTAGCTCGTGGAATCGCGCGCGACTGTGGCTGAGAGGAATCGCGCGCAACCTTGGCTGGGGAATCTCGCGCGCGACGGTGGCCGGGGAGTCTTGCGCGCGACCGTGGCTGATGGTGTAGGTTTAGAATTGTAATTGATTTCAATTTGTTTTGGTTTTGATACAGTGCCCGCATTGAGAAGGCTGAATTGATAAATGGGCTGTAAATTAATTTATAAAATTGGGCTTATAATTAATTATAAAATTTTTAAATGGTTTGAGCTCCTAATTTTCAATTGTTGAAAATTTTAAAATCAAATTTTTATATAGATGATTTTGATGTTGGAAAATCAATTATTAACATCAAATATGATAAAAATATTTATAGAAAATCAAAATTTCTTTCGGGCGTTGCCGTTTTAACATCAAACATCATTAAACTATTTTGAGAAAATGTACAAATGTATTAGCATTATATAGTCTATTTTGTTAGAATTTTCATACTATTTAAGCATTAAACTATTAAAAATTATTGAATAATCAATTTTTTTTTAATAAAATATTATACAAAAATCATTCCTCAAACATTTCAAGTAAATACGTTTTCGAGTTTTCTGTTTTGAGAAATATTTTTCGAAAATTCCAAAAAGAACGTATTTTCATAAATCTCAAAAAAGACATTTAAAACACAAAACTGAAAATTAATTCAAAACTCAAAACAAAAAATTGAAACGCAAAGAGAACACCACCAAAATTCTCGTTAACAACAAATGAGAATAAAATCTTGTTTCAATATTTATTTTATTGTGTTAACGCTTAAACTTAAAATATCACATTGCTCGAAAAAATTTCATAGTTGTACAAACTATATGAAATGATTATAAACATTATTTGAACACGAAATACCCAACTAAAATGGATGTACAATATATATGTAAACTAGTCCACCTATGTTTTCTTTGCACGGGATTATAGTTTGAATCTTTTTTATTTTTTAAGGGTAATTATATTTACACCACGATTATTATTATCTACACCACATTTTTAATTGCAATAAAAGTCCTTTAACTTTGATATTTTGACATTTATGTCTTTAACTTTTTTCATCGTATTTGTTTCATTAGTTTTTACATCTCGTCTATGATGACGATTTTTGTCCATATATTTTGCTAATGTGCATTGAAATGAGGAAAATATATTTTGTCAAACTTTTGTATTTGTTATTTGTTTTGCTAATTTGTTATTAATAAGATGATGATAAGAATTAATGTGATAAAAAAATTAAGAACATAAATGCAAAAATGAGCAATGGTTGGAGATTTTTATTGCAATTAAAATGTGGTGTGATTAACAAATAGTGTGGTGAGAATATAATTACCCTTTTTGTAATTGCATAACTTCGTTGTAAAAAATTCGAATGTTAAATGAATGAAACATAATTTACGGCTATTCTTTAAGTGATTAACCTTCAACTCCATATAACTGAATATTTTTTCGACCTTTCAAAATTTGATTTACATTACTCATGTAAAATATGCGGGTAACAAGATCTACTCTTCAACGACATACTTTCCGTAGCTTAATGGTTGAAATATTAATATCACATACGGACTATCAGTAGGTGATAGATCGAAAGATTTTTTCGACTTATGAATTACTCTTGACATAAATTTCTAGTAGGTGAATAGTTGAATTGTGTTTTTTAATTTTCAAAATTGATTTATATCATGTACAGAATATTCGTATGCAATAATAATCACTATTCACCAACGGATATTCCGTAGGTGAAGGTAATATCACCAACGGAAATGCCGTTGGTGATATGATTCACTTTTCACCAATGTAAATTCCGTTGGTGAAAGGTCAATTATTTTTGGTTTTCAAAATTAATTAATATCACCAACGGAATTTCCGCTGGTGATAAGATTCACTCTCCACCAACGGAAATGCCGTTGGTGAAAGGTCGATTTTTTTGGTTTTCAAAATTAATTAATGTCACCAACGGATATTCCGTTGGTGATATGATTCGCTCTTCACCAACATAAATTCCGTTGGTGAAAGGTCGAATTATTTTTTGGTTTTCAAAATTAATTAATATCACCAACGGAAATTCCGTTGGTGATATGATTTGCTCTCCACCAACGGAAATTCCGTTGGTGAAAAGTCGAATTATTTTTTGGTTTTCAAAATTAATTAATATCACCAACGGAATTTCCGTTGGTGATATGATTCGCTCTCCACCAACGGAAATTCCGTTGGTGAAATGTCGAATTATTTTTTGGTTTTCAAAATTAATTAATATCACCAACGGAAATTCCGTTGGTGATATGATTCGCTCTCCACCAACGGAAATTCCGTTGGTGAAATGTCGAATTATTTTTTGGTTTTCAAAATTAATTAATATCACCAACGGAATTTCCGTGGGTGATATGATTCGCTCTCCACCAACGGAAAGTCCGTTGGTGAAAGGTCGAATTATTTTTTGGTTTTCAAAATTAATTAATATCACCAACGGAATTTCCGTTGGTGATATGATTCGCTCTTCACCAACGGAAATTCCGTTGGTGAAACGTCGAATTATTTTTTGGTTTTCAAAATTAATTAATATCACTAACGGAATTTCCGTTGGTGATATGATTCGCTCTTCACCAACGGAAATTCCGTTGGTGAAAGGTAAAAATTCGTTGGTGAAAAACTATTACCTTTCCCAACGGAAATTCCGTTGCTAATTACCGTAGTTAAAAGGTCATCACTTTTACCAACGGATAATCCGTTGCTGATTACCAACGGAAATAATCCGTTGGTGAAACTGCGATTTTTAGTAGTGTCTTATCAAATATTCCTGACTGCGAATATGCAAATTCAATAAACTCTTCAACTCCTCTAAGAAATTCTTTTGTAAGAAAACCTCCATCCACTCTTCGCCACATCCAAGCACGATCAGATGACATAATGCTGACAACTAAACTTAAGAAAGTTAGACATTGCATTTAAATGTTGCAAAAATAAAGTAAATATGTAGTACTTTTAATTTGTAAATGGTACAATTTCTTATCTTAGGTTTGTTAGTATGAAAAAATGCATATATTAGCAAAAAATGCATATATTTGTTAAGTGACGAAGAAAGAATTTAAGCAATAATTTAAGGAGAGTCAGCTACTAGTCTCCTATGAATAATTTTAGAGTGTATTCAGGGTAGTCGTGCAAATTACACGAACAATTTGCTAATAAACTGTATAAAAAACAAGTTTAAATATTAAAGCAAAAAAATGTGTAGGTGTTCCTAGTGCAATGTTGCTGCTTATGAGAGTTTTCACTTTCCATCAGCACCTTGATATTCTACATGCTTAATATTCTACATGCTTATGATTGATGACTTGATGACTATCATGCCTTGTTCAAGTCTTGCCTATGCTTTCATCAGTGTATGAGGCTGGTGATGACATTATCTAATTACCTTCTAGGCAGGATGGTGATGTTCTGTATGTACCAGAAAAATTAGCTTCTTATGTTATCCAATTAGTCCATTTTGTTCGAATGGTAACTTGGTAAAATATTGACATAGGTTGGATGATCTTAATATATAGTTGAAGTATATTGAACAGGAATATCATTTCTCGATGTTTAAGACAGGTCTTTATTGATCTCTCTGGTCTGGTGATTTTCCTAGTGGATTCTTGTTTTATGGCCTTCTGAAAATTATATATGGTTGTATGGTTGCTGCAAAACTGCTCATGAGTTATGTCGAAAATGTAGGCAAAACCAAGTTCCAATCTTAGATCAAAATTGGGAATGACATCTAACATGGGATTGGTATCCCTTTAGCTACCTTTGATGATCCTTCATAATCAACCAAATCTACTGGTATCCCTTAAGTTCTGTTGGTTTATTTTGTGTCATGAATATGTTTAGCTTACAACTAATAATAGGTACAAGTTCCTAATAGGCAGTAAACATGAAACAAATGTACAAATCTAAAAGTATTGATATAAAACATATAACAGTTTTTAATCCAACCTCATAATTCAACCTCATCATTCATAATCCGCATAAAACAATCCAACCTCATAATTCAACCTTATCATAATCCAACCTCATCATTCGCAACTACGTGTATCATCCGCATAAAACAATCACAAAAACAATCTAAAACCAAAATGCCCGGCAAATGAAGAAACTTAACATAGGTTCAGAAATTAAATTTGTAAATACCTGGTGCGACTGGAGGTAATGTATCCGTGGGCAATCGCCTAATGAATCATCACAAGGGTGAAGGCGATGACTCACGCCAAGCGATCGGTGGCGGACGACTCGAGGTGACTGGTGGTGGAGGACTCATGGTGATCGGGGTGAGAATCGTCTGTGATGGTGGTGAGAATCGCGCGATGTGGGCTCGAGGGAAGCGACAAATTGAAGGCGATGACTCACACCGGCGATCGGTGGCGGAGGACTCATGGTGTTGTGGTGAGAATCGCGCCATGATCGGTGGTGAGAGAATCACACGTGATCGTGGCTCGTGGCGGCGATCAGAGCTCGGAGAATCGCGCCGACGTGGGTGAGAGGAATCGCAAACAACTTGGTGGTGGGAATCTCATGCGACCACCGGTCGGGGAATCTTCTTGCGTGATGTAGCGGATGGTGTAGGTTTAGAATTCTAAATGATATCAATTTGTTTTGGTTTTCATACAGTGCCCGCATTGAGAAGGCTGAATTGATAATTGGGCTGTAAATTTATTTATAAAATTGGGCTTATAATTAATTATAAAATTTTTAAATGGTTTGAGCTCCTAATTTTCAATTGTTGAAAGAAATTGAAAATTTTAAAATCAAATTTTTATATAGATGGTTTTGATGTTGGAAAATCAATTATTAACATCAAATATGATAAAAAATATATATAGAAAATCAATTATTAACATCAAATATGTTAGAAAATATTTATAGAAAATCAAAATTCCCTTTCGTATGCGTTGCTGTTTCAACATCAAACATCATTAAACTATTTTGAGAAAATGTACAAATGTATTAGCATTATATAGTCTATTTTGTTAGAATTTTCATACTATATTAGCATTAAACTATTAAAAATTATTGAATAATCAATTTTTTTTGAATAAAATATTATACAAAAATCATTCCTCAAACATTTCAAGTAAATACGTTTTCGAGTTTTCTGTTTTGAGAAATATTTTTCGAAAATTCCAAAAAGAACGTATTTTCATAAATCTCAAAAAAGACATTTAAAACACAAAACTGAAAATTAATTCAAAACTCAAAACAAAAAATTGAAACGCAAAGAGAACACCACCAAAATTCTCGTTAACAACAAATGAGAATAAAATCTTGTTTCAATATTTATTTTATTGTGTTAACGCTTAAACTTAAAATATCACATTGCTCGAAAAAATTTCATAGTTGTACAAACTATATGAAATGATTATAAACATTATTTTCTTTCACATTTAAACACGAAATACCCAACTAAAATGGATGTAGTACAATATATATGTAAACTAGTCCACCTATGTTTTCTTTGCACGGGATTATAGTTTGAATCTTTTTTATTTTTGTAAGGGTAATTATATTTACACCACGATTTTTATTATCCACCACGTTTTTAATTGCAATAAAACTCCTTCAACTTTGTATTTTGACATTTATGTCTTTAGCTTTTTTCATCGTATTTGTTTCATTAGTTTTTACATCTCGTCTATGATGACGATTTTTGTCCAAATATTTTGCTAATGTGCATTGAAATAAGGAAAATATATTTTGTCAAACTTTTGTATTTGTTATTTGTTTTGCTAATTTGTTATTAATAAGATGATGATAAGAATTAATGTGATAAAAAAATTAAGAGCAAAAATGCAAAAATGAGCAATGGTTGGAGATTTTTATTTCAATTAAAATGTGGTGTGGTTAACAAATAGTGTGGTGAGAATATAATTACCCTTTTTGTAATTGCATAACTTCGTTGTAAAAAATTCGAATGTTAAATGAATGAAACATAATTTACGGCTATTCTTTAAGTGATTAACCTTCAACTCCATATAACTGAATTTTTTTTGACCTTTCAAAATTTGATTTACATTACTCATGTAAAATATGCGGGTAACAAGATCTACTCTTCAACAACATACTTTCCGTAGCTTAATGGTTGAAATATTAATATCACATACGGACTATCTGTAGGTGATAGGTCGAAAGATTTTTTCGACTAATGAATTACTCTTGACATAAATTTCTAGTAGGTGAATAGTTGAATTGTGTTTTTTAATTTTCAAAATTGATTTATATCATGTGAATATTCGTATGCAATAATAATCACTATTCACCAACGGATATTCCGTAGGTGAAAGGTAATATCACCAACGGAAATGCCGTTTGTGATATGATTCACTCTTCACCAACAGAAATTCCGTTGGTGAAATGTCGAATTATTTTTTTGTTTTCAAAATTAATTAATATCACCAACGGAATGTTCGTTGGTGATAAGATTCACTTTTCACCAACAGAAATTCCGTTGGTGAAAGGTCGAATTATTTTTTGGTTTTCAAAATTAATTAATATCACCAACGGAATTTCCGTTGGTGATATGATTCGCTCTTCACCAACGGAAATTCCGTTGGTGAAAGGTCGAATTATTTTTTGGTTTTCAAAATTAATTAATATCACCAACGGAATTTCCGTTGGTGATATGATTCGCTCTTCACCAACGGAAATTCCGTTGGTGAAAGGTCGAATTATTTTTTGGCTTTCAAAATTATTTAATATCACCAACGGAATTTCCGTTGGTGATATGATTCGCTCTCCACCAACGGAAATTCCGTTGGTGAAAGGTCGAATTATTTTTTGGTTTTCAAAATTAATTAATATCACCAACGGAATTTCCGTTGGTGATATGATTTCTTCACCAACGGAAATTCCGTTGGTGAAAGGCCCGAAATTTTTTTTGCTTTCAAAATTATTTAATATCACCAACGGAATTTCCGTTGGTGATATGATTCGCTCTCCACCAACGGAAATTCCGTTGGTGAAAGGTCAGTATTTTTGGTTTTCAAAATTAATTAATATCACCAACGATTTTCGTTTGGTGATATGATTCGCTCTTCACCAACGGAAATTCCGTTGGTGAAATGTCAATTATTTTTGGTTTTCAAAATTATTTAATATCACCAACGGAATTTCCGTTGGTGATATGATTCGCTCTTCACCAACGGAAATTCCGTTGGTGAAAGGTAAAAATTCGTTGGTGAAAAACTATTACCTTTCCCAACGGAAATTTCGTTGCTAATTACCGTAGTTGAAAGGTCATCACTTTTACCAACGGATAATCCGTTGCTGATTACCAACGGAAATAATCCGTTGGTAAATTTCCGTTGGTGAAACTGCGATTTTTAGTAGTGCCAATGCTACGAATTTGAATTCCATAGTTGAGTGTGTAATACACGTTTGTTTCTTGGATTTCCAAGAAATTGCACCTCCTCCAAGAGTGAAAACCCAACCTGATGTGGATTTATTCTCTCTTGTATTAGAGATCCAACTAGCATCGGTAAATCCTTATAGGATTGCCGGAAATTTAGAATAATGGAGACCTAGATCCTTGGTTTTCTTCAAATAACCAAGAACCCTTTCAATGGCCTTCCAATGTTCTTCACTTGGATTGTTAGTAAACCTACTAAGTTTACTAATTGCAAATGCTATATCGGGTCTTGTGCATTGTACCGCATACACAAGACTTCCAATAACACTTGCATACTCAAGTTGTGCTATTGCTCTTCCATCATTCATTTTAAGTTTCAAACTTGAATCAAACGGGGTATTTACCTCTTTGATGTTCAAGTGATCGTACTTTTTGATCACATTCTCAACATAATATGATTGGTTCAACATATAACCCACACTAGTCTTGGTAACGTTAATACCTAATATGGTATCCACTTGACCAAGATCTTTCATGTTGAATGTGGAAGATAGAAACCTCCTTGTTTCTTTTATACCTTGCATTTAATTACTTACAATTAACATATCATCCACGTATAAACAAATAAGCACAACATGATTATTACATACTTTTGAATATAAACATTTATTAATACTATTATGTTTAAATCTAAATGAAATTATTTCCAAGTCAAATTTTTCATGGCATTTCTTTGGTGCTTGTTTTAATCCATATAATGATTTTATTAATTTGCATACTTTATGTTCATTTCTAGTTAGAACAAAACCTTTCGGTTGTTCTATATAAACCTCCTCATCAAGATCCCTATTTAAGAATGCCGTCTTAACATCCATTTAATGTATATGCAAATTATAAATAGAAGCTAAAGCAAATAAAATCCTAATTGATGTTATTCTAGCAACTGGTGCATATGTGTCAAAGTAATCTATTCCTTCCCTTTGTCGATACCATTTGGCCACTAACCTAACTTTAAAGGTATTAAGAGTACCGTCTCCATTATACTTCATCCTAAATACTCATTTACAGCCTATAGTTTTTGAGTCGGGTGGTAAATCGACTAATTCTCAAGTATTGTTTGACATAATTGAATCCATTTCATCGTTTATAGCATCTTTTCAAGAGATACTGTCTCTTGATGACATTGCTTTTCGATAAGTTTTAGGATCGATTTCAACTTGAAGAACATATAGAATAGTTCTTGTGACACTCTTCTCATTTCCTTCAACCAAATAGAAGGAAATAAGTTGAGAATCAATTTCATCCGGTCCTAGTACTTTATCTTTTTGAGCTCTTTTACTTCTACGAAGTTCATTTGTATCAACATCCTTGGAAGGTGTTTCTACTTGTGATCTTGTAGAACTAGGAGTCTCCACTTGAGATTACCTTGATGAATTATTATCCGAAGATAATAAATTTTCAAAGAACTCTACATCACGGAATTCAATTATAACATTGGTTTCTAAATTTAATAAACGATATGCTTTGCTGTTTTGAGCATATCCTACAAAAGCGCATTTGATCACTCTAGATCCAACTTAGTCCTTTTAGGATCTGTGTCCTTGCAATAAGCAAGACAACCCCACACTTTGAAATAACCAATGTTAAGTTTTCTTCCTTTCCATAATTCGTAGGGAGAAACCTTAAGTCTTTTAAAAATAATTCTATTAACTATGTGACATGCACTTAATAAAACTTCATCCCATAAATTAAATGGCAGTTCAGAATTTAATAACATATCATTTGTCATCTCAACTAATGTCATATTCTTTTTCTCAGCCAAACCATTTTGTTCGGGTGTTCTAGGAGCGCTACATTGATCTATTATGCAATGTTGTTTACAAAAAAGATTAAATTCATTAGAGAAGTATTCACTTCCTCTATCACTTTTAAAAATTTTAATCTTTCTATTTAATTGATTTTCTACTTCGGTTTTGTATAACTTAAACATACTAAAGACTTCATCCTTATGCTTCATTAAATAGATATAACAAAACATAGAATGATCACCTATGAATGTTATGACGTATTTATTACCCCCTCTTGTTATCATTCCATTTAATTCATTGGGCGATCGCCCATGCCAAATTTTTTGCTCTCTGTTTCTTAAGGAACGGTCCGGGCGATCGCCCAGCCTTTTTAAAAAACAAAATGATTTTTTGTTTTTTCTCTTTTTATTTCCAGGTTTTGTTTTCACCTAATTGATATCCAAATCACTTCTTATTATGTAATTGAACAATATTACAATACTTATAACACAAATCTTTAGCATACACTGCATATGCCACATTTGTTGCCATCAACATGGGCATATATTAGGAAGTACCACACAAAACACAATTATGAAATGACATTGGTATCCATAATTAAACGAAGTATCTATTTATGTACACTCGAATCATCCTATGAAAACGCACACCACTGTGTAACCCCACATGCCAAGTCATTCTCAAGCATAACTCAAATGACGAAAGAGAATGAAATAAAGACTGGTGGTTTAATAAAGAAAGTCTACCGATTACACTAATCTTCACATGAAAAACAGAGCTATAAATCTAAATCTTTTGCATCAGTGGGAATTGCTACATCATAAGAAGCAAAAAATCGTGATATAATACATCAAATCAATGAGGGCTGTATACTTTGACAATGGTCTGTGTTATGTATATAATCAAGTTATTATACAGTTACAGGAGAAGGTGTAGGGCTAACACAATTTTCAGCAGGAATCTCGACGAATTCTGAAAGAATTGCTCGGAATTCATCTCCACTCATTGTCTCCTTCTCAAGAAGGACCTCGACTATCTTATCCATTGCTGCACAGTTGTTCCGGATGTGGCTCAAAGCAATCTGATATGCACTATTTGAAATCGTCTTAATGGCAGAATCAATGTCTTCAGCGCGTCTCTCTGACTTTGAATTCCTTGCCATCATTCTCATGAAGACATCAGCACTTTGAGCCGATGAGTCCATGAGTGACCATGGGCCTAATTCGGACATGCCAAAAGTGACAACCGTCTACAAAGGAAACATAACATTTTAATAAAACGACCATGTAATATTAATTAAAAGAAAGATATTTGAAAAATAAAAACAATCCCCTCAAGGAAGAAGAGTGCATTACGAAGAGTTCTGAATTCTGGAATGCAGTTTTCCGTGCAACTGTTAAATTATTAGATTCTCTTTTGAGTAATTGATGAATCCCAGAATTCTTGACCACGAGTAGAAAAGAATGTTTACCTGCTTGGCCAAACTAGTGATCTGTTGCAAATCACCAGCTGCCCCGGTAGTCACCTCAGGCTCGCCAAATATGATTTCCTCAGAAGCTCTTCCACCTAGCCCACCAACAATTCTTGCAAAAAGTTGCTGCTTAGATATCAAAGTTGGGTCATCTGTAGGAATGAACCAGGTCAACCCACGCGCCTGACCACGTGGTAACCAAATTGACTTTTTGAACAGGATCATGCCCTGATGTTAGCGTTGTGCATGACAACACAAGCACATTTGAATGAATAGGCACAACTTGATTCTATTATGAACAAAGAATATATAGTACACAAAACTTTCTTTGGAAAGAAATAATGAATCTATAGCCTGAAAAATATGAATTGAACTCTCCTAAAATAAATAAACTCGAACAGAAAACTCGGAAACAGAAGAAATAAAAAGCATACATATTCCACAACACTAGCTAAGGTTAAAAGGCGAGTTCTATAGAACACTAATTGGATTGGCTATGTCTTATGGCTCCAAGCACTGAGCTGTTAAAAGGTCAAGATGATCATAAGATGAATGTAGCGAAAATGAGGATGCTAAGATGGATGTGCTTACATACTAATATGGCCAAGATTAGAAATGAGAATAAATGCCGACAAGTGGAGGTAACAGCGATTGAGGATAAAGCAAGTAAGGAAGACTTAAGTGCTTGGGTCATATTTTGCGCCAACCTAAAGAGTCACGTGTTCGTAAGAGTGGTGTGATTTCAGTATATAAAATTAGGAGAGAAGCGCGTAGACTAAAATTATCTTGGCCTGTAGTAGTAGTCAAGGATGCGATTACTTTAGATCTCCGAATCCAAATTTTATTTGGAATAAGGTGTAGTTTATAGCTGTAGATAAAAGAAGCAGAATAGGTAAATGGTTATATTTCAAGTGCAATCACTTACATTCACAAGTTAAGCATGTTTAATTCTTTTCCCATTTATACTTCTACGAACATAACAGGAGAGTGCTACATGCTTAAATTCCAGTTACCAAACTGCCACATGCATTGAGCCCAGCCTGTGTTTATCCAATACAGGAAAAGTTTGTTTTAAGCTCAGTCAATAATCATTTCAAAATTTTCAAGTACAGAGCTCAGCTAAATCTTAGGGCCTGTTGGGGAGTTTTAGAGTAAGGTTACAAAGATTTTTAAAAGTACCAGTTTTGGACGTTTACGAGGGTCCAGTTTTGGGTGGTTTTAGTAGTGATTTTTAAAACAATCAAACCCATACTTGAGACTTTATTATCGTTCTAAAAGTTTTTTTAAAAATAAAATTACATATATAACCATATATTAAAAAAAGTAAGTATGTGTAAACAATATGAATATGAAGTATGTATATATTTAAATGTAAATATATATTCGATTGCAAAAATTTTAAAAAATAATTCAAGTAGCACATAAAAAATTATTGTTCGGAGAGAATAGCAAAATGTACATTTGGAAAGAAGTGGAAGAATGAAGTATGTATTTTAGATTTAGGATATATTTATAAATAATTATTTTTATGACGATAAAATTGGAAGATAATTCGAAGAACGACCAAAAACCACTTATTTGGGGGCTGACAAATACACTCCAAATTACACTACATTAGTTTATGATGGTTTTTAAACCATCCAAAACTAGTGCCCCAAAAAACTAATAAACACATATTTTTTCGACCTCTCATAAACGGTACCACCAATTTGGAGAAATTATTCAAATTAAGAACAGAAGGTGGTTGCTTTTTCTTTCCCATAATTAATTGAAGCCATAGGACCCTATCCATTTATTCATTCGACCCAACTTTCTTTTGTTCCGTTCCAAGAATTCGAACAGAACACCAAATTACACTACACCAATTTATGGTGGTTTTTAAACCATCCAAAACTAGTGCCCCAAAAAACTAATAAGCACCTATTTTTCTGACATCTTATAAATGGTACCACCAAATAAAGGTGAAAACGGGAAAAAGAAACTCCCAAGCAGACCTTTAGGCTTTTACTTAGGTTTGGTCCAATAAGATATTTGTTAGGTGTAAGAAAGACACGAGTTGCAGAAACTGCAACATAAGGAGCCTAGGGTGTGGCCAGGTTTGTGATAGTAAGATTGCTAGAGATTTTAGTTTACAGCCACACACAATAGAAGACAAAAATCACATCATAAGATTAATTTCAGATTTAACTTCCTTATTTAGGAAGCAAGATGATAAAGTATTGCCAAAATTTCTAATGTATAAAAAACCTAGGAATGAATTTTTTTTAAGTATAGTTATGCACTTACCCACAGATGGCATGGCCTACTTCATGGTATGCAACGAGACTCTTGCTTTTTCCATCTGTCATAATTGTCCCTTCCATTCCGGCTACTATCCTATCAATTGAATCATCAATTTCTTTAGATAGTAGTGATGTAGCACCCACAGTGGACACCAATTATGGTACCTATTGTCCAAATGATATTATTACATTGGGTGCTTTTTAAAAAGTTGTCAACAACTTTTTATATAGCATCCAATGTGGTGATACCACGTATACAGTGGACATCATAGTTAGTATCCACTGTGGGTGTTATATTACTACTTTTTCTTTAGATGAGATTGTTGTCTTTCCACGTCGACCCGCCAGAATAGCAGCCTCATTTAAGAGATTAGCAATATCTGCTCCACTAAAACCAGGTGTCCTCATGGCTACCACTTGAAGAGATACATCTGAATCAAATTTTTTATTGCTAGCATGAACCTTTAAGATTTCTGTTCTTCCACGAATGTCTGGGACATCAACACTTACCTGCAGAAGGATGCAAATGTGTTTCATTATATGAATTATCAAAATAAGAGTCATAATATGCATCCTTACCTGTCTATCAATCCTTCCTGGCCTCAATAAGGCAGAGTCAAGAATATCTGCACGGTCAGTTGCCGCAATTACAATAATACCAGTGTTCCCTTCAAAACCATCCTTTTCCGTCAAAAGCTGGTTGAGGGTCTGTTCCCTTTCATCGTTTCCACCACCAATACCAGTTACCCTATGACGCCCAACAGCATCGATTTCATCAACAAATACAATGCAGGGAGCATTCTCCTTGGCCTTCTTGAAAAGATCGCGGACTCGTGAGGCATCAACACCAACAAACATCTCAACAAACTCGGAACCTGAAATTGAGAAAAACGGAACACCAGCTTCACCAGCAATTGCTTTGGCTAGCAATGTCTTTCCAGTACCTGGAGGACCAACAAGAAGAACTCCCTTAGGGATACGGGCACCCACAGAAGTAAACATCTCAGGCTTCTTTAGGAACTCCACAACTTCCACAAAATCTTGCTTTGCTACATCCACTTCAGCAACATCATCATACGTTACACCAGTGTTTGGTTCCATTTGGAACTTAGCCTTTGATTGACCAAAGGAAAGTGGAAAACCTGGCCCACCAGGACCACCCATTCCTCGAGAGGACCGTCTTGAGAGAAGGAAAAGACCCCCAATCAAGTTGAATAAAAGAGAACCAGAGTCCTCTTGAGCATTGTGGGCAGCAAAGTTAATATAGACATTTCATGTTAAAATTAGTTTGAAAAGTCAAAAAAATATGGCTGAAATAAACTACTTTTGATTTATAATTCTTGTCAAACGGACCTTAATGATATTCATTCTTCTTTCTCTCTTGGTTTTTTCTCTTAATTTGATTTGGCATGTTTTAATACTTTGATTTAGAATATTCACAGCCCCGCAAGATACAATTTTGTATAGCATTTTAGTTCGGGAAGTGTTTAGATTCATATGGGAAATACCATGTTGGGAAAGGAATTAATGAGGCAAGAGTTTTATATTCTCCACCATTACGAGCGTATAGAATTTGATTGGCGCCATAAAAGTATTTTTTTTGAACACACGACATGCACATATGAGCAGTGGCTGGGATTGTTGGTTTCGTGACCTCTTGTTGAAGATGGGATTCAAATTGGGAAGCTTTTAATGTAACTGATAGAAGGAAATCGGATTCTCACGGGCTTGAGTGGAAGAGGCGATATCTTTGTATTCGGCAGATGAATCATCTAGGATTTCAAGGATTTAGTCCCTATGGTGAATAGGCACATCCACGAGATGACGAGAGCAAGTTCATTTGATTTGATTTTAACATATTGGAATTATGAAGTTGTAGTTTGAGTGCCTTCGGAAAGGATGGTGATTTGACCTTTTAGTTGCATAATAGTGCCTCATGAGGGCATGGTGTAGTTCATAGTGAGGGTGGTCCATGCTTCTTGTGACATTTGGGAGGATGCGACGAAGGGAATGCTATTTGGAGTGAGGAAAGCCGACTTCGAAATTGAAGAGGAGTTTATCTTGGCAGATCTAGAGAGCAAAGGCTAAGATGGCATATTAGATGCCATTAATGGTGAGGGTGGCCATTGGACACGGCCGGGTTTGGTCGACAAAGCCCATGATATCGTAATGCTGAGTAAAGTTTGGAATTGGAAATTCTAAGATATATGGTGTTAGGGAAAAACTAGGTGTACATTTCCCATTTTACCGTGCAATTAAAATGAATGTTATCAACTCAACCCAATATTTTAATACAAGCAATATAAATACCAGAATAATAAATAAGGCTAAACAACACCAAAATTATTTTTTAACGTCATAATACCCTTTAAGATGAAGGAAAAATCGACGGGACAAACTGACAATAATCTACTATCAACCGAATGAATATTACAATGTTTCTTCTCTAGATTTATGTCCTAAATCAAGAGGTAATCCAATACACCACATCAACAACATATTATTGGCCCACTACAATAAACATCATCTAATAAAATAGATAAAATCCAAAAATATTAAGTGAGAGAAAGATCTCACCAAACAATCAATGGTAGAATACAAGAGATGAAGAAGAAAGCTCAAAAATTTTTGCCCCAAAATTTTCTTGTCAAACAATCCTTTTTTTTCCTCTTCCTAATTTTTTCTTTGTGCGCCTTTTTTTCCTTCACTGTCTGCGTGTATATTCTCTGCTCTCTCTGTTATGCGTGTGTGTATATATATATTCTGCCACAGGAATCCAATTTTAATCTAATTATAATTCATTGGACCAAAAATTGCAAGCTTAGTCCTTAAGTTTTAATTATAATTTCACTTGGATCTAAAACTATTTAATTCTCATAGGCCGGACCCATTTAATTAAAAGAAACAATTGGGAGAAATAATTAAAAAAACCTAACAATCTCTCCCACCAGTCCATGAGGGAAGTACACCATAAAAACTCCAGTCACATATTGGCAAAACATAATAAATGTAAATATTGGCAATATTGGCAATATTTTCATCAGTGTGAATCTTATTGGCGATAATAAAATTGCAAGCTTAGTCCTTAAGTTTTAATTAGAATTTCACTTGAAGTTCATCCCCGCCTGCTCGGCACAAAACATAAGCTTCTGCTTGGTGACAACCTTGGTTAACATATTGGCAATATTTTCATCAGTGTGAATCTTATCCAACTATAAATATTTTTCTTCAAGTGTTTCACGAATCCAATGATACCTCACATCAATGTGTTTGGTGCGAGAATGATATATGGAATTTTTGCTCAACTCAAGAGCGCTCTGACTGTCACAATAAATGATGTACTCACTTTGCTTCACATTGAGCTCCTCAAGAAATCTTTTCATCCATATCATCTCTTTTCTTGCTTCAGCCACTGCTATGTACTCAGCTTCGGTAGTGGTAAAGCTACACATTTTTGCAATTTTGACTGCCAACAAACGACTCCCCCTGCAAAAGTAAACAAGTACCTAGATGTAGATTTTTTGCTATCAAGATCTCCAACCATATCTGCATCTGTATATCCTATCAAAACTGGCTGAGCTCTCCCGAAACCCAAACACAAAGTAGAAGTCCCTATAAGATACCGCATGATCTATTTTACTGTTTCCCAATAATCTTTGCCTGAATTAGACAAAAATCTGCTTACCACACCAACTGCATGTGCAATATCTGGTCGAGTACATACCATGACATACATCAAACTACCAATTGCTGAAGAATAGGGAACTGCTTCCATTTTCTTCTTTTTTTCACTAGTCGAAGGACATGATCTTTTGGTAAGTTTAAGATGACCACCAAGAGGTGAGCTAACTGACTTAGCTCCTTTCATACTTAACCTTTCAAGTACCCGCTCAAAATATTTTTCCTGTGATAGCTACAACCTCTTAGACTTTCTGTCTCGAACTATCTCCATGCCCATATTTTTGTTTAGCCAGCCCCAAATCCTTCATATCAAATGACTTATACAATACTTCTTTCAATTTTTTAATCAACCCTGCATCCTGGCCAACTATAAGCATGTTATTAACATAAAGCAGTAAAATAATGAACTTGTCACCTGAAAAGATTTGATGTAAACACAAGAATCTAAAGTCGTCCTCGATCGTGTACTCATGACTCATCATAAAAACATCAAACTTTTTGGTACCACTGTCTTGATGCTTGCTTGAGTCCGTACAAACTCTTCTTCAATTTGCACACAAGGTTTTCTTTCCCCTTTTGTTCAAAACCTTCTAGTTTCAACATATAAATCTCTTCCTCTTAGTCACCATGTAGGAAGGCGGTCTTCACATCAAATCGTTCCATTTTCAAATCTTGACTAGCTACTAAACCTAAAACAACTCTGATAGATGTCATTTTCACAACAAGAGAAAAGATCTCACCAAAATCAATACCATATTTCTGCCCAAAGCCTTTAACAACCAATCAAGCCTTGTACTTCATCATATCACCATTGTTGTCTCGTTTGATTTTGTATATCCATTTGTTCCTCAATGCTTTTCTACCTTTAGGAAGATTCACTAACTCATATGTATCATTCTTTCTCAAAGAATTCATTTATTATGTCATTGCTTTCATCCAATGGACTTTATCGCTGTGAATCTGTACCTCTGAAAGACTCTCCGGCTCTCCATCAGTGGTAAGCAAAATGTAGTCAAAAGTAGGATACCTAGAAGATGGTTTGTGCTCTCTAGTAGACCTCATAACATGTGATTCTTCATCTTCTTCTTTATCTAGAATATGCTCATCCTGATTATCAATCTCATCAACATGCATATCACCATGAACAATGTCATCAACATCATCATCAGTATGAACTATATTATCTCCAACAATAGGTTGTGATGTTGAAGACATGAGATCATGAACAATTGCAATTACTCTATTAGGCTGCTCAACTTTATTAAAGTCACCAATCGTCTGGTCTTCATGAAAAATCACATATCTATTTCTCACAGTCTTCTATTTCTCTGGACCCCAAAATTTGTAGCCAAACTGTTCATCACCATAGCCAAGAAAAATACAAAGAATACCTTTATCATCAAGCTTTGACCTATGTTTCTTAGGCACGTGTACAAATGTTTTGTACCCAAGCACTTTCAAACGAGAGTAGGATATATCTTTACCACTCCACACTCTTTCTAGAATCAAAATCTAAAGGAACATAAGGAAATCTATTGATCAAGTAACAAGCAGTCTAAACTGCTTTACCCCAAAAAAATTTAGGTAGTTTGGCTGTCTTCAACATGCATCTGACTCTATCAAAAATGGTACGGTTAATTCTTTCTGCCACACCATTATGTTGAGCAGTACTAGATTCTGTGAACTTATGTCGAATCCCAAATTTTGAGCAATACTCCATGAACTCATGTTAAGTGTATTTTCCACCATTATCCGTTCTGAGGCATTTTAAAGACTTCCATATTTCTCTTTCTATCATGGTATGAAATTGCTGAAAACACTGGAACACTTGGTCCTTAGATTTCAGAAGATATACCCATAGTTTCTTAGAAGCATCGTCAACAAAGGTAGCAAAATATTTGTTTCCACCCAAAAAAGCTACATCACCAAGAGAGCACATATCAGAATGTACTAGTTCTAAGATATCTTCTTTTTTTCTAAAAGAGCCACTAAAAGAAACTCTATGTTGCTTACCATATAAACAATGATCATATCGATTTAGAGACATATCATTGACTAAGGGAATGATTGTCTTCTTAGCCAGAACTTGCAACCCCTTTTCACTCATGTGGCCGAGCCTCTTGTGCCAAAGCTCGGGAGAAGAATCTTCAACTGCATTCAACACATTTTTATAAGCTTTTCTATAAGTCTTGTATAGCGTGCAACAAGCTTTCCCTCTAGCAATAACCAAAGAGCCTTTTGACAATTTCCATTTCAAATCATCGAAGCTGTTGTGATACCTTGCCGATTAAGAGCATTAACTGAAATTAAATTAAGGTGCATATCAGGAATGTCCCTCACATCTTTCAACATCAATGTGCAGCCAACATCTGTTTGCAAGTGAATGTTGACAATCCCTATAATCTTAGATTGACTAGTATTTCTCATCTTCATGATACCAAAATCACCCACTGTGTAATTAGCAAACAAATTCATGTTTGAAGAAACATGGTAAGAAGCACAACTATCAACAATCCATTCAATACTAGAATTACCTATGTGTAGGCACTCCTGCTCTACACGAGAGAGTATATCATCACCATCAGATACAACAACTATAATGTTCTTGTTATCTTCATTCTTCTGGTTGCTACCTTCATTTTGCTCTCTCAACTAAACTCGACAATTTCTTTTAATATGACCCACTTTTCCACAACAGTAACAAACAACATTTTTGTCTTTTGATTTTGATCTGCCTCTTGACCTGCTCTAACCTGATCTGCCTTTTGACCTGCTCTAACCTCTTTGCCATCTATTCTTATTCCTTCCTCTATCCTCTATAACAAGAGTCTGTGCATGATCTGAACCTGTATACCTATATATTTTCTTCTTGTTTCCTCATTCTGCATACTATCTTTTACAGTGTCTATAGTCAAAACACCATCAGTAGCAGAGTTACTAATAGTCACAACAAATATCTCCCAACTATCTGGCAAAGAACTCAAAATCAACAAAGCGTGCAATTCTTCTTCAAGAATCATATCCATAGTATCTAACTGATTTATGATATTCTGAAAATTGTTCAGATGTTCTGTCACACTCATGCCTTCTTTATATTTCATGTTGACCGAGTTTCTAACTAAAAAGGACTTCTTAGATACAATTTTTTTTCTCAAGCATAGACTCCAACTTTGACCACAATTTATGAGCATTAGTCTCTTGTGCATGCCACATGATGAAATATACTATTATCTACCCACTGTCTGATAGTCCTAATAACTTTTCTATTCCGAGTATACCATTGCTTGTCTGCCATGTCATCTAGTTTAGCCTCATCACCCTCGATAGGTTCATGCAAATTCTTATAATAAAGGTAATCATCCATTCAAGACTTCCAAGTTACCCAATTATAATTCGTCAGTCTAATCATAACACTATCAACCGGCTCTTCTATTTTAATCCACACAACCCAATCCGGGCTATGATACCATTGTTAGGGAAAAACTAGGTACAATGCAACAATATACTTTTTCCCTTTCACCTTGCAATTAAAACGAATGTTATCAACTCAACCCAATATTTTAATGCAAGCAATATAAATACTGGAATAATGAATAAAGCTAAACAACACCAAAATTATTCTTTAACGTTGTAAATTTTAAGATAAAGAGAAAATCGACAGGATAAACCGACAATAATTCACTATCAACAGAATGAATATTACAATGTTTCTTTTTTATATTTATGCCTTAAATCAAGAGGTAATCCAATACACCACATCAACAACACATTAATGACTCACTACAATAAACATCATCTAACACAATAGATGGAACTCAAAAAATATTAAGCCAATAAAATAGAGAAAGATCTCACCAAACAATCAATGTTGGAATACAAGAGATGAAGAAGAAAACTCTTGTCAAACAATCATTTCCTTCCTCCTTTTAATTTTCTCTTCGTGCACCTTTTTTTTCTTCACTATTTGCGTGTATATTCTCCGCTCTCTCTGTTCTGCATGTGTGTGTGTGTGTATATTCTGCTACATGAATCCAATTCTAATCTAATTAGAATTCATTGGACCAAAAATTGCAAGCTTAGTCCTTAGGTTTTGATTAGAATTTTACTTGGATCCAAAACTATTTAATTGGGGGGGAATGAGTTCACATAGCCTCTTTTAACATACTTTTGTTTGAAAGGCCTTTGACCAAAAAAAATTTTTATAAAAAATTTTAAATTTAAAAAATATTGAAAAGACATTTATACCCTCACCTCTATACCCCAATTCACACAGATCTTCCTGAGTTCTGATCCACCATTTTCTTTTTCTTTACAATCTATCTTTCTAATCACCTTCTTCTCCACTTTCTCTTCTCCATCAACAGACATGTCTTTATGGCGAATCCAAAAAGATAGTTAAATAGATTTCCAGCAAACATAGAAGCACATGTGGATGTATTTTTCATTAATCACCTTCTTCTCCACTTTCTCGAGGAATCGGGATGTGTAATGGTCAACTGAAAGGAGAGGCAAAAAGTGGCAAAGAGGGATAAGAGTAAACAGAAGCGGAAGGCGCTGGCGGAGCTAGCAAGGAGAGAGGAGAAAGCTCAACTAAATTATCCCGTGGTGCAACTGCAACTTCAGGCTGAGGAGAGAGAGAGAGAGAGAGAGAGAGAGAGAGAGGATTTTGCTAGAAGCATGGGAGAGAAAAAGAGCTCAAGAAGTCGAAGAAGAGGAGAAAAAAAAGCTCTTGAAAAAGAAGAAAAATTGAAACAAAGTCAGGTATGTACTTCTGACCATCTCCCATATGTATCTTTGTTATTCTTAAGTCAATCTAATTACTAATATCGAACTGGATTAGTAGAATTAACAGAAGTGGGATTAAATTGGTAGTCAGTTGGATTAAACGTGTGAAGATTTGAGTTGTCGGGTATATCAGAGTGAATTGCTTTGTAAGAATTAACTGTTTGGTGGAATAAAGGAAGGTTGACCATCTACTATGTTGATCACTTCATGGATTATGCACTACAGCATAATGTGATTAATCAAAATCTTCACTGGGTGCTTTAGCAAATTGCTGCTTCTGATATTTGTCTCATAACTATTTAGTCCAAGTCCCTGCTTGGAATAGTTAAAATAGTTGTTAAAAATTTGTCTCAAAATCTGCTAATTTTTTTTTTATCAAAAGCTTTTTCAAACAGGCCATAAAGATTTTATCATTGATACGAACAAGGAAATTCTCTTGCTTATAGCGAAGACATCTCTCCATGCATATGTTTGTACACATGTGAATTTAGTAATTGTGCTTAGCTTTCGATGTATGATATGAATTACTCAAGCAGGTTGGATGTGAGAATGAAGTCAACGAAGATGGTTGGGAATATGTGGAAGAGGGGTTGCCTGAAATTATCTGGCAAGGAAATGAGATAATTGTCAAGAAGAAAAAATTCGGAGTGATAAAGAACGACACAGACCAACTGATTGTGAAAGAGGTTTTTGCTCCCCTTCTACACTCTATAACTTTGAAGACAAATTTTAAATGTTTGCCCGTTTGGAGTACAGAAGATTTTTTTTCCACCACCACGCCGGGCAGCAACCGGGCCGAGGAAGATGAAGAAGCCTTGAAATTTCTAGAGAAGTTACCAACCTACGATTGGTTGCGCAAAACTGTCCTAAAATCCTTCTTCGAAAATAAGGTTGCACACAAAGAAGTTGATGTAATAAAGCTTGATATGAATGACAAACAAGAATTCATTGATGGGATTTTTAAGGTTACTGATGAAGATAATGAAAATGGATGGACCAATAAATGTTGGCCTATTTTACTTCTCTTTTTGTTTTTTTGCTCGGCATTGCTTTGATGCTTATTCTTGTGGTATGAATATGACGTGTACTTTAATGTTTGTTCTTAGACCGTGGAGACACTACCAGTGAAAATTATAGATGATCAATAGGCCCATTATATTAATAAGAAGATAAAAATCTTTATAGCCAACATTAGATTATGATATTCGAAATTGAACAGCAAATTGGAAAGCAAGTCTGTGTAAAATGGGTTCTCACTAGTCCAATAACAATGACGACATTGAAGGCGTTTCAATTGAGTAACAAGTTACACATGTATCGATTTTACAAAATGATATTGAAGTCGTTATAATACAAATAACGACATTGAAGTCGTTCCAGTACATTTTACACTTGGGCGTCACCATCATTATTAATCGTTATGCCATCATGAAACAAAAGCAAATGCAACCGCTTTCGCCACCAAGTGGGCGAGCGACGCCCAAGCCAACTTCACGTGAAATTTTTTTCCTTTTCATTTACCAAGTAACAAGTCGCACATATATCAATTTCACAAAACGATATTGAAGTCGTTATGATACAAATAACAACATTGAAGTCGTTCCAATACATATAACTTGCGCATTTATTGATTTGACATAACGACATTGACGTCGTTATATTAATAATAACGATATTTATGTCGTTTCAATAAAAAATAATATATAACTACATTGAAGTCGTTTCAATTAAAAGGTAACGAGATTGATATCGTTCTGGCTAAAAATGTCAAATCGAACATCTACGGCCACTCGCATGCCTCCGACATACCTGGAATGTCTGAAAAAGGTTATCGAGTGGGTTGATCCCACTCGGACGACGTAGGAAAGACGAACAGAGTAACCTTATTCCTACCGAAGAACTTCGAAGGTTGTTGACATAACCAAGAACTTCAAATGTAGTCGATATGGGCATGTCTCTCGAACCGATTTATTGGTTCTCAGTTGAAAGTAATGCTTATACCAATGAATGATGCTTTGAGTCGATCGGAGTGCAAAATGATAGTCCAACCCAAATAACGACATTATATTCGTTATAGTTCTAGGAAAATGATATTTATGTCGTTTCAATACAAAATACAGCTAAAACTACATTGAAGTCGTTTCAGTTAAAAGGTAACGATATTGATATCGTTCTGGCTAAAAAAGTCGAATCAAACGTCCACAGCCACTCGACAAGCCTCCAACATACCTAGTAGGTCTGAAAAAGGTTATCAAATAGGTTGATCCCACTCAGACGATAAAGGAAAGACGAAAAGAGTTACTTTATTCCCACTGGAGAACTTCAAAGGTGGTTGACAACACTAGGAACTTCTAAGGTAATTGATACAGGCATGTCTCTCAAACTGATTCGTCAGTTCTCACTTGAAAGTAATGCTTATACTAAAGAATGATGCTTCGAGTCGACTAGAGTGCAAAACAATAGTCCAACCCACAGAACGACGTTAGGTTCATTCTAGTTCTAAGAAAACGATATTTATGTCGTCACAATACAAAATACAGCTATAACTACATTGAAGTCGTTTCAGTTAAAAGGTAACGAGATTGATATCGTTCTGACTAAAAAAGTCGAATCGAACGTCCATGGCCACTCTGCATACCTCCGACATACCTGAAAGGTCTGAAAAAGGTTATCAAGTGGGTAGATCCCACTCGGACGACGAATGAAAGATGAACGTAGTTACCTTATTCCCACCAGAGAACTTCGAAGTGGTTGACTTCACCAAGAACTTCTAAGGTAGTCAATACGGGCACGTTCCTTGAATCGATTCGTCGATTCTCACTTGAAAGTAATGCTTATACCAAGGAATGATTCTTCGAGTCTACCGAAGTGCGAAACGATAGTCCCATCCACAAAACGACATTGGGTTTGTTCTAGTTCTAAGAAAATGATATTTATCTTGTTTTAATACAAAGTATAGCTATAACTACATTGAAGTCGTTTCAATTAAAAGATAAGGAGATTGATATCGTTCCGACTAAAAATATCAAATCGAACGTCCCAAAAAGGTTATCAAGTGGGTTGATCCCACTAGTTTGTTTGCAGAAAAAGAAAATGATCTAAATGTAAAATAACGACATCTAAGTCGTTTTAGTTTAGTCGTAACGATGTTCATGTCGTTCTAGCTCAAAACATGGAATCTGATCACGGCCGCTATAACGATATCTATGTTTTTCTAAAACGATAGTTATATCGTTTGTTTGCAGAAAAAAATACCGTGTAAGTGAAATAACGACATCAAAGTCGTTTTAGATTAATCGTAACGATATTTATGTCGTTCTAGCTCAAAACATCGAACAGTCACTATAAAGATATCTATGTCGTTACTGTGTTACATACAAGGATATATTAGTCATTTCATATTTTATTTTTCCATTTTTTTTAATCTTTAGGCCTTTTATCCAAATTACATTAAGTGGGGATTATTTAAATGAGAATCTTGTTTGACTAGGCCTTTTAAATGAAGCTCCCTATTTAATTCTCATGGGCTGGACCCATTTAATTAAAAGAAACAATTGGGTCAAATAATTAAAAAACCCAACATATGGTTGGTAGTAGTGAGTTTTAGCGGAACTTAGGCGAAGACGTTGATATTAAAAGATGGACGGTTTCAAATCGGTTGATGGAGGAGAAGGGGTGGGCATGGACACGGTTTTTGCAGAAGAATCAAGTCTCCCCCCCAAAATCCGCCCCTGGAATCAACTATATATATCCTCATTTAACTGGTGCTCTAATTAGGGGTGGGCATAGGTTGGGTTGGTTCGGTTTTGGGCCCAAACCGAAATCGAACCGACCACTTCGGTTTGGCGTTTCTCCCAAACCGAACCAAACCGCCTTGTTGGGCAAATCGATCCAAACCGAACCGACTAATTATGGGTCTGTTCGGTTTGGTTTAGGCGGTTTGGACTTGAATAGTTTGGGCTTGCATTTGTATTCTAAAAATATAACAATGACTCCCATTTCAAAATTTCTTTTGGACATGCAACAAATTATTTACAAAACATTTAAATATAACTCCAATTTACAAATTAATCAACATTTACAACCTTTTTTTGGACATGCAAGTTATTAATTTTTGGACATTTACAACTAAGTTTAATTTTATTTTTGTTCTTATAAGTTATAATTCGGTTCGGGTTGGTTTGGTTTATTTATCACAAACCGAAACCAAACCAACCCAAATTTATTTTTTAGCTTGGTAAACCAAACCAAACCGCCAAGGTGTGAAAAACCGAACCAAACTGACCTTTGAGCGGTTTGGCGGTTTGGATGCCCACCCCTAGCTCTAATGCTAGGTAGAGTTGGTATTTAACATAGTTTTATAAACGATACAAGAGTCCTATCTTTGCCGGTTTTTACTTTCTAGTTGTCTATGTTACTTTCAAGTTGTCAATCTTCACTGAATTTTCATTTTCTTGTGCTTTTGTGGCCAAATATAGAATTTTAAGGTTTAATTTGTAGTTATTTCCAAGTAATTTACTGCATGGGTTGCATGGCAGGGGATATTATAGGTGTTGCAGCTCAAAAGGGTGCCCAGCTAGAAAGCAAGTGAAGCGGAGCCGACTTGAACCCACCATGCTCTTAATCACCTACTTTGGTGAACACAACCACCCTCTCCTAGCCACCACCAAGCACCACCACCACCACCTCTCCACAGTGGCTGCTTCCACCGACTCCACCTCCACCTCCACCACTACCTCTACCTCCTCAGTTCCGGCCAAATTCCCTCCGGAGGAATGTGCCGTCTTTGCCAACCAACCGGACTTGGAGCTGGCAGATAATGGCTTTGTCGAGCTAGACGGAGAGCTTGGGTGGTTAGCTTAGCCGACGTGGAATCCACTGTAATGGACTGCCATACCCTTGTGGGGCCTTCATGGGCTCATTCAGATATGGAAGGCTTCATGCCTATTGGAGAAGAGGACGAGTCTTTATTTGATGATCTCGGGGACTTGCCGGAGTCTTCGGTGGTCCTCCGGCGGTGCCTGGTGGAGACACCATGTTGCGGCGGCACAGGATAATAAAGATCCAATGTGATAGGTTGAAAAGTACATATCAATAATAAATTGAAAGTTGATGCCTATGTTGGGTCACAACATGCTAAACAACTTGAGTTTCACATTTTCTGTTTTCCTCCTTAATTTGATGTACATATTTCAAGAAAAATAGCTTTTACATTTTTTATTTTCAATGAAACGACCTAGAAAATATGTTTGGCTAGTACTCTCGATTAGAAAATACACAAGTACGAATACACAATGAACGGAACATGAACCTAACCTTAATCTACTCATGTTTGATACGTTAAACTATTTAAGACTAGCTAGACATGACAATTTAGACTGTTTAAGACTAGACATGACAATTTAGACTGTTTAAGACTAGACATGATAATTAATAAGCATTATTACCTGCAATTCGACTTATTAAGCACGTCTTTTAAGCCTATTGACGCATTATAGTCGATAGAATCTTAAATATTATTGTGTTTGAACTCATTTTTGTTTCTTAATACCACGCAATACTATCAGAACAGCCATTTACGGCTTACATTCAAGTCACCATTTCATCTAGGATAAGAAAGAACAGAAGCCTGTGGTGGTTCAGAAACCTTATCAGGAGGAGCTAATACAGGATATGCCAATGCATGACTGAAGCAATAACTGATACTCTCTTCTTCCACTTCCATTACACCTTCCAAAACTTTCGCTACAACGGACATCGTAGGCCTTCTCGTGTGATCGTCCTGCAAACACCAGGCTGCGATCTTTATCATCCTTAATACTTCTTCCTCGTGATTCATCATTTCTTCATCATAATTTTCAATCAGGTCTAGAAATTTGTTCTCCATTGCCTTGTCTTGCAGAAGTTTAAGTAAATGTGAACTAGAATCTGAACGTGTCCCATCAAAATTTTTCCTTCCGCAAACTATTTCGAGGAGGACAATTCCAAAACTGTAGATGTCTACTTTGGTTGTGATCCTTAGAAGTCTCCATTCTGGAGCAATATATCCAGGAGTTCCCCTTATTGTTGTCTGGATTTGGCTTTCATCTCTTTCCATAAGTTTGCATAACCCGAAATCAGAGACTTTCGCGTTGAAATTTTCGTCCAAGAGGATGTTATGTGGCTTTATATCAAGATGAATGATTTTCTGATGGCATTCTTCATGTAAATAAGCTAATCCTTTCACTATATCAAGCACAATTTTCTTTCTGGTTTGCCAGTTGAGCTGATGTGATGATGGTCTCTTGTCTGTGAAGAAAATCCAATTATCCAATGATCCGTTCCTCATTAATTCATAAACCAGAAGTCTGCAATTTTTTTCAGCACAAAATCCAATCAATTTCACCAGATTAAAATGGTGGACGCTTCCAATTGATTGAACTTCAGCTAAGAATTCTTTCATTCCTTGACCCAGCTTATCCAATCGCTTCACTGCAATTTCAGTACCATCTCCTAGCTTTCCCTTGAACACTGTTCCAAACCCCCCGCCACCGATCTTCTCCTTAAACTCCTCAGTTGCCAATCGTAGTTCCTCGTACGAGAACCTCATTGGCAGCCCTGGAATTTGTCCTATGCATTCATCGTCGTCATCAATACTATTTCTCCTTCGAATCAATGACAAGATGAGAATCAAAATGCCAAGGACGAATGCAACAGCACCTGAACCAGCTATTATTGCAGTAAAATTGGACTTGTTTACAGATGGTGGAGACAGTGGTGCTGCTTCTGGCACAGTACCTGATATGTCATTAGGAATCTGTACCTTAATATATGTTCGATATGCAAAATCAGTACGAGGAAATCTGGATTCTCTGATGGACAGGATCTTCCCTGGCAAAAAACAATAACCGTCGTCTGTAATGTTTTGATAACTGAAAAAGGCACCACTACACGAACAATTCTGCAGGCATGCCTGTTTGCATTGATTTATATCTTTGATATTTGGAAATGCAGCTCCCAAATCAATCACATTGAATAAAGTAACATTTTCTATTTCAAGTAGTTGATGCTGATTAAAGGATTGTTGACAGGATAGTGGAGTTATTCTAGAACAACCTAGACTCGGTAACTGAGATTTAACTGATCTGAAATACTGAATTTTGTCTACGCAAATTGGACAACTACATTGGCCTTCTCGGCATACGCCATATTCTCCACAACTTCGAGGATATTGACATTCTCCCATATCTTCTCCAACCATGTCAAGAAGCTCGACCAATCCCCTATCATTATCATGTTGGTATATCTTTAAATGCCCTATGCTATCGAGTTTCAGAAACACGATTACAGTGTCAGATGAATGGCTGGCATTATATTCACCATAATTCCACTGAGCTCTTCTTCCCATGTTCACAAGGAGTCCTACTCGGCTGAACTCTGCAAATACCGATTCATTGGCACTTCCCATGTTTTGAGTTGGCAATAACTGGTAATACATCATTGGAGGACCTTGATTCACTTCAGTATATGCAGCAAAACCTAATGCTGATGTTATAGTAGCATAATATGGCCCCTGAGACCAGTTAGACAGAGAAGAGCTAGTTAACCTTTGTCCTTCTATCAGTTTCTGATCAACAAGAAGCGTATCGGTTGGATGATCAAAAGATTGCCATACAGGGTTTCCTTCATCATTGAATAGAATTAAATTTCCTGAACTCGAAATATTCATTCCAGACACTGATGAAGTGTTAGTTGACCATATTTTGATGCCATCTGAATTTAGTAGAATCAAACCTTCTTCTCTTGTAAGCTGCAGTGTTGTGTTCTCTGGTGCTGGATGTTCTCTATTTGCAGACCAAACTAAGCTGAGATCATTTCCACCAGCAATAACAACTGAGAACGAGTAATAGGTACAGGTATCAATGCAGTAGAATCCACATATAACAGCAAGACTTTTTTCACTCATTTGTCTTAGGAGTACTGCTCTTGTTTTCGATCCATCACTGCCTTGAAATCTCCCATCGATGAATTTGTTATGCCAAGTTGATTGCAGGGTTGAGTTAAGGTAGAATATAGGGCCAGGCCAAATTGAAGAATTTGTTCTTTCGTTTACTACAGAAGGTTGAGCATGGCCGAGAGTGAAAAGGGAAGAGAGAGAGAGAGAGAAAAGGAAGCAAGCCATTGATTGTATTATGTTTAGTATTTGTGCTTTTCCTTTTAATTATGAGGATAAATGCCCGCCTTGCCCGACTGCAAGGCTCTCAACTAGGTGCATAGTTCAATATGTTCATCGCCACTTAGACCCTGAGATGAGATGTGGATCATCCCCAGACACGCTAGCATGGTGTACTATTCCTATTCAACTAACGTCTGCTGAGAAGCTCAGGTAGTTTCCTTGAATCTACAAAATTTTCAGTTGTAGTAGCAACCTCATGTAGTTGAATATAAATACTCGGTTTCCTAAAGAATATGTTCGCGTGTTGAGCTAGTAATATACAACATTTTACATTATTAAAGAAAAAAAGAAATTAAAATATTACTTTACACTATTTTTAATATTGCATTTCAAACACGATATGAAAGCATTCCATGATTTGCGAATCCAGTAATGGAAATTATCCACCAAATCTGGTGGAATCTTTCAAACTTGCAGGCCGGCTGTTTAGATTATGGAAGTTGATGTGTTAATTATGGAAAATTATCAATAGAGTCAAGTTGCTTTCTAGAATATTAATATTAAATGGTCTCTATCATTGTCTAATTCTACGCAAAACTTTTGAATTCACTTAAATGTTATTTCTTTAATTTATATTCAAATATCAACCAAATTGTACACAAGTCAAACATCAACTTTTCTATTAACAACTCATTTATAATTGTCAAGCTGGAGTCATTAAAAATAGAGACATATTTATCCATTCAAATTTAATCTTAAGAACGCTTCCTCCTACGCAGACTGAATTCAATTTTTATTTACAATTTTTATAAACGAGTGACGACCAAGACTTGAACACAAATCTTTAGCATACACTGCATATGCCACATTTGTTGCCATCAGCATGGGCATATAATAGGAAGTACCACACAAAACACAATTATGAAATGACATTGGTATCCATAATTAAACAAAGTATCTATTTATGTACACTCGAATCATCCTATGAAAATGCACACCACTGTGTAACCCCACTTGCCAAGTCATTCTCAAACAAAACTCAAATGACGAAAGAGAATGAAATAAAGGCTGTTGGTTTAATAAAGAAAGTCTACCGATTACACTAATCTTCACATGAAAAACAGAGCTATAAATCTAAATCTTTTGCATCAGTGGGAATTGCTACATCATAAGAAGCAAAAAATCGTTATATAATACATCAAATCAATGAGGGCTGTATACTTTGACAATGGTCTGTGTTATGTATATAATCAAGTTATTAATTTATACAGTTACAGGAGAAGGTGTAGGGCTAACACGATTTTCAACAGGAATCTCGACAAATTCTGAAAGAATTGCTCGGAATTCATCTCCACTCATTGTCTCCTTCTCAAGAAGAACCTCCACTATCTTATCCATTGCTGCACGGTTGTTCCGGATGTGGCTCAAAGCAATCTGATATGCACTATCTGAAATCATCTTAATGGCAGAATCAATGTCTTCAGCGAGTCTCTCTGACATTGAATTCCTTGCCATCATTCTCATGAAGACATCAGCACTTTGAGCCGATGAGTCCATGAGTGACCATGGGCCTAATTCGGACATGCCAAAAGTGACAACCATCTACCAAGGAAACATAACATTTTAATAAAACAACCACGTAATATTAATTAAAAGAGAGATATTTGAAAAATAAAAACAATCCCCTCAAGGAAGGAGAGTGCATTACGAAGAGTTCTGAATTCTGGAATGCAGTTTGCCGTGCAACTGTTAAATTATTAGATTCTCTTTTGAGTCATTGATGAATCCCAGAATTCTTGACCACGAGTAGAAAAGAATGTTTACCTGCTTGGCCAAACTAGTGATCTGTTGCAAATCACCAGCTGCCCCGGTAGTCACCTCAGGCTCGCCAAATATGATTTCCTCAGCAGCTCTTCCACCTAGCCCACCAACTATTCTTGCAAAAAGTTGCTGCTTAGATATCAAAGTTGGGTCATCTGTAGGAATGAACCAGGTCAACCCACGCGCCTGACCACGTGGTACCAAAGTGACTTTTTGAACAGGATCATGCCCAGGAGTTAGCGTTCTGCATGACAACACAAGCAAATTTGAATGAATAGGCACAACTTGATTCTTTTATGAACAAAGAATATATAGTACGCAAAACTTGCTTTGGAAAGAAATAATGAATCTATAGCCTGAAAAATATGAATTGAACTCTCCTATAATAAATAACTCAAACAGAAAACTCAGAAACAGGAGAAATAAAAAGCATACATATTCCACAACACTAGCTAAGGTTAAAAGGCAAGTTCTATAGAACAGTAATTAGTTTGGCCTGTTAAAGGTCAAGACGATCATAAGATGAATGTAGCAAAAATGAGGATGCTAAGATG
Source organism: Forsythia suspensa (assembly GCA_023638005.1). Lineage (NCBI taxonomy): Eukaryota > Viridiplantae > Streptophyta > Magnoliopsida > Lamiales > Oleaceae > Forsythia > Forsythia suspensa. The sequence goes on from CM042663.1 coordinate 2,247,141, forward strand.
GATGTGCTTGCATTACATACTAATATGGCCAAGATAAAAAATGAGAATAAATGCCAACAAGTGGAGGTGGCGGCGATTGAGGATAAAATAAGGAAGGAAGACTTAAGTGCTTGGGTCATATTTTGCGCCAACCTAAAGAGTCACGTGTTCGTAAGAGTGATGTGATTTTAGTATATAAAATTAGGAGAGAGGCGCGTAGACTAAAATTATCTTGGCCTATAGTAGCAGTCAAGGATAGAATTACTTTGGATCTCTCAGTAGATGAAGCAACAAACAAGCGGGAATGACCAAGAAGGATTCCTATAGCCGAATCCCAAATTTATTTGGAATAAGGTGCAGTTTGTTGCTGTAGCTAAAAGAAGAAGAATAGATAAATGGTTATATTTCAAGTGCAATCACTTACATTCACAAGTCTAAGCATGTTTAATTCTTTTCCCATTTATACTTCTACGAACATAACAGGAGAGTGTTACATGCATAAATTCCAGTTACCAAACTGCCACATGCATTGAGCCCAGCCTGTGTTTACCCAAGACAGGAAAAGTTTGTTTTAAGCTCAGTCAATAATCATTTCAAAATTTTCAAGTACGGAGCTCAGCTAAATCTTAGGGCGTGCTTGGGAGTTTTAGAGTACTTATTATAAAGGTTTTTTTAAAGTACCAGTTTTCGACGTTTATGAAGGTCTAGTTTTGGGTGGTTTTAGTAACGATTTTTAAAATAATCAAATCCATGCTTGGGAGTTTATTATCTGAAAATTTTTTAAAGAATAAAATTACATATATAACCATATATTAAAAAAAATAAGTTAGTGTAAACAATATGAATTATGTAAATATTTAAATATAAATATATATTCGGTTGCAAAAATTTTAAAAAATAATTCAAATAGCACTTAAAAAATTATTGTTTGGAGATAATGACAAATGTGCGTTTGGAAATAAGAGGAAGAATGAAGTACGTATTTTAATTTAGGATATATTTATAAATAATTATTTTAGTAAGGATAAAATTGGAAGATAATTTGAAGAATGATCAAAAACCACTGATTTGGGGGGTTGAAAAGTACACTCCAAATTACATTACATCGGTTTATGGTGGTTTATAAACCATCCAAAACCAATGCCCCAAAAAACTAATAAGCACCGATTTTTTCGACCTCTCATAAACGGTACCGCCAAATACTGGTGAAAACGGAAAAAAAAACTCCCACGCAGACCCTTAGACTTGTACTTAGGTTTGGTCCAATAAGATATTTGTTAGGTGTAAGAAAGACACGTGTTGCAATAACTGCAACATAAGGAGCCTAGGGTGTGGCCAGGTTTGTGATAGTAAGATTGCCAGAGAATTTAGTTTACAGCCACAGACAATAGAAGACAAAAATTACAGCATAAGATTAATTCCAGATTTAGGAAGCAAGATGATAAAGTATTGCCCAAATTGCTAATGTATAAAAAATCTAGGAATGAATTTTTTTTAGTATAGTTATGCACTTACCCACAGATGGCATGGCCTACTTCATGGTATGCAACGAGACTTTTGCTTTTTCCATCTGTCATAACTGTCCCTTCCATTCCGGCTACTATCCTATCAATTGAATCATCAATTTCTTTAGACGAGATTGCTGTCTTTCCACGTCGACCCGCCAGAATAGCAGCCTCATTTAAGAGATTAGCAAGATCTGCTCCACTAAAACCAGGTGTCCTCATGGCTACCACTTCAAGAGATACATCTGAATCAAACTTTTTATTGCTAGCATGAACCTTTAAGATCTCTGTTCTTCCACGAATGTCTGGGACATCAACACTTACCTGCAGAAGGATGCAAACGTGTGTTCATTATATGAATTATCAAAATAAGAGGCAGTCATAATATGCATCCTTACCTGTCTATCAAACCTTCCTGGCCTCAATAAGGCAGAGTCAAGAATATCTGCACGGTTAGTTGCCGCAATTACAATAATACCAGTGTTCCCTTCAAAACCATCCATTTCCGTCAAAAGCTGGTTGAGGGTCTGTTCCCTTTCATCATTTCCACCACCAATTCCAGTTCCCCTTTGACGCCCAACAGCATCGATTTCATCAACAAATACAATGCAGGGAGCATTCTCCTTGGCTTTCTTGAAAAGATCACGGACTCGTGAGGCACCAACACCAACAAACATCTCAACAAACTCGGAACCTGAAATTGAGAAAAACGGAACACCAGCTTCACCAGCAATTGCTTTGGCTAGCAATGTCTTTCCAGTACCTGGAGGACCAACAAGAAGAACTCCCTTAGGGATACGGGCACCCACAGCAGTAAACCTCTCAGGCTTCTTTAGGAACTCCACAACTTCCATAAAATCTTGCTTTGCTTCATCCACTCCAGCAACATCATCAAATGTTACACCAGTGTTTGGTTCCATTTGGAACTTAGCCTTTGATTGACCAAAGGAAAGTGGAAAACCTGGCCCACCAGGACCACCCATTCCTCCAGAGGACCGTCTTGAGAGAAGGAAAAGACCTCCAATCAAGATAAGAGGGAAGGCCAAATTCCCAATCAAGTTGAATAAAAGAGAACCAGAGTCCTCTTGAGCATTGTGGGCAGCAAAGTCAATATTCTTTTCTCTAAACTTCTGAAGGAGCTCCTGGCTGAGACCTGGGAGTTGTACACGAACTCTCTGCACTCGGTTACCCAACTCTGGAGAGATAGCCTCAACAATGGCTATGGTTCCATTTTCAAACAAGTCTACTTTTGTCACTCTATCCTTATCTAGATACTCCAAAAACCTAGAATAAGACATCCTTGAGTTAGAAACACCTTGCTCATCAGCAAACGCTTTCCCATTGCCTAGTAATGCAGGTGCGGCAAGTCCAGCATTTCCAAGCAACAATTTTAGAAAGCCTCTTCTTCCTTCATCTGGCCTTTGATCCACTGATGCTCTTACAATGACTGTTATTGATGTCTTACTCAATGAGGGAAGGCGCGAGGATTGGATAAATTGCTTGCCATAAATTTCCTTGCCCAAACGTGTTCTAGTATTGCGCGTAGATAAACCATTTCCCACTACGCATGCCGATGATGCAGCCATTTTTATTCCTCTGCATGATATAAACCTTACAATCAATAAAAACACTCAAGGCATACATTACAAGATAATTAATTAAACCATTCACAATATTTTGCAGATTTATGTGTTGTGAGACCCAGTGTCAATGCCAAAATGAAAAGGCACAAAGAATCTGTATTTGATTAACCACTCACTTTTTTATGTAACACTCATAAAACTAAATATAAAAGAATGGTTAATCAGGACATGAAAAGAAATTTCGGCAAAATATTTCAGACTTTCGGGTAAAGCAAGGCAACTATGGCCAACAATAAAATTCAAATAGTAGTCAAGCCCTAAAATTTTCCTTGAATATGCATCATGAATGTTCACAATTATCAGAGACAGAGATCCCACCTTAAAATGGAAATGAAGACAATTTCTCATGGGGCTAAAGAAAATAGTAATCATTCCTTAACTATAAAATTAAAAAGGATGACCTAAAAATTAATACAACTAAACCTATTTAACTAATTAATGAATCAACATTGATTTCCTCCTGCGCTAATTTACACTTTATCTCTTATTAGTTCTTCTAATGTTTTGATACCCAAAAAGAAGAAGACTCAAAGAAACAGAACAAAACGCTCAACTTAGCATATCCGAATGATGATTTCATGCTTAATTTTATACTTATCTCCAATTTGTCGAACCCACAAAAAATTTTGAGCTTCAATGACATTAAAGTATCAAGCTTTACTAATTCAGATGCAGAACTGAGCTTAATTCTTGTGAAAAACGCTCAACTTAGCATAGCCGAATGACGATTCCATGCTTAATTTTCTTAATTATGTCCAATTAGTCGAAACCCACAAAATTATTGAGCTTCAATGACATCAAATTATCGATCTTTACTAATTTAGCTACAGAACTGAACTTAATTCTCGCGAAAGCACTACTAAAAAACAATTAAAACAAATTAACTTCAATAATGACGATAAATCAAATAAACTTGTACAAAATTTACTCTACGAAATCAAAACATACCTGTAAAGAGCTGATTATCCAGAGCGAGGAGTGGCACAGGAAAAGAATTGAGGGGTTTGATTTGTAGACGAAGAAGTAAAGTAATTTAGAAGGAAGTAAAGTAATTTAGAGGGAATGGATGTGGTTTGGAAACGGTATACGTGGCATTTTCTTAATGGAAGATTTATCTCTTGCGCAAGATTTTTCTCCCATTACGATTTTGGCATTTTGTGTTAGATTTTCTATTAATTTGGGACTTTTGCAGGCTACATTGAACATTTTTTGTGGTGAGATTCTTTGGATATTGACTTGAGGATGCCAAAAGAATTGCTTGTGTGGTGTAAATATTGGTTGATTTAAGTGTGTTGTGTTTAATTATGGTCCATTCCAACCAAATGTAAGATCGATCATTTTGTGCTATTGTCATTATTTTTGTATTTGTCATAAAATGTTTGAAAGATTCTGATTTACTCGTCAAACATTAATTTATTCTAATTTCGTAACCGAACTTTTAAATCCATTTCATTATTCGCCATTCACCAATTCGATAGAATGAACATTTCGTTATGCATAGCTTACGAGCCTCGATGGATTTCATAACTTGACAAATGCAAAACCACTCGTATTTTAAAGACGTTAAATCGTCTAGACATGTCACATTGACAAATTTATTCTTAAACTCAAAATGTTCCAAATAATTTCCGTACTGTAATATTCGTTTTCCACCTGTCCTTCCGTCAACATTCATTGACAAATACTAATGGGTTTGCTCAATGTATGTCGATGGAAGGACAGATATGAAATACATAAAAGTACGTGGATTAATTTGGAATATATTTTAGTTCAATTATAGATTTGGAACACGTGCAAAAATTCAAAGACTGAATGGATTCTTAACACTATCATTCTAAATGCGGAAAAATGTGTACAATTATTCAACACCATCAGTTTATCATTCATAACATTGAAATGAAAGTATTGCAATACAAGCTCTAAAACTTATGAACTAAAAAATGGCCCGACAAAAAAGTTCAAAAATAAGAAACTCTACAAGTAAAATACTCGATTTTCATAAAGAAAATTACAAAACTCTAATGTTCATTAATGTTAGTGGTGCATATAAAACTCTAATGAATGTTTGATATGGTCGACTGAATAATATTAAATAAGATAAGGAACAAAAAGACGTCTTGTGTTGCAATTGCTCGTACTAGACAGTCTAATTGTATGTTTACCATGTTATACTAGAAATAATCAAAGAAAAGTGGAACATAAGATGTTTTTGCATCATCTTGTACAATTATGTTCATTCCATCAATTGGGAACAAAAGCTGAGACATTACCATACCCCTTCCACATATGGATATAATGCAAAGAAAATGAGAATCCATTTTCTTCAAGGCAATGGACCTTCCCTAGGTGTGCTTGTTTGTCTTATAACTTAAATTATAATTTAAGCTGGTCAAACCGATTAAACATATTTTTTATCTACAGATTTTGTATGACTTACAACTTACTACTCATTTATTATCCACACATTCCATATGACCTACAATTTATAAACACTTAAAAAATAATTTTAGCACCACTAAATATGCGCTTAATTTACATCTACTTTCAAACAACTGTAGAATATATTGTACAGGAGATTAATAATCAAGCTCACAGCTACTATACTCCAAGAACTGTTTCTTAACAATACACCGAAAATGTTTGAACTTACTCTTTCAAAATAATCAGTTTTCGTACGAAGCTATTTCAGTCTATCAACTGGACAGCTGCAATGACAGGTATTTTTTCTCTCAACTTCTGTGTTAGAGCTACCCGAACGGTCATCACTCCTGCTGCCGGTCCACTAAGACGAACTTTTACGATATAATCCTTAATATGAACAAGCTCCAGTTCTCCACCACCTGTGCCGGCCAGATAAGGTCTAATCTCCGCTAGAATCTGGATATTCAGTAAGTTGTGTTAAGACTGATTATAATCGAGATAGAAACATTAAAAGGAATATGAGAATCTTTATAACTTTTTTGCTTGTGAAATACAAGAGAAAGGGCCTATTTATAGATTCATAAATAACTATAAAAGGAAAGATTCTATACTAATTACAAAATCATATTACTAGAGAAATAATATCAGAGAATTCAGCAATATATCACGAAGGATATTATAAAATTATTTCTATATCTTTAACAAGTTCAACTCTTAGTTGTGCTTAAATTACCAATTTATGCGTCCATATGAAGGTAGCAAATACGAAAACGCCCTATCAGTTAACAGAAACCAATGAATCAGTTGCAAGTAATAAACAAATCACAATCAAAGTGAAGAATAAAATACTGACCCCTGATTCAACATGCTAGCTAAATAAGTAAAAGTTGATCTTTGTGTATGTTAAGAACTTCAGAAATGTTGTTTTTGATAACATATTAGTTTCTCTTTATTCTTTCTCTGTAATTGAAATCTTTTTGCCAGAAGACAGAAGTTGGCATTTGTAAAGAAGCCACCTTCAGATAGATATAAATTAACTTAGCCTGTCTAAAGACCTGTCCGGTTTTGTTTTGCAGCAGTAATTAAGCAGGAAAAAGACACTTTTGTGTAGCCGAGATAGAGCTCAAATGAAGAGGAAAATATCGTTTTTCTAACAGTGTGAGTACTGAGTAGCAGTTAAATAATTTCAGACTAATTGTTCCCTTAGCTGAATTCAATTGCGGCATAGCTGTGCTGCTTATCTTGATATGGTCAGGCTAATTATTTCCACTAGCTCAAGTCACTTTCTACATGCTTGTCCCAGCTCAATAAGGCTTAAGAAATTCAAAAATTCCATTCAAGTATTGGAATTTCAAAATTCTGAAGGAAAACTATGGTGATTTTCCATCGAGGGGACTTCCTCAATTCAGTAAACAAAGTTAGGATGCAATTATGCATTACAAATCTTCTTTCTTTTAAGGCATTGTAATGTATTCTTTTAGTCCCTTAGCACTGTCTCTCTTCCCCTAAAGACTGAAAATATATTTCAAATTTAGGTTGAGTTCTTCCGTTACCTTCTCTACATTTTCCTCGTTCAACTCGAGGCCAGTTTCTGTGTCAAGTATCTGCTCTACTGCTTCTATTTCAGGGATCTTATCCCGGAGTCGAGTTTCAATCCCCATTTTCAGGGTCATTGTTGAACTTGGGCACGACCCGCAAGCTCCTTGGAGCTTTAGTACTACAACAAGACCATCGATCTCATGTAGAACCACATTCCCTCCATCAGCCATTAGGCCAGGCCTTACTTCATCCAACACCTTCTCAACATTATCCTCAGTTAGTGGCAACACACAACTAGGCGAAACCACAGTGCCTAAAATCATCAGAAAGTTTAACATCAGTGATATAATCTTATATCAAAGCATGATCCATGGTAGCGAGCATGAAAACGATGAGCAGACTAACAAACATGAACGACCTTCAAATTTTTATGTTGATTATGAAAAAAAAAAAAAAAAAAACTGAGCACCAAGAATTCTTGATTCAAATTGGAAAAGAATTGACCAAACTCAAGGATTATTTGATAATCAATTGTCTTGTGGCCAACTCTAAGCATAGGTGGTTACACTTGTACAATGCAATCAAAAATTTTTAGTGCGAGAACACGAGCAAGAAAATACTGAAATCACAAAACTATCAAATACAATTCATTAACCTTTAAAAAAAAAAAAAAAATACGCGTGCTTGATCGAGACGAGAGTGTTGATCAAGATCGTGCTAGAATTTGCTTAGGATGTCCACTTTTCGTGGGCAGCATCGAATTATCACTAAAATTGGATCAGATTCTCTCTATTGACCGATAAACAAATGAACATTGCACAAAAGGCAAAAGGAAAGATAGAATAGTTATACCATTCTGGAATATCTACAATCAGTTTACCTGCATTATTTCTTGGTCGACGGGCTGGACTGACACTAAGAAAGTGTCTACTCCGAAACCGGCCTCTAACAAATGAACTCTGTTTGGATGAAAATGAACCATTTTCCGAAATGGGATTCTACAGAAAAACTGCATGATATTATAATCCAATTCAAAACATACAACAAAAAAGGTACTGAAAGTGGAAGAGGCATCTGAGTGTACCTGAAGGAGACACAGATTGGAAGAAGTAATCAGTTCACATGAAAAATTGAATCTTGATGGGGAATGGTTTGGATTGAGAAGATGGGTTTGTGTAGAAAGTGCACCCATTGTGCACTTTGTTCAGTGTCTTTAGACAATTATGAGAAATCCCATCTCTGTTGAGTGAATGTTTTAATTGGGTGGTGAATGGCATTTGAAGGCTTTCTTGCCCTCAAACTTGTGGATAGGGTGTTTGCAGCACAAGTAGGACGAGGCCACGTTAAGAAACCTTTTTCTTTTCATTATATATATATATATATATATATATATATATATATATATATATATATATATATATATATATATATATCTCACACACTTACATTTTTGAATTTAAGATATGATATTTATATTGTCGGAAATTCGACTAATTCAATACAAAATGAAGTAAAAGTAAAAATAGAGCGAGGTAAGTCGGAGCAAATCTCTTTATGACAAATTTTGTCCCCTACAAGAAAGTGCCAACAAACAATCGAACCAAAGAATTGATTGTACTCTTATTGAATGGAATGAAAAATATGAGTTTTAAATAAATTTTAAGGAATTACTTTGAACAGGAATTTGCTCAAAATTTATGTAGACGGAATTTGGAGAGAGAAGTGAATTTATAAATCAATAATTCAGAATTGGTTTGGTGTGAAAAAAAAATTGAATTTAGGATATTTATTTATAGAATTTGAAGTGTCTCTTTGAATTTATGTGTGCCTCTTCATGAATATGTGCATTATTTGGTCTAAATAATATGAGCCGCACAATTTTTATATTTTTATGTGATATGATGTTTGAATTACTTATTCACCAATTATGAATGAATGTGTCCATTTGTCATACTCATTCACCAATTACGTACTTTTTATTGGAGAATTTTCTAATTCACTTCAAATTAATTGTAATTGTACATATAATTAAATATACCATATTTAATGATTTTATCCGATAAAATTTAATTAATTCCAACAATCTTCCACATGAATGAGAGAAGTCGACTCAAATCAAGAAAGACAAAAAAAAGGTATAATCTGAAAGACGCATCAAGATATGTAGCTTTCACTTTGAACTTTCTTTAGTAAGAATTTATCGAACTCACTTAACTAATTAGTGAACGCAATGTTTTGAACTGTCAGTCGTTATTGTAAGCTCAGAGAATAGATTAAACACATCATCTCTCATATCAAACTTGGTTATCTATTGTGTTCATTTTTTCGACTGTGAACTACTTGGGTTCTGCGACTAACCACATTCACACTAACATACGTGATATTCTATAAAGAGTATCCTACAATATTATACTCGTACCTTTACAAAATATAGTCATCATTAAAAGCAAAACTTATCTTTAACAATATTTGTAGGCATCACTTTTGCATCATAGAAATGGGAAGGGGATAAAACTACGAAGTGCTTCTCATCGAGTCATTCATAACTAGTTTTCCTATTGAACCTAGTCCATGGAAACTCCAATTTCTAGGTCAGGTTTCCATTAAGTTGACTATTTGGAATTTAGGCTTTAAACTTTGTTGACGTTGGAAAATGACACCGCACTTCTCAAGCCAACTTAATGTTCGAAATTTAGGTTGGACGTGGCCAAACCGAACTAGATCTGGAAATTGTAATGTAAGACATGTTTGTAAGCTCTTTTCGAGTATCTTTGTTTATTATCGGTCATTGAATCTCGAACCTATTGGACATTTATGACTCCTATTTATAGGAAAATATGTGATGATTACATGCATTTAATGCCAAACTAGGTATTTAATGCTTACAAGACATCTCCTTCATGGAAATTCAATGTGAAGTGACATCTCTGTGATGGGCAACTGATCAGACGTCTGACACGTGAGAAGACGTGACATGCTGGTGACGTGAGCTTAATCGTAAGATCTGGATGGGAATGATCTCCGACCTGGAGTAAGACTTGGATGGGAATGAGGTCCGGAGCATAGAATACAACCCGCTTGGGAATGAGGTCCAACCTGAAGTAAGACCCACCTGGGAATGAAGTCCGACCTGGAGTAAGGCTTGCTTGGGATAAGGTCCGACTTGGAGTAAGACCCACCTTGGACGAGGTCCGACCTAGAGTAAGACCCTCCTTGTGGTCCGACCTAGAGTAAGAACTGCCTGAGAATGAGGTCCGTCCTCAAGTAAAACCTAGATAGAAATGACATCCGACTTGCTCTTGTAGCGCCGGTGAAGAATTACTTAGCTGATGTAACAAATCGAATTGGATATCAACAATTGTCCCCTCAATGCCTGCTTTTGACTTCAGTCATGGCTATTTTGATTGTTTCGTGTGTGCACACGTAGCCGACGTGACGATAGTGTCCTTTTTGTGGAGGTTAGATTGGACCTCATTTATGGAGGTTAGGTAGGACCTGAGATATCGAGGTAAGACCTGATATATTGAGATAGGACCTCCTGGACAATAGTGTCCCTCTTCAAGTTAGGTAGTACCTCACTCTTGGGAGTTGGGTAGGACCTCTTTGACGATAGAACCCCATCTCTATAGAAGTTGGGTAAGATATGTTGTATGTGTAGGACCTCATTCGTGTGATTTGGTAGGACCTCCTTGATGAAGGAATTCTCTCTCCATAGAGGTTGGGTAGGACCTGTTGTATGTAGGACCTCCTTCATGTGATTCGATAGGACCTGAAAATGTAGGACCTCATTCTTGTGATTCGGTAGGACCTGAATGGGTAGGACTTCCCTGACGAGTGAACCCCCTCTCCATAGAGGTTGGGTAGGACCTGTTGTAGGTAGGACCTCTTTCGTATGATTAGGTAGGATCTGAAGGGGTAGGACCTCCCTGAGGGAACCCCTTCTACATAGAGATTGGGTAGGACCTGTTATAGATAGGACCTCATTCGTATGATTCGGTAGGAACTCCTTGACGAATGAATCTCCTCTCCATAGAGGTTGTAGGTATGACCTTCTTCATGTGATTTGGTAGGACCCGAATGAGTAGGACTTGAGATATTGAGATAGTACCTTGATATATTGAGGTAGGACCTCTTGGACAATAATGTTCCTCTTCGTGAAGGTTAGGTAGCACCTCGCTCTTGGAGTTGGGTAGGACTTCCCTAACGATGGAACCCCCTCTCTATAGAGGTTGGGTAGGACCTCCTACTCTTGACTTCAGTTAGGGGTGGCCTTTAGTTCGTACTATTGCTCTAATCCATTCTGAAGATTCTCACATAGTAGATATAACATTACTTGGCGGACTTCCGGATGATGAATGAAGAAGGTAGAAAGGCTCTAGCTGACTGGGAATCCGAGCTAGAGACTTATTGGAGAAGAAGAAATCTGCGTGGGAGACTTCATTGAAATGAGCCAAGCGCACCTCTCGAAATCCCTAGAGATGTCTCGATGTCAAATTTTAATTAACTCGCAAGTGTACGAATCTCTTGGAATATAGATAGGTAAAAACGAGGTCGATCCCATGCTGCGCTATGAGGAAGGTGTAATTTAATCCCAATTAACTGTTATTCTAGGCTAGTTGAGTTGAAGAGTTTTGTTGTTGAAATTGTTTAACTAAAAGACTAAAGAAATATGCTAAACGGATGAATTGAGAATTCAAGTTGTGTAAAATACCAAGGTTTCTAATCCACCATTGTCTAACTTAGCAATCATCCAATTATTCATTAATTCTCACAAACACACGACAATACGAAATCAATCTATTATCGTCCCTAAAGATTTATCAAGTAAGTCCAGAAGAAGAAGATCAAATATAGGCTCCCCTTATGCTTCAAACATAAACCACTTAAGCGTTTTTCGTATCAAGCTCAATTGAAAGAAAACAAAGAATCAAAGAAGTTCTAAGCATTCTATGTATCCCAATTCGAATAGAAGATGACGAAAAATCAAAAGCAATTAATAGAACATATTATATCACCAAGCATGGATTAATTAAATCAATATCTAACTATCAAAAATACATGATATATAAGATGAAAGAAATCATGTTTAATTAATTTAGTCAAGAACAAGCCATAAACGTTAAAGCTCTAAAACGAATAACGGATTAATCACTTAATCAAAACAAGGTTTCATCGTCTACCTTGGCTAAAGAAAACTAGAAGAACATAATTAAACTAGAAAAACAATAATTGATAAAACCCGGCATGGATTGAAGGAGAAGAAATCTTCGAAGAAATCTTGATAGTCGAGGATGTCTTGATCTCTTGTTCTCTTGATGTCTTCTCTTGATTTGCTCGCCAAAAATCCAACCCGTGTTATGAGAATGTATCTCATATTTATACTACTCTTCTTGTCCCACAAAATATCCCAAGAAGACCTAAAAACTCGTTCAACATGTTTCCTAGTGGGATTGGGACTCAAAAAGGAAAGAAAATAAAATCAAAATTTCGCAGACAAAAATAAGCACAGGCGATCGCCAGCTATTCCCGGCGATCGCCAGAGGCCTTTGTTTCTCTGTTCCCGTCTGCAGTTGCTAGGCGCTCGCCCAGCTTGTTGTTTCCCTCTTTTGCAGTTTGGTCCTTTAAGTTTCAACGGTCACCGATTTGGTCCTTCCACTTTAAGTCTTGATCATTTCAGTCCTCCATCTTTTCATGACATCAACTTTGGTCCTTCAACTTTACATCATCGCCAGCTTTAGTCCTCAACTTTGCATTATCTCCGGTTTGGTCCTCAACTTTGGGTTGAGTGCAATTGAGTCCTCGACCTTATGAGATATCTTCTAAATCATTGCTCTTTTGCCCAAACTTCTCAATTGTTCACCAACAAGTCCAAAACTGAAATAAAACAATAATAAACTAGATTAAGTAGAAAAGCAACTATTTGACGACATAAATGATTAATTAAAGGCCAAAATAAGTGCATAAAACGCACTTATCAAACACCCCCCAAACTAAACCTTTGTTCGTCCTCGAACAAAAACAAAACTAAAATATAAATTAAAACTACACTAATGTAATCATGGAAAATTAGTCAATGTTAAACTCCTTACCATATATGCCTCAAGTGCAAAATAAAGCAACACTATTAAAAGATATTAAACAACAAAGACAAAATTTTCACTTATCCGATGCTCGACCTTGTGCGAGTGTGTGAATAGCCAAAAATTAAACTTATACACGATTAGACCATGACCAATATTGTGTTGTTGATATTTTAGCAACCCCGAACCCTTTGTAGTCATTTATTCCTTACACCTCTCGTAAGTTATCACACTTCTAAAGCTCTTCTCTCAAATCCCAAGGTGTTCTAGCGAAGTTGGTTTCTATTGATCATCACAATGCTCTTTCTTTTCAACAATAGTGGTAAAACTTAGCACTTGTATTCTGAGAATTAGGATGGTGAGAGGTTTCTAAATTCTCATCTTCAAGATTCAAGGTTCTAATCTAGCAATCCTTCCCGAGCACTTCTACTTTTTTTTTTTTTATTTATTCAACTCATGTTAATGATCTTACATCTCAGGCAATACTTCTCTTTACTAGCTTTCTGTGTGTGACCCTTGAAGCGAGCTTTGGGTCGATGACTCCTAAGTCGATGACCATAGGGCACCAGTTTGAAAATACCCTAGCAGACTTAATTGCTCGAGTCCCACAAAGCTAATAGAGAAGTGAAGATGTAGATTTATAAATGTCGTTCTAAATTTTTTTTTTATTTTGGATACAGGACTCATGTAGCGAGCTTTGGGCCGATGACTCCCAAGTCGATGACCATAGGGCACCAGGTTTTAAGATACCCTTACAGGCTTAATTGCTCGAGTCGATATTTCATTTAATTTTTATCACCGCGAGTAGTGTTCAGGTTTAGATTCCTCGACTATAACCCATTCAACCAAAGATGAGACCTAGAAAATCCAAACCATCAAAAGTCTTAGAACAAAAGTAGTAACTTTAACACCCCAAACTGTTCTCAAAATAGTTTAGTCACTAGCTCTAAGAATGTAGGAACGGAATGTTTCATCATGATACTCACCAATAATATCAACAAAAACACGCAAGTCATGTCTCCAATAAACGATAAGTCAAAGTGGCTATGTGCTTTCTTAATCAGGTCTAACATAGATAAGTAATCGGATAAAAGAATGAGTTCAAGTGTTGTCTAATAGTCGACTAAAAATGTGCTCAATTTTGAACAGATATCATCATTGGCGGTGAGGATATTCAACAAAGAACCCGCATAAATTATTTTTTTTTTTTTTTTCTTTTTTCAAAACCATTTCGAGTTATACGCACTGTAATGATAAGCAAATCGAAGTTCTTAAGTAACATGATATTTTATAACCCACCCCCAAACAAAAACCTTACATTGTCCCCAATGTAAGAATAACATAAAGCACGTAGTAGGAAAGAAAAGATCGAGTTACTCCCTGTGGATAGATGTGGAGAAGAAGCATCCGCAGTGAAAAAGACGTTGAACACCGTGACACCGCAGGATCGCTTGCACAAAAGCGGTCTAAAAGAAAAAACAGAAAACAACAAACAAAAAACAACGAAAGCAAGATGTTTTTTTTTTTTTTTTTATTATTATTTTTTTTTTTTTATTTTAATTAATTTTTTTTTTTTTTTTTTTTTGTTTTTAATAAAAACGATTTTCAAGAAAGAAGGCGGGATCACCCAAATCAATTTCCTCCTCCTCGCGAGAGTGAAACTCAAGTATGGTTTTAAACGTTGGCCATTAACCTTAAAATATCACCATTTGTTGGGTTTTCAACCTCAACAACTCCATGGGGATAAACAATACAAACAATAAAAGGACCTCGACCATCCGGAGCGTAGTTTACCCGGAATATATAAAAGTACTTTCTCGACTGGATCAATGATTTTCCGACTATGTGCTTGTCATGAAAGACCTTCATTTTGTGCTTGTAAATCGTAGCATTCCCATAAGCATCGCTTTCAATTTCTTCAAGTTCACCACACCGCAATTTTCTTTTGACCACGCTTCTCGCATATCAAAATTGAATTTCTTAATAGCCCAATAAGCACGATGCTCTAACTCAACCTAAGGTGACAGCTTTCCCATACACCAATCTATAAGGGGACATGCCAACGGGTGTTTTAAAAGTCATCCCATATGCCCATAATGCATCAAATGAGTCGTAGAGACCAATCTTTTCTATCGTGTCGAACTGCTTTCTCTAAAATATGCTTGATTTCACGATTTGAGACCTCAACCCCGACCACTAGTCTGCTGGATGATATGGGTGGCCACTTTATGTGTGATGGAGTATTTTGCTAGAAGGGTTTGAAAATGTTTATTGCAAAATGAGATCCCCATCACCGATAATGGCTCTCATGGAGTGCCAAAGCGAGAGAAAATATTGCTTTTCAAAATGCCACTACGCTTTTGTGATCATTGGTCCTACAAGGAATTGCCTCGACCCACTTAGAAACATAATCGACACCAACTAATATGTAAAGATAACCAAAAGATGGAGAAAAGGTCCCATGAAATCAATCCCCGTGACATCAAAAAGTTCAACTACGAGAATAGGATTAAGCGGCATCATGTTTCTTTTGAAATGCTTCCCATGCGTTGACACCTATCACATGAAGAACAAAAATATGAGTGTCACGAAGAGAGTAGGCCAAGAAAACACATCATTGCAAAATTTTGAGGTAGTCTTTTAGCACCGAAATGGCCTCCACACGCGCGTGGTCATGACAGTAATGATATAACACGTGGAATTCACTTTCGGGACGATCTCCTTATAATTTGATCAAGACAAGATTTAAACAAGTAAGGATCATCCCAAAAGAAATTCCTCACTCACCGAGAAATTTAGTTCTATCCTGCTTAGTCCAATGTTCGAAGTTTGCCTGTAACAAGATAATTAACAATATCGCGAAACCAAGGCACAACATCAATATTCATGAGTTGTTCATCCGAAACAACTCATTTAATGGTAGTTTATCCCGCATGTAGTCAAGCACAATTCGAGATAAATGGTCACCACAACATTTTCGACACTTTTTGTCCCTAAATTCAATGTCAAATTCTTACAAAAGCAAGACCCACCTAATCAATCTAGGTTTAGCATCTTTCTTAGTTAGAAGATATTTGAGGGCAAAGATGGTCGAAAAGATAATAACTTTACACCCTACAAGATAAGATCGAAATTTATCTAAAGCAAATACTACTCGCTAGTATTTCTTTCTCTTTAGTAGAATAATTTAATTGTGCATCATTAAGAGTTCTACTAGCATAGTAAATAACGTAAGGCAACCGATCTAATCTCTCGTCCTAAACTGCTCCCTACAAAGATAATCGGATGCATCACACATAAGTTCGAAAGGCAAAGTCCAATCGTGTGGTCGAATAACAGTGCAAAGGTGGTCAATACTTTCTTAAGATGTTCAAAAGCTTCTAAGCATGAATCATTAAAGATAAAAGGTACATCTTTAACAAGTAAATTGCATAAGGGTCTAGAGATTTTACTAAAATCTTGAATGAAACGCCTATAAAAACCCGCATGCCCAAGGAAAGATCTTACTTCTTTTATCGATTTCGAGGTGGAAGATTGGAGATAAGATCAACCTCGCTTTGTCAACCTCAATACCATTGCTAGAAATAATGTGGCCAGAACAATACCTTGTTTCACCATGAAGTGACATTTTTCCCAATTTAGTACTAAATTCTTTTCCTTACATCTCTCGCAAAACTAAAGTTAGATGGCGCAAACAATCATCAAACGAGTCACCATACACGTAAAAATCATCCATAAACACCTCAAGAAACCTCTCAACCATGTCGAAAATATACTAAGCATGCATCTTTGAAAGGTAGCAGTGCATTACACAAACCAAATGGCATTCGTCTATATGCAAAGGTTCCAAAAGGACAAGTGAAAGTAGTTTTCTCTTGATCTTCCTGAGCTATGGGAATTTGATTGTAACCCCGAATAACCATCTAAGAAACAATAATAATCATGCCCTCGCTAGTCTATCAAGCATTTGATCAATGAATGGAAGAGGGAAGTGATCTTTCTAGTGACTAAGTTCAATTTCCTATAGTCTATGCACACACGCCATCCCGTAGTTACTCTTGTTGGAACCAATTCATTGTTTGCATTAGTAACTACAAATGATACCGATTTTTTTTGGGACAACATGCACGTGACTTACCCATTTGCTATCGTAAATAGGATAGATAATTCCAAAGATCTAACAACTTAAGGACTTCAGCTCTCACAACATCTTTCATGTTAGGATTTAACCTACGTTGCATCTCTCTAGTGGACCTAGAATTTTCCTCAAGATGAATATAGTGCATGCACCTACGTGATTTATACCTATAATATCAAGAATGGTCCAACCTAGCGCCTCTTTATGTTCGCTTAAAACACCTAACAACTTACCTTTTTTTGTGCATCATCAAGGGCGTAAGAGATAATTACAGTAAAGTTTCGCTCTCCTAAGAATGCATCTTGCAAAGTGTCGTGCAATGCTTTGAGCTCTAACTTGGGCGGTTGTTGAACCGATGGGATGTTCTTCTTCTCACTTAATGGAAGTGGCTCAATTTTCTCTCCTCCACTTACTTGTATCCATGATGTGTGTTGACTCAAAGAAAGTGTTGACCTCATCTATAGCACCATCAACATCAAAATCACACTCAAACGGGGTTAGACACATCATTAACGCATCATCAAAGTTAGTTGAAATACAAGAGTCATCAACCAACGCTTCTATCATGTCAACATCAAGCAACATCCTCGTTGTCATGTGGTTGCTTGTTGACATTGAAGACATTCAATTCAATTGTCATGTTGCCAAAGGACGTACCGTGATGACTCCATTCCCGCAATTAATTACAAAGATTAGATGTGGCTAGAAAAGGACGACCAAAAATCACAGAATATGCTTAGTGGAGTCTCGAACAAGTTGTGTATCAAGTACAATAAAATCAACAGAAAATAAAATTTATCAACCTGTATCAAAACATCCTCAACAATGCCACGGTACTTTCACGATCTATCGCCAGTTGTAAAATAACAGATGTTGGTTTTAACTCGCCTAGTCCAAGTTGCATGTACACAAAGTAAGGCGTAAGATTGACACTAGCTCCTAAATCTAACAATGCCTTCTCAATTTTATGGTTTCATATAATGCAAGAGATAGTAGGACAACCCGGATCTTTAAATTTAGGAGGAGTGTTGCTTTGAATTATCGAGCTAACCTGCTCAGCTTAAGAATGCCTTTTACGTACATGTAATTGTCTCTTTTAGTACATAGGTCTTTCAAAATTTAGCATATGGCAGAACTTGCTTAATAGCATCAAGTAAAGGGATATTTATGCTTACCTGCTTGAAGATGTCCATCATGTCATTGATAGAATTACCTTGCTTTACCTTTGTCAGCCTCTGAGGAAATGGGGCTTTTGGGATGTAGGATGGCTCATTGTCTTCTTTGTGAGCTTCTTGGACTGAATCATCAGTTGAGGTATTACCTAGAGAAATTAGTTGAGGTGTGTTTTGCTTTGAAAGATCCACTTTGTTGTCAACCGCCTTGCCTGCCTCAAAGTCATGATGGCCTTAGCTTCTTCATGTTGGTTACTTGAATCTGCTCCAATATTGTGCACCCTTTAGGATTAGGAAATGGTGACTAGGGAATTTACCTTTTCGATGGTTGTTGCCACCGTTGTCTTGATGAAGCCACTGCCCCATCATGTTCTCCATATTGAAATGGATTGTGCCTGTGAGTTCGGCTAGTGCGCATCTCCTTCTTGAACTCGCTGATGGTGTGATTCTCGATTCTCCAAAGCAGCTTGTGTAGCTTTTGTCAAGTTTTGAATTGCCTCCTCCATGGTTTAGGGCGTGAGAAGTTTTGGTTGAACTGTCTGGTAGGTCACGAGGGGCTCGACCATCGTGTTATCCCGCTGATTACCCCGTGACCAAGAAAAGTTGGGGTGGTCCCTCCAACCTCAGGGTTATAGGTGTTGGAGTAAGGATTGTAAGGAGGCTTCCTCATCATGTTGAGGGCATTAGCTTGCTCAAGACTCGCTTCGGTTCGGAGGATTATCGATCATCAATGAGGTCAATTTACGAGAGATGTCCTCTATCATGCACTTGACTTCCTTGATTTCGAGCTAGGTTCACCGCCGCGAATTTCATAGATACCCCTTTTCTTTGGCTCGGTTTCTAGAGGATCTGCCCATTGCTGTGAATTGTCGATGCTTTTGAAAGAAGGTCCAGATTTACGTGGCATTCTTAGACATAAGCTCTCCCCGCTTGTGGCCATCAACCATTCTTGAATATGTGGTAGCAAGCCCTCCAAAAGTATCGGCATAAATGCCATTTTTCATACCCATGATGTGGACACTTCATGAGAAGCCCGTTGAATCTCTCCCAAGTTTCATAGAATGGCTCATCGCCTCTTTGCACAAACTCAAATTTCCTGCGAATAGCATTAGTTTTGTGAACAGAAAGTACTTATTCAAAAATTTAGCAACCATTTGTTCTCAAGAGGTAATACTATTTGCGAGCAAATGTATTAAACCAAGATCTAGATCTATCTTTCGAGAGAAAAGGAAATAGACGAAGTTTAACATTATCGTGAGACACATTCTCATATTTAAATGTTTCACATACAAAGATAGAAATCGATCGAGATGATTATAAGGTTCTTCACTATCTAAACCATAGAAAGATGGGAGACAGCTAAGCACACTCGGTTTAAGCTCAAAATTCCTAGTGTGACTTGAGGGTATTGTATGCATGAGGTGCTCAAGTTAGCTAATGGACTAAAATAGTCCCCGAAAGGTCTCTCCTCAATTTCATCCCCATAACTACTATTGCTTCGGTTTCTTCAATTTTATCTAGATTAGTGGCTCGCCTTTGTTGGTGAAAAGTCCTTTCAATTTCACTATCTAGATGTTCTAGCTTAAGTTCTAGAGATCTACGACCAAGCATGCACAATGAAGATTTTATGATTTTTAAATTTCTTTTTTTTTTATTTATAAAAACGAAAATAAAATAAATAAAATAAAATCCTAAATTATAACTAGTCAAGAGTAAAATTAACTAAGATTAGATTAACCTTCAGACGCAGTCCCCGGCAACGGCGCCAAAAACTTGATGTCAAATTTTAATTAACTCGCAAGTGTACGAATCTACTGGAATATAGATAGGTAAAAACGAGGTCGATCCTACGTAGATCAAGCTATGAGGAAGGTGTAATTTAATCCCAATTAACTGTTATTCTAGGCTAGTTGAGTTGAAGAGTTTTGTTGTTGAAATTGTTTAACTAAAAGACTAAAGAAATATGCTAAACAGATGAATTGAGAATTCAAGTTGTGTAAAATACCAAGGTTTCGGAATCCACCATTGTCTAACTTAGCAATCATCCAATTATTCATTAATTCTCACAAACACACGACAATACGAAATCAATCTATTATCGTCCCTAAAGATTTATCAAGTAAGTCCAAGAAGAAGATCAAATATAGGCTCCCTTATGCTTCAAACATAAACCACTTAAGCGCTTTTTCAGATCAAGCTCAATTGAAAGAAAACAAAGAATCAAAGAAGTTCTAAGCATTCTATGTATCCCAATTCGAATAGAAGATGACGAAAAATCAAAAGCAATTAATAGAACATATTATATCACCAAGCATGGATTAATTAAATCAATATCTAACTATCAAAAATACATGATATATAAGATGAAAGAAATCATGTTTAATTAATTTAGTCAAGAACAAGCCATAAACGTTAAAGCTCTAAAACGAATAACGGATTAATCACTTAATCAAAACAAGGTTTCATCGTCTACCTTGGCTAAAGAAAACTAGAAGAACATAATTAAACTAGAAAAACAATAATTGATAAAACCCGCATGGATTGAAGGAGAAGAAATCTTCAAGAAATCTTGATAGTCGAGGATGTCTTGATCTCTTGTTCTCTTGATGTCTTCTCTTGATTTGCTCGCCAAAATCCCAACCCGTGTTATGAGAATGTATCTCATATTTATACTACTCTTCTTGTCCCACAAAATATCCCAAGAAGACCTAAAAACTCGCTCAACATGTTTCCTAGTGGGATTGGGACTCAAAAGGAAAGAAAATAAAATCAAAATTTCTGCAGACAAAAATAAGCACAGGCGATCGCCAGTTATTCCCGGCGATCGCCTGTGAGGCCTTTGCGCTCTCTCTGCTCCGTCTGCAGTTGCTAGGCGCCGCCCGACTTGTTGTTTCTTTTTTGCGCTTTGGTCCTTTAAGTTTCAACGGTCACCGATTTGGTCCTTCCACTTTAAGTCTTGATCATTTCACCTCCATCTTTTCATGACATCAACTTTGGTCCTTCAACTTTACATCATCGCCAGCTTTAGTCCCTCAACTTTGCATTATCTCCGCTTTGGTCCCTCAACTTTGGTGATAGCCCAAGAATAACTAACCAAGAGGGGGTGAATTGGTTTTCTCAAACTTTTTCAAAAAATATTCTCAAAATGATATTTAAGAGATAAAAATAGATTCACAAAAATATAAGCACAATATAAGTAAATAAAAGAGAAGAGAGAGTGCAAACGATTTTTATGGAGGTTCGATCCAACCAATGATCTACGCCCCCGCTACCAAGCTCTCCAACACGAGCACGGCCTTTCCACTATTTTGATTGACTTATGGTGCAATTCAAACCCTTACAATGTATCCGGTGACTTACAAACAAGGAGCACCGATCCTTATACAATATTGAGCTTTTCAAGGGACTCAAATATGACCCAAATAAGTAAGGAGATTGATTTGAGTATTTCTCTCTAGATGAATGATAGATACAAGTTTAGTTCTAAGAGAGACTAACACTTTAATGAATAGCAATGGATGAGGAAAGCTCAAGTGTTAGAAGAAAACTTTGTTGAGAAAGATGAACCAAAAGTTTGATTTAATCAAACAAAGTTTTTCAAATAGAGATATTGAAGATATAAATGCAATGAAGCTTTGAATGATGTTTTCAATATGATTCTCTCTATAAATGCTCTTGTAAGTGTTGTTGAATGATAGTAAATGAAGTGGTATTTATAGAGATGAATTTTCGCCACTTTCTAACCAAACGGATGACCAAACAATCGACCGGTTAGATTGGTCGAACTAGCCGCTGAACCGCAAAAATCAAAATCGACACTTTTTGAAAAAGACGCTTTCAAACGGTCGACCGTTTCAAGGTAAACGGTCGACCGGATCAACCGGATTACCAAACGGATTGTCCGCTTCCACAGCTTTGAAAATCGATTTTTGGCTTTGATCAAACTAATTTTTTTTTTTGCAAGTGATAAAACATATTTTTGAGCTTTCATTCATTTAATTGCTAAGGATTAAAGAGTTAATACCTTTATAATTTTATCTAAAAATCTATTCTTCAATCTTGATCTTCTAATCTTGAATTTCGTGGATCTTGAGATTCTTGAACTCTTGTATTGATTTTGACTTTGAACTTGTCATTGCATGGGAGCTCGATTTGTAGCGCTTTGAATTTTGCTTGAAAATAGAATGTTAGAAAATATAACCAATTTGTTTGTAATAATCAAAACATTAAGGTTTAAAGTTAACTATAGGTCAACAATTTCTCCCTTTTTGATTATGACAAACAATGTGAGAATATAGAATAATGAAATAGAATTAATCATGTACATTCCCCATTTCCAAATTCAAGTAAACATGATTTGATGAATTTGTATTACATGATATCAATTTCATTTGATTTGCCAATTCCATCACATCACATCACATATATTTTCAAATTCTTTGCCAATTTCATCACATCATATATATTTTCAAATTCCACATATACATCACATATTTCATCACATATTTATTTTCTCCCTTTTGGCATAAAAAAAAAGGCAAAAGATAAAACATTAAGTTTTAAAAACATATTCCCCTAAATGAAACAACATATGCCATTCATTGATAAACTTAAAAGTTAAAAACAAGCATAGTTCCATAAAGGAAAGCTAGAACATAGAATTCGCTTCCAAAACATAGATACAAAAACAACAAAAATAAAGGAAATAAACTAAGGCTCCGGGCGGTCATGAGGAAGCACGGCATCCGCACGGAATGAAGATCTCGAGAGCAATGTCGCCATGTTTCAGAACCGAAAGGTCGGAGAGTCCCCATGGTATGGTGTAGACCCCGATCAAAAAGTAAGTGAGTCGATCCGTCCATGTAGTAAAGTGAATTGGTCTTCGCTGTGGCCGGAGGTGGAGGACGACGGCCTTTGTGATCTTTGCCATGAGGGGACGGAAGAGCATCTTCGTCAATATCTTCCCCTCGAAAGGTAGAGTGGAGAGTCCCGACTCTTCATCAAACCCTTTGACTTTGCCACCCACCCACCATTTTCTTTGAAAATCCTCATTCGCTTGAGCGTAAGAACATTGATGGTGTCGGTGGCTTTAGGAAGGAGGGTCACCGTGATCACGGAATGAGATGTCAAGTGTTGGAAAATTTTAGTGAGAATCATGCCGTAGGGAAGTGCCTTAGATCTCTTTCCGCTAAGAACGTAGTTCATGTGTTGGATCATAATGTAAGAAAAATCGAGCTTACGCCCTCGGAGGATAGAGTCGAGCACAAAAACATCGAAATGGTTAACTTCATCTAAATGACCCTTTCGAGGGACAATAATGTGGGCGATGATATTATGGAGGACACGACATGGAAGAGTGAGTTGATTAGTGCCAAGACGTACGGCAGCCTCAAAATGCTTGCCGGTGATGTTACAACATGCGCCGACCTGATCGTATCGTACTTTCGCAGTGTGAGGAATTGTTTTGGTGGTATATAGACGCATACCACCATCCTCAAAATGAAGAATGGAACGAATAAGATCTTGAGTGATCTTAATTAGTTTGTTTCGAACAAAGGAAGAAATACCCGACGTCGGAGAATAAACCATGTTTTTGTAAAATTCTTTAACAATGGGGGGTAGACATTTTCATTGAGAGTAAGAATAGGAACCCACCCCATACCCATAAAAAGATTTTCAACATTGAAAGATGGTGCATCGTGTGTGAAAGAGGCAAGATCGACGTTCTTACCCATGAGGACGGGACATCGCTCTATTCGCTTGGATTGAGGATCTCCTGAGGAGGAGGAGGAGGAGGAGGAGGAGGATGGAGATGGTTGCATTTCTCTCCTAGGTCGCTTGGCTGCCATTTTCATTCGAGGCATGGTTTTGGAAGCGGATTTGGAGCCTAGGGTTAGAGACCGTCTGCTTGAGGGATTTGTCACGATTCAAAGGGATGTAATTTGGGGATTTTGTAGTTTTAAGCGTGAAATGATATGGATTTTGTGATTTTGAATGTAAATTGGAAAGATTTTGAGAAGATTGGAAGATTGGAAGAAGATTTGGAGAGAAAATCTTGTTCATGGAAAGTTGGAATGAAGAAATTTGAAAAAATTCTAACTTAAAACCCTGATTTCCGCTTATACGGACGACCGGAAACCTAAGACGGTCGATCGTTTGATATGAAATTTTGAAAAATAAACTCTCTGCTCAGACGGATGAGTAGACGGATGATCATGCGGTCATCTGTTTTATTTAAGACGGACGTCTGTTTAATCAAGACGGTCAACCGTTTAAAATTTTTAATTTTGGCAAAAGTCTCTACTTAGATGGATGATGAAACAGATTAAGCAATTGTTCATCCGTTTGACATGAAACGGACGTCCGATTTAATGAACGGTCGTCCGTTTGGACAATTTTTGCAAAATTTTATAAAAATCATTGATTTGATCTTTTGTCAAATGATTTTGAAACATTTTTATCATATAAAATGCAATCAATTATAAAAACATAAAGATTTAGCCACATATTTCACATTCATCAATTATACCTAAATTTCGGCCGAATGTAAGAAAATCTTTCAAGTGCTAAAGGTTTTGTGAGAATATCGCCAATTGTTTTTCGGTGTTTACAAACTCCAAAGTTATATCTCCCTTGTGTGCATGGTCTCGTAGGAAGTGATGTCTAATTTCAATGTGTTTGGTACGAGAATGCAAAACGGGATTTTTGATAAGTTGATCGCACTTGTATTATCACACATAATAGGAACTTTGTCAAATGAAATGTGATAATCATTTAGAGTTTGCTTCATCCATAGGATTTGATCACAACAACTAGCGGCGGAGATATACTCGGCTTCATGGTTGACAAGGCAACGGAATTTTGTTTCTTACTAAACCATGAAACTAAAGCAAAGCCTAGAAAATGGCACGCTCCACTAGTACTTTTACGATCAATTGTGCAACCGCCCAAATCGGCATCCGAATAGCTAAGTAAATCAAAATGAGTTTCTTTGGGATACCAAAGACCTAAAGATCTAGTTCCACTAAGATAACGGAAAATGCATTTTACGGCACTAAGATGGAAATTTTAGGATTAGATTGATATCTAGCACATAAGCATACACTAAACATAATATCGGGTCTACTAGCGGTTAAATAAAGAAGGGATCCGATCATACCTCGATATTTTGTTACATCAACGAAAGTACCTTGCTCATCTTTATCTAGTTTGATTGATGAGCTCATTGGAGTGTTCATTGGCTTCAACTCTTCCATTTCAAACTTTTGAGCATATCCAAGATATACTTAGTTTGACTAATGAATATTCTATCATTGGTTTGTTTGATTTGAGACCAAGAAAGAACTTGAGTTCACCCATCATGCTCATCTCAAATTCCCTACTCATGCACTTAGAAAATTCTTCACATAGGAAATGTTAGTAGCACCAAAAATGATATCGCCAACATAAATTTGAACAACTATCATATCATTCTTTTTGGTTTTTATAAATAATGTAGTATCCGCTTTACCCATTAAAAACCATTTGATAAGAGAAATTTACTCAATCTCTCATACCATGCTCTAGGAGCTTGTTTTAAACCATAAAGAGCTTTTCTAAGTTTGAAAACTTTGTCCGGATACTTATGATTTTTAAAACCGGTGGTTGCTCAACAAAAACTTCTTCTTGAATGACTCCATTCAAGAATGCACTTTTGACATCCATTTGAAATAAAGTAAAATTCTTATGACAAGCAAAAGCAAGAAGCATGCGAATTGATTCTAATCTAGCAACCGGGGCAAAAGTTTCTTCAAAATCAATACCTTCTTCTTGATTGTAACCTTGAGCCACTAATCTAGCTTTGTTACGCAAAATTATACCATTTTCATCTCGCTTTGTTTCAAAAACTCATTTTGTGCCAATTACGGTTTGTGAATTTGGTCTAGCAACTAAATCTCAAACATGATTTCTTTCAAATTGATTTAGTTCATCTTGCATAGCTAGGATCCAAAATTCATCAAACTCGGCTTTTTAAAGTTCTTTGGCTCAATTTGTGAAAGAAATGCACAATTGTTATGAAAATTTCTAGAAGAATTTCTTGTGCTTACCCTTTTGATGGATCACCAATGATGAGATCTTTTGGGTGAGATGGGACAAACCTCCATTCTTTTGGTAATGATGAAGTGTTGAGATCTTCATGAGCTTCTTCATCATTTTGTTGCATACTTGTTTCCTCCTCATGTTGACTTTCAATGTTATTTGATTCCTTTGTCTTGATTTTGAACACTTAGTTGTTCAAATGAGATTTCCAAATCTTCATCATCAATAACTTTTTCTTGTATAGAGAGTTAGTTTCATCAAAACAACATGTATAGATTCTTCAACTACTAAAGTTCTTTTGTTGAAAACTCTAAAAGCTTTACTAGTAGATGAATATCCAAGAAAAATTCCAATATCGGATTTTGGATCAAATTTTCCCAAATTTTCTTTTGTGTTTAAAATAAAGCACTTGCAACCAAAAACTTTAAAATATCCAATATTGGGAATTCTATTTTTCAAAGCTCATATGGAGTTTTGGTTTTCTCGACTTACCAAAACTCTATTTAAGATATAACATGAAGTGTTTACGGCTTCGCCCAAAAATATTTTGGTAAATTGTTTTCATTCAACATGGTCCGAGCCATTTCTTGCAATGTTCGATTCTTCCTTTCTACTACACCATTTTGTTGAGGAGTTCTAGGAGCCAAAAATTATGTTCATATCCATTGGATTTGCAAAACTCATCAAAGGCTATATTTTCAAATTATCCACCATGATCACTCCTAATTGTGGTAATGGTGTATCCTTTTCATTTTGGACTCTTTTGCAAAAATGTTTAAATGCATTTAAGGCTTCATCTTTTAAATTCAAGAAAATGACCCAAGTAAATCTTGAAAAATCATCAACAATAACAAATGCATAATGTTTTCCACTTAAACTAGCGGTTCTAGAGGGTCCAAATAAGTCCATGTGGAGAAGTTGTAAAGGTCTTGAAGTAGAAGAGTGTTGTTTAAGTTTGAAAGAACTCTTTACTTGTTTTTCAAATTGACAAGCATCACAAATTTTATCTTTTTCAAACTTTATATTTGGCAACCCTTTCACAAAGTTATTTTTGGAGATTTTTGAAAGTAAGTCCATGCTAACATGACCTAATCTCCTATGCCATAGCCAAGAATCATCCTTTATACTTGAAAAATATTTTATTTCCTTTTCAAGTTCAAATTCAATAGATATGATGTAAACATCTTTGCTTCGGCTCCCCATGAACAATACCTCTTTAGATATAGCATCCTCAATGAGGCAATTGAAGAATCAATTTAATGAGATAACCTTTATCACACAATTGACTTATACTAAGTAAGTTATGTTTGAGGTTATCAACTAATAAAATATTTTCAATGGAGGGAGAAGAACGATTACCAATATTTCCAATGCCTATGATTTTTCCTTTGGCATTGTCTCCAAAAGTCACATGACCTCCATCTTTTCTTTTGAAATTTGATAGTAATGATCGATCTCCCGTCATATGTTTCGAACAACCACTATCCAAGAACCAATTGTTTTGACCTTTTATGGTACCTACAAAAATAATTTTAATTTTTGATTTTGGTACCCACATAAGTTTGGGTCCTTGATAGTTAGTGCTTGTGGATTCTTTTATCCACTTGTGTTTCTTTTCAAAGTATAGTTTCTTTTTAGTCAAACAATTGTAAGCAACATGACCGTCTTTCTTGCAAAAACTACATGTGATGTTTTGTTGAGAAAAGTTGGATGATTTTACAAAAATAGTTTCAAGGGATTTTTGTTTCAAGAGAGGTTTATATCCAATTCCCCTTTTATTAAACACACATTTTTGCTCACTAAGCATTAATTCAAAGTTTTTCTTTCCTTGGGTGAATTTGTGAATAATGCTTGTTAAATCAACCACTTTTTCTTTCAATAAAACATTTTCTTTAATCAAGGACTTATGATCATCTTTTTTTTTTCAAAGTCCTTTTGTGCAATAAAAAGCTTCTTGACTACCTTTTTCAACAAAGAGTGTTTATTGTTAAGAATAGAGTATTTTGACATAAGTTTCTCAAATTCTTCAAGAATTTCATCATAAGAGGTAGATAAGTCAATGTAAGAGTCATTGTTGTTTGTACTTACCTCATCCTCAATAGCCATGAAGCACATATTAGTGATTTCTCTTGAATTTCATCTTCTTCTTGATCATCTTCATCACTATCATCCCATGTAGCTTGAAGTGCCTTCTTTTGTTGAACTTCTTCTTGTTTGGGCATTCGGTCCTTTTGTGACCGGGTTTGTCATAATCATAGCATATGATCTTTTTGTTCTTTTCTTAACTTTTGTCTTCTTTTTTTTGAAATCGCCTATTGTTTCGAAATCCTCTCCATTTCTTGACAAGAAGAACTAAGTCATCAAGTTCTTCATCACTCATGTTTGTATTGGATGATCCTTCATCATTTGTTGATTTCAAAGCAATTTGCTTCTTGGGAAGCTCCTTCATCTCTTCTTTACTTCTCCTTGTTTTCTCCTTTGTTTCGCATTGTTGAGCTCATATGTCATCAATGTTCCATATAGCTCCTCCAATGGATAAGTGTTGATATCTTTTGTATTCTCTATCAACATCCTCAAGGAGTTCCAATCTTCCGATAAAGACCTAAGCATTTTGCTCACAAGTTCACCGTTAGTAAATTTTCGATCAAAGCCCTTAAGGCCATTAATAATATCGGTGAAACGAGTAATCATATCAACAATAGGTTCATCTTGTTTCATAAAGAAATTTTCAAAATCTTTGTCAAAAGATTTATTTTGGTTTCTTTAACCTTGTTGGTACCTAAGTGAGTTATCTCTAATGCATGCCAAATATCATATGCGGAATCACATGTGCTAATACGATTAAACTCATTTTTGTCTAAAGCACAATAAAGTAAATTTTTGCTCTAGCATTCAAAGACAATTTTCTTTTGTCCTCTTCATCATATTCTTCTTTAGTCTTAGAAATAGTTTGGTCCGGGTTTATCATCAACTTTGATAACTTTTATAGGCACATATGGACCAAACTCGATGACTTCTCAAATGTTATAATCAATTGATTGAATATAAATCATCATTCTAGTTTTCCAATAATTGTAGTGGGAGCCATTAAAGAAGGGAGGATGATTTGTAGAGTGACCCTCAAGGTTTTGAAAATTTTGGTTAGCCATTACTCAAGATTGTGTAATCTAAAAAATGAGCACCTTTGCTCGATACCAATTGATAGCCCAAGAATAACTAACCAAGAGGGGGTGAATTGGTTTTCTCAAACTTTTTCGAAAAATATTCTCAAAATGATATTTAAGAGATAAAAATAGATTCACAAAAATATAAGCACAATATAAGTAAATAAAAGAGAAGAGAGAGTGCAAACAATTTTTATGGAGGTTCGATCCAACCAATGATCTACGTCCCCCGTTACCAAGCTCTCCAACATGAGCACGGCCTTTCCACTATTTTGATTGACTTATGGTGCAATCCAAACCCTTACAATGTATTCGGTGACTTACAAACAAGGAGCACCGATCCTTATACAATATTGAGCTTTTCAAGAGACCTCAATATGACCCAAATAAGTAAGGAGATTGATTTGAGTATTTATCTCTAGATAAATGATAGATACAAGTTTAGTTCTAAGAGAGACTAACACTTTAATGAATAGCAATGGATGAGGAAAATTCAAGTGTTAGAAGAAAATTTTGTTGAGAAAGATGAACCAAAAGTTTGATTTAATCAAACAAAGTTTTTCAAATAGAGATATTGAAGATATAAATGCAATGAAGCTTTGAATGATGTTTTTCAATATGATTCTCTCTATAAATGCTCTTGTAAGTGTTGTTGAATGATAGTAAATGAAGTGGTATTTATAGAGATGAATTTTCGTCACTTTTTGACCAAACGGATGACCAAACGGTCGACCGGTCAGATTCAGAACTAGCCGTTGAACTGCAAAAAATCAGAACGGACACTTTTTGAAAAAAGACGTTTCAAATGGTCGACCGGTTCAAGGTAAACGGTCGACCGGATCAACCGGTTTACCAGACAGATTGTCCGTTTCCACAGTTTTGAAAATCTAATTTTTGACTTTGATCAAACTAATTTTTTTTTTGCAAGTGATAAAACATATTTTGAGCTTTCGCTCATTTAATTGCTAAGGATTAAAGAGTTAATACCTTTACAATTTTATCTAAAAATCTATTCTTCAATCTTGATCTTCTAATCTTGAATTTCGTGGATCTTGAGATTCTTGAACTCTTGTATTGATTTTGACTTTGAACTTGTCATTGCATGGGAGTTCGATTTGTAGCGCTTTTGAATTTTGTTTGAAAATAGAATGTTAGAAAATATAACCAATTTGTTTGTAATAATCAAAACATTAAGGTTTAAAGTTAACTCTAGGTCAACAAGATGAGCTAATTGGCATCCGGACTGAGATGTCCAGTTCATGAAGGACGAACTGGATGAGCTCAAGAAAAACACCAAGTTTAATCATCATTCTTCCGAAGAGGAAGATCAGCCTAAAGGCCAGGACTGAGCTTGGACTCTTTTAGCTTTAGACGATCATGTAATCTTTTAGCATTTCAAAACTTTCCTTCGTACTGTATGAACTACTTTATTAATGAAAATTTCTTTTCTTATAGCTTTGTCCTTTATTTTCTGATCTGTTTAAATGATTCGTTTGACCTCAGAGTATAACTGACCTCAAAATTTGGCGGTTTGATCTCTAACTTCTGACCCAACTTTTGATGATCTTACTTTCTTAAAGCTCCTAGCTTGTTCGATAGCTGAGTTGTTCACTAAAGGTGTACACATAAGATTTGTTTCATAAATTTGGTTGGCTTCAAGGTTGAGCTCTATACTTTTGGTGGAGGCCATTTATGAGTTTTCATTGTTAAGTCGACCTTCTTTGACTTACGTCGGACCACAGCACATATGATGTCCAAAGTGGAGTCCGAGCTGTGTGGGACCTCTGTGTCCAAAGATTCGTGACCTTGGTCATATCTTAAGTTTGAACATTGGCTTCTTGAGTTGATGTCAACGATGACAACACTTACGCCCGATTGACGCTGGTCCGAGCTCTGCCAGAGGTTTGTGACCTTGGTCGCATCTTCAGTTCAATCGTTGATTTTTTTAGCTGATGTCGGTAGTGCAGCATTTACGCTATTTGGTGTAGGTCCAAGCTGTGTGGGACCTTTGTGTCCAGAGGTTCGTGACCTTGGTCACATTCTCGCCCGAGATGTTGGCTTCTTGAGTTGATGTCGGCAACGCAGCACTTACGCTGATTAACGTGGGCCCAAGATGTATGGGACCTTTGTGTCCAAAGGTTCGTGACCTTGGTCACATCCTCAGTTTGGACGTTGGCTTCTTAAGTCGATGTCGCAGCGGCAAAGACTTACGCTTATTGACATGGGTTCGAGTGTGTTGGACTTTTGTGTCCAAAGGTTCACGACCTTGGTCACATCCTCAATCTCGGATGTTGGCTTCTTGAGTGATGTCGTCAGCAAAAAGATTTATGCTATCCCACGTGGGTCCGTTTATGTGGGACCTTTGTGTCCAAAGGTTCGTGACCTTGGTCACATCCTCGCTTAGTTTCGATGTCGGTGCATAGCACTTACGGCCCGATTGACGCTGGTCCGAATCGCGTGTGGAACTTTGTGTCTAAAGGTTTGTGACCTTGCACATCCTCGCCCGAACATCGCTTTCGAAATGATGTCGCAATGCAAAGACTTATGCTAATTGACGTGGGTCCGAGCTGTGTGGGACCTTTGTGTCCAAAGGTTCGTGACCTCGGTCACATTCTCAGTTTGAACGTTGGCTTCTTAAGCTAATGTCAGCAGTATAGCACTTACACTGATTGATGTGGGTCCAAGTTGTGTAAGACCTTTGTGTCCAAAGGTTCGTGACCTTAGTCACATCCTCGCCTGATGTTGGCTTCTTAAGTCGATGTCATCGCGAGATTTACATTGATTGACGCGGGTCCGAGCCGTGGGGATCTTTGTGTCCAGAGGTTTATGACATTGGTCACATCTTCGCTTGACATCGGCTTCTTGGTGATGTTAGCAAAGGCAACACTTACGTTGATTGACGTAGGTTTGAGCCGTGTGGGACCTTTGTGTCCAGAGGTTTATGACCTTGGTCACATCCTCAGTTCGGACGTTGGTTAGATTTACTAACTTTGTAGTTATTCCAAGAGTGCGAGAACAATGAAGCTTTCCATGTTCGGAGCTAGTAAGCCCCATTCTTCGAGATCGTGGTAATTTTTTAAGGACCTTTCCAATTATGGGCTCTACTCAAGAAGGCTAGTGAGAAGGACGTGTCTCTCGTGCTAGAGTGGCAAGTTGTGCGATAAGACCAAAGTATATTCAGAAGTTCTTCTGCCTGTGCACCCTTAAGTTCATCCAATTGCGCCTTCAGGGTGTGTTTGATGATTTTCAGTTCTTCACCGAACGACCTCAACCTTGGCCAATGGTTCTGCTTCCGCTCATTTGGTGAAGTAGTCAGCATTGACTATGGTGAATTTGGTCCCGTCTTTTCTTGTAGGCTTCGGACCGATTAGATCAATCCTTTATTTTGAAAAAAGGCCATGGGCTGAGGACTGAGGTCAACTCTTCTGGGAAAGATCGGTGATCGAGGCAAAGCTCGGCATTTGTCGCATTTTTTTGGACAAACTCGATAGAGTCTTTATTTAGTGATGGCTAAAAGTATCCCTACCTCAAAGTTTTATGTGCTAGTGATTGCCCTCCAGCATGATTGCCACATATTCCTTCATAAACTTTGTTGATGGTGTATTTGCACTTCGTCTTCCCTTAAACATTTGAGTAGTGGAAGTGAAAAGCTTCTTTTGAATAGGATTTTGTCGATGATTTCCCGGCCTCTGCACTATCTAAGGACATACTACCATCTTTAAAAATTGGATGATTTCGTCCATCAAGTTGGGGTTGACTTTTGCATGGTGAGCATGGGCTTAAGTTGGGTAATCGTTGGACTACTGATTTTTTTGATCAGGATGCTCTCTAGTTCTTCTTTTCTTTCATCGGTAGTGAATCGAGCTACGGCATCAATGAGTCTATTTTGTGTGTTCAAGTTTTCTTTTGCTTAGTCTCCACTCGACTAGGTGTTGTTTAGCCCTTGATCTTCGTGTCGGTTCCAGTCATGGCGATCGCTTGTGAGTTCGAAATATGCATCTAGAGGTGGCTTGATTCTTTTCAAGCCATTCGATAACGTGAGTTAGGTACTCCAACGTTTGTAGGACTTCTTTCCTAACGGGGCACAGGCTGGAGCTGAGGTTTCTCTAGGATGTCTTCGGTGGAAGCCTGGTAGGAGATCAATATGTTGACTCTATTTTCTTCCGTGGTTGTGAGTTCTTGAGTCATGGCTATGACTCGTGTTGAATGTGTTTTATAGATGAAGTGTTTAGGTGTGGTGGGAGAGATTTACTTTGTGGAAATCAAATGCTAATCTTTTTTGGTGAGCTTTTGGAATATGGAGAGTCTTTTTAGGGGGAGCCCTCATTCTAGCGCCAAACCGCTGACGTTGGAAAATGATGATGCACACTTCCCAAGCCAACTTAATGTTAAGAATTTAGGTTGGACGTGGTCGAACCGAACTAGATATGGAAATTGTAATAGAAGACATGTTTGTAAGTTCTTTTAGATTATGTTTGTTTATTATCGCCCATTAAATGTCCCGACCTATTGGACATTTATGTCTCCTATTTATAGGAAAATATGTGATGATTACATGCATTTAATGCAAAGCTAGGCATTTAATGCTTACAAGACATCTCCTTTATGGAAATTCAATGTGAAGTGACATCTTTGTGATGAATAAATGATCGGCGTCGACATGTGAGAAGACGTGCCATACTCGTGACGTGAGCTTAATCGTAAGACACTGGATGGGAATGATCTCCGACCGGAGTAAGACTTAGATAAGAATGAAGTCCGACCTAGAGTAAGACCCGCTTGAGAATGAGGTCCGACTTGAATCAAGACCCGCTTGGGAATGAGGTCCGACCTAGAGTAAGACCCGCCTTGGACGAGGTCCCACCTAGAGTAAGACCCGCCTTGGGACGAGGTCCGACCTGGAGTAAGACCCTCCTTGCAGTTCAACTTGGAGTAAGACCCGCCTGGGAATGAGGTCCGTCCTGGAGTAAGACCTAGATATGAATGACATCCGACCTACTCTGGTAGCGCAGGTGAAGAATTACTTAGCCGATGTAACAGATCGAATTGGATATCAATAAAACCTATTTTCCTCGAAGCGCATTCTATTCTCTCTCTAGATAATCATTTTGTAAATCCGCTAGGTTATTTTTGACTTAACAAAATCAATTGATATTGTTCAATGAAAGCAAATGTAGAACAGTATTATGTTTACGACATATATGTCTTGACTTCCCAAATATACAAAAAAAATTCTACTATGGCTATAGTTGCTTGGTTATTGAAATGAATACATATAGCAAGCATAAGCTTCGGCCATATATGAATATATTCTAAGAAGTTTCTAAGTCATTCCGCTTCTTCTCCTATTTTATTTAAACCAATCAACTTGGATTCTATAGTTGATCGAGTTATATATTTGTTTAAAAGATTTCTAAGATATAGTACCACAACCAATAGTAAATACATAATCACTAGTGGATTTAGATTTATCTATATCTGATATTCTATCGGCGTCACTATATCCTTCAACTGCTGGAGGATATTTTTCATAATGTTTTAAATACTCTTTTGTACGTTTAAAGTAGCCCAATGTTCATTATTAGGGATACTTGTATATCGACTTAGCTTACTTACTGAGTAAGCTATGTCTGGCCTAGTTCAATTCATCAAACACTTACTTACCGAGTAAGCTATATCTAGACATAGTACAATTCATCAAGTACATTAGACTTCCAATAATTTTCCTATTGAACTATCGGGCTTAACTTTATTTCAAAAATCCATTTGCATCATTTTTGTTTAGTCTCCTTGGGAAGATCAACCAATTGACAAGTATTGTTACTCATAATGGATTCAATTTTGCTATTTATATAGAATGAAGTTTTTGGGCTTAGTCTCTTATATGTTTGATGATTGTTCTCAATAAAAAAAGATATAAAGTGTGGACCAAATGATTTTGCAACTTTTTCTCTTTTACTTGTTCTTGGTTCTAATTCTTTATTACTTTCAAAAGCATTGTCACATTTTTCTTTTGAGTATTTTCAGGAATATCTCTTATATTAAGAAACACATCTTCAAAGAATTCGACATCTCTAAATTCAATAATAGCATGAATGTCACTTATATCATATTTATACACAAGAAATCTGTAAGTGCTACTACTTATTGCATATCTGATAAAAATACAATTAACAATTTTAGGACTTAACTTAATTCTTTTAGGATGTGGAATAACCACTTTTTCTAAGCACACCCACACTTTTAAGTATTTGTAGGATGACATATTCCTTTCCAAACTTCATAAAGTATTGAACAGTTTTCTTGTAGAAGACTAAAGTTCAAACAATTAGAACTACTTTCTCCCACAAGTTTTGTAGTAACTCAAAACTAATAAGCATAACATTTACTTTTTCCATCGCTTGAAGTTCGTGCCATTGAATTTCTTCGATTTCTCATTGTCCAATAGGTCTACTAGTATGCTCAATACTAGTCATCTACTATAAAATCATAACATAGAAAATATGATAAAATTAATAAAATTACCTAAATAAATTACGTACCAAAAATAAGAAATATATCTTAAGATTGTAGTCATAAATTCGACTACCCTAATATGAAATGAAATAGAAGCAAAGATCAAGTGAGGTATGTTGAAACAAATCTCCTTAAGACATATTTGTCCCCAGCAAAAAAGTGCCAACAAAATATATGGACGTCTGTCTGTCTTCCAAGATACAACACTCCTTCCAAAATTGTTATTGTACCATACCAACTTTGTCAATCGAACTTTGATTGTACTCTTCTTGAATGGAAAGAAAAACATGAACTTTAAATAAATTTCATGGAACTACTTTGAACAGGAATTAGCTCAAAAATTATGTACACTAAAATTTGGAAAGAAATAAGAATTTATAAATCAATGATTTAAAATTGATTTGGTGTGAAAAAATTGAATTTAGGGGTTCCTATTTATAGAATTTTAAGTGTCTCTTTGAATTGGTGTGCGATTCTTTATGAATAGGTGCATCATTTATTCTAATTAATTTGATCCCTTATATCGCACAATTTCATATTTTTATGTGAAATGATGGTTTAGATTAAATATTGGACCTATTCATCAATTATGAATGAATGTGTCCATTCATCATACCCGTTTCACCAATTATATACTTTTTATTAGAGACTTTTCCAATTCACCTCAAATTAATTGTAATTGCACATATCATCAAATATACCACATCGAATGATTTTACTCAATAAAATTCAATTAATTCCAACAATTTATATCCTGAGCTATTTGAACTCGGCTAGAACCAGAGAAAACTAGCTTGTTTGGTTCAATTTCATTAAAATATAACTAGCCTTGGTTCTTAGAACAGATAACAAAATTGTTTTAGTTGAGCTATGTGTCTAACTATAAAACCGAATTAATCAAATTTAATTCATTTTAAACTTACTTTTATATAATATTTCAATTAAATTAATCGCTAAATTACTTTATGTGAATTTAAATGAAAAAATATGTATTCAGAATAATCAACCCTTTTGTCACCAGAAAAAGAAAATATGAAAGTAAAGTTAGAAAACTTACACAACAATTTACACTTTATAATTTTTTTTTGTCAAGCGAAAATAGAACTAGATCAGACAGAACTGGTTGTGGTTTGATTTTGTCACTGTACATGGATCCATTTAGTTCCATTCATAAAGTTCCTATTGATACTTAGTTCAATTCAGTTTTTATCAGAACCAGACCATGCCCCAGTTGAATCAGATTTGCTTCAGTTTTTTTTTTTTATTGTTTTATACTTCAGATTAAATATTTTGACTTGTCTTTTTAAAATGAACGCGAGTTCTTTTAATCTTGTTACGGAAAATTTTTCATCACTTTCCAAGTTTATACATATAGTTATGTTTTGTGTTATGAAAATCGGAGTGTAACATTCCTCTATCTCCATTTAATTTGTCACACTCATCTTTCCTGTTTTATCTTAGGAAATTGATTAATCGGAATGCTACATACAGTCCCAGACACAATTTAAATAACTAAGTTTGCCGTATGAGGTAGTTCAATATAGTATGAGAGTGCTTGCTGCTACTCATTTGTGGAAATCAATTACGTGTCTAATCCCTATAAAAAACTAAAACATAAATAGATCTGGCTCATCAGGGGCCTGCTCTAAACATAATTTAGATATATAAGTTTGTCTTCTCTCTACTAGTTTAAGTATTTCGATGAGGTAGTTCAACATGTATTACAAATATGCTTTAAATTCTAAGCTCCTGAAAATCATATTGAGAAATAACATGTCTTAGTTTGGGAGCTGTAAGTCCTGGACAAGAATAACAATGGCAACTAGCCAGTATTTTAGCAAATGTATCATCCTTTTCTTGTGTATTTTGTTTTATTTTAGACGAACATTCAGATCAGCATTAGGCCGTCTGAGATTTCTCCTTAGAGAGCTCTATCGAATTCCCATATTATTGAAATCAAATCTCGATGAAGTGCAGCGCGCCTGCTATTGTTCTCTGGCGCTGCAATTCGTTCAGAAATGACAAATCTACAAACAGGGCACTTCCCTTGGCTCTTCACCCATGGCACAATGCATTCCTCGTGAAACATATGATCGCATGGAGTGAGCATCACAAACTGTTTAGAGTCGAAATCATCCAGGCAAACAGCACACCTTTTACCATCGTCGTCCTGAAAATTCCTACTTTCACCCGACTGGTTTGTGACATTGGTTTTATGCTTCATACCCAATCTCCTCACTATATTACTCAGATGTGGATTATGCATTACTTTTCTCAGCTTATTCAAGCCCTTTTCTTGCTCTTCTTTCGTGAAGTTTGACTCCGGCTCAGAGGGTTGCGAGTACTGTGGTTCATAGTACCTTGGAGGAGGAGAATCAGGTACTGGCTGTCTATATGTTGGATACGTATTTCGTGCTGTATCATTTTCGATGAGTAGAAATCGAATGGGAGTATGAGTTGGCGCTGGTGATGAAGAACTGCAAAAAGAAGTGGATTTTTGTCACTTGCATCTAGAAGAGGAAATTTGCATAGAGCAATATAGTTAAGAATATATAGATAATATTCAGCATCAGTCTGTCTTTACTCAATTATCTGTAATTTGGGTCGATTTTAGTTTAATTAAAATCTAATTCGAGTATTAATTAATTGAACTCAGATAGATTTTAAGCGACCAATGTGGAGCATAATATTTAGTTACTGGCTAAAGGAAAAACCAGTAATTTAAATAAATCTTACTCGTACCTCAATCATAGCTTTCACTTTTATGAAGTAAAATTGTTAATTCATGAATTGTATGGATTCTACGCATACTCATCTAAGTTTATGGTATCGTATCTTGTTGATAATTGCGACAAAAAAGGATTAATTAGCACATTTTCGGGTTGCTTTTTTTATTCTTGATCAACAATAAAAGGATGATTATTCCTATGTTTTAAGTCCTTATCTTAGTCTTAGTATGCACGGGATTCTTACCTGGCAAGGCTAGAAGGTCCTCCTGTCTGTGTGTCCTCGAAAAACCACCGTGGATCTAGTGCACGTCCTCTTGGATTCTAGATAAAGATCATTACAATGAAGTGATGTATATTTGATTTAGAGCAAAATACAGAAAATTATAGTTTTTGTTTTACTAGATTCTTCATGGAAACAAGTATTTAAAGATTTAGGGCACTAACCAGATGTCTCCCTGCCGGACGAGAGTCTGTAACAAATGGCCGGAATTGATTCCAATCATTCTGTCCAGGCTGCCAATTCTCAGAGTGTAAAATTATGGAAGTTGGAGGAGTTCAAAATAAGTTTATTACTGATTTACTAGATTCTCCGTATATATGTTGAGAAAATCATCGCCACACGATACTAAAGCAGTAAAAACAGAACAAATAAAAGAGAGAACACAAATTCACGTGACACTAATATCTAACACAAAACAGTACACAGGTATGTAAAGATGCAGGGTACTAAGTACTAACCAGAGATCTTCGTGCCGAATGAGAGTTTGTTATATATGGTCGCCACTCGTTCCAGTCGTCCCGTCCAGGCTGCCGATTCTCCCGTGGAGTAAAATTACCGTAGGTGCCACTCATGGTGCTATCAGCTGATTAACAGAACATAATCCTGAAAAATGAAATGAATGCTTTAATCTGAGGATATGTTTATATAGTTTTGTATCCTCTTTGAGACTGACATTCCTGAGAGGAATCTATTTATGTTCTTTTAAATGTGGAAAAGTAATTGTGTGCTGATGTGAAATATACTTTTCCACATTTAAAAGATGCTCTTTTACAGAATGAAAGTTGAAGTAGATATGAAGCAAGGAATAGGATTCTTGAGACACTGGTTGCTTATTTCATGAATATGAATCAATTGTGGTAGAAACTTATGAAGTGTTTGTGGGACTAAGAATATATCTTGCTAATGTCGAAATTCGAAATTCTACTTTATAGATTTAACAATTTTCGAACCACGTCATGACAAAGGTATTGTAAAAATGAGAGGAAGTTAGATATTTATGTCTTGTTGAGTTCTTTTTTTTTTTTTTTTGTCTGACACATGAAATTTTAAAAAATCAGGCACATTGACAAGTGGAGAATTTAACGATGTGTCAAACACACGGCCAAGATCATCAAACTAGAGAGGACACTTTAGCGGCCACCGCCTAAAGTGCAAGCCCAATCCTGATAGGCAGTGGCGCGTCCGTGTGAGCTTTTGGTCAAAACTTCAATTAAATTGGTTCTTCACCATTCTAGATATTTGGATGCCCCTCGGGCTCTAATTCCATTTTTTCTCTAATTTTTCCACCCCCATTTTTCAAGTTAAGAACATTTACTTTAGGTTTGATTTCTTGCTTGTCCGAAAATAGTTTTGAGCAAATAAATTTACTACATTTTCTCTAGCAGAGGAGATCACGTTCAACTTTTGCGCTGCTATTCACTTAAATATAAATCGACCATTTCTAAGCCCATATTTAAGTGAATAGCAGCGCGAAAGTCGAATGTGATCTCCTCTACTAGAGAAATGAAATCGCTTGAGAAGTCAAAGGAGGATTTGTGGTTGAAGGAAACGCCTTGTATGAATGTGAGTAACCTCGACTTCCCTGATTCTGTTTGGTATTAGTAGAGTTGCTTCCATTGAAGCTAATGTCATACCTTTGATAGCACTTAAAGGCCGCAATTGACACTGTACCTTGCCTTGTCCCTGTCCATATTTATTACAAAAATTCTGAACCTGAAGTTCCTGAAATTCTCAGGTGAATTCTGAAATAGTCGAGGAGCTCTCTTGTTAGTTTTTAGAAAATGATGCGAAGTTTGTAGATGCACTATGCATATGGATTGGGGCAATTGAATTCAAGTGTTCCAGCTTCATTTCGTGATTTTGAAGCAAAAAACTCTGCTTCTAGGAGAGATACTGCATCTTGACTTGAAGTCAAATTCACCACCACAACATCATATTCTTGTCCAAGGCTGCCAAATATGAACAACAGTAGTTCGTCATCTGTGATGTGTTGTCCAGTTATAGATGGAGTGCTGCAGTATCTCAAATTTTCAATACGTGAACAAAGGTTGCAGAAAGGGAAATCATCAGAGGATTGATGTGCGAAGTCCCTCTGCCACTGATAATGGCTCTAGTAAGTCCTCCGCCACATCCGATGATGTTTGCAACACCTGCCACAGTAGGGAATTGGAGAGAGATTGATAGGCAAGTTCCGTTGAATTGCATTATAGAGCATTTTTGTACACTGGTACTTCTTAATGGGATTGTGCACTGGACTGCTCATAAAAGAAGCTGGGGAAGTTGGGTGAAAAAGAAGCACAAAATACTCATTTTATGTTGACAACTATGTAGAGAGACCCTTGCTTTGTTCATTGAGGGAAAAGAAGTACGTGCATGGCTCCCGAGTGACAGTGAAAGTGAATACGATTCTTACAAAGAGGATGATGAAGACAGGATGGCGATGTTTAAAAGAATGAGTTTCAGAAGCAGTCCAGTATGTTTCAGTATCTTAATGCTTTCTTGAGCGTATATTTCGCTTTTGCTAATGGATCTGTTCTAACTTAGCACAATGTCAACTTCTGAATCTTGTGTCCTCTTTGTAATTTTCAATCCACCATTCATTTAATGCCCAAGTTTCATTTGCTCATACAAATTACAGTCAATATTGTGAGGGAAGGGTGCGACGACCTTAATGTCCAAAAGATCTCCGTTCAAAAATGTATTATAATGTCTACTTGTTGAATAGTCCAACCCCTTGACACTACCAAAGTGAGGGTGACTTCAATAGTGAAGCCAATCCTTTGGCTACAAAACGAGCCTAGTACATTTTGTAGTGCTATCAGCTTTCTACTTGACTCTAAAAACCCATTTGTTATCCATAACATGCATA
This sequence comes from Forsythia suspensa, assembly GCA_023638005.1. Lineage (NCBI taxonomy): Eukaryota > Viridiplantae > Streptophyta > Magnoliopsida > Lamiales > Oleaceae > Forsythia > Forsythia suspensa. Next base: position 2,289,255 of record CM042663.1, read on the forward strand.
TAATCATTTTAAGGCACAAGGGACCAAAGTGTTGTTATTCATTAGGGCAGAGAACTCTTCAGTCATGGCTTGCTTCGTGTTAGGATCCAGTAAGGCCTTGACGATTGAAGAATTTTCAAACCTTCGCCATTACCTACTATCAATCCACTATATATGTACGACGCTGGTTAACTTTTGGTTGAAGGACATGCCATATATGATTGTGAGTAACCTCAACTCTTTTGATTACGAAGATAGCATGGCCTAACCTGCCACACAATTGACGTTGTACATTGCCTTGTAGGTGAATGCTGAATTTGTCAAGGAGTTGTCGATGCAAAGTTTGTAGATGCACTTTGGCATATGTTTTGGGGCAATTGAATTCAACTGTTCCACCCTCATTTCGTGATTCTGAAGCAGAAATTGTGCTTCTTGGAAAAAGACAACGTCCCTTAATTAGTTCCAATTGAAATTATTTATACCGGGGATGTGAAGAACACAACAAACCAACTGAAAATGAAGTCCTACCGCTTCATCAGTATGCGATAGGTTTACATTTTTCTCAATTACAAATTCCAGGTACTCATAGGAATGCAAAACTTACCAGCCTGCACCACTTGCGGCAACAGTAAAAAAAAGTAGGATATAAAATAAATATGTAATATATGTACAAGTCATAAAACAAACACACCATGCTGTCAAACAATCAATTTAATGTTCACAATATTTTTTGGATTAAAGTTAACAATTATTTTATTTTATTTTATTTTTTATTAAAGTTGTACAATTAAAACATCTCTTCACAATAGTTGTGCCAAATGGACCCTTACTCGTCCATTAAACTAGGAAGACTCTCAGGGCCCATTTGGTTATATGGTCAATGATTAAAGATAATACATAAAATTTGTCTTATTTTGTTTGAACGGAATTGATTGAAGAAGAATATAGATGGCAAGTATATTGGGTTTAAGACCACACTAATTGTGGTGATTCTGGTCAAGTATATATATTGACAAAGATTACATAGCATTCACTAAATTGTAGGGATTGATAATTATGACAGAAATATACTTGGCTAAACTAAAGGAATTTACAATTAAGAGAGAATCATGGTGGGATCCACGGCTGGAACTGGAGTTCTATTTTAGGTAGAGGTATTTGAATTTGATTTGAATTCTGACTTTCCATGGTTATCACACCCCCCACAAGTTGATGGGCCGTGAGCGAACCATAAGCTTGTTTGTTAATAGAAGGAATCAAGACTTTGAAAGACCTTTAGTAAAGATGTCGGCGACTTGATCTGTAGTGGAGATATAGCAGACCTCGAGTTCCTTACGTACCACTTTGTCACGGACATAATGATAGTCAAACTCCAAATGTTTGGTTCTAGCATGGAAGACCGGGTTCGATGCCAATGATATGGAGCTGATATTGTCACACCAAATGCGAGGAGTTGAAAGACATACCCCTAAGTCTTTAAATAAGGATCTAATCCATGAGAGTTCAGCTGCAGTGTAGGCTAGTTGATGATGATTCACTTGATTGCTTGATATGGATACGATCTGATTGCTTGGCACTCCAAGAAATGGGATTATGACCAAGATAGACACAGTAGCCACCTGTAGAGTGACGATCATCTGGGCAGCCTGCATAATCTGCATCAGAGTAAGCTTCCAACATCAAAGAGCCAGGTTGGTAGAAGAGCCCATGGTTAGGAGTGTCCTTTAAATAACGTAGAATACATTTCACATCAGTCCAATGATGTGTTGTTGGTTGATGCAGAAATTGACACACTTGATTAACAGCAAAGCATATATCTAGACGAGTCAATGTCAAGTATTGTAGGGCGCCAACAACACTTTGAAATTCTGTGGGATCCGAAAGAGGGTCTCCATCATAGAGACTGAGTTTCTTACCAGCATTAGCAGGAGAAGAGATTGGCTTGACATACTATCAATAAATCTATAGTGTATTTGGTTTGAGTGAGATGCAAGCCAGTTGTGTTGTATACTGCCTCTAGACCAAGGAAATAGTGTAGTGGTCCCAAATCTTTCATAGAAAACAATCTGCCCAGGTTCTGAATAAGACTAAAAATATGGGAAGAGCTAGTGCCTATTATTAAAATGTCATCAACATATATAAGCAGAATAATGAGCAAATCACCTTTATGAAATGTGAATAGAGAATAATCTACTTTGGACTCACTGAACCCAAGTTCCTCTAAATAATCAGAAAATCTTGTAAACCATTGACGCGGTGCTTGTTTTAAACTATAAAGTGACTTATGAAGTTTGCAAACATGGTTAGGATAGCGTGGATCAATGAAGCCCGAAGGTTGTTTCATTTATACTTCCTTTATAAGATCCCATGCAGAAACGCATTTTGAACATCCAATTGTCGAATTGGCCATTTGTGATTGACTGCTAAAGCAAGTATAATGCGAATAGTGGAATGCTTCACAACCGGACTAAAAGTTTCTGTATAATCAATGCCCTCTTGTTGGTGATATCCATTGGCTACTAGGCGGACCTTGTAGCGTTCAATAGTGCCATCTGAACGCTTTTTGATTTTGAATACCCATTTGTTAGGTAGGATGTTCATATCCGAAGTAGGTGGTACCAATGACCAAGTACCGATTTGTTGCAAAGCATTAAACTCAACACCCATTGCTTTACGCCATTCCTCATATTTTGTAGCTTGAGTATAACATGTGGGTTCTAGAAGAGTGGGATCATAAGTTATAGTCAATGCATACTTCGAATTTGGTTTAGAGATTCCAGCTCGACTCCTAGTAACCATAGGGTGGGGATTAGTAGTTGGGGGAGAAGTTTCAGTAATGATAGGATTGGGGATTAGAGTAGTGCCGTATGGTTGTATTTGGAGAGTCAATAGAAGCTAATGGTATATGGGGCAAAGGTTTAGTAACTATCTCTAGTGGTGAATTAAAGTCTGGTGAAGCCGTCACTGCAGAAAGAGTGGTAGTGGTCTCTTGGAATGGAAATGATAACTCATCAAAAATAACGTGTCGGGACAAATAAATACGACCTGTACTTTGATCAAGACAGCGGTATCCTTGGTGGTTAAGAGAGTACTCCAAAAAAACACACTGCTTGGAACGAAATTGTAATTTATTTGTATTGTAAGGTCGTGAATAAGGAAAACATGCACATCCAAATACACGAAGAGTATCATAGGAGGGAGATTTGTGAAATAATTTTTCATATGGACTCGAGTCTTCAAAAACACGAGTTGGCAAGAGATTTATTTATTAAGTATAATGCGCTTTGAAATGCATCTACCCAATAATTTGATGACATATGAGCATGGGCAAAAAGGGTGAGCCCAGTGTCAACAATGTGACGATGTTTTCTTTCTGTGACCCTATTTTGTTCGGGATGATCTGGACAAAAGGAGCGGAATCCAATACCATTATGAGCCAAATAATTTTGAAACTTTCTTTTTGTATATTCACTCCCACCATCAGATTGAAACATTTTTATTTTGGATAAAAAGAGATTTTCAACATGTATTAAATTTGAGGAAGATATTGTACACTTCATGTTTATATTGCATTGGAAAGATCCATGAGTATCGTGAAAAATCATCCACAAATAAAACATAATATTTTGATCCTTTCATTGAAATAATAGGAGAAGTCCAAACATCTAAGCGAATTAATTCCAAAGGAAATTTTGATATGGAATTCGACAATTGAAAAGGTAACTTAGTACTTTTACCCAAAGGACATGAATTACAAAATGGAATGGAATTATCACCATGCATGACAAGACATTTATTTGAAATAAGATGTGACAAAGTGTTGTTGGCAAGATGTCCCAACCGAGAATGTCAAATTGGGATGCTAACACGAACACCAACCAATGCAAATGGACGACCCGATTTTATAGAGATTTGAGTATGAATGCGAAAGGGATAGAGACCATGTTCACTCTTCCCGCATAAAAGCGTCTTTCCCATCTTTACATCCTTCACATAGAAACAGTCAGAATAAAAAAAAAAGTAACAGTTATTATCCCGTGTGAATTGATAAATTGACAAAAGATTAGCAGCAATGGAAGGACAATGCAAAATATTTTTCAAAGCAAAGGTTGATAAACCACAAATGAATTTATTGGAGCCAATATGAGTGATAGGCAAACTTGCACCATTACCCACAGCAACATGATCTTTTCCTTGATATTCATTGTGAATGGCCAAATTTGTAAGATCAGAAGTAATATGGTTCGAGGCACCAGAATCTGAAATCCATGTGGTTGATGGAGTGTTGGAGGAGGTAATAGCAGCCATAGCCGTAAGTTTTTGAGATGGGATTCTGCCTTCATACGCATGGTTCATGTGTTGATAGCAATTAAGGGCACTGTGCCCACTGCAATTATAGATTTAACATGGAGGACGTGAAGGCATAAGACCAGAGTTACCAAAAGACACTGAACCTGATTGTGGTTTTGACCAATTTTGATTCCAACGGAAACCAGATAGTCCCATGCCTCGCATATTAGATCCACGGTGGTGGACAGAATTATGACCACGGTTGTTGCTTTGTGTAGCTTTGGATGCGTACATGGCTGTGGGACTTGCCTCAAGAGATGGTGTTTGATGCACCTAGAGCCTCATTTCTGCATTAAGCAATAAAGCGACAAGATCATCATAGGATATAGAAGTGTCACGGGCTTGTGCAGAGCTGACTGTAACTTCATATGTCGGGCCGACATTGTTTAGGATTAAGTTGACAAGTTCATCATCGTCAACTGGTTTTCCTACTAAGGCAAGATTATCAGCAATCTGATTTATCTTGTCCACAAAATCTGAGATGGAAAGACCTTCCCCTTTCACAGTGAGTAAGTCATGCCGGAGCTGCAAAATTCGATTTTTTGACTGAGAAGCATATCTCTTTTCAAGTGAGGACCATGTAGCTTGTGATGATGTGAATCGAGCCACTGTAGACAGTACAGTTGGAGAAAGAGAGTTGTTGATCCAACTAAGGATCATCTGGTCCTGTTGATGCCAGGTAGCATACATAGGATCCACTTCAGTTGTTACGGTGCCATCAGTATTTGATTTGAATTCTGGTGGGTAAGGATTTGTTCCTGTGACAAATCCCATCAAATTCTTGCTTTTTAGAATCGAAATAATTTGAGCAAGCCATAGTGGATAGTTGGTTCTGTCAAGTTTGATAGACATGAACCCGGAATGGCTGGGAACTACAGCACCAGCAGAGAGAATTGATGGCTTCCATGGAGAGAAGAAAAAAATATATATGTGTATAGTCGTTAGACGTATGGCTTTGATTCCATGAAGAAGAATATAGATGGCAAGTATATTGGGTTTAAGACCACACCAATTGTGGTGATTCTGGTCAAGTACATATATTGACAAAGATTACATAGCATTCCCTAAATTGTAGGGATTGATAATTATGACAGAAATATACTTGGCTAAACTAAAGGAATTTACAATTAAGAGAGAATCATGGTGGGATACATGGCTCGAACGTGGAGTTCTATTTTTAGGTAGAGGTATTTGAATTTGATTTGAATTCTGACTTTCCATGGTTATCATTGATGTCCGAATACACTTTTATTTATATAACAATCTAAGAAAAAAATGATAATAACTTTTATTTTCAGAAAGAGGAGGACAATTTTTATCTCGACAAGGATTTACTCATTTCATTAAAAGACAAACATACTCTTTATAGTATAGAATATATTTATTTTTTGAACATCTATATCCTATGATAATCGCCACCGTCCGCCACCCATCCTCCACTGTCATTGATTTGACTCATTTTTTTTTTTTTCCTTTTAGTTTTTTTTTATTTACATGTTTTCATTTAATTAAGAATAAAGATAGACGGAACTGGCCTCATCCTCACAATGGGAAAGATACTGCACACGTGTCTACTTTTTATTGGACATGTGGGGCTCATTTAATATTAAACACTTTTCATTATCCAATGAAAAGTGGACAAGTTTGTAGTGGATAATGAGGTAGAATTTATTTTTCTACAAAAAACTGATTTTTTAATGGCTAAATATATTCACACCACATTTTTCTATAAATGCACCACATTTAAATTGTATAAAAGGTCTATAAATTTTACTTATTATTATATTTATGTCTCTATTCTTTTTTTATCGTATTCTTATTATCAACCTTTATTTAATTAGCACATATTGTCTCTGATAACGGTTCCTATCCAAAAAATTTATTAAGAAAGAACAAAAAGATTCATTTTTTCCTCGTATTTTTAAATAAGCAAAAAAATAAATAAATAAATACAAAATTTCAACTAAATATCCATCCCTCATTTTAAAGCACACTAATAAAATTTTGAGAAGAAAATCGTTTGTAGGAACAAGATGTGTTAATTAATAGAATGTTAAATATAAGAATCTGATAGAAAAAAAGTTAAAGACATAAATATGATAATAAATAAAAGTTAAGGACTTTTTACGCAATTAAAATGTCGTGTATTTATAATAAATGTGGTGTAAATATAACCACTCTTTTTTAATAGTAACTTTTTCCATTTTTAGTTTTTACACTTAATTGAACCAAAAAAGATAATGATAAATTTGTTGGGTGTTGATCTATTGCTTTGGTGGCTGGCGTTTTAAATGCCAAAAGATAATGATAAATTTCAAGTCCCTAAATTTGTTATCGAAAACTATTATCTAGATAATTTTTATCTAGATAAATAATTCTATCCATAAACAAAATAGATCTCAAGGATAATAGTAATGAGCCGCCCTTTTTCAAATAGGCTAAGCAAGAGGTCTTGTTTTCAGTGCCCATAGTCAAATACACATGTGATGACTAAAAAACAAGGAGAAAATTAGGTTGAGTACTTATTTAAATTTCATGTTTCAAAAAATACTTTTGTCATACATACTGATGTTGTCAAATTTTAAATAATTCGCAAGCACTTACAAATCTATTAGAATATAGAAAAATAGTAACAAAGTTGATCCAGTGATTTATAAAGTATTTAAAAATAAAAAAATTTACAAAAAAATTCAAAAAATGAAAAACAAGTGTTTGGAAATCACAAAAATTGTTCAAAAGCAAATTTTTTAATTTTCATTCTTTTGATCAATTTTGTACAGGGAGAGAGATAATTTCAATGGTTAACTTCAATTAATTATGGGGAAAAAATGATTTTTAAAATCGGTGAAACCGATAACGGTTCAATGGATTCTTCAAAATCGAAGGGTCAACTGATTTTTAGGCAGGTTTTAAATAAAATATTTTTTCTAGATAACCATCTCGATTTTTGTCCCTGTTGAGGCGGTTGGGTCGGGCGGTTCTAATAAAACTGTCTATTACTTATAAGCATTTAAAAGAATAACCAAACAAGCTGTCTCAACATTAAAATAAAAAAAGAGGTGCACACACTCTTAGAAAAGGTCACACTCAGTACTCGGAAAAGTCACTGCAAAATCATAAAAAGTTGCAACCAAAGAAAAAAGGTCACACATTTAATTAAATAAAATTCTGGTTCAACAATAAAATAAGAGATAAAAATAGGGATTGAGGAAAAAGTTCGCTAGTCATAATAAGCACCGGCGGATTTAGAGTGGGGCAGTGGCCCCAATAAGCACCGGCGGACTGCCCCACTCTAAATTCAAATTTTTATTTATTTTAGTTTAGAAAGAAATTAATTTTTATAATTTTGCCCCACAACAATATAAATATTTAAATTTAGATAGATACAAAGGAAATTTTATCCTAGTGGCAAATCTTATTTTTCTGTTTGGGTAGATTTCAGTTCAAATCCCTATTGCCATGTTATTTTTCTTTTATATTTTTTTCGAAAAATTTGTGCAATTAATTTTTAATCTTATTAATAACTTTTAAATCTCTAATCTTTAGTTCCATTTGCACATTTTGTCTTTTTACATAATTTTATAAACATCCTATTTTTGAATTTAAACAAATTAAAATTCTGGTTCAACAATAAAATAAGAGATAAAATAAAACATTGATTTCTTTTTTAAAGTTCGCTAGTCATAATATAGGAAGAATTTTTACATGAATAAAATAAGATAGAAACAAATCTTCAGAATATTTGTTAAATGCGAATTTTCTGGTTAAATTCGATTGAATTCGTTTGGAAAGATAGAAAAGAATCTTCAGAATATTTTTAGAAAGATAGAAAAATCTATGAATATTTTTTAAATTCAATTGAAATAAAAGATCACTGAAATTGTGGATTTCCGTGTAGCAAAATGCAATACGCAACAGTATCTCCATTAAATATCAATTCGATAAAGAAATTAATGATTCTTACTTGAACCTTGCAATGTTGTCGTCAAAACACAAGTCTCAATCGGAGGAATTTTTCAGGAATTATTTACCCGAAGACGTGTTGATGGAGATTCTGGTAAGACTCCCACCCAAGTCCCTCGTCAAGTTCAGGTGCGTGTCAAAATCATGGAATTTACTGATATCAAGCCCCTACTTTATTTCCATGCACACCCAGTCCTTCGCCAATCCCTCGAACCGTTTAATGATCAGCCGATACTCCAAGATTCACAATCGTGAAATATATTCCGTACACCTGAACAACGAAGATTGCAGTGTGGATGAAAACATAAAAATAGAATTTCCATTTGGGCATTCTTTGCCGTGGTACTACAGGATTATTGGTTCTTGCAATGGCGTGTTATGTCTCACGAGTGATACATTTCAGCGCACAAATCCTATTTTTCTATGGAATCCCGCAATCAGGAGAAAGGTAGAGCTCCCTGTTCCTCAACCAACTTTCGGAAGCATGGGACCTGATGAATTTGTTCTTGGATTCGGATTTGATGTGAAAAATAACGATTTCAAGGTTGTGAGGATAGCTTATGGTCGTGGGGATCAGTATCAGGTGCCCCATAAGGTTGAGATTTACGAGCTTAGTGTAGGGAAATGGAGAGAAATTGATGGACAGGTTCCGTTGAATTGCGTTGTGGAGGTTTTTTATACACAGGTGTTTCTTAATGGGATTGTGCATTGGACTGCTATTAAACGAAGCAGGAGGAGTCTGTTGAAAAATTTGATAATGGGGTTTAGCATGACCAATGAGGTGTTTGAAGAAATGCCATTGCCTGATGCTTTGGCGAATGCGTGGAAATTTAATTTGAATACCGCAGTATACGAGGAGTCGCTCGCTGTTTTACAGTATGATAGACAGCATAAGAGTTGCTGCATTTGGGTGATGAAAGAATATGGTTTTCCTGAGTCTTGGAGTAAACAATTTTATGTTCGTCTCGACCAAGGATTCACAATGGTACTGGGATTTAGGAAAAATGGTGACGTGTTGTTGGATGGCAGAGAAGGGAAGTTAATTTCATATAACCCTGGAGCAGCAGCAAGTGTGCATCTTGGCATTCATGGCATGCCTTTCTCATTTTATATTCACACCTATGTAGAGAGCCTTGCTTTGCTCATTGAGGGAAAGCAAGCGCATGCTCCCAAGCAACAGTTGCAGTGAATAAGATTCTGATGAGAGGTTGATGAAGATGAGTATGGTGATGTTGAAAATAGTATTCAGACGCAGTCCATTATGTTTCAATATCTTACTACTTTGCTTGAAAGCATATCAATATAATTTTCATGAAGTGCTTCTTTACAAGTTGAACTCCATTTTTTCGTATTTCTAGAGACAGTATCTCTTGTTTTCTATATAGACTTTAAATTGAGATTTCTGATTTGCTAATGGAGCTTTTATAATTTGGAACAGTGTCCACTTCTGAATCCTCTGTCCTATTTGTGATTTTCAATCCATCATTCATTTAATTTGCTCACTAAAACTACAGTCAGTGTTGTGAGTGGCAACCTTTATGTCTAAGTTTATTGCACCTGCATATTTTCAATAACTTGGTGTTTCAGAAAGAGAATTTACGTTAATAATTAATTACATTGGTTCATAATCATATATAGAAGTAACAATAGTTGAGTTCTGTTGTAACAAATGAACTAAGCTCTTTGAACCATTCTCTAACTCTCTCCATAATCCATATTAACTGTTCAGAAATAATATTATTCTTTGTTAAAAGATGAGTAGCATATTTGGATTGAGTGAGATAAATCTGTGTTGCATTTCTAGATACTTCAATTCCAAGATAAATAGTTTAAATCTCCCAATCCTTTAGTGCAAATTGAGCATTCAGATCATTAACAATATCTTGAATCAAGGTCTTTCCGTCTCCTATGATATGTATATCATCTGCGTATGCCAAAAGGTAGATGGAGCTGCCACATTTAGAATAAATGAACAGACTTGTGTCTGAAATAGAACCAGAAAATCCACAATACAGGAGAGCTGTCTTAAGCTTATCAAAGTAGGCCCTGGGAGCCTTTTTAAGGTGATACAAAGCCTAATGAAGTCTAGAACATGGCTTGGTTATATTGAAACCCTTCAGACTGTGACATAACCATAACCCCCCAACCCCCACCCCAAAGGATCTCTGTGCAAAAATGCATTATTAATGTCAACCTGTTGAATTGTCCAATCCATTGACACTGCCAAAGTGAGGATGACTGCAATAGTGGAGGGTTTGTTGGAATCCTTTGGCTACCATACTCTATTCTATAATCCCATTTGTTATCCACAACATGCATATAATCATTTTAAGGCACAAGTCACCAAAGTGTTGTTATTCATTAGGGCAGAGTACTCCTCAGTCATGGCTTGCTTCCAGTTAAGATCAAGGCCTGCACGATTGAAGTTAGTTCAGAGGAAGGAGAGGGATTTACATGCCATGAATAGAGGTTTGAAAAACTCAGCTATGAATAGTGGTGGTTGGACACTAAATTAACTGGGTAGAGGTGATTTAGGGGGCAGGACTGGGTAACTAGGGGAAGAGCCACACGGAGTCGAGCGCCGGTGGCCGCCTGTACTGAACTTTGAGAAATTTGTGGAAGAAGAGCAAAAGATTTGCCTGCACTAACGACTAATGTTGGCTATAGTTACAGCTATTAATCTTCAAAATATGATGTGAATCAAGTGAAAAACACGGTAATTGCATGACTAAAGAAAGAGAAATATGCTCTTTGTTCTGCGTGTATATATATATATGTGTGTGTGTGTGTGTGTGTATATATATATATATATATATATATCCTTACAATAATATAAGAACCTTAATTTTTTTACTTTAGCTTTTTTCGTCTAACACGACACCATTTTGACAATGAAGACAAATTGCAATTTTTACTTTGTCCAACATTTCACCCAAAAAATCTCTTCTCTCTCTCAACCAAAGTCGAGATCAACCCCGCAATTGGAATAAAAACACTACTCGATTAATAAACGAAATCAATTAAAGCTCGGACTTTTTAAAAATACAAGAAGAAGAATGAATCAATAACCAAAAATCAAAACTTTTTCCATGCTTTAATCATTTATACATACACCAGATGTACAAGCAAAATTACATACATATGCATGCATAAACACAGAAGCTGAGAATAGAACTCACGGGAGAAATTGGAAAAACGATTCAAATTTGCAACAGTGCGTCTCTCTCTCTCTATATATATGTGTGTGTATGTGTATGATTTATACTAATAATCTCTTACAACATGTTTGGTTTATTAATAAAATTTATATGTCCAATAATGTCTACAAAATATTTTAATGATATAGTCTTTTTCCCTGTCCTTTCATGCATTCTCCACTTCTCCTGGTAATATACCTCCACCGAGTATCTCGGCAACCAAAGCTTGGTTTTGGTTGCCGAGCAATTTGGCAACCATCATTGGTTGTTAACATAGTTGTAAATTGCTGGGATTTGGTAATGCACATAGTATATAAAAAATAACCCTAAAAATTGAAAGAAAGTTAGGATGTTTATTGTTAAAAAATGTTATTCAAGAATTTCAGGTAATGTATAAATCCATGCACTGTGAAATCTTGGTTGCAAATTGAATATTTTTATTTTTTACCTTTTTCATTCAATTTTTTATTAATCTTTTTATTTTATCTTAAGCAAATTGAATGTTTTTATTTTTATAATGTTGCCACATTAAAAAAAAAAAAAAAAAAAATGAATAATAAAATTCTCGACAATAAATTGTTCATTGTCGAGCAACTCGGCAATGAACTTTATTTTACTATTCAACATTTTTTTTAGCCCATTTTCTTTGACACAATAAAATTAAAAAAAAAAAAAATTGTGAAAAAAATATGATTGCCGAGTTGTTCGGCAATGTAATTCATTGCCGAGCAACTTGCTCAAATTCATTGCTGAACAATTTCATAAAGAGTATTTTACTGTTCATGAACAGTATTTTACTGTTCACTTTTTTTTTAAAAGGAATAATTGCATGAAAGGTCCCTATTGTTTTAAAATCGTTGGGATATGCCCACAACCTAAAAAAAAAAATTCTTTAATTTATTTTTCTTTTTTTTTTTTCTTTTACCCTTAATTTTCATTCAATTTTTTACTAATCTTTTTTTTTTTTTAATTTTACCTTTTACAAATTATTCTAAATAAATGCTATTATTTTTTTCCTTAATTTTTCTCCTTTTACTTTTCATTCAATTTTTCACCAAATTTTTTTTTGGTTTGATGATATAAACAAATTGTACACAAATCTTTAATATTTAGTTTTTGAGTCATTAGTAAAAAAACTGAAAAAGTTGTAGTCGAGAGTTTGGTCCAATTCAAATTCTAGCAGTGGTGCAATTCAATAAAAATATAAATGTGGTGACTTTACCACATCACTTTACCAGGTCGTTTAGGAATCTTTGTTATTTAATTTTTTTTATGACTTATTTAATTTTTTTATACGAATTATGTGCTTATTTGGTCTTGCTTTTCTTATTATAATTCCAATATTTTACTTAATTAATTGTATTAAATGGTATGTGTTTTTCATATTTATTATTTACGTGCCTAAACATAAAATTTATTCCTACATTTTTCACAGACGTGCACAATGCACGTAGCAAAAACTAGTATATATATATATATATATATATAATTTATTGGATTGAAGGTGAGAGAGAGAGAGAGAGAGAGAGAGAGAGAGAAAATAGGTATTTTAAATTCAAAATTCACCTGTGGTTTTGAACTTTGAGAAATTAAAAAATATGGTAATTGCAAGACTAAATCCCTAAGTAAGGATTTATTATTTCTCTTTATATGGTAATTGCTTAATTTGGGAAGGGGGATCAAAATTGAAAAATACATAAAGCATTTTCAGAGCTTTGCTCTCGATTTTTTATATTTGCCATGGATTTGGCTTTATTTTAAGCTTTTTTCTGTGCTAGTAGTGGAGGCGAATCAAGTGTGTGGTTAGGACTTCTATCTCTAACATGTTGAAGTTATGCCAACGTTTTGTTTTTGTGCTTAAATCCTGCCCGCTCTAGACCAGAATCCTAGCTCCGCCCTCAGGGTAACCAAGTATCATATAAAGGCTCATATGAAGGCTAAAGCAAGAAGGGCTGCATGTTACTCTTGAAATGATGAGGGGACCAGTCCCCAGACCAAAAGTGTAACTGGGAAGAAACCAAGCTGATCAAGGGAATTGGCCCATGACTGAGATATCTGAGTTTGAATTTTACTGGAGAAATGAAATCACTTGAGAAATCAAAGGAGGATTCATTGAAGGCCACAGCATTCAATGCCAAGTGCCAACGCTATAATTTTTTATGTTGTTGAATCAAGGAAGAACTCTTGTTCTGTAACTTCGACTCTTGCTTGAAAGAGTTGGTTCTGCTTTTGTTATGAGAAGTTGACGGATTGGTTCTGGAATCAATGGAATAGATCCCATTTTTAATTCTCAATTGAAGAAGAACCTTCCACATATTCTTGTTCTTGAACACACAACAATATCAAATTGTGGAATGACATCATTGTCTTTGGTAAATTTAGATATGTTATTTAATTTTTTAGTAATGGGAGGCACATGCAAAATGTTTTTGAGGTAGGGGGAAGTATTTCACTGGGAATTAATGATAGAAGAACCAACATGAAATTTTTTCAAACCTTTACCATACCTACTGTCAGCTTGTCGTGACGTTATACATGATTGTGAATACTGCCACTGAAATTGCCACTGGAGTTGCTTCCATTGAAGCTAAGTCATCCCAGTGGTAGCACTTGAGGGCTGTATGGTCTAGCTTACCAAACAATTGACACTGTACCTTCCAAATTTATTTTAAAATTCTGACCACTGAAGTTCCTGAAATTTCTAGGTGAATGCTGAAATTAAGGAGAAGCTCTCTTGGTATAAAAGGATTCATATTTTGTAGATAATATTTACACATGGATTGGGACAATTGAATCAAACTGTTCCAGACTCATTCCAAGATTTTAAAGTAGAAATCGTGCTTCTTGGAGAGATACAGCATGCTGCCTCGAAGTCAGATTCACCACCACAACATCATATTCTTGTCCAAGGCCGCCTAATATGTACAACACTAGTTCCTCATCTGTGATGTGTTCTCCAATTGCAGATAGAGTTGTCTGCAGTATCTTGCATTTTCAACACATAAGCTAAGGTTGGAGAAAGAAATCATTGGAGAATCGATGTGTGAAGGCCCTTCACCACCGATAATGGCTCCAGTAAGTCCTCCGCCACTTCTGATGATGTTCGCAATACATGCTACAGTATGATTTGGGGTTTCTCGGGTGTGGATGATTTGCCATGGAAGAATATCACAAGCTCTCATACCAACTAGGGAAATGTAACTGAGATAGAATATAAGTGGGAGGTATTATCTGACTTTTATCGAATGAATGAATATAGTACAATGTTCAGGGTATTTATCAAAATATAATCATTTCACTAATTTCGACTTTGACCAACTCGACTGCTGACTGGACTTGCTAACGATGACTGGACGGCTGACTTGATTTCTCATTAATCAACGAGTTCCAAATGTGAGCTTTGTGATCAACCCTGTTCTAAATTTCCCTTCATTAGTTCGATATATATCACCCACACCGAGTAAATATGGTTAGCGTTCAGCCCCATCTTGGTTCTCCTACATATAGGAAACCTACTTTAATTTGGTTTTATCCCAATGTGTGATATAATGATGGCTTTTGTTAAGCTTCGGGTTCCTATTGGTCAATGAAGGGTACTGAACTATAGTTCGCGCTACTACTTAATAACTGAACTTTAAAACTTATTTCATTGGTCACTGAACATTGAATCGTGTTACCAATCCATCACTGGGTTGGATTCCATATCATCCCGTTGACAGAATTGCCACTTGTCTTACAAAATTCCAACGTGGCACAATTTTTCCGTGAACTACCACCATGTCATAAAAACGCCACTTTCACACCTCTGAAAAACACAACTCTAACTTTGAAAACACAACTTATACATTAAAAACACAACTGCAGAATTTAGAAAGACAACTTTAAAATTTCAATACACAAAACCAGTGAATGAAAGCAACTCTCCATTTTCACATTTACTCTTTGTAATTTTCCCCCAAATCAAACAAAGCCCTAGGCGTGCCCTCTCTTTCATCGACATAGGGTGATTGTCGTAGTATTATTCTACAAGTGTACGGATCACACAAGTAATAAAGTAGATTTTAAAGTCCAAGTATCGTATCCACAGAGATAGTGTTTGTCTAACTTCAAATTTATTTAGCCTTAACCGAAACTATAGAATTCAATGGATTTTTTAGGATGCAATTATCAAACCACTTAATAGCTAATCAATGCAAGACCTAAGTCAACTAAAATTAATGTAAATTTGAGATGAATGTGAACGTGATATGAATTTAATAAAAAAAGCGTATTAGGATCCCAAATCCACTTATACCAATCACCTTTAACTCGAATCGTTGAATTTGATAACACAATTTAATTATGAAGATCAATATTCCTAATTTGTTTAACAATCTCTCTCTCTCTCTCTCTCTCTCTCGAGTATAATTAAACATATCTCTATATGTGACCCGATTATATCTATGTGATGGATCACACATATGAATGCATTAGAATTTGTGAATACTTAAAGATTATGTAAAGCATAACGATATATCTCTATCATTTATCGGACTCTACGACAATTGATACTATGTTTAACTTATTTTCAATCTCTTGACGGTAAAACAAGTTACAAAAATCATACAATCATTGCGCATATAATTGTATATGAAAAGGAATTAATATCAATTGTTCAAAATTAAAAACATATTTGAATATGAAAGATTAGATTCAAAGAATTAGAGATTTATGGTATAAGTTTCACCGTAATCTTAGTACAAAATAAATCTAGCCTAGCATACTAAGAGGAAGAAAACCAAAAGAGGTGATAAATCCATCACTCGGATAAGAAGAAATTCCAATATGCGATCCTTGTTTTTCATTTAATCTTGTCTAAATGAGTTTTTAATCATTCGCCTCTTGTTTCTTCTCTTCCAATCCTCAATTTGCCAACAATAATTTAGAGTTAATATTTCCTATTTATAGCATTCACAAAAAGTGTCCCAAAAGATTACAAAAATTTGTGAAAAATACGTGGTCCAAAGAAGTATCCTAGGTGGAGTAAACTTCAAAAAGGAAAAAATCGTGTTGGTGTCAAATTGTAGGGTGATAGCCTAGGCAAAATATTTAAGTTGTGATTTTAGATTTCATGATCAAGTGACCGCCTAGTACAAATCCGAGCGATTGCCTAGACAAATTTTTCTATTATGCGTCTTTTAATCCTCCAACTTTAGATTTTGGTCACTTTAGTCCTCAAATCATCCAATAGCCTCCAAAATGGTCCTTCAAGTTCCAATTGAGTGCAATTGAATTCCTATACTTTCTAGACATTTACCAAACTGTTGCTCTTTCCGTCCTTTCTTCTACAATTGATTATAAATAGGTCTAAAAGTGAAAACAAAATAAAGTAGACTAAATTAAGTAAAAAATCAACAAACTAACGGAATAAAACCTTAGTTTTAAGGTTAGAATAAGTGCATAAAACGCACTTATCGGGGACCCACTTGTTTTAGAAATGGATGACATCTCAAAGAATGAAAATGGATTTTTGGAGATGGAAGGACCACATGCAGTGGTGGAGCGCATGGGGGCCACTCGCCCCACAAATTTTCTGATTTTCTTAAATTTTTCTTTCTTTTTAAATTTTTTGTCCCAAAGTTTTTGGGGTGTTCTATTTGCATTTCACTTTTCAGTTTTGAGTTTTGAATTCATTTTCTGTTTTGAGAATATGTTTTAAGATTGCTGACACGTTTGATTTGTTATTCTCAAAAATTATTTCTGAAAATAGAAAACTGGAAAACACATATTGTTTAGATTTTTGAGATTTTGTTTTATAACATTTTATTCAATAAATTTGATTATTTAGTAAAATAAAACAATTTTATTCTAATATATTATTAAGTAATATATACTCTTAATGTTACTGATTTTACAATATATATTTTTTTGTTACGTATAATAAAATACAAACAAATAATTTTAAATAAACACAAAGGCCTGAATTTTTTTTTTTTAGTATTTTAATATTTTCATTTTTATATTTTTATTTTTTTAGAAATTACTTTATATTTTATATTTTTTGGAATTTAGAATTTCAATTATTTAGAATTTTTTTTAAATAATTTTTTTTTGTTTTTAGTTTTTTCAATTATTTCACTGAGAATACTCAAAATATCAAAAATGTGTTTTGAGTTTTGTGTTATAAATTTAACTTTGTTTTCTAAATGTATTTTAAAAAACAGCATAGTAAACAAGTTTTGGATGTTTTACAAAATTGAAAACTAAAAATAGAAAATAGATTGAAAATAGCAAAGAGAATATACCCTTAAATTTTTATTCTTATCCTCTTTTTGGATACTATTAAATTTTTATTTTTTTAATTTTTAATTTTTTGGATTAAAAAAGAAAAATCACCTTAAAAATATTATTTTATTTAAAATTGTTATATATAGTGTTTTAATTATTGCATAAAAACATGATGAAATTTGCATGAACAAGGCTGAGTCTACTGATCATCTTTGAAATATGATCAAGTCATGAACAATTCTAATTTAATTCAAAATTTTAATTTTAATTAACTCACCAAAATAAATATGATATTCTTATGCTTCTGGTCTCTATTCTATAAATTTTCAAACAAGCACTTGTTTTCGTTCCATTTTTCTTGGCATTTAGGTCTCTAACTCATAAATTTTGTCATTGACTTAAGTAACTTGCACGCGAGATATCAATATAAAAATATAATTGAATTACGTGGATGAAAAATGAAAGAATTGAAAAAAGGGAGTAACTTTTTCACTTGTTCCAAATCTTTAAATTTAAATTCTTCCAATCGTTTATTATTTTCTCCAAATTGTTCAGTTGTGTATATTGAAAACGATTTACTTGATAATATTGGCAACAATGTAATTATACGACATTTTGAAAGAGACTCATAAATTTTGTCATTGACTTATTAGGTAACTTGCATGTGAGACATCGATATAAGAATATAATGAATAACGAAGATGAAAATGAAAGAATTGAAGTAACTTTTTTAATTTTTCCCTATCTTTAAATTTAAATTCTTCTATTCATTAATATATTTTTTTCAATAGTTTTGTTGTGTATATTGACGACGATATACTTGATAATATTGGTAATGAAGTAATTAATATGATATTTTCAAATATGAAAGCGTGTAGGCAATTGATAAGTGTATTTTGTGCACTTATTTGGACTTTTAAACTAAGTTTTTATCCTGTCATTTTATTGAATTTTTACTTAATTTATTATATTATTCTTCCTATTTCAATTTTGGACCCGTTTTATAAGCAATTGGAGAAGAATGGATGAAAAGAGCAATAATTTGGTAAAATCGACGAGTAAATAATATACCATTGGAAAGATAATCGAATTACGAGTCCACCATTTTTTACGAATCTTAATTTGGAGTTGTCTACAAGAAGTTATGGCCTTTTGAAAAACAAATTACCAAAGTTAATTTTGCTGGAATTTTTATTTTCCTTTTTGAATTCTAATCCGACTATGAAACTTTTTGGCCCACGAATTTTATAATATTTTAAGATCTTTTGGGGCACAATTAGGTAACTATAAATATGAGTTATTAACTCATAATTTGGGAGCCGCTTAGTCGAGAGAGCCGAATTCGAGCCGTTTTAAGAGTCAGATTAGAGCCGTTTTGAGAGCCGGATTCAGAGCCAGATTAAAGCTGATTTGGGAGCCAATTTAGAGAAAAAAAAAAAAAGCCAATTTTGGGAATAAGATACAAAAAGAGAATCAAAGATCAAGGCATGGGATTAAAGATTCTTCAGCCAGAGTCACGGGTTTTATTTATTCTTTCTTCTTCTTTTTCGCCGGAACATGATTAATACAATTCTTGTATTATTTTACACAATCTTGTCCAGCTAATTTAATTATTTCTAGGATGAACAATGAAACTTCATAATTTTAATTAATTAGAAGTTTTTTCGGTTTTAGTAGGTAATTGCTTTTGGGTTGATTATTCTTTATTCATTATTTTTATTATTTTAATGCCTCATCACTATTAGAATATATTGTGATCTATATTGAAGTTGAGAGATTCAATATAGATAAAGCACGTGGTATTGAATAACATATTGTCCAATAATATATAGAAATTACTATTATGCTTTATAAAATCCATCTAGGTGTTGTTGAGATTTTAATGCATATGTTTATGTTCGAAGCTTAATTAGAGATAATTAGATTCACATATCGTATAGAATTGATTGACCATCAAGAGAGTCTTTTATTTATTTTAGGATCACCGATTTTCAATTCAATGTAATTATAGACTAAAGCGATTAAACGGATAATTGATTAAAGAACGTGTAGGTGGATTCGCGAATCCTAGTGTTGGTATAATTCGAATTTGTTCTCATAAATTTACTTTAATTGTTTGATAATTTAGATTTAATTAAAATAGTTTTAAAATCACAAATCAAAACAAATATGTGTTTCTTTTTATTGTTAAAATTTGAGTTATAAGTTAATAGATTAAATTAATATCTAGTCCTCGTGGGTTCGACACTCTACACATCACTTTATTATTTGTCAACGATCCGTCCACTTGCGGGATTGAAATCGCACAATAACAATGATTGTAGTAATGTACTGAAATATTTTTATTATCTTTACATCATTTAAAAAAAAAATTTGCAACTTAATTTTTGCTCTCACAATGAAAATTGTCTGGCCCATCACTGACCGCATGGAGGTATGTGCAATGGTTGTTTTGGAATTTTCTGTTTTTCTTTTGCATTGTACTACAAAAACACAGTTTTTTTTTTTTGGTTGGGATCTGAATATATGATGTCGTTTTTACTTTTGGAATCGCAAATTTTTGTTTGTTCTTTTACATTTTATACAGGGACTTATTAATGTGTTGTTCAAAATTCACAATATATTCATATGGCATTGTTTTTTTCTGAGGGAAAGGGTAAAGACACACTTGACTCTATTTGCACAAGATTGTGCTATTCTAGATTGGGCCTTTACTGTGTGGTGCAAGAAGAAATTGGGTGCCTTTACCAGTTACGTTGGTAGTGTATTGCTGTTGCTATAAAACAATGATGTGTCATTTAAAGTGGTGCAGGACCATTTAAGACATGAAGGTAGTAAAACCGGCACACTGCCCTATAAATAGGGTAAGTGTCGTTTATTTATCATGGGTCTCAGATATCCCTACCAAAGTCCTCGGTTATCTTTGAAAACATGTAAATAAGTAAAATGAGCTAAGATAGTATCTTGTATTAACGAGTTTAATAGAATTTTAGTTATCTTCATTGTTAGTATAGGGATAGTCCCTTGCGTGTCCCTATATTGATCTCTAAGCAACAACTCTAGATCGAGCACGGTGTCAAAATGTAGTAGGAATGTTTTTTCATCAGTTCTATGTTCATACAAGCGGACAAAGACAAACGTACGTGAAAGCAGGGAAAGCATCGTTTTTATATTATGGGGTCTTGGTTTCCCTCGTCCTCGGTTATCATTGAAAACATTTACATAAGTAAAACAAGCTAAGAAATTGCGTTTCACTATCATGAAATGAGTTTAATATAATTTGAGTTAACTTCATTGCTAGTATAGGGATAATTATCACTTGCATGCCATTGTATTGATTTCTAAGCAACAATTTTGGATTGAGCATGGGGTCTAAATATAGTATGAATGTTTTTTCATCAATTCTATGATCATACAAGCGGATATAAAGTCAAACATATGTGAAAGTAGTGAAAATGATACACTGCTGTTTAAAAAGCGTAAGTGTTGTTTTTTTTTATCACGGGGTCTCGTTTCCCTCCCAAAGTCCTTGTTATCTTTGAAAACATTTAAATAAGTAAAACAAGCTAAGATATTGCGTTTCACGTTCTTGTATTGACAAGTTTAATAGGATTTGAGTTCACTTCGTTTCTAGTATAGAGATATATACTCACTCGTGTATCACTGTATGGATCTCAAAGCAACAACTTTGGATTGAGCATGGTGTCTAAATGTAGTAGGAATAATTTTTCATCAGTTATGTGGTCATACAAGCAGACATAAAGTCAAATGGACGTGAAAATAGCAACAACTTTGATTGAGCATGGTGTCTAAATGTAGTAGGAATAATTTTTCATCAGTTATGTGGTCATACAAGCAGACATAAAGTCAAATGGACGTGAAAATAGTAAAAACACATATATGCCACTCACAAGCAATCAATACAATATGCATAGAATGGATGCTAAACCTTTAAATACTATGTATGTATTAACCATGAATGGTTTCATTATTCTTTTCTTACTTTTCTTTTCTTTTCTTTTCTTCTTTCTTTTCATTTCTTTTCTTTTTCTTTTCATTTCTTTGGAGTTTTAAGAGCTTGACCTTCAAATTGAATTTCTTTTAATTGTTCATGATCATTATATAAACTTGTTTAAAGATCATGAATTCATTCTGAATGATGCCATGATGCAACACATGGAAACACAAGATTTAATTGGTTCATTGATCTAGCTTTGGTTAGCATTAAAAAAAAAAAAACATTAAACATTTCCTAACGCGGTACATAAGATAAGCATTTGAAACTTAAAATCAGTCATAAGAGACTTTGAAAGATTGTTAATTAATTTTTTAAAATTTAATCAATATAAAAACAACAAAACACATAAACTTTACTCACAAATCAAAAGGTAATCTTTTTCTTGGATTAGTGACCTGAAATTTTACAAGTTTATGGAGAATTAATACATCACAAAATTATACCATTGTCTTGTACATCTTAAATGGTTTGAATTTATGGACGGAAATTTCTACCTTTCTTGCTTATCTTGGAATAGATGTGAACCAAACTCTTGAACCGACCGGTTTTGAATTCATTAGTGTTTCATCACACTAATTCATATTAAATAGATGTGAAGAAAAAGAAAAGTGTTCTTGGTTTCCTTTCAATTTTTTTCAATTTTTTCATTCTTACCTCTTTTCTCTCTGAATTTCAAAGCGTAGTTTCTTTACTAAATTTCTGGTTTAAAAAGGCAAGAAGAGAAGGTGTATTTATAGAGTGTTGGGAAGGCCATGTTTGGTTTAGCTTATCCATGAAAATTCTTACTTATTCTAATTTTATCGGATTATTTTATTAGTTCATCAGTTATTTATACTGAATATTAATCGACATTGGTCCTTAAGCATAATAAGCATCGCCAAACATGTCCTAAGGTGAAAATCATAAAAATGACATGTGTCCCAATCAACCAATATTTTATTACAAAAATTCCCAGATTTCTTATTTCAAGTAACCATGTTTGGGACAACATTTGGGGGTCGAGACGAGCTCTGCTTTGTCAACTTTATACCGCTTGTAAAGTTCATGCTTCAGGCTTCACAACGAGTACACATGCAAAAGAAATGGGTCAGTCGATAGCTCGTACGATTAGCTCAAAAATGACTGCCCAACTGACTTTCCATACTTAGCCAAATTTTGGTGATATTTCTGCATTACATAAATTCTTACTATACCACTTTGGCTTGACTTTCAAGGCAAGTCCCGACTTGAAAAATACTCAAACTTGATATCAATTTAAACATCTCGATAAGAACTACAAAATGGTATAACATGCATAGGCTACGGATCAACGCACGTTACACGATGGTTGCAAAGTTGGTTCGAAACAATGGTAAAACTGCAATTATCTTGAAGTTTTCCAGAATTTTCAACTTGGTCTCTATCTATGGGAAATACTTTAATCCAATGCAATTTACATACATTCTCCATAAACTTATTGGAATTGGCATATCAAACTTTACACTTTTTTGGGATCATTGGATTTTTCCTAAGAAAAATACGAATTTAGATTTTCTAAATTATAAAATTAAGATACGAAATTTTTGGGGCGTTACACGACGTACGAGGCAACGTTGTCTCACATTGTGAGGTAGCGGCTCACACCCGCGATAAATGCTCCAAAGAGCATTTTGCTCTCGGCATCTCTCCTCTCGGCCGCTCACACCAATGGCACTGCCGCAAGGGTCTAACACATTGGGCAGAATGCATTATGCCCCCAAATTTTATTTTATTTTAAAAATCTTGAAATATGCTTGACAACTCTAAATCTTAATTTTCCATGCCCTTGAATGGATTTTAAAATTTAATTGCATAGGAAAATAGCAAGCGCGTAAGAAAACTCATAAAGACTTCCAAATCTCATTAGTTTTAAACGTTAACACAAGGTGTTGCCATTAATTATTTGACCATCTAAATGTTCTCTAAAAATTATGAATTTTGAAATGTAAGTACTTGGAACCTTAGGATACAAAATATGAAAAATTCAGAGCTTAGCCATGTCGTTTGATATGAGAAAAACGTAGCCAAAGTTGCTTGAAAAACTATCTTGGGTACAACTGACACTGCCCAGTAAAACAATCATAATAAATTCCTACGGCTTTCCTTTAGGGTGGTTCCAACCTCTACTAATAGATAACTTATAAATCTATCAAACTTCATTGATTTGACTCAAAAATTCAAAGTACACAAAAAATTAAGGTATTTCAAAGTCAGGGGTAAAAAGCTGAAATTCTCATAAACACAACTCAATAATTTCATCTTTAAATTTCCATAACAGCGACTTGATTATAAATTTGGATTTTCTTCTACTTTACAATATTAAAAATATGCTCAACATTGTACTTAAATTTACATCATAAATGGCTCGATTATATTGACGCCAAAGCATAAATAATATAGAATTACACATTTTCCTTTACGGTCGCTACTCTATGCCGTCGCATCAACGCTAATCATATCAATCTAAAGAGTAAATAATTTTGGAGGTGAGCATTTCAAAAGAAACACTCAGTAGCAATTATACTATCATAAGGGAAAATCATACGAAATTAATATTCGACATGCCAAACTTTTAATCATACCTAGGAACAACATAATTTTGGTAACCGACACCACATAAAATCATAAGTGATTACCTTCAATCACTATCATAATGTTTCATCTTTAACATTCAACATGTTTGCATATCATTTTGAGTAGTATAATAAACTACCTTGCAATTAGAATTTCTGTTGAGTTGATTTATGTATGAAAAAAGTCTGCACCTTTTCTCAAATTAACTCTGTGCCTAATTTGTCTTTTTGATTATCAAATTCTAGTGTTATAGTCCGGGGTACAAAAGTCGGGAAAAGGTGTTGGGATTTTTGGTCCCAAACAAACAAAGGGACTATGATGATTAAACGGGTCGGTTTAATTATACTTTGTAGATTTTGCCAATGATCGAAGACTTGTTAATAATGCCCAATCTCCAACAATTAGGCAGTACAATTACAAAGACGGGTCAAAGCACTTTATAGTTAGCTTTGATTAATGGGCCACGACCCAGTTGCTCGATTAACTAATCCTAGGATAACCCACTTACCTTTAGGGCTCTTTTGTTGGTCCTTGGTTGCAATATCTATAAATGGTAATTACTTTGGTGCAATTATTATATAGTGGATGCCCTACCTTTTGCTGAGAAGAGAAAACAGCCGTGAAATAAAGAATTGAAATTTTCTTTCCTTGGTGGACCATTATATACACACATACGGAGAGATTGCGGCCATTGTTTCCATTTCTTTTCGCGTCCCTGTGTGCGGGCGCTTGATGTCCCTCTTTTTCTTGGCCCTTCCTTCTCTTCTTCTTTGTGGAGAATAACCTTCCCTTTGTGTGGAATATAGTGGGTTATTTAGGAGTGTGTTTTGACCAAGATTTGTGGTGTTACCATTGTTGGAGATTGGCTAATCTGAGCTTCTTTCATTCACTACTGTCGTCCCGTTGATTGAAGATTGAAGACTTTTATTTTGCTTTCAATATTGTCTATTGTTTAATTTTGTTTCTCATTAACAAATAAATCTCATTATTCTTGGTGTTTGCAGGTTTATTATTCCAACAAATTGGTATCAGAGCAAGGTTGGCTTTTGAGAACACATTGGACTGGAAACTACAATAGTGCACGACGATAGCAGACCGGCAGCAGCACAGCAGACTATTTTTTCAGCCAAAAATTTTGTTTTTGAAATTATTTTTTTGGGTTGAAATAGCTTATTATGCGATCTGATTTTTTATGTTATTGACTGCATGTTAAATTATTTGGATGACATTATTTTCCTTGGACAGTTTAGATTTGAGCTTGGTGTCATCTTTCTGCTCCAAATCTGCTGAAAGTTAAATCTGCAAAAGTGAGAATAAAATAAATAAATTCGCATCTCTCCAATATTACGGACCAACAGATTGGTCTGCTCTGGTAAATTGACTGATCCATTTTAAATTCTTGTAATAGCAGGCCATCGTGTGGGGTGGCAATTAGGTTTGAAGTTACCGTATGGGGGTAACCATTGCCTGTTGCTAGGAATTTACGTACTCATTATTGTGACTTGTGTTAGCTTTTGTTTTGGTGTTGATTATTTGCAATACTTTGTTTTCTGTGCATTATTTTTATTATCTAGAACTATCACTGGACTTTACTCGTTTGACAATTTCATTGATCTGAGATCGTGAATCTCACGAAACCCTGGGAATCTAAAACGGTGTATATTGAGGTCTTTAGGTTTTTTTGCGTGATTATCTTGAAGTTCTTGTTGGTGTGTATTCTTATTTGTTGAGATGTGTACATATCGTTTTGACTTGAGTGTCTTTACTGGTAAACGTGATTTTTCTATTTGGCAACGGAAAATTAAAGGTATTTTGGTTCAGCAAAAGGTTTCAAAAGCTATTGATAATTCTTATGGTCCTAATGTTACTTAGCATTAGAAAAAGGATTTTGGTGAACTTGCTTACACTTCTATCATATTGCATTTATCAGAACATGTTTTGCGAAAAGTTGGAAAATTTGCTTCCACAGAAAAGCTTTGGAAAAAATTAGAAGAGCTTTATTTAATCAAATCCACTCCAAACAAAATTTATCTCCTTGAAAAAAATTCAGCTTCAAAATTGACCCCTCAAGGAATTTGGATGACAATCTTGATGTTTTTAATAAACTTGTGCAAGATATTACAAACTGTGGTGAAACGGTCCTTGAAATTAAAAAGCTATAATATTGTTAAATGCCATTCCTGATTGTCATGCCTAAGATCCGCAACCTGAACTTGCAGTACCATATCCGAAGGCTGATCATGAAGTTTATGTTGTGCAGCGACAAGGTCATTTCTGGCGATTTCAGCCCTGACTGCAATATGGGCAAAGTGTCTTTTGTTTAGCACTTTCAACGGCCTCTTCAAACATTTAAGCTTAGCACAAAGGACAAACTCTTTTGTTCCCGAACCATTGTGGCGCCAATTCTCCCTAACAACTTGATCAAAATCTTGATGTTTTACCCACATATTGAAGAATTTGAAATTAGTTCTCCTTTTGTGGGTAGGATAAAAAAGTGTGACAATACATGGCGAGTGATCTGAAAAGCATCCCGGAGGGGGAAAGAAAGCTTCCGAAAAAAAAACGAGCAAGCTGCCAACTGTTGTTAACCATGGCTCTATCCAATTTCGTCCATACCGAGGAGTTTTTCCAAGTAAAGAAGCAACCCAATGATTTCATATCTGATAACCCTGCCGAAATACAACAATTTGCAAAGTCTTTAATCTCATAAGGAGTAATTTGTGCCCCGTTAATTCGTTCACCATCCGTGAGTACATTATTAAAATCACCAATAGCAAGCCAAGGTAAGGGACAAGTGATATTATAATCCACCATTAAATTCCACAAAGGTCTCTAGCTAACAATCGTATGAAAACCATAAATAAAGCTAACTTGGAAAGTAGTAGAAGATACCTTACAAGTAGCGATTCCATGAATGACTTGAGGATGTATTTCAGTCACTTGAAATTGAACTTTGGCGGGGTCCCATAATACAAGTATTCGACCCGCCTCGTGCAAATGAAAATTATTTACTTGTTCCCAACCAAAAAATTTGTTCGTCATTACCCGAGTAAGCTTCACCAAATTCAGTTTTGTTTCCAAAATACCCATTAAATTAATACTGTGGTTTCTCATGAGGTCCCGGACCCCATTTTGTGTTGAGGGATTATTAAATCCCCTAACGTTCCAACAAGCGCACTTCATGGCGATAAAGGAAGGGTTGAACCCTTCGATTTATCCAACGAGGAAGAGGGGTTACCATGTTTCACTGAAACATCTTTTGATTTTTTGGATTTAGTCATTGTCCGAGCAGCTCCTATAGTGATGATTTTCCTGCCAAAACGTTCCCTGATATTTTCAATTTCTATTTTGATTTTTTGAGTAATTACAGAGGTAAAATTTCTATTTTTAATAAAAAGACTACAAATCCATGAGAATTTATTAACATTTATAATATACAATTATGTTGAAATCTTATAAATTCTATGAAATTCTATTCAAATTCATTAATTAATCTATGAGAATTCATAAATATTAAGAAATATTTTAAAATTTGAGTTGAAGTCAAACCTCTAAATCAAGAAATGGATAACGGTCAAAAATTCCATTGTTAATGCTATTTAATAGAATACATACAAAGAAGTGCAATGCAAACCGTTGCCAAATTTGCCGTTATTAGGGATTTTTCCGTTGGAACGTTCCGTTGTCGCTATTTCTAGTAGTACACTTGGACATTAAAGGAATGAGGGATATTGAAAGTTTAGCAAAGGACAAACTAGATTGATTAAGTTGACATTGTTCAAATTAAAAACATATACATCAGCCAATCAGAAATCTCGAAATCATCTTGAATGAAAAACAAGAAATATTGTCGGTCCAACAGGCAAATGGGAGTTTATCTTCCGAAGGAGCGTTTCCATGAAAATTAGATAAATATGCGCTCAAACAAAGTAGTAAGATACTGAAACATAGTGGACTGCATTCGAAGCTCGCTCTTTTCAACATCACCATACTTGTCTTCAACGTCTGCTTCAGAAGAATCATATTCGCTGTCACTGTCACTGTCACTCAGGGGCCTTGCTCGTGCTTCTTTACCCTCAAGGAACAAAGCAAGGGTCTCTACATAAGTGTCAACATAAAATGAGTCCTTTGTGCCTACAATTCCAAGATCCTCTCTTGCACCAGTTCCAGGATTATATGAAATCAAGTCCCCATTTCTGTCACTCAACAACACATGACCATTTTTTCTAAATCCCAGTACCATCCCCAATCCTTCATTGAGATCAACATAAAATTGTTTGCACCAGGACTCAGGAACACCGTATTCTTTCATAACCCAAATGGAGCAGCTCTTACTCCAAACTCTTGCATCGTACTGAAAAATAGCAAGTGATTCCTCAAAGACAGCAGCATTTAAATTAATAGGCAACTCATTGGACAAAGCGTCAGGCAGCTGCATTTCTTCAAATACCTCATCTGTCATGCGAAACACCATGATTAAATTCTCCACCGGACCCAATGTTTCCCCACTTCTTTTATATGCAACCCAATTCACATTTCCGTTAAGAAACACCTGTGTCCAAAAATACTCCACAACACAATTCAAGGGAACTAGCACATCAATTTCTCTCCAATTCCCAACACTAAGCTCGTAAATCTCAACCTTATGGGGCACCAGATATCCAGAATCCCCTTGAACATGAGCTATCCTCACAACCTTGTAATCATTAACTTTCTCATCAAATCCGAATCCAAGAACAAACATACAAGGTACCGTGATTTCCAAAATGGATGGAGACACAGGGAGGGTTACCTTTCTCCTGATGGAGGGATTCCATAGCAAAATGGCATTAGTGTACCCAAATAAATCATCAGACAGACATAACACGCCATTGTAAGAACCAACAATCCTATAGTAGAACCGCGTAAAATCGCGAAATGGGTACTCTATTTTTATGGTTTCATCAACATTACAATTTTCATTGTTCAAATGTACCAAATAGATTTCACTATTTTGGATCTTGGAGTAGTGTCTGATGATAAAATGGTTCGAGGGGTTGGTGGGGGACTTGGAAGGAATGCTTTGTTGGATGTGCATGGAAATGAAGTAGGGGCTTGATATCAGTAAATTCCATGATTTCGATACGCACCTGCACTTGATGACGGATTTGGGTGGAAGTCTTGTCAGGATCTGGACCACCACTTCCTGAGGTAAATAATCTGACATTTTTTTCTAATAGATTGAAATGTTGATACTGAAAGGCGGCGGAGAGGGGAAGGTAGGGTTCGCTGGGGACTCATCAGATATATTGAAAATGATGGAATTTGAACTTCAGGAGAAAAAATGGTTTTGAGAAACTGAAATTTTTGCGATAAATGAGTACAGCTGGAAAACTAGAAGCGTTAGAGACGAGACAAGAATGGTTGGTGTGTTTGTTGGCAAATTTATGAGCAAATTGTCCATTTCCAAATGTAAATCTGACTGCTATAAATGAGAAATGAAGTTACAAAAGCATATATAGAAAAAGAATAATGTTATTCATCAGTAGTGGTTATAAGGAGTAGCCTATGTGGCAGTGGAGTCAATGTCTCATTGTCCAATGAATAAAATTGCATTCCAATTTCATTTGACAATGTGAAAGTGGCCCCCCTGCCACATATGCTATTTCATATCTATTGCTGAATAGCATTACTCGTACAAAAAGTTATGGCTCGGTGATTTCTTTCGTTACCAACTATATATATACGGCTTTGGGTTTACAAAATATTAACAAAAAAGGAAAAGGGATCTCACCTACAACGATCAAAAGAAAGCAATATAAGACAGAATCAATTTAAATAAACGACAATATAAAATCAAATAAATGAAGACCTAATAAGAATTCCTCTATTATGACTCTGCAAGATGGTGCTTTCATTGAAGATGCCAATCTTGGTGCGAAGTAGCTGTTGTCGCTGGCGAGAAAGGTGCTTTGTGAGTGCATTGGAGAGCTGATCCTTGGAGACTGGGAAGTGCACCGCCAGATACTTAATCTCAAATCAAGTGGAATTCATTTTCGATGTGTTTTATGCAGGAATCAAAATTGGATTGGACATACATATGTGTTGCCGACATTGTCGCAATAAATTTTCCAAGTTCAAATAAGAGCGATTGCATCCAAGTGAGTTCTGGAGCTACAGTTCAATAGCTTGATACTCAACTCCGGTTGATGATCAAGAAACATAGTTTTGTTTTTCTTGAGCTCTAGGAGATTGAATTGTAGCTTAGAAACACCACATAAGCACTAATGGATGTACGATCATCTATCATGTCGTCAAAATCTATAACGTCCCTGATTTTCTTAACTCGGAGGATCACTAAAAGTCTTAAAATAATACACGACGACTCCAAATTAAATTTCTTGTGAGCCCATGAGTGGTTTTAAATTTCATCTGCAACAGAAAAATATCACGAGTGCAAGGTAAATTAAAAAGGGACGTCAAAACTTTATAGTTTTACCGGCAACACTAGATGTCACCAAAAATTATTGGACCAACCTAATTTGCTCAAAAATTATTAATTTTGAACTGTAGATACTTGAAACCTTAAGGAACAACATAACAAGAATTTATAATTTAATCAAGTCATTTGATATGTGAACTAAGTGGCCAAAATAGACTGAAATTTTAGCCTTAGGTATAACTAGCACTGCCCGGGTGAATGATCATAATAAATTCATCCGACGTGATTTTAAGGTGATTCCAAAGTCTACTATCAGACAACTTATCAACCTATCAAACACCACTAATTTCACTTAAACGTTATGCTATTTTGTAAATAGGGACAAAAAGAATAACTACAATTCGTCTTTTAGTTTCTAATCGGCGAAACAAACAAAACTACTATCTCCTTTCAAGTTACAACATTAAAACATAGTCAAAACATGATAATAAACATTTATCTTTCCTCATTGCTACTTTTCTGCCATCGCGCCGCCGTCAATCTTTTCAATCTCAAGAGTAAATATTTTTTGAGGCATGAGTATTTCAAGGAAATACTCAATACTAATTATACATACATGTGAGAAAATTATATGTAACCAAAAATACGACAAGCTATACGTCAAAACATACTTAAGGAACAAACATAATTTTGGTAACCAGCACAACATAATTTCTCAAGTAATTACTTTCAATCACTATCATTCTAGGTGATTACCTTCAGTCACCGACATAATGTTCCATCATTAATGTGCCACAAGCACGTCAGATAAATACATCCAACACGGCAAGGCGACGTCAAAACATTTAACATGGCATATGAGTTACATACAATTTTCTTAAGTTAAAAATCATGAATTCATATAATTAATGTAGTATAAAACTACCTCAAAAATGAAATTTTCCGTTGAAGTTGAAGTGGTGGAAATAACATTACAGCACCTCTTTAATAATCCCGCACACTAGCACTTCTTTAATAATCCCGCACGCTTGCCTTTTTGTTCACAAGAATTGTGTGTTGTGAGGATATTAGAGAGGGGTAGAGGAGGAATCTGGAGGAGCAGAAGGAAAAATTTTCAGGGAATTTTGGGGGCTGACTTTGAGAGAATTTGAGAGCTGGAAAAATGGTGGATACAAGAGAGTCAAAGGGCCGGTTTCTAGAGGAGAAAAACAGGGATGAAATCTAAAATTTTTGGTCAGTCTATGATGTGTTATCTGAACTGAAATTGAGGAAAATAAAGTAGGGTTTCTAAACTCTTACTGGCCGAAAATTGAAAGAATAAGATGGGAGCTTTTTACTGAATTTTTGGTGCTGATTTTTGGGAAAGAAAGTGAGGGAGTGTTGCTGGAAAAAAGAAAAGAAACACAGAACAGAATGGCTGGACTTTAAGTGTAACGCCCTTGATTTTCTCAACCCGGAGGATCACTAAAATAATCTTTAAATAACTTTTGACGACTCCAAAAATGTTTTCTCATGCCCTTCAATGATTTTAAAATTTTAATTAATGTGGAAAGTAGCAAGCGTGCATGGGAAAGAAAATAACTTCCAACAATTTAGACTTTTACCAAAATTACGATAGGTGTCCCCATAATTTATTTGACCATTCAAATGTACCCCAAAAATTACAAAATTTAAAATGCAAATATTTGGGACCTTGGACTAGGCCGTGTTAAAATTTTAGACCTTACCTACATCGTTTGATAGGTGAAACGGTTGGCCAAATTTGCTTGAAAAACTGTCCCGATGATGTTCATAATAAATTTATACGGAGGAATTTTTGAGTAATTCCAATTGCTACTATTTGACAACATATAAAGCTTACAATAGCCACTTATTTCAATTAAAAACTCCAAATACAGGGAGTTTTGATTTTTCAAAGTATGGATAGAAAGCTGAAATCTCACAATTTAAAACAAAGCAATTTCCGCTTTAAAATTTGAAACGAAAACTAAACCGACATCTCGGTTTTCCTTGTACTTTGATTAAATACCACAATACCAACATCTAAATTATATTATTTACATCATAATTGACTCGATCATCTCGATGTCAAAACATAATTAGAAAAAAATAAGCATACTCCATGATCGCTAGCCTACGCCATCGCACCAATGCCAACCATCTCAATCTGATTTTTTTTTTTTTTACTTGGGGTAAGTATTTCATAAGAAACACTCATTACGAAATTTACAAATATGCTGGAAAAATTATACGAAAACATAATTGCACATGCCATCACTTCAAACATACATAGAAATAACATAGTTTGGTAACCGGCACCTATGAACTTAAATGTGATTTCTTTCAATCACTAACATACATATGTGATTCCTTCAATCACAATCATAAAGTTCGTTCATAGATAACTAACATGGCATTCATTTCAAATAATAATTTTCCTAAAATCATTTTATAAATCATAACTCGAGTAGTAAATAAAACTACCTCAAAATAAAGTTTTTGGTTGAAGTCGTGATGTAGAATAACTTGTTAGTGCACCTTTCCTAAAAACAAACCTGCACGCTTGCCTTTTGGTTTACAAGATTCGTGTGATATTGTAGGAAGATTTAGAGAGAGACAATGGAGAGGAAATTTGAACTTTTGGGCAGCTTAATATGTGTTCTATGAACAACAATTTGTGGCGGGTTGAAAATTAAAGGAGAAGGTGGGAGTTTTTGTTGAAGTTTTGGAGATGATTTTTTGGGAACAATGGTGGATGAATGTTGATCTAATTTAAAAGAAGAAAAGATAGAAATTATGGAACTTAGAGGGCTGAAAATTTGAGTGCCAAAAATGGAGAAAAATGGACTTTTATCAGTGAAATGAAGGGAGGAATGAGGGAGGAAAATGAATGTATTCTTGCTGGAAAGTAAACAGAAAACACAAGGGCTGGACTATAGCTGGAGGCCAAAATTTGAAGAGGAAAAATGGAAAGTTTTTGCTTAAGTTCAATGCTGATTTTGGGGAAAATTTACACATTGCAGGGGCCGATTTCTCTTCACGGTTAAAGGGACAGTTTGGCTGGAGTTAAGGTGGACTAAATGGAGGTGAAAATGGGTGGTTAATTGATCATGGAGTGAGGAAGAAAAAATCACTGAATGTGGGTACAAAGTGGGAGGTTTTCTATTTGGTTTTAGGGGATGTTTGGGGAGTTTAATTGGCATGAAATAAGGGGCTGTTTGGGGAGTTTTAATTGGCATGAAATAATAGGTTTTGGTGGTTGACAAAATTCTATGTTCATCACATTTAAAAAAAAAATGCAACAAAATTTCCGCGACTAAAATGTTTAAAATGTCCTAGGAAGTTCGTTGCGACACCAAACATTAAAAATTTATTTTCTTGAAATTTCAAATCCGAAAAAAATTCGGTCACTACATTAAGGGCTGAAATTTGAAGGGGAAATGAGGAGTTTTTGCTTAAGTCTAAGACTGATTTTTTTTTGGTGGTGGTGGGGGGTGGACAATACCGTGTAGGGCCGATTTTTAGAGGGAGAAATAACTCAAAACTGGGGCTGAAATTTAGAGGGAAAATGGAGGAATGGAAGTGGGCCGGGCTTCCGAGTGTTAAGTTGTGGAGCCTAATTTGTTACGCTACACAAAGCTGAGCGCAGATCAACCTTTGCAATAAGGTCACCGTGGGAGTTGAAAGGGGAGCTCAGGAGAAGCGCCCCCGAAAGGTCCACTGTATTTCTATTTTCTTAAGGATGTTTTAGAGATTTTCCTTTATAATTAGGTTGCTAGAGAATTTTATTTTAACTAGGGAACCTTCATTGGGTTACCTTAAAATTTTGTTATAATTAGGGAACCTTCATTGAGTTGTTATATATAGGACTGATCTCTTGTAAAATAAAATCATTATTCATTATAGTGAAAATAGTGTAGCGGTCGAAGACAGGAAGTAGTCTCACATTGAGTCCAAAAGTATAAATCCTTGTGTTTTTTATTTTTTACCCTTTATTTATTGCTCTAATTCTAACACCGAGGTTAGCCAGAGGTCATGGTCGATTTGTTGACATAAATCAGCCCATTTCTTGTCAATAAGGATACACTTCAGAATGAAGAAGTCGGCACACTTGTATGTAAAGGAAATTGTTAGATTACATGGAGTTTCGGTATCCATAGAATTTGATACAGATCTTAGGTTTACATGGGTCTGCAAGAGGCTATGGTGTAACGCCCTGGATTTTCTGAATGGTTTTAAAATTTATCTGCATCGAAAAAATAGCAAACGCGCAAGGAAAATTTAAAAGGACTTCCAAAACTTCAAGATTTACGAGCAACACTAGATATCGCCAAAAATTATATAACCAACTCAACGTGCTCAAAAAATTATAATTTTTGAACCATAGGTACTTGACACCTTAGGATACAACATATCAAAAATAAAGACCTTAGACAAGTCATTTGATATGAGACAAATGTGGCCAAAGTAGCCCAAACAACTATCTCAAGTACAATTGATGCTTCCTGGGAAAGTGATCATAATAAATTCATACGATGTGATTTTAAAGTCATTCTAAATCTTACTAACAGAAAACTTATAAATCTATCAAACTCCACTGATTTCACTAAAAAATTCGTATTATACAAGAAGTTATGATATTATGAAAATCAGGTGCAAAACACTAGCTTATCAAAATATAAGCCAACAATTCAACCTTGATTTCAAGTCGGCGACATGTACATAAAATCGGTTCAAATTATATCATTAAAACATAATCAAACATTGTACTTTAATCTACACATAAAAGGCTTGATTATATTGACACCGAAACATAATAAACCTAAGTCAATTTTTTTTGTCGCTACTTTACGCCGTCGCACTGCCGCCAAGCCCATCAATCAAAAGAGTAAATAATTTTGGAGAGTGAGCATTTCAATGGTAACACTTAGTAGTAATTATATATACATATGAGAAATTTATGCATAATCATAAACAACATGCCAAACGCCATAACATTCTTAATGAACAACATAAAATTGGTAGCCAGCACCACATAAATTCTTAAGTAATTACCTTCAATCACTAACCTAAATAGTAGATTACCTACAATCACCAACATAATGTTACATCATAAAACATACCTTAACCACGCTAGATAAATTATATACATCCAACACAGAAATGACAATGTAAAAATCATTTAACGTGGCATATGAATTACGTAGTATTTTCTCAATTAAAGCTTCATGAAATCATAAAATATGTAGTATAAAAACTACCTTAAATAGAGTTTCGGTTGAAGTTGTGATGGAAAATAAATTGTCACCGCACCTTTCCAAAGCACACTTGCTCTTTCCTTGTTGCGAAAAAAAATGTATATATGATGGATAATATACAGAACTTTTGTGAATTTTTTTAGAATCAATAAGGCCGAATTTGGAGGGAAAATAAGGAAGGTTTCTGCTGAAATCTTTGGACTGACTTTTAGTAAGAAGAATAAGGTGTATTTTTATTTATTTTTTAATAAGAAGAAGAAGAAGAAGAATATGTATGGGGATGAATTTTGAGAGGAAAAGGGTGAGGATATACTGGCCGAAAAAGGAAAAGAAAAGAGAGAGGACTAAGGTTGAGGGGAAGAATGAGGAGGGAATTGGTGTATATATTGCTGAAAGGTGGAAAGAAAAATACAAGGTAAGAATAGTCACTGTTGGGGCCGGAAATCTGGAGAGAAAAGGGAACAAAAACTGAAATTTTTTGAGACTGAAAAATGAAGGGAAACTTGGGAATTAAAGGGCCGAATGATGGACTGTTAAATGAGAAGATGTTGTGATTTTTGAGGTTGAATTAGTAAGGGAAAATGAGGTTTTGGACAATTCTTTGGAAAATCTGAAGAGAAAAACAGTTCATTTGTGGGCTGAAAAGTGAGGCCAAAATGGGGGACTGCAGGGCCGAATTCTGGGATAATTTGGAGCAGTTTTTGGCGGTTTTCTGGTAGTGGAGAAGGGCTGAAAATGAGGGAGGAAGTGGGCAAGAAAATGGGATTTTTTGAAGTTCAGTTTTCTTCACTGCATGGAGGCTGATTTGTAGTAGTGGAATTGGGTAGTTTGGGGAGGTTTTCTGGCAGCAAAGTGGCGGGTTATTGGCAGTTAGGTAAGCGGGTTATTGGCTGGATTCTGGGGCCAAAATGAACCGGGTTTTGTGCTGATTATAGGTGAACTTTTGGGCTGGAAAATAAGTCAAGTGTTGGGCCAGAGGAGGCCGGTTTTTTTATTGGGTTTAACGGGTGGGTTTTTGGACTAAAATTAGGACTAGCATGGGGCGTAAATAAATGTTGAAAAAATTCTCAGTTTTAAATTAATGGCTGGCTGAAATTAACCAAGAAATTAACTCAAGATAAATTTATTCGATCTAAAACTTTAAGAGGCTTGTTGATAAAATAATATTTCATATTTGTCAAATAAAATTTAAAGCAAACATGTGCAACATTTAATGTGACTAACCATTTTAAATCGTAATAGGAAATTCGTAGCGATGCCAAAAATCTAAATTTTTATTTTCATGAAATTAAAAAATGAAAAAAATTTGGTCGCTACATATATGAGGTCCAAATTGAAATTTAACATAGCATATCATTCACAAATTAACTAATGGACAGTCGGAAAGGACTATCCAAATTATGGAGGATATGCTAAGGGCATGTGTGTTAGATCTTGGCAGAAGTTGGGATCACATTTGCCGCTGGCTGAGTTCACTTACAACAACATTTTTCAGGCTACCAACACCATGGACATGGCTCCTTATGAGGCTCTTTAATGCAAGAAATGCCGGCCATCTATTCATTGGGATGAAGTGGGTAATAGAAGATTCTTAGGTCCAAAGATTGTAGAAAAGATAGTGCAGGCTATTGATAAAATTCAAGGGAGAAAAAAAATAGTTCAGGATCGACAAATAACAGGCGAAAAGATTTGGAATTTCATGTCGGTGAAAAGAACTTTTTGAGAATAGCACCGATGAAGGGGGTACTTTGTTTTGGTAAGAAATGAAAGTTGAGGCTGCGGTTTATTGGACATACTCTCATTGGCTCCCCCATTGCTTTAGTCATCTCTTTTCCTGAGCTTGTAGAGATCCCATTAATTCACGAACGGACACCTTTGTAAGATCCTTGGACTCTTCTATGGTGCAACAATGTACTCATCTTCTAGAACTGATCAAAAAAATTCTAAAAAATATTTTGTTCCGTTATGGATTCGCCATAGGTCTGCATTTGATTAATAATTTCCATAGCCTCATATGAAATTCTTCAACATTTTCAGAATTATTCATTTTTTAACTCTGAAAATCTCTACAGAGGCTAGGAGATTAATGGTTCGTACATTGTCTCCATGGAATTCCTCTTCTAGAATATCCCAAGCTTCTTTTGTCGAAGCTTCTTGAAAAATCCTAGAAAATATTGAACAGGAGACCTCCATTTTAATTTTTCTTAAAGCACTTGCATCTTTTGCCTCAAGCTTCTCTTTTTTTTCATGTTTTCAACTTTGTCTCCGTCTTCTCTAATGCCCTCTTCAACAATAGACCATAGACCGCTCCCTTTAAAACTGTCTTCATTCTAATCTTCCAATAGTCATAATCTTCTCCGTGAAATATCGTAGTAATAAAAATTGTGGAGTTGACACCATCCGGACTT
This sequence comes from Forsythia suspensa, assembly GCA_023638005.1. Classification (NCBI taxonomy): domain Eukaryota; kingdom Viridiplantae; phylum Streptophyta; class Magnoliopsida; order Lamiales; family Oleaceae; genus Forsythia; species Forsythia suspensa. The sequence goes on from CM042663.1 coordinate 2,327,708, forward strand.
GCCATATGTTTGTGCTTCTGGGAAGAAGTGTTCAATTTGGGCAGTAACTGAAATTGGTCCAAATGTATATTAAAATATTCTTCATAACTGAAATTGGTCCAAATGTATATTAAAATATTCTTCAAATGATGTTTCGAGGCACAAAGTGAAATTGGCTTCCAATGAATTGAAAATTCCTACTTCCAGATTCTGCTCAACTGCTCCAATTAAACAGTACCAAGATATTATGTATTTTCTGGTTGGGTAGCAGTTTCAAATATTTTGGTTGCAGAAATTTCTGTAACCTGCTTCACAACTTCATTTTTTCCAATTCTGCTTCGACACAGAAACTTGATTCAATCGCCGGTTGAACTTTGGGGAAAATAACAGCTTTAGAGCTAATTTGCTGATTTATAATTTCTGTATTTATTTTGATTGCCTGCTCTGATACGCGTATGATGCAAAATTTGAATTGCTACCGCAAAGCTCTGATCGAGATAATCTCCAAAATATTCAATTCATATTCCTTGAGAAATCTGTGTACATGAGTTCAATTTAGAGCGACACCTTCTAAAAAATCTATGTGGTAAGAGAGAGAAAAGAGACAAGAAGAGAGAGAGTGTGGAAGAAGGAAAGAAAATGGTAAAATAGATGAGAAGGAAGATCGATAGATATTAATGTGTGGCGATTTATCAGTTAGTAGAGTACATGTCTAAAAATGGACAAGCTATTGAACAACCTTCTACAATAATGCTGCCACATGAGTTTTGTCTCTTCCACCTCATCGCCACATCAGCTGGACATTCAAAATAGAAGGTGTCATTGGAGATGTTAAGAGCATCTTCAATGATACACCTTCTAAAAAAATCTAGGTAGCAAGAGAGAGAGAAAAAAATGAAGAGAGAGAAAGAAGAGGAAGAGAAAGAGAAATAAAATAATGAGAGAGAAGATTTAATTTAATTAAAAATGGGTGGAATGTGTCTAATAGAATATCTAAAACTAAACTAAGCGTGTTGACGGCTTTCTGAAAAATGTTCTTGCATCGGTTTGTCCTCCACCTAATCACCACATCAATCGGACATTGTTGCATTGGAGATATGCTCTTAGAGCATCTCCAATGCTAGACATCTTTAAAAAGTCTATGTGTGAGAGAGAGAAATGAAATGAGGAGAGATATTGTAGAATGAGGAAAGAAAAAAATAAAGAGAGATAGCCATGTGTGGCGTTTATTGTAGAAGGTGTCTACAGATCCGTCTAGAAATGGACATCCTTTTGAACAACCTTCTACAATAAATAATGCCACATCGCTTTTGTCCTCCACCTCATCACCACATCAACCTGAGACATTCAAAATAGCAGGCTACCATTGGAGATGCTCTTATAGAAGTTCTTGACATAGAGAAAGACAGTACACATTAATTTGACTACACAACATTCTAAAGGACTTATTGGAAAAACACAACATTGTCATTAAATATTGACAATCCCAAAACATATTTGGCTCAAAAACACAAAAAACAAAATTTTGAATTTGACTACATCAAGTGCATTATAATTCCAAGACTCTTAGCCTGAGTGGCTAATTGAACTTAAATTTGTTTGTATGTAATTGTAGTTCAAGAATTACTGAAAACTACAAAGCTTAAGTTCCATTTCTAAGATATCTTTTGCGAAATTTAGAGAAATAAATAGTTTCCATCCCTTGCAGGTAATGGAGGTTAGAGGAAGAGTTGTTTTACGATTGTTTCTATTGTTACAATTTCGCCTTCCCCCGGCATTGTTCTTGTTGTAGCCATTGTTATATTACAACAGTTTTGTCTAGTGTTAAATTACAGATGTTAAAAGCTGTCACTTGTCCTTCTAACGCATTGATATTGAGGATTCCAAAATCTTACCCTGATATTTTCCGGCATACCATTTGACAATTGACACTATTTTTTAGTTAATTCGAATGTTTTGTGGCTTGTCTTGACTTTTTTGTAGGGTAAAACTTCGTTTAAAACGTTGAAACCAACATGCGACTTGATAGACAAATTTGCTGTCAATTTTGTATTCACTATTTCATAATTGTACAGGTACGAATGTTCTTATCAATGAATCCACCCCCTTGTGTGCTTTTATGTTAGCTTGGATAGACATAATTAATTCTGAACAACCTGTTCCCTTTTTCACCTTGGCAACACTGGAAAAAGCTTGCGGTTTCTTATCGTTGCTTTGAAAATAGTTCTGATTTTAAGTGCAGGACTAGTAGTATAATTCCAGCTTAATGATTCTTCAAGATGATATGGTACACGAACATCAATCAGAGAGACATTCTCTGCGAAGGGATCTTAAAAATATGATGAGCATAAATCTACCCACCAGGATCAGTAAGAGTAGGGATATAATTTGATGATGTAGAGGTTCGAGCTTTGGCATATTTGAATGCGAAGGATCGTAGGTCTTTAAAGAAACGGGCATAGAATTCGCATACACACTCAGATTTTCTATTATAATCGTCTTGACAAGCCGATCAAAACTAGTTCGCTCCGTCACTACTGAAGATGGATTTTAGCTGTTTGAATTCGTCTCTTTAATTTAAAAACTGCAATCTTTAATTTATCATGTCTATTTTCGTCTTTTAGCATTTATTTCTCGTTTAGGGTTTTATTTCAACTAGGCTTTCAATATTTAAGCATATTTTTCATTCATTGTAAGTGGTGGTTTTGGGATTAACATTATTGTTTTGGAGTTTCTCCACTTTTGTCAATTCAATTCAGTATTCATAGGAATCAAAGAGTTGAGTTTGAGTTAGTTTAATTCATACACGTTTATGCTTGCATCATAATTCATGAAGTTGTCGGTCAACCATAACGGATCATTAAATGAAGTTCCAAATTGGGGATGACGCCAAAGTCTCTACTATATTTTTACTTCACATCGATACATGGGCAGAGCCAAGAGACTACTACTTAAAAAAAAAAATATTAACAATTCAAGATTGGATTACTACTTGGAAAAAGAAAAAGGAAAATTGCACTTCAAGCCCTCATCACTTCCTAGTCTTCCATAATATTTCTTATATCTTTCTTCCAAACATGTGGGAAAAGCGAATTCAATTCTCTTCCCTTTATTTCATTATTCTTACAGTACATAAAACAAGCATCAATGACAAAAAATTTCGTTGCAAATTTTCAGTCAAAAAAATGGTCGGTAAAACCTCAGTTTACGATACTAGTGGAAAAAATGACTTTTTTATATTTTCCATTTACGATATTTTTGAAATAAATTATTGCCAAACTTGTTCCATTGGTAATTTGTATAATTTTTCTTAAAGTTTATTCATTTTTATAAAAGGTTCCAGCCAATTAATTTGTGGTAATATTATTGATTTGTTTTTATTTTATTCTTTAATTAATTTTCGGTCACAGATTCTATAAAATTACTTCTTTAATTTTATACTATTCTTCAACTTAAAATTACAAAACAATTTTCTTCTGGTACTCTCCTCTGAAGATCCCAAACCTGTTTTTAATTATATCAAGAAATGGATTCGGTCAAAAATTCCAATGCTATTTATTTGAATATAGTGGCATTGCCGGGAGGCAAAGAGGAAGACAAAGTGAAGATTTCGACTGATAAGGGCCTGATTGGTGTTGGGATTGTAATACGGGAGTGGCAGCCTGTGCAAAATGCTTGAAGGGAACCTTTTTTGCTAAAGATGCCGAACCCCACGTACTAAGAGAAGGACTGATTTTGGCTCGAGATAGAGGATTCCCAGTGGACGTAGCTGAAAGTGATGCCTTAAGAGTGGTAAAAGGGGTGAATTCTGGGAAGCCATTAGCTGCAAATGCTTTGAGTGTTGATGATGTTATTGCACTAATGTCCGGATTGGGACTTGTCCTCGATAGGGGAATAAAGTGGTCAACAAACTTTCTTCTATAGCTACAAGGAGTCTAGCAGATAAAATTTGATAAAGTTTGAGTTCATTGTTTTCCATATTTTATCTCACCTGCAGTTTGGGTGATCTAAACTCAAAAAATAAATACAAAATGTGCAATGCAAACCATCGTCAAAATTGTCCTTATTAGTAGAGGTGGACAAAAGTATCTACTTTTATTTTTTTAAGTTGAAATCGGGTCATTAGTCCATAAAAACATTTATAGTTCAATTATCGGTTCTAAACTCAAAACCTAACAACCGAACCGACCTTATTGTTATTATTGTAAAGTTAGTCCATAAAAATATAATTTTATTCTATGTTTGTTATTTTGTATTGAGATGGAACTTTGTATTCAAAACTTGATACATTGTTCTTTTGTCAATGGATTAAGGGTGCATTTGATTGCAATCAATTTTCCATGGAAAAAGTCTTTTTTCCACCTATTTTCTAACTAACAAGTTTGATAGCCACAATTTTCCATGGATAAACCCTTTTTCCCACCTATTTTCCTACTACAAGGGTGTTTGATGGACATTTTTTCCAAGAAAAAGCGTTTTCTCATTTCTACATAATGATCACATTTTCCTTGAAAACAAGGAAAACATTTTCTTGGGGTTGGGGGGGTAGATTTTATTTTCTAGGTAAAATGTCTTTTTTCCACCTATTTTCCAACTAACAATTTCTTGGCAATTCAATTCCATCGAATTCGTTTTCTCTCCACCCAAATTCAATGCTTGAAAATTATGATTTTTTAATTATTGTGTTGTTTCAAACAAGAGAATAAAAATACCTTGTTAAAAATATGACAAATTTGAAAACTTTAATTATAGAACCAAATCAAACTGGTTCCGGTTTCGATTTGATTCCATAATTCAAGTTGGAACCGAAGTTCCATTTACAAGATACATAGTGGTTCTCAGTTCGGTTCGGAACCAAATCGGACCGGACTGTGTCCACCTCTACATATTAGTGATTTTTCCAATGGAAAATTTCGCTGACACTATTTCTAGTTGTACACTTTGACGTTAAGGGAATGATGGGTATTGAAAGTTTAACAAAGGACAAAACAGATTGATTAAGTGGACATTGGTCAAATTAAAAACAGAAACATTAGCGAATCAAAAATTTGGAAATCAAATGAAACACAAGAGATATTGTGATTATTGTCTGCCCAAATACGGGCAAATGGGAGTTTATCTCCCAAAGAAGCACTTCATGAGAATTAGACAAATATGCGCTCTAACAAAGCAGTGAGATACTGAAACATACTGGACTGCATTCGAATTTCGCTCATTTCAACATCACCAACTCGTCTTCAACATCTGCTTCAGAAGAATCATATTCGCTGTCACTGTCACTCAGGAGCCTTGCTCGTGCTTCTTTACCCTCAATGAACAAAGCAAGGGTCTCTACATAAGTGTCAACATAAAAATGAGTCTTTCGTGCCTACAATTCCAAGATCCTCCCTTGCACCAGTTCCAGGGTTATGTGAAATTAAATCCCCATTTCTGTCACTCAACAACACATGACCATTTTTTCTAAATCCCAGTACCATCCCCAATCCTTCATTGAGATCGACATAAAATTGTTTACTCCAAGACTCGGGAACACCATATTCTTTCATAACCCAAATGGAGCAGCTCTTACTCCAAACTCTTGCATCGTACTGAAAAATAGCAAGTGATTCCTCAAAGACAGCAGCATTTAAATTAACAGGCAACTCATTGGACAAATCATCAGGCAGCTGCATTTCTTCAAATACCTCATCTGTCATGCTAAATACCATAATAAATTGGCCACTGGACCCAATGTTTCCCCACTTCTTTTATATGCAACCCAATGCACATTTCCGTTAAGAAACACCTGTGTCCAAAAATACTCCACAACACAATTCAAGGTAACTTGCACGTCAATTTCTCTCCAATTCCCAACACTAAGCTCGTAAATCTCAACCTTAGAGGGAACTAGATACCCAGAATCTCATTGAACATGAGATATTCTCACAACCTTGTTATCATTATTTTTCGCATCAAATCCGAATCCAAGAACAAACATGTAAGGTACCATAATTTCCAAAATGGATGGAGACAGGGAGGGTTACCTTTCTCCTGATGGAGGGATTCCATAGCAAAATGGCGATAGTGTACCCAAATAAATCATCAGACAGTCATAACACGCCATTGTAAGAACCAACAATCCTAAAGTAGAAAACAGCGTAAAATCGCGAAATGGGTATTGTGTTTTTTATGGTTTCATCAACATTGCAGTTTCCATTGTTCATACGTACCAAATAGATTTCACTATTTTGGATCTTGGAGTAGTGCCTGACAATAAAATGGTCCGAGGGGTTGGTGGGGGACTTGGAAAGAATGCTTTGTTGGGGGTGCATGGAAATGAAGTAGGGGCTTGATAGCAGTAAATTCCATGATTTCGATACGCACCTGAACTTGATGATGGACTTGGGTGGGAGTCTTGTCAGGATCTGTGCCACGACTTCTTGAGGAAAATAATTTGACATTTTTTCCTGATAGATTTAAATATTAATATGTATGATGCACCAATACGGATACGCGTGTCCGATACGACACGTATCAGATACGTCGACACACAACTACCTACACCGACAGGCCGCCAACACGTCGATTAATTTTTTTAATATTTTAATTTTTTTTTCAAATTTTATAGTGTAAAAAAAAAATTCTATACTTATTGCATTAAAAATAAATACTCAAAAATAATTGACTCATTTTAACATTATCAAACAAATAATTGACTTATTTAAAATATTGACCGACACATGAGGATTGATCTATTTTTCTAAATCCTAAACAAATACCCGGTGAAGTGTCCGACACCGTATCGAACACCGGCACGCCAGTGCCGGTGGTTTCGATAGACACTTATCAGAGATGCGTGCCGGTGGTTTCGATAGACACTTATCAGAGATGAAAATGACGGAATTTGGATCAGTGTCACATTGTCCAATGAATAGAAGTACATCCCAACTTTATTGAACAATGTGGCAGTGCCCCCACAGCCATATAGACTATTGTTCATCACTATTGGTGATGAATTGCATTACTCATATAAAACCTATAACTCGCCGACTTCTTTCATTACCATCAATATATATACGGCTTTGGGTATACAATATATTTTACAAGAAAGGAAAAGGGATCTCACCTACCATAATAACAAGAAAGCAAAATACAGCAGAATCAATTAAAATAAACGACATCATAAAATCAAATAAATTAAGAATTAATAAGATTTCCTCTATTATGACTCCGCAAGATGGTGCTTTTATTGAAGTCGCCAATCTTGGTCCGAAGTAGCTGTTGTCGCTGGAGAGAAAGGTTCTTTGGAGTGCACTAGAGAGCTGATCCTTGGTGACTTCGAAGTGCACCACCGAATACTTTATCTAATCAAGTGGAATTCATTTTCGATATGCTTTATGAAGGAATCAAAAATTGGATTGGAACATAAATATGTGGCGCCGACATTGTCGCAATAAATTATTGGTGGCTGCGGAAGGAAAATGCCAAGTTCAAATAAAAATGATTGTATCCAAGCGAGTTCTGGAGCGACGGTAGCAATAGCTTGATACTCATCTTCGGTTGATTAGCGAGCAAAAGAGTTTATTTTTTCTTGAGCTCTAGGAGATTGAATTGTGGCCTAGAAACTCTACATAAGCACTAATGGATGTATGATCATCTATGTTTCCCACAAAATCAGCATTCAAAAAGGCATGTAGATGAAGAGGAGAGTGTTTTCGCAGAAATATACCATGATTGGTAGTACCGTTCAAATGGCAAAGCAGGCATCAGGTGTTGCCCATTGAAGTTCTGTTGGTTTGTACATAAATTTAGAGACAGTTGACAATGAAGGCAACGTCAAGGCTTGTGATTGTGTGTTATAGTAGACGTCAAGAACTAGAAGAAAGGTGGTGGCATCAGAGTGATTGGAGCCATCACAAAAACAGAGAGACCAGCTGGTAGAGAGAGAAACATCAACCACTTTGGCGCCACTCATACCTGTATGGTCCAAACTCCAAAATATTGGAGATGCACTTGTGTTGCGATAGAAGAACACCAGTTTTAGTTGGCACCACTTAAAGACCTATAAAATAAATTAATGTGCCGAGATCCTTCACAAATAAGTGTTGGAGAGTTGCAGAATAAAGTACTCAAACCAACCCAGAATTATTACTCATAATAAACGATCCATCAACATAAACTAACAAATATATCATGTAAACACAGGAGTTAAAAGTACAGAGAGAAGTGACAGAGCGAGACTTAAAAAATCTAAGAGAGATTAAATTATTCTTGAGTTCAGTATACCATGCCTGAGGAGCCTATTTGAGACTAGTGCTTTACGTAATTTACAAACATAATGAGGAAATGAAAGATGAGTAAAACCCGGAGGCTGAGTCATAAATACCTCTTTAGAGGGATGACCATGGAGAAAACCATTTTTGTGATCAAACTATTGTAATGACATCACTGGACATTGCAAGGCACAGAGCAAGTCAAATAGTTATTGGCCCTACAACAGGACTAAAAGTTTGTGTGTAACCAAGGCCCAGATGTTGATGCAATCCCTCTGCAACAGGATGGACCCTGTGCCTAGATATAGAGCCACCAGGGTTGCGTTTCACACGACAGATCAATTTACAACTCATTAGATTTCAGTTCGTGTTGGGTAGAACTAGTTCACAAGTTCCATTACAAATAAGTGCATCAAATTCAGTGGAAATGACTGTCCACCATTGGCTGGATTTCAGTTCTTGAGAGACTAATGTTGGCTCAACATAAGTAGTGTTGATGACGACGACAAGCCGGCGACAGACTGGCGGCTCTCAAATTTTACAGTGAATCAGACAATTGTTGGAAGTTAAATATTAAACACAATATCCTAGAATTTAACAGTGATATTGAGGCAGTAAATTTTGTGGATATAGATTATTAAAGTAATGATGGTCCACCTATTTTTGACGGAGAGATTAAAGAATTTTCAGATTTTGAAGAGGACAGCTATGATGGCCCTCCAATTCTCAAGAAGAGTTTGAGGCTGATGAGTTTCTAGATTTGGGTGATGATAGTTACGGTAGTGCACCTATTTTTGACCTATGATGCACCGATACGGATATGCATGTCCGATACGACACGCGATTTTCGAAAAAGTACCGACACCGACACACCGCCAATACGTCAATTAAATTTTTTTAATTTAATTTTTTTAACATTATAGCCTAAAGAAAATAAAAATTTCTATACTTATTGCGTAAAAAACAATACTAAAACATGATTGTCCCATTTTAACATTAACAAACAAATAATTAGCTCATTTAAAATCTTGACCGGCTCATAAAGATTGACCTATTTTTTCTAAACCCTAAACAATATCCGACGAAGTGTCCGATATACGTGTCCAACACCGAAACGCCGGTGGCGGTGGAGTGTCCATGCTTCTTAGTTTTTGACACTAGAGTAGAGGAAGATGTACCTGAAGAGTGGTTTGAAGTTTGAAGAATTCAATAAATTGGGAGACAACGGTAAGCAAAAGGTATCAAATGATTTTAAACTTGAATTGATATCTTATAAATTACAATTTTTGTCAACAGATGTGATTAAATCCCGAGGAACAGGAAAATTTTAGTGTTGAATTAGTAAATCCATCAAAGAATTGGCTCAGGCGCGGGAAGGGGAAGAAACACACAGCCATTAATCCTGCATATATTGATAATAGTGCTTATAATGGTATTGGGATCTTAAAGTGGATGGGCTATAGTAGGGGATTTATAGCACTGCAAGCATCCTTTGGTGATGGACAATTGATAAATGTTTGATTTTAGCAGTACCTTTTAATTTGTAGAGCCCTTGTGGTGTCTTGAATCATTTGGGGTATGTTCTTGAGACACGGAGAATTTGTGTACCTAATTTCAAGATATCACATCCATAACTTTCTGCATGAAGTCTTTGCCCCTAATTTCAAGATACTACTTTCAAGTATTTTTCAGGAAAATATAAATCAACATGAAGGTTGGTGTATGTTTCTTGGTGATGCTCTTATTTCTTGGAAGAGTAAGAAGCAGGCTCGTGTCTCGAAGTCATCCACCGAGTTTGAATATCGGGCTATGTCGTCTGCTTGTTCTGAAATTGTATGGCTTCGCAGGTTGTTAGGTGAACTTAGTCTTCCGCAGCTTACTCATACTCCTTTTCATGCTGATAATACTAGTGCTATTCAGATTGTTGCCAATCCCCTTTTCATGAGCGCACCAAACATATTGAAGTGGATTGTCATTCCATTCGTAAATCACTTGATCACCAAAGATATCTCTCGTCATCGCCATCAGTTCTTGATTGACAAATTGATGCTTCTTGATTGCCCAACATCAATTTGAGGAGAGATGTTAGTATAGTCTATCAAAGCAGCATATATTCTAACCTATTTAGTCTAGCTATGTGTAGAAGAGTATATTGTATATAGGGCCCTAATTGAGGCAGCATATATTTTACCCTATTTAATCTAGCTATGTATAGAAGAGTATATTGTATATAGCGTGTAATTGATACGAGTTTATTTTTGTAAGTTATTTACCTTGCATCTATATAAAGGAAGGAACTCTCACAATGAGAGACATTCAAAACAAAACCATTTTTGACAATAGTTAGCTAAGATGAGGAGGCAATTTATCTACAACATTAGCTACCACAAGAAGCATTCATATTACCTTGGAATGGCCACTGCCAAAGACGCAAGACTGGCGGGATTGACTGGATTGACTGGACAGGTGTTTGGAGGAACAAGGAAGATGAGGTTGATGAGGCAACCGTTTGGGGATGGAATCAGGAGTGGGCTGTGGAAAGTTTATATCTAATTTAGAAAATGGAATTATCATCTCAATAATTTCACGGGGTCGAGAGATGAAAAAATTTCTGGCTCTTGATCATAGCATTTTAAAGCACTTTGATTTAGTGACAACAAGTTTAGATTAAAGAAATACATCCAAGACGTCAGATTTTCATTTAGATGGTAAAGCATACATATTTGTGAAGTGATCAACAAACATAACGTAGTAAAGGAATCTATCATGAGACAGACTAGGCAATGGTCCCCTAAAATCAGAATAGATCAATTATAAAGAGCATTACTAGTAAGTGACGAAGTAGGAAAAGTCTAATTGTGGGATTTATTGCATTCTCAAGCATTACGATTTTTTTATTAAAAAATAAAAAACCTTTAATTGACAACAATGAACAAGGTAGACTAAACTTGAAAATGTACTGAAATCTAGCTTTGATGAATGACCAAGAGGATTGTGCTACTCCGGAAGTGAAGCTTTTACGGTAGCGAAGGCAAGAAGTGGTTTGGAATTATTGGACTTCTAGTAGGCCATTCATAAATGTCATTCTTATTCAATCCTCGAAGTAGTGGTGCCCCCGTACAGAGATCTTTCACAGAAACACGTGTGGATAAGAATTCAACTAAAGCATATTAGAAGTGCAAAACTTTGAAACGGATGTATATTAAATTTTTGCGCTTGCTTGGGACATAAAATATTGATGAAAGTTACCAGGCCAAATGCTGTTACATTCTATAGATCTGAGAACCAGATGCAGAGATTCCACGACAAAGGATCGCGTGTTGGACAAGTTCTACCTCGTTAGTCTTCACCAAAACTCTCCACAGCTGCATATTCCATTCCTAAAATGATGAAATCGACTTGTATCTCTAACAGTTATTTCTCTCTTAGCAATGATTGTGATGTACTTTAGAGCAGTATGGCAGTCACCACATACCCTCAAATTCTTTGTAACAAGAATAGGCTTGTTGGGTTTTAGGCTAATAATTCCAAATGCAACAGCAAGTTTCTCACTGTGATGAAGTAAAACCTTTTCCTTCTCCTCCTCTTCAACATCTTGGTACACAAAATTAGACTCTGGTTTATATCCCAATATTTTCATTTCTGCCAAGAGTTCCTCTAATTTCTTGTTTATTTTAGCTGACTGTGGATGAGACCCATCTCCTCCAACAAAAGCATGAACAATCCCATTTACTTCGAGCCAACTACATCCCGGGCTCTTCTTAAAGCCCAAATCCTTCTGCTTGATTCTGATATGTGCAGCATCATCCCATCGTTGAGCAGTTGTGTACAAATTAAATAAGAGGACAAAATTTCCAGTACTTTCAGGTCCCAAGCTCTGGATCCTATTTGACACTTCTTCTGCTAGTTCAATATTCTTGTAGATCCTACAAGCAGCTAGTAATGCAGTCCATATATGAGCATCAGGTTCAAATGGCATTCCACTAATGAAATGCCGAGCTTCGTCCAAAAGACCAGCACGGCCCAATAGATCCACCATGCAGAAGTAGTGATCCATCCTAGGGACAATATTATATTCTTGAGTCATGGAGAGAAACCAATGCTTCCCTTCATTTACAAGCCCTGAATGGCTGCAAGCTGATAGGAGAGCAATAAAAGTTATGTCATCCGGTTTTTCGCCTACGTTCAACATTTCATGGAACAAAGAAATTGCTTCCCTCCCAAGCCCATGAATTCCATAACCAACAATCATTGCATTCCAGGAGACTACATCCCTCTCACACATCTTATCAAAGACAAGCCGAGACATATCAATCTTCCCACATTTAGCGTACATGTCAATTAGAGCATTACAAATTGAGACATCTCCTGTGAATCCACGCACTATTGAGTAGCCATGACCACTGATCCCATGTTGCAGAGCCGCCAAACGAGAGCAGATTGGAAAGAAACCCATCATGGTTGCCAATTCCGGTTCAACCCCCGATAATTGCATCTTCAAAAAAATTTGCAGAGCATCCTCTGCATTACCATTTTGAACACTGCCTGAAATTATAGCACTGTAAGAAACAGAATCTTTCACCCACATTTCCTCAAAAAACCTCATGGCATCATTGATCGACCCACACTTTGCATACATTGAAAGAAGTGTGTTACTCACCATTAAATCAGAAAGATAGCCCAGTTTAATTGTGTAACAATATATCTGTCTCCCTATATTCAGGTCATTCAGCTTAGCACAACCACGAATAACAGTTGCAAGCATAACAGGCGAAGGACTAACACCAACCTCCACCCTCATTTTTCGGAACAAATCCAACCCCTCACCTGTGGCATCACAAGTGACACAAGCTCCAATCATGGCAGTCCAAGTGATCTCATTCTTGAACCTCAAGGCACCAAATATCCGCCTTGCATAAACCAACCAGCCACATTTTCCATACACATCCAAAAGTCCAGTTCCAACCACTTCCTCACCATCGAAACCCCTCCTCAAGCAAAACCCATGTATAGCTTTTCCGTCTCTCCACCTACCTGCCTCCCCAATTGCTGGCAGGATTGCCACAACAGTAGACGAATTGGGATTCACCCCCATCTGTTGCATCTCTGACACCAATCTAGTTGCATCCCAACAAAATCCATGTAACGAAAACCCCGATATCATTGCGTTCCATGCCACAACATCTCTCTCAAGCATTCTGTCGAACACCTCCATTGCTTCCACCAAATATCCACACTTCATATAAAAATCAACTAACGCGGTACACACATAAACATCACATCCAAGATCGAGCCTTTTCAGATGCCCATGAATCTTCTCACCATTCTCCACATCCTGCAATGCAGAACAAGCCTTTAGCACAAAAGGGTACGTAAATTTTGTCGGCACGACACCAGAGTCAACCATTTCATAGTACAAATCAATGGCTTTCTCAAAGGGCCCATCCCATGCATAGGCCCTGATCGTTTGGTTCCATAATATGGTCTTATTTCTTCTTTCTGAGATTGGTATTCTGTTGAAGACACGTTCTGCAAGATGAGGCTTATTGCATGAAATGTAGAGGCGAGTGAGCTTGTCTAGTAGCAGTGATTGAGTACTAAAATCATTATTGCTTAATTTGAGGAGATGCTGATGAATTGTTTTGCCTTGTTTCAGTGATTTTGATGCAATGCATTCTTCAAGAAGCTGCACATAATTATTGATATTAGAGACAAGGCGCATAATGACACATCTCCTCCTCTTTGGGAATTTTGTTTAAGGTCGCAGGCTGTCCACTCTTACGTGTTTTCATTGATAAGAAACACGGATTAAATTGATAATAAAATTAGTATACCTCTTCCGCAAGGTTGGATGTGACCGTAACATTTATGAGAATGGATCATGAGATTTGAACCTATTATTTCTAATGGAATCTTGATAGCTAGGATGATGATTTTAGTTGCACTTGTCATGGTTTTAGGATTGAGGTAATAACTAAAATAAGGATAGATCGTTTGAAAGAGAGTGGAGACTTAGTGACACACGGATGTATGTATATTTTTTTTTTCAGTAATATATTTTTTTTTTCCAGACGAGAAAAAAAACTCTTACGTCGTGATAATATTTTATATATTCAGATCAAAAAATATTACTATATCAATTTTCAAATTCCCTCTAACAAATGTTTAAGTGAATGTTTAATAATGCTAAAATTATTTTTTAAATTATTATAAGTAGTAAGTAGTGAATCATACAAAATGTGTAGATAAAATATGTGTTTGATCAATTTAATCGACTTAAATTATAGTTTAAACTTAGAAAAAGAAAATTACTCGCTTTTATTTCATTTCCTCCATACTTGTGGAAATTAAACAATGGGAAATTATGTTGTCTACTTCAATTCATTTTCTTCCTCTACTCTACCATGTGTCTCCCCTCTCTCCCCTTTTTCCCTTCCCTGTCCTCTTCCCCCTTTTTCGCCCTCCCCTGTTGCTTGGGAGGCTCCTAAGCAGGCGGGGAGAAGCAGAGGGCACAAGGAAGAACAGGGAAGGCATAAGGGAGGGGAAGGGGAGACAGAGGGCCGGCGAAGAATTCCCAAGTGTTTTTTCACCTTCTTTTAATGCATCTAAAAATGGTTCTTTCTTTAAGCAAGGTCGACCAGATAAATTCTACATTTTGAATCTGACTTCCCCGCCCTTTTTAACTTCCTTGCTGTTAAATGCCATGCAACAGGACTATGTTGCAGCCTGCAGCCAAGTTGAGCAAGGATGTGACAATAATAAATGTGCATTTGTTTAAAAGACACGACTTCATAACAAAAAAGGAAGGGAAAATACATGTACACAACATAGGCATAAAATTACCAAGGGCTGCAACAATAGAATTTCGTAGTAAAGAAAAAATGAGTTCAAAAAATAACTACACCTAGACTATACGACATTATCAAGCAGCATAATCTCGTATATAATCATTCCATATATCAGTTGCAATAGCATCTCGCAATTGTGAAGCCTGTTCTAATTCATCTGTTCCAAAAGGAATATCTGCAATTTGGGTTTCAGCAGGTACGAGTGGCTGTTCAATTTCTAGAGGTGGCATTGGATCTTCAAGTTGTAACACCGATTCCTGTTCGTACATTTTAAAAATCCAATCATCATGCTTCTCTCCACGAATGTAATTGTGCAGGGCGCATGCTGCTACAACCAGTTTCACTTGCGTTGTCAAAGGGTAAGGAGGAGCGGACATCAAAATAGGAAAACGTTCTTTCAAGGCAGCAAAAGTACGATCAGTAACATTGCGCAAAATGGAATGCCGCTGATTGAACAGCTCTCTAGCATCTTGTGGATGGAAGCCACCGCTAAATTCAAGATGACTGTAAGAGACTCCAGGATATGGAGCAATGAACCCAGGGATATTTGCATATTTGGCATCCACGAGGTAATATTTACCTGCACCAGTAATGTTATTTCCAGTAAATATGCAGAACAGTTAAGAGGTTCATTTATCAAATGTCCGTCATGGAAGTTAATTGTCACTCCCTAATTCATATATACATTTAAGAAATTGCCAGCTACAAATTGAAAAAATGAGGGAGAAAGGAGACAAGTTAATCCATACATGATTCAGAAATTATATAGCAGAAACATGAAAAGAGTTCTTTTTGTTGGCAGCTTTTGGATGATATAATTTATCAGATGAACATGTTCTTCAAGGAAAAAGGCATCAATAACATATCAATGTTTCTTTAGCGCTAAAGCAACTTCGGTGCAGAAGATGATCATACCATCGGGTACTTCGAGTTTGTTACGCCTAGTAAGAGCTGAATTTAGGACCCGCATATCTGGGGCAGAGCCTTCCCAACCAGCAAGAACATAATGGAATTTCATGTCAAATGAGCATGCTACTAAAACATTTTGCGAGAGAAAACCATTCTTATTTCGGAAAGGTCCTTGCTCGTCTACACCTACTGTCACTGGGAAATGTATGCCATCAACTGCTCCAACACAGTTCTTATTGAACATTGTAAAATATAAGGCAATGAATTTCAGGAAAAAGGATCCAAAAGAAATAAAAGTTTATCAGTATTAACATTACCAGAAAATAAGGGGAAAATCTAGGATCTTCTTGAATTTCTTGTGGAACATTAGATTTTGGAGGCTGAAAGAAATCTAATGAAACAGCAATAATTGCACCCAGAACATTGTTGAAATGACGACTAATGGTTTCACCTGAGTATCTGAAGAGCTCCTGAACTGCTCGAGTCCGTAGATTATGACCAACTATGAACATAAATATTGCCAACTGCTCCTCAATCTTGATTCTATTTGTGTGACGTAGTAGCCCTCTGGTGTGTAACATATCACACAGCTTGTAGAATACATGTTTATCCATGCGAAAATTCTCCAAGCAAAGCTCGTTTGGACCTTTAAGAACTTCATCTACAAATTTTGTACCATTAGATGCTAAAGGATGGCCTAATTCCTTTGGTATAGAAGCTTCAAAGTCACCATCTTTTTCATCTTCCAAACTCTCCATGGAAAAGCCACTTGCTACACTTCCCTTCGTTATTGCTTATAGAGAAATGTCACCAGCCGATAACATTGCAGGACACAACTACAACTTGGTTTCCACTGTTCCTGGAAAATAAAAAGGCAAAAAAGACATCATATAAAAGGGAAAGTCCCATAGACAGGATATTATTCAATTACTCATTATAGCCATCAGATCAGAGGCAACAGTAGCCACAGAGTTCAATGGAGACCAATTTCAGGAAAATTCTACAGCATTTTCAAACTTGTTTACAACACGAGATGAATGTTTTCATGAATTCCAAAATTTGGATAAGTACCTACCAAGCCTCAATAGCTCCAAACAAAAAATTAATTCTTAATCTCTTTCTACAGGTGACAGTGTTGCTGGAAATATTAGAAATTTATTAGAATTCAAAGGTAAGAAGTGATTACTATTACTAGTTGTGCCCAAAAGATTCCTGGAATCCTTTACAAAGTAAAAGCTGATTTCTTTTGCTATTCTGAAAGTCCCACAACTGCAAGCTCCCCAAGATTCGAGACCATACAAAAAATCAAGAAGAAACACTGATATTTAGTACATTTCTAAAATCTGCAAATACTTTATCCGAGAACAAGTTTTCACTTGAGTATATAAAAACCAAAATGCTCTAATATTCACATTCCACCAACGGGAAAGCATATAAATGTCAGCGAGAACAGGCTAAAGCTAGAAAGATCAAACATGCAGCCTTCAACTCCTAAAATCATTAAATGATCTCTATAAAAAATCGCACAGCAATCTTCTGAAGCATTTTATCAAATGGGGCATCTGCATTATACTTAAGCATTTGGTCCTGGATATTTCACCGATTATACTTGAGGGGCGGCGGGTTCTAAAGGCAGAGGGGAAAACCATAAACAACCAGATAAAAAATTCACGAGAGATATTGTCGAGAAAATTGCTGTTGCGTAAGGAAGATTACCATCAAGAACAACAATTTTGTTAAGAATAAATAAATTCTAAGGAAGATGAGAATGGCGATAAGGCAGGACGAAATCTTAGATCGAGGTTGTGTGTTGAAATTAAATCATTCACAACAATCAAATCGAGTGCAAACTACCTGTCAAGTATGGTGATGAAGAAGAATTCACTGCAACACAAGGGGGGTGATGAACATGTTACCCTTTTTTCCTCTCCTTCAAAGTAAATTGTTACCCATTTTTTGCGAGCAAGCTTTTAGCAGTTTTTGATAGTAGAATTTTGTTAAAAGGTTGTTCACTATTTCACTATGAATTCAAAGAGTATTTTGAATATTACATTGATTCTTTAGCTGCATAATTATAGAAGTACTAAATATTAATTAATTATTATATATATTATTATTTTCTATAAAATTAATAATATTTGTTCGTATCAATAATAACTATTAAAAATAAAATTTTAATTAAATTATAATAATACAATTATTTTTAATATATATCAAATTACTTAAAATTAATTTATTTAAATCAAATTTACGTGTGATTTTTATTATTATATTTAACACACTAACATATAATTTTTATTTCATATATATATATATGAAATGACAATGTGAAATAAGTAATTAATATGAAAAATAAATTAATATCTTATTTTGATGTATTAGTAATAATTTTGTTAATTTTTAAGTTTCATTAAATATTAATTATAATTTTTCGTAAAAACTTAATTAGAGTTTTTAGAACATTTTCAATGCACTTCATCTATTATTTGTTTAGATGTGTCACGTAAACCCACATAAACCAATGTTCAGAAAATCGGACCGATCATCGACCTAGAAAAGACAAGGAGTTAAGGGTCAAAATCGAATCGGGTCGAACCGATTTTAATTAAAAATTAAATCTAAAAATCTCATAAAATTTCTAAAAATAAGTTATTTTTAAATAAACCAATATTTATAGACAAAATTACTCACAAAACTTGGCTTTAAATAGACTTTTAATAAGTTTCAATTAAAAAATTAAAAATTAATCCAAAAAAATCCCGGTTTTCATTAAAACCAAACCGGTTTTTCCAATTTAACCGTTAAAAATCCTGATTTTTGGTCCGATTTTTTGAAGGCCGATTAAATTGGTAAACCGAACCGATTTTGTGGCCAGTTCTCGATTTTTTCGGTTGAACCGATCGGTCCAATCCAATTTTCTAAACACTGATATAAACGAAGTTATAAAAAAAAATCTCTCCAATGCATGCTGACGAGGACTCTATATGGCTGATGTGGTACACCAAAAAATAGATTCCGTCTAGACGGACTTCTATTCGAAGTGACTCAATAAATTTAAATTCAAACTCAACATTTTATTTAAAAAAAATAAAGGCGGACGAGAGAAATAAAAATTGAAGACCTGCAAATTTAAAAAAAAATTAATACCACATAAGCGATAATATTAGTTTTAGACGAAACCATTTGGAGATAATTTTTTAATTTGACCTTCTATTCAATAGACGTAGTGTCACATCAACTAGAAGTCCATCTATTTTACCTGCCACATATATTTCAAGCTTCTGAAAAGTCCTTCCAAACACACTTTTGGTATAATTACCAAGAAAACGGTAAATTACACATATATAGTAGTCTATAACTAGAAATAAAAAAATATTAGTCAATATAACTAAATTGAAGTGTATTATTGAATTATAATATAAATTGAAACATTTAGAAACTCTTTATTTTTTTACCGGAATGTTACCTTATTAAAATCAATTCAACCATTTTGTCACATTCTTATCCCACAAAATCCTCCTATTTTAAAATTTGAATTTGAAAGTTACCAATACTACATCTTTTCGATACTAAACCAAATCAACAATTCACACTAACAAGAAAAAGTTCTAACAATTGAAAAATATGGACATAATTATTTCGATGTTGAAGAAACGGTATCTGATATCATATTCTGTTTTCGATAATGGTAATAAGATACAGTACACAACAACAACATAATAAAATGAAGTAGTAATCTACAACAATATAATGCTAATCATCAAGAATAGCATATTTATAAAAATTAGGTTATCAATAATGAAAAGGAAAAAAAAAAAAAGTTAATCCCCAAATACAAAATACATTAATTGGAATGCACGAGAACAAAAATAAGAGAAGAAAATAGATAAACATTTAGAAGGAAAAAGAAATTGGACAACCCTATTTCATTTCGGAACTAGAATCATCATTTTGTTCTTCTATGGTTAATTTTGAAGTTTATAACTACTTTTGGACAACTTCGAGTAATGGCCATCAAGTTTATGGACAACTTTGTGATTTCCCATTTCTTCGAGTAATCTTGTCACTACTTCGAGTAATAGCCATCAAGACATGCCTGAAAAATACAAAATAGAAACAAAGATTAATTAGCAAATCGAGTTTGGAGAGAATAAGTTAAGGAAAAAGAAAATGAAACACACCTTTTCATATTGATTTTCTTTCCATCTATGAAAACGTAGAAAAATCTTCGGTGACGGCGAAAATGTCCAGCGACAAAAATCAGTGGAGAGTGGATTGATTAAATCGGAGGTGAAATGGAGATAATTGAGTGTGACGTGTAGAATGAGTAGTTTAATAGTGATGTGATTTGATTTGATGTGATAATTAATGAACGGTGAATTGAGATTGATTAGGACTATAATTAGTAATAAATTTATAATTATCTGTTAAGATAGAAATTAAATCTGTAATTAATAAATATTGATGAATTTAAAAAATCTAATTATTTAGTAATTATCATTATAATTTATGTGCATCCACTAATCTTCTAAAGTTTCTATCACACTAGTATATATCATTAAAAAAATTAAGAACTAGGTAGAGGGCATAATTTTTACTTTAATTAATTTATATATGAGATTATTTGATCAAATAGGCCAATAAAAATACTATAACGGAGTACGTCTATAAGCCTCTATAAGCCTCAGGCAAGTAAGTAATAATTTGATATTTAATATAGTACGTGTATTATTTTATAATTTTATAATAATATAATTGTCCAAAATATATTTTAAGATAAACATTATGAGTAAATTGATCATAATTATATTAATCTATACGAAATATTCTAACATTTTCATTTGTTAAAAAAAAAAAATCGGCTAACAAAGGTAATTAGTAATAGAATAGAAGCAAAATGTTATAGAAGAATGGACAATAACACAACACACTATAGTACAAGTAGTGTTCTACAGAGCAGTCTTAGGCGTGACTTCCACGCCTCGCTTAAGCTTTAGGCGCTCAGTTTTTTGGTTAACTATATTTTTAATAAAAGTGTGATCATAGTCACTTTTAGGCACGCGCCTTTTTTTAGTTAAAAATATTTTATATATAAATATTTATTTTAATATTAAAAATAAGAAAACGTTTTCTCACGCCTTGCTCTCGCCTAGGTCCAAAAAACTTAAAATTTGACATCTTTATCTAGTCAAACTTTATGCTTTTTAAAATCTTGAATACAAGCAAAAGATCTTTTATTGTAAGGACTAAAGAGGGAAAGAGTATATAAATGGGAGTCCCGATCTGCTGCTTGATCGGTGGGCGGCTTATTCAGCTTTCGCTTTCTGTCGAGGTGTCGTGACCGTCCATGATAAAGATTGCTTTATCATGGACGATCCACCACCGACACCTCGCAGTGGTGTAAAATAAGCCGCCCACTTGTGGGCAGCAGATCACAGCCAATATAAATGGATACAAGTTAAAATTAATTATTTGTCTGGTTATGCCTACCAATTGTACACAAATATCCAATTTATCCTTAATATCAAAATAAGTATTCAGTTTTATCCATAATCTCACATTCCTATTTATAGGTTAATTTCAAAAATTAAATATTTAGCTATTTAAATTTGATATGTAATAATTGAAATTTAGAAAAATAAACTATTGTAAATTTTAATATGTATTAAGATTTAAATAAATGAATTATAAATAATTAATTAGCATCAAATTAACTATGTCCCCAGTGTAAATTAAGAATTTACGTAAATATTTTCTAAGATATGCTAATTTATTTTTGTTGTGCGATTAATACGAATTTTAAAGTGAATGCAACTTGATTCGATAATTTATGATTGTGTGTATTTGTTTATAATAATTATTATTTGGTCACCATTTAAATTGAGCAAACCATTTTTCGAAAAGTGTTATCTAAATTGACATCTCATATATGTCATTTTTGACAATTGCACCTTCAAATACAATTAACATTATAGTATCGTATATTTTTTTTCTCGTGACATGTTTACATTTTAATATAAGATTTAGAAATATTTGTGAATATTTATATTTGTAAATATGATAGTTATATGTTACACTCTAGTTGTTAAATAATCGAAGAGTTAAAAAAGCCAACACTTGCACTCAAAATTGCACTAGGAGTGAATGAAGGACGCCAGGGTGTTTGAGATGCAAAAAGGGCCAAATGCTTAACACGATAAACACAGTCAAAAGCTAAAACTAGCTAACACTATTGACAGTCGACTTACATATTTGAAAGAAGTTTGAATATATTTGCCAAAGACTTTAGAAGCATGGAGAACCTTGTGAAGAAAGTCAATTCTAAGAAATTCTATAAGAGGAACTTGTTAGAGCATTATGGAATAAAAAGAAATGCAAGAGAATTTTGTAACTATATGTCATATTAAGAATTTGCATGAAACTTGTAATAGATGTCTAAGAAGATTGTAAAAACAACATTATTGGAAAAATCTATGTAAATATTTTTAAAAAATAATCTAGAGAGAAAATATAAACCATAAAATGTAATCAATCTCCACGATTCACTTAAAAGAAGATGAAACTATAAAATGTCAAACAAAACTCATTTGTAACCAACCAAATTAGAAGGATGTTAAAAGCTAAATATTGAGAATAAGAGTTTTAAGAAATATTATAATATTATTTGAGATTTTATATTTAAAGATATTATGCCTCCACTAAACTAATAGCATCTCCAATGGTGGCCTCTATATTAAATGTTCAACTGATGTGGCGATGAAGTGGAAAGCACAAAACTAATGTGTCATCATTTATTGTAGATGGTTGTTCAATAGGATGTCTACTTTTAGACGACTTACTGGATACTGTCTACAATAAATGCTGTCACATTGTGTCTATCTCTCTTATCTATTTTTTTTCTCTTTCCTCATTCCACTATTTCTCTCCTCATTTCTTTTCTCTCTCTTACTACGTAGACTTTTTAGAAGATATATAGCATTAGAAATGCTCTAAACTTTTAGTTCCATCCATGAGGGTTAGATTACCAAATCATCATTGCCATTCATTTTACCTCACAATAAAAAGCTCCTTAAAACCGCCATTTGAATGCAAAATTTCCCTTCATTGACTAGGAAATGTCAATTAATTGCCAAACCAATGCAATTAAAGTACAAATCTAGATTCATTTAAAAGTTCTTTTTTTTTTTCTAGAAAATAATGCCAATAATGATCTTTATTTTCATGTTTACTAATTAACAACCCATAATTATCGTCATTCTTGAAATCCAAATTACACTAAACGAGTAAAATGAATAAAAATAACTTGTAACATTGAAAAAAAAATCCAAATTGTACACGATGCTTTCGTTTAGACCAAAATTGAGAAAATAAATTCAACAATTAACTGCCAAAATAAGCCGAATATCTACAAAGAAGATCAACCAACGAAAAATGAACTGCAGGAAATCCCTCGAGAATCACCAAATCATTTTCTTGTGTTGCCTGAAAAAATTGAGCACAAGGTGTTCAATAGAGATGTGTGAGAGAGAGAGAGAGAGAGAGTTAGAGTTTCAAATAAAATTGCGTTTATGAAAGCATTGACACAGATACTGTGTTATTCTATGAATATATTATAGTTTCAAAAAAGAACAACAAAATTGTTTTGTGATTTTTATTATTACTTGATTCAATAACCTTTTCATTATCATTTTTATACTCTTTAACATTTATACTATGGTTAAAAAAATTAAAATATAATTATTATAATAACTAAAATGCAACAACGTTAGCATTGAAGGTTCAACTTTAGATTCGTTTTTATTCTATTTTTTTGTAATATTTTGGATCAATTTTAATTTGAGAACAAAGAGGAAAAACTTAATATTAAGGAAATAAATTATGGTTTTATATTTAGCAAAAGATAAAAGAGTAAAACTGAAAATTGTATGTTTGTTTTTGCTAATAGGGAACGTTTGTATAATTTTTGAAATTAAGATGGCTCGATATTTATCAAATACCTTAAAGAGAGATTTTGTAATTTATAGTCAATATAATAAAACAATTTCTTAGCCATAAGATGTAATGATGTGTTGATTTTCAAAGAAGACAATTAAAGCCTTTTAAGATTGACAGTTTCTTCTTTGAAAAGTAATTTTAAAAACCTCCAAATGGTTGATTCAATACATTGATTGTTGAAACACAAGAAAGTGACGTTGTAACATGCTTTGAAACTTGTTTCAATTCTTTGATTGTGAAATCAAAATAATTTCCGACAATCGAGTAAAAACTCTTGCAGCGCCCAAGCCCAATTATGATAGAACTTTTGCAACAATTTCACTGAATTTTGTATAATAAAATGCTTCTTGAACATCCCATATTACTGAGCAGGTATGGAAATAAATGAACAAGGACAAACTCCAGAAAGGTATGGATAGAATAGAACTGTCAACCATTCATAGAACAGCTCATAAAAACTAAGGCCAACATTTCAGGATAATGTATATTATATAGCTTTAGGGAAAATAAAACAAAATATTTGCCACAGCAAGCAAGATCAAGGATTATAAGTATGATTCAGTGACATGTTTGATAGTTAAAGCTTAAACCCGAAAACTTATAACCAGCTGAAAAGATGCTGTAAAGAATGTAGACAATAGTAAAGAAGTGAGATTACACATGGTTCTAATGTAGTTCCTTCACATGAAATTTAACTATACAAGGATAGCGTATATAAGGATGCGAGAAAATGATTATCATACCCTCTGCAATGGTTTGTCGATTTACATTTGTTCTTGCTTCACTCGGAATCAATACAAGCTTCAAATCCTTTTTATGGCAATTCTTAGAATCACTTATACTGCTATGCAGGGAATCGGTTATCTTGCCTTACGCTCTGATTAACTTCATGGCTATGCCTGTAATGGCTTCCACAGCTACCATCAGAACCACAATCATCACTCTGTAAAGATGGCAATTTGCTGAAAGTGACTGCATCATTGAAATCAGGCCCTTTCTCCAGAAGAACCACACTCTTCACGTAACTATCGACATAAACAGAGCGTAGATATTCCTCAGAACTAGTGCCACTGAGTCCAAGATTATTAACTTGTGCTCCATTGGAATCACAAGAAACCAAACAACCATCCTTTGAAACCATTAACACTTCACCATCTTTTCTAACCCATAAAGGCTTGATAAATCCACCACCAAAATCGTGCAAATTAATGTTGAATTGTTTAGTCCAAGACTCCACCACGCCATATTCCTTCATCACCCATACACAAAAATCATGTTCGACCCCTGCAACATCACACGAAACAAGGGAAAGTGATTCCCTATAGATCATCAATTCCTTATTTCTTGGAGAATCGTCTTTTGCAAGATTACCAGGCAGTATAATCTCCCTGAACACCTCATCACACATATCAAACAACAAAATCAAATCATTGCCATCTACATAACGGGCAATCCAATGAGTAGCCCCATTTATATAAGCCTGGCGCGACCTATTATGTATAATGTACTTAAGGGCCAAACGAGTAATGTCTTCCCACACCCCCATGCTCAACCTATATAGCTCGATCTGTGGCAGGCGCCTATCAAAGTCAGTATATGTAATCCTCACTACCTTATAATCCTTGGCAATGGGATCGAACCCGAATCCAAGAGATTGCATAAAACTACCATATGAATTATATACCAAATTGGGTTCCGGTAGAAGAACAGATTTTTTAATACACGGGTTCCAAATAATTATAGTGTTCATATAAAATAATCGATCATCAGAAAGACATAACAATCCGTTGCAGCTACCAATGATTGTAAAAAATGGGTTTATGCTTCTAAAGGGGAATTCGAGTGGTAAATGTCGATCAAAAGATACATTATCACAGTACAACTCATAACGCTCAATTTTTCTAATGCAGCAACGCCTAAGTAAAAGCAGAGGGGGGCCTTCATTGCTAGCAAGGGCGAAATTCAGGTGAGTGGAAATAAAATATGGGCTAGTGATTAGAGTATACCATGATCTTGAAACACGCATACAGCAGATAAGGAGCTTGACGGGCAATCTTTTGAGGATGTTGATTATGATTCCTTCAGGCAAAAAATCCGACATTTTTCCTCCTCTTGAGCTTGTGATTTACAGATTTTAATGGGTTTTGGGGAAGAAAAAGACCCAGATTTCAATTAAATGCTTCTCTACAAAGCTAAATCGCGATATTCTTCGCTATAAAATGGGCCATAAAGTGGGGATGAGTGTCGAGTGTAACTTTCCATAGCCAAGACAGGAGTTCATTTATTTTAGAAGAGACTGGCGGGGAATGCAATAATAGTCTGTTTACTCTTCAGTTTACTTCACTCAAGTTCTTACAGTTTGAATACATTTGAACTCGAAAATTCGTGCAAAAGTATGCGACTTTACTTTAGGAGATTGTTTCCAATTAAAAGAAGACATTACTTCCGAAATCGGCAATTGGTTGGTTTAGGAATGGCTCAACTATCAACTCTTCTTAGGTCCCATCTGATGTGACTTTTCAGATAAATTGCAAGTATAGTTTACCATATATATATATATTTTGTCCATATGACTCACCTAACATAAGTATAGTTATACTATATATATATATTTTGTCCATATGACTCACCGAACATTATAAAAGAAGAAATATGATATAATATTCATTGTGGGTAATAATTATAAGATTTCACTCGACACGCCAGATTACCATTCTGGTTTTGTTACGTGTCAAGTGAATATCATAATAATTATCCACTATAGGTACTAAATCATTACTCAATAAAAGAATTTGATAAAAATGGCCCATAATTTTTGTTCTCATGAAAATTATTTTTTTAAAATTTTTAGCTCAAACATTCTTAATATATTTGTTTTGATATGTATTTAGTTTTTATTTGATGAAAAAAATTTAATATACTCTTAAGTTTAATTAGAAAAATAATAGTTGGTTCTTAATCTTTGTAAAAGATGTAAATGAGACAGAAATCTTTATTTTTTATAAAAAATTAAAGAAAACTAACGAGTAATTTTTTATTTTTTAAATTAAGACTTTATTGACCAATTTGATAATATACGTAAAATATTTTGTATATTTTACAAACTATTATGAAATAACTAAAATTTAAATTCATAATTATTAACAAACGCGTTAAATAAACTTATTGGTTTTATTATTAAATAATTACTTTATTTAAAATTTAAAATTTTATTTTATGGTTATAACAAAACAAAAAAAAAACTTTATCACAAACTTAATCTTCAAATACATTTATTTAATTAAGTTATTGATTTTTAACTACAAATATTAGAACTCCAAATGTATTCTTTATATTTTTATTTATTGGTTTATTATTATTCAAAAATAAAGAACACATAATTTATAAATCAATTTTGTTAGTGTTTTCATGTTAAACTAAAAACATAATAAGATTGGCTCAAAATTATAAAATTATATACTTTATTTTTTTTTATTTTTATCTTAATTTTTATTCAAGTTTTTCACATCTCAACAATAATATATACTTAAACTATAGTAATTTAATATTTTTCTCTTATAGAAAATTTAATTGACACAATTATCATGATATATTTAGTGCGCTAAATTAAATAGTATTAAATAAATGTATTAGACTCATTTGCACCATTTGCAAATATTAAGAACACAACTCTAATTTTTTCTAATTAAAATTAAAAGTATATTAGTATTTTTAATCAAATAATGACCAACTGCACACTCAAACAAATAAGTTAGAGATGTATGTGCCAAAAACAAATGTTATGGACTATTTTTATATTAAGGACAAATGTTGGAGAAAATTTTCACCAAATTCTAATAGTTTGAATAATGTTGTTCATCGTATCACTAGTTTAACGTAACGTGGCAATAGGTCACTTGATCCATTGTCCAGTCAAATTAGAGTAATGCTACTAATCATCTGATCATCACCAGTTTAGGTGACAATGAGTTCCCTAATTCATTATATAATAGATAGACTTGTAATGCATTTCAATGTATTGGACAATGAATCAAGATGTTGACTACTACTTAAATTGATGATTGTTGACGTTGGAAATGGTAAGTACTGATTTCAAGTCAACTTAGTATTAAGTATTTAGGTCGATTATGACCGTAGTAAGTAGTAGATATGTGAATATATAGTAGAAGACCTGTTTGTATAATCTTTCTAATGATGCTTTTATTTCAGCAATTCATGTCCGACTTCTGGGACATTTATGTCTCTTATTTATAGGAAAATATGTGATGATTACATGCATTTAATGTCAAGCTAGGTATTAAATGCTTACAAAACATTCTTTTTTTGGGCATTTATTGTGAAGTGATGTCCGTATTAATTATGGCGGCTTGGACTAACATCTGACACGTGGGAAGACATGTCATTGATGACGTGGACTTAACAGTAGACGAATGTGGCATGACCTCCGACCTGAAGTAAGTTGGATAGGAGTTGACAGGGTAAGACCTAACGTGGGATGACCTCCCTGACGAGGGAACCCCTCTGCACATAAGTTTGGTAGGACCTCATTCGTGTGATTCGGTAGGACCTCCACATATGAAAAATAAGTTATTTGGCCTGCCATGACAGGTCATGTCGGATATCAACAATTGCCCCACAAGGCCTACTCTTGACTTCAGTCATAGGTGGCCTTCAGTTCATACCATAGCTTTGGTTTGTTCTGATCTGTTTCGTGTGTTCACACGTAGCCGACGTGATGCTATTGGCAGTCCGTATCCTTGGTTGACAAGTGGCACAACAATTGAAATGAAGAAAGCATGAAGGTAAGAGTCCCAATTGAGCTTCATTTTTCTCTATTTATGGAGGATGAAGGTGAAGAGGCAGTACAATCAATGCTGCAATAATGACATGATGGCATAATGATGATGCTAAAAAAACACATCATTAAGCCCCTCTTCGTGGGGATTAGGTAGGACCTAATATATTAAGGTAGGACCTCTTGGATGATAGTGTCCCTCCTTTGTCCTACTTCGTGGGGGGTGATCTAAGATATCGAGGTAGTACTTAATATATTGAGGTAAGACCTCTTGGACGGTAGTGTCCTTCTTCGTGGAGGTTAGGTAAGACCTGAAGGGGGTAGGACTTCTCTGACGAAGGAAACCTCTCTCTATAGAGGTTGGGTAGGACCTGTTGTAGTTAGGACCTCATTGACGAGGGAACCCTCTCTCCATAGAGGTTAGATATGACATGTTGTAGGTAGGACCTCATTCGTCTGATGTGGTAGGACCTGAAGGGGTAGAACTTCTCTGACGAGGGAAACCTCTCTCTATAGAGGTTGTGTAGGACCTCTTTCGTATGATTCGGTTGGACCTGAAGGGGTAGGACCTCCCTGACGAGGGAACTCCATCTCCATAGAGGTTGGGTAGGACCTCCTTCATGTGATTCAGTAGGACCTGAAGGGATAGGACTCCCTGACAAGGGAACCCTCTCTCCATAGAGGTTGGATATGACTGTGTTGTGGGTAGGACCTCATTAAATGCGATTCGGTGGGACACGAAGGGAGGACTTCCATGACGAGGGAACCCCCTCTCCATAGAGGTTGGGTAGGACCTGTTGTAGGTAGGACCTCATTCGTCTGATTCGGTAGGACCTGAAGGGGTAGGACCTCCATGACGAGGGAACTCCCTCTCCATAGAGGTTGGGTAGGACCTGTTGTAGGTAGGATATCCTTCGTGTGATTCGGTAGGACCTGAAGGGGTGGGACCTCCCTGACGAGAGAATATTCTCTCCATAGAGGTTGGGTAGGACTTGTTATAGGTAGGACCTTATTCGTCTGATTCGGTAAAACCTGAAGGGATAGGACTTCCCTGACGAGGGAACTCCCTCTCCTTAGAGATTGGATAGGACCTCATTCGTGTGATTCGGTAGGATCTGAAGGGGCATGACCTCCATGACGAGGGAACCTCATCTCCATCGAGGTTAGGTAGGACCGGTTGTAGGCAGGACCTCATTCGTGTGATTCGATAGGACCTGAAGGGGTAGGACCTCCCTAACGAGAGAACCCTCTCTCCATAGAGGTTGGATAGGACATGTTGTAGGTAGGACCTCATTCGTTTGATTCAGTAGGACCTGAAGGGGTAGGACCTCCCTGATGAGAAAAACCCCTCTCTATAGATGTTGGGTAAGACCTGTTGTAGATAGGACCTCCACATCTGAAAGGGGATTTATTTGGCCTGTCAAGTCGGATATCAATTATTATGATGTCTAGAGTGGATTATGAGCTATGTGGGACCTTTGTGTCCGAGTTCGTGACCATGGTTACATCCTCAGTTCAGATGTTGAATTTTTAAGCTAATATCGGTAGCGTAGCGCCTATGCTTTTCATCGTGGGTCCGAGCTGTGTGGGACCTTTGTGTCCAAATGTTTGTGACCTTGGTCGTATCCTCAGGTCGGACGTTAGCTTTTTGAGCTGATATCGACAGTGCAGCATTTACACTATCCGACATGGCTCCAAGCTGTGTTGGACCTTTGTGTCCAGAGATTTGTGACTTTGGTCACATCTTCAGTTTTGACGTTGGCTTTTTGAGTTGATATCGACAGTGCAGCACTTACGCTGTCTGGCGTGGGTCCGAGCTGTGTGGGACCTTTGTGTCTAGAGGTTCTTTACCTTGGTCATATCCTTAGTTCAGACTTTGGCTTTTTGAGCTGATGTCGGCATCGCATCATTTACGTTGTTCGATGTAGATCCAGGCAGTGTTGGACCTTTGTGTCCAGAGATTTGTGACCTTGGTCACATCCTTAGTTCGGATGTTGGCTTTTTGAGTTGATGTCGGTAATGCAGCACTTACGATGATTGATGTGAGTTCGAGCTATGTAGGACCTTTGTGTCCAGAGGTTTGTGACCTTGGTAACATCTTCAGTTCGACGTTGGTTAGATTTACTAACTTTGTAGCCGTTCTAAGAGTGCAAGAACGGGAAGCCCTCAATGTTGTGGAGCTAGTAAGCCCTATTCTTCAAGACTGTGGTAATTTTTAAGGACCTTCCCAATTCTGGGCTCTACTCCGAAGGCTAGTGAGAAAGATGTCTCTCCCGTGCTAGAGCGGCAAGTTGTGCGATAAGACCACAATATATTCAGATGTTATTCTGCCCAGGCACCCTTGAATTCATCCAATTGCGTCTTTAAGGTGTGTTTAATGATTTTCAATTCTTCACTGAACGACCTCAACATGGCGTTGTCAAATTGCTTGTTATTAACTATAATGATTGAGTAAAGAATTTCAAATTTACATATGATCAATTTCCAGATGAAGTCGGTGGTCTTCTGTTCTGTTTATCTTGGCTAATAGTTATACTTCCGCTCATTTGGTGAAGTAGTCAGCATCGACTATGGCGAATTTGGTTTCGTCTTTTCTCGTGGGCATTGGATCGATTAGATCAATCCTCCATTTTGAAAAAAGGCCATGGGCTGATGACTGAGGTTAGCTATTCTGGGAGGGATGTGGTGATGGAGGCAAACCTCTAGCACTTGTTGCATTTTCGGACAAAATCGATAAAGGTCCTTATTTAGTGATGGCCAGAAGTATCCCTACCTCAAAGTTTTATATGCTAGTGATTGCCCCCCAGCGTGATTGCCATACACTCTTTCATGAACTTTGCTGAGGGCGTATTTGCGCTTCGTCTTCCTTTAATCATTTGAGTAGTGGAAGTGAAAAGCTTCTTTTGAATAGGATGTTGTTGATAATTTCCTGGCCTCCGCACTGTTTAGGGACACCCTACCATCCTTAAAAAATTGGACAATTTCGTCCATCTAGCTGGGGTTGACTTCTGCGTGGTGAGTATGGGCTCAAGTTGGGTGATCGTTGGACTGCTGATTCTTTTGATTGGAATGCTCTCTAGTTCTTCTATTCTTTCACTGGTAGCGAGTCAAGCTACGGCATTAACGAGGCTATTTTGTGTGCTCTAAGTTTTCTTTTGCTTAGCCTCCAGGTCGACTAGGCGTTGTTTAGCCTGACGATCTTCAAGTCGGTTCCAGGTTGGCGACTACTTGTGAGTTTTAGATGCATCTAGAGGTGGCTTGATTCTTTTTAAGCCATTCAATAACGTGAGTTAAGTACTCCAGCTTTTGTAGGATTGATTTCCTTACGGGGGCACAGGCTGGAGCCGGGGTTTCTCTGGGATATCTTCGGTGGAAGCCTGGTAGGAGATCAATATGTTGACTCTCTTTTTTTTTCGTGGCTGTGAGTTCTTGAGTCGTGGCTATGACTCATGTTAAATGTGTTTTAGAGATGAAATGTTTAGCTGTGGTAAGAGAGATTTACTTTGTGGAAATCAAATGTTGATCTTTTTGTGAGTTTATGGAATATGGAGAGCCTTTTTAAGGGGACCCTCCTTCTAGCGCCAAACTGCTGACGTTGGAAAATGGTAAGTATTGATTCCAAGTCAACTTAGTGTTAAGTATTTAAGTCGGTTATTATCATAGTAAGCAGTAGATACGTGAATATATAGTAGAAGATCTTTTTGTATAATCTTTCTAAGGGTGCTTTTATTTTAGCAATTCATGTTCGACATCTGGGACATTTATGTCTCCTATTTATAGGAAAATATGTGATGATTACATGCATTAAATGCTTACAAGACATTCTCTTTTTGGGTATTTATTGTGAAGTGATGGCCACATTAATTATGGTGGCTTGGACTAACGTCTGACACGTGGAAAGACGTGAACTTAGCAATAGACAACTATGCCATGACCTCTAACCTGAAGTAGGTTGGGTATGAGCTGATGGGGTAAGGCTTAACGTAGTAGGACCACCCTGACGAAGAAACTCTTCCACACGTAGGTTTGGTAGGACTGACTTCATAGGACCTCTTTCGTGTGATTCGGTAGGACCTCCACATCTGGAAATGGAGTTATTTGGCCTGCCGTGATAGGTCAGGTCGTATATCAACAATGATTATTACAAATAATGATGAATGTCATTATTTAAAGAATTGTGATGCATTTTAATATATTGGACAATGAAAAAAAAATTACTGTCACTTAGATTGATAATTATCGTCATTGACGATGAATAACATTATTCATCTCTAGTTTAGTTTGATACATTGCTAGAATTTGTAAGGAAAATTTTATCATTTTCGTCTCCAATATTTTCAATCAGTTACTAATTTATCCACAATTAATTTTTATAACACCAAACGTCATCAACCTTTCAATATGGGGTATGTTCCTTCAATTGACGGCTACATCCAAATTACACCTTTAGTGGGAGGTATTTTTAATTGATTTCCATTTAAATAACACCGATCCCAGATTTATTATAAAAAACATTGAGTGTATTTTACATATTACTTAAATTTTAATATAAAAAATTAAAAATTTGTAAAACTAATAATTGTACGTGAAATTCAAGTTGATTATTTTATAAATCCAAATCAAGTTGTACTGGTAATACACAAAACTTGATCGAAAGCTAGAATTAATCACGGTTTCGCAAGTTATAATTTTTGTGTCCCCCCCGGGCGCTATAGGGAACGGTCCTTGACAAGAAGCTCGAGTCTAACCAATACTTCAGGCATGGCGAGGGAGCTAGATAGACTTTGGTCTAGTTGTAACAGTTTGTTCTATGTTTGGAAGGAAGAATCGGATAGCATGACATATTCGGAAGAAAAATCTATTCTTTTTATGTATTGTATACCAAATTAACATGCATTTGAGATGTTGGATGACCTCAAAGGCAAAAGCTCACTTAGAGAAGGCGATCAATTCTCCTTTTTAAGATAGATTCACATCTTTCTTGGAGCTTGAGTGTTGTAATTTTCTTCCTAACCAAAGGGAATAAAGTATAATAAGTGTTTATATTACGGTGAGAAATGAGACTATATATCAAGTGGAAGTATTACCTACTAAGGATAAATTAATCGATTGATATGGTTTCGAGAATATGCAGTATGTAATATTAACAAATTCTCGTTCATAAGAATGATACAATCTTAGTTAAAAAAAAAAAGTTAGATGAGAGATTGACCTACCAATAGATAAAATAAGTGGTAGTGACATGCGGATTAGAAAGTCACTTTTGGAGTGTCATTATGAGTTTAATTTGCAAAACTTTGCCTTTACTCCTAAGGGAAATGTGGCCCTTGAAATCATGTCATAAAGTAACATTATTCATTAGGGCCAACTTCTCTGTGACTTTAGTATTAGGGAAATTGGCACAAATGGTCCATAACTTTTGTCTTTAGTGTATAAATGATCCTTAATCTTTGTTTTTTGGCACAACATTCTCTAAAATATTTGTTTTAGTGTGCAATTGATCCTTATTTGATGAAAAGACAAAAGTGCTCTTAGTTTTAACTTTTAATTAATTAAAATTGTAATTGAATTTCTAACATTTGTAAAATGTGCAAATATGTCCGATATATTTATTAAAGAATATTTAATTTAACATATTAAATATATTACCATAGTCGTGTCAATTAAATTTTTCATAAGAGAAAAACATAAAATATTGTTCTTTAGGTGTATGTAATTGTTATGTGATTTGAAAATGTTGAATAAAAATTAAGTTAAATAAATAACAAAATGATGTATATAATTCTATGACATTGAACTAATCTTTTTTTAACATAAATCTACTAATAAAAATTAATTTACAAATTATATGTTCTTTATTTTTGAACGATAATAAAATGATAAATTAAAATATGAATAATATAATTTGAGCTTTAATATTTGTAGTTAATAAACAAATAACTCAATTAAATAAAAATACTTGAGTATCAAGTTTGTGACAAAGTTATTTTTCTTTTCATGTTGTAACGATAAAATTAAAGTTTAAATTTTAAATAATATGATTACTTAATAATAATAAAATAATTTTAATTAATACGTTTGTTAATAATTATGAGATTAAATTTTAGTTATTTTATAATAGTTCGTAAAATATACAAATTAATTTAGTATATTATCAATTTGTTAGTTTCTTTTAATTTTTCATAAAAAATAAAAGTTTCGGACCCATTTGTACTTTTTGCAAATGATAGGAATCCAATTGAAAATTTCTCTAATTAAAAATAAGAGCATATTTGTTTTTTTTAATCAAATAAGGACCAATTGCCACCAAAATAAATAGATTAGGGACTTCTGTGCTATGCCATGTTTCACATGAACAATGCTATACATAGGTCTACCAGATTGCAATTTTTTTCCCTCCCAATTTTAGGACTTTTCTCCTTATCATGAAAAATATATTCTCTCGCATTCTGCTTCAATTTTTTTTTTCTTTGGTACTTTGGTTTCTTTGTTATAGAGGTACTGCAATTGCTTGTAGCTTTGAAAACTAAAAATGTAAACCAGTCTCAAGGATTTTGGACCGAGGTGAATGAGATAAGTGAAAATTAGGACCTCCACATTTTCTAAAATCAATTTTTGAAATATAGTAGTTTTAAATAATTTATTTATATGTACATAATTTATTCCAAATTTACTAGTTATTAAATAAATATTACTAATACGATTGTTCTTAAAAATTAGGAACCAAATCATAACAATCGATTTTAATGGAGAAAATCTCACTATTTTCAAAATTAATCCCAGCTTCCAATGTTGTGCAATAAAATGTCTTTCGTTCAATTACGTCTCATAATTTCTTCTTCCCTTCTTCACAAAGGCCAAGAAAATTTCAACAATCTCCATCCATTTTATGTGCTTCAACCAAAGAAATTGAACAAAAATTCTCATATTAGAGTGATTTCCACTGGAGTAGAAGGTAGATATGTAAATGAGATTAATGTTTTCATTTTGATTTCACTATTTTTACCTATTAATCGTTGTTAATGCAAAATTTTGAAACAAAGTCACTTTACTTTGAATAAAAACAAATCTTGCATCTATAATTTTCATTTTATTCGTTATTCATCATTTTAGATAAATAAGCATGGCACCCAAATGTAGCACTAGCAAAAAAAGAACCAATGCAAATAGTAAAAGAAATATTTCATCTGGCAAAAAGAAGAAAAAAAAATCAAATAGATCAAAGAAGAAGAAGATAATAATATCGATGCCAGAAGGGAACAATGTATTTTATTTATCAATTTTTTTGGTTATACTATTGTTACATGCACGTATAAGTAAGTAACATTTATGTTGAAATGGGTTAAGATGGTAGTCCATTTCAACATAGACGTTGAATATATATAATGTTTTCGAGATTCATGTATTGTATTTTCATAATATTGTCTATTATGTAACATATTTACTAAATTCATATTTCGTAACAAATGTTTTAGGATGTCTTTGCAAATTATTATAGATGCTGAGTTAATTTTTTTTTAGGAGATGCATGTTTATGATTTTCAATAGACTCTAAACTATTGAAAACTCACACATGAACAAATTATCACCGAATATGTCGTTGAACTTGTATACAATTTGAATAATATTCAAGTAGTTGCATTATAGATAGGGACTACATTATTAATTGATTGTGGTACAACATTGTGGTACCACAAGTTTGTATTTCATATTGGTTCATAACAGTGATACAATGATAGCTGTAATATGATGCCATCATGTTCCTTTCTTATATAATTTGTAGCTCTTTTTCAAGATTTTATTATATATTATTAACTATTCTTGCTGTATATAACTTTTACTATATGATGTTACATGATGAAATTATAATCCTTTAAGTTGAAGTTTACTTTATATGCAATGTTTTTAACAAGGAATTTTGTTAATATCACCCGATAATATTCGTTCGTTACACTGTTGAAAAGTTGGATATTGATAATCTGAATGTTACTATTTGTTCGTGTCATCTATATGATTGAGACTTCATAATGCACCTTGATTATTGGTCACTTGGAAAAGTAAATGCATACTTGAAGACTAATATTTTCACTACACTCGCTGGTAGGTTTTCTAATGATCAGAAATCAATTTTCAGGGAGACTTGTTTTGCCCATTATCTGGACGCGAACAAAATCGTCCTGAATCATCAGCTTATCCACCAGTTTCTACTAAAGGAGGTTAGGTAGTCCAATTCGGATGAAATGTGGTTCAATATTAGCGGCAACCTATTATGCTTTTTCATAAAGGAATTTTGTGTCATGTCATTTTCGCCATCAAGGATTCCGTCACCGAAAAGTGTGTATTGTTACTCGCCGAAAACTATGTTTTGTTACTTGCCGAAAAACTACCAAAATTAAGAATACAGAAATTACAGACCCCTTTTTGGATTCAAGATGAAGATGGATGATATGTATATTTGAATTTCAAAATCCTATTAAATCTGGGGGATTTAATTTTCCATTCGAATCTGATTGTAACAGATTCCACGAAAGGTAACACCGAGAGATTTCAGGGAACAATAATAATTCACTAAATGTCCCAAAATTGAAGATAATATTAGTAGTTTTTAATTTTTTTTGGACATCCTGTACATTTCTGATTTAGATAAAAAAAATCAAGCATATATCTAAGTTTTAAGTTAACAACTAATTCTGTAAAAGACTTGTGGAATTTGAATGCATACTACAATTTAGAAGCCCATTGGAAGTCTAATTTGTAAAATTCGTTCTAGGCCCCAAAAATCATGACTGGCTAAAGAGAAATTGTCAATTCTTTGGAATCAAATTACTGTAGAAACGACAATAAAGTTCTCTTGATAAAGTGATTAAATGGAAGTTGAGCTAAGTAGCACCTATATTTTTAACTGCTAAACCTTGCTTCAACTCCCTTTCCAATTTTCTAGTAATTACGTCATAGTTACTAATTTTGTGTTCATCAAACGAATGATGGTGATTAAGGAAAGCCAGTGAGGCAGTGACCCATGAATTGAGTTGTTTCCTCAATGTCTTACGACCTCACATGAAAGATTCCTCGTATTCTTGTATTCACACTTCACATCGTCGTTCTTTGTCCAATTGCCAAATGACAATAACTAGACGAAATTTTGACAAAACATCTTTGTTTATTCCTTTTCTTTTTACACATAAAACATAACATGGCTAAACCTCAACAGGTATATTGTACAAACAGAAAGATGAGTCTTATTTGATGCAATTGAAATTTCTTATTGTATACTTACAGATCATGACTGTATGATTAGCTTGATACAACTCGTGACTTGTCCGGGCTATATCCTGTGCAGAATTAGGTGAGCCCCGTGCTGAGGTTGAAGAGTTATAACTGTATGAGGAGCATGTGTATAGGATGGAGAGAGCTCAAAAGAGAAGCGTTGTAGAATCAAAGCCATTGCCATTTTCGCCTCTATCATGGCGAATGTTTGTCCAATACAAATCCGAGGTCCCCACCCAAATGGGAAATATAAACCTTGTTTCTTTTGTGCCTTTGACACCCTTCACTGAATCTATCTGGTTTAAACTCCATTGCGTCGTTTCCCCATATTTCTTGGTCGTGATGTAATAAGATCATTGGTAATGAAAGCTGTGTCCCAGCTGGGAGCAATATTTTCCCCAATCTCGTTGCTTCATGAACTTTTCGACCAAGAGCAACTACCGGTGGATATAGTCTCAAGACCTCATGCAAAATCATGGTAACCTGCAATGTAGATCTCGTAAGTGCAAGTGCATGTTTGGTAAGTAGTATTAAACTGTTCAAGAGAGTACACTCCACAAAATTTTAAGTTCTCTCTTATTTAATGCTGCCCAATACTATCTAATTTACCTTCCCAAACCAGCCATAATACCTTTCTAATGTTTGATTTGGTTCACCTGAGAATGGTCTATCAAGGTATTTCCATCATATTGCTATGTTTAAATGGAAAATACTTACGATTTTCAGGTGATTTAACCCATCAAAATCTGGTTTTTTACTACCAAATACTCGTAAGACTTCTTCTCTAGCACGCATCTGCCAGTCTGAATGTGTACTCAATAGAACCAATGTCCAGACGAGCAAAACAGAAGTGGTCTCCTGTCCAGCAAAGTAGAACAGCTTGCATTCTTCTACAACTTCATCTATGCTCATTCCAAAACTCTTGTTTCCATGTTGTTCGATTTCTTTGAAATTCGATTCCAACAATATGCCCAATAAGTCATCATTACGTGCTTCCCCGGCCTTCATCGCCTTCACCCTTCTATCGATAATATCTCTAATAGATGCTTGAACTTCCTTTTCAATTTCTTTCATTCTTTTGTTCCTCTTAGTCGGCACAAACCTATACACAAGAAATGGATCACTTCTGAGGATACAATCAACAACCACACGCTGACAAAAATAAGGATTCGAAGTACTAACTTTACAAGGTAGAAATTTCATCAATACTAGTCAGAAACATATTTTGTTACCTCCATCCAGGAATATAGATCGACTGCGAAGCCTTGATGATGTGTTCAGCCTGTTCTCTCTGAAGTTCGAATATCCTTCTTCCTTCTTGGTAGCTACTACCGAATGACGTTCTTGAAATTGCATCACTAGATAAATTTTGTAGATAAGGCCACACATCCAAGTCGCGCGATTCTCCTGGAGAGAGACTCTGTTCCCATTTGCTCAAAATCTCATCACAACTCAAACAGAAAGCTGGCATCATAAGCTGTAGGAAGCAGTGGTGAAAAGCAATCTCATCAGCATTAAGTGCTCTTAAGAAAGTACAAGATCTTGCTTAAACTTGTAAGTGTGTTCCCTTACAAATCTTGAAACTAAATAATTTAAACAATTGAGCACTTTTGAGTAAACAGTATAAGGTAGAGAAAACCTTCAACTTCTCAAGATGAAAAGCAGGGTTGATGATTTTTCTGTGTTTGGCCCATTTATCTTCTTCATAGCTCACTACTCCTTGTGCAAGAAGCTTTGTCAATGGATTCATGTTTTGTGGCTTCTGGTAGATATAAATCTTTGTCAGGACTTCCTTTATGAGTTCAGGGTCCGTGATTATAACTGATGGTTTTGGCCCAAGCCATACGAAGGAATCAGTACCTGCAAGTTATGTCACTTTTAGTAAAGTAGATTAGACACTACGGGGTTGAGTACGATCTAATACTACACTTTAAACATTCACCGAAAGTTGCTAAAACATACCATATTCCTCAAGTGTTTTGAGGAACAAGGGTATGACTCTTGGCTTGATATCATCTGCGATATTGATCGGCTTGGATTTGGCCTTCTGGATCATACTTATCAAATCTTTCAGATCACCATAAACGAATCGATAGGAGTTTCCATTGAGACCTTGCTGTCTTAGCCATTTTTCCATCTTCTTGGGCCTAAACCACACCCAATTCAGCACCCTCCATGTGTATATCAGTAACACAAAAGCACAAAACACAGGAATTGTGTAGTACAAAATCTCCATGGCCACCTATAATCACTGCACAAGTAAAGTCTCCCTCTACAGTCTACACCTCTTTATATGAATATACACAAGTATTATTAGTTATCTTGTAGAATATTCTGTCTATTATTGTTCGTTGCCTTCTAGAAGATTGTCTGTGTATACGTCGTGAAGTGAGAAGTTGAAGAAGATAAGTTTAAAAACAATAGGACAAAAAATTAGAGATAGGACACTGAGAAAGACCAAGATTTTGCCATTTGGTCAAAACACGTCCACAAGAGATTACACAAGCTTTGAACATGAAAACAACTTAGCCAGCACGTATTTGACTTTGTGTTAAAATCAGAGTACCCTCTGTCAATGAAATCAATATCCCCTAGAACCATCGACAACTCTTGATCTTGTCTCGTCGTCGTGACTGTTGGCTCTCGGGGTAAGAAACGAAGAATAACACATGATCGACAAATGTTGATTTTCACGATTAATGTTCGATCAAAATTAGAGAAAATTCTCACTGTATATTATTTTTTTATAAAAACAAAGTTCAAGTAAAGTCCAATTCCAACTGCTGCTTTAATTTAATTTAATTTTATTTATTTTTTATTTTTTTGATAAAAACAATACATTGATCAATATATATTATCGCAATCTTGGACAGTATGAAAACCGGAATACTATCTACCCAAATACAAATAACCGGGTTCAAAGTAGCAAAAGAAGCAAGCTTGTGAGCCACTTTGTTACGCTCAAGAGAATAAAACGATGTTCCTGATTGCTACTTTGATTGAAATTGCACATAAATCCTTAACTTCCAAAATTTATCCAAAAATAAAAAATAAAAAACCCCTAGCTGCAAATAATAAATAAAAGATAATAAAAACGACTTAAATTAACATGACCAAGCGTGTGTATGTGAGTATATATATTGAGGAGTGATCTCCTATCCTTAGTGGGCAATTGTTATATTGCTCATATATAATGTTGCATTTGTACATTGGATGAATTGCCTATACAAGTAAATATCAACAATTCATATTAACAATTATTGGAAGTATTGGGATAAATTTTGAACGACTTGGAGCAAAAATGGACCAAAATGCTCAACTTTAAAAGTTCAGGGACCGAATTGCAAATTGACCAAAAAATTCTGTTTGCCATGCCTGGCAGCGGTAAGCAAACCGCGTCAAACCTTGAAAATATGTTTGCCGCATTTTGCAAACCGCTGCCCGTGTAAGACTTTTTCTGATTTTTTAAGTTGAAACTCAGGGGTATTTGTGTCATTTTCAACTAAAACGAGCTTAAGGAGCATAAACACTATAAAAAGTTCTAAACTAGATCAGATTATGGGTTGAAAAATCAAGGAAACAAGGCGAAACACTGGAAAAATGATAGAATTACGACAAATATTTGAAGACTTTGGCTTGAAGAAGAAGAATTCTTGGTGCAATATATCATTTTTCTCGTCTTTCCTACAAATCTAGTGATGAATTTCACTTCATTCCTTTTTCTTCTTCTTTTATGATGAGTAACTAAACTTATAGTTGGGACGAACGGTATGTAACATAGTTTTGAAGGTTTACTTTCAATTCTTAAGTTTTATGGAATTAATAAATTAATGTATTGATTTTACTTATTCTTTTCATGCTTGAATTACTTGATCATTAATTCAATGATTTGTGGATTTTAATGAGCCAAGAGGTGAGTTAATAATTTGGACCACGTAGTAAAATTCGACAATTGGGGTGAAAGGTAGATATACGATTTTGCTATTGTTGCGGTCCTTAATTGAATTCTTATGTGTTTAAAAGTGTTTAGTCAATGCTTATTTAGATTCACATAGAGAAATAATGAGTTGAATTAACTAAATATGATTGATTTGAACTTGAGAGAGATAATTTGATTTAATTGATGAATTTGACCGAATACAAATTTTAGAAATTGACTTGAGAAGGAAAATTAAAGGTGATAACTATTGTGGAACGGGAGTCCCAAAATTTTGCCATCACATTTACTTGTTTAATTTTTTTTTATCTTCCTTAGTTAATCATAGTATAAATCAAGGCTTTGCCA
This sequence comes from Forsythia suspensa, assembly GCA_023638005.1. Classification (NCBI taxonomy): domain Eukaryota; kingdom Viridiplantae; phylum Streptophyta; class Magnoliopsida; order Lamiales; family Oleaceae; genus Forsythia; species Forsythia suspensa. The sequence continues at coordinate 2,370,038 of CM042663.1, forward strand.
TACATTTGTTTTCATCAAATACGAGGTAGAATTAGTTAAATTAGTATTCAAATAAAATAGTTTTTGTAGGAACAATAATCCATACTCATTAAGTCCACTTTACTATTTGTTAAATTGACAGTCGAACATTTATGATTTAAACGCAACAAGTTACTGGCGTTGTCGCTAGTGACTATTTCTTTATTTGATATTGATTTAGGTTATTTCTACTTGTTTTTGATTATTTTCTTACAACAGAAAACATGTGTTCATTGTATGCCCCATTCACAAGTCGGCAATCTTGAACATTTCGTCTCCAAGATCGAACGTATTTTTAGATGAAGACGCAAGGAACACAACCAAAAACAACCTATCACTATGGAAAACGAACAAGCTAGAATGGTTGCACATAAGCAGTCCTATTAGCTACTCAAGACGTTCAACACCAAATTAGTGTAGAAATTGATGAATGAGATATGTCGGTTACTCAGTTTTTGACTCCAATGGTAGCTCCTGAGTGATCAAGCATCGTATATCCTGATTTTGGGCGAAATAATTTTCAACAGAGGGTAGATTTGATCAATTTATTCAGCAACAACCTTCAATTTTATGGGAAGTACATGATAATTCAAATACACACATCTCTAGATACACTCGGATGTGCCAAAATTTTAGTTTCAAGGGGTATGTGAGGATGCTATCTAATTGAAATTATTTCCATACACATTGAGGGATGGCATGTTAGAATGGTTGGATTCTGAACCATGTGCTAGTATCACTACTTGAGAAGTTTTGATAAGAAAATTCTAAAATAAGTACTCTTCATCTGCTAAAATGGCCAAAATGAAGTTGGAAATTTCAACTTTTCAGCAATTTGATGGGAAAAGCTATCACGCGGCATGAGACACATTTAAAAAATTATTTAGAAAGTGTCCAAACTATGGTATAAGTAAGGGGCAACAAGTGCATGGACTTTCACCTATTTTGAAGTCTCAGGTGAACTCGTCAGCAAATGGTTCTATAACGAATAAATTTGTGAATCAAGCCTTGGAATTGTTCGAATTGATTGGAAAGACAAATTTGATTTTCTCATTTGATCTAATAGTCCTGAAGAAAGTAGTAGGTATATACGAAATAGCCAATACTTAAGCTACTAATGCACACATTGCGGCACTTGCAAAACAAGTATAACTATTGATAAAAGCGCAATCGTATGGTGTGAACGCAATCCCTATGGGCTCAACTTATGAAAATTGTGGGACAAATCAATGTATTGAAGATTGTATGTTATTAGACACTCCAGAATAATAGGTCAACTTTGTTCAAAATACTTCTTGATAGCAGTACAATCCATACTCTCAAACATACAACACGTGATGGAAGAAACACCCAAACTTCAAGTAGACTGACAATCAAAATAATGCTTAAAATAATCCTTATCAAGAGAGAAGGCCAAGTTTGGGAGAAATGTTTAAACAGTACATACAGAAAACAGATAAGATGCTTCAGTAAAGTGAGATAAATTATTAGAATCAACGACCATCTATTAGGATGTTGGAGACTCAGATTGGCCAAATTGGTTAGAAAGGACCTTATAGGTACTCTATCTAGTAATATAGAGATGAATCTACGAGAACATGTCAATGTCATCACCTTACTTAGTAGGCAGCTCTTACCTGAGATACTTGAAAAAAATGGAAAGGTTTGAACATAAGCCAGAAGCAAGTCAAGAACAAAATTCAAACACCCCAAAAGCTAAGGCAATCATAACTATCAAAGCATATGTACTGCCCATTCTGTTTCTTCAAATGCTAAAAAAACTTAGCTTGATAAACAAAATTTGAATTTTCTTGATATTTTCTTGAAACTACACATCAACATTCCCTTCGCAGATGTTTTGGCTCAGATGCCACTATATTTAAAGTTTATGTATAAAATATTGGCAATGAAAAGTGACATGCACTAACACTTTTTAAGTAAAATGTCACACAAAATCCAATTTTAATTTTTTAATAGGACATTTTTTTAAAGGATGTAATGAGCTTATAAAAATACTTTAATTGATATTTTAATATAACTCCCTACTTTTTTTTTTTATTTTGAGTATGAATTAAGTTTGTGCATTTTAAAAAGTGACATGGTGTGTCACTTTTTAATGAAAATGTCATAGTATCGTTTTGGATTACTGAGAAAAATGACACGTTCTGTCATTTTTACTAAAAAAATGACAACAATGGATATGAAGTGACAGAACAACTTTGGATAACAAACTTCTCTATGGACCATTTTTGTGTGTGTTCTAAATTAATATTTGTTATGTATTATTGAGTGTCATGGCTTGTTGAGGACAGTCAAATATTAATGTATTATTTTCTCTGTCTTGAATATGAATTAATGTACTGGATAAGAAAGTGGCATGCTCTGTCACTTTTTAAGTAAAGTGTCACACACAATTCAATTTAAATTTTTTAATATAACATTTTTTTTTAAAGGATATAATGAGCTTATAAAAACTTTTTAATTGATCTTTCTATATTACTTCATACTCTTTTTATGTTGAATATAAATTAAGTTTGTGCATTTAAAAAGTGACATGATATGTCACTTTTTAATGAAAATGTCACACACTGTCGCTTTGAATTACTAAGAAAAGTGACATCACTTTTTATTGACAAAGTGATTAAACAATTTTGGATCAAAAACTTCTCTATGGATCACTTTTTTTTTATGTTCTAAATTGATATTTATTGTCCATTATTAAGTGATGAGCCTTATTGAGAATAATCAAACATTAATATATTATTATTTTTTGTCTTGAATATAAATTAATATACTAAATAAGAAAGTAATCACTTTTTAAGTAAAAAGTCACATACAATCCAATTTGAGTTCTTTTTTTGTAAGAATTGAGTCTGTGTATTACAAAGTGACATAGTATGTCACTTTTTAATTAAAATGTCCAATTAATTTGTTTATTAAAAAGTGACATCTGACATTATATTATAGGTAGGTCACATATGAATGCGACTTCAATGCTAATTAATTGATAATATAGATGTACGATGTAAGACGTGCTAAATAGTAGCATTTTACATTTGACTCTTACAATTTTTTAATCTTATTTTTAAAGAACAAAAATGATTTAAAAAGGCTTGTATGGGAAGGACCGAAAGAGAGCTAAACCTAGCCCGGCATGACTCTCTAAAGTCTAATCTAGCAATGTTTTGAGTATGGAGTAGTCTCGGTCAAGTGTGATAGCTCGATCCAAATTTATGTATCTATTTGTTATGCAATGAAGAATATTTAGAACTTTGTTTGATGTATTTTTTTTCTTTATTATTTTTGACTTTTCAACTATTTTACACTACAAAAAAGTTTGAAAAGTCAATAAAGTACCCAAAAAAACTCATTTTTTCCAAAAAATCTATACCGAACATACCCTTAATGTATTAGAGTTCTCAAATTTATTTTAAAAAATTGTTTGGTTTGTTCAGCTAAATTAAGTTTTGAATACTTTATTATTTTAATTTTAATAAAATATAAAAAAAAATTTTTTTGTAAAACTAATAGTTGTACGTAAAATTTAGGTTGATTAATTTATAAATCCAAATAGAGTTACTCATAAAAATAAACCAAAAGTAGGAGAGATAGGGTTGAAAAACACTCAGTGCCTTTACGTCTCGTAAAATGGCCCAACAAACAAAACTGAAGAACTCTGCCAGAAAGCTATACGCTGGAAAAACTTGAAGTATTGCCAGAAATTTCTAAAGGAATGAAATTGTTAAAATCTTGCCAAAAGTAACGAAGGAAGTGTGAGAAGGGCTACACTTAAATAGACAAGGCCCATTTGATCTGGGCCATTGATTTTGAACTCCCAAATCTAGACCGTTGACACAATAAACGCTTGGCAGCCAAGAGTCACAAGGCGGGAAAAGCGAAACTTGGAGCAATTAATAACGTGGGCATATGCACGCCACGCCCCCCCCAAAGCACAAGCCAGCACGCATTTTGCAATGATGGCCCTGACACTCCAACTTACAAGATGGCTACCTCATCACTACCCTTCTTAATTGACAAACCCTAATTGATTGATGACACTTCCGCTCGTATAGAAGCCACATGGACCCCATCCAACTTTAAGAAATTCGTAAGTCAAAGCTCTCGTCTGTCATGAAAAACAGGCATCGGACTTGGAGAATTGTGTTGATATGCGAAGAACTTCCTCGGCAAAATAACTTTAGCAAACTCTACGAAGGACTTCCTCGGTAGAACATCTTCGGCATAGGTTTGCTATCCGCGAAGGACTCCCTCAGCAGAATGATTTTGGAAAAGGTTCGCTACTTGCAATAGACCTTCTTCAAAAAAAAAAAATAAAAAACACTCTCTCAAGTCCTTCGCATAGTATAAATACTATACTTAAACTTGGGGGACTATTGTTACCACCCAAATTTGTTAAAGTCCCCACGTCGAGTAAGAGGGCCCCGCAGCAGGCCTTATTGGCCTTCGCCCCCATCACAATGGTGGCTCAGGCCCTCACCATCCAATGGCCAGTCGAACGAAGCTCATGAAGGGTCTCGCCACTTTATGATTGGCATGGGGTCCTTCGTCGATTTTCGCACCCCGCGTAATCCTCTAGGCAATTTGATATTTTGGGGCAGCTAAAGTGATATTTCTAGACAGATTGTGTTTGATTGTCATACGATTCTCACAAAAAAACTAAATTTCAATCTTCTAATGATTAGGCAACGCAATGTTGGAGATCAACTTATATTAGGACTGAAATCTAGGATATTACATTCATACTCAATTATCCCTTATCTCATAAGGAATGAGAATCTCATCAGATGTCTAATTGATTGTTTTCCTAAATCAATTAGAACTCTTGACCTATAAATATGAGATCTCTCATCATTCCAAGGTAAGCATTATTCTCTACTCTTAAACTCTATTCAAGTCTCTGCCTATTTGTCTCTTCCACACTCAAATACTCTTCCCATATACTTTGTACCTGCAGTTGACTTGATCGTCAGAGTACCAACGATTGTCGGCCCTTTTTTCTCTAGTGATCTTCATGCCCAACGATCGTCCTCATATAGGCTAGCAAAGGATTGATTAAGATCTGTTGACACGTGGATAGTGCAAATTTCGAAGTCAACAAAAAACAAAGTTCAAGTAAAATCCAATTCCATCTGCTACTTTAATTTTTAATTTTAATTATATTTTTTTTTTTGATAAAAACAATAGATTCATCAATATATATGACCCCAATCTTGGACAGTATGAAAAACGGAATACAATCTGTAACGACCAAAATTTTTTCTACTTTTAATTTCAAATAAATAAAATTTTTACTTTCGGCGTCGCTATGAACCTCCTACTATGTTTTAAAATATTTTGTCACGTTAAATGTTGCGCACATTTGCTTTAAATTTTATTTGACGAAAATGGAATATTATTTTATTTCAAGCCTCATTAATTTTTTTAGATCGAATAAATTTTATTGAGATAATTTCTTGATAAATTTACAGCGCGGTTGTAATTTAAAAACTAAGTGCAAACATTAAACATTTTTTTATTATTGTCAACCCATTTAAACCCAATAAAATCCAAATCTTCTCTAACCTAATACCCAACTTATTTTTCCACCCAAAAGTTCACCCATATTTAGCCCAAAACCGGTTTATTTCAACTCAAAAATTCAACGAATAACCAACCCAACTTTGCGACTATGAAAACCGCCCACCCCATAATCATCTAACCTCCCATTTCTCTCAAAAAAAACCGTCCACCTTGCTACCTCGACTTTTCCATTTTCAGCCAACCAAACAACCCTCCCATACTCTAAAAACCGCCTCCAACTCTCCATTTTCAATGACCAATAGCCCCCCATGTAGTGAAGAAAACCGCCCCCCTTGATCTTCCAAAACTACCATTTTCTTTCCCAAATTTCCAAGTTATTTTCTTCCAGAAAACACCCACAATTGGTCCCTAAACCCAGTGAAAAACCATCCCACAAGACTCCTTCCATCCTTGAAAAAACCTCCATAAACTCCAGTCAAACTACTCCCTTCTATTATTTCAAAACTGCTCCCATGTACACTGAAAATCTGCTTCCCACTCCCACCATTTCTTCTCCATTTCTTATCACTTTTTAGTCCACAAATTAAGTATTTTTACCTCCAGATTTTCCAAAGAATTCGGCCCTCCAAGACCTCATTTTTCCTCGCCAATTCAACTTCAAAAATGCTCCCTAAAATATGTTGAAACCCGCCCAAAAAATGCCCAATGTACCCACTAAAATTCGGTCTCCTCTTAAGCCTTTTTTTTTTTTTTTATGTTTTTGTCATCTCATACTCTAGTTTATTACACTTTTCTCTCCAGATTTCAACCCCTTAAATCTTTGATATTTCTCTCTACTTCAAGCTTTGAAACAATCCAGCAATCTTCCAGTTTCTCAGAAGTTCGACCCCTTTCCAGCTTGAAGTCATTAGCTTCCTTTGTTCATTTTTTCACTCCTCATTCTTGGCCCCAAATTTCCAACAATAAAGCCCTTCTTCTTCAGCTATTTTTGTCCAGAATTTCAGCCACAACATTTCAAAAACAACCGTCCCCTTTTGGTTCAGTTTTGCACCTGTTACACCCTTCTTTTCTAGTCACTTTTTCCAGCAAGTAAGTTCTGTGGTTCTCCCTTTTTCGGCTAGAATTTCCTTTCTTTTTCCAGTTCTTATACCCCATGCAATAACACTATAAATTGGAGATCAAAAAAAGGAAAATGCATGGAATTAATTTGAGGATATGTGATACCAACTTTTACCTACCAGTTCAACTCAACAGAAATCATATTGTTTTTGCAAGGTAGTTTTACTTACTACTATCACCATGATTTAATAGTTATTTTGGAGAAATTTATTGTGTGATATAAATACCATGCAAATTTAATTATGAACAAATTTTATGATGGTGATTGAAGGTAATCACATATGCATGATGGTGATTGAAGGAAATCACATTTAAGTTCATGGGTGCCAGCCACCAATTTATGTGTTCCTATGTACGTTTAAAAAGGATGGCATGTCGCATTTATGTTTTCATATAATTTTTCTCACATGTTAGTATGTAACTACTGAGTATTTCTTATGAAATACTCACTCAAAAAATGAACAAATTTTTTGATTGAATTGGTTGGTGTTAATGCGATGGCGTAGGCTAGCGAGCATGAAGTAGAATTTCTTTATTTAAATTAAGTTTTGACGTCGAGATCGAGTCAATCATGATGTAAATGCGATACTTTAAGTGTTGGATTTGTAGTATGTAATTATTTAATATGTATGGAGAACAAGATGTTGATTTAATTGCCGTTTCAAGTTTTAAGTTAGAAATTTGGCTTGTTTAAATTTATGAATTTTCAACTTCCTATCCCTATTTTGAAAAATCATAACTATCTGTAGTTTTGGACTTTATGAGTGAATTTAGTGGCCATGGAAAGCTTTATATGTAGTCTACTGACATCATTTGGTATCGTATGAATTTATTATGAATGTTTTAGCGGGCTGCCTTAAGATACCTAAGACAATTTTTCAAACAACTTCGGCTAACATTTTCACCTACCAAACGACATAGCTAAGGTTTAAAATTTTAAAATGTTGTAGTGTGTAGTCCCAAGTATCTACAGTTCAATTTTTGAAATTTTTGAAGTTCTTTTGTATGGTTAAATAAATTGTAGCGACATCTATCACGGTATAGACAAAACCATGAAAACTTGAAGTAAAATCATTTTTCCCTTGTGAGCTTGTTATTTTCCGCAATAGTTACATTTTTAAAATTCTTTAAGGGCCCGAGAAATATTATTTGGAGTCGTCAAACATTATTTAGAAAATATTTTAGTGATCTTCCGGGTTGAGAAAATCCGGAGCGTTACACAATCTACCCAAATATAAATAACTGGGTTCAAAGTAGCAAAAGAAGCGAACTTGCTGGCCACTTTGTTATGCTCAAGAGAATAAAACGACAAGAACCGCAACTAAATTCACGGTTCCTAATTGCTACTTTGATTGAAATTGCACATAAATCCTTAACTTCCAAAATTTATCAAAAAAAAAACCCCTAGTTGCAAATAATAAATAAAAATAAAAATGAATTAAATTAACATGACCCAAGCGTGTGTATGTGAGTATATATATTATAGAGGAAATTATAGCAATACCCCCAAGTTATTGACTATTAGTAAGATCGTAATTATGATCTTTCATATTATATCCAATCTTATTGTAAAATACTAGGAAGAAAAATATTATTTTTCTTTTCATTTTTCCTCCTCTAAAATGCTAATCATTATTTTACATTTAATTTTTTTTTTTAAAATAGAAGTTATTTCTTTATATTTAATTATTTTTCATATTGCTTGATTTAATAGCATTTTAATTAATTTTTATGTTTATACTCTTAAAAGTTATACTAGGTTAAGTTTAGAAAATTAAAGTATTATTATCATAATACTTAAAAGGCAACAAAGTTAATGTTGAAGGTTTAGAGCTTATATTTCCTTTTTATTACTTCTAATTTGTGCAAACCGTAGAGACTCACTAACTTTTATAACTTTTCAACTACATATTACATTATTTTTATTAAAATCTGCTAAATTTTTTATCGATCTAAACAATATTCCTTAAAATTATAGTACGTGTTGTACTCATTTGTAAGTTTTCTCGGATACTCACTAACGGGTCGCATTGTCTTTAGGTGTTTGACATGCTTGTGTTGTGACCGATTTTTACTCGACCCTATCAAGTTGGTCACTAAACTCGTAAGGTCAAGCTGGTGAATAGAACCTGTCATCCATTAATAGAAACTACTGCAAACTCATAAAACTATTTGCCACAGCAAGCAAGATCATTGATCAAAAGTATGATTCTGCAGTAACATGTTTGAAAGTTAAAGCTTAAATCCGAAAACAATAACAAGCCGAACGACGACATAAGAGTATAGAAGTGTGATTACACATGCTTCTATTAATGTAGCTCCATCACATAAAATTTTCCAATACAAAAATGGTGTACACAACTACGTGCAAAAATGATTTATCTTACCCTCGGTAATGGTTCGTTGAATTACATTTGTTGTTCTTGCTTCACTCGTAATCAAGACAGGCTTCGAATCCCTTTTAAGTCTCTTCTCAGAATCGACTATTTTGCTAACTTCATGGCTCATCATCAGAGCCACAATCATCACTCTGCAAAGATGGTAATTTGCTGAGAGTGACTGCATCACTGAAATCAGGCCCTTTCTCTAGAAGGACCACACTCTTGATGTAACCACCGACATGAACAGAGCGTAGGTATTCCTCAGATCTAGAGCCATGGATTCCAAGATCATTAACTTGTGCTCCATTGGAATCACTAGAAACCAAAGAGCCATCCTTTGTAAGTAATAACACTTCACCATCTTTTCTAACCCACAATGGCTTCATAAATCCTCCGCCAAAATTGTGAAAATTAACGTTGAATAGTTTAGTCCAAGACTGCTCGACGCCATATTCCTCCATCACCCATACATAAAATTCATGTTCGACTGCGGATGCATCACATAAAACAAGAGCAAGTGATTCCTTATAGATCACCAATTCCTTATTTCTTGGAGAATCATCTTTTGCAAGAGTACCAGGCAGTATCATCTCACGGAATACCTCATAACACATATCAAACAACAAAATCAAATCATTTCCATCCACAGAACGAGCAATCCAATGAGTAGCCCCGTTTATATAGGCCTGGCGCGACCTATTATGTATAATGTACTCGAGCGACAAATGACAAATGTCTTGCCACACCCCCATGCTCAATCTATAAAGCTTAACCTTTGGCAGGCATCTATCCAAACCAGTGTATGTAATCCTAACCACTTTATAGTCATTGCTAACAGGATCGAACCCGAATCCAAGCGATTGCATAAAACTACCATATGAATTATATATCAAATAGGGTTTTGGAAGAAAAACCGACTTTTTAACGCACGGGTTCCAAATAATTATAGTGTTCATATAAAATACCCGATCATCTGAAAGACATAACAATCCATTGCAGCTACCAATGATTGTGAAAAATGAGTTTATGCTTCTAAAGGGGAATTGGAGTCTAAAATGTCGATCAAAAGATTCATTATCACAGTACAACTCATAACGCTCAATTTTTCTAATGCAACGCCTAAGTAAAAGAAGAGGCGGACCTTCATTGCTAGCAATGGTGAAATTTAGATGAGTGGAAACAAATTCTGGGCTAGTGATTAGAGTATACCATGATCTTGAAACGCACATGCAGCGAATAAGGGGATTGACGGGCAATCTTTTGAGGATGTTGATGATGATTCCTTCAGGCAAAAAATCCGACATTTTTCCTCCTCTTGAGCTTAAGATTTAAAGATTTTAATGGATTTTGTGGGGGAAGAAAAAGACCCAGATTTCAATCTTCCTCCCGTTTAAATAGCTAGTTGATAGTATTATTTGTTGAAAATTTGATTAGTAATATTAGTTTTCACCAACTTTAATCAATTATTTAAATGGAAACAGTTAGTTGATTATAGGGATTATAAAGTCGTGTTCAACGCTAGTAGATTAACAATGTATATTTAATTGCTCAAATCAATTTCGAGTAAATGAGAAATTAAAGTTCATAGTGAATCGTCTAAATACATGAATATTGTTAAAAAATGGGATTAGAATATTGCGAAAAATTTTAGAATATGTTTTAATGAAAAGTCATGTCTTTTTTAACTGTCATTTCTTATCAGTCGCATCTTTTTATTTTATAGACATGTGCTTTTTAAGTTTTGTCTTTTGCTACACAATTTTTCAGATATTATAAATAGGTCTCTTATGTTTACAAATTACTTAACTTCACTTTCAACAAAATGTCTCTACACTTTTGCCCAAATTTTTTAGTATAGAAATAATTTCTGCATAAAATTTAAGTCCAATTTAAATGTTTAAAGAAAGAATAAAATATTATTTGGTTCGTTGTTTTTGTAATTTGGAGTGCTACTATTACAAGAAGTAGTTGTATCTTGAGAGACGTATGCCAAAAAATCGTAAGCATCTATGCGGGGCAATTTCGTCTTAAGGAGAAAAAGTCAAACTTTTGCATCGATCGATCTAATTCTTCATTTTTCGATATTTCTGTAAGTTGTCGTTTTGCTTGTTTTGCATACATGTGATTAAATTGTCGTAATATAAATAATGCACAAAAATTACCAACAATCTTAAGACAAAATTGTTTTATGAATTTTTTTAAGAATCGATGTTGAACATGTAATTGAGCACGAATTCTTAATTTGATTCATGTATTGCATCTATCTTATTAAGAATTTCGTGCTCAATATTATGTTATGCAATTCTAGAATATCTATCTTCTCTATGTTATTCTAATTTCAACTGTGAATATTTATTTAGATTGTCAATATAAGTGTATTTTTAATATTTTATGTACTTGAAAGTTTTATTGAGCATGAATGAGTTCGGACTAGTTTTTGAGTTTGATGGAAAAAAATGTACTTATCAAAAAAAAAAAAAAAAAAAAAAATATGTGAGCGATGGGTATTTAGCCAATGGATTGTTTAAGATTAATGGAATGCTCCTACTTCATAATATTGATGAATTTATGTTGTTAAGCACAATTCTACCCAGAATTGTGGAGGTAGGATTGATGTTTGTATTATATCATTAACTTAAGTTCAGATTTAACCCAAGATTTGTGGGAGATAGTGTTGTTGTCTACAAATTAGAGTATTGAAATATTGAAACAACATTAAAATGTTAAATTGCACTGTGATGAATCCCTTATTAAACTTAAAATCGCATGCGATATTGTAAATTGGATATCCAATGCAAAGATTTAAAATCTACTAGTAAATATATTTTACTATTTAGAGTGGAATTGTTTATTGGAAATCTTCCAAATAACTTGAGTATTGAAAGACCATTATATAATTTGAATTTTTTAGCTTTAAAAGAAGCTAGAAGGAAATATGATATATTCAAATTTTTCTGGAAGTCCTCAAAACAATGTATATAGCTTGATTCACAATGGAATTTAAGTTCATAGCTTTAGATAAAACTAAAGAATGAGCATAATAGCTTCGTAATTTCTTAAAGGATATATTCCATGTTGGTCTAAGTCAGTGCTTGCTATATATAAGTATACATCGCTATAGTCACAGTCGGCTATTAGAAAGATAGAAAATAATATATATAATGGTAAGTCTCGACATATACGTCGAAGACATAATACTATTAAGCAGTTGATCTCAAATGGTATTTTTTCCATTGAATGCATAAAATCAAAGGAGAATCTCTTGAATCCGCTTACCAAAGGCTTACCAAAAAATCAAGTACACTGCTTATCTAAGGGAATGGGATTAAAATCCTATTACGCATAAGTCTTTGTAATGGTAGCCCAACCTTGTCGACTAGAGATCCCAAGATCTTGGTTCAATGGGACAACTAAGTTATGAAGATTCGATTAAGTACTTGGGAGTTATAACCTACCCATTTATATTGTAAGAAAAATGGCTCTCTGCAAAGTGTATAAAGTTAAATTATAACTTTTAATGATCCTTATAATTTGGATAAACTAAGTGGAGTATGACAAAATACTCTTAATAGGATCACATATGTAAGTGTGAAGTGGAGTTGCTTCTATAAGAATGTTTCAACGCTTGAATTCTCTAAAGCACTTATGAAACCCAATAGTTATTCAAGGCCAAAATGAACACAAACTTGCTAATCGAATGTATTAGGGAGGTTATTATGTGGGTAATATATTGGTTTATACCAACGGATGAGCAGTTCAAGATATCACGTTTACTGATTAGACAAGTAAATCCAATAGTATTCTACTAATGAAGGTTCAAAGCCACAAGTCACCTATCCTGATTAGATAAGTAAATCCGATAGTATTCTTGTTTCAATCTCGTATATATACATTGGGAATGTCTCTCTCACACACTAGGAATGCCAAATTGAAAGTTAACTAGTATACCGCTTCTTTGCGGTGGGATTCGACCGTAGGTTTATTATGATAATGGATTGAGGCGGTGAATAGATTTTAGAGATGATTGGTGGAGGGAGATGATCGATTGAGGAACATGATTGAACAATAAATTTTGGAGGAGGTAAAATTGAAAACGTGGTGACAGTGTGACACAAGGACGTTTAAGTTCTTTTTTCTTACAGTAGTAGAAAAACTCTCTATAGTCGTGACTAGCTCAATTTAATATATCCAATGTGATAGTCAAACACTAATTAAACTCAACATTTAGATGTGTCAATTAACAATTACTTTATTATGTGTGTGGGTAGCAAAAATTAACATATCTAATATAGACGTCCTTAGTTTTTTAATATGTTCTTATTTCATGTATCTTGTTATCAACAAATATGAACTACCATTATATTAATGTAACAATATATTGAAAGAAACGTAAATAAAATGTATTGTTTCAACTATAATAATTAATAATAATTAAAGAGAAATTTTGACAAATACACTAAAATAGGAGACAATTTTGAAAATTATGGTCTAATTCTAGATTAATTTTAAACTATGAACAAAACTGGAAAGTTACTGTTATAAAAATATTGGGGCATATTAAAAAACTGCGCCTTGCAACTAACAGTGGACCCCCACACACCTACCCCATGATTATTAACTCGTGCACAAATTTAGTGTATAAGATTAGTTCCACAAAACCTCCCATGTATAGCTTTTGTTTGTCCCACACATTTCATCACCCCACCCCCACCATTTATTAACATGTTCAATAAGTGCATTACATTATAGATTTCAATCTTGACACATCCTTGTTTATTTATTTTTATTATGAATTTTTGATTTTATATATATATATATATATGAAAGTTCAACTTTGGATAAATAGTATTAAGTAAAGTCTTGTAAAAAAGTGTGTGAATATCAATTACAGATATGCATACAAAAGTGTTTGTGAAAATGTGAATATGAATTGAAGTTTTGAATTATTAAGAAAAGTGACACTTATTGTCACTTTTTATTGAGAAAGTAACAAAACAATTTTTTATAACAAACTTCTCTATGAATCACTTTTTATATTCTAAATTGATATTTGTTGTACATTATTGAGTGACATGTCTTATTGATGATGATCACACATTAATGTATCATTTTCTTTGTCTTAAATGTAAAATAATGTACTGGATAAGAAAGTGGCATGCTTTGTCACTTTTTAAAGCAAAATATCACACACAATTCAATTTAAGTTTTTTAATAGAACACTTTTTTTAAGGATATAATGAGCTTATAAAAAAAATTTAATCAATATTTCGATATTACTCCATAGTCTTTTTGTGTTAATTATGAATTAAGTTTGTGCATTTAAAAAGTGACATAGTATGTCACTTTTTAATGAAAATGTCACAAAATGTCGTTTTGGATTACTGAGAAAAGTAACATCACTTTTTATTGACAAAGTGACAACAACTTTGGATTACAGACTTTTCTATGAATGGGATCACTTTTTTTTTTTTGGTGTGTTTTAAATTGATATTTGTTATGCATTATTGAGTAACATGTCTTATTGAGGATAATCAAACATTAATTTATCATCTTTTTTTAATATAAATTAATGTACTAGATAAGGAAGTGACATGCATTGTACACTTTTTAAATAAAAGTCACACTCAAATCTAATTTGAGATTTTGAATATGAATTTAGTTTATGTATTTAAAAAGTGACATGGTGTATCACTTTTTGTAATTAAAATATCAATTAAATTCGTTTATTAAAAAGTGAAATATGACATTATGAACATGGGGACTAGGTAGGTCCCATCTGAATGCAACTTCAATGCTAACTAATTAATATAAAATTTGTGAAATATGACATTATGAACATAGGGGACTAGGTAGGTCCCATTTGAATGCGACTTCAATGCTAATTAATTAAGGTTGAGATTAGAAGAAATAATGGGTCGCCCAACTTTAAACACTTAAAGGGAGTCATCATTTGCGATTTTTCAAAGAGTTTTGGTCAGCTTTAAGAAAACGCTATCGGGCTTGTTGAGTGGAACTGGTAGAAAAGTATAAAAAGATCGAAATGAATTTGAGTATAACAAAAGGAAGATTCGGGATGAGCCTCGAACCTCAAAATAATATAGATAAGCTCACCCAATCCGAGATGCGAGCTCACCCAATGTCAATAAAAAAAAATTTTAGAGAGGAATAGATGCTGAAAGATTATCTACTTCCCATTGACAATAGTCTATAAAAAGTAGGGAGGCTTACAAAATGCCTGAATATAACTTCTATTTAAAAACAAGGTAATGAGTCTATGTTTAAAAATTAAAGCGATAGCCTCTACTTAAAAAAACAAGGCCACCGCCACTAGGAGTAGGATTGAGAGTTGATTATTAAAAAACAAGGCTAGCTATGAGTCCTACTTGCTTTCTGAGGCGGTGAATCCCTATATTTTAACCAAAGCATCTATCCCGAAAAATAAGGCGATAAGCCTCGAACAAGGCCAATGAGCCTCTATCGAAAAATCAAGGCGATTCTGATAGAAGCATCGATGATATAATTAATGAAATATGTATTTATCTATTGTGGCATCCTTGCAAGCCCGCCTCGTTGGTCTCATGAGCATGCTTCGACAGATAAGCTACAATTTTTAGCAACCATGACAAAGCTACCACCTGTTATTGGGAAGACTTTAACTCTTAGGTTCATTGCAAATTAATTGATATTAAAGATGTATGACGCATTGGAGTCCATATGATTTATATCTAACATTATAAACATTGGTACAATATTATTAGATTTGTAAAACGTGCTGATTGTAGCATTTACTTGTTGTTCAATGAATTAAAATATCTAATACTTTATTAAATTTTAATTTTAATAAAATATTAAAAAAAAAAAAAAAAAAATTATTAAAACTAATAGTTGTACGTAAATTTAGGTTGATTAATTTATAAAGCCAAATAGAGTTACTCATAATAATTAACAAAAAAAAAACTTGATTAAAAGCCAGTGTTAAGCATGATTCACGAGTTGCACAATTTTTTGTATACCTAAATCGAGTTATTACATCTCTTCTATAGTCCAAGGCAACTGGTTAACGAGGTAAATTTAAATAAAAACTATTTCATAAGAGAGAAATTCATACATAAATGTGCTTGTAATTGAATACAAGTATTAGGATATATAGAATGTATTACATAAAATAAAAATTAGCAAATAATAACCGAAAGATGAAAAATGTTTTTTAAGTATTTCTGGTTTCTTTGCACTTTGAATCGTTGTCATGCTACGTTGGTAAATTTACAAGTGTGTCAATATATTGTGTAAATTAAATCTAGCATGCTTCTAGTTGATCATAGATTGTAGGAAATTTACTTGAATTCTCAAAATGAATGCTGAATCACTTACCTTTGTTTTTGTTCGAAAACACTCTTTTGGGTCCAAACTCAATCACAATGAATAGAGTTCCTATTCTACAATTCAAATGCCCTTTTACAAGTGATTATTTAAGTCCCAAGAACAATGATTCAAGCCCTTTTGATCTACTGTATTTTTTCCATACATACTTTACATAGTTGTTATGATATATGCAACTCCCCACATTCATGTATATAAGGAAATATGGAAGTTGAAGTTGGTTATGGGCGTGGAAAGTTATCTTCCAAATTCTAAGACTACCTTCTCTCTCAAACCCATTTTCCAAATAGTTAGGGTCGGGTCTTCCACATAGGTGAACTGTTCGACTTCCAACATCTTCCACTCGTACTTGATGGATTTGACTTGAAATCAATAATCATCAATTCAGGATCCAACTCACAAGGTTGATATTGACAAATGGATCGTGCCATCGTGCATTGTACTTGGAGCACGCAATACTATATAACTTTCAAGGATATATAGTTGCTGAAAAGATATATATTGTTTTTGTAATTGGATCTTAGTATGGAATGAAGAGATATCTTTCATTTTCTCCTTGTTGATCAATTCAATCTTGATTCGAGATTTTCTGTTTAATAGCAGAATAATTATCTCATTTTTTTCGTAGTATCAGAGCCATCTTGATGAACATTGTTATTCTTGCATTGATTAAATGTTCTAAATCATAGAAGATGAATTAGAAATGAGAACTTATGGCAATGGTGATCCTCTTTATCTTCAGAATTGAGATCATCCAGAAATAGTGCTAGTATCAACTCCATATCCCCCCACTCCCTCAAAAACATCTCTCTTTTTCCTTTGTTCTTAAGAGAACCCTTTAATCTTCTAACAAAATCTGTGCAACACTGGTCCTAACAGTAGGGGCAGCAATGGTCCCAACTATCCGTAGGCCCGGTAACCCAATTTGTTGAGGCCTAATCCTGTGTAGTGACCGAAAAATTTTCAACTCTTATGTGAAAGATTTTTCATTTAAACTCTGAAAATAAATTATAATTATCTTGCCGCATTACTACGACACTTCTTAAAGGTTAAAGTTAATTTACTTGGTCACGATAAAAATGACGTGCACACTTATCTAGTATTTTTTTCCCCCAAAAAATGACTGAGTTAATTATTTTAATTGACAATTCATTTATTTAGTTCAATTGCATTGTTTTGACAGTCACGCCAAAGTCAATAGGTTAATGGTATAGCCCAGTTCACTTACGTTTTTTAAACTATCTACTTCCAGTAAGATTTTTCATATTTTCTTCTTTATCATAGAAATTTTCTAGGAAGCAACAAATTTTTACACAATTTTTTTACACAATTTTAGAAAGGAAACAACTATACGAGGAAGCACGTGAGTATTTTTTTAAAAAAAAATTCGATGAAATCGAAGTCACGCACATACTAACGTTCAAACTCGAATTTTAACACTTCGAGGTAGGGGTTCATGTATTAAGTTAAGCGAGTTTATTCTTTCAGTTACATGTTAAATGCCGTACTAATCATGAAGATTTTATTGGTAGTCGTAGAGCTGGCTCATCTAAACAAAAGAAATTAAAATATACCAGTGGTCGTAATGGTTCATCGGAATCCTTAGTAAATCAATTGATCACCCATTTACTTTTACGTTGAGTTGATACGTATAATTTGCATGCTTTACTGATGAAATCAAATGTCGCTTAGCATGTGCAACCTATTGAGTGTTTTGTTAAAATTGTTCAATGACATGTCTCAGGAATTGCTGACATGGAATTCAAGTGGTCAAAGTTCTGTTAAGGATTGATCTAGTCTTCAGTTATTTTTTAAGAATTTCTATTACGTAATATGCAGCAGATTTGACTGCATTTTTAATGTTTTTTCTGTTTTAAATAAGATGTATAAATAAGTGCTTTTGATGATCAATAATATAGGCTTTTGAGAAGTCTTAAAAATCAGTGTATTACTTACAACATTAGAAATATCAAATTGGTATCAGAGCCAAATTCTTGAGAGATCTGTGAGGTTGAGTGCCTAACTACTTATCTTAAACACATTCCATCTGCCCTATTCAAAACACAGAAGTCTATAACCAACTCAGTATGAGTTCAGAAGCCTGATTGAATACAATAGCACCTCTAGTGTTCGATGGAATCAATTATCAAATGTGGGTTGTCCGAATGGAAGCCTACCTTGATGCTAATGATTAATGGAAAGTCACTGAAAATGATTACGTAGTTCTTCCTTTGCCTGACGATCCAACTATGGCTAAAAAAAATTATAAGGAGATGAGGCAAAGGAAATCAAAGGCAAAAGCTAGCTTATTTGCAGCTGTTTCATCCACATTTTTCACCAGAATCATGACACTAAAAACAGCAAATGAAATATGGGACTTTCTAAAGAAGGAGTATGAAGGCAATGAACGAGTCAAAGGCAAGCAGACTTTGAATCTGATCAGAGAATTTGAGATGCCAAAAATGAAAGAATCGGAAACAATCAAAGATTACTCTGACAGACTTCTTGACATTGGTAACAAAGTAAGTCTTCTTGGTACTGATTTTTCTGATTTAGAATAGTTCAAAAAATCCTTGTAACAGTTCCTGATTTCCCAAACGAGGATCCATTTCACAATTATCATCTCCTACTTGATCTAATTCAAGTGTTTCAATTTCATGAGTATTATCTGTTGGAAATTGGTTTAATTATGTCGAGAAATTAACCAAGTGTTAAAAACAACGAAAGTAACTTCGTGTCAACTTGGCCAAATATACAAGACCCGACCCAATCCGTTTAGACAAATTAGTTTGCCACTTTGACGCTTCGGGGAAACGGGGATCGACCTGCCCGGTCAGGTCGAGGGGGTCGAGGGGGCAACGCCCCAGGAAAGAAAATTCAGATTTATCTGCATGTTTAAATGGTATATCTGGCATCTCGAAACCAATATCGAATAAATGAGAAATTACGAAAAAGGACAAAATCGGGTCAAAGTTTGACCATGCAATCGCATGGTTAATTTAAACTGCGATCGCAACTTGCTTAAATTTTAAGCAGAATGTTTTTTGCTCCTTCCATTTGGTCCTTCCATGCGATCGCAGGAGGCAAAGCCTTGCGATCGCATGGTTAATCTGGATAAAGTTCTGTTTTCAAAATTGCACCATGCGATCGCATATGTTTACGCGCGAACAGACACGTCTTTTTGAAGTGTTGCAAGATTTGGCTCCTCACCATTTCGTTTTCAACTCTTCATCCTCTATAAAAAGGACCTTATGGACGTCCTTTTCAGTACAGAATAGATAGGCAAACACAAAGAACTCATATATTCATTTCTTAAACCAAGTTTCTTGCATTTGTTGCATAAATTCGGTTCTTCATTTCATTCTTCATCCGTTGGAGTACAAAACCAATTTTGGTTCATTTGTACTTGAGTTTTTGAAGTGCTACAAAACTCAAGCCGAAGTCGTTGTATCTTGGGAGTCAATTGCCAAAGACCGAAGGCACCTTTATGGGCAATATTGACTTAAGGACAAAGAGTTCAATCTGTTGCCTCGGCTTAATTTTCATCCATCATTCGGTTTGATTGCTTTGAAGTCATTTCCACATAAATCTACCAACATTATCTTCTGTTTCATTCACCTCAATATGAAATTCTCTAATTCAATAGGTGATATATGTTTTTCAAAATCATCAGATTCTTTAACAGTAATAAAACAAGATATTTCAAATTCATTATAAACTACATCCTTACTATTTATTATTAAAGTTCTCCGTAGGTCCCTCTTGACAATTTTTTTTCTTAAGAAATATCTTAAAATATATAGTAAATGGGGAATATATTATCCAAAATATATATCGGGGAGAGTTCTGAAATTTGCTCCAAAATTAAATTTTGAAGTCGTCATAAGTTTACTGTTTGAATCAAGTTTTGTTGAAATTAAAACAGAACATAATTTATATCTAAGAATTGGAGGATTGAAGGGTCCTTGGAGAAGATGAAGCGGGAGGAAAAGGAACAGAAATTCTATGAGAACCTTCTTAAAATACTTTATCCTCCCACACCCTCCCTTCCTCGTCAGGTATTCTCAAAGTATATAGTCCTTTACCACTTAAAGATATCCTCGAAAACTAAATGCTATACAACAAGAATGGGATTGAAGGAGCATGGGTTGAGAAAGAGTGGAGAGAGACAAAGGAAAGAGATAGGGAGAGAATACCAGGGCCGACGGTGACGATGTGGTGCGAAATTTACAGAGATGGAGAATTGCGATGGCTCGATTTTTCCTTCGGTCATTCCTTGTGAACGCGACAACCGGGTCCGAGAGGGTGGGAGAGAATTGAATTAAAAATATTTTTGACCATGGACAATTTCGTCCCTAATTGTGAAGAATTCGGTCCGTGCAAAAAATTTTGTTAAAATTGTATAAGGAAAATTTAGCGCCAAAATTTTCACTCATTGGGGACGGTTTTGTTTGGAAACGTATGTCCCCGATAAGATTTTTTGGGATGTTTTACACAATAGTCCCCTTACAATTTTTCCACCAAAATTTTAGCGCACAATTAAAATATTTTCCGCGACGGACCCAACCATCCCAAATAATTGATTTTTGGGGACAAATCTTACCAAAACTATCCTTATTGACACACTTTTTGGGACATATGTTTCTAAATCGTCCCTAATAAATGACTATTGGAGACGAATTTTTAAACCGTCCTCAATAAGGCGTCTACTAAAGTCAATTTTTTAGTAGTATTTGAAAAGTATATGGATCTCGCGTCTACAGAACATGGTATTTCCTTGTTCCAAATGAATTTATTATGACTGTTTATCAAACTGCGACAATGAATTCCAATTTTCTATTATTTAGGTTGGTGCACTAATTGACATAGCAAACGAATTTATTAATTTCCGAAATTTTAGTATAATTATGTCTAAAATCACGATTTTTAAGTACATTAAGTTAGTCAAAAAATTATGGTGAAACCTTGCCATTACGGTGTTATTAACAACTTTTATTCCTCGACCTATTAAGTCCGATATTACTTTTATATGTTTGCGCTGTATCTAAATTTAAAATATTTCGAGAGGTCCAAGTTGAGATTTGAACATAACGTCAATTAAAAAAGAAAAAAGAATTTTTAGTACTCTTGAGGAGAAAATCCGGAGGTTACTCCCTTAATAGGAATGGGCAAGCAGGCCAGATAACATAAATTTCTTTTCTCTAAGTTTCCAAACTCGAGATCGTACAGTGGATTAGATAACACTAGACATCGTGAAAAAAGAAAGAGAAACTAAAATCTTAATTATTAGTGTGCACTACTAGTTGTCCCTTACCAGTGAGGCAGTGACCTTTATATTTTCCAATAGAAACTCCCATATCTTTAGGCCAGAAAAGTGAATCCCACATCCATACACTTCCTTTCTGAGGAAACTCATGGATTCTTGGCCAAACCCCAATTATTATAGTGAACAGACAGAAAAGATGAGTCTTACTTGATGCCATTGAAATTTTAATTATTATAAACTTACAAATCAGAAGTAGGGGGCCATGCAAATGACTGCATTATACGCTTGATACGATTCGCGACTTGTCCAGGCTATATCCTGCGCAGAATTAGGTGAGCCCCATGCTGAGGTTGAAGAGTTGCAAGCGTATAAGGAGCGTGTGTATAGGACGGTGAGAGCTCAAAAGAGAAGCGTTGTAAAATCATGGCCAACGCCATTTTTGCCTCAATCATGGCGAAGGTTTGTGCAATACATATCCGAGGTCCCCACCCAAAAGGGAAATATAAGCCTTGTTTCTTCGGTGCCTTTGACACTCCTTCACTAAATCTCTCTGGTTTGAACTCCATTGCGTCATCTCCCCAAATTTCACTATCATGATGTAATATGATTGTAGGTAATTGAAGCTGCGTCCCAGCTGGGAGCAATAGTTTCCCCAATCTCGTTTCTTCATGAACTCTTCGAAGAAGAGCAACTGCTGGTGGATAGAGTCTCAAGACCTCGTACAAGATCATGGTAACCTGTTGATGAAGATCATATAAGAGTTATAAATAGGAGAAGAAATTCAACCACATATATTCATTTGAGTTTACTTTTCTGAGTTCAAAATCTATACACTTGTTTATACAAAGTCAATGATCTGCAAGTATAAAATAAAACCTTTCTAATGTTTGGTTTAGTCATCTATTCATTTCAAAGAGCAGAATGGGCTATAAAGGCTGTTTCCATCATATTGTTATTTTTAAAACAGAAACTACTTACGATTTTCAGGTGATTTAACCCATCGAAATCTGGCTTTTTACGACCAAATACTTGCAAGACCTCTTCTCTAGCCCGCGTCTGCCATTCTGAATGTGTACTCAATAAAACCAATGTCCAAACAAGCAAATCAGAAGTGGTCTCCTGTCCAGCAAAATAGAACAGCTTGCATTCTTCTACAACCTCATCTATGCTCATCCCAAAACACTTGTTTCCACGTTGTTCAATTTCTTGGAAATTGGATTCCAACAATATGCCCAACAAATCATCATTACGTGCTTCCCCCGCCTCCATTGCCTTCAGTCTTCTATTTATAATATCTCTAATTGATGCTTGAACTTCCTTTTCAATTTCCTTCATTCTTTTGTTCCTCTTAGTCGGCACAAACCTATACACAAGGGATGTGTCACTTCAGAGGATAAGTCAACAACCACATAATCATAACTGAGCAGGTGAAAATGGTTCTTCTTACAAATCCTCTTTGCAGAAAAGAGAATGAATTGGAAATTAAGTACAAATTTGTGAATGTAGAAATTTCCTCAAGACTAGTCAAAAACATATTTTGTTACCTCCATCCAGGAATATATATCGACCGGGAAGCATTTATGGTGTATTCAGCTAGTTCTCCCTGAAGTTCAAATATCATTCTTCCCTCTTGGTAGCTACTACCAAACGCTGTTCTTGATATTGCATCACTAGATAAATTTTGTAGATATGGCCACACGTCCAAGTCGCATGATTCTCCAGGGGAGAGAGACTGTTCCCATTTGCTCAAAATCTCATCACAACTCAAATAAAAAGCAGGTATCATAAGCTGTAGGAAGCAGGGGTGAAAAGCAATCTATCAGCAGTAAGTTCTCTTTTAGTATGAATCTTTTGTTTCTTAAGAAAGTAAGAGTTCTTGATTACATAATCAAAAAATATAATATCTTCCAGGTGTATTTAACTAGTTAATATGTTCCCTCACAAATCTTGAATAAGTAAATATCACATTTTTAGCATTCTGTATGAGATAGAGAAAACCTTCAACTTCTCTAGATGGAAAGCGGGGTTGATGATTTTTCTGTGTTTCGCCCATTTATCTGTCTCATAGCTCAATACACCTTGTCCAATCAGCTTGGTCAGAGGATTCATATTTATGGGCTTCTGGTATACAAAATTCTTATTTAGGACCTCCTTTACAAGTTCAGGGTCCGTGATTATAACTAATGGTCTTGGTCCAAGCCACATGAAGGCGTTAGTACCTGCAAGTTATGGCAACAAGTATAAAATAAAATCAAGTTTTACACGAGAGGGTAGTATATTTAGGAAAAATTGTATGCAGCTATGAATTAGAACGTGCACACCTAAGGGAGAGAAGAGAAAAGAATTTATGTTGCAATCAGAACACATAAAATGAAAGTCGATACTTTTTCCCTTTAACGTGGAAATTTTAGAAGGGACAGGAAAGAGAAGTACACATCCAATTCTAACCTAGAATCTTGGACCATTCTACGTATTACCCCAAACTCAACTGTCAGTAATCAATTGAGACGACCACATACTCTTGAATCCAATAAAATTGAAAGAACATCCTCTGAGCCTTTGATATAACTACTTTCTGATGTATGCGGACATCTGTGAAACGAACTAAATACCTATCCAAACATTCCTGAAGTTCATTTCATCTTATGTACAAATAATTCATATAATCACAGAAAGCACATTATTGGTGCTGCAGTCAATTAACCTAAGTCCTACACAAGTCCACCTTTACACTTGCAACTCCACAGTTTTCATCATTTGGCAGCACAATCTTCGTATTTGTTTCTCGAGTGCAGGTGAATGGAACTGAGAAACAAGTCAAAATTATGATGGATAATGTGGGACTAACATGCTATTACTGAAGTATGCTCCATCATCTTTTTATGGGGGCAAAGACAGTACGAAGAATATGAATATATGTGTGGGTGTGTGTTCTTTTCCATATGACATAAAACAGAGAGCTCAGAAAAACCAATGCAAAAGCTATTGGGTTGAATTTTGAGCATCCAACCTTCCCACGCATTTATTTATTTTCCAATGGCTATTTCATCCAGTTTTTAGTCTACTTTATGCAAACAGTCTTAGAGAATTTGCTTCTATCAGTTTGTTTGACCACAAGTTTCGGATTATTTACTCTAATTTCTCTCTATAAATTTCCGATGAATAGCCAGTTTTCGTCCTTCTTGTCTAGACAACTAGTATTCTGAAAAAATCTCTCATAATTGTATCCTTGCGATAGGTGAAAGAATTTTCAAGAAAGATATAATGAGACTACTAACTAACAGCCTAAACTTCACATCTTTAACCGTCAAGTCGGCTCCCTTTGCCTCCAATATAGATAAAAACAAGGTCCAAGAACAAAAATATTTCTACTTTTGAGCTGTTTACATGGTATTCTCAGAAAGCAAAAACTACCCAAAATGGAAACTCACGTGCCTAAAAGCTTCCACCCTACATTTAGTAAGACTAATCATTTACATCTCTCTTGGCCCTAGGAAAAACAATTGAATTTTCAAAGAATCATTATTTCTCCTGAACTAAAAAATGCCCCAAAACACGCCACTGAAGTTCATGTGTTGAACAATTATAGAATAGAAAACTGTTTGAAACCCGAATACTCCTAACCGTAAACCATGCATACGGCATTGTCTACGACTGGAGAGTATGTTCACTGACCTATCAAAGTGAAAGAAACCCAACTGGGAAAATGACATGAGACTTTACACAAACACTAACCAGGAAATAACAAGAACATACCATATTTTTGCAGTGTTTTGAGGATGACGGGTATGACCCTTGGCTTGATATCATCTGAAAGGTTGATTGGTTTGGATTTTGCTTTTTGCATCATCCCCATCAAATCTTTCAAATCTCCATAGAGGAATCTGTAGGAGTTTCCATTCAAACCTTGTCGTCGCAGGGATTTTTCCACCTTCTTTGGCCTAAACCAAACCCAATTCAGCACCCTCCATGTGTATATCAGTAACACAAAAGCACAATACACACCAATCGTGTAGTA
Source organism: Forsythia suspensa (assembly GCA_023638005.1). Classification (NCBI taxonomy): domain Eukaryota; kingdom Viridiplantae; phylum Streptophyta; class Magnoliopsida; order Lamiales; family Oleaceae; genus Forsythia; species Forsythia suspensa. The sequence continues at coordinate 2,395,761 of CM042663.1, forward strand.
CAGAATCTCCATGCCCACCTACAATCTCTGCACATGTACAATTCTCCCAATACACCTGTGTATGTGTGTATATATAGGTATTAAAAGGAAACTGTGTGGATTAGTCACCTTGTATATACATTTTAAATCTAAAAAAGGAACATTTTAAATCTAAAAAAGGAACTTAGACAGTGACAACTTTTCATGTACACAAGCGGTGATATAACATCGAATGGGCACTAATGCCTACGTTAGTTACTTTTTAAAAAGTTCAAAAAATTGTTAACAATTTTTTAAAAAGTGATTAATATAATGATGCTATGTAGATAATAAACATTACTAGATTGAGGAGTTGAGAAGAATGAGATAGAAAATTTTGTTTGAGGAAAGTTTGATTTTGATGAATATGGAGAAATAGAAGAATTGAGAAAGAAATGTAGATTTTGGTTTGATATGATGAAAACGGAAAATACCTTTTTTTGTGCTTGTAGTGGAGTAAATTTTTCTACGGTCGATGATAATCAGTACTTACTGTATAGGCTATATCTCCACTCTATGGTGAATTTTCCAAAAGTAAGGATCTGTGTCTAGACGCGTAAAAAAATAAATAAATAAATAGCTGGCAAGACAAACTTCGTCCTGCCATGTGAGTAGGGCTCCCTATTTTTTGCTTTTTCCTTTTTGTCAACATGAGATTTGACCTAAGCTATTTTTTCTACTTTCATTTTGATAATTGTCACTGTATTTTTTTATATGTAATTTGTAATAGATCAAGTATTGTTTATGTTAGAATAGTTATCGCAAATTATATTTTATTTAAGAAATCACAAAAAAATAACTTACTTGAGAATGAAAAAAAAAATGCAGAAAAGTAATTGACAGAAATAGTGGATCGAGGCAAGAGGTAAATTTTTTATTCTTAAGACGAAATTGATCTGCATAGGTGCTCAAGGTGGATAGCAAGCGTCTTCCAAGATACAACGATCCCTTTTCGCGGTAGAATCACTTCAAACCTCGAGAAATAGGAAACCAAAAAATGTTTTGTACTATCTCTTTTATACACAGACGGATGGAATATAAACTGTAAGAATGCAGGGTGCAAAATGCTATGTTTGATAGTTCGAAATTTTTTTTATCCAATTCAAAAATTAGAGGGCCTAATTTATAGAATACCAAAAGACACACCACTTGGAATATCAATTCTGAAAAGTTGTTGTCTGAGCTGATGGTACGAGCCCGGCCCGACGGCACACGCGTAGGCTTTAGACCGAACCTAATAGGGTTTAGGTCTCTCCCCTTCCGAAGACTTGTGGTACCCCTTATATCCGAAACCCAATTCCAATCTTGGATTATATAAATAGATAAAAATATTATTCATCTTCCGATGTGAAACAATGTTTTTCAATTTCTCTCCAATTTACCTTTCATATTCCAAGTTTAAAGTACTCACTTTTAGCTATAATTTCTCATTCACTCAGAAATGATTTTGCACAACCAAATATTCAATGAACATTTACTCACGGAGTAGATCGTATTAAATCAAGGACTCACCTCAATTGGTTAATTGGTTAATGGAATCCACTCAAATATTTAATTAGAATTGATCAAATCCGACTTAATAATTTTTAAATTAAATACCATTTCCAACCGTTTAAAACTAATATGATTAGTGTAGATAAATTTAAACTCGATAATATTCAAATTCGACTGTCACTTTTATGTCTTATAAGTTCAGTTTCATAATCACACTACTAGTGACTAGTGTGATCAACCACCTTATCTTGACTACCTCATTTGTACGTTCAGATTAGCGGATTCCTAATTTTGTCGTGCTACTATATTATGCCACTTTAAGGTAAAATACTACTCTTCTCAAAATGAAAATATCAAAAGTTTTAGGTCCGTTCTCTTTATTTTTTCAATCTATTTTCAATTTTCAATTTTCAATTTTTTAAAAACACTCAAAACTTATTTACTATTTTATTTTTAAAAATTTATTTTTAAAAATAAAATAAAATTTATAACACAAAACTCAAAATACATTTTTGACATTTTGAGTATTTTCAATAAAAATATAGAAAATACTCAAAACAAAGAAAATAACAATTTATATAAACAAAAATTCTAAAAAAATAAATTATAAAATTATAAAAAAGTAAATATTCTAAAAAAATTTAAAATTTTATAAAAATAAAAATGATAAATACTAAAAAAAAATAATTCAAGTCCTTATTGATTATTTAAATAAAAAATTAATTAATTCAAATACCCTGTCCTCGTGTCGCATTCTATTTTAAATTTTTCGTTTTGTTTCTATGTAGTATATATATATATATATAACTTGTTTTAAAATTAGACATTCTCGACAAATTAAATAAAATTATATAATTTTAAATCCATTTAAACATTATACTCTTCTTCGACAACTTAAAGAGTAAATTATATATTATTAAAACTTGAGAATATCGTCAATTTTGTTAAAACAACATTTTAACGTAAAGTACTATAATCATATTGCATAACGAAATAGTCGTATCTAATAAAGTTTTAAGCAAGAAACGTGTTAGCAACTAACCTTACAATCTTTTATTTATTTATTTCGTTGTGTTCTAGAAGATTATCTGATATTGTGTATCACATGGCTATTGATGAATATAGGATGCTGACAACTGGAGTTGGGAGTTGGTATTTAAGTCAAATAAGTGAGATATGCTGTGACGCATGCAAGAAACTTAGCCACCAATTATTATTGCCAAAAATCTTGTGTGTCGACGAATTTTCCCTACGTTAAATATTTTTTTTTTGGGTCAATATCACGTGGGGTTGATTGGATTTTACGTACGTTATTTTCTTCATCTTGATTGATTCAATTTCGTTGATTAAATTAGTGTAATTAACACAAAATTTTCCTATTTTTTAAAGTTATTGTGCAAATCGTCAAATACTTTCAAAATTTTGATATTTTTACCTTCACCTACTCTATTTCTTGCCCAAAAAATCCTTTTCATCCAAAAGCTGCCGTTTCCTCACTTTTTCAACACGACTTGTAACACAACTGAATGATAAATTAGTCCACCTGCCTATTTTAAGTGCCTCTTGTTCATTGTTGTATTTTCAAGTTCGTTTATTATGCAAATGCAGTCCAAATAGATGGGTGGATTAGGCATAAATTGAGTGCATTAGGCAGAAAAAAATAAACCAGAAGTGTAAATATATAAACCCTAATTTAAAATTATTGTAGAAAAAGCATAAAGAATATAGATCCCACAATCTGTAAACCCATATTACACAATACCCATAAATCACAAGCCTCATAATTGCAGATAACAAAAAGGCTAATAAAAAATTAAATCAGCAAATAAAGAGGCAATTCTTGGAGGAATAGATCTGAAAATCTCTATAAGATTTCTTGCCCAAAATGCATCCAAAAAAAAAAAATAAAAGAACAAAGAACAATGAAAATCTCACACTATAATTTTGCATATAGTTCAGCCAAGGGCAAGCACAAATCCCATAACCTACTCTATTAGTTTGATGCATTCTTCAATGTCTTATGGCCTTAAATTCTTCACTTACACACACACACACACAGAGAGAGAGAGAGAGAGAGAGAGAGAGAGCGAGAGAGCGAGCGAGCGAGCGAGCGAGCGAGCTTTCACTCGCATCCATTACAGTGACATTGGACGTGAGTGGAGGTGGGGTGGAGACAGTGGAAGCAAATACCTTTTGAGTGAAACAGGTAGGTGGACTAATTTACCTTTCAGTTGTGTTACGAGTTGTGTTGGAAAAGTAAGATAACAAAAGTTTTTGGATGGAAAAGACGTTTTGCGCAAAAATAGTGTAGGTGATGGTAAAAATGTCAAAATTTCGAAGATATTGACGATTTGCACAATGACTTCAAAAAGATGAAGAAGTTTTGTGCTAATTACCCATTAAATTAAACTAATTTTTCTATAATATGGTCTCTAACTTTCTTTTTTCAGTTTAAAAATGCTCTTTAACGCTTATATTTTAGCACAAAATTTTTTAACCTATATATTTTGGCATGCAATTGGTCCTTATTTGATGAAAAAAAACAAATATATCATTTGTTTTAATTAGAGAAAATTGTAATTAGATTCCTGACATTTGTAAATTGTGAAAATAGATTCGGTACATTTATTAAATAATATTTAATTTAGCATATTAAATATATCACTATAGTCGTGTAAGTTAAATTTTTCATAAGAGAAAAATGTAAAAGTATTGTGCTTTAAGTATATGTAATTGTTATGTGATGTGAAAAACTTGAATAAAAATTAAGTTAAATAAATAACAAAATGTTATATATAATTTTATGATATTGAACAAATCTTATTATATTTTTTTAAATAACAATATTAATAAAAATAATAATTTACACATTATGTGTTCTTTATTTTTGAAGGATAATAAAACAATAAATTAAAATTTGAAAAATACAGTTGAAACTCTAATATTTGTAGTTAATAAATGAATACATCAATTAAATAAAAGTATTTGAGTATAAGTTTGTGACAAATGTATTTTTCTTTTTATATTGTAACGATAATATAAAAGTTTAAATTTTAAATAATGTAATTAATTATTAATATTAAAAAAATTATCTAACATGTTTTTTAATATTTGTGAACTTAAGTTTTAGTTATTTTATAATAGTTCGTAAAATATATAAAACAATTTATTATATTATAAATTTGGTCAATAAAATATTAATTTAAAAAAAAAATCTTTAGTTTCATTTAGTTTTTTTTATAAAAATAAAAGTATGAGACATATTTATACTTTTTGCAAATGTTAGAAACTCAATTGCAAATTTTCCTTATTAAAATTAAGGGTATATTGGTCTTTTTCATCAAATAAGGAATAATTGTGCACCAAATCATATAGGTTAACGACTCATGTGCAAAAACAAACGTTATAGACTATTTTTGTACTGAGAACAAAAATTAGGGACCGTTTGCACCAATTTCCCTTATAAGAGTATGTAAATGTAGTTTAATATTTTTGTACATGAGATTCATTAACTTCTTTTAAAGAATGGCTTTTTAAAGGTATTTAGTAGTCATGGGTGATCACTCAACTGCTGCAAATAGACGTATTACAACTTCTAGACAAGTTGTGTGGATTCTGTCTTGGCACAAGATTTTTGAATATATCATTTTGTAATAGATTAAATATTATAATTACTTATTTTCAGTACATACTACACACAATTAAATTAGTCACACTTATATTCGACGGCAACTTATAAATTTTATAAATTCAATATCATAAATGTCACAACTAATGTGATCAACCACATTGTGGTGACCACTTAACTTGTGGGTTCAAATAAATTGACCTCTAATTTTGTTATGCCATTATAATTTCTACTATAAATATTCGAGTCTCCAAAAGCAAATTACTTCTTCTTCTTCTTTTTTTTTTTTTTTTTTTTTTTATTTTATAAGTAAAAATGGTAATCTATTGAGATATAGATGAATACAAGTTGATAAAATGGCAATATTGGTCTTCAATCTATTGTTCTTGGCAGATTTTTGTCTCCAACCTTTCGAACTAAGTATTTTAGTCAACAAAATTTTAAGTTTTTTGCATCAATATCCGAAATGATAGTTTGTAACAAAATTATTCTCATAATGACGCATGAGCGATACATGTTTTATTGTCTCACAGTTATAAAGGGTAAAGATATAACTATAATAAAAAACAAATAAAAGAAAATACGAAAAAAAAGAAAAGAATAAAAAAAGAGGATTCATTTAATAGGTCTATTTAACCAATGTCTTCATTTAAAAAATATTCCTTCAATGTTATTTGGCTAGAAGGCCTAGAAATACAACAAAATGAAAAAAATGAAATATTAAATAACTAAAATGTCGTTTTGAGTTGAAACGACATAAACATCGTTACGAATAAACTGAAACAACTTGAATATCGTTATTTCATTTACAGAAACCGTTTCCTTTTTCTAAAAACAAATGACATACATATCGTTTTCTTTTTCTGGAACAACATAGATATTGTTATAGTGGTCGTGGATGTTCGATTCGTCGTTTTGAGCTAGAGCGACATAAACGTCACAAATGAATTGAAAGACTTCAATGTCGTTATAGTTGTGTTTGTACTAAAGCGAGAGCAATGTCAGATACGTTTGAATTGCATGACTTCAACGTCATTATAACGTCATTATAGTTGTGTTTGTAATGGAACGAGTTCAATGTCGTTACATGTGAAATGAAACGTCAACGTCGTTATAGTTTTTTTCGCTGGAACATTATCAATCTCGTCATCTTTTTAATGAAACGACTTCAATTGTAGTTATATCTGTATTTTGTACTGGAACGACATTAATGTCGTCTTCCTAGATCTGGAATGAACCCAATGTTGTTATGTGAGTTCCACTTTTGTTTTGCACTCCGGTCAATTCGAAACATCATTAGTGGGTGCTGGGTGCAAGAAGTGAGAATCGTCGAATCGATTCGAGGGACATTCTCATATTGACCACTTTCGAAGTTTTCGTGTTGTCAACCACCTTCGAAGTTCTCTAATGGAAAGAAGGTCATTCCGTTCGCCTTTCCTTTGCCGTCCGAATGGGATCAACCCACTTGATAACATTTTTCGAACTCCTAAGTATGTCGAGGTATGCCAGGTGACCGTGGATGGTCAGTTTGATATTTTTAGTCGTAACGATATCAATCTTGTTACTTTCTGAATAAAATGACGTCAATGTAGTTATAAGCTTATAGCTATATTGTTTATTGGAACGACATTAATGTCGTCTCCCTAGAACTGGAACGAACACAATATCGTTATGTGAGTTCGACTATTGTTTCGCACTCTGGTTGATTCGAAGCATCGTTACTAGGTGCAAGCATCATTTCCTAGTGAGAACCGTCGAATCGGTTGGAGGGACATTCTCATATCGACCACCTTCGAAGTTTTCAATATTGTCAACCATTTTCAAAGTTTTGTGATGGAGAGAAGGTCATAGTGTTCGCCGTTCCTTCGCCGTACAAATGGGATTATCCCATTTGATAAATTTTTTCGGACCTCCTAAGTATGTCGGAGGCATGCCAGTTGGTTGTGGACGGTCGATTTGGCATTTTTAGTCAAAACGATATCAATCTCATTACCTTCTCAATGAAACGACTTCAACGTGGTTAAAGCTATATTTTGTACTGGAACGGCATCAACGTCGTCACCCTAGAACTGGAACGAACCCAATGTCGTTATGTGAGTTTGACTATCGTTTCGCACTCCCTAAAACTTAGTAAATTAATTGATCACTGGTTTGCTTTTACGTTGAATTGATACGTATATTTTGCATGCTTTACCGATGAAATCAAATGTCGCTTAGGATATGCAACCTATTGAGTGTTTCATTAAAATACTCACTCCTATATTAATAAAATTACAGATTAATCAAGTGCAACGCAGCAGCTCGATGTGAAGGACGGGTGCTCGGACGTAGATACAAACTTTTATTTCCGTTTATTATTGTTCAAGTTGTGAATTTTCATGAATACTTTAACGAGACTTAAAGTGTGTTTTAAATTCTTGTTATGTTCAAAATATGCATAATTAACGTTCGTAGAATTTATAAGAATGTTTAGACTACATATGTGAAATTGCTTTCCAAAAATTTCAATTTGTGCCTCTTAATTCAAAAAGTTATAACTTTGGCTATACTTGGAGTCTTGACGTGAGATAAGTGGATTTGAAAGATCTATGGATCTCGTGTCTACAGAATTTGGTATTTCATTGTTCCAGATGAATTTATTATGACCGTTTATCAAACTGTGACAGTGAATTTCGATTTTTGTTGTCAATCAGGTTGGTGCACTAATTGACATAGCAAACGAATTTATTAAGCATTGAAATTTTAGTATAACGTTCCTTAGAGTACTAAGGATCACATGTCAAATTATTCCTCGTCCTATTAAGTCCGCTATTACCTTTATATGTTTGCGCTGTATCTGAATTTAAAATATTTCGAGAGGTCCAAGTCGATATTTGAACATAACGTCAATTTAAAAAAAAAAAAAAAAAAATTTTGGTACTCTTGGAGAGAAAATCCAGACATTACACCCTAAATAGGAATGGGCAAGCCGGCCAGATAAGGCTAGTGACCCATGAATATTGAAAAATGACAATAAACTACATGTTAAATGAATGATTAAGATCAAGAAAAGCTTGTGACGCATAAGTATTGATGTTTTCTCGATGTCATCCTAAGACCTCCCACGAAAGATCTCCTCATATTCTTTTGGTCCCTAAAAATCAAGTTGGTATCTCCTTCCACAGGCTAGACATGGAATTTTGTCTTATCAGGATTATGCTTATTATGTCCTTGACTTTATCAAAGATTTGTAACATAAATTTCTGTTCTCTAAGTTTCCAAACTCGAGATTGTACAGTGGATTAGATAACACTAGACATCGTGAAAAAAGAAAGAGAAATTAAAATCTTATTTATTGTTGTGCACTACTAGTTGTCCCTTACCAGTGACGCAGTGGCCTTTATATTTTCCAATAGAAACTCTTATCAGCCTTTATATTTTCCAATAGAAACTCTTATCTTTAGGCCAGAAAAGTGAATCCCACATCCATACACTTCCTTTCTGAGGAAACTCATGGGTTCTTGGCCAAACCTATATTATTATAGTGTACAGACAGAAAAGATGAGTCTTACTCTATGCCATTGAAATTTTAAGTATTATAAACTAACAAATCATCAGAAGTAGGGGACTATGCAAATGACTGCTTTATAAGCTTGATGATACGATTCGCGACTTGTCCAGGCTATATCCTGTGCAGAATTAGGTGAGCCCCATGCTGAGGTTGAAGAGTTATAAGCGTATAAGGAGCATGCGTATAGGACGGTGAGAGCTCAAAAGAGAAGCGTTGTAAAATCATGGCCAGCGCCATTTTTGCCTCAATCATTGCGAAGGATTGTCCAATACAAATCCGAGGTCCCCACCCAAATGGGAAATATAAGCCTTGTTTCTTCAGTGCCTTTGACACTCCTTCACTAAATCTCTCTGGTTTGAACTCCATTGCGTCATCTCCCCAAATTTCACTGTCATGATGTAATAAGATTGTCTGTAATTGAAGCTGCGTCCCAGCTGGGAGCAATAGTTTCCCCAATCTCGTTTCTTCATGAACTCTTCGAGGAAGAGCAACTGCTGGGGGATAGAGTCTCAAGACCTCGTACAAGATCATGGTAACCTGTGATGAAGATCATATAAGAGTTATAAACAGGAGAAGAAATACAATCACATATATTAATTTGAGATCACTTTTCTGAGTTCAAAATCTATACACTTGTTTATACTGAGTCAATGATTTGCAAGTCTAAAACCTTTCTGACGTTTGGTTTTAGTCATCTATTCATTTCCAAGAGCAGAATGGGTTATAAAGGGTGTTTCCATCATATTGTTATTTTTAAACGGAAACCACTTACAATTTTCAGGTGATTTAACCCATCAAAATCTGGCTTTTTACCATCAAATACTTGCAAGACCTCTTCTCTAGCCCGCGTCTGCCAGTCTGAATGTGTACTCAATAGAACCAATGTCCAAACAAGCAACACAGAAGTGGTCTCCTGTCCAGCAAAATAGAACAGCTTGCATTCTTCTACAACCTCATCTATGCTCATCCCAAAACTCTTGTTTCCACGTTGTTCAATTTCTTGGAAATTGGATTCCAACAATATGCCCAACAAATCATCATTACGTGCTTCTCCGGCCTCCATTGCCTTCAGTCTTCTATTTATAATATCTCTAATTGATGCTTGAACTTCCTTTTCAATTTCCTTCATTCTTCTGTTCCTCTTAGTCGGCACAAACCTATACACAAGGGATGTATCACTTCAGAGGATAAGTCAACTACCACATAATCATAACTGAGCAGGTGAAAATGGTTCTTCTGACATCTTTGCAGAAAAAAGAATGAATCGGAAATTAAGTGATTGTGTTGTAAGGTAGAAATTTTCTCAAGACTAGTCAAAAACATATTTTTGTTACCTCCATCCAGGAATATATATCGACTGGGAAGCCTTGATGATGTGTTCAGCTTGTTCTCTCTGAAGTTCGAATATCCTTCTCCCCTCTTGGTAGCTACTACCAAATGACGTTCTTGATATTGCATCACTAGATAAATTTTGTAGATATGGCCACACGTCCAAGTCGCGTGATTCTCCAGGAGAGAGAGACTGTTCCCATTTGCTCAAAATCTCATCACAACTCAAATAAAAAGCTGGCATCATAAGCTGTAGGAAGCAGGGGTGAAAAGCAATCTATCAGCAATAAGTTCTCTTTTAGTATGAATCTTTTGTTTCTTAAGAAAGTAAGAGTTCTTGATTACAAAATAAAAAATATAATATCTTTCAGGTGTATTTAACTAGTTAATATGTTCCCTTATAAATCTTGAATAAGTAAATTTCACATTTTTAGCACTCTGTATGAGATAGAGAAAACCTTCAACTTCTCTAGATGGAAAGCGGGGTTGATGATTTTTCTGTGTTTCGCCCATTTATCTGCCTCATAGCTCACTAAACCTTGTGCAAGCAGCTTGGTCAGAGGATTCATGTTTTTTGGCTTCTGGTATACATAATTCTTAGTTAGGACCTCCTTTATAAGTTCAGGGTCCGTGATTATAACTAATGGTCTTGGTCCAAGCCACATGAAGGCGTTGGTACCTGCAAGTTATGGCAACAAGAATAAAATAAAATCAAGTTTTTCACAAGAGCGTAGTGTATTTAGGAAAAATTGTATGCAGCTATGAATTAGAAAGTGGACACCTAAGGGAGAGAAGAGAAAAGAATTTATGTTGCAAATCGTAACACGTCAAATGAAAGTCCATACTTTTTCCTTTAACATGGAAATTTTAGAAGGGACAGGAAAGAGAAGTACACATCCAATCCTAGCCTAGAATCTTGGACCATTCTATGTATTACCCCAAACTCAGCTGTCAGTAATCAATTAAGACGACCACATACTCTTGAATCCAATAAAATTGAAAAAACATCCTCTGAGCCTTTGATATAACTACTTTCTGACGTATGCGGACATCTGTGAAACGAACTAAATAACTATCAAAACATTCCTGAAGTTCTGTTCACCTTGTGTACAAATAATTCATATAATCATGGAAAGCACATTATTGGTGCTGCAGTCAATTAACCTTAGTCCTAAACAAGTCCACCTTTACACTTGAAACTCCACACTTTTCATCATTTGGCAGCACAATCTTCGTATTTGTTTCTCGAGTGCAGGTGAATTGAACTGAGAAACAAGTCAAAATTATGATGGATAATGTCGGACTAACATGCTATTACTGAAGTATGCTCCATCATCTTTTTATGGGGGCAAAGACAGTACGAAGAATATGAATATATGTGTGGGTGTGTGTTCTTTTCCATATGACATAAAACAGAGAGCTCAGAAAAACCACTGCAAAAGCTGTTGGGTTGAATTTTGAGCATCCAACCTTTCCACACCTTAATTTATTTTCCAATGGCTATTTCATCCAGTTTTTAGTCTACTTTATACAAACAGTCTTAGAATTTGCTTCTATCAGTTTGTTTGACAACGAGTTTCAGATTATTTACACTAATTTCTTTCTATAAATTTCCGATGAATAGCCAGTTTTCATCAACTAATCTATTTCCGTCTTTGTCTATGATAGACGACAACTCACAAAAGGACGATAGATCAAAAAGTAAAAGCAGTTCTGGATTAGCCCACAGAACTAGTATTCTGAAAAAATCTCTCATAATTGTATCCTTGCGATAGGTGAAAGAATTTTCAAGAAAGATAAAATAAGAATACTAATTAACAGCCTAAATTTCACATTTTAACCGTCAAGTCAGCTCCGTTTGCCTCCGATATGGATAAAACAAGGTCCAAAAACAAAAATATTTCTACTTTTGAGCTGTTTACATGCTATTCTCAGAAAGCAAATATTACCCAAAATGGAAACTCACGTGCCTAAAAGCTTCCACCCTCCATTTAGTAAGACTAATCATTTACACCTCTCTTGCTCCTAGGAAAAGGATTGAATTTTTCAAAGAATCATCATTTCTCCTGAACTAAAAACTGCCCAAGAAACGCAACTGAAGTTCATGTGTTGAACAATTATAGAATAGAAAAATGTTTGAAACCCCAATACTCCTAGCAGTAAACGGTAGATACTAGGCTCTGTGCGCATAGAGTATACTGACCCGTGGCTAACACGTTGGGTATCCCGACTGGGGAGTATGTTCACTGACCTATCAAAGTGAAAGAAACCCAACCGGGAAAATGACATGGGACTTTACACAAATTTCTGCAGGCAACAACAAGAACATACCATATTTCTGCAGTGTTTTGAGGAACAAGGGTATGACCCTTGGCTTGATATCATCTGAAAGATTGATTGGTTTGGATTTGGCTTTTTGCATCATCCCTATCAAATCTTTCAAATCTCCATAGAGGAATCTGTACGAGCTTCCATTCAAACCTTGTCGTCGCAGGGATTTTTCCATCTTCTTTGGCCTAAACCAAACCCAATTCAGCACCCTCCATGTGTATATCAGTAACACAAAAGCACAACACACACCAATCGTGTAGTACAGAATCTCCATGCCCACCTACAATCACTGCACTCTGCACATGTACAATTCTCCCAAGGAAACTGTGTGAATTAGTCACCTTGTATATACATATAAATCTAAAAAAGGACTTTTCTTGAAGCTTCTTCTTTATACATAAACAGTGACAACTTTACATGTATATATATATTGAAATTGTCCAAAAGTGGTGGTTTATTCTGTGACGCACGAAAAAAAAAAAAAACTTAGCCAGCAAGACAAACTCCGTCCTCCCTTATCCTATTGGCATGTGTGGCTCCCTATTTTTAGTATGAGAATTTCAACTTTTTCTTTTGTCTATATCGCATCAGATTTGACCTAAGCAATTTTTTCTACTTTCATTTTGATAATTGATTTCTTTATAATCGAATATAAAAGCATTCAAATGTAGTAGTGGAGTGGCGAACCTTTTACGTTCATAGCAAAATCGTTCTGAATTTAACGTCATAAGAAAATATTTTTTTTTTTTAAAAATTTGTCTCGTTTGCCTTAGTGACCCATATGATTAGCACATATCAACTTAACAGAATATTTGACGATTTTGGTTTGTGAGGACCACAGTAGCACCTATTTAAAAAGGTTGTTGAGGACTATCTTGCTATGAATATTAGGTTCGGGATGAGTTTGCAATGATCTTAAAAGGTTCAAGACTTTAAGATCCATTTTCCATAACATCTTTTAATGAGTTTTCACGTGTATTTAGAGAGGATAAGAGGGTTGTGGCACGGGGATTGACTATTGAGCAATCGCCCCTCATCATGTGGACCATATCTTGTCACTGATTTTTGATATTTAATTTGTAATAGATAAACGTTGTTTAGAATTATTAGTGATCACAATATTTTCAATACTAGATATTTTTTAAAAATTTATGTGGTAAGAGATGATCAGTCGAACTACTTTTTTTAATAAAATATATCTCTTAAAATAGAAAACCATGTTCTAACAATGTATCAAAGCCCAACAACTAAATCGAGTATAAGAATTTCAAGGTGTAGCCACCATCTTGCTGGAATATAAAAGCATTACCAAATGGACATTGTGATAGCTGGTTGATTGCCTTTGAAACCTCAAAATCTATACATTAATGCACATTTGGTAAATTGAATTAGATAATATTCGACGATATCAAAAAAAAAAAAAAAAATTAAATCTTAGATGTTATATTGTCTAATACTGCTAATATAAGATAAGCCCCTTTACAATTATATTTATGTATTCAATTAGAAATTCCCATATCTTTAGGCAACAACAGACTCTTCATTTCAGAGGAAAATCATGGATTCTTGGGTTTAGAAAGGTTTCATATATATACAAACATAAAAAATAACATGGCCAAACCCCAATATCTCATAAGCACGAATATCGACATGCAACATAGACTCGTTATGATACAAATATGTCGATACGTGATTTTTAAAAAAATAAGACACGAAAACACTGAGAACACATTAATTTAAATTCTTAAAGTTTACATTTATATATTATATCAAGTGTTGTATCCATCAAGTGTCGGAAATATAAACAATACAAAAAAATATGACACGCCATATTGCATGTCGTATACTAGTCTTGGAGCATTGAAGAGTGTTGATGACCGACAAGAGACGACAATTTTTGTACACAGACATGTTGTCCTAGTAGGAGTGTCTGTGCATCAAAGCCCAATATAGTTTACTGACAAAAAGATCAGTCTTACTTGATACCATTGAAATTTTAATTATTATTAACTTATAAACGATGAGAAGTAGAGGGCCATGCAAATGACTGTATGATAGGCTTGATACAATTCGTGACTTGTCCGGACTATATCCTATGGAGAATTAGGTGAGCCCCGTGCTGAGGTTGAAGAGTTATAGACGCATGAGGAGCATGCGTATAGGATGGTGAGAGCTCAAAAGAGAAGCGTTGTAGAATCATGGCCATCGCCATTTTTGCCTCAGTCATGGCGAATGTTTGTCCAATACATATCCGAGGTCCCCACCCAAATGGGAAATATAAGCCTTGTTTCTTCTGTGCCTTTGACACTCCTTCACTAAATCTCTCTGGTTTGAACTCCATTGCATCCTCTCCCCAAATTTCGCAGTCATGATGTAATAAGACTGTTTGTAGTGAAAGCTGAGTCCCAGCCGGGAGCAATAGTTTCCCCAATCTTGTTTCTTCATGAACTGTTCGATTAAGAGCAACTAGTGGTGGATACAGTCTCAGGACCTCATATAAAATCATGGTAACCTGCGATGAAGATCTCATAAGAGTTATAAACAGGGGAAGTAATGAAGTCACATATATTCATTTGGCTTACTATTCCGAGTTCAAAATCTATACACTCGTATATACTAGGCCAGCAGCGATCTGCAAGTTCTAATGTTTGTTTTTGGTTCACCTATTCATTTTCAAGAGCGTAATGAGCTATAAATGGTGTTTCCATCATAGTGTTATATTTAAATGGAAATTACTTACGATTTTCAGGTGATTTAACCCATTGAAATCTGGCTTTTCACTACCAAATACTTGCAAGACCTCTTCTCTAGCCCGCGTCTGCCAGTCTGCATGCGTACTCAATAAAACCAATGTCCAGACAAGCAACACAGAAGTGGTCTCCTGTCCAACAAAATAGAACAGCTTGCATTCTTCGACAACTTCATCTATGCTAATTCCAAAACTCTTGTTTCTATGTTGTTCGATTTCTTGGAAATTGGATTCCAACAATATGCCCAATAAGTCATCATTATGTGCTTCCCCCGCCTCCATTGCCTTCAGTCTTCTATTTATAATATCTCTAATTGATGCTTGAACTTCCTTTTCATTTTCCTTAATTCTTTTGTTCCTCTTAGTCGGCACAAACCTATATGCAAGGAATATCACTTCAGAGGATATGTCAAGAACTACATTGAGCAGATGAAAATAGTTCTTCTGACTAATCTATTTTGCGAGAAAAAATGAGGATTGGAAATTAAGTATAATCTCATAAGGTAGAACTAGAAACTTCTTCAATACTAGTCAGAAACATATTTGGTTACCTCCATCCAGGAACATAGATCGACTGGACAACCTTGATGATGTGTTCAGCCTGTTCTCTCTGAAGTTCAAATATCCTTCTTCCTTCTTGGTAGCTACTACCAAATGCCGTTCTTGATATTGCATCACTAGATAAATTTTGTAGATAAGGCCACACGTCCAATTCACGTGATCCTCCAAGAGACAGACTCTGTTCCCATTTGCTCAAAATCTCATCACAGCTCAAATAAAAAGCTGGCATCATAAGCTGTAGGAAGCAGGGGTGAAAGCAATCTCATCAGCAATAAGTTATCTTTCAGTATGAATCTTTTGTTTCTTAAGAAAGTAAGAGTTCTTAATTACAAATTTAAATAAAATAATGTCTTTTGTTTCATAACTTCTCTAAATGGAAAGAAGGGTTGATAATTTTTCACATTTGAGCTTAGATAGAGAAAACCTTCAACTTCTCTAAATGGAAAGAAGGGTTGATAATTTTTCTGTGTTTGGCCCATTTATCTGCCTCATAGGACACAACTCCTTGTACTAGCAGCTTGGCCAGTGGATTCATGCTTTGTGGCTTCTGGTATATATAATTTTTAGTTAAGACCTCCTTTATGAGTTCCGGGTCCGTGATTAAAACTGATGGTCTTGGCCCAAGCCATATGAAGGAATTGGTACCTGCAAGTTATGGCAACAAGAATAAAACAAAATCAAGTTTTTCACAAGAGAGTAGTATATTTAAGAAAAAATGTTATGCAGCTACAAATTAGAACACTTTGAATGATAGTCTACACTTTTTCCCTTTAACTTGGAAATTTCAAAACTCGATGGAAAATCAATCCTAATAAAGAATCTTGGACCATTCTACGTATTACCCCTAATTCATCTGTAGTAATTAATTGAGACGACCACTCGACCACATACTCACGAATCTGAAAAATAGAACAAACATCCTATGTGCCTTTTGATATAACTACTTTTTGATGTATGCCGACATCTGTTCACCTTGTGTACATATTATCATGGAAAGAACATTATTGGTGCCGCATTCAATTAGCCTCAGTCCTTCACAAGTCCACCTTACAATTGTACAATTGTAACTCCTACATTTTCTATCATTTTGTGGCATGATCTTCGTATATGTTTCTCGAGTGCAGACAAATGGAAAAAACAATTCCAAATTATGTATGAATAATGTCGGACTATTATACTTACTCTACTCAATTAAACTTTTGATGGGAGCAAAGACAGAAACGAAGAATGTGAATATACATGTGTGTGTTCTTTTCCAGATTACATGAAACAGAGAGCTCAGAAAACCACCGCAAAAGCTATTGTCGAATTTTGAGCATCCCAATCATTCCATGCATTTGTTTTGTTCAAATGGCTATTCGATCCAGTTTTAAGTGTACTCTATACAAACAGTCTTAAGAAATTGCCTCTATCAGTATGTTTGAGGACCTTTGGATTATTTAAACTATTTATTTGGCTTAGTTTCCAAATGACTAGCCAGTTTTCATCAACCAATCTGTTTCCATCTTGTCTATGACTGAAACTCAAGAAAGGACGACACCGATCACAAAAGAAATGGATCTCTCCCTACGGATTCAAGTTTAGATAAGAGACGCGACGTAGAGGAAAAGAAGGTGATAAATCAAAAGGTAAAAGTATTTCTATAGGCAAAAGTATTTTAAAGAAAGACATAAGACTACCACCCCAATTAGCCTAAATGATCCATCTGTAAGCCTAAATAAGCTTGTAACAACTCGGGTGATAGAATGGTCAATCATGCTAGAAGCCCAACTGGGCTAAAACTTGTTCTCTCCCCTACTTTCTTTTCTGTATTGGGAAAACGACAGAGGACTGACTTTACGAAAATATTTACAATGCAATAACAAGAACTAAAATATAATAGAACATACCATATTCCTGCAGTGTTTTGATGAATAAGGGTATGACTCTTGGCTTGATGTCATCTGAAAGATTGATTGGTTTGGATTTGGCTTTTTGTATCATACTTATCAAATCTTTCAAATCTCCATAGAGGAATCTGTAGGTGTTTCCACTGAGACCTTGTTGTCTCAGCCATTTTTCCATCTTCCTGGGCCTAAACCAAAACCAATTCAGCACCCTCCATGTGTATATCAGTAACACAAAAGCACAACACACACCGATTGTGTAATACAGAATCTCCATGCCCATCTATAATCACTGCACAAGTACAAGTCTCCTTCTACACCTGTGCATCTGTGTATATATAGGTATTAAGAGCAAACTGTGTGGAAGAGTCATAATGTATTAGTGTTTGTTTGGTAAAGCCGTATAGCTACAAAATTATAAACAGTAGTTCCACCTAATTCATGGATGGTAGCAAGTGAAATATCTAAATAAACATAATATTTGATTATTTTATAAGTACTTATAAAGACTATCAAATACATTAATATAAACTAAAGACATACAAAAACTTTCGAACATGTTTCAAAAATCGAAAGTCTTCAAAGCTCTTCGAAAATGTTTCTGAAACTTCAAAAAAGATTTTTAATAAAATTCAGAAAACACGAGAAATTCTACAAAAACTTTTAACCAAAATATTTGAAAACATAAATAAAGAATTACATATTATTATAGATTTTTTGTAAGCTTCAACTGAGAAGTAATTATGGATTTCATCATACATTTTATATAAGTGATTAGTGATTAGAGTTTAAATTAATATTAAATAGGTGTGTTATAATTAAATATTTTTTAATTTTTTGTATAATGTTTTTTTCGCGTTCTACTTTTAAAAAAAGTAACATTTTCAAATGTCGTATTCTCGTGTTGCATTTTGTTTTTTTTTTATTTTTTTTTTGTTAAAAAAAACTTGTTTTGAAACTAGACATTTCCGACTAATTAAACAAAGTTGTCAAATTGATAATAATTTTAAATCCATTTAGACATTATAATCCTCGACAATTTAGACAATAAATTCTATATTGTTGAGATTTGAGAATATCGTCAATTTTGTTTTACAAAACAACATTTTAACATAAAGTACTATAGTCATCTTGCATAACTAAATAGTCGTATCTAATAAAAATTTAACTGAGAGACGTGTTACCAAACAACCTTACGACCTACACGGCTACACCAACAGAATTTTTATTTATTTATTTTTATTTGTTGTGTTCTAGAAGATTATCTGTGTGATATTGTGTATTGATCATGGCTATTGCTTATTGATAAATGGATTTTGCTACTTGTACATCTACACTTACACCTCCATTTACACTTGCTTATGTGGTAGTATGATTTAATGAAAAAAAATTGAAAATAATGTTTTAGTCAAATATTTCAACCATAAATCATACTGCCACATAAGTAAGTGTAAGTGGGGGTATAAGTGAGAATGTACAAATAGCAAATTTTTTGATAAATATAGGAGATAATGTTATGTGATGTCATTTTAGCGTGGATAACATTGGTCGGCAACATAAATAGATAGAAGATCATTTTCAAAATATAGAATGCTGACAATTGGACTTGGTATTTAAGTCAAACAAACATCCAAAAGAAGTGAGATATGCTGTGATGCATGCAAGAAACTTAAGCAGCGGCCCCCATATAACTCAACATGCACATCTATTTTTCAACATTCAACATTCAACATTCAACATTCAACATCTACATTTTTATGTTTGCTACAAATTCACACATGCATCTGCACATAAATTTCAATAATGTCATTGTACTTTTGACATTTTATAACTTCACCTTGGTGACCGTGCAAATGAATTTTGGTTATCATGCACAAATAATTTGGAAGTGTATCCACGGTAGGCCGACAACAATTGTGTGATCAAACTATTTTTCTTTTCTACAAAGTTAGATTAAAGAAATTATCCACGTGTTATGTCCAAATTAAGAGACTATTACGTAACAATTTACTCGTTAATTAAATTAAAATTGAACAATTTTTGGTTGCGATTGCGATTACATTTGTACACACTATCTTCAAAATACAAGATACATATGTGATCAACCATCGTTACACATTTAATCTAATAACCAATCATATTAGACTTATATTTTACTAAACTACAATTACTTTAATGCAATAATGTAGATGGCCATGTCTCCTAATATGGTCCTCCACCGTCTTTCATGTGTTCGAGTTCCAAATCTCAGCTTGGGTGTCAACTTTGTACCAAGGTATTTTTTCTAAGATAGTGAATCTATTTTTCAAACACTAAACGTCCGCTCAATAATATTATGACCAGGACGAGTGGCGATGGTTGAACTTTTCTTCTAGGTTTCGTGGTGTACGTTCTTTCCCTATTTATGCTCGATTAAAATCTTGGAGATGATATCTTGTTTCAATCCCTTTGTATGGACCCATGAATCATTTCTTGTGTGGGAATCCCGCGCCAACTAGGTATTACTTTCCATTTGCCGGTAATGGAAAATTATTATCACAATTGGATAATGCCCATTGCAACATTCTACTATCGTGTGTTGTGCCTTCCCAACCTAACATTGTGAATGTAAAGCACATGTTGAACTCGCAAACATCTAGAATATTCTAGGTTGTATATCCCTTTCTACTGATATACGGGATTTCTTCGCCTACAGGAAGCGTTTCCTTTAAGTGCGTACCATCAATCACCTAATGCAGTCTTGTACGATCACGCACATGGTGACAAAAAAGCATTCACAATTACCATAGAACGTGCATTACAAATGCTACATTATTTGAACAACTAAATTGTAATGCATAAGACAGTACCCAGAATGCCGTGTTATATCAGCTGTTGGTTTGTGAAATTCTACACTTTGGTTGTAATTCGGTCGCGATTTTATCATATCGGACAACATCCGCAGTAATGCATGCAAAACACGATGGAATTGGCGGTGCACTATTTATGTTGAGTGCCCAAAGATCTCTGCAGTAGCTCAGTGTCCAATCCTATGCCCAACGATGAACATGAAAATGCCAACTCCTTCATAAACCGAGACGCCACCGATTGACTTCAACGCACACACTTCTCATAGATCATTGCATAACCTCAAGAAGTTTTTCAGTTTCATTCGAAAATCTCGATAACACCTTTAATCATTTGCCTGCAATACCTCCCTAACGAACTATTCGAGCTCAATTTCGTAGTGACTATTTCCAGGCATGAAGATTTTATTGTGAATAGTAGCATGTGGGAGCAAACTTTTGGATAATGAATATAACAATGTGAAAACAGAATTGTAAAATTTGATGTTAATAAAACTTGTATACTTGTGACAATTCAAACTTTTTACTATATTTGTGCAAGTAACAAAATTGAATGTTGGATATTTTGCACTTTAATGAACTGGAAGTGGAAAGTTGAATATGAATATTGTTATATTCAATTTATTTCAAAGGCTAATACAATTTCTGTTCTATAGAAGTCGCTTTATATAGGCAAAATTTGAACCTCTTTCTACAAAACACTCAAGTTGATATAAGTATTTTTTGTTACTATTATTGTTTGCTTATATTTAGCTTTATTGCTTTATGGGTGACAATCGACACCACTTTTTTTGCAAGGAATATATTCCATGCAATGGTAGATGTGGAGAAAATATTTTCAAACAGGTATTTTACTACTCTCATGAATGCTAAATTGTGCCTTATGCCTTTCAGAAGTTCGAAAGCCAAAAATAACTAAATAAAGGAATTTGAAAATTGGGATGGAAATTAACATGTCCAAAATTGAGGATACACATTCCATTTTATTTTATTTTTTTTTGCGTTGATATTAGGATATACATTAACAAAAATAAATTTCCACATTCGCGTGCTTTTAAAAGTCTTGTACCCATTTTTTGAGTTCCTCATGGTAATGCTGATTTGTTTTTTTGTTGTTGTTGGTTGTATTGCAAGTTTTTCTTGATTTGTAAATCATATAAGCTACCACTAACAAATTAAATACTACAGATGAAAGAAGTTTATACGTAGATGGTTCTAGTAGAGAAGTTAAAAAAAGGAGCAGAACTCAAATTGTTTGCTAATGTACAACACTTAGATTTCAATCTGAATAAATTAAAAACACAGTATGCATGAGGTCTGTTCAGCTACAAGACGCGTAGAAATTATATTGTAGTATTCCAAACTTAATTCCGGCGTTGACAAGTGTGCAAACACTTCACGATTTGATTATGTGGATATGTAATCCATTGCAAAGAAGTACAATTGAGTTCTTTTCTCAATCACGTCAATATGGTCGACCATATCCATGCACTTACGAAATAGACAAAATATTCGAGCAGGTGTTTATGTTTATGTTTATGTTTGTACATCCAGGTCCCTTTATCATGCTACGAGTTGGTTAATGGAATTAGAAATCAACTCCAGCCCTAATTTCTTTTTCATTGGTCCCATTGAACCTCTCGTCGGTTTCCGATTCCCTTTGCCCAATCTCCCTCGAATTGAATCCGGTCTTTGTTACATTACGTGGTAAGTTTTCATCACGCATCGGCCCGTCACTACCTCGATCTCGTCGGGCACCTAGTCTCTGTAATCATTTAGTCTCTCTTGTCCAAATCTCGTCTCGGTGCCACTAGCTTCTGAGAATCTACTAGAACAGCGTGCAATAATATCGGTCGCAAGAATGTCGCTAAATAGATTGTGGTAATTATGTTGGAAGATGGAGACATCTCTACCTTTGAACTTTCTCTATTTTTCATGCTCGTATAGATTGAATTATGGATAGCCATTACAAATGGTATGAAAAATAGCAAACAAGCACTTGAAATTTCACACAGCATGGGCAAATTGTTACCCAAGTAACCCAATTGAAGGCAGCAAATAATGTGGACAATGTGCAAATTTTTATTTACCTTAATTTTGTAGTCACACCACTCGGCCGGGGCTGTCAATTGTGTCCATAACCGGGCCAATCTTGATCCATGTGTCCTTGTGTATCAATTCGTTAAACGTAGCATCCCATTGGTTTTTGAACCGAGCCTTGGTTTAATGTCTCCCCGTAAGAGCGCAAAATTTATCTACCATGTTTTTCCAACCTTCCGAGTGAAGAGTGTCCTGGACGACAACCGGCAATATTCTCTTCCTCACACAAGTGAATGAAAATTCTCTTTGCCTAAGGTCCCAACACGCAGATGTTCAGGATGGAGGTCGACCGTGGAATTTATAACCTCTACCGGATCCGAATGATGAACAACCACGGTGGTTCATATCTGAACGAGCTGTAGACAAGATTCCAATTCAACGGGAGATTATCAATGTAGTTATAGTGACAAATGATGGAGAAATATACAAGCATAGGGTGTGAAAACAGTTGAGGAACTGAGATCCGAAGACAAAGTGAGATCATAAATTTGAAAAAAAAATCAATAATAAGACTTGTGCCGAGTAGGTTACGTTCAACTACGAAATAAACCCAAAAACGCATGTCCGAACCTAAAACTACAAAAAGGAAGAAAGAATACCAAAGCAAGAGAAAATTTTGAAAAAGCGAAAAAAAAAATAAAAGAATAAAATCGTCGGTAGTGGTTAAGCAAAACAGATCGTTACCTTTTTCCCTAAAGTCGACGATGGATCTTTGAACGGAATACACAGATCTCCGGCAATAGACGAATGGAATGGGTTGGGGAAACACGTTGGATGAGAAAAAGGAGAAAACCAAAGGCAATTGTAGTTTGCAAATGATTCACATTGATATCGGGTAGGTGGCTAACGATTAATTGGGTGGTAATATGGTAATTTTCCATAGAATTTTGAGGACGAAATTGTAATAGTAAATAGCTTTGATAAATATCTCTGGATGCTATATTGACATATAAACGTCATATCAGTGTTTCATAAGTGCTTATGGTATTTGGGAAATTTAGTGATTATAATCACTGCCAAACAAATGCTATCCAAAATCTTGTGTGAATCCTATATATGTCGAGGAATTTTCATGTGATATTGTATCAATTTTTTCAAAATCTTGTGTGAATCCTATATATGTCAAGGAATTTTACTATTGCACTATATCGAATTTTCATTGTCTTTTTTTTTTTTTGGTCAATATCACGTGGGGTTGATCAAATTTGACCTATGTTTTTTTTTTTTTTTTTTTTTTTTGTCTTGATTGATTCGATTTCATTAATCAAATTAGACTAATCTCTCTGTAATAGATTATAAGATTATACAAATGTAACATAGTATTTTTGTACATAAGATTCAATTACATCTTTTCATGAATGATTTTTTAATAGTATTTAGAGATGACAAAAGGATTATAGGTACATGAATTGAGCCATTACCCAATTGTTGCAAATAGAGACACGCCTTGTCACAAGATTTTTAAATATTCCATTTTGCAATAAATTAAGTATTGTTTAGTACTATTATAATTATATGTCTTTAGCACGTATTAGACACAATTAAATTAGTCATATTGGACAACAACTTCTAAGTCTTATAAGTTCAATCTCAATGTGTGGCATGCATCAATTGGGTTTTTACTTTTTTATTTTCTAAAATCACATAAAGTATCTTGACTACTACGTTGGATATCTATATCTCCATGCGTCGAATTTCTCAATAGAGGTCAACATAATTTAAAGCCAAATACATGCATCTTTCTTTTTCACATGGGCAAGTTCGTATATGTTTGGCAAACTACTTAAATTATAATTTCAGCTAGTTAAATTGGTCATACATACTTTTTATCTACACATTTAATAGGACCCACAACTTACAATTCACTTTTTAACCATACATTCACCAATTATTTATATTATAAGCACTTAAAAAATAATTTCAACACTACCAAACACGCGGGCTCTTCTAGAAGGGCACTGAAAAAGTCTTTAGAATTTATTTTTCTACTAAATATTCATGTCTCAAAAGCAAATTGCTTTTTTTTTTTTTTTTTTTTTTTATTTTAGAAGTTAAAAAAAGTAATGGCAATAGAGGTCTCCAATCTATTGTCTTGGCATTTTTTTGTACCAACCTTTCAAACAGTGTATTTTAGTCAACAAAATTTCAAGTTTTTTGCGTCCATGGTCCGAAATGATGGTTTCTGCCAAAATTATCCTCACTATGTTGCGTGAGCTATACATGTTTTATTTTCTCACAGTTATAAAGGGTAAAGATATAAGTATAATTAAAAACAAATAAAAGAAAATACAAAAATTAAGGAAATAAACATTTATTAAACATAAAATAACAAATTGGATTATATGCAAAAAATGAAAAAATGAAAATTGTATTCATATTCTAATCTGGGTCTAACTTATGCCATTACTGCATGCAATAATTTTGAACAAAAATAATAGAGACCTAAATGAGGAAATGAAATTTTTTTCAAAGGAAATTCATAATTGAGCCATGAAAAGAAAAACCTACCAAAATTCTTGAATTTTCATAGTTATTTCTCAGAAAAAGATCCACAAATCCTAGGATGAGAAAGCCAGTTTCTGAAGGAATTTCAATTGTATGTGGCTAATTTTTCAAGAAAACCACGCAATCATAAAAATGGAGGACTTAAAAAAAAAACGAAAACAAAAATGGAGAAGGATTATTTATATAATCGAGTTAAAAAGTACTTGTGAGGATGGTGTTATGGTTAATCAAAATCTTGTTCATTATATTTATCCAATATTTAATAACAAACATCAGGAGGATCTGGGTTGAAGTTAAGTCACTTAGTACCGATCGCTTGTTAGAAATATAAGTATTAGCCACACACTGATTAATCCAACACTAATGTAAGAAAAAACTTAAAATAAAGTTAAATCTATGGCAAAAAAAAAAAAAAGCTTCGATAAATACTTTCTATATTCTTCAAAATAAAATCACAAATTATGTATTTTTAGGAAATAAAAATACTGACAGATTTATTCAAAATCTTATTTTTATTTATTGTTTAATTTTATTTAAAAAAAAATTCTCCTCTCTCTCTCTCTCACACACAACTTATCAAATCTTCATTGAAATTTTAAACTACATATGTTATTCTTCAAAAACACCGACTTAGAGGTAATATGGTAAAGAAATCCACAAATTTCTTCCGAATGAAGAATTTAAGCCAATTTTGAAGGAATAATCAATCATCTTTTGTAATATTCAATCTCCATTTTCCTTCAAGAAAAATCTTTCATCTTCCTCAACAATAAAAAAGCAGTATGGATGCCCCAAGAATCTTTTGGAATCAACTAATCTAAAAATCCCTAAAGCAAAATCAAAACATAATAAAACACACGGATTATTTATAAATTTTATATATAAAAAGATATACTTGTGAGGATAGTGTTACGGTGAATCAAAATGAAGCTAACACTATTTTCCATTATATTAATCCTCGCCATACTAGATCCGCCACCGACAAACATGGACTTAATTTGAAGGTTGGATGATATCGAGAGGGGAAGCTTACTATGACCTCATGTCAACCAGCCGAAAGGTGAATGAGAACCCATCACATAAGAGTGTGTAAAATGGGATAGAGAAGGAATACATTCATCTTGAATGCTGCACTGTGTGTTCTATGACAGACTAAGTGGGGTTCGGAGATGTCTTATGTAACATAAAGAAACACCCGTTAAATAAAAGTGATACAATCCAAATAAAACATGGTAGAAGAGGGAGCAATTGATCAATAGATAAAATGTGTTTGAAGATAAGTCATGTACCAGTAAACTTTAATATTTATATATACAAACTCCAATATCTTTAGGCTAGAACAGTGAATCCCACAACCATGGATTCTTGATTTAGAAAAGCTTGATGTAAAATTCATGACTTGTATTCAAAACATATCCTCGAAGCAAATATAATAAGCTTGCATATCATGACATGTCCATTTACTAATGACTGATATGATAAGCTTGATGTAATTCATGACCTGTCCAGGCTATATACTGTGCAAAATAAGGTGAGCCCCGTGCTGAGGTTGAAGAGTTATAGCCCTTTGAGGAGCATGCGTATACAATGGCGAGAGCTCAAAAGAGAAGCGTTGAAGAATCATAGCTACTGCCATTTTTGCCTCTATCATGGCGAACGTTTGTCCAATACATATCCGAGGTCCCCAGCCAAATGGGAAATATAAACCTTGTTTCTTCTGCGCGTTTGACACTCCTTCACTAAATCTCTCTGGTTTAAACTCCATTGCATCGTCTCCCCAAATTTTATGGTCATGATGTAATAAGATAGTGGGTAATGAAAGCAGTGATCCAGCTGGAAGCAATAGTTTCCCCAATCTCGTTTCTTCGTGAACTCTTCGAAGCAAGAGCAACTACTGGTGGATACAGTCTCATGACCTCATACAAAATCATGGTAACCTGCAATGAAGATCACATAAGAGTTATAAGCAGGAAAAGAAATACAGTTCAAAATCCAGTCACTCTTTTACACTAAGCAACACTCTCCAAGTATATAACATTTTAATGTTTTGCATTTAGTCGTCAATTCATTTTCAAGAGGGTCATGGGTTATCAAGGGAGTTTCCATCATATTGTTATGTTCAAATGGAAATCACTTACGATTTTAAGGTGATTTAACCCATCGAAATTTGTCTTTTTACTCCCAAATACTTGCAAGACCTCTTCTCTAGCACGTGTCTGCCAGTCTGAATGTGTACTCAATAGAACCAATGTCCAGACTAGCAACACAGAAGTGGTCTCCTGTCCAGCGAAATAGAACAGCTTGCATTCTTCGACAACCTCATCTATGCTCATTCCAAAACTCTTGTTTCCATGGTGTTCGATTTCTTGGAAATTGGATTCCAACAATATGCCCAATAAGTCATCATTACGTGCTTCCCCTGACTCCATTACCTTCATCCTTTTATTTATAATATCTCTAATTGATTTTTGAACTTCCTTTTCAATTTCCTTCATTCTTTTGTTCCTCTTGGTCGGCACAAACCTATGCATAAGGAATGTATCACTTCAGAGGATAAGTCAACAACCACATAGTCAGAACTGAGCACATGAAAATGGCTCATCCGACTAATCATCTTTGCAAAAAAAAATGAGGATTGGAAATGACGTACAAATCTCATAAGGTACAAAAAAAAATTTCAATACTAGTTGAAAACATATTTTCTTACCTCCAGCCAGGAATATAGATCGAGGTGAAAGCCTTGATGATGTGTTCAGACTGTTCTCTCTGAAGTTCAAATATCCTTCTTCCTTCTTGGTAGCTACTACCAAATGACGTTCTTGATATAGCATCACTAGATAAATTTTGTAGATAAGGCCACACGTCCAACTCAGACGACCCTTCTGGAGATAGACTCTGTTCCCATTTGCTCAAAATCTCATCACAACTCAAATAAAAAGCTGGCATCATAAGCTGTAGGAAGCAGGGGTGAAAGGCTATCTCGTCAGCAATAAGTTCTCATTAACTCATTAAGTATGAATCATTTGTTTCTTAAGAAAGTAATAGTTCTTGATTACAGAATCAAATCAAATAATAACTTTCAGGTCTATTTAACTTGAAATATGTTGCCTTACAAATGTTGAAACTTAATAAATATCACATTTGAGCACTTTGTATAGGATAGAGAAAACCTTCAACTTCTCTAAATGGAAAGCAGGGTTGATGATTTTTCTGTGTTTGGCCCATTTATCTCCCTCATAGCTCACTACACCTTGTGCAAGCAGCTTGGTTAGTGGATTCATGTTTTGTGGCTTCTGGTATATATAATACTTAGTTAGGACCTCCTTTACGAGTTCAGGGTCCGTGAGTATAATGGATGGTCTTGGCCCAAGCCATATGAAGCAATTAGTACCTGCAAGTTATGCCAACAAGAATACACTAAAATTAAGTTTTTCACAGAAGTGTGGTATATTTAGGAAAAGTGGTACACAGCTACAACTTAGAACATGCACATCTAACGTAAGAGAACAAATTTATGTTGAAAAAAACATAACATTTTGAATGGTAGTCAATACTTTTTGTCTTTAACTTTAGAAATTTTAAAAATGGCTAGCAAGGAGAAGTACAGAATCCAATCCTAACCAAGAATCTTGGACCATTCTACGTAATTACCCCCTAATTCACCTGTCGGTGATCGATTGAGACGACCATGTACTCACTTACGGAATATAAGGGAAATTGCCTCCATCAGATTGTTTGAACACGACTTTTGGAATATTTACACTAATTTCTTCGGGATAAGTTTCCAAATGATTAACCAGTTCCCGTCGACCAATCTATTTCCATTTTGTCTACATGATAGGCAAATCAAGAAAGGACAAGATAATCACAAAAGAAATGGATCTCTCACAACGGATTCAAGTTTAGATAAGAGACTAGAACAAAAAAGTAAAGGCAAAGAAATGGATCAAAAAGTCAAAGAAACTCTACATTATCCAGAAAAGTAATGTTCTAAAAAAGTCTCTCGTACTTTTATCTTTTCGATAAGACTACTACTCTCTGGTAAGCCAACTCGCGCCATCTTTATATGCCATGACAGCTCGCTTTGCCTCCTATCTCACAAAGCAACCTTCCACCCCCATTTACAATGAATAATCATTTACACCTCTTTTGGATTGAATTTTCAAAGAAATCCATATCTCCTTAACCAAAAAGGCCCAAGACTCGAACTTGGAGTTCATGATTTGGAAAACTTACAGAATAGAAAGCTGTTAAACCCGACCTGTCAAAGTGAAAGAAACCCAAAACTGGGCTAAACTTGTTTCTCCTCTAATTTTTTTTTTTTTTTTTTTTCTTTTGCAGGAATATGACTTGGGACTTTATGCAAACACTAACCAGGCAATAATAACAGCTGAAATGTGATTAAAAGATACCATATTCCTGCACAGTTTTGAGGAAGAAGGCTATGACTCTTGGCTTGATATCATCTGAGAGATTGATTGGTTTAGACTTGACTTTTTGCGTCATACTTGTCAAATCTTTCAAATCTCCATAGAGGAATCTGTAGGAATTTCCTTTGAGACCTTGCTGTCTCAGGTATTTTTCCATCTTTTTTGGCATAAACCAAACCGAATTCAGCACCCTCCATGTGTATATCAGTAACACAAAAGCACAACACACACCAATTGTGTAGTACAAAATCTCCATGTCCACCTCTATACCTCTGTAAAAAAATTATTCGTCTCTTCTTTAAGCTTGTGAGTGTAATATTATGCATCGATCTGCTTTGAAAAGCGCAAAGTCAGAGGATAATTGTACAAAAAATAGATAGGACAAAAACACAGGATTTTTCCATCTGTAGAGAGTGGACTAGGACCCTCAAAAATTTAATGTTGGGGCAAACAATGGATTTTTCCATCTGTAATTGTGAGAGTGGACTTTTTATGCTATTTTTTTACTCAAATTTTTAAAAAGTTTACAAGAAAATATCAATACAATCGGTGACCTATGCTATTTAATCCGAGTTAGATTAGACTTTATTTGTTTACGCATGAAAAATCTTAAAAGACGTTTTGATTCTACTATTTTGGAAAAAATAGATTTTTCTTAAACAAATTTGCAAGTATTTGACAAAATTCAAATTGATAAATTAGTAATAAATAAAGTAATCAAAAGTAACATTTGAAAAATTAATTGGCAATGATAAATCTGTAGAATCAAATACAATATTTAAAAAAAAAATTTACAAAAAAAATTTTTTTCCCAGCTCGGTCCCCCTAGGACCCTCCCTCCGCCCCTGCTTGCTATTTCTTTAAAAAAAACCTGACATTTTAGATGGAAAGTCTCAAAGATTCTTGCGAGCTTACATTTAAGATTTCTAAACTCTAAACTCTATGATAATCAAGTTAAGTCTTGTGTATCACAAGAGATTTGCCTTTTCGTACAATTTTTGCAAATTTGATCAAAAACAATTCTTGAATGAAACTAGGGTGTTGTAGAAATGGAATTCTGCCTCGTATTTGATTTTTACGGAGATTTTGTTTTATCGAGAATGATCTTATTTTATTATGATTATCGAACATCAGTAATAATAATTCCTAATCTCTAGATCAGTCTCTATAATCATAATTTGTACACCCAAGTGCCACAAAGTCTCACAGGCACACACTGAGTTTGTGCTTATGCCAAGACAAGTTGCTTACCAGTAACCTTAATAATTGGAAAAATGAATCCGACATCCATAGTCTAATTGGAGTCTTGGTTTGGAAAAGCTTCATATACACAATATACTCATCAAAATTAACATAGGCGAACCAGTAGAGGACTATGCAAATGACTGATATTATAAGCTAGATGCAATTGATGACTTGTCCAGGCTATGTGTCAAGGGGCGCCTTCCTTTCTAGCACAGAAAAAGACACCGTGCGGCAGTAGTCTACTCTGCTAGACTACCTTTTGCCTGTTCTCGATCGATTCAATAATGAAAATAATTTAAAGAAAACTTTGCAACATAAGATTTGAATGCAACGAAAATTGTTTGTTGATTGATTAACGAAAGCAGAAAATTTTAATGGTTGGTGCATGGGGTGAACACCAGTAAGCTTGACAAGATTTCGAATACCAACTATCCCCTATAATAGCTTAAGTAACAAAAACCTAAGTTACATGATTATACGTTTAAAAGCTGAAGAATCATAACGGAAAATAAACTATTACAAACTAACGAAAATAACAACTGAAAGTAATATTTACAAAGTGCGGTCGGTTGGGCAACTATGGTCGCAAATGCCGCTGGGGCTAAGTATAGTGCGGGTCCCCGACATTCTCTCCCATTTGATTTGGCGACGCCCTCGGTGTCATCTTTTTGCATGATATTCTTCAAGTAGAGGTTTAAAGGCTCCAAGGTCTTTAACTTTTTCCAAGTATTCTCATCGCCACCGTATCCGCTACATTTAACTAAGTACTCCTGATGATCTTTCTTGGAAGTTCGAGTAACTCGGTGATCAATAATAGCATCAGCAATCCTCTTACCTGTTTTCTTCAATTCAAATGTAGGTCGCTTTGGCTTATTTCTGGATGTATCATCCTTATTTGCAAAATATGGCGTGAGTGCACTAATGAAGGACATTGTGGGTTTTGCACCATGAAGGAAGTTCAATTCTGTAAGAACCTATTCCCATCCGCTTCATAATGGGTAATGGCCCGATATATTTTGGCATCAATCGAGAATATGTCCTTCTTATTACCTTAGAATGGCGTTTGTCACGGAGTTTTACCATTACCAAATCTCCTACGTTGAATTCTAGAAACCGACGTTATTGATCAGCAGCCTTTTTGTATCGTTTCTGTGCTTTCTCAATATAACTCCGAGCAATTTCGATATTTCATTTCCACTCTTGAGAGAAGTCCTTAGCTTGAGGAAACTTGGTACTTTGATCAATGTTCTACGATGATGAGGGAGTAACGGTTCTCGGCAAGAATAATCTCAAAAAGACCCTTATTGGTAGAAGAGCTCTTTTGGGTATTGAAGCAAATCTGAGCCGCATCCAAGAGTTTCACCTAATTTTTCTGCAAAGTAGAGATAAAAGTGCAGAAGATATTCTTCCAGCATATAATTGAACCACTCCGTCTGTCCGTCAGATTGTGGGTGAAAACAAGAACTCGTGCTCAAAGTTGAACCAAGGAGTTTGAACAACTCAGTCCAAAATATGCCGATGAATCGAGGGTCTCGATCACTAACTATATCTTTAGGCAACCCCCAGTAATTAACAATGTGCTTGAAGAATAGGCAAGCAATCTCTTCAAATGGATACATACTTAGGTGCTGCG
Source organism: Forsythia suspensa (assembly GCA_023638005.1). NCBI lineage: Eukaryota > Viridiplantae > Streptophyta > Magnoliopsida > Lamiales > Oleaceae > Forsythia > Forsythia suspensa. Next base: position 2,428,066 of record CM042663.1, read on the forward strand.
ATAAATGTTACATATTTTGATGAACGGTCCACCACGACGATGATAGTGCTAAGATCTCCAACATTTGGCAAGCTAACAATGTAATCCATCGATACACTCTCAAATGGTTTAGTTGGAACGGGAAGGGACTCTAGTAAGCCCACATTTTTCTGATGATCTGCCTTATCCTGTTAACAAACACATAGGTCACAATGTCATCCCTCATTTGCGGCCAATAGTATGCACGCGCGCAATAGTGCGTAAGTGTGTTCCTCTCCCCCACGTCTCGTCCAAAGCTTGTCGTGGCATTCCGAGATTAAGGACCTTCTTAGGTCTCCACCTTTTGGAACAAAGAGACGGTTTCTTTTGTCTTCAATAGACCATCATCCATCCAGAAATGTCGAGTTTTTCCCTGTTTGATGAGGTTGACCAAATAATATGTTGCAGGGTCCTTCTCCAGAAGTGCCCGTATTCGTTCCTTTGTGGTTGTTGTAACATCGCTCTCTGAAAGAGCGACCATTGAGCAGATAGTAGTCAAGTAAGCTCGCGAATGAGTGCATATACTACATGATTGCTTCATCCAACATCATACTCTAATACAAAGTTGAACTTCAAAAGAAGTTTCTGCCAACGGGCCTGCTTGCTCGAAAGTTTTGGTTGTGACATGAAGTGACTCACAGCAGTATTGTTGTCTTCACAATGAAAGGAGACCCAAGTAGATAGTGATGCTATACTCTGAGGTAATGGACTATTGCTAATAACTCTTTTTCATGCGCTGAGTAACGGCGCTCTGCATTATTCATCTTTTGACTCTCATATGCCACTGGATGCCCTTCTTGCATTAGGACTCCTCCAAGAGCAAAATCTGATGCATCGGTCTGACACTTCAAAAGCTTTAGCCATATCTGGTAAGGCCAACACTTGATCTGTCTACATAGACTCCTCCAGTTTCTCAAAAGAAGCTTGGCATTGTGCCGACCACTCCCAAACTTTCTCCTTCTTGGTTAATTCGGTTAACGGCAATGCGATTTCTGAATACTATTTCACAAATCTTCGATAGTAGTTGGCCAACCCGAGGAACGAGTTTACATCATTTACGTGTGCCTTGGCGGTTGCCAATTTTTGATTGTATTAACCTTTTTAGCATCCATGCGGACTTTTTCTTGCTCAATAATGTGACCCAAAAAGCTTATGAAGGCCTGGGCAAATGAACATTTCAATGGTCTTGCATAAAGTTTATTCTCCCGTAGTCGAATAAGAACTTTTCTCACATGCTGAACATGCTCCTTTAGAATCACGCTATAAATTACGATGTTGTCCAAGTACACCACCACAAAATCATCTAGAAACTCGTAAAGTACCTGATTCATCATCGTGCAAAATGTTGCTGGAGCATTTGTCAATCCAAAAAGGCATAACTTTGAATTCGAATGCTCCATATCTAGTTACCACTGTAGTATTCGCTTCATCTCCTTCTTTGATCCGAACTTGCCAGTATCCGGACCTTAGATCAATTTTTGTATAGTACTTCGCCCTGCTCAAACGGTTAAAGTAATCTGCTACTAGCGGAATTGGATAACTATTTTTCACCGTGATTTTGTTCAATGCACGATAGTCACAGCACATTCGAAAAAAATCGTCAGACATTTTCTGAAATAGCACTGGAGCTCCAATGGCGATTTCGTAGGCATGATAATCCCACTGTCCAAAGATTTTAGCCAATTGCTTCCTAAGCTCTTCTAACTCAGGTTGAGCCATGCGGTAGGGCGCCTAGTAAGAGGCTTGGCACTTGGTATAAACTCAATTTCATGATCAATAGCCCTCATTGGTGGCAAACTCCTTGACAATTCCTCCATCATGACATCTTCAAATTCCTGTAGAAGTCTTCTAACAGGTTTTGGGATAGGGCCAGTTGTTTCCTCAATCTCTTCCAGTCGAAGAGTACACAAAACGAGAGTTCATTCCGCTTGAAACCCTTACTAAACTGAATGGCTGAGATACTCTTCTCACCCATTTTCCCAACTAGCGTGGGGATGACATAGGGCTTGCACTCCATCATCATCAAGGAATCAGAAAATGACAACACTGCTGTCTTCGTATCCCAAAGAAACTCTAACCCTAAAATCAACTTGAAGTCATCCATTTGGACTACAGATAAATTAGTCATCCCTTCAAAAGGACCAACTTTAATGAGTACGGACTTGGCTACTCCAGCAATCGGTTGAGCAATTGAGTTGATTGTCTTGACCTTCCCACTACCTTTCTCCAGCACAAGCCCGATGCGCTCTACTTCGAGACTTGCAAGGTAGTTATGAGTAGCACCAGTATCTACCATGACCTTGATTGGTTTTTCATTGATTTTCACATCAATGTACATCAAGCCTTTAGCCTTACAAACACGAGGTTTCATCACTTCTTTTTCTATCATTTTCTGAGATACATCGCCCTTTTCAATCACTCGGTGTGATATTGTGCTGCATCGATGCAACAATACACCAATGACATCCTCATCCTCCTCGAAATCGGCCATCAAATGACCGCTGGCTCAGCGGGACGTGTTGCTTCAAACTCGATGCTTCACTTGTCAGTTGGCTCAATGCATTCACAAAATGTTTCTTTAGGCAATCCTTCACCCGGTGAGGCCCACTGCATAAAAAATACTCATTCTTTCTATGAGTAGTACTTGATTTGCTTTCTGGCGCCTTTCCTTTGTTCCAGTGGTTACCCTGATAGATGTCCTGATGGTTACCCTGATGGCCTCACTTATGGTGAGAGTAGCGTTTTCTCCCCCATTTAAGTTTGATGTGGGCTTGAAAGATCTATTTTCTTCCTCTCTCTCTCTCTCTCTCTTCTCTCTCTCTCTCTCTCTCTCTCTCCGATTGGCTATTTACTTGCGGCCACTCCTTTCTCGGGTTCGATTGATAGTCCATCAAGCATTTGGCGACTCCCATCATTGCCCTTTACATTAGCCACCTTCTGTCTTTGGAGTTCAGTTCTCGTCCATGGTTTCAACCCTTTCATGAAAGTGAAGAGCTTGTCCTTTTCGGACATGTCTCAGATGTCCAGCATATGCCCTAAAAAGTTTTCACATAGTCCCGAATGGAACCAGTATGTTTTAGTTCTCATAGTGCACGTCGGGCTTGATACTCCACATTTTTTGGGAAGAACTGTGTTCTGATCGCTTCCTTAAGAAGTTCCCATGTGTCTATCTCGAACCCATGTTGGCCTAAATATCGAGATATTTTGTCCGCCACCATAGTTTTGCATCTCCACCCGTGATACATGGTAGTTGTCACACCCTTCTTGCCCCTGCCTTCAATATTAGCGGCAATAAAGTATTATTCCATATCAAACAAGAGTTTCTCGACTTCTTTCGCGTCGTGCGCCCCACCATAGGTACGCGGTTCTGGAATTCTGAGCCTAGGTGCATACTCTTATGCAAGGGCTTGCCCATTGCCAACTACACGCTGAAGTATTTGCAATTGAAGTCTCATGGCTTCCATTTATTCTCGCAGATTGAGAAGGAGTGCAACATCATTAGTCATCGCTACGCATATCATCCGACTCTCATCCAATTAGATGTTCAATTTGCGGATGTCCGCCTCTGCTGTCTCAACCTTTTCCTCAAGAGTCTCGACAGCATCACATAACCTAGTACTTTGCCCATCAAGCGCATCCAAGCGCTGTTTAGTACTCTTTTTGTGATCCACCACCTCAGTGGTGTGTGATGCATTCGGATCCATCGCTTTCTTCTCGAGGGTCGTGAGCTTAAAGATCTTGATACCAACTGTCACGGGACGCCTTTCTTTCTAGCACAAACAGGGGCACCATACGGCAGTAGTCTACTCTACTAGACTATCTTTTGCCTGTTCTCGATCAATTCAGTAATGAAGACAATTTAAAGAAAGATTTGCAACAGAAGATTTGAATACAACGAAATTTGCTTGTTGATTGATTAACGAAAGCGTAAAATTATAATGGGGTGGTGCGGGGGGGTAAACACCAAGAAGCTTGACAAGATTTCAAATATCAACTACCCTCTATAATAGCTTAAGTAACAAAAACATAAGTTACATAAGTAGATATTTAAAAGCGGAAGAATCATAATGGAAAATAAACTATTACAAAGTAAAGGAAATAACAACTTAGAGTAATATTTACAAAAGTGCAGCCGAAGTTGGGCAATTGCAGTTGCAAATGCTGCTAAGGGGCCAAGTATAGCTGAGGGCCCTGACACTATATCTTGTGCAGAATTATGTGTGCGCCATGCTGAGGTTGAAGAGTTATAATCATGTGAGGAGCATGCGTATACAATGGTGAGAGCTCAAAAGAGAAGCGTTGAAGAATCATAGCCATAGCCATTTTCGCCTCTATCATGGCAAAGTTTTGTCCAACGCAAATCCGAGGTCCCCATCCAAATGGGAAATATATGCCTTGTTTCTTTTGTGCCTTTGACACTCCTTCACTAAATCTCTCAGGTTTAAACTCCATTGCGTCCTCTCCCCAAATTTCGTGGTCATGATGCAATAAGACCGTCGGTAATGAAACCTGTGTTCCAGCTGGGAGCAATAGTTTCCCCAATCTCGTTTCTTTATGAATTTGTCGAGCAAGAGCAGCTACTGGTGGATACAGTCTCATGACCTCGTGCAAAATCATGGTAACCTGTGATGAAGATTTCGTAAGAGTTATAACCAGGGAAGAAATACAGTGACATATATTCATCTGCAAGCCTAAAACCTTTCTAATGTTTATATTTGGTTCACCAATGTTTAATTCTAATTACTTACGATTTTCAGGTGATTTAACCCATCAAAATCTGGTTTTTCGCGGCCAAATACTTGCAAGACCTCTTCTCTAGCACGCGTCTGCCAATCTGAATGTGTACTTAATAGAACCAATGTCCAGACAAGTAACGCAGAAGTGGTCTCCTGCCCAGCAACATAGAAAAGCTTGCATTCTTCTACAACTTCATCTATGCTCATTCCAAAACTCTTCTTTCCATGTTGTTTGATTTCTTGGAAATTCGATTCCAACAATATACCCAATAAGTCACCATTACGTGCTTCCCCTGCCTCCATTGCCTTCAATCTTCTATTTATAATATCTCTAATTGATGCTTGAACTTTCTTTTCGATTTCCTTCATTCTTTTGTTCCTCTTAGTCGGCACAAACCTATACCCAAGGAATGTATTACTTCAAAGGATAAGTCAAGAACCACAATCACAACCGAGCAGATGAAAATGATTCTTCTGACTAATAATCTTCGTGAAGAAATGAGGCTTGAAAAATTATGTATCTAATTGATAAGGTGGAAATTTCTTCAATGCTATTAAAAAACATATTATGTTACCTCCATCCATGAATATATAACGACTGAGAAGCCTTGATGGTGTGTACGGTCTGTTCTCTTTGAAGTTCGAATATTCTTCTTCCTTCTTGGTAGCTGCTACCAAATGCCGTTCTTGATATCGCATCACTAGTTAAATTTTGTAGATCAGGCCACACATCGAAGTCGCACGATCCTTCTGCAGAAAGACTTTGTTCCCATTTGCTTAAAATCTCATCACAACTCAAATAGAAAGCCGGCAGCATAAGCTGTATGAAGAAGTAGCAAAAAGCAATATCGTCAGCATCAAGTGCTCTTTAGGTATGAAATCTTTGTTTCTTAATCTAATATCTTATGAATTCCTATTGTATTTGACTTGTTAATATGATCCCTTACATATCTCGATATTTAAAAAAAAAAAAATTTAACATTTGAGCAATTTTAAATAAATGGTATGAGGCAGAAAAAACCTTCAGCTTCTCCAGATGAAAAGCAGGGTTGATGATTTTTCTGTGTTTAGCCCACTTATCTGCCTCGTAGCTTATTACTCCTTGTGCAAGTAGCTTGGCCAGTGGATTTACGGTTTTTGGCTTTTGATAGATATTAATCTTCGATAGTGCCTCCTTTATGAGTTCAGGGTCCGTGATTATAACTGCTGGTCGTGGCCCAAGCCATATGAAGGAATTGGTACCTGCAAGTTTTGGCAACGAAGACACCTTCACATCAGTTTGTTTGAACGCAGCTTTTGGTTTATTTACACTGGAACTCATTAAAAAGCATACCATATTCCTGCAGTGGTTTGAGATAGAATGGTATAATTCTTGGCTTGATATCATCTGAGAGATTGATTGGCTTTGATTTGGCTGTTTGAACCATCATTGAGACATCTTTGAGATCTCCATAGAGGAATCTGTAGGAGTTTCCCTTAAGACCTTGCTGTCTCAGCCATTTCTCTTTCTTCTTCGGCCTGAACCAAACCAGGTTCAGGATGTGGCATGTGTATATCAGTAACACAAAAGCACAGGACACCCCAATTGTGTAGTGCAGAATCTCCATGTCCACCTACTAACGCTGCACAAGTACAGGTCTCCCTCTACACCTGTATATGAATGTAACTATTAAGAGAAAATTATTGTCTCGAAAAGTCTCATGTATACGAGCATACATATAAGAGAATATCGTGTTGAAACTTCTTGTTTAGAGATGGAAAATGAAAACTTCTCTACTTCAATGGATTTTTTTTTCTTTCCTTTTCAACGTAACGTATAAAGTTGAGTCTTTGTCTTCTAGACGGTGACATGCGTGTAATTCATCATACTAGTTGAATGAATTATCTGCTTAATTAATGATCACTCGAATGCTTTTAACAATTCGACCAACAAATTCAGAAGAAAGTTGTATATAATAGGACAAAGAATTAGAGATAGGATACATAACAAGATTTTCCCATTCAATCTTTGGGGGCTTGGCAATGTCAAAGTCATAGTGTGAATCCTGAGTTTTGACCAGTAAGCTTCACCCTGGTAACAACACATTATTTATATTCTGATAATTTAATCGCGTGCATATAAAACGAATAAAATAACGACTTATAAAAATATTAAGTAATGAAAAATTAAATTTGGTCGAGACAAAAGTTTGATTTATTTTATTTTATTTTATTTAAGACGAAATTGTCCTGTACGAGTGCTTATGATTTCTCGGCACACGTCTCTCGAAAATATAATGACCACTTCTTGTAATAGTAGTACTCCAAATTACGAGAATAATGAACCAAACAATATTTTGTTCTCTCTTTACATGAAAATTGGAGTTGATCTTTATGCATTAATTATTTCTATACTAAAATAATTTGTGCAGAAGTATAGAGACATTTGGTTGAAAGTGAAGTGATTTAATTTCTAATCATAAGGGGTCTATTTATAATATCTAAAAAATTGTGTATCAAAATACACAACTTTATAAAAAGGCATGTCCAAAAATACGTCTTGTTGAAAAGCACATGTCCAAAAGACGTGTCTAAGATAAAAAGACGTGATTGATAAGAAATGACGTATCAAAAAAGACACTACTTTTCAGCCAAACAGATTCTAAAATATTCTGCAATATTCTAATCTTATTTTTCAACAATATTCGTATATTTAAACGATTCACTATGGACTTTAATTTCTCATTCACCCAAAAATTGATTCGAACAACTAAATATATTATGTTAATCTATTCGCGTAGTAAAACACCTATGTCTTATAATTCCTGCACTCAACTAACGAATCCTACTTAAATAATTAGTCAAAATTAATCAAAACCAACATTACTAAACAAATTCCCAACAATCCCCCAAAATAAATGTTGGGTTGTGTCTTCAATTGTCAAAAATGGTGGAGCAATTGATTCGATTTCGATGTTGATCAAATTAGACTGGCCTCTCCGAAATACAGTCGCACTTATGGATGGTTGCCAACAATAATATCATTTAATACCAAACGATATAATACAACCTAATAACTCCAAAGTTGGTATTAAACACTATATCATATTAAAATGATACAATAAGTTGACATAATACGAGTAACTAACATACCATTGAACACAGTGAAATCTTGTTTCTATGTACCTTAGATTAGAATCATACATGCAAGACAGGTACTTTTTTGGTAAACACAGTGCTAATCCTGAAGCTGAAATATTTCTACTACATTTTATGCAGAATTAATGGTGCACCATATTGAGGTTGAAGTGTAACGACAGTGTAAGGAGCATGTGCATAGGATGGAGAGAGCTCAAAAGAATAACTCTGTAAGATCATAGCCAGTGCAATCTTTGCTTCCAACATAGCGAAGTTCTGTCCAATGCACATACGAGGTCCCCAACCAAATGGAAAATACGAGAGATGGCCATTTGTTGCCTTTGAAACTCCTTCACTGAACCTCTCCGGGTTGAATTCCTTTGCATCATCGCCCCATATTTTGCAGTCACGGTGCAATAGGAGTGTTGGCATTAAGAGGTGCACTCCCGCGGGTAGAAGCACCTTTCCTATTGTGGTTTCCTTGTGAATCATTCTTCTGAGCAAGATTGCAGGTGGGTATAGTCTTAGAACCTCGTGAAAAATCATTGTTGCCTGTGAAAACCAATATCACTAGAAGTATAAGAAACAATAAATTTATTAGAAGTTCCATATGTTGTCGAATTCTCAAGTTCTGTTCAACATTTTTACAAACCACGGTTTTGTCATAAACTCCTACCAATATTCATATAAATCAATGGAGGAGGATATGGGGATGATATCCAGAAGCCAAGTTTCAGAGTTGTTCCCACAATAATAACCTGGGACACTTCATCAAGTTCACCTAAAAACTGCAGCAGCTTAAGAAGAAAATTTATAAATGTACTTACAATTTTCAGGCGATTTAGCTCATCAAAATCTGGTTTTCCACTTCCAAAAACTTGCAAGACCTCCTCCCTTGCACGGCTTTGCCAATCCAAGTGCTTGCTCAATAAAATCAACGTCCAGACAAGCAAGGATGCTGTTGTCTCTTGCCCAGCCAAGTAGAAAAGCTTGCACTCTTCAATGACCTCCCGTAAACTCATTCCATACTTGCTCCCATATTGTTTGACTTCCTTCAAATTGGATTCTAACAATATGCCTAATAAGTCATCAGAACGAGCTTCCCCTATCTCAATCGCCTTTATTCTTTTTATAATTATGCTCAGTACAGACGATTCAACTTCCTTTGTAATTTCCTTCATCCTTCTATTTATATTTGTGGGAAAAAACCTATATGGAAAATACAAACAAGTTATCAAAAAATCCTCTGTTGTAATTTACCTAGTACAAAGGGAAGGAACTGTAAAGACAACAACAAAGTAATTGAACCTCCATCCTGGGATGTAAACTGAATTTTTTGCTAGCATGAAAAGCTTCCCTTGTTCTTTTTGAAGTTCAAATATCTTTCTTCCTTCTTCATAGCTACTGCCAAATGCAGTACGTGAAATCGCATCACTCGTCAAAGTTTGGAGATAAGGCCAGACATCCAATTCACTTGGTCCTTCAAAGGATACAATCTTCTCCCATTTGCTCAACATCTCACAGCAACTCAAGTAAAACGATGGAAGCATTTGCTACAGAAACAAACAAAGATATGCATTAAATCAGTATAATGTCAAATACGAACATCATATTACATGCACACATAGGTTCATGTCTATTTCTTGAGGAGCTTTGCATACTAGGTAAAATACATTCTTCGCAAACCCGATAGCAGTTGGAGCTTTGTATACTAGGTAAGACCTTTTCTAACTTTCATGTCTACTTTTGTTAAACCAACTCGTCTAAAAACATAGAATTATAGCAGGCAAAGGTCCATAGTTCAAGTCTCGTCACCACCATTTATGAAAATTGTGCACAGATGAAAAAATAAATCTTGCATGCACATGAAATGGCACGTTGGACACATAATTTAAGTAAATAAGTTTGTCTCTCTATTATATTCAGATTTTAGGTGAGAGGGTTCTACAATTTTGTTATTACGAATCAATTAGTAGCATTACAAGGATTTTCACTTCTCATTCACATTGAAGTCACATATGTAAGACATGTAAACAACCTCAGTCCTCAGACCATTTGAAAATTGAATTAAATGAAGTGAAGTTGAGAATCACCTTCAACTTTTCCGTGTGAAAAGCAGGATTAATCAGTCTTCTGTGCTTAGCCCATTTATCTGTTTCATAGGAAAGTAGTCCCTGTACCAGCAATTTCGCTATAGGATGAGGAGGTGGCTTCTGAAAAATATAACTTTTTGACAAAACATCTCTTATGACTTCAGGTTCCATCATAAGTACTTGAGGCCTTGGCCCAAACCACAAAAATACATTCTGACCTGAAACTCACAGTCACAGACATTAACACAACACAAAAACAAAGCCTTGGATTGTCAATCAAGAACGATGAACATGATACATGTAAGAAATTTAAATTGAACATGATACATGTAAGAAATTTAAATTTAGGCGTTCTGATATATTCAAACATACCATAGTTCTTGACAGATTTGTTGATGAAGGGCATAACTCTAGGCACAATATCATTGGAGAAATTTATGGTCTTGGACTTGGCTTTTATTTCCATCATTTCTAAATCTTTGAGGTCTCCAAACAACAATTTGTAGGAGTTTCCACTGAAACCCTGCCGTCTGAGGCATTTCTCTAACTCCTTTGGCATAAACCACACCCAATTCAAGATTTTCCAAACATACACTAAGAGAACAACTGCACAACATACTGCAACTGAGCTCTGTAATATCTCCATTTCTCCTCTTCAACTGCTTCTCGTTATTCCTACTACCACACTGTGTGTGTGTGTGAGAGAGAGAGAGAGAGAGAGAGAGAGAGAGAATTAATAAATAACTAACTGGTCTTTGATTTCAACAAGAGATAGGATCAATCATAAAATAAAATAAAATATAATATAAATTAATCTTTAGAAAAATTAGAGTGCTCTACACATTTCATTGCTCATATTATTTAATACTAGTATATACTGTTTACTTGCGGTGGGATTCAACCGTAATTACTGTAATATGGATGATGATATCAAACTCACAGATAGAAGATTTGAGAGGAGAGGAGATGAGATTATCAAACTCAGAAATTGGAGATTCAAATAGGAGATTTGAGAGGAGAGGATCGGTTGAGCAGAGCATATAATTATTTTGGATGAGTAGAGGAGAAAATCTCTTACGATCGTGATTAATACATTTGCTATATAGACATGTGATAATTACTAATAATGATAGATAGCATTATTCATCATTTAATATTAATACATTTACTACATACACTAATAATAATTACCAATAATAATAAATAAAATTATTCTAATAAAATAGGACATTTTAAGTCTCTTGACCTTTAAAATACCAGCATCCTCATTCCCTCAACCATAAATTTCACAAAATTTTCCATTAGATGCCTGCTTGGCAAAGGTTAAAATCTAATTTATTAACAATGTTGCCTTTGGCGCTGTGTATATTTATGTTCTCTACATTTCGAGGTATTCGCATTAAATCATTTAGAGTAGCAAGTATATTATGTTCTTCCCATATTGATAACACTTTGAACCCATAGTTTCATTTGATTTGTTCTTTTAGAATGAACTTTGAGCTCACTTTTGATATTGACATTTTGTCACCTACTCATAAAGTTCGAATCATGTTCTCGTAGAGTGACTTTCTTTTTCTTTACTTTATAGTTTACGACACTACACGACAATTCCAACTCGTGCACATAAAACAACACGACATGGCCTTGTTGAATTAAGCACTCATTCATATAGATTCAAATTATAAAATTCATGTGAAAGAACACCATATCTGTTGGAAGAAGCAAGTGTATAAATTCACAACAATTACAACCAATTCGAGCTCGTGGAAAGAAACCTATGAAGAAGGTCTCATTTGTGAATCAAGTGTTCGCTTACAATTTTCACACTATAGTGGATTAAGGTAATTGATGAAAATGATATCTTTTTCTTTTCTTCCTTCTTTAAGGGCTTATAATTCAAAATAAGGGTGTAATTCTCTTTTAACACAAATTTTGACTTGTCAAAAAGACGTTTGTGAAAGATTAGGAACTTAGATGCTTTATTTTAAAAGTTTGGACCTCAGTGCTCTACTTCACATAAGATTGGACACCAACTACAAATTTTATATTAATTTTATCACATAGAGATGAGACAACAATGATTATTGTGACTAATATTAATATGGCTACATTTGTCATTACAACTCGATAAAATACGAATACAAGATACTAAAATGGTCAAATTTTTTGGTCGGACTACAACAAATTAATAAACTATGCAAATCAAACAAAACATCATATAGCTTCTTCGATAGAGTTTTTGAGCAAAAAATAAGTTTTTCAGTATGACATATTTGATTTTTCAAAAATTTTAAAAATTAAATGACAAAATTACCCTTACTACTTTAAAATAAAATTGTGTTAATTATAAACAATTTTGTCATTTCATATTCAAAACTTCTGAAAAGTCAAAAGTATGTCATTCTATAAAAATCTATTTTTTACCCAAAAACTTCTATCGAACCAGCTTATAGTGTCAATTCAAAACATGAAAAAGAAAAAATAAATAAAATTCAAAATGCTAGCGTTGAATATACAAGAATGATGGAACACAATGTTAACCCCCGTTGTTCGAATAATAAACAAGGACATATACAATTAAGTTTTTTTTTTTAAATTGTTTGTGTGTCAAATCCATTTCGCAAAATCATTTCATATGCATACAAATTTCATTAGTGCTGACGAATCAGCTAAGACTTGTTTATTGTTGATCAATGCAAAGGAAGTGTACTTGTATATTACAAAAGACTATTGTTCGAATACGAATTTAAAAGTAACAAGAACATCGAGAACGTGACATAAATATGAACCATACCATACAAGGAATCAAAATCCTAAATACAAAATATTTATGCCGATAGTTTGTGGAGAATTAATTGTGCACCGTATTGAGGTTGAAGTGTCATGATGGCACAAGGAGCATGAGCATAAGATGGAGAAAGCTTGAAATTATAATTCTGTAAGATCAAAGCCAGTGCCATCTTTGCTTCTAACATAGCGAAACTCTGGCCAATGCACATTCGAGGTCCCCAACCAAATGGAAAATACGAGAGCTGGTTGCTGGTCGCCTTTGATACTCCTTCACTGAACCTCTCTGGCTTGAATTCCTTTGCATCATCTCCCCATATTTTGCTGTCATGGTTCAGCAGAAGTGCAGGCAATAAGAGTTGTACTCCGGCTGGTAGGAGCAGCTTTCCTATTGTGGTTTCCTTGTAAATCATTCGAGTAAGCAGAACAACAGATGGGTATAGTCTTAGAACCTCGTGAAAAATCATCGTTACCTGTTAAACACAATATCACAAGAGGTATAAGAGATAATAACCCATTTATCAATTTAGATAAGGTGTTTTGTCTGTTACCCGTTTATCCAAGTTCACCTAGAAATTAAAGTGCAATTTAAGAAGTAAACACATGACAATACTTACGATTTTCAGGCGATTTAAATCATCAAAATCGGGTATTCCACTTCCAAGAACTTGCAAGACCTCCTCCCTTGCACGGGCTTGCCAATCCAAGTGCTTACTCAATAAAATCATCGTCCACACAAGCAAGGATGCAGTTGTCTCCTGCCCACCAAAGTAGAAAAGCTTGCACTCTTCCATAACCTCCTTTAAACTCATTCCAAACTTGCTCCCATATTGTTGAATTTCCTTGACATTTGATTCTAACAATATGCCCAATAAGTCGTCACAACTAGCTTCCCCCACCTCCATTGCCTTGATTCTTTTTTTAATTATGCTCATTACAGAACATTCCACTTCCTTTGCAATTTCCTTCATCCTTCTATTTATTTTTGTAGGAAAAAACCTATGAAGAAAATTCAAAAAAGTTGTCAAAAACACCTTCGGTCGTAATTTTACTATTAGTACAAACGGAAGGAATAAAACTGAGTAATTGAACCTCCATCCAGGGATGTAAACAGAATTTTTTTCTTGCATGACAAGCTCGGCCTGTTCTGTTTGAAGTTCAAATATCTTTCTTCCTTCTTCATAGTTACTGCCAAATGCAGTACGTGAAATTGCATCGCCCGTCAAAGTTTGAAGATAAGGCCACACATCTACTTCGCTTGATCCTTCACTAGATAAAATCTTTTCCCATTTGCTTAGCATATCATGGCAACTCATGTAAAATGACGGAAGCATATGCTATAGGAAATAATGAAGATGTGCATATAACATCAGTATAGCGTCAAATACGAACGCATACATGGACAAGTAAAAATGGATCAACTAAAAGCATTTGAAACGATTTTCAGTTTACATTTCACATTGAAATCGCACATGTACAACAAACACGGACAATTAAAAATGGAGTTAAACAAAGCCAACACGAGAAATACCTTCAACTTTTCCATGTGAAAAGGAGGATTAATCAGTCTTCTGTGCTTGGCCCATTTATCCGTTTCATAGGAAAATAATCCTTGTATTAGCAATTTAGCCATCGTATGAGGAGGCTTCTGAAAAATATGACTTTTTGACAAAACCTCTCTTATGTTTTCAGGGTCCATGATAAGTGCTTGAGGCCTTGGCCCGAACCACAAAAATGCATTCTGACCTGCAAGTTACGGACATGAATACAATACACACACAAAGCCGCTGAATGTTGATCAAGATCTTGGACAGCAGTAAAATAATTGAGAGCTTAGTTCCTTTGATGAACAATAACATGACACGTGTTAAAAATTGCTGTTTTCTTCAAGATTTAATATTTCCAATGGATGGCCAAATGCAAAGTCTAATCCCTAACAAGCAATATTTCCAGTCCATCCAACCAGTTCCAGTTCGAATTCCATAGAGCTTGTTACGCCCCAATCCCACGTGGGCAGGAAAATCCCACTTGGGCTCCACTTGGGCGCGGTCAAAATCAACCGAGGTTGTTTGTGCCGAGTAAGCTTAGGCAACCGAGGCTACTTATGCCGAGGCTATTTATGCCGAGGAGCTTTGGCAATGAGGCTGTAAAGTCCGACCCTAGTTGCGTGTCGAGAAAGCCTCTCTGCCAAATTTGCAATTCAATCTTGAAAAAGACCATGAGGCCACCAACTGCAAACTGTCATCGATCATGTACCATAGTTTTGCGGCTAAAAGTGAATTTCTCATTAATGTTAATGACGTGACACCAAAGATGTGACTCGAGAACCTTTCGAGATAGAACCACGTGTCGCACATCGAAGGGGATCATTCTTGTAGAATTTGCATATAAATACTAAGTTTATTTCCACAAAAAGGATATTGAAATATTACTCTCACAAGAAATATCAAGTCCTCCATACTAATTATTCTTCAAGTGTTATAACCACCTGAGAAATCGTTAGTTAGAGGCCCTCAAGTTATTCTCCCATAGTGTGTTTCTCTTTATCCTTGGTTACCTACCCATCCGGGCCTAGGCATATCTGCGTGGTTGAATAAACCACGTGGCAGTTCAAGTAAGAGGAGAAATGCACGTAGGAAGAGGAGGCATGGGATTCATATTGGCAGCCATTTTTGGAGGTCAACAGAGCTTAATGATTTTTTCTCCTCACGGTTCATCTCTGATTCATTTTCAGGATGTAAAGTTAGAGCTCTTTATAAGAATATCAAGTCAACAAGGTTCAAGAAAGAGAAATTTATTACTGTATTGAGTCCATTGACAATCTATTTTATGCACAAACCTGTAGCAGGTTGAGAGACATTGGAGCTGTGACTCAAGAGACTTCTGAACTACTGTCTAAAGCAACCCCGAGCAGGGGATATAGGAGAATGCAATGGGCCATAAAGGGAAGAGGAAACACAACAGAGAGAGGGGGAAACGGGGGTGGGGCATAACTCTACGCATAACTATCATCTGTATGAATGAATCCAGAGTTTTTTTTTCAAACATACCATAGGTCTGAACAGTTTTACGGAGGAAGGGCATAACTCTAGGCACAATATCATTGGAGAAATTGATGGGCTTCAACTTGGCTTCTTTCGTCATCATCTCTAACCCTTTGAGGTCTCCAAACAACAATCTGTACGAGTTTCCATTAAAACCCTGCTCTCTAAGGCATTTCTCTAACTTCTTTGGCTTAAACCACACCCAATTCAAGATTTTCCATGCATATATTAAGAGAACAACTGCACAAAATACTGCAACTGAGTTCTGCAATGTGTCCATTTCTCTGCTTCTCCTTATGTCCTACTAACTCCTGTGTCTGTACATATAAGAGAGTGAGTGAAAAGTTTGAGAGTAAAGATGTTTAGCGCATCTCCAATTCACTCTATTTATAACATTTTAGAAGTGTCGCGTAAGCACGTTGGAGTTATAAAAAATCATTTCTAATGAATGCTGACAAGAATTTCGTCTAATTGATGTGGCACACTAAAAAATAGATTCCATCTAAATTTAGACGAACTTCTAAACAAAGTAAGTCAGCAAATTTAAATTTTCACTGTTATGGGGGCTTATTATTATTATTTTATAAAAAAAATTAATACCACATAAGCACTAGTATTAGTTTTAGACAGAACTTATTGGAGATGAATTTTAATTTGACCGTCTATTCTATAGATGTAATGTCACATGAACTAGAAGTCGCCATATAGACTGCAATAGACTGCAATGAGTTAAAGATGCTCTACGATGCTTTGTGCATGTATATACATGAATTCTATACCTAATTTCCTTAATTTACGCTAATAATATTTACACTTTTTAATAGATAGGAAAGAAATAAAATTATATTTGGACAAATGTCAAATAAATTTTTCATTTTCTATATTGAAAAATTCTCTCTTTATTCCTACCATATGCAGGTCATGCAAATAATTCCATTTTCCTCTTTGTTCCTGTGCTTAGAGCAGAGCTGAGCTGAGCTGGGCTGGCTCCTGAGTAAAAGAAAACAAAAGGGAATTTGGAACAAATGGTCCCTAACCTATGGCTCTTGTACAATTTCGGCCCTTAACTTTTTTTCTAGACATGAATATCCTCAACCTGAGCAAATGGTCTTTTTCACGGTTCGGTCATTTGACAATTATAAATACTATTATAACCTTACTTCACATTAAATTAAAAAAAAAAAAAAAAAATTGGTAAAAGAAAGTGTGATTATTGGTGTAGCAAGTTTAACACCTTGTGAAAAGCAAGTTAGGCTGGCTAGAAGGTTGTTGATATGAACCATGTGGCTTGATGGCTTGATAAATGATCAAATGGACAAGATTCAACCAAGTCAATTTTGTCGCGTCAAGCTTTGATCACGAGTTCATTATGTAAAATTTCATTTTATTACAATTTGTTTGTACTATATAATAAATTAATTATCATAAACAAAGATATACTTGTTAAATAATTTTTAAGAAAATTAGTGCAAATGGTTATTAAATTTTACGCATCAAAACACATAGATTAAGAATTCTTATATTTAAAAAAACAAACGTTAAAGACTATTTTTATATTGATAAAAAAAAAATTATAGATCACTTGCACCAATTTTCCTAATTTTTATACTTAGCTCTTAAGATTCACATTCTTAATTTCAATAAAGAAAAACAACTAACTTGAATTTGGAGGCTTTTTCCTAAGAATTTTCCGATAGAGTACCAGGAGTCAAGATTGGCAACATACATAAGTCAAAAAGTATTAGAAACATTAGGTTGTGTTTGATTACAACGTAGGCGGTGTTTGATTGCACATATAGGCTATGTTTTCAACGTAGGCTATGTTTGATTCTGTGATTTACATAAAAAAATGTCACATTCGTAAAAAAAAAAATATTTCCAACTTTGGCTGTTTGATACAAGGTGGAAAAAGGAAAAAAAAAAAATTCTAAGGTACAATCACTTAAAATATGGATTTGACCACTTTGTTGGAAAATATTTTCTCACCATTTTGGTGGTTTTTATTTTCCTTGTAACATGAATTTTTTTTTCCTTTTCTACAATTCCCAATCAAACACACACGTAGATACAAACGATGTTAATTAGCACGTTACGTTAAATAAAGTCGTATTAATTGCAACTAAATGTCTATTTGTCAAACACATTGTCTCCATATTTGTTTGATTTTAATAAATATTTAGTTTGTGAAACTTATCATATTTTAGCGAATTTATTAAAGGTGGGGCATTTTTATCTGACATAGCGTATTAGTTGACGATGTTTCCATCCATGTTGGTACTTAATAGTAGGATTATATGTTAACTTTTTTTATTGAGTAAATATTAGTGTAACTGTTAGAAATTTTAGGGACTAATACCATTAAAAATTACTTCAATGATTATTTTAAAATTTATAACATTTTTTTTTGTAGCAGAAATTAACCCACTAAAAAATAAATTCTAAAAAATAAATTACTTTTTCTTACTTCTAGAAGTACAAATTTAAAAAATGTTGGAGAGATTTGCATGTTCAATTTATTTCCAAATGACACGTGGTAGCCTATGCGTTAATTGGTGGGGTGGGTTAGAAGGACGTCAGCAATGACGTTTACAAATTCTGATTTAAGATTTACAATAGCAAATATTGCACATTTAGTTCCCAAACTATAGAAATTGTTATTAGTTCATCATCAACCTCCTGTAATTATCCCCAACCTCTATAGCAAGTGTTACTAATGGGATTTTGGCGCAAATGGTCCATAACCTTTTCCCTTAGTATGGAATTGGTCTCTAATATTTATTTTTTGACATACAAATCCCTAATCTATGTGTTTTAGTACGAAATTGGTCTTTCAAGTCCACAATAATTTTATATTTTTCTCTTATAAGTAAAAAAAGAGAAAAACAATTTCTCACAATGATTCGTCCCTCTTTAATAAATGCATCGGACCTATATATATATATATATATATATATATATATATATATATAATTTTATGATATTGAACTAATCTTATTACATTTTTATTTAACATAAAATACTAATAAAAATTAAGTTACATATTATGTGTTTTATTTTTGAACAAAAATAAAACGATAAATTAAATTGTGAAGAATATAGTTGGATATCTAATATTTGTAGTTAATAAACATATAACTCAATTAAATAAAAGTATTTGAACATCAAGTTTATGACAAAGTTACTTTTTTATACAACAATAAAATAAAATTTTAAATTTTAAATAATATAATTACTTAATAATAAAAATAGTAATTTTATTTGACTCGTTTATTACTAAAGTGTTAATTCTAAAAAAAAAATCATTAATTTTCTTTAATTTTTTATAAAAAAATAAAAATATTGGACATATTTGCACATTTTGTAATGATTAGAAATCCACATACAATTTCTTCTAATTAAAACTAATGGCATATTTGTCTTTTTCATCTTATAAGAACCAATTGTGCACCAAAACACATAGGTTAGGGATTTGTATGCCAAAAAATAAACATTAAGGACCAACTCTACACTAAGAACAAAGGCTATGGACCATTTGCGCCAAAATCCCATTACTAATTCATCCTCAATCTATTGTAATGATCCCAAACCCTTTAATTGGTTTAGCAATTTTAGTCCCTCTAGTTGGTTTAGCAATTGTGCGTTCTTGTTATCTTTATTGCCTATTTTTCGTTAACATTCGTTCACATTATAACTGTGACAAATAGTATTATTTATCATTTAATGTCAACATATTTACTACATAGACTAATAATAATCAGCATTCAGCAATAATGATAAATAACATTATTCTAATGAAATAGAACATTTTAAGTCTCTTGACATATAAAAGAGAGATGGAATGGATGGGGCGGGGAGGAGTAGGGCATGGCGGCCCTCCCCCGTCTCCTGCACCGTCAAAGATTTTTGAGATATGAGATGGAGTGGGGGCAAAATTAAACTATTTCTATTTATCGTCTTGTTTACTTATTTATTTATATTTATATATTTAAATTTAAACTATAGAAGTCAATGCACCAATTGTCTCCGACGGTTGGGAACGGAATTTTTGCCATTCTTACGTTTAAGTCCCCATGTGACAAAATAATCGTGAAATCCATGTGCCCTAGTCACCCCAGCCATCCTCTTCCCCTCAACCATCAATTTCACAAAATTTTCCATTGGTTGCTTGCTTGGCAAAGGTTAAAATCTTATTTATATTAAACAATGTTGCCTTTGTTGCTGTATATTTATGTTTTCTACATTTCGAGGTACTCGCGTTAAATCATCTAGAATAGCAAGCATATCATGTTCTTCCCATATTGATAACACTTTGAACCCATAGTTTCATTTGATTTGTTCCTTTCGGATGAACTTTGAGTTCACTTTTGATATTGACATTTTGTCTTTTAAACAACTTCAATATTTGTAAAAACCTACCCATTAAAGTTCGAGTCATGTTGATGTCCTTGTAGAATGACCTTTTTTTTTGGAAAATTAGCCAAAAACATCCCTAACGTATAGACCCGGTGCTCAAATCATCTTTACCTTTCAAATTTTGACAATTATATCACTCACCTATCCATGTAGTGCCCAAATCATCCTTTTGAACAGAACCCTAACTTTTGTCCTTATGGTGGAATTGGTCCCTAACGTTTATATTTTGGCAAACAAGTCCCAAACATATGTGTTTTGGTGCGAAATTGGTCCTTATGGAATGAAAAAGACAAATATACCCTTAGTTTAATTAGAAGAAATTGTATGTAGATTCCTAATCATTACAAAATGTGCAAATAAGTCCAATACTTTTATTTTTCATAAAAAATTTTAAAAAAACTAATGAGTATTTTTTTTTTTGAATTAACACTTTAGTAATAAACATGTCAAATAAATTTATTATTTTTATTATTAAGTAATAAAGAGAAATCATTGTGAGAAATTATTTTTCTCCCCTCTTTACTTATAAATTTTTTTCTCCCTTTTTACTTTAAAAATTAAGTTAAATAAATAACAAAATGACGTATATAATTTTATGACATTGAACTAATCTTATTACATTTTTATTTAACATAAAAATACTAATAAAAATTAATTTACACATTATGTGTTTTATTTTTGAATGAAAATAAAACGATAAATTAAAATATAAAGAATATAGTTGGATTTCTAATATTTGTAGTTAATAAACATATAATTCAATTAAATAAAAGTATTTGAATATCAAGTTTGTGACAAAGTTATTTTTTTATATAATAATAAAATAAAAGTTCTAATTTTAAATAATATATTTATTACTTCATAATAAAAATAATAATTTTATTTGACACGTTTATTACTAGTGTTAATTTAAAAGCAAATACTCATCAGTTTTTTTAAATTTTTTTATAAAAAAATAAAAGTATTGGACTTATTTGCACATTTTGTAATGATTAGGAATCCACATACAATTTCTTCTAATTAAACTAAGGGTATATTTGTCTTTTTGATTCCATAAAGACCAATTTCACACCAAAATACATAAGTTAGAGACTTGTTTGCTAAAATATAAACGTTAGGGGCCAATTCCACCATAAGGACAAAAGTTATGGACCATTTGTGCCAAAATTCCAAAGGTTTAACGGAATATTAGATGGATTCCGTTCAAAAGGATTATTTGAACACTACATGGATAGGTAAGGGACGTAATTGTCAAAATTTGAAAGGTAAGGATGATTTGAGCACCAAGTCCATACATTAGGGATGTTTTTGGCCAATTTCTCTTTTTTTTTTCTTTACTTTATAGTTTAGGAAAATTGGCGCAAATGGTCCCTAACGTATCACGTTAGTGCGCAAATGGTTCCTAACCTTTCATTTTTGGCGCAATGATCCCTAACCTTTCCATTCATTTACGTGCAGAAATGGTCATTAT